>JAWWQZ010000035.1:15039728-16299036 GCA_033815515.1 Cryptocheilus praepositus | reverse complement strand
CAAACAAACTTAGTACGGTTTACAAAATTAATATGAATCGCAAAAAACAGAAATTATGTTATACGCGTGGTGAGTTTATCGACAAGGTTCGTGGTGAGTTGTTGTAACTTCGGTGACAGTGTTCGAGCAAGTGTAGTCCAATGGTCCTTGCTTCAGTATATGTACATGTCTTTCTCCCCTCCAGCTCATCTTTTTCCTCGTGCGTTCGTCTGTGGATTTTCCGAAATTCGGAAAGGAAGTGGGGATATGCGGAGATTGGTGCCGTGTGTATGGGATCGGGAGGTGTCGCGATCGAAACAAAGAACTGAGGGTTCGGCATGTGTGAAGAAAGAGGGGTATGACCAGAAAGGACAGGAAGGATTAGGCGATATTTGGTTGAGCGATAAAATCGAACGTGGACGTTGATTACTTTTTCGGGATCTATTGAAATGCGGAGGACAATGGGAGACTAATCGGTGTTGGCTAACGGTGGTTTATGAGCTGGAGGTGAGGCGTCCGGTTTTCGTTCGTCTTGCGAACGAACATACTCCCCGTTGAGAGGGTACGATCAAGAACGTTGAACAGCTGGATGGGCTTCAGAAAGAAGGTGGTAGTGGCTAAAAGTAAGAATAGTGAGAGATATTATAAAGTAGGAGTATTTTAGATTCTTAAGAACTAAATGTCTCGAGTACTGGCCGTGAGGTTATCGGTTTGCTCAGGTTGTGGAACTTCCGGGGATGGCGAAGAAATGTCATCGTCTTCGGTGGGTTGGTACGGCAGCGGCACGATCCTTGTGACACCTCGATCCAACTGGTTGGTTGCAGTTCTTATTGTGACAACTCGTACGATTCCATCAGCTCCTTTGTGCACCTTGGTCACTCTTCCCAGAGGCCAATGTTGCGGCGGTGATCGGTTGTCCCTAAGCAGAACCATGGTGCCCACCCTTATGGAATGATGTCCATGAGTCCATTTCGTGCGAGTGGTGATTTCGTTCAGGTATTCTTGCTGCCATCGAACCCAAAAGTCCTGTTTCATCTTCTGCACGTGTTGCCAGGTGGAAAGGCGGTTTGCTGGAACTTCCTTAAAATTTCTCTCCGGCAGGCTCGTTAGCGAATCACCAATGAGGAAATGGCCAGGGGTCAGTGCGAGTAGGTCGTTTGGGTCAGTTGAAATTGGCGTGAGAGGTCGGGAGTTGAGGATTGATTCTATTTCAATGATTAGCGTATTCAACTGTTCAAAGGTGAGAAGTTGAATGCCGACAACGCGCTTTAAATGGTGCTTAAAGGATTTGACAGCAGCTTCCCACAGGCCGCCGAAGTGTGGAGTTTGTGGTGGAATGAAGTGCCAGTCAATAGATTTGTTAGTCAGAAATGAATGGACCTGTTTGTTGTGGGTGTCTGATTTTATGAGTGTGAGTATTTCCCGAAGTTCGTTGTTTGCTCCGACGAAGTTACTGCCATTATCGGAGTAGATGTTGCTACAGTAACCACGCCTGGAAATGAAACGTCGCAGAGCCGCAATGAACGCTTCAGTGGTGAGATCGCTGACCAGCTCCAGGTGCACAGCCTTTGTCGCGAAGCATACAAATACGGCGACGTAGCTTTTTATTTGCATTCGGTTTCGATGTCGTCGCTCCTTTATCAGGAACGGCCCACAGTAGTCGATTCCAACATTGGTAAAGGGGCGAGACTGGGTCACTCTGTTTTCGGGAAGGTCCCCCATGAGGTACTCAACTGTCGGAGGCTGCAGACGGAAGCACTGTGGACAAGTTTTCAGAGTCTTCCAGACTTGGCTCCGTCCGTCTATCGGCCAGTATCGTTGACGTAAAGCGTAGAGCGTTGTTTGAACTCCAGCGTGCAGGTGTGTACGATGTTCGTTTTGAATGATCAGGGATGTCGTGTGTGACGTTTTTGGCAGGATTATGGGATGCCTTTGATCGAACGGCAGTGTGGAATGCTTCAAACGGCCCCCAACTCGCAAGACTCCTTCGTTGTCAATGAACGGGTTCAGACGTACAAGCTTGCTCTTTGGAGGGATTGTTCGATTTCTCTTGAGAGAGTGTAACTCTTCTGTGAACGCGTCTTGTTGTGTGTTGCGAATGATCGTGTTGTGAGCGGCAGTCAATTCGGATGTGGTGAGTGGGCCTTTGGAACGATTGGACGGCTTCCAACGAAGGCAGTAGGCGATCACTCGCAGCAATTTTCCAAAAGATGAGAAACGTGTGTAGATCCTTTCGTTAGATGTGACGTTGGATGCAATTAGGCAGACGTTCTTCCGTTTTTCTGGAATCTCGAAGTTTGCGTGAGGTTTCCACTTGGGCCAAGTAGCGGCGTCTTGCGTGAGCCAATGGGGCCCGTGTTGCCAGATAGATGGCTGGAGGAATTCTTCTGGGGCTTGCCCCCGTGATATAAGATCGGCCGGATTGTCGAGAGTTCTGACATGGTTCCAGTTGTTTATGTCAGTTTTTGACTGTATCTCTGCGACTCGGTTGGCTACAAACGTTTGTAGCGTCTGTGGTGCTGCATGTAGCCAATGGAGAACGATTGTGGAGTCGGTCCAGTAGAAGATTTTCGCAATTTTGATATGCAGAGCCTGTTGGATGGTCAGGGATAGTGACGTGGCAAGTACCGCGCCGCACAGCTCCAGTTTGGGAATGGTGAGAGTTTTTAATGGAGCGACACGAGACTTTGCAATAAGTAATTCCGAGTGCATGTTTCCTGCGTCGTCCGGCGTACGTAGGTATATGCAAGCGCCGTAAGCCTTCTCGCTCGCATCGCAGAAACAATGTAGTTGCACTCCCTCGATGGTGTTGTAGGCAGTTCTGCGTGTGAAGGATACGTTGTTCAACAGAGGCAGCTTCTTGTAGAAATTGGACCATTCCGTGTGGAGAGCCATCGGAAGCGACTCGTCCCATTCTACCTTGGCAGTCCACAGCTTTTGTATAAATATCTTAGCCAGAATAATCACGGGTCCGAGTAAGCCCAACGGATCATAGATTTTAGCTGTTTCTGATAGGACATATCGCTTGGTGATGCGAGGAAGTGGAGATGCGGTCGTTACTGTGTAAGATATGGAATCACTTTGTGAATTCCAAACGATGCCTAGGGTTTTCAAGGTAGATCTGTCTCCTAAGCATAGGCGTTGGTTAACACTATTTGTCGGTAGTCCTTGTAAGAGATTTGGGTCATTGGAGGCCCATTGGCGGATGTTCAGTTGACCAAGTTTGAGGAGAGAAATCAGTTGATCCCGGAGGTCGATAGCTTCTTCCTTGCTGGAGGTCCCTGTGAGGAGGTCGTCAACGTAGAAGTCGCGTCGTACGATGTCCGCTGCAGTCGGATGTGTCGCGGATTCGTCATTTGCCAATTGATTCAGGCAACGTGTGGCAAGGAACGGTGCTGAAGCTATACCAAATGTCACAGTGGTTAGCTCATAAGTACGGAGTATTCCGTCGGATGTCCGCCAAAGCACTCGTTGGTATTTGCGGTCGTCTGGGCGCACGAGGAATTGACGGTACATTTTTTCGATGTCTCCTGTGAGTACGTATTTATGGATTCGGAATCGCAAAAGAATGTACAGTAGTTCGTCTTGGATAGTGGGTCCGACATGCAGTGTGTCGTTCAGTGATACGCCCGTGCTCGTCGCAGCTGAGGCGTCGAAAACAACTCGTAGTTTCGTAGTGAGGCTGGATTGTTTCGTGACTCCGTGATGTGGGAGATAGAATCCTGCAGTTGACAGGTCGTTGGGTTTAATCTCACGCATGTGACCGAGGTCCAAGTAGTCTTGCATGACGGCATGATATTGAGCTTTCTTAGTCGCATCTCTCTCGAGGCTTCTTTCAAGAGCGTGGAATCTTCTTAAGGCATGCGACCGTGATTCGCCCAGTTGTGATTGCGCTTCGTTAAACGGTAAGGCGACGCAATAGCGTCCATCCTGGGTTCGTGTCGTGTGTTCAGTGTAGTGTCGTTCACAAGCCATTTCTGACTCGGTAAAATGTCGTTTGGAAGGGCCTTCGTCTACCTCCCAGAACTTGGCGATGTCGAACTGTGGGGTGACGTTTGTGTGACATACGTGTGTCTGCTTGAGATGAGTTGACGGTGCGCTCCCCCCGATGACCCAGCCGAGTCTGGTCTTCTGCAGGTAAAGGTCTGGCTTCGGTGGTCGTGACAGGTTGACTTGACCAACGCAGAGCGTTGACAAGGCAGTTCCTGCTCCTATCACCATGTCGAGACGTCCCGGTCGGTGGAATTTCGGATCCGCGAGTTTTAGATTACGCGGAAGATGTAATTTGCTACGGTCTATGGGTTGATCTGGCACTAGCGAGGTGATGGTAGGAACTATTAGAAATGTTAACGTGCGTTCGAAGTTGCTGACTCGGGATTGAATGGTCGCTGTGACTGCGTATTTTGAGCTTGTTGATTGCGCGTTGAGAGTGTCTATGGATGTTGTACATTCTTTCCGGTCGAGTTGGAGTTCGTTAGCAAGGGATTCCGTCATGAAATTGGTAGTTGCTCCCGTGTCAAGCAAAGCGCGGCATTGTCTGAGGCGATGATTTTTGTCTATTACGTTTACTGAGGCGGTGACAAGTAATTCGCTAGTTAGTGTGTTTACGACGAGTGAAGTGTGTTTTGGGGAAATTGTGGACGTCTCGACGTGGGATGGTCACGCAGTGGCAGTGTCTTGTGGTGAGGACATCTTGGTTTCTTGAATGCAGGCTGTTTCCCTCGCAGACAGGTTGGGTTTGTGGAGAAGTGTGTGATGGTGCCCTTGACACACTCGACATGTGCCTGATCGACAGGCATTTATCGTGTGGCCCCTAGCAAGGCAATTGGTGCACAAAGATGCCTTCGTAGCGGCATCCAATCGTTGATCCGCGGACAAGGATCGAAAGACGCTGCAATCCCAAATCGTGTGGTTGTCGTTGCAAATGTTGCATTGTGAAGCGTGAGTCGCTACGAAGGCCTGTCCCTTCGACGGTGTGCCGTAACGCGCTTGTCTCTGTGATGTGTGGTTCCGTGTTCTCGGCGGTATGGGGGAGTGTTGTTGAATCGGGCGATTTGGCTGACTGGCTTGGTTTATTGCAGCCATTTCGGCGCCGTGAGCTTGTTTTTGCAAAAAGTCCATGAGATGTGTGTAAGTGGGCATGTCATTATTGGTCAATGATATTTCCCATTGAAGGGCCAAGTCTGTGTGAATTTTGGCTAAAATCATGTCTATTATGGGTGTGTCCCATTGGGATACCGGTTGTCCGAGATTTTTGAGAGCCCGCAGATGTTGATTGATGGAGTCGAGGAACTCTCCCAGTGTGTGCTGTGTTTCTTTGGAGACTGCCGGAAGTTCGCGAAGCGCGGCCCAGTGTGTTCGGATGACTTTGCGTTTGCAGTCATATTTTTGCTTTAATATGTCTAATGCGTCGGTGTAATTCTGGTCTGTTGTGGATAGTGACTGAATGGCTGCGGCGGCCTTTCCCTTGAGAGCAGTACGGAGATATTGTAACTTTTGGACCGGCGTTAAGTCTTCGTTTCTATCGATGACTGACGAAAAGATGTCGTGGAATGAGGCCCAGTTTTCGATACACCCGTCAAACGTTGGTAACGTAATCGGCGGTAACCTCACAGCTATCGCGGATGAAACGGTGGGTGTCGGTGAGAATGAGGGTGCGGTAGGATGGTTGATCGCGGGCGGATTGGCTTCTCTAATAAGTCTTCTGGCTTGCGCAACTGCGGTGGAGTATGTCGCTTCTAGCTCATATCGTTTTGTGGATTCCGCGGGTTCTACGTCTTCGATTTGTTCTTGGATGATTTCGAAGCGCTTCCAGGCTTCGGTTAAGCCTTCCAGGCGGACTTGTAGAAGGTCTACATCGCGGGCCGTGTCAGATTCGCAGTGGTCAAGAAATTTCTGAAAGTGCGTAATCTGACCCTGGATTGTTCCTCTGCGTCGGCGCAGAGGGATGAGCGTAGCGTTCGTAATGTCGGCGGGTGCGGTGGACATGTTATCGTGTGAGGAAAATGGTCAAAGGAAAATGTGAAATTTGGTGATTCGCAGTTTGAGTCCTACCTTATTAGGGAGAAATTTGGAGTTTTCGTGTGTGACAGCCGCGTTCTTGGCTTCCTGTTTGCTTCGGCTGTTAGATCGTGACTCCGGTGAATCGCCCTGTGGTGTTTGATGTCCAGGAGGTTGGAGTCGTCGGATTCGATGGACGTCACCGGCACTTGCTCTTCGTCGTTGCTGGGACTCGGTGTCTCAGTTTGTGTCTTGCGAACCGTTACCGTTGATCACTTCGATCCACTATTCACTGGATCCGGCTCGAAGGACCATGAAATTTTTGTAATCACGTTTTGTGTTAACGCGATCTGCTTCACGACCTTTTACGGAGGTGAAGGGTGTAAATTGTACGAAGAAGTGTTCAACGGAATAACAAATATATATTTCAAACAAACTTAGTACGGTTTACAAAATTAATATGAATCGCAAAAAACAGAAATTATGTTATACGCGTGGTGAGTTTATCGACAAGGTTCGTGGTGAGTTGTTGTAACTTCGGTGACAGTGTTCGAGCAAGTGTAGTCCAATGGTCCTTGCTTCAGTATATGTACATGTCTTTCTCCCCTCCAGCTCATCTTTTTTCTCGTGCGTTCGTCTGTGGATTTTCCGAAATTCGGAAAGGAAGTGGGGATATGCGGAGATTGGTGCCGTGTGTATGGGATCGGGAGGTGTCGCGATCGAAACAAAGAACTGAGGGTTCGGCATGTGTGAAGAAAGAGGGGTATGACCAGAAAGGACAGGAAGGATTAGGCGATATTTGGTTGAGCGATAAAATCGAACGTGGACGTTGATTACTTTTTCGGGATCTATTGAAATGCGGAGGACAATGGGAGACTAATCGGTGTTGGCTAACGGTGGTTTATAAGCTGGAGGTGAGGCGTCCGGTTTTCGTTCGTCTTGCGAACGAACAGTTCTAATAGAAAAATTAAGGGCGGAAGACGTCAAACAAATTGTTTTTGCAGTACATGCAGTCGAAAACCAGGACTGCACATTGGAGACTGTTTTGTAAAATTCCACACATTGCAGAACTATAAAATATAATTTTTACAAAAAAAAACGTTAAAACATATTATTCTATAAACATATAAATAAAGTTATCGTAAGAATTAATAAATCTTATTTATTCTTCATAATCTTGCATGTTATGTATCACTGCGCTTTCAGCGGAAATTAATTCCGACCAGTACGATACGCATATCCAAATTAAATACGTCCGAAAAGAGTTAATCAAGATCGGGTTACGGCGAATTTTTACGTTCGACTGTCGCGCTGCGCCGTAAGTTTATGGGGCGGAATGATCGCGGGACTTTATGCGTCGGATGTAGCACGGTTTGCTCGCTTACTTTGTTTGCGGAGAAGCGGATTCTTTTTCTACGACGGCACACGGTAACCGGTCGCAATCTCTTTGTCTGATAAACATATATATAAAGTTATCGTAAGAATTAATAAATCTTATTTATTCTTCATAATCCTGCATGTTATGTATCACTGCGCTTTCAGCGGAAATTAATTCTGACCAGTACGATCCCCATGTCCACATTAAATACGTCCGAAAAGGGTTAAAACACATGTTTCCCGGAAAGGCGTCGATGACATTACCAAACCGCGCGCGAGTGCCAAAGCTGCTTGCAAAAAAGCTGCCGTGCAGTGTCGAAAACGTTAGTTGTCGCCTTATCGCGCACCACCGCCAATAGTTGTCGGTTTCATTGAGCACACAATCGATCAGCCTCTCGTCGATATCGATCAACGTGTTCGGCGAGCATCATCGCCGAGCGTTAGAAGGCACGTATCGCGTCCGGATAAGGTTTCCACCGTTTACCTGCTCCTTATCGATCGTCCCTATCGCACATTAGCCGGACGAAACGATCGATCGAAGTCAAAGCGGGTCGCGCGTTAATCGATGTGCCGAAGCGCGAAGTCGGACCGTTCGATTGTTGCGGTCGCTCGACGAAACAGGGATATCTATCACGGCTGGGGTCACTGGGACGAATCAATATAACCGGTCGCGCCGATTGATCATCCTGTTGACCGATTCATCGGCCATAGTCAATCAGCGGTGCGACCGCAGTTTCTTGTCGGACGCAAATGGACAATGCCATCGCTGACTGTTTGCCCTATTTGAGAATGCTGCGAGATCATCGCGGGCTTTTTAGGGGGCATTTACCTTTGCCGCTACGAAAATCGATTCATCTGGTGTTTGCTGGCGGGGTATTGTTAAGGGGTTGCATTACAGCAGTGGGTCTGCATAATAGTTGAACGTTAATTATAGTAGCGTAAAGTAAGCTTAGAAACGTTTTAATATAACGAGCCTCAAAATGGGACTGCAACCGTAAGAAAAACACAGGGAACAGAGAGCATACTAACAGCTCTGTGGCTATATAATTAAGCAGTATTATACAGGAATCACGTATCTACGCAATGCATATTGATGTTTCTTCTCACAAGTATATACGTGAAGTAACACAAAATTACAAAGTTCATGACACGGATAGTGGTGTTAACGCTAGATTTACGGAGAAATGTATAGGTATATGATATTATTCGAAAAATGTTTAAATACACGATACATAAAATTTAAATATTCGAAGCCTAAAAAGAAAGTAAATTTGAATATGTGTTCTAATTATTCCATTAATAAAAGCCAGCCAACATTGCCAGAAAATAATACTAACACGTTATGCAATTTTGCTCGTCTAATCCAAAATCCGTCAAATTAATGAATCCTGTGAATACAGTGTGGAGCGGAATATGCAGAATTTGATAACACATCTCTTTAGAAGTCCGTCTTTAATGCGAACGAATTAAAAACGCATTTAATTTTTCCAGTATGCAGAAGCTGATGAAAGTGTAGTATATACGTGTAAGAATTTAACGCAAAATGTTCTAGTAGATTGATACATATTTGGATGCTGAAAGTTCAGCTACTCACTCCGCTAATTTTCTGTTCGAATCAGTTACGCGGCGATGTTCGTTATCAGCGTCGTTATGCCCATAATTGTCTTCGTGATCGATTGCACGCGAAATGCGCACAAGGCTAACAGTCGTTGCCATGTTTTTGGCATTAAGATACATTATCCGTCATTCGCAGACGCAGTGCCGTTGAAAATGCGAGCGCGACGACGACGCACATAAATCGCAAAACACGCGTAATTCCCGATGTGCCCGAAACACGTACCAGAAAAAGTACGAGCTGCACTCGTTTAATTAAGCGAGTTCGGTTGCCTGCTTATCGGACTATTGCTTATCCGTGGCACAAATGCTTCTGGGCGAGTCGGCTGAACAGTAACAAGGTATTGTAGACGAAGTTTGCTAATTTGCAGAATTTACGGACGTAACTTCGCTCGACACTGAAATTAAGGGGTTAAATTAAACGTTAGAATTATTAACTAGTTTGCGAATTTGCAAAATTCGCCGATGTAACTTTTGCGCGCGACCAAAGTTAAGAAGTTAAATTAAAACCTATGATTGTTCCGACGCACCCATTCAACGCGTGAAATACGCGTTACGCGCACGCAAAATCAGACGCTCCGGCAGCGAACAGTTTCCTATCGCCATTCTATGAAGCGCACTTCACGTCGGCGTAATGAAATGAGCGCATAGGTCACACGGCAATTTTCATATGCAATGCCAACCGGTAGACGGAATTAAAAATGTTCGCAGTCTCTGTCCGGGTTCGCATAAAAATGATCCGCCGCTGAAGCATTACACGCGATAGCCCGGGAAACCAATTTACCGTACAAGGGCTTAACGAACTGAGATAAAAGCGCAGTGGAATATTGTGCTGTAGAAGATTATGCGTCGTGGACCAGCGGGGGCGAGTTTTACAATAACGTCGGCGGGGCGAGATGACGAAAACAAAAAGCAGAGATAAAGGTAGGAAGGCGAATGAATAAAAATCAAGCGTAAGACCGCGATGGAATAAAAATCAGAACTGAGAATGTTTCGTGGGTCAAAATTCTCATGCGTGCATTGTGATAAGTCGATAAATATTAAATGCAACAACGCCGTGTATTTCGCGTCATATTAATCTTGCGAGACTGAATCATGTTAATAATTTCAATTTCAACACGTGACACGCGTAGAAAGTGTAAAAGCACAGTACGTTCTCAGTTCGACAATATTCACGGACAGCCGGCCAATAATATAATATTAATATTATAATAATAATAATATTATCAATATTTCCTACATTTCGCAAATTGCAACGGAACGGAATCACGAACCCTAAGACCCTGGTATGATAAAGAATCGAAATCAGTCATAAGAATAAGGAGTAACGGGCAAACGCAAGAACGTGGAAACTAGGAATGAGCAGTAACGATGAAAAAGAACAAGAGTCAGTAGTAAGAACGACAAATAGGAAATCGGAAGCAAGGACGCTAAAGATTAAGGGTCAGAGCCGACAACGACGAAGAGCAGGGGACAAGGGCGAGAATGAGAAAGTCTCAGGCGCAAGAACGTGTCGTTGCAGCGGGGCCCTTGGATGCAGGGGAAAAGCTAATTCCCGATGACCGAGCGGCACGCGGCTACTTATCACGATAAATGCTCTATACGGAGATCGGCACGGCCGCCTAAGACGGTGAAATATTTCCGCAATAACCATAACCCTCCGCAGCGACTTCCCACGGCTCGCCGCCAGTCTACAGGCACAAATGTCGCTTTCGGTCGCCTGTGAAGCATTTGACCACTCCTCGCTAGTGTTGGAACTTCGAGACGCCTGTTCGCAAAGTCTCAAACAAATGGGATGGAAAATAATACATTATTGGTCGAGACGTTCAAGGAAATTCTGTTCGATAAAGTCGTCAAAATGTTTCCAGGGTACTAGAGCATCCTGATGAAAACTGGATGTGACGTGTGGCATAGTTAACATTTTGTCACGGTGGTCACCGGTGACCGGCGCAAAAGATTTTACTGTAAATGTAAAAAAATTCGCCATGAATCCTATTTGCAATCTTGTAAAAGGAATTGATATTGAAATTATGCTCCAATACTTTGTTGTCTAACAACTTTGCGTTGCCTTCATTTTGCACTTAATCATACTCTGCAGTATTTCATCGCATCGCGGTTCTAACATAGCAAAATACGTTTGGCAGTCAACGTGTTAACACTTTACCGATCGCTATTGACTGAAGATGCAACTCACTAACGACCGACTCTGTTTTGGATATCGCGCAGGAATTGTGTATGTGCCTATCTGCAAAGCTTTATAACTGAAAAACACTGAATGTGTTAGTTGAGAATCCTTTGGTTTCAAAGCAGTGTAATTTTATTGTCATTTAGAATTGTCATAATATCATCTGGTATTTTATCTAATATAACCGTTGAACACTGAAAAGCTGATTAATCGGCTACCGGTAAAGTTGGAACTAAGTGGGAAGAATCGACTTTGTAAGCCTTGAATTGTGTAGAGGGTTTGATGAAATAAAATTTGACTGAATGTTTCAAAGGAGAAAGGGACATATTTTTCATCGAAGTTGCAATAAGGTTGGGACGCATGGCTGTTACAATCTCAGACAAACCGAGCACACAGTGTGCCTAGCCGGTTTGAGTACATTTTCAGGGTAGAGCAACTTACGAGTCTTGATAATTTTGCTATAAAGTTATATGGAGATGATATCTTCTGAGTGTTACTTTTTGCGAGATCCGTTGCCTTGGAGCTACACATTGTAAATATTGATAAACATTTATTTTATATGTCGCGTTCTTATTAACAGCTAATTTACGCGACCCATTAACGCAACGGGTTTCGAATTTTACGAGCGGAATTGCATAAGCCATTACTATTATTTTCTGGCAAGTTCGCCGACTTTCATTTATGGAACGATACAAATACACATATATACCCGAATTCCTCTCGTTCTCACCCTAAAAATTTGTTAATTCTATATAACACACACGTATATATTTCTTTATAAATCTAGCGTTAGAAAAAATTCCATTGGATGTTCATCCCGCCGACGTATCCTAACTCTTGCTCGATTATAACCAAATTATAATCATCATTTTAACAGAACTTAATTTCATGGAAATGTACCGGCGCGATTAATGTCGCACAAAGCGTCGACGAAACAAAAAGCGCGATGTCCCCTTGCATGGAAACGTTAAGTATCGTGGTTTTTAACAATGTGCATTCATGCGTACGTAATCTAATTTCGTTTTGCCCTTTTCCGCAGTGGATTCAAGATATCTAAACGTTGCGCGGCATCCAAGCTGCTCAACACATGCGAGTTCTCCGAAGTAATTTGCGGTTTTTGAGACGCTCAGAAAGTTCTTGCAACATAGCTTGAGATCTCTTGAGCATCGCTTCTGAACTCAAGAAGTCTTGATACGGTTTGAATGCCATCACTACTGCACGGACTCTTGGCAAAGCGCGTGTGGATCGCGCACGAGGAATGTACCTTGTGCATTGGCTGAACATTGGAACGCGCGAAATCTTTATTGAGCACCAATGCCGCGAATAATGACAACGCGTTCCCCGTTACCCGAACAATTAACTTGATTTTTTGATAGGGGCATTGGTGTGTTCTTTTTTTCTTTGCACAGAATTTACTTTTCTAAATTTAGTTAATTTAAGGAAATAATGGAAGTTCGGTGGTCGGACGTTTGATCCGAATGAATCGGAAGTTCCCGATTTCTGTGTAAGATTAATTTTAATTATGTGTAGACAAATTTAATGCCTGCTTCGCTACAGTTAATCCGCCGGGGCGATAAACTGATAACGCTTGATTAATAGACAGCGTATTTGTATACACGTCGACTGGTACGCTTGATTTTATGTACAGATGTTCGATGCATCTCGTAACATGCGTCGATATGTTTGCATGTGCCAATGTGGCGTGGAGTAAACGATAACAGTCCAAATATACACGCTTCGTATTGATTACACTACACTTCCTTTATCGACGTACTACCATAAATTTCTTAATGGTACGTTCTGTCACTCATACTCTATTACGTCGAATGCGAAATAAATCGCACTCGCTCGCGATCGATCACATTTACGCGTCGTATAAAATTCAGTTTTTCGAAGATGGCGAAGATTTCAGCGCCAGCGCCATTTCTTTATGCCAGCAAAGGACTATATATAATAAATAATAAACTAACTCTTAGCGCTCCGGCACATTTTTGCAGCGAAACGAGTGAAACGGAGTTTTATTTTAAGTGAAAAGAATTACACGTGCTATAAA
The DNA here is from genome assembly GCA_033815515.1 of Cryptocheilus praepositus. Classification (NCBI taxonomy): domain Eukaryota; kingdom Metazoa; phylum Arthropoda; class Insecta; order Hymenoptera; family Pompilidae; genus Cryptocheilus; species Cryptocheilus praepositus. The sequence goes on along the minus strand of JAWWQZ010000035.1, from coordinate 16,285,828 downwards.
AAAGGTCAAAAAATAGTTTAATCGTAACAGTGCAGAGACTGATCACGTTTTAACTACAGTTATCAATTGCCAACGCCGACGATACCGCAGCATTTTAAGCGCAACCATGTTAAAAACATTCCGCTCCGCAGCGGAGCCTACGGAGCACTAAGGGTTAATAAAAATAAAATTATAACAAGCTTAAAATGAAATACATCATCTAGTATTTATCCAACGCTGTTAAAGTATTGGAGCCCCCGCAATTTACTATCTGATCACCCGGTGCCTTCGCATTTCGTCCACGACCAGCTAACGAAGAACGTCAACCGGAACGGAAAATACTCGCGGTCGCTTTTCATGCTATTTACAGAAGGGTTTCCGTCACACCTTCGTTCCTGCTTACCGTAGAAACTCGAGAACGGCATGCGTCGCCGTTTGTTCACATTTCCTGTGTAAATATCGAAATTGCGCGCGTACCCACGAGCACTGACAACGATTTATTTATCCGCGCGCGAAGAAGGGACGGCGCGACAGGAACGGAAAGGCGCGAAGTATTCTCACTTTCGCACGCGGATCTTCCTCCATTTCACTTTTAATCGGGAGACAAATCGTAATCGCATCGTCGTTGCATGCCGAGTCCGCGCAGTCGGCCGCGAGATTTATTCAGCTCGTTTGCCTGCTTTTAATGGAACGGTTCGTTGATCGCAGCGGTCGGGAACAAATATCTATCTGTGGCTCGCGACGTCTCACTCCCACGCGTGAACGATTCGCGTGCAATTGTCCGATCTGGCGGTGAGCTTAGTCCGATGGATTTCCAAGAGTCGCAGTGGCGTGATTGGTTAACGAATTCGGCGGGGATTATTTGCCGTCGTTTCTTAGCATTTCTCTTCTTCGCGCGTTCGTCATGAATCATTGGGCTCTTAACACGTTAGCTGCCAAGCGTATTTTGCTACGTTAGAACCGCGATGCGATAAAACACTGCAGAGCATTTTTTTGCATTTTTAGTCAAATCTTTTGCGCCGGTCACTGGTGACCACCGTGGCAGTGTTAACACGGTGACTGCAAAAAGTATTTTGCTATGTTAGAATCGCGATGCGATGAAATACTGCAGCGTATGATTAAATCGTGCAAAATGAAAGTAACGCAAACTTGTCAGAAGCCAAATTATTGAAGCACCGTTCCAATATCAATTGGTTTTACAAGATTGCAAATAGGCTTCACTGCGAATGTTTTGCATTTTTAGCATTTTTGTCGGTATATAGTTGTAAATTTAAAAATGTTGAAGCACTACGGAAATACACTCCTGTGATAAAAACGCGTATCTAGTGTGGAAATGTCAAATATCATTAAACAGTAAATTCCAATATGTTAATTTGTTAATCAGCACACATCAGTATTATGATGCTTTAGCTATTTTATCTAACTAGTACTTGATATAAAAGTATACATCAGTATACAAATATATATTAATTATTTTAGCAACTTTTATTATATTTACGGGCGCCGTCAATTTGATGGCTCTCCGATTTCACGTTCAAAATAACAGAAACTAACACTATTATTTCCTAACAACTTTCACTAACTTTTATTAAAGTAGTTCTCTACGGGCGCGCCATGTTTAAATCTCGATATCGTACAACTACATAATTCTCCAGACACCCTTCGTTATTTCATTGTGACCGCAATAAAATTGAGCAACCGAATGCAAGTGCATCTTTGGTCGAGGTCGTTGCAGCGACTAGACTTTTTCTGTTGTTCCGTCATTTCGTAATGGGAAGGGAAGCCCATTGACGCCTGCGACCGCAAAGAGATATCTGTCAACCTAATTCTCATCCGAATCGGGGCCGACGTTCGCGCCTCCGAAGCACCTTCTGCCGGCGGCGAAAAATGGCCGGCAAAAAGGCTGTCGTCTCGCGGCGAGAAATGTGCGTGGCGAGAAAGAAGGAGCGAAGGAGGAAGTCCTGAAATATTCTCCGGCTGGCGGTATGTGAGCCTCCGGCCCGTTTCACTTTCAGTCGGAAGACAGATTGTAATCGCGCCCGTTATTACGCTGGCTCACGCTAAACCCGTGAGATCCACTTCGCGGTTCCGACTTATCTGCACTGATAACTATTCCTTTCGGCCTGAAAACGGTTCCCCTCGTAAAGCCACGCCGCGGCACGGCCACGTCGGGCGTATAATTCGATATTATGCATTTAAACATGACAAGCTGCGCCCCGCATTGAAATGCAGTTTCTTTCTGCGGGAGTGCGGGCAAAAAGTGAATACGCCTGGAAATTTTACCCCCGATGCATTAAAGAAATCCGGTCTTATCGGCGGAATGTACAATGCGGTCGCACGGATTTCGTGCCTTGACGCGTGTGGCTTTTGAAGTCTATGAACGAATAGAAAGTTCACGGGCGTGAACATGTTTGCGAATGTCATATTTTTATGTCGATTCAGTTCATTGCGGTGGCATGAAAGCATCATGACGTTAGATTTAAAAATTGCTGTTACTTATGGATTTTCGTTTTTGGGACCTTCCGTGTAAACACGGACGACAGGCAGGGTAATTTGCTCGTAATAAAGAAGACTCTCTTCCGACACGCGTTCGTCGACCTCGTCACTGCAGAATTCGCGGAAGATTCTCACGTTACCTTCATGCACAACCCTCTTTGCGAGTCGTCCACGCGAAATCGCCCGAAAGTGGACAAATTAAATTGTTACCATAATTACACGGGTACGATGAGTATCGAGTGTTCACTGAAAAAAGACACTTTAATTATGCCCGAGTACGCTGGTCGAAAAATGCACGTCAGAAGAAAAGCGCCCACGTGTATTCAAATACACACTGGTACAGACTATCGTACGTATCGTTGTACATGACAAGAAAGACAATAAGAGAAAGCATCCGTGACACTGACAGGGCAGACATAAAGTATAACCGCGGTGGTAAGAGAGAAAAATCGCGAATTTTTAAATGTCTTTCGACACAGCTGACAGTAGAAATTCATTCCCGAACGCAGATAAATTAAATTATCATAATTCCAGAGACGAGACGAGTGTCCGACTTTTTTCTCGGAAACTTTATTACCCGCGAAATTACCGGTCAAAAAATGCATACCCGAAAAAAAGCGATCGTGTGCATTTTTACACACGTTACCACAGATACGCGAACGCATGGCTGTAAGCGACATGAGAGACAGAAAGAGAAAGTAACCGGGATACCGACAGGACAGCGTAAGATATAAGCGCGACGGAGACAAAAAAAATCGTGATTTTTGACACAACTGACGGTTGAAATTGAAAGACCTCGAAAGCAGATTAATTAAATTACTATAATCCCAGAGGCAGGAGGCGGATCGATTTCTTTCCTCGCAAGCCCAATCACCTGCTACACCATCGGTCAAAAATCGTACGTTAGAAGAAACGCGATCATGCAATTTGAATGCACACTACCGCATATCACCGCATGCATGGTCTTACGCGATAAGTGAGACAGAAGGAGAATATAACAAAAATATAACAAAATCATGAATTGATAGTAGACATCCACCCCCGAAAGCAGATAAATGAAATTACCGCAACTCCTGAGACGAGAGAGTATCTCATTTTTTTCTCGACAACTATACTGCTCGTTACACCTCCAGCCAAAAACTGCACATCCGAAGTAAAGCTATTACGCGTCTTCGAACACCACAGCCCAGCGTACGCATGTTCATACACGTCAAGCGAGACAGAAAGAGAAAGTAACCCAACCACTGATAGGACAAACGTAAGGATTAACTGCGATAGCAAGAGAGTACGATCATGAATTTTGAAAGACCTTTCGACACAATCGATGACACAAAACCACCCCCATATGCGGATAATTGAAATGACTATAATGCCGGAGGCGAGTGGACTGTCGAACTTTTTCTCGAAAACCACATTACCCGCTGCACCGCCGGGCCAAAAACCGCGGCAAGCGAAACAGAAAGAGAAAGTAACCCAACCACTGATAGGACGTAAGGATCTAGGAAACAAAGGTAAGGATTAACTGCGACAGCGAGAGAGTAAAATCATGAATTTTGAGACCTTTCGACACAATCGACGACACAAACCCACCCCCGTATGCGGATAATTGAAATGACTATAATACCGGAGGCGAGTGGAGTCAAACTTTTTCTCGAAAACCACATTACCCGCTCTACCACCGATCCAAAAACCGCACGCCCGCAGAAAAGCGCTCGCGCGCGTTCGTGCAGCACAGAGCATCGTCCGCGACAAGCGAGACAGAAAGAGAAAGTAACGGAGACACTGACAGGCCCGGCGTTCGGTACAACCGCGACAGTGCGCGAGAGAGAAGTGGTGAATTTCGAAAGGACGTTCGACCGAAATGGCGGGAGGGACCCACGGCGTCGCATTATCTTCGACGATTTATGCGGCTCCTTTCCCAAACGCATTCATCATTCCACGGTGTCGGCGGCTCGCTTTCAGCCGCGTCCTCCCTGCGCCTCGCCCTTCTCTCGCAGACCTCTTGCCGACCTCTTGCCGAACTACCACCTCCGCGTCCTCCTCTTCCTCCGCAACCTCTTCACGACACGGAAACACTCACACGCGCGGAAACACGCGAGAGCGTGCACACCCTCTCACTCTCCCGCGTTCTCCGCTTCTTTTGACTTTTGTCGACTCCCTCCTTCCGCCTGCTCCGCTCGCCTTTTTCGCCGCTCTCTCTTTCCGTCGGTCCACGCGGCCTTTTTTGGGCCCGGGTGTTGAGCCACGGGAGGGCCCGATGCTCGGCCAGCACGAAGATCGACGCGATCGGATGTGCCCGAATACACGCGGAGGCGCGCCTGCATATGGAGCCTGCGACGTGTGAGAGAAAAAGAGAAAGAGCTGCCGGACCACCCCGGCAAGCGACTTGACTTTTTATAGCGCCGCTAACAGGTGTTGTGATAGTTCGCGAAATAATTTCTTTGCGCCGGCCCAGGATTATGCGTCGGAGGGGCCAATATTTCTCGCAAGAGAGGGAGCTTGTAATTTCATTAGCCTTAGTGGTGCGACGCTCTTTATCGGGAACTTGTGATGCACGGTGCTCTAGGCTGTTCGACTGGGTCTGTTGGGCGAATTTATCGGGCGAGTGCGCGTTGGCGTGAGCGACGGGTCGTAAAGCGCGTCATATTTTTGGGGTTTATTGTTTGTGTTGAGGATGAATAGCGGGTGATAGGTGTCGCGATGGTAGTATGGCTGTGTAGGTTGGTGCGGAGTTCTTGGGAAATGCGAATTGCGGGACGAAGACAAATATTGACCATTTGTTGGAATCGATAAGACTGGAAGTGGCCGCCTAGCGAGTTCTATCATTTTTTTGCTGATGCCGCAAACAGGTGGTAGACGTATTTATTTCCGACGATTTGTCATTTTTTGATTCTCACGGGGTATTTTGGCGGAATCCGGGTGTGTCGGGCTATAGGGGAGCTAATGGTTTTCCCATTATTCGACATTCGTTCACGCAACCGTCCTCTATCCTACAATGCATGCAGAAACGTGTATGCACGCGAGTGGGTTTAGGACTTCATTTCGCATATCATTATGCGACTGTGATTAGCACTTTTTGTTTATTTTTGCAAAGTGCGATTGCTGTGTTGCCATATATCGTATTTTCCGTATATATTTTGCGCACAAATACTACCTTCATCTGCGTATTTCGACAAATAATTATGCGTGGAATGAATGTTTACTGACTCACGTTAATCTAGAAACTAAATGACTCCGAGCACAAGGCCAATTTGCATTGAGAGGGATGTTAAATGAATAATATGCAAAGCACTAAATAATAAACGAACGCACAACAGAACCGTTAAGCATTGTCCGCAACGGCAAACATGTCATTCATCGAAACGAACTATGCTGACGTGACCGTAACGGTGGAAAGGGTTGGGTGGCTTATACAAAATGCGATTATTTGAGGGCACTTGAATGTAACGCGAAATGAAAACATCTGTCCCAGAGTCGGCGAAACGGCCTTTTACATCAAAATCCGCGGCAACATATTGCGGCACATCTGTGGCCCGAGTACAGTTTGCCAGAAGTACACGAGTGACAAACGTTTGCCGGACATACCGGATCGGCGTGTAAATTTACCACCGAGTTTGTTTAACCGGGGCAAGCTGACGGATAACTATAATTTATTGCCAGGTGACGAGAAACGGGATGATTCCTGACGATTACTACATAAAACGGACATTACGATTACATTAATTTATTTCTCAATGACAATGTGTAAACTACTTTCAAACTACCCGCATACCAACAAACCTCTTTAACCGAATACTTAAACACACGCCGTCGCGCACAATTATTCTGACACCATCTATAGCGTTAACTCATGCTTAACACGTTGACTGCCAAGCGTATTTTACTGTATTAGAACGGCGATGCTATGAAATACTACAGCGTTTGACTGAATAATGTAAAATATAAATAATGTGCAGGTATTGGAGACCAAAAGATTGCATTACTATTCTAATAACAGCTGCACTTATAAAATAATAATTGCTATCCATTGCGAAGATTTGGATCGCCAATAAAATCTCTTGCGGTGGTCACCAGTAACCATCATGGCAGTCAGTGTTAATTTTAGATACCCTACTTATTTATAGCCCAGCGCGTAAAATGACTGTCCTTTTAACAGCATACCTACTCTTCGCGTTTCTTGAATTCTCAGATCGTTTGCATAATTACGAGCGGTACCGTATGTGTAACATATTGAACCCGCGCCGACATAAACTGGCCGCGCGGCAGTATCTTCGAAATAATTGGCACATTCATACGTTCAGCACCGTGGTAATTTGAGACCGTCTAAGCTTACGAAGGCCGACGCGGGGAAAAATGTGCAAGTCAGTGAATGTGGCGCCTATCGATCATTCGCCGTTCACCCGTTCGTTGGAACAGCACGCTTAGGCAGTGGAGAACAGCCCCATCGGTGGTGCGCTTACCGAGAATCGGCCGGTCAACGTTCGGTCCGCGCTATCCGTCGTTCGGGCTGCCCCGAAATTTGCATTTAAAGCCGTGGCCAGGGGCGGAGAAATAAAACCACGCTCCAGCGCGGTTTGACGAGCGCCGACGTGCCAGGATAAAAAGGATCCTGGCTCCGGTAGACGCGGACAAAAAAGGCGAAGGCAACGTTCTCGGAGGCGGTCGGAAGAGGAGCAAGAAGAAATCGTAATAGAATGGCGCGAGACGCTCCGGGGTCGTCGACTGGCATCTAATCAGCCTAACAAGTCAAAGGAATCGCAAGGAAACGCACGTTCACGAATTTATTAAATTATTTATACAGTAGATATTAAATAGAAGCGTTGTCATTAGCAGCATGAACTGTTGAAATTGTGAGTTTATTCGGAATTATCGACTTTGCGATTGAATGAGAATCAAAAAGATTAATGAATGAGTTGATCTTGAATGAGTATCAAAAGGATTATGAAATGCATTAGAATCAAAAGAAACCTGGTTCCGAAGTGCATGCGAATAAAACAGGTGAAAGCAATATTCTGAGAGGCGGTCGAAAGAGGAACAAACAAATATGTAATAGAATGGCGTGAGACGCTCTGAGGTCATCGACTGGCATCTAATCAGCCTAACAAGTCAAAGGAATCGCAGGCAAACGCACGTTCACAAATTTATTAAATTATTTACACAGGAGATATTGAATAGAAGCGTTGTCATTAGTAGCATGAACTGTTGAAATTGTGAGTTTATTGGTAATTATCGACTTTTCGATTGAATGCGAATCAAAAGGATTAGTGAATGAGTTGATATTGAAAGAGTATCAAAAGGATTATCAAATGCATTAGAATCAAAAGGAACCTGGTTCCGAAGTGGATGCGAACTAAAACAGGTGAACGCAATATTCTGAGAGACGGTTGAAAGAGGAACAAAAAAAAATGTAATAGAATGGTGTGAGATGCTCTGAGGTCATCGACTGGTACCTAAGAAGCCTAACAAGTCGAAAAAATTGCAGTGGAACCCGTATTCAGGAAGAATCAATCCCGTGTGTTTGATTCGTTCATAAGATTTTTAGTATCATTGAGAATTTATATAATGCACAGTTTAGACAGTTTACGTAAGTGTTCTATAAATTTTCGTTCCATCGTCCTACGGTCTCTATTTCCTCCATTTTACTGTCGTCGCACTCAAGATCCTGATTGCCTTAACGAGACGGGAATGGAGTCAACAGTCGGGCGAGTTCCGCGAGTGGAAAAAGGAAAATGGCGGTAAAACTGTCGGTGGAAAAAGAACACGGAAAGACGCACTCCTTTAGCAAACACGGAGGTAAGAAAAATAAGAAATTATTGCGGAGTAAATCTCGGGCAAAGGGACTTCGAAGAGGTTGAAATGCACGGAATGCGGATTGCGGAATTTGAATGCTTATTCTGTAAGTTACGTTCAGCGTTCCGCACTTGAAAAATCGTGTGTTTTTTCGGAATTTACAATTCCAACGAATTTCACCCCACTCACAATTCCGTCAACTAGCAGTTAAAGAAGCAGAAGAAAAACAGCGGATGAAAAGCGTCGGGAAAAGGCGCAAGTCGTTCCTTCTCTAACGAAATGAAATTCGAGGATGACGACCCAGCAAAGGCAGCGCATGGTTTCAGGACGGCAAAGACGGAAGCAAATGAACTCCGTCCCGAAAGATCTCTTTCGTCCCCGAATCCTCTGAAACTCATGAATTAAAAACCTCCTAACATCCAAAGACATATTTAAGGCAATCTCTCTACTCCCCAAATTAAAACACCGACCCACCTCTCTTTACAAGCGCGCACCAATTCTTCCAGCACCCAACACCTACCCCACACAAAACCGTCAATATTCCGCCAAGTCGTTTTGGCCGTTTGCATTTACAACGTCGACATTACCGAAATTTAATTTCCTGCAACCTTTCGTCCTCCCGCTCTCCCACCGGCGCCTTGATTACTGCGTCGGCGAAGGAAGGAAGCACCGCAGAATCAGACGACGTCGAGCCGCGCAAAAGAAGAAAACGCCAGCGTCGAGCAGGAAAGGCAGGCTACGTTTTCGTCGGAACAGAAGGGTGGAAGTCGAAAGCACGGAAGGCACGAGAACCGAAAGATCGTGGCTGTGCGAACGTGCACGGCGAGGAGCAGATAAGAAGAGCGCGGAGAGAAGAAGAGAAAAAGGCGAGGGTGTCTCGGGGCGAAGCGGAGAGAGGAAGGAAAGTCGAGTTCCGGAGGAAGGCGCGCATAAACGTGGCTGGCTCGGCAAGGCGACGTTTTACAACCGAGAAACCGGCGGGGGAGGTTGTGCAGCAGAGCCGGAGGACGTTGGGAGGGTGAGAGGGCTGCTAGGCAGGCCCACGCAGGATTTATTGGCTGGAGAGTGGAGAATTTATGCGGAGATTCGCGCTGGCAGGTGGTTCTCCGCCGGATGAAAAACCGAAATTTCCTTCCACCGCTGTCTCTATCCTTCTTCTGGTCGCTGCTGTCTACTGGCCTGCGTTCCTAGCCGTTGCCCTCTCAGCGACGACGGTCGCGGCAGGCGATGCTGCGGTGAAAGTTTTCTAGTAAATCAACCCGTGATAACTACTGAAATGTCCGGCGAAGCGCGGCGTATCGTGTTGCGACGCGAGTTCGATTGCGGCCGGAGTGGGTTCAAGGTGGCTACCGATACGAAAACAGAGATTGGACATTGGTGCGTAGCCGGTGTCGACGCGGACGCGCGGATTTATGAAGGTGAAGGCGATAAATCATGCGGCGATTATGACGGAATGGTAAGAGAGCTTTGTTACGAGAGGCTGCGGCGGCGTGGAAGATAGTGATTGTATACGACAGACGTTGTTATTACCCGCTTCTTCCTTTTTTCTTCTGCCTTTCGATAGCATTCGCGCGTTCCATTCGAGATTTTACAATTCCAGATCATCGTCTATCAATCCCGTTAACGCCGCTGCCCTTCCACAAATTTCTCCGGAAGCGTTAATTAGCATTCTGCCAGAACGCAAGAGATCCCCCGTTTCTGGAATTCGAATTTAATTATCTCGCCCGCGCAGACAGTTCCAGTCGCAGCACGAGATCCGCCTCGACGGCACGCGGCTTCAAAACTACACGGAAAATTTCGTAATTTCGCGGAGCCGTAGACTCTCCGCTGAAGCCTAAGCCACTCGACGTCTCCGCGCGCTCGCACTCGCCTTTCCCTTTCTACGTTTCCGCGACTAGGCCTGCCGTTGCCAGCGAAACCTCAACGATCCTCAGGGTGGCTGCAACAATACGCGCGCACGCGGAGAAGACCGCCGCGGTATCAGCGGAACGAGAACGCGCAGAGAAGACGTGCGCGAAGAAGCGGCGGGAGGAAACAGGGGGGCCGGCAAAAGTGGAGGAAGCAGGAAACAAGAGAGCACGGACAAAGAGGCGGCGGGAGGTGCAGAAAAGTGCGGGGAGGAGAGAAGGTGAAGAGAGCAGAAGAGAGCAAGGTGGGGCACGAGGGGATGGCCTATCGCCGCGCGGGGCTCACCTTGTTTTCCCACCCGTGGTATTCATTTCAAGGACAGGAGAAACATTTCGATCGGTTGTAAGGGAGATTCCCGGCGCAGATTTTCTGCGGGGCAGCTGGCAAAAGGATGCACTAAATCTTGCCCGGATATCTCGCGAGTATATCAGAGTCAGTGTGGCAGCGGGGTGCCCGATGCACACCACGCTCGTTGCATCCCGGGAGGAGAGGAGAAGAGAGAATGAGAGAGGATGGGAGAGAATAAGAGAGTTGCGCCGTCGTGCAGTTGCACTCGCAGTTGCAGTTGCTGTTACTGGCGCGGCGTTGCACTATGGCATCGGCACAGGCACGTATCGGGGATACTATCCTGGGAATCTCTGGGCGCGACGATGTTTCTGGATCGTCGGCGAATCAGGGGCGGATCGTGGAAAGTGTCGGCGACGCGAATTTCTTTCTTAGGCGCGGCCTGGGGAGGCTGGGGATCATTGGCGGCGGGCCAAAAGTTTGCGTGACCGAGTTCACGTGCCGCGGCTTTTTGCGGGGACGACGTGGATTTGGGTATCGGTGTCGCGCGGTATTTTCGAATGAAATAAATCAAAATGCCGTCTGTGTGCGGTGTGGTCATGATACAATGTGTACATCGGTACACGTAACGCGTGTAGTTATGTATCACGCCGTACGTAGCACGGTCATTGAGGTAACGTTAACCATAATTCAGAAGAAATATTGTGCTTGTTAGCGGTGGCTCGATAAAAATCGTCGTGAAATTACCATGGAAATGATCATGTGAACACGAACTTTAGGTACGCAGACGTCAATGAGCCTTTCACGTGTAATAAATAGCGTTCGCGAGCAAAAGTATGCAAGTATGCTCCCGAGCAACTTTCCGCAACCTTGCTGAACTGCCGGCCAATGGTGTTTGTTTTGAAATTTAAACACGATACGTCTACGTCTACATCGAACGTCCCGAAGATGGATACCTTCATGCGTCGATATATCAACCCACCGCCTGCAATATAAAACGACAGCGTTCCGTACTTCACCAGAAGCTTCTTTACGCGCAAACATCTGTCTCATTCTTCATATAAAATATTGATCCATCAAATGCATCGGAAATTCTGTCTATCAGAAAACATTTTGCCGCGCATCGCAAACACTACGTTACATCAGACGTAGCACGTCCATCAGTTTTCAGATCAACTTGTACAGTGCAACATTTTGAAGCACTTATACAGAGCAACATTTTCAAACACCACAGTCGCACATCCCCAAAAATGTCCACCCTCAAACATCACTTAACGCAATTCCCCCAGCTCCGTCGTCTTCCTACCTCCCAGCATTCCACGTCAGCGGACAAAATCCGCGAAACTCAAAGCGTCGGATTAAAATAACGACACGCGCGGTTCGACAGGTCACGCGCGCAGCGAAACTCAGACGGTGCAGGCGTCTGGCTACGGCCCTGGGTTCAGTGCACTAAGTTAGAAGCGTTCGCCGGTACAATGGAGTGTTGCTGTGACCCCGGGTGACCCGAAAGGCCGAATCTCAGGGCTGAAACCACCTCGTTGTCGGACCACCCCGTGTTTCACGTACAGAGTACCGCGAGAAACGCAGACTGAAGGCGGGAAGGGAGACTGCGAGGGCTGGCGACGGGAGACGCGAGACGGGAGGAACGAGACAGAGAGATTGCTGGAGCATTATGTTCACACATTACTCGTGAGAGAACGCACACAAGGGCGTCACGTGCCTCGACAGAAGAAGAGGAAGAAAGGGGCAGGCGAGCGACGGCGGGACAGGGGAGGCCTGACGAAACCAGAGACTGAGCGAGGTGGAGAACGAGCAGCGAACAGGAGAGGCAGAAGAGAAAGAGAGAGGAGCCGAAGAGGTCCAGACGCTCTAAGTGCTTTACCCCGAAGTCTGATCATTCGCCGATATCAGCTGATTAACGAGGGTTAATACCGTTTACAGATGCTTTACGCAGACTGGCGATTCATTTGAATTGTGCAGCCGGAGGGAACCTTGGTCCCCCGGTATTGAACGATTAACGAGGCTTTAAAACGTTTCCAGGTACTTTGTGTCAACGCGGCTGATTCGAGCGAAGCGGCTGACGAGCGGACCCCGCGTGTATGCGCTGTCTGGGATTTGAGCGGAAGGGAAATATCGATCGGCAGGTGATTCGGAAGACAATCCTCGTACCCGGCTTTCGCCCACTGTAAATCTCACGTCCCCGACGATTCTGCGTCGCGTCCGCGCGTTTTCAGGTCTGCTCTATTCCCGTTGGCCGAATCATAAATCTACTCGTCGCGGTACATATTTTACGCGCCGCGCGTTATTACCTAAACGAGATTCATGACAGACATAAATGCACATTGTCCGAACGCGTGATATCTGCGCGCTGGTTTCGACGTGACAGTCCGATGATGAATGTCTTCGAAAAAAGCTACGTGTTATTTAGCAGCGGCCGAGGAGCCCGGCGAAGCAAGATCTTCGAGCTACTTACTCTTCGTAAAGTGAGCGTGTTCGTCTTTACCGCGGGGCATATGAGACGGGTGGGTCCTCCTCCTCGATCGACCTTGAAATTCGGAAGACCCGCTCGCGCAAGAAGGGGAGAGTGGTTTGGCCAGAAATTTAAGGCGTCGTCGTTCGTCGTTTCGCAGCGTTTCGACGATCCATCATGGCGATGAAAAGGGAGATGAGTACGCGGATGCACCGTGTGTTGGTTGCGTCAAATTGCAAGGAGACCGGTGGCGCGATAAATCTCCTACGAAATGTAACTCGCTCAAAGGGCAAGCGCGGAGAGGATTTAATCGCGTAACTGCTAATTCGCACGTAATCGGGACGCCGATTGAATTTATTCGCCCGTTTATTAATGGCCGAGCGAAATTATCGGCTAATTGAACGTGTAATGTTCGAGAGCGTACGTTTGAGGCTCCCCCGAAAAAGCTCTTACGTAAATCAAGCAAGTAGTCTCGACTGATATGTTTCGACGAGCCGCATATTGCGAGTTTGTGGCATATGCGCGTGTACGCTGCAAAGTGGGACATGTGCACTGGGATTTCGACGATTTCAAAAATATCAGCGACCGTATGCGCGCGATACGTGAAGTACGAGAGAGCGGCATATTTATTTTCGAATATGGTTTTTCATCACTTCATCTAAAATTCACTGCCGGCGTCTACGTTTTCGCTGAGCCCCACGGATCCACTCGTGTATTTTAATACATTATCCGCGCTATCTCGAAAGATGCCCCAAGTGCATACTTCGTCGGAACTTTCAATTATCAGAAGTTTCTTCTTTCCGTGAACGATAATACTTCGCGATCCGTGGCTTAATTCTTAATGAATATTTTACGGCGAAGATTTAGTCGTTTCTCAGATTAATTTTTCATCTTGAGACGAGCTCGCCCGTACTTCACGGACACACCGGCAGGCGAGTTATAAAAGATGCACTCGTACATTGCCCGCTACGTGTTTTTCTTTGTGCCCGTGTTCCTCCGCTTGTTAGTTCCTTCCCATATATTCTCCGGGGCTTTTTTCACGGACGAGCTTTCATTATTCTCATGCCTTTTCCGTTACATTATCAAACAAACACCGGCATGTCGTAAAATTCTTTTCCAGGCAAAGGCGACCTTCGACATTTTCCTTTTGCTTCTTTTCCTCCCGTTCTATTAGTAAAAACGTCCTGAAACGACGAGCCTTTGTGCTTGTATTGTGATCAGCTGCCTTTACGCTTTGTACGAAGGTACGTTACACTTGCAACGGATCTACATAACGCCGAAATGGTGAGTAAGAGTTCGATATTTAATTTTCAACGGTGAAGTTGGAAAAATTGAAATTGGAAATGTATGAGTTTATGCAGACAGCGCGGGAGTTTCGCATTAGTCCGACAGCGTCTTGGTATTCGTTAAAAAGTATCACGTTACCGTGCACGGTACAAAGGCTGGTCCGTTACTTCTTCCCAGGCTTCTTATTGACGCACATTACGTACCTGCAACAGAAAGAACAAAAAAGTGAGCATTACTCTAAGAGCGCAGTAAATCCGGCAATTATTTTTCCCCAATACCCCCATCCTTCCAGATAACATCACAGTCTCTTTACGCTCTGACCTTAATTTTCCATACATGCCCACTGTACGCCACACATCGCGCTCAGCGTCTCCCAAACGATATCCCGCCACTTAAGAAACCGCCACGGTGCGGCCACAATACGTCATCCCGCGCAAAACTGCGCCGAAACCGGTTCTGAAAAGTCACTGGCACAATGTATCAATCGCAGTGCGCGGGTCGTCTTAATTTTTCATCGACTGCCGTGCACCAACGCCGACGTCGTTAATCGAAAGCCACCTTTCATGGCGCGCCACCCTATACATCGACAGCATTTCGGGAAGACCCACTGATACACTGGCACACAAACGTTTTATCTCTCTCCAGCTCTTTCTCCGGCCGTCCCGCCTTTTCGACGATGCGCTTTCACCATTTTTCCCCCTCGCACCCCCTCGCCCGGCCGCTTTTTTAATTCGCGCCGTTTTATCTCGTGATTCTCGCCGGTTTCGTGTTCCGCAGCGCCGACCATTCTCCGCATCGTCGTCCTCAGCCCCATCCTCCTGCCTTCTTCCGTTCTCCTGTCTTCTTCCGTCCGCCGCGTACCACTTCTCCACCTCCTCGCGATCTCGTTACTCCTCCGTCTTTCCCGCCCGAGGATTTTCGCCAGATTACATCGAGCTCCTCTCCTCCCGGTAATTCCCTTAAATCCCTTTGGCTGCGACCTGTCTGCCCTCCAACCTCTGGCCCCGAAAGAAGACTGGGACGAGGCGTCGGCGGAGGAAAAGAGGAGGGCTCTGTTTCAAAGACCCCGTTTTAATTAAGCGGAGAGACGAGGCTTTCGACGATCTCACGACTCCTCGATAAACCTTTAATGACAGCCGGATCCGGTGCCACCCCTTTCTGCCGCTTCTGACGGCTCTTTGTTTTAAGACGACGCGGGCGCAAGTGCGTTCGGACATGGAACGGTGGATGCAGATTTTTGGGAGGGTGGCTTTCGCATTTTTTCAATTCTGATCCTCAGAACGAGGCCGTGCGGTGCAAGTGTTGCGGGACGTGATTAATTACGTAACTGACGTTATGCCTACTTGGGTTGGTGAAAAAAATCGATTTTTTTTATTGCATTTTCTTAATGTACACCATTTTAAGAATATTTCCTCAAAAGTACATAAGAATCGGAGCACACGTTCAAAAATTATAAGGGTTTATCTGGAGCGCTACTATGTATGATTAGTAAAGAGCTTGAAACTTTAAACTCGATTATCTCGAAACTGTGTTTTTTAAAACATACGGTTGCGGTGACCACGATTTCTCAAAAACTACTCTACCGATCGGACTCTAATTTTATATACTTATTTGTCATTACAATAGGCAGGGCCTAAACGAAGGATTTTTTGGTACTTGTTGGTAGTATTTTGCGAATTTTAATTAGTACTCACTAAAGCGGCAAAAAACAATCTTGAAAATCATGTCATTTCGCCGATCCCAAGTAGGCATAACCCCTTAATGGCGGGGCGCGGGGAAAGGGAACTGTTGTTTCAGAGTGGCATAAAAGAAATATACGTAGGGGGCGGGAAATAAAATGTAAATATGTCTTGATTTAATAACGCGCTGTGATTCAGTGACTGTTCGCTGCATTTATCAGGAGAACAATTCAGTCCCCAGGGCGTCAGGCGGCAGACACGTTGACGGATACGTGCGAAATTTTTGAATATGATATTCACGTTGCTGGATTTAACGATCATTCTTCCTTCCTGCGCACAATGTTTTAAAATTCATTCTTCTCGCTCTTTTTCTCGCCGCTTAAGAGTCCTTTTCGCCCGGTGCTTAGTTTTTTCGCAATTTTCCGTAATGTATGGGACGATACCGCAATACAGCTCGATAAGCTGGTTGATATTCTCGGTTTCGAGATAAAACTCATCCGCGAGACGTATGTACGGTATCAGTTTAGTGCGATATCGATCGCATTCTTTGTAATGTGTGCACAAAAAGTACCTCCTGGCAAGCGATACATGAAAATATATCCTTTCAGTATTGAATAATATTTTGCACATTGGACAGCAGCAATTACTTTACTGCAACGATATTTGTATGATAACGCACCAAGCGCAAGGTCTGATGAAAAATAATACTTGCGTTTAGTATTGCTACATTGACGTAAAATTTCAAACAAAACTGCACCGTCGCAGCGCAGTAAGCAAACTGCATTTATGTTCGTTTAAATTTGTTTCATTTGAAAATGTATTCCCATTGTTATTTTACAACAAAGGAGTCCCGATAATTCTGGTATACTTTCGCAGACCTTTAGAAAGTTGACATGGATACTGAAATGCTTTGGAAGATCCCCGTAGGGAATCGCAAGGATTCACTCCGAGAAAGATTTCGAATCTCCTTCTGTTTCAAACTCTAATGCTGCCGGCTTTAAAACTTCGTATCATTGAATGCTCATAAATTGTTTCCGTTATCAGCGTTTCAACAACAAATATCTGTAAGCCCCAGCGATAATGTATCAAGTACAGCAGTTAAATTAAAAATTACTACTACATATGTATACACATACACTATTATATATACGTACATATACAACCAAAAAACGTATTTACGAACACTATTTTGCAAATATAAAGAAATAGGAAGTTAGCAAATATACTACTACACAAAACGATCCGTTCAACAAGTGGATGTTAGCATCATCATGTTATAATTTCCGTTCTATCGATTTTACTCCCGCATAAAGCATCTTCTCCGCGATTCTCAAGTATTTTCCAGAGCCCCACAAGTAAGGCACCGCACGGCGTATTTTGTTATATAAAACCCGGCCGCACGTCAATAAAAAGCGAGTCTACGCGATCGTTACAGGGCGGCTTTCGTCGTGAAGAGCTGTCGCGAGAAAAAAGGGGGACGAAATCATCCTTTCCCCTTCATTTGCTTTTCTATGTCGTCGCACTCGAGCCCCCGCAGGAGATTCTCGTCGAGCGATCGAGTTTCCTCCCTGGGCATTCGCCTGTCGGAGGACTAACGAAAAAAGGAACATCGCCTGCCAGCCGAAGCGCGAGGAGATCGACGAACAAGAGAGGAATTGAGGGTCGGCGATCAGGAATCGATTTCGTGGATCGAGACGCTTCCGTTAGAGGAAAAGAGTGCAAAATGTCCGTGGATGCGGATGATAATTCTGGCGATAATTCTGTCCAAACGAGACTGTGCTTCCCGTTTAAAACATGCATTTTTTGTAATGATCGACTTTATCGGTGGCATATCCTCCTTGTTGTTAAATTACGCCGTACAAAATACTGTGAATGCTGCGCCGTTGCTACGT
Organism: Cryptocheilus praepositus; assembly: GCA_033815515.1. Lineage (NCBI taxonomy): Eukaryota > Metazoa > Arthropoda > Insecta > Hymenoptera > Pompilidae > Cryptocheilus > Cryptocheilus praepositus. The sequence continues at coordinate 16,268,042 of JAWWQZ010000035.1, read as the reverse complement.
AAATTGGGCGATGATGAAGGTAAAGATAATTATTGGGGTGTACCGGTATGTAATAATAGAACGAAGTTAAATTCTTAAAAATGTTAGAAAAAAATACTCCCGTTTTGTTAGTGTGGACGTGAACTCCTTAAACTTCAATTCGACCGGTGCAAAAGATTTTACTAAAAATGCAAAAAATTCGCAACGAAACACAATTGCAATTTTGTAAAAGCAATTGATATCGGGACTGTGCTTCAATACTTTAGCTTCTAAAAACTCAGCGATATCTTCATTTTGCACGATTTAATCATACTCTGCCGTATTTCATTGCATTGCGGTTCTAACATAGCAAAATACGCTTGGCAGTCAAAGTGTTAAGTAAACGGTGGAAGCATAATAGAATCTTACATGAGGACATAATGTTCACCCTTCTAAAAAATTCCAATTCGTTTTATTATTAGTGATCGGTAGACGCCAATACTGAGCTTTACCTTCATTTACACAAACGGTCGGTCATAGCAGAATCGGGGGATATGTTCAAGAAAGAGATCCTGGTCGCTGGTCATTTTTTGCGCGGTACGAAATATTAATACATTTTTCGACGACGGTCCTGCTGTCTCATTATTTACAGCCGGCGATACCGCCGCTCCCAGGAGGAGCGATCGTCTCACTGACAAGACAGAAGAAATCGGTGTGTAAAAAGCGAGGAAGTCAATACAGTGTCAGGAAACTATTTGACCTCCTGACTCGCCAGAGGATACTTTCTATCCGCTGGCATCCCGCGTTAATCAATCAACCGGTCAAACACCTACGTCGAATGAGACATCTTAGATCGCTATCGGCGAGGTGAAATTTCAGAAATAACTCACGTCCGAACTCGCACTCGACGATTGGGACGGCGCCGCAGGTATTTCGTGCCGTAATCCATCACGGCTCTTATTAATTTGGCAACATTACCACCACTCGTTTTTCAACGCCTGTCGCTTCCCACGATTTTCTAACGTTTTTTCTCATCCTCTTTTTCGGATGCCACGACGTGCGCCCGACGGAAGGTACTTCGCATGGTCGTTCGATACACGCGACTAATTGACGAGGCTATCGAACGACCGGCGACAAAAAAATGAAGACCGGAGGCTATTGGCCGCAACAAATTTTTCTTTTTTACGCGGACGCAATCGGGCTCTTGAGTGATTGTTCTGCGTGCGCGGCGATTGGTGCGTTTTTCGCGTGGGTTCTGCGTGCGCTTGAGAAATAAAACACGGATTTGCCGTGCACGCCGGAATACTTGGCGTATCTGGGTCGATGAAGTAATCTGGGCGTATTACCTATTTGAGACCGTTTGCCGATAATGCCGTTTCTCATAAGGGCACTCGGCCCTAATCGAATGCATCACGTTCGCTAAATCCTGTTATGAGGATTGCCGTACGTACAACTTGCGTCAAATATCTAGGTAAGTGTATGCGCAGAATAATGCAAGCAAAATGTGGTGAACGTGCGTCGGATTGTTCCTACTTGGCGCACGCGATTGCAAATTAAGTCGTAGGGCAAGAGATTAAGGGTCAAAAAGCTACACTTGCATGTACGGAATAATGTAAAGCAAATATGTTGAACATGCGTCGGTTCGTTCTGACTTCGCGCACGCGATTGCAAATTAAATCGTAGGCCAAATGCTTAACATTTTGATTACCGTGATGGTCACCGGTGACCGGCGCAAGAGATTTGACTGAAGATCCAACTTATGTGCAATGGGTAGCAATAATTATTTTATAAATGCAGTTATTGTTAGAATGATGCATGAAATATGATGAATAAATTGATGCGATCCTTTGGTCTCCAATACTTGCATATTATTTACATTTTGCATAATTCAGTCAAACGCCGCAGTATTCCATAGCATCGCCGTTCTAATAGACCTAAATACGCATGGCAGTCAACGTGTTAATTCCATATTTCCACTTTCGCACTTTAGAATAGTGATGCGATCTTTTGGTATCCAATACCTGCACATTATTTACATTTTGTAAAATTCAGCCAAACGCTGCATATTCCATAGCATCGCCGTTCTAATACAGCAAAATACGCGCGGCAGTCACATGTTAACCCTTTGACTACTATGGCCGCATATATACGTCCGCCGAAATCCATCGGTGTCAACTATGGGCGCATATACGCGTTTCCTAATCGTTTTTTTGGTCTCCAATACCTGCACATTATGTACATTTTGTAAAATTCAGTCAAACGCTGCAGTATTTCATAGCATCGCCATTCTAATAGAGCAAAATACGCACGGCAGTCAACGTGTTAAGTCTCAAAAACCTACCCTTATGCACGTATACAATAGCGCCAGCTAAACGTACCGAACGTCTGTTTCTTCCGCCTGGGCACCCGCGTTTGAAACTCTTCAGCCGAGAAATGAAGCGTCAAAAACCTTCGCTCACGCTCTTCCCCTGAAAAAGTGCCCCACCGCAAAAAGGCGTCATCAAGCCAATCCCCGCTGCGTGCCTCGCGATGCGTTAACAATTCAGTAAAAAGCCGTCGCGATATGCCCGACGCCCGCGTCCTTCGGTTTCTAACGAGTGAAGGCCGCGCGCGTTCCTCCGGTATCGACGCCGATAAATCCCCGGTCCCCGAAGACGGCGATGCGCTCAGCGTCATAAAATATCGCGCCGAAGCACTATGTGGTATAATTTTCTTGGCCATTCCGGCCGTACGTTCACGGTACGACGACCACCGACCGGCGCGCATGCCGCTCGGCTGTTTGTTTATTAACTTATTTATTTTTGGCGCGTGCCCGTACATCCGCGAGACGCGGCATTCGTAAGGCATTCGTAATTCGCTCTCGCACAGCGTCCTCCTGCGCACGTATGCACGCCGCGATACTTCCAGTCACGAGAGAGAATCGCGTCTCTTGCCGCCGCCTGTCATTTAGCACCGGCCTTAATGGAACACGAATGCCGACGCCACAATGCATCGCCCGTCGCCGAGTACGCCCTGTCGGATATAACGAAGCGATATCTTAGCGTGGCCGATTGTCCCGGGCGACGTCGAGTCGACCTAATGCCGGGTTCGCACGTACCTACACACGAAGGCAATGCCAATCTGCAGGGGATACGTCCTGCGTCGAACTGCACGAGGCGGGTGGTTCAGCGTCACGGTTGGTGCGACGGAAAATTCTGAGGGTTCGCTTGTCGATAGTGCGGCGTGCGAAAGTGTTTGGTGGGGCGCGAGGATAAGCATAGATAAGGCCTCGAATCTCGAATCCATATCAGTCGCATATTAGAATAAACCACATAATGGAAAATTAGGTAAACTCTTTTAGTGTCACCACACGTTAGGCCACCTACCCTTTTATTCGGGTTAGATCCCGCACTTGCGCAATGGGTCGATTGGCGGAATTTTACGGGAGTCGACGAGATGAGGCGCTGATGTATGTAGTCTCTTTATGACTAAGGGAATAATTATTTAACGAATTAAAGAATAAGGATAAATGAATTGATGAGAGTAAGTGTCTCTGTAATTTGCGTCGTACTTCTTCTCGCGTTGAACCTCAACTGAACTAAACTGCCGATCATCTCCTCGTTCGTTTATTCTGTTTTCTTCTCTATGACAACGGATTCATTCTAGAATGTTTTCATTACCACATGTTTATTTGCTACGGTATCGAGGCGGTGAACGTGGGGGAGTGTGATCTGTGGAGTGTATGTGTTGAATTAACCCCTTGGCTACGGCTGGACTTCCGCGGAAGTATGTCTCTGCTTTCTATTATGAAATTGGATTGAATAGTGTTATAAGGAGGTAAATTGAGACACTTTTAATGACAGACTGAGTCACTATAGTCGCATACTGTTCTGAAACATGACATTCACGGAAGCCATATAGTGGCGTACTGTTCAAAAAGATGACATACGCGGAAACCAGTGTTGTGGCGTACAGTAGCGGAAATGTTGAGGATAAAAACAGCGCTTTAATGTTTCGTTCATACGTATTGATTTTTGTTTGCTTTACGCACTCTCGTTATTTAACATTGCGAGAGTGTGTTTTGTTACAATTAGTTAGTAGAGTTTGTTACCGCCCTTTGTAATCTAACATTTGTGTTTTTGCATAGTATTATTACGAACTCGTTGATCAATTTTGTCGTACAGTTAAATAATGCCGAAAATAGTTTAAGTGTGTTTGTGTTATTTTAGAAGCAAGATTGTGAAGATAAATTTGTTCATTTGCGTGAGTGATTATTACGAGTCCAAAAGAGTACCGTAAATTTATTTGTACAAAGAGTTAGTTTTAACACGAAGCTCATTTTTATCTGCAAAGCAACCACCGTGACAACGCGAGTGCTTTTCGCGAAATAATCCGCAGAGTAATTTATTCATAGGAACGTCTATTGAAATTGCTGATTTCCCAAAGTCAGGCTGTGGCGAATTTCTTGGCAGCTTCGTCGAGCGTGTCTAAGAAATCAGTTCCTCTCCCGACTGCGCGTCGAAACGAAATTGCCAGTCGCAAACATGCACGAGACAAACTACACGTGCTGTCGCGAAGTTCCCACTTCCCTAACTTCCGCCGCGTCCCTGCTCTTTTGGCATTTCCGGTTTATTCGGCGCGCACTGTCGCGGCAGAGGCGGCAGCAGTTTAGAGTTGAGCCAGACAGAAACTTCTTTTATTCCCATCCAAACGTGCCGCCGCCACTTTATCCGGCATTTTTTGTCTCCCTCTGAGCCCGGCATGTCAAATTATCTAGATTCTCCGCGTCTCCGCACTCCGAACGTACAGAAATATCTGCCTCCGCTCATACACCGTGACACCGGCGTTCAACCGCGAAAATGCAAAACTTACTTCGCCGATTTTCGCGAACATCCTTTTCCGCGCCCGCACTAACGAGGCAACCGCTTTTAAGAGGAAACAATCGCCGAGCCACCCAAATGCCTCGCATATTTATTCATGAGCCCCGTCAGAGCAACGTCAACCGTAGCTTCTCCTCGCGTGTGTCGGATACGCGCGTAGTTTCGCATTAGGCAGGCAGATTATCAGCATAAATAGCGGCAGCAATTCGCTCGCAAACTTGCGGCAGGACGGAGTCCTCTAATTTGTTGGTAACTCGATGACAATACCCACGTCCGAGGATGATCATAGAGCAGGATGTAAATGTGCGGGGAGCGCGATCGATGAATGTGTGTTTCCGTCGATGCGGTGGTGCGGAAAGAGTCGTGTGGTTTACGCGAATTATCACTCGTTCGAGAGTTGCGTACGTTTAGGGTTGACAGCGATGCAAGTGTTGTTAGCTGTTGCTGTAAGTGGTCAGTACAATGAAATTGCGGGATTATACGCACAATATATTGGCCGGTGATTGGACGAAATGACAATTCACTTGACGCGAGCTTTAAAGGCGCAGTTCTAGTGGTGGGTCCTTGTCAAAAATTAAAGACGCACTTAGGATAATTTTCAACAAACCTTATTACGGTTTATTACGCCCAACCGCAACATATGCTTTAGACGTTTCCCTAGACGCAATTTTTTCGTGAAATAAGTTCAGCATATAGAATTAATTAACACGTTGACTGCCGTGCGTGTTTTGCCGTACTAGAACGGCGATGCTATGAAATACTACAGCGTTTGACTGAATTATGCAAAATGTAAATAATGTGCAAGTATTGGAGACCAAAGAATCGCATCACTATTCTAACAATAACTGCATTTATAAAATAATTATTACTATCCATTGCGAATATTTTAGATCTTCAGTAAAATCTCTTGCGTTGGTCACCGGTAAACCCCGCGGCAGGCAACGTGTTAAAAAATGATGTAAAATATTATAAATGAATGTAATTGCCAAGACAGACAAATAACACTACAACTTTCGCGTCGCACGTCACATCTTTTGGCTCGGTGCATCTTGACTGCGCTGTACTCTTAACTTTTCCATATCGATGACGTACGGCTATACCTCAATGCGTCCTCGAACGCATAAACGCACACTAGGGCGCTCGCATACTACAAGTATGAAGTCTCCGTTTGACTGATTTGCGCCGCTGCATCACAGGACAGCAGAAAACAACGACGCCTGCGTGCTTTACGACTCGATGTCGTGTGCATCGGTGCTGGCGAAGCGTGATCATATAAATCCTACGAAAAAGTTCATGAATTCCCAGTGCCGCGGACGAACAATATGCTTTCGTAACGCTCGTCCGAATTAATTTTGGGCTCGCGAGACTCGCTCGTAACGACGTTTCGCGAGATTCATCGCCGGCCAGTGCGACGTTTATTTCTCGTCGGCCGCGAACGTTTTTTCCGCCATCCGGCGCTCCTTGCGTCAGACGGACTGTTATGAAATTCCGTTGACGTTAGTCCGGCGAAAGTGAGGCTCGGGCTCTTTATTTTGCGAAGGGACGACGGAAATTTTAACTCTTTTCGGACGCATGTCTGCTCTCAGACACCATAGCCTTTTTACCGTTCCGGTCGTATGTCTGCTCTCAGACACCAAAACATAAAACCGTACTAATCATATACTGTATTCATCCATGTATCAGTTTACAATTTATCTGCACAAATATAAATATCTAATGGATCTATTCACGAACTCATGCGACCTATTCAAGAATTCTTATCATTTGGAGATAACGAAATCCAGTGCGAACAAAAGCTGTTATTTCCCGCTCGACATGCAATACGCTGAGGTAAGCTGGAAAACTGCACATAATGCGCCATTGCGAAGACGTAAGAAGTAAAGATTGTGCTGTATGTTCTAATAGAAAAATGAAGGGCGGAAGACGTCAAACAAATTATTTTTTCAGTACTTGCAGTCGAAAACCAGGACTGCACATTGGAGACTGTTTTAAAAAATTCCACACATTGCAGAACTATAAAATAGAATTTTTACAAAAAAAACATTAAAACATTATTCTATAAACATATAAATAAAGTTATCATAAGAATTAATAAATCTTATTTATTCTTCATAATCCTGCATGTTATGTATCACTGCGCTTTCAGCGGAAATTAATTCCGACCAGTACGATACGCATGTCCAAATTAAATACGTCCGAAAAGAGTTAATCAAGATCGGGTTACGGCGAATTTTTACGTTCGACAGTCGCGCTGCGCCGTAAGTTTATGGGGCGGAATGATCGCGGGACTTTATGCGTCGGATGTAGCACGATTTGCTCGCTGACTTTGTTTGCGGAGAAGCGGATTTTTTTCCACGACGGCACACGGTAGCCGGTCGCAATCTGTTTGTCTGATAAACATATAAATAAAGTTATCGTAAGAATTAATAAATCTTATTTATTCTTCATAATCCTGAATGTTATGTATCACTGCGCTTTCGGCGGAAATTAATTCCGACCAGTACGATACGCATGTCCAAATTAAATGCGTCCGAAAAGAGTTAATCAAGATCGGGTTACGGCGAATTTTTACGTTCGACAGTCGCGCTGCGCCGTAAGTTTATGGGGCGGAATGATCGCGGGACTTTATGCGTCGGATGTAGCACGGTTTGCTCGCTGACTTTGTTTGCGGAGAAGCGGATTTTTTTTCCACGACGGCACACGGTAGCCGGTCGCAATCTCTTTGTCTGATTGGAGCACGAATGGACCGTTTCCTTGAGCAAGAAAACACGTTTACTGCTTTCCTGGTGGTTTTGTGCGAAGCCATAAAGCGTGCAGGATAGAAAAAGGTTGCGGAGCGATCTAATCTAATATCCCGTTTCGAAATTCATTGGTCGAAAGTAAATTACTCCGCGCCGTGTCGCTTGTAACTGTTATCCGATGCCGCGAAGATCGCGGAGCAGCGGCGCGCGGAAGAATGTGGCCTATAAGTTATTGGAGGCGTCCATAACTCGCGGAATAGTCCACTGACTACGCGGACGTGTATGCATTAACCGCTGCCTACCTAATTACATACGTAATTGTGGAGCGCAATTTTGAATTCGCTTGAGTTATGAATGTGAATGTACGAGAGAAAATGCCTCGGATCTTCGATTATTAATATCGCGTTATCGCGGCTAAACGGTTCGTCTAGTAATTGCGTTATGCGTGAGTAAGTTGAGAGAGCAAAGTAAAAAAAAGGGACTGTGAGTGAATAGTAGAACACTAAACATACCGGTACTTTACATCTACCAATTCTTACTATGAGAGCTCATTTGATCCCTTATGAAATAAACGTCGATTTTCAGAAAGAATTTCCTAATTTATTAAAGCGAGAAATTGAATAATCAGATGATATAAGAATTTACAGAAAGTCAAATGAGCGAAAGAAATAACAATGAATGTACGATTTTAAAATAAATTTTGGAAGGGGTCATTTGACCCCGCTTGGTACGTTTAGTGTTAAAAAAAGCATCTTGAGATAGTTTGCATTAATATCCGTTCTGTTTATACGGCTACCACCTTCTCGATCATTTTTACCCGGCCAATAAGAACCGTAGCAGAGGAACAGCGTATTTACATGGATCCTCAACAATATCTCGACGCAAGCCGTTCCCTGCGCCAAACAGAAAATTCGTTCCACCCGGTATCACCATATTTACAATATTACAAACGACTAGTTTTTCCGCCGTTTCATCCATTACTACTCCGGCGTCCCCGGCAAGAAGCAGTGCGAATTGCGTCTCCTATTATTAACGCACGTTGCGCGCAACGTTAACGAGTAAAAACGGGAACAAGATCTTTTTGCCGCGGCCGTTAAAGCGAGCCATTCTTGCAACTCACCCGACGTCCGCGAACGAAATTGACACAAGATTAAAGTCAAGTAGTATCGGCAGCGCCTAGGATAGGCGTTTCGCGCGTAGTCATGCTCGCCCGTTGGAACCAGATTATACGACTCTATGGTTAATAACTGTCGCTATTTCGTGCCATAAACGCCCGTCGTCGCGCTGGAACTTACTTAATATGGCAGGGCTATCAGGTAAGTGCCGGTGGTCAGGGACGTGGAAGCAGGGAGAGGGGGATGATGCAGGGAGAGGAGCGTGATTGCATATCAAGATGCGTGCACGGACGTTTAATAAATCTGCGGAAACTTGATGCCGGCCGCGTCAACGTTACTTTATTATCGTCCGCGAGGAAACTATCCTCCCGGTGCGCCGACGTGCGCGGCTTAAAATAGAGGAGGCACAGCGCCGAAAAAGGGCGCGACGCCCGTCGTCGCTCCCACAGCCTCGAAATCGACTTTTTTCGCCGATAATAACGGCGATAAATATTTAACTCAAAGTCGTGCCGGGCGCGTCGCCATATACGTCGGGAGCCCGACATGGCACGCTCCCGTTTTATCCGCGGAATGCCGGGAACGCCGCATAGGCGGCCGTTTTATCGACTAAATAGTACTTAACTGGATTTCTAAGTTTACGTGGGAATTATCGGCAATTGGACGGTTAAGAAGATTACCCGCGGGCGAATGCCAAACGTCGAAGGATGGGAGTGGACAGGGCATAAGGGGCGCGGTCCGAAGGTATCGTCATAATACGTGCAGTACAATTCCATTTTATTCATGTAAGTAAGTAAGCAGTTATATTTGCGTTAAGCGTTGCAACGCGGTAAAAATTGGTCCGGATTCTGGTGTGATTGAAACCCTCTCTCTTTACAAAGCAACTGCGACAATAATACCATATTAACACGTTGGCTGCCGTGGGGGTCCGGTGATTGGCGTAAGAGATTTGACTGAAGATCCAAAATATTCGCAATGGGTAGTAATAATTATTTTATAAATGCAGTTATTGTTAGAATAGTGATGCGATTCTTTGGTCTCCAATACTTGCACATTATTTACATTTTGCATAATTCAGTCAAACGCTGTAGTATTTCATAGCATCGCCGTTCCAATACGGCAAAATACGCACGGCAGTCAACGTGTTAATACGACACATGCTACGTTAAAAAATTGATATTCTGCCATTCATTAGCAATTCTCAATTTACACCGGTTATTTAACATTTTCAACTTAAATCCTTACGGTTCGCCTTTTCCCTTATACGTGTCCTTCGTTAATAGTTCATTATTATTTCAAATATATCGTGAAGGAAACTTAGCACTGCCGTCATCCATAACCCAGTTAGCACGAAACAATCTTCATCTTGACCCGTCGTGGTAAAGGAGTTCGCGTATCACACGTCGCATAGAATCAATGCATACGCGGATTGCAAAACGTTTCACGGAGCTTCGTATGAGGTCCAGCACCAAGGGTAATTAGCCTATTGCGCGTACAATGTTGATTGTCGAGCATGCAGGGGACGCGGCGAAGTTACGAAGTAACAAACTGATATTAACTAACAAAATTGACCTGGGAGTATGGCTAAGTGCGTCCTGTGCTACGCGGTTATATAGCTGCGCAGTTAATAACCGTCGCTGGTTCATGCCATAAACCCCTCGTCGACATGTCGAACTTAATACGACGGAACTCTCGATTAAATATTCACGTTAGATCCCACGTTATCGCGTAACAAAATCTTTATGTCCCCGGCTTAGTGCGATAGAAGCTCGGCGAGAAGGAATACACCCTACCGGCGCGGACAATTTCATGTATGTAAATGCACGCTCTACAGGCATTATGACTAGTAAGTTGCAGATATCACTTTTTGCGTCTTTATGATTTAAAAGCGTTACAACCATAATCGCCGCGTCTATTTATACTGCAGATGCCGCCCTTGCAGCGCATCACGATACGAAATTACTCATGCGCGTACAAGATAAATCGGAAGCGTTCGCTGACTCGCTACCGCGCGCTAAATTTGCGAACTGCAATTTGACGTTTTTGTCTCGTCGTCACATTATGCGATGATAAACGCCGGGAAATTTGAAATTCCGCGGCGAACTTTGCAAAAACCGGTCAGGTTTAGATTGCGCTAGCCTCGAAAACATTATCAGCGCGGACTTTTTGTCCAACTCCGGCAGTTAAGCGGTTAGTTTGGAACGTGAGGATAAACATCGACCACCCCCGCATTTCTACTGCCGCGACGTAGGTAAATGCGACCAACAAAACCGAGTCGGGACCGAAGCATGTCCTGTGCTGAGTACTTCGCATAGTAAACGCGTCCGTTAGAACTGGAATATACGATTCCATGGTTAATAACTGTCCGTACTCCGTACTATAAATGCCCGTCGGCATTCCAAACTTAATTAATACAACGGGCTCCGCTGCCTAAGTACACCCGTTGACAACTAAGCATGCACCAAAATGCATGCGTGCGCGGACCAAAGCAAATCGAACGAGACTACCGTCTTTATGACCGTTACATTATTATCCGGGTGTGAAAATGATATTCGCTACTGTCCACCACGTTGGCGGTACAGTGAATTTGTATTCGGTGAATATATAGGCGAGGTGTAATAAGGTAGCACCTTTTGTGCCATGGAAAAATTCGTCAAATGCTATGAATGAAAAATACTTCACTGTCACATTATCAAATGTAATTATTAAGTGACTGGAAAAGCATTCAAGTATTTTTGAGATTTGTGAATGATGAAGTTCAAAAATTTCGATTTGTCTCGGAAAATAAATAACTGCCTATACACTGATTCCGAAATAGTTTCGGAGTTTGCACATCAACTTGGCCTCTCGGAGTTTAAAAATTGATACAAACAGACTCAAAAAAAAAAAAAAAATGAATTGCCCTCCACGATCCGAAACACTTTAAGAAATATGGTAAAAAATAAATAAAAAAAAGGAGGAAAAGTGTGGAAACCAATTAGAAGTACAATGCTTGACTTTCCCCTGTTGAGAACAGAAATTTGATCTGAAGTGACTCAAAAAGACGTAAACCGCACCCCAAAATTAGCAATAGTTTCTCAAATAGACCCAAAATCAGGTGGAGAATCACTGAAAACAACACATAAAACATGAAGTCGCATTTGTAAACTAACTCCAAATTTCGTAATAGTGAGACTTTATACAAATAAGAACATATCTCTAAACACGCGCACATATTCGTGTACATGTTTACCGCCGATCAAAATGACTGTCACCGCAGCATTCAATTTCGCATCGTTCCGTCCACAAAGGGTTAAATACACAATCACGAACGTGTGCCATCAATTCGCGATGCATTTCCCCATTCACCCCATTCCGATCCGAAATCCATCGTCTCCGCTTTCCCTTAAATAAATTCATTAGGCCTGCTTGCTAACCAGCCGACAATAACTCCCCCGAGGAACAAACGAAACGACCGGCTTATTCCCCATGGCCGACCGCGTCCGTTATATCCCGTATTATGCGAGTCCATAGTTAATAACTGTCGCCATTTCGCAGCGACGATAAACGCCCATCGACATACCGAACTTACTAAATACGGCGGGTGCTATCGAGTAAGTGCTCGCGCTATTCGCTACGTGATCGCGAACCGAAATGCACACCTGCAAGCCGCTAACAGTCGGCATTATAGCGCATCCACGCACGACACCTTTAATGCAATTACATTTAGCGAAGTAGCCCATTTCTCTACTAATTAACGTGCCCGCGGTTTCGGAACACGTACGTATGATGCATACTACATATGCTGGCGATGGAATAAAGAAAAGTGGACGAAGTGAATAGGCATCGATCTCGCAAAAAGAATGAATCACAATTTTTATGGTCTATTACATATGCCACAATTCGGTTACGTCCAGAATTTTTCTTTCCAATTTTTCAAATTGACTAATTAACACGTTGAGTGCCGTGGTGGTCATCGGTAACCGGCGCAAAATGTCTCACGAAAAATTAAAAAAAAACTCAATCGGTAGCATTCATAATTCTCTAAATGCAATTAATGTTAAATAGTGATTCAATTCTTTGGTCTCCGATACCGTCACGTTGTTTTAATTTTGCACAATTTAATCATATTCTGTAGCAGTTCGTCATGGTGCCGTTTTGATATAGTAAAATACGCACGGCGGTCAACGTGTTAATCTCTTTCTTTCGAATGACATGCAACGTGTATCGAAGCGTCAAGTTTTGCTACTTTCACATAATTGTTTAGATATAAGGAAAATTTGACGAGAATATATTTTGTCATAGTAGTTCTTATAAGTATACATCATTATGATTCATTATATTGCATTGTATTTGAGTGTATTATATTGTCTGATACCAGTATTACCGGATACCATTTAAGTCTATTTAACGCGTGCATGATCTCGTGTCGGTTGAAGTAGGAGTGGGTGGACTGAAAATTTTCGTAAGGCGCTTACGCTCGTCCAATCGGCTGTGATGCGGTCTCTTTAAAGGGGATGAAATCGACTCCGCTGCGTGTGTGTTTCCAGAATACGGTGCCACAGGTTAATGTGAATGCAAGGTAAAAGGATTGTAACTTGTGGGTCGAAAATGACTAAAAAGTTCGTTCGCCGGTAATTTTGTGTACGGTCGTGACGATTGATTTAGGAGACAACCATTGAAGCGAAGGACTTCAATAAAGATTGACTGAAAGCTTTGTTATTTTTTTGACTGATTTTTCTTTTATTAGAAATTCTCGGTCGCTGCACGTTGGACCGATGATAAATGAGAATAATAATGCGTTTATTGTGCCACGGTGATATACCGGGGAAAACATTCTCTTTGTTTCCCCTTTCAAAAATTGATAGCCTTCATTTGCGTGCAATTGAATGCCCCGAAACGTTGATTTTTCTCGACGCTCGCAATGAATAATATTAAAAGTGACGTTAAACATAAAATATGCCGCCGTAATTGGACGATAATTGTTACAGAGAGCAATACGTTAGATATTGCGCGACGCACGGAGGCTTTCATTACAACATTTTTAATCACATGCGCGCGTTTCGCAGAGATAAAGAGCACAATCCCATTCGCATTCCCTCTGAATGCACATTTCTACATTAATATGATCGCCGGCGAATGGACGCGGAAGCATTTCAGCGATTCATATCACTCGCCTCTGAAATTCGGCGAAAAAGCGGAAAAAGCCGGCGACTGCCCTCTTCGCCCAGCGGCCGGCATGAAAGCGCAATATTTTGTTAATAAAATCTCGTCCGCCGTAGGCTCTTAATTTTCCTCGACATTGATTAAATCGATTGCACGCGCATTAATTCGACACGCGCCCTTTAATCTGCCGCGCGCCCGCCCGCTGTCGTTCGAGGGAAAAACGTGCGCATCTGCGTTCATCCTGAAACGCAAAAAGCCGGGCCCTCCGTCCGCCTCCGTCAGCCCCCGACGCGATCGACTTTTTCCCCTACTGAAAATTAGGGTCATTCGCTCGACGCGCCGATATCGAACGACCGGCCGAGCGCGCGGATTAAAAATAAGCGATTAAAAATAACGGCGCCGCTCGCCGCTGAAGCGTTGTCCGACGAGGCTCATTTCCATCTTGCGCGACGGCCCGTTCGACTCGGATCGGACAGATTGCCAATCGACAATGACCCGACCGTGCCCGCTGGCGATTCACTTTGAGCGACAACGCGCCGATCGATATAACCAATTCGGCGTTCGCGGCACGTCGCTATCGATTTATGGAAATGCCGCCCCGAAGTGCGGGACCCAAGATCGCGGCTGTGTTCGTAATTAAGGGAAATGCGACGCGGAGAATCGGGGTGCACGCGCGGTCGGAGATTCGTTTAGCCACCACGCTCTTTCGAAGGTTACGTGCTGCAGCTGAAATCTTTGCGACGCCGGCGTCATCGCTTTAGGAATGCTAAACGCTGACGTTTGCCGGAACGGTTACAGTGGAAGGATTAACACTTTGACTGCCATGCGTATTTTGCTGTATTAGAACGGAGATGCTATGAAATACTACAACGTTTGATTGAATTATGCAAAATGTAAATAATGTGCAGGAATTGGAGAAAAAAGAATCGCATCACTATTCTAACAATAACTGCATTTATAAAATAATTATTGCTACCCATTGCGAATATTTATATACCATCACGGCAATCACAGTGTTAATTGATATGTTTGAAGGTACGGAAAGTAATTCAAGGGAGAACGTAAAGGGTAAGAGCTCTGTTTGGAGTGAAAAGACGAGAGTTTAGGTGCAGTGGCAATTAATTTCGTGACTTTTATACATTTAACCCTTTCGCTACGGACCGATTTTCCGGCGCGCTGCTCCCGCTGCGCCGAGAGTGAGTTTTCTAAAATCATCTTTATGGTATTTCCGTAAAATTTCTCTTATCAATTTAAGATGAAAAGCAGCTGCAGAAATACCTTTACGTGTTTTGAATTTATATAAGCAATATGAGTTCCAAACTATGGTTACTGTTCACGCGTAGCGATCAGGCGTACGGTGACAATAGTCACCGGCCGAAGCGAAAGGGTTAACACTTTGACTACCATGCGTATTTTACTATATTAAAACTGCAACCGGATGAAGTACTACAGAATACGATTGAATTGTGCAAAGTGAAAATAATGCGAAGATATCGGAGACCAAAGAATTGAATCGCTATCTAATATTAATTGCATTTACAAAATTTTAAATGCGATGGATTGGGTATTTTTTGAGTTTTTCGTGAGACCTTTTGCGCCGGTCACCGATGACCGCCATGGCAGTCAACGTGTTAATATATTAACGTATGTATCACTGTTTAATGTGATTTTGAAAATAGTTGCTCTCTAGTTTAAAATATGGTAAGTAGTTTTCCTTGATGTAAGATGTACTAACACGTAGCTCTAGGCGCGTACGACCAAACGTCTGTCCTTTGAGGGACCGCGCGCAGCAGTCGGAAATATAAAATTCATGAAAGAAAACCGCACGCTTTTATTAGTACGTACCCTGAATGCAACCGCGCTTGTTTGACTTCGCACTTTATCTTTACGCACACATCTCTCGCATTCCGCCGTACTCCCAAAAATGCCTCAAACGCACGCTGTACTCTCCGCCACTCTGTCGTTTACATCACTCCCAACATGCAACAGTTAACACACTCCATTCGGCGATATTGCACGGCGAAGTACTTTCAGCAAATCGTTTACATTTTACGTTATTGCCATCGGAAGCAATTTCACAATTTCGCGTAACATCAAAGTTTCATTCGGCCACGGCAAATAGATTCGACATATATGCGTTACCCCTAAGCACACCCCATGCGCACGGCCCTGCCGTGGACCAGACTATTGATCCCACGGACGATGAAAGCGAGATAGAGAGAGGCGATGCGAGTAAGACAGAGCGGGAGAGCGTGCGAGAGAGAAAGGGGTGGGAGAGAATAGCAGAGAGCAGTAAGGGGTGTCGGTACGTATTATTAACCGTACGCGAGCGTGTCTGTGTCGTGCAAATTTTGCGGCATCCTCCTCGCAGGAGGATAGCTTTTCGGGGCGCACACGCGTCCCGATCTTCGGCTTCCAAAACACAGGCGCCCCTTTTCTCAAGAGCTGACGGGCCGTGAGTGGGAACAAGTGGGTGCTCGTGAGCCAACAGAAGTCAAAGGGATGCTTCAGCGGGTAAACAAATTCAGTCGGCGTAGATGCGGTGATTGAGCGAACTCGAGGCCCAGCGTTTCCCGTCTAATTGCGTTCGTTAGGAGTTATTGGTGCGCGCGGAGTCGAGGGCCGATGATATTTTTTGCATGCGGCGAACGTCACGTACGCGACGACTGTGACGCGCGAGCTGCGACGTGTGACGACGTCGGGTGGCCGCGTGAGAAGTTGCCTCGAAGTTTCAGGGAAGTTGAGACGGAACTTTTTAGTTTGTGTTGGCGTGCGGACGTCTTCTTTAACAGGGACGTTAGACTATTAAGGTCATCCTGTCATCGAGTACGTTTATGTCTTGCAATAAATTTCACGTCACAGCCACTCTTGCTTGGGACGTACTAGGTACACCTGACAGCTAACCGAGAGGCACTGTCGTCAGAGCTCCCGTGGTTCTAAGCGTCAGCCGAGAATATAGGCCATCGCGTCGAAACTTCTACGACATCGCTTGGGATGTGCTAAGGCCAGAGTTCGCACTTCACGCCCAATGGCGGATTGTCATTAACAAGCCGCGAGTCATTACCGATCACGAGCCCGTCTTCGCTTAAGGGGTTATGCCTACTTGGGTTGGTGAAAAAAATCGATTTTTTTTTATTACATTTTCTTAATGTACATCATTTTAAGAATATTTCCTCAAAAGTACATAAGAATCGGAGCACACGTTAAAAAATTATAAGCGTTTATCCAGAGCGCTACTGTGTATGATTAATAAAAAGCTTGAAACTTTAAACGCGATTATCTCGAAACTGTGTTTTAAAAACATACGGTTGCGGTGACCACGATTTCTCAAAAACTTTAATACTTCACCGATCGGACTTTAATTTTATATACTTATTTGTCATTACAATAGGCAGGGCCTGAACGAAGGATTTTTTATTTCGGTAATAAAAAAAAAGTTACAACATAAAAACAGACAGTTCCAAAACGACAGACCATCTCAAAAGACGGATTTTTTCGTAAAATTGCTGCCATTCTTGTAAAAATTAAAATTTTTCAAAATCCTTCGTTCAGGCCCTGCCTATTTTAATTAAAAATAATTATATAAAATTTGAGTCCGATCGGTGAAGTAGTTTTTGAGAAATCGTGGTCACCGCAAGTGATGAAAATAAACGGAACCTCTAGGAGAAGGGCTACATTTCCTCCATTTTTTAATATTTTCTTATAAAAAAATGTATACAAATACCACTAAATACGTACTTGTTGGTCGTATTTTGCGAATTTTAATTAGTACTCACTAAAACGGCAAAAAGAAATCTTGAAAATCATGTCATTTCGCCGATCCCAAGTAGGCATAACACCTTAAAAGAGCTGTCATCGAAAGAGTCGAATAACGTCGCGCACGTCCGTCATATCGCAACAAACTTCACACCAGCCCAATCGTGGAACATTCGCGTCAATGTCGCAATACAAAAAGCAACAAATGTAACACGCTATCATTACGGTCCTCCTCTGTTGCGCAAGAGTTTCAATTAATACCGTTGCAGTCGTTTATTGGAATAACGTTTCCATTAAACTGTAATGACTCCGCGGACATTCAGCGCTTTGTAATTACACCGTCGAGGTTCCGTCCCGCTTTTTGTCCGGCGCAGTAAAAGTGTCACGACGCGTAATGTAAGGCTTTGCATTAATCCGACGGTAACCTTGCTCCGGCGTTGGACGAAACGGTGAAACCCGCCGGTGCACTTTCCGCCGGTTCTCGTCACCGTGCGTCACTTGCAAATGGTGTCTGTCTGACCTGCGCCGGAAAATCTACTGCTCGCCGAACGGCGAAGTTCTCAGTTTCGCGCGCGCTTATGAGTTCCGGCGAGCGGATGAGCGAAGTTGCTAGCGTTGCGTAGAAAATCGGACAGCGAGCGGAGTAAAGCTGCGCCCAGCTGTGGTCTGATAGAAATCGGGTGATCGGGTTCCTCGTGGGACGTAAATTATTCCGGTTAGGGCTCGTTCGAACCAATCGCGGCCCTTGTATTCGCACCCCACCGTACGGCAGAAGCACTTTGATGCTCGACGCTTTTGTCCCCCGCTCGTCAAGCCAACCCTTCGTTCCCCTGCCGATTCTCGTCGCGACGTCTAATTAGCGCCGGCGATATTTCCGCAGTCGCAACTGGGTTAAGCTTTGTTTTTCCTTCAAACGCACGAGTGCCTCGCGAGCTCGCGCCGGGGCGTTCGAGTTTTAGGGTCGCATTTGCGTCGACGCAGATAAACGAAGTTGGCCCGCGGAACGTCGAAAAACTTCGGTCGTAAATGTGGGAGAGGAAATTTAGTGCGCAGGACGATCGCCGTAGTAAAACGTCGCCGATCGCTTTGATTTGCCCGAACCGCCCGACGTTTATGGACAAACAAATTCGGTTAAGGACACGACCACCCGCGCGCCTGTCCTTGCATACTTTTACTACTTTGCGGCGTTAGGAGCCGAACCCTATCGCGACGCGAGCTGAACCTGGAATATCACGGCGTCCCGTAAAGCGTTCAATTAGAAAACTATCCTCTTGTTCCGAGTGCTCGCAGAAGCAGAAATCGAGAGTCTCGGGCCCGAACCTTTTCCTTACACCTGTACGTCAGGGTATTCCGCGCGAACGAACGATTTCACCCGACCGGTCCGGATAAGAGTAGCGAAAAAGAAACCGCGTCGATCGTGCGATCCTCGAGCTTCTTTGTTCGGAACAAGCGTCTTCGTGCCCTTTCTTATCCGGCGCACATCGATACGCGAGCGACCGCGCGCTGGGACGAAAACGAAGCGGCGAACAAAAAACACGAGCGGAAGAAAAAAAAAACTGTATCAGCGGGAGAGGAAAAGACGAGGGCGAGGGGGATAGAGATGAGAGGAGGAAAAAAGGAGAAAATCGCCGAGGGTCCACCTTGCCGGGCTCTCCTTGGCCTTTTAGCTTAGCGG
Source organism: Cryptocheilus praepositus (assembly GCA_033815515.1). Classification (NCBI taxonomy): domain Eukaryota; kingdom Metazoa; phylum Arthropoda; class Insecta; order Hymenoptera; family Pompilidae; genus Cryptocheilus; species Cryptocheilus praepositus. The sequence continues at coordinate 16,248,796 of JAWWQZ010000035.1, read as the reverse complement.
ACCGTGAGCGGATCGGTACTGACAGTCCCTCGGGATCCGGGATGACAGTATCTGCCAAATCAGATTTCGGTGCGTGTCTTTCGGTCGTAATCATAAGGCGACCGTTTGCTGGCGACAACAATCGCTCGTGTATCATCGTGTACGACCTGAACGCCGGTCTGGCGGAGCAGGCGACGACGAAAATTGAATTGTACGTATTAACCCTTTCGGAGTCGATGAGTCGTGACGTTCGTACGCTTGGATCGGTCCCTGCCATGCTTCCTGTCGTCGGTAAGTTATGTTAGCACGTGTATGTTTTCATTGGATCACAAGGTTCGATGCCTGCGAGTTACCTTCTCTACGCGATAACGTAATGCTTTATGTTACGTGGGATATCTCGGACGTTTACGTGAAATAACGTGAGGCGGTCGCGTGATAAGACGTGACGCGAATAGGTTCTAACGATCTATGGGAATGTATGAAGTGTTCTTCTCAGTAGATCAAGGGGTATGATCGTTGAAGTGAGAACGTAGTTGCCGGATCAAGATAAGCCACGAGGGGCCACCATCGTTACTGTGAAATCCCACATTCGCTTTCGACAGAGCTATGCATCGGTCACGATTTACCTTCTGGGTTTTGTCTGGCCGATCAGCAATTCACTCTTCTTCGGCGGATAACAATAACACGAAGCAGACCGCGGTGCTTTCATTCATTTCTTTGTCAGGCACTTCGTTCCTCAGGCTGGGCGTCAATTGACCTACACCTTCCGCACAACATTAACCGTCGGTGACTCTACTGTCGACACACTTCTATGAAATTAATCGTCCGCCAAGCTCACACGCGACGCAGCCCACCGTCACCCTTCGACCCGCTGAAAACCTCGCCCAGCAAGTTCATTACCCCCAGCTCGAAGCCCGCGCACAACTTCCCCTATTACCACTCCATAATCACTCGAACCCGACAACGCGAATACATTGAAACTTTCCGCCAGCTTCACAATCCTTTAACTGTACCGCGCAACTTCAAGTTCATTAACGATCGAACTTCAGCGAGGAACCGAGCGTGCTCCCGGCGACCTTCTGCTTCGAGTATCGCACTCGCGATCGTATGTCGCATTGGAAGCGGGCAGCGTCAGCCAGCCGTGGAGTTTCAATTAGATCTGGTCATAATAATGCTCCGTCCCGGCCGCCATGACGGGCGATGGTTGATGACCCTTCGGACCCCAGAGGAGATATCCACCCCGAAGGGTCCAGGCCTTTCCCTCCACCTTCGTGATACCGAGTTGTTAGTCACGGCGTTTCCGGGTTGCAGGACGAGATTCTTTCTACCGATCACGACGTGTCACGCCACAGTATCGTCCCTCTCTTGCCTCCTGCCTCTCGCTTCCTGCGTCTCCCGCTCTCTTGCACTCGACAGCACACTCGCACTCTTCTTCAATAGCACACTCTCGCTCTCGCGCTCTGCCGCTCTCGCTCAAGACGACGCTATCTCTTTCTGCGCTATCGTAGACTGCGGTCGTCCATTTCGAACGACTACGTTCAACAGTCGCCTCCGGTTTGGCCGACGGCGATGCACGAAGAACCGGCCGATTGGCGCAATCACGACAGACGATTGGTTCGCGATGCCACGGAGATATGCTTTGCGCGGGACAAAGTGCGGCCGCGTGCGTGTGGGTGGTTTGTCGAAATTTCAACGTGGAAGTGTGGAAGGACAGCAGTGAGTTTCGACTGAGTGTGAGAAGACTGAGTGGATGGGGGGCCGTTGGGTGGACGGCTAAATACTGATCTGTGCTGCGGTTCGGTGCTACGCGGAGTTTTATTGTCAGCGTATTACCTTCATTTCGATGTTCCCGTCCTCTCGCTACTAACCGCGCAATACGGCTTCCGTACATCAGTAGATAAGTTGCACACAGCGCACCTAGGATAAACCGCATCCGCTTGCATTTAATAGTATTAACCCTATAAGCCGGTGGACATGAGCCAACTTGAGGGCAGAATCCCGATAGCGATCAGCAATATGAATATCCCACAGAAAAGTGGATCCAACAGTCTTCGCAGCGGCGACCTAGGGGACGACATCCAATAAACTCACGCCGACGCGTAGCGCACAAGATGTTCGCCCGGCTCAAACATTATATCCGCTCGTCCGCGGATGCGGATAAGTCGACGGCAATAAACCAGAGAAACAGCCGACCTCGATAGACATCGGAAGCAGGTGGAAGTTGAAGTCAACCGCGTGTGATTTTCCTCAGATCCGAGTGCGCGGTGAAGACACTCATATGCCGAAGATCGGCCAAGCCTCCAATATCGTCGGCCGGACTCACGAGCAATCTTTCTTCCGCCACACTCGCTGATCGCAAGGATCACCCCGTAATTGCGCCACACCGTCGGCGGCAAAGGACGACAAATCGAACTTCCCGTTCCCACATTCGCGACATGTAACTTCTTGGCGTCTCTGACGATCTCGATCTGACGTGGTCCGAGCAGCAGTCGGTGACGAAGGTTCGCCGACGTATCTGGGTCAGCGTCACCGCTTTGACCCGAGGGAAATCACCCCTTCGAAAAGAAATTCATCGTCGCGAGAGACCCGATTGACTACTGGCGCGGCGATGAAACGGCATATTGACTGCGAAAGAACTCCTCTAACCTCTTTCCCATCCATCGGCTCTTTCCGCTTTTACAGAAGACTGACCTGGCCAACTGTCGCGCCCGCGCTTCTTTGCGGACGCTTGCGGCTTTGTGTCGATTTGTGTGCACGGCGAAATGCGAGTTAACGGTGGGTGTAGGCGTGTGAGAGAGTTCGATTGCGTTTATTTACATGCGGGTGTATTGAGTGCGTAATACGGGGTTGCCGACGATCCGTTCATGCTGAAGGCATGAAGATGCCATGAGATAGAAATATGTAGGGCCGTTAATGTGGGGCACATTTAAATTCGAAGGGTTTAATATTTAAGGGGTTTAACACTTTGCCTGCCGTGATGGTCACCGGTGACCGGCGCAAGAAATTTTACTGAAAATCCAAAATATTCGCAATGGGTAGCAATAGTTATTTTATAAATGCAGCTCTTGTTAGAATAGTGATGTGATCCTTTGGTGTCCAATACCTGCACATTATTTACATTTTGCATAATTCAGTCAAACGCTGACCAGTACAAGCATCGATTTTAAGATACAGCAAAATATTCGCAATGGCAGTCAGCAATAGTTATTTTATAATGGCATGCTCTCGTTTGAATAGTGATATACGCGTTTCCTAATCGTTTCTTTGGTCTCCAATACCTGCACATTATTTACATTTTGCATAATTCAGTCACACACTGTAGTATTTCACAGCATCGCCGTTCTAATATATTATAACAAAATACGCTTGGCAGTCAAAGTGTTAATAATAATATTTAATAACATTAGAATATTATTAAAGTAAATTTAAATATAATAGCATATGGATAATTGCATTGAAGTGGCAGCATTGAATGACGCAATATCTTCTGGTAGACTGCAAGTTAATTTTGTTACAAGCGGAAACCTAGTGGTGCGACTTCGTAAATAGGAGGACTCTTAAATTTCGTACCCGGTTTCAATGTAACCTGAGCCCCACGAGTCGTGGCACACGAATGTTCGAATGCTAATTACACGAAGGAATTCATTTGTAACGGGTGCTCAAGTGGTATTTACATTGTAACGCGACATTCCGCTGTTTGCAAAGTGATAAAACACGTTTGACCTCACAAGGGTGAATGCCCTTCGCATTCTCAGATTGAATCCCCGCAGAGAACAGGAGTAATGACCGCCTCTTGTTGACAGAGGATTTTCCAGTCGAACGTTCTCCACGGCATGCCCCATTGTCTCGGAATATCGTTAACGTTGTTCGTCCACACGAACGGCTGAATTTTCGCAGATGATCGCAGATCGCAGCGATGACCCAGATACAAAGATTACGAACTAAGCGCTAATACTTTCAATATTAAATCTGCTTCTCTGAAACGTCAGCAGAAAAACGCGCCAAATTGCCTGTCGGGAAACAATCGAAAACAGAGCACACAATAAAGCCCCACGGAACAAAACCCACTCGAATCATTGGTCCCAACTACTCGCGTCTTTGACAAACGCAATTCGTAATACTCAATGTCAGTGCGCACGTAACACTGTCTGCGCGCATAGATCACTGCTAAACAATTTTCCGATCGCCATTAGTTATCTGCCCAATGGCATGCGAACGTGCGCGCACTCCTAACGACGCTGAATTACAAATTGCACGCGAAGAATCTACGAAACGTGTACGGACTGTAATTACCCCGCGCCGAACGCAGCTGTGTGCTTTATGAACTTTCTATTAGCCGAAGAATGTTGAGCGTTTCCGACAAAAATCGGCCCGCAGTTTCCCGATTCCTTCACGCTACATTAGACATGCGAGTGCCATTTGATGTACTGGTTCGAATCGCTTACCCAGCGAGTGCATCTTTAGCAACACTTCGCGCATTCTCTTGAAAGTACCGCGTCACGCGACTTGCCCTTCCACGCTCATCTTTCTGCGCTCTTCTCGCAACTGAACTAACCCGCACCGTCGATTTCTGAAATTTTCGTCAATTGTTTCGTCGTACGCCTCGCATCACTTACGACGGTTCTCTTGACATTGCACAAAATGTAGCAGTGCTCGGGTGCAGGCGGCTGGCGTTTCATGCGTGATTCGCCAGTTTCGCTGTGGAAATAATGTTGTTACACGAGGCGTACCGGGTACCGGCAGCTATGCGATGTATGCACTAATAACATCGCCACCCGGCACAGTTGACTGCCGGAGTCAACGGTTACCGACGTTTGTCAACGTCTCTCGGGCGAACGTCACGACAGGACAATAGTATGCGATGACCTTTCGACTGGAAAATTGGTATAGCCGGCAGACACGGTTTGCGATACGGTTTCTCCTGATAGGCGGAAAATTAAAGGTACGCGCTCATGCGTGCGACACTTTTTCTGTGCCAACAAACAAGCGATAGTTTTAAGAATGCAGTGTGGTCATAGTTATATATCTTGAAATAAGGTTCCTCGGCGTAAATATATTATTAACACGTTGACTGCCAAGCATATTTTGCTACGTTAGAACCGCGATGCGATGAAATACTGCAGAGTATAATTAACACCTTGACTGCCATGGTGGTCACCGGTGATCGGCGCAAAAAGTCTCACGAAAAATTAAACAAAAGACTCAATCGGTAGCATTCATAATTTTGTAAATGCAATTGCTATTAAATAGTGATTCAATTCATTGGTATCCGATACATTCGCATTATTTTCATTTTGCACAATTCAATCATATTCTGTAGTGCTTCCTCACGTTGCGGTTTTAATACAGTAAAATACGCATGGCAGTCAACGTGTTAAATCGTGCAAAATAAAGGTAACGCAAAATTATTGGAAGTCAAAGCATTGAAGCACCATTCCAATATCAATTGCTTTCATAAGATTGCAAATAGGCTTTATCGCGAATTTTTTGCATTTTTAGTCAAATCTTTTACGCCGGTCACTGGTGACCACTGTGGCAGTCAACGTGTTAACAACACCAGTTTCCTGACAATCCAATATTTTGCTCGGCAGGCCACCGTATACATACTTTTACACCGTAGAAATAAAGTTTTTCGGTGTAAATATACTGACAACCTCATCGGTTTCCCGACAATCCGATATTTTGATCTAATCCGTCATTAATCGTGCGTGCCATCGTTCGGAACGGAAAGCGATTAACCGAAATTCAAAGTCAAGCGTTACGCGGCAGGAATAAGAATGGCCCAGCGTCCGACAGTAGGGATTACGGGCACCATCGGAGAGAGCTGCCAGGATCATTTTTCTTTTTAGATGGCGGCGGCACTTTCGGCGGCGTTTAACACGCGCAGGAACGTGCCGCGTCAGCGCCAGATATTTCGTCAAAGGTATGTAAACGGACACGGTATCCTTCATCGACGCGGTGTCAACGCCCTCCACTTTCTCGGATTAAATCCCCGTCCAGGACGCAGAAGTAACGTCCGCCTCGTTGACAGAGGATTTTCCAGTCGAACGTCCTCCACGGCCTGTCCCATTGTCCGCGAATAATGGCACCGTTGTACACGCGTGTCGTGCCGATTATGTCACGTCCCGCCGCGTGTGGAATGCATACAAACAAAGGGGCGGAGGGAGACGGCGGGAGAATGACAAGAAGAGAGAGATAGAGAGAGGCAAAGAGAGAGAGAATGTGAACGCGCGAAGGATACAAGGAGCGAGAGGAGTAGAGAGACGAAGAGAGAAAGAGAAAGTGAGTGCGGAGAATGAGAGACCGCCATATTCCGCACCAACCCTCTATGTGCCGCGCGTTCGTATTTTTAAAGCGATGTTTCCATCGTGTAGCACACAGGCACGCACAGTACCTACATCGACGCCGATGCATTCGTAACAAGATGACGATAACGGCGGGACGGAGAGCACGAACGTGAGAAAGAGGAAGTCATTCGGGCGTGGACGCGGTGGCCCTTGAATGTGTCGAAATTGCGACGGAAGCCGCGGAGTGCGGAAACGAGTATGTGTGGAATCGAAAGGACGGCACAGATCGAGAATCCGATAAGTCCGGCTGTCGGTATTCTGGATATTATGGGCGCGTGGCGGGAAAATCGTTTCGGAGAAAATAGCGTCTTCGTATGTGTCGGAATGGGTTATAGGGAATACGGATTTATAATCTTGTGGCGCGGCTCTCTAGTCGGTTTAGGTACTATATTATACGCGCGGTTCTCGTTTCTACACTCGAGTAGCTGGCGGATGATTATTCCGTTAATCTTTTGTACGAACGGCTCATAACGACTCAATAAATACACTAAATAGACATTTGCATAGTAAATTCATAGTAACAGCCTACAATACAATTTCCACAGCGCGAGTGGTAGCGACTTGGATTCTTTAACTTAATTGCAAATTCAACTTTTTTTTATGATGCTTATAGGCTTATATATATTTATAGTAGAAATCCTTATAGCATATATTAAATAGGCAGAAAACCGACAAAAATCCTCCAGTATGTATATGCTTGCGGCATATATTAAATATGCAGAAACTTCAATCGGAACAATGGACCAACTAAATAAAAGTATCTTCCGGAAGAATTTGTGAAACTTCTGAAAAATCCATAGTGCCCCTCCCTGAAGAGGAGACCTTTGACTCTCAAAGCATGCAAAGTTTCTGCCCGATTAAATAAAACCATTGAACCAGATCAAGCAGAAAAGTGTTTAAAATTCCATCCCCCAGCACGTTCATCGTTCTCCCTGTTAATTTGCAGTGTCCTAAACTGACATACATGTAGCAATTTAATCCGTAAAAGTAGAGAGTATAATATTTATAAACAACAACAACACAATCAAGACACTTTCGTCTTATTTCCTAATCCTTCGTCGTTTCGTCGTTTCCTCTTTACGTCTTATCGTCAACTACCTCTTAACACTTTGACTGCCATGATGGTCATCGGTGACCGGCGCAAAAGGTCTCATAAAAAATTCAAAAAATACCCAATCGGTCGCATTTATAATTTTGAAAATGTAATTAATATTAAATAGTGATTCAATTCTTTGGTCTCCGATAACTTCGCATTATTTTAATTTTGCACAAATCAATCATATTCTGTAGTACTTCATCCCGTTGCGGTTTTAATATAGTAAAATACGCGTGGCAGTCAACGTGCTAAAGAACCAAGTAACACAATTCAACAAAGTCGTCAACTATGATACATCAATATAATAATTGAAGATCATAGGTGATCTTTCATTGCCAATTAGAGGACCCTGTGTTTGAAATTCCACATACATTTTTCCCCACACGTTAGGCACGCGTAAAACTAACCACGCCAATGTCAAGTCTTACACTGCACGCCCATCTTCGAGTACTACGTATAGCTTGACTCCAAATCGCCGACGATATTTAACCGTAGTATTATGAAAGCGTCAGTGTCCGTCGCACACAGAGAGAATTCATTCACGATCAGGCAGGACGGGCGATTTCGATCGAAGAAGGGAACGCTCTTACATCACTCACGGCATGCAGCTCGGCGCCGCTCTGCATCGTGAATGAAAATCGCGGGAAACCAGGAAGTGGCGGACTATATCGTGGCTATCTCCGCCGACTCTCGATCCGTGCCACGATCAGTCCCACGGTATTTTCTGTGGTGTCTAACGTGCCCGTGCGGCGGAGATTACGGGTGGACCGTTAACTCAGTTCCGAGATCACGCAGTGCCGATGACAATAAAAAGAGACGTGACCGTCGCTTCGCCCCTCCGCTCCCACCGCTGACATTAGAACGATTCCTGCGAGCCTGCGCGATTTCTAATGGCACAGATATGCAACAGCGGACTTGACGCTGTGTCGCGTTCGACATTTATCGAAGTTTCGTGTCCGCGAGATTTTTCCGTCGAGCGGTCAGTGCCGCGAGGGCCTGGGACTGTGACAGTGCTTGGGATAGTGTGCGGAAAGTGCTGCAAAACGGTGGCATAAGACGTATTAGGGGTTTTGACGTAAACGTTAATGTATGCACGATACCCGTGGACAATGTGTATTGACGCTATATAATAATCCATGTAATGCTTAGCGTTACATTGGATATTATATAGGATGAATAGACCAGTGGCCCCAGGACTTATGGGGGGTTTTAATAATGGAATTTAAAAATCAGGCATTTTCCACCGTAAATTGGACTTGCATATTCCTCAACTATCCAAATGCTTAGCACGCAGTGCGTGATAACATGCAAGAACCAGTACGTTTGCCCTGCCGATTTTCCGCCAACCATCTGGTGCCACAGACGCCTGGATCTGTGGCAATACCTCTTGGGTTCCTATTCGAAGTGTTGCAAAACGGTATCAAGCTATATATTTCGCGTTTTGCCATAAACGTGAACCCGCGAATAACCGTGAACAATATGTATCGACGCTATATAATAATGCAAGTAATGCTTAGCATTACGTTGGATATTATATAGTGTCAATACACCAGTGGCTTCAGGACTTATGGGGGGTTTCAATAATGAAATTCTAAAATCAAGCATTTTTCACCGTAAACTTTGCATATTGCTCAATTTTCCAAATGCTTAGCACGCAGTGCGCGATAAAACGCAGGAATCAGTACGTTTGCCCTGCCGATTTTCCGCCAACCATCTGGTGCCACAGATATCTGTATCTGTGGCAATACCTCTTGGGTTACTGTTCGAAAAGTGTTGCAAAAGTCACGCTATATATTTCGCGTTTTGCCGTAAACGTAAACGCGCGCCCAACCATGAACAATGTGTATCGACACTATGTAATAATCAGTGCAATGCTTAACATTACATTAGATATTACATAGGGTCAATACACCAGTGGCCCCAGGACTTATCGAGAGTTTTAATAATGAAATTCTAAAATCAAGCATTTTCCACCATAAACTAGCTTTGCATATTCCTCAACTTTCCAAATACTTAGCACGCAGTGCGCGATAACACGCAAGAATCAGCACGTTTGCCCTGCCGATTTTCCGCCAACCATCTGGTGCCACAGACGCCTGGATCTGTGGCAATACCTCTTAGGTTACTGTTCGAAAAGTGTTGCAAAACGGTGTTTCGCGTTTTGCCGTAAACGTAAACGCACAGACGTGAACAATGTGTATCGACGCTATGTAATAATCAGTGCAACGCTTAGTATGCACCGCGCCACCGTACGCAACAACAAGCACGTGTGCGACCGCGCAGTTAGCTATATATACACGTACACGAGTACACGAAGAATGCGCTAATAATCTCGCGCGGACATTAATTAACTGAGGCCGCGCGCGGCGGTAAAATTTTCGAGCCCGTCGATCCGTGATAGCGGTCCCCTGCGAAACAACAACTTGGCCTGCGCTGTGCACCGAAAATAGAATTTTCAGCGCATTGTGCACCCGCTTATTGGCAACGATAATAGTCGGAACGGTGCAACGACCCTGAGGCAATGGCGTCGCAGGAACAACGCGATCGCAGGAACACACATTAGAGGACCAAGCCGGAGGGTGGAAACGGCGTTGTTGGCGTTGGCAGAAGGGTTGGCGGGGGAGGATAAGAGAGAAACCGAGGGAAGCCTGGCCTCTTTTGGTGGGTTCCGCAAATAGTCGAGTTGAGGCTTTCCCCCCTTTTCCGACTGCTATCGCGATGCAAGGCAATTATTGCAGGCGTGGGACAGCATGCAAGCTGGTGTAGATGCGACAAATTCAAGTTTTGGTGTCTGAACATTTTTCGCTGGCGCCCCAATTTTTCATGGTGTTACGAAAATTGTTTGATAACATTTTAACATATTGTACGCCAGCCCCGCGAAAATGCGGGATTCGAAGTCTATCGCTTCAGGCCGGAATCACTTTCAGAAACGAGTGAAACAAGTGACCGACACGTTGCCGGTGCTCAGGCTTTAAATGTCTTAGATGCCACCGGCGTACAATGTGTTAATAACGGTGGGAGTGTCCCGGAAAAATCGTGGATTAGTAGGGGTTGTGGTTGATTCGGTGTTTAATTCGGTAGTTGATTCGATTTATTCCTGTACGGTGATCCCCCCGTTTACGCCGTCTAAATTTACGCAGATGCACTTTGAGGCGCTTGGAATTAAGCTATGGAAATAAATGAGTTGCATCGGAACTGTATTTTTTGTTGTCAGTAAGTTTTTGAAAGACCTCTGTTAAAACTTTCTTACCCCACTAAGAGCTAAATACATATTTGTGAAAGTACAGCGGATCCTTATTTTACCCAGCTTTTCGTGGTTCCATTTACGCGCTGCTTCCGTAAAACGATTTACCTACGTAAATGCACATATCAAAGTCACATTATGTTAGTTACATTGGGAAGTAATGACAATCCAACTCGTATTTAACGGTCCACAAATCTACCACTTTGCGGAGATAGTAACATAATTAGTCAACCGCTGCCTGTGCCTTATACACGCAAATTCTGTAATCTTCAAGCTTTCTGTACACACCTGACCACCCCCTCGTCCCCTGCCTTCCGCGGGCTGAACATATTTATGCGTCCATGCCGTGTGTTCATGTCAATGCGCGCGTGCATACATGTCGGATTCATGAATGTAAATGTACTGTGCACGTGCTCGCAGGACGCGTATGCGTGTAGCGTCCATTGAACTGCATTTTCTCGCAACGTTGTGGGAATCTTAATGTCGCGCTCAACACCACGCCACCGCGTGTGGGTGCATTTCGAAGGGAAGTGTGAGAACGAGCGAACTGAAAGGTTTCGACACGGTCGAGTGAATAATTAGGGTACTCCTCGTGAGAGCATTCTAAGATGCACGCTCCGCCCTAAAGGGAAAAGAAGAAGTAAACGGAAGGGGGAGAGAGAATGAGATTGAGAGGAGAGAAGGAGGAAATGAGAGAATCTTGGATGCCCGTACTGCATACTTAGAACAGCTTTATCGAACTCACGTGACGAATGAAATGGCGAAGATTTTTCCTTTCAACGCTTTAATATCGTGCGCCGATAGTATTGGACCGCTGTGTTGGTGTCTTATCACAAACGAGATTCTGCCAAATCATTAACGTTGACGAGGAGGATTACTTTCTGGGGTGGTTGATTAAAAATAGACCGTGCGTAAGTATACTTGTGATTATGCGGAGTGTAATGTGAGTCAGTGTATCCGTTACGCAGAATGTAATGTGAGTCATATATCGTCGATGTTCATCGGTGGTCTTAAAAAGCTGCGGCGCGGTCAATTTAAATCTAATCATCTACAAAAATGCCGATATCATGCATCTACTCTCTCAGCCTTGGAGTGTTTCATTGGCAGAGCGCGATAACATCGACAACTCGCGTTCAATTTAGTTGCAAATTTTTCAATTGCGCACGCACGTGGATATTGACGTTGTGAATATGCCGCGGAGGTCCCTTTTGTTAGGATTTTCCATTCGAAAGAGTTTCGACTATGCACGGCACAACGGAATCATTGTTCATGTTCTGCTGTCAGGAATCAGGAAAAGGGTGAACTAGTTTTTCCTAGAATACTCATTACAATATTACGGGACTACTAGCAAACGATTACTTTGTCTATCAGCACTGGCGCCTAATAAATAAATAGAAAGCACCTAATATAGAATCCCAACGAGTTTACCTAAATATTCATCTTCCTTATCACTACACCCTAACACAAACACTAAACCGCAGGAAAATCAACTGATCGCAAGCCATAACTCACCCAGCATTCACAAACTTCAACTGATTGATTTAAGCTCTCAATTATGTAACAACACCAGCTACATCCACAACAAACTATTGCCGACAAACATCGTCAAATCTAAACACCACGATCGATCGAGCCCGTTGAACATTGACCGTAAAACGCATTTAATAACGTACAGCGTCGAGTTCCCCGCGACTTATGGACATGTACATTTATATATGGCGCGTATATGGCAGCAAGGCGTCTAGAGGATCAAATTAACGTAAACGCGGTAGGCGCGTGCGGCGTGCAGTTTGATTCCGTCCAAGTTTCCTCGGTGCATCCAGGTGTGGAGCAGTCTGTAGGTCAGTTATACTGTTACTGTTACCGTCGAGGCTATTACCGGTTATCGGCGCGCGAGCCGCAACGGTATGCGCAACTTCGCGATCGCAATGGAATTCTCGTTTAAGTGCCCCGCGCCACGATCAGGCATAAAGTCGAAATCGCAGCCAGTTAAACGCCGCCTTAAATGTATCTGGATTGTACAGGGTGCGTCGCTAAAATCCGGACAAAATTCAATTTAAATTTCCCGTCGTTTTATACCACTTGGAGATGTCGCTATTGGCAACCAAATAGTTTGAAGCATGTAATAAACATTCATAACTTCGAAACTGTAACTATGTTAAACCTGTGTGCAGAGTGTAATCGAAGAGCCGCGATTATCGAAAGTATTCGCGCTGGGCGCTCAGCGACAGAAATTATTCGATTCTTCGGATACCCAAGATCGACTGTGTAAGATGTTGTCGCGAGATATAACGATATAAAGTCGAAATCGCAGCCAGTTAAACGCCGCCTTAAATGTATCTGGATTGTACAGGGTGTGTCGCCAAAATCCAGACAAAATTCAATTTAAATTTCCCGTCGTTCTATACCACTTGGAGATGTCGCTATTGGCAACGAAATAATTTGAAGCATGTAATAAACATTCATAACCTCGAAACTGTAACTATGTTAAACCTGTGTGCAGAGTGTAATCGAAGAGCCGCGATTATCGAAAGTATTCGCGCTGGGCGCTCAGCGACAGAAATTATTCGATTCTTCGGATACCCAAGATCGACTGTGTAAGATGTTGTCGCGAGATATAACGATATAAAGTCGAAATCGCAGCCAGTTAAACGCCGCCTTAAATGTATCTGGATTGTACAGGGTGTGTCGCCAAAATCCAGACAAAATTCAATTTAAATTTCCCGTCGTTCTATACCACTTGGAGATGTCGCTATTGGCAACGAAATAATTTGAAGCATGTATTAAACATTCATAACCTCGAAACTGTAACTACGTTAAACCAAAGTACAGTGTATAATTGAAGAGCCGCGATTATCGAAAGTATTCGCGCTGGGCGCTCAGCGACAGAAATGATTCGATTCTTCGGATACCCAAGATCGACTGTGTATGATGTTGTCGCGAGATATAACGAGTCTGAGAAGTCCAGCGAAGGTTTTGCAACACCGGCCAGGAAAAGTCACTCGAAGGAGCGCGTTTTTAGGACGCCCGAAATCATCCAACGGGCTCAGGAGCTCATTTTTCAGGATCCAGGGCAGTCGATCCGAAAATTGTCGTCGATTGTCGGTGTAAGCGAAAAAACTATGCGTCGAATCGTCGAGGAGGGCCTCCGCTACAAGTCTTATGCGATAAAAGTGAAACAGATGCTTTCCGAAGCTGCCAGGACAAAGCGAGTTGAACGCTGTAACCTGCTTTTCTGCCTCCCAACAGCCCAGATTTAAATCCTTTCGACTATTATGTATGCAGCGTGATTGAAAGGGTCACCAACAAGTCCAGACATCCCAACGTCTCATCATTAAGAGCCGCTATTGAAGTGGCATACGCCGATATGAACCGAGGCTCGTTAAAACGGGCCTGCGACAGATTTAGACCGAGAATGGAGGCGGTCATTGAAGCAGAGGGGGGTTATATTGATTGAATGTTTTCTTTATGACCCAACAAACAATACAGTAACAAAAAAAATGTTTTCCTTTTCTATTATTGCAATGAAAATTATGTTCCAAGAAAATGTTTGATTTATCCGGATTTTGGCGACGCACCCTGTACACGATTCGAGTAGTCTTTCCAACCATTGCGAGATGTTTGTGTCGCCTATTCAATGTCCACTTCCGCGGTCGCTGCAGACCGACTTTTTTCCGAGGGTGGCTTGCAGGAGATTGGCCATTCATGGACAATGGGGTAGAGGCGGTTACTTAGAATTTGGGGAAGACGGCTGGGGGTCGGGGTAATTGTTTATGGTTGCGTGCGCCTGCTTTTAATTGAAATGGCGGAATTTCGGGAGTAGGGGATACAAGGAATATTGCTTTATGACGTTTACTGTGTTACAATAGAACTGCTGGAGAGAGTATCTGAGGCAAGAAAGATATTAAAGTGCATTCCTAACGGTAACACATCGCTCGTTCAATAGTGTCTGCATACTTGGTACATTGCACGCAATAGCAGCGAATACGCGGGAGCATTTTTGCGTCGACGAAATTTGAGAATATCTAAAAACGGGACGTAATAATTATGAGACGTAACGATTCTTAATGATCATACATGGATTAATAACACATGCACTTAATGACACAACCAACGACTAAAAAGAGGGCACGTTTTAACCTTCACCGGGGCAATAAAACTGAATTAGCCATTTCCAATCTCTTTCATGTCATAGCATACGTATAAGACTACTAAAATTCGTCGACACACCAAGAAAATATATTATATTTTTTGCCAATCTGACAACAAACCAGTAGAATTTTGATCGGTATACAAAAAAAAAATATAATAATACCCGTATTGGATTAGTGATCTCAATATGTGGCCATATAGGTATCCATGCCATCCATTGGTGATCCGATTTTCATAATGATTGGTAGAGCCCTCACACACCATAACGAACTTCAGTTGTCTCCGAATAATTTGGGTGCATGATTTTGATATAGTTAAAATAAAGTTCTTGTTGTGCAACTGAAACATGCAGCTATTATTTGCTACACGCGGGATAGAAAAATTAACGGATGGACTATACAAAATTGCGGAAGGAAAGTATTGTGAGAATACAGTGTAGCGGTTGAGAGCGCTATAGAATTAAAAGAAAATTACATTGAAACTGTGTGAAAAAGGGAACAGAATGAGTGAGGGCAGGATGAATCAGCAATTGTATGCTAAGTCTATTCTTAGACCGTTGAGATTTAATTAATAAATGATTTGAAGTGATACGCATTTTTATGATTGAAACGTGAAATGATGAAATTATATTATATTCAGTACGACCGATATATAATACAGTATATAATACAGTATTGTATATACAATAGAACCAGCACACGCTGATACAATTATAAATATTACACACTCCTAAAGACAGAACGCATGTGATCACGAAACACGTCAACAAACAAAGTCCACATTTCAACCATAAAAAGGCGTATAATTTCAGGCACTTTAAAAAAGTCAAAAATCCAGGAAAGAATCGATCCGAATAAATACCACATTATTTGTCACACCGCGCCTAATAGCCCCTAACTAAACCGTCAAATGGCGCATCTTTTAAACATTCTCCCGCCGTTGAAAATCGCCGCTCTAAATCAACACCCTCCAGCTCGCCGGCATTAGACGCAACAGCGCAGACTTGCAAACCTAAAAGACCACGTCCGACGCCGCACTTAGCCAAGGGTTAATAATGTGCATCTCGTAATGCAACGCAGTGGTCGGCTGACAGCGCCAGCGGGGTTCCCGACCGATGACATTTGAACCGCCGACGCGGCATTGACTGACATCGGGAAGCTTTCACGGCGCAGGAACGAATTTAGACGCGAGCGTCGTCCGGGCCTCGAAAGGAACGAAGATAGCTCGGCAGACTGCGAAAATGGCCTGCCGTTCGCGGCGACTAATGGACACCCCAGGTGAAACCATCAATAACGCGAGAAATTCTTAATTAATTGCCGCATATGGTGGCTAATTAAATGCGATACACGCCACGGTGCTGCCGGCTAACCTGCCCCCCGCATCGTCCTGCCACTTTTTCGCCCTTCCACGTCCTCCGACGTCTCCCCTGCCCCGCTCCTTAGTTCACGTCCTGCTACACGCTGGCTTCTTCTCGTTGCGCGTCTTCACGGCGTTCGTGCATGTTGTGCCTACGCGCTGACGGTACATCGGACAAGCAAGATTTCTTCTGCACCGGAATATCTTTTGTGTTTTTTGTGGCCGAGAGCGATATGGGTGACTTTAGTGTAACTTTAGTGAAGGGCGATGTTTTGGGAGGTGCGCTGAAAAGTGTGACGTTGCGACTGCTGGTGTGATCAGAAACCGCATGACGTATATTAACCTGTTAACCGAGCGGGACATATAAATACGTTAAACGTAAACAATATCGGGTACGGGTAGGACGTATGAATACGTCCTTGAAATATATGTTGCGCCCTGGAACGGGCGGGTATTAAGTATTTGTCACCCATACATGTCTCGACATGAATTTAAGATATTGAGGGAATCAGTATCATTTCGCTATTGAGATTGGTGAATGTAAAAAAATATTACTATGAAATTACGTACTCCGGACGTGACGTATTGACACGTCCTAGTGAAAAAAAATCGAGTTGTTAGAAATGTTGATGCTTTGAATGGTTTGCCAGTTTTATGTTCTCCCGCGTAGCTGCGCAGATGCGTGAATTTATGCTTTCGTTCTTGTGTCTATTTGAAGGTGAGTAATCGATGACGCGGAAATTGAAGATAAAGAGTATCCCTTGTTGGTGAACTGAATCCCCTGGCGAATTCTGGTCACATACCCATTTTCCATTGAATTCGAATGGTAACTAAGCTTCCCGTATTAAAGCGGAATCTTATGCGATCCTAGAACGTGCGGCGGGTTTCAATATCTTGATTTCGCCTGGGTTATATTCTTACGTTTCCGTTACTCACGAAACTGCGAGTTCGCCGGCTCAGAATTAATTTGCCGCGGGTTCATATCATCGAACCGTTTATTCAAACGAAATGATCGCGACGTGCTCTCTCTTCACATACCGCGCCGGACAGCAATATCGGACAATACACAGGATCGGAGGACTCGGGCGTAGAAGGCCAGGAAGAAAGAAGCGCGAGCGAGCAGTTCGCGGAAGTTGGAAGATGCCAAGCCTCTGGGTAAATCGATGCACCGAGGCAACGAGTTTCGCGAAACATTTTCATAGGAACCAGTGGCCCGGCAGCGGTGCAATTTTCATTTTTTTCCATTACGTTAATGCGCCACCGCGAAACCCTCTGAATTTTCGATGGTTACAGGGCGGCGAATCGGCGATTCGCGATAATTCCAGGCATCGAACGGTCATTATGACTAATGAGCTAGGGCGGGACGTGGGTCTTTGATCCACGGCATTAGAATTAGAGATGGCCGCTGTTCCGTCGGGTGGCCGGTCGTTCGAGAGTCATAACGAGAGCAAAAGGAAACGGGGATAAACGCGGCACGATCATCGGCGGCCGAATCGTGCACCGAGCATCGACCGCACCCATAATTCCCGACACGTATTTATTTTTTTTTCCCCACCCGCGGGCGCCTTTTTCTATTCGCCACCGATCGAACGCACGTCACGGACGAGGTAAGAAAGATTATGCGCCGATTAACCCTCTCCCGGCAGGCTTTCTTTCGAAAGCCGCTTTGTTCGGGTAAAGCCGTTGGCATCATGAGCGAAAGCGTCATTGACCATTTATCGAGGCGCGGAACAATGGCCGGGGTCAAAGACAGGCTTTTGAGTAATGGCGAGGACGGCGATAAAATTAGCCGCCGACAGGCGCTCGCGTCTGAGCATCTCCCGGCGCCCGATATTCAATCGTCGAATATGCCTTTGATGCCGATACGCTATTACGCCGGCGCCCGGCTAGCGAGATCTTAGCACGTAATACGCGAAACGCGATGATATCAAGAGGAATGAATTACGCTACCTTAATAATTTCCACCCGGCGCTACGTCTTCATTTGTAATATTGACACGCAGCTCCGAGGATTTATCGCCGCCTCCCCTCCGCCATATAATAATATCGGTCGGTGCCGAGACCGCGAGCCGATATAATTCTCGGCCGGCGCGCCGTCCGATCCGGCCGACGATACTCGCGAGCGGCCGAGAGTTAAGATCCGGGGACGCAAATTGAAGTTTCTTTAATTAGCGCTGGAGCAGCGAGCGTTTCGAAGCTGCCGAAGGCAGAGCAGCGTGCGGAGCGGGAGGCTTTGTTCCGCGGCGTGTCTAACTTTGTGCTCAATCTTTTTTCGATCGGACGAACGAGTCGGCTCGTTCGCTTGCGCGCGCGCTCGTGCCTAGGTATGCGTGCACCCGGGGCATCGTGCATGACAGATAGCTCATGCCAGGAGCGAGCATCGGCATGCAAACCTGACAGGTCACGACGTAGTGCTCCTGGCAGCCGATTGAAGTTGCACACGAACCTCGTCCCCCGTCATGGCCGTCGAGAAGAGACCGTCCTGCCTCGCCTTCTTTCCTTTTTCCTCTCTTCGCCGACAACGCAGCTCTAAACGACGCCGCCGACGCCGGCGACGCTCTCCTTGCGTCTGAATACCGCAACAACGGCTATGGGGACCGGATATAAACATTCCGTTTAACACGCTGACTGCCAAGCGTGTTTTACTATATTAGAACGGCGATGCTGTGAAATACTACAGCGTTCGACTGAATTATGCAAAATGTAAATAATTTGCAGGTATTGAAGACCAAAGGATCGCATCACTATTCTAACAACTGCATTTATAAAATAATAATTGTTGCCCATTGCAAATATTTTGGATCTTCAGTAAATCTTTTGCGCCGGTCACCGGTGACCATCACGGCAGTCAAAGTGTTAACATCACATTTTTTTACTGAGGTGTATCGAAATGTTTTAAGCAAAAATGACGTTTCCTGCGGGTTGCCTTTTGTGTAATACCGGAATACTGAAAACGAATGATTACGATCGTGAAAAATTAGTTCCAACTAGTTCTAAAATGTTAATTCCAGTTCAGCTAGTTGATCACGTATTTTTATCTGAAGGATAGCGATTACAGTACCAAGTACCACGTAAATCAGATTCTATGGAGACCAAACGAAAGAATTCAGTCAGTTACAGTGCGAAGAATGTCTGCGAAGTTGAAACTAAACTTGGCTAATGTGAACTCGTTCCGTTGTGCGGGGTGAATTTATGATGCAGGATGTAGGAGAGAGTGTTCTCTCTTTCTCGCTGCTGTCAGCGTAGCATTAACGTGTCAAACGTTTAACTCGAGTGTGCAACTTGTTCTCGGGCGCTGCGAAGCGGAGTAGCAAAATAATGTTTCGTCGCGACGTGCGTGGCGGAAAATTGCATTGCATAATCGAATTTGGTGCCATAATTATCGGAGCAACACTCGACTACCAATCTCCGGGTAGGCAAAGAGTAAACTGGGTATGCGTTTCATATCGCCGCGCTGAGATTTAATCTCGTTGCGAACAGTAACGTGCCGGAGTGTGACTTTATCTAAAGACCTGCTGTGAACCGGATCGCGTCTTGTTCGAACGTTTTGGCTAATACATGTAGAATGTAACGCACGATTGGAAACAGCACTATTAGAAATTCAAATAAAATTCGCGAAGCAAAGCAACGTATATTATAACAATTTTGCATTAATCGCACGGAAGTATAATATCGACAGTTTAATCAACATAAATATTAGGTCTATCGGAAAGTTTTATCCGATAATGTGATTTCAAGTTTCAACGCGTATGAACGTGTTCGTTTGAAACACATATGGGTGTTTCTATTCACCATCGCACTTCTGTATGTGCTGAAATTATCATTTCGCGATCTCAGCATCATCTACTGAAAATACGCGATTTTCTCTTAATTCAAGAACGGCCGAAACTTCCCGTCGACCTAACATTTATCGCGGCTGCAAATATTTCATTTCACCGAATAACATGACTCATCCTCAGCACCGCACAACACCGCATCTCCCATGCTGTTTCATTCCACCGACTGCAGCGAGCGCGAATTCAACGAAACGCGCGCCCGCAAACAACGCAAGTCAGACTCAAATGATCCTTCTCCCAATTTGCTACTCAAACGGCGTATCAATTGGTTTCGCCAGCCCCACGCAATAACGTCAATCCGTGTCCACTACAGCGCCTCACAAAACGCTAAACACAACCGCACACGCGCGGACAAACGTATCAGGAATCTTTATCAGGGCAATCAAGGGGTTAAATACCCGAACCCAGATGCTCGGGCCGAAACAATGGCACGGGCATCGTCGCCAATTGATTTTCGGCGTGGGAAAGAGTAGGCGAAAACGACAACGGCAGGCGATCTCATTCGGGGTGGCATGCATCCCTCCTACAGCGGATCCCGATGACATCGCAGGCCCTGCAATTATAAAGGACCGGTTTTCTCCGGCATACACCTACGGCACCTCGATCCCGGCCGCTGTTCCCCCCCAGCTTCCACGCAGTTCCTATGCGGAACAATTGTCCCGACGCCGTCTTCGAAAGTATCGCGCCAGATGTGTGAAACCTTTCTAGAACGTCGGGGTTCGCGAACAAGCGGATCGTTGACTATTACGGAATATCACGCAGCGCGAGAAACATGGACACCCCAACGTGTTCAGCGCACTGTCAACCGAGAGTGGGTGAATTCTGCTTTCTCCGGAAGCCTGCGTCACCGAAACGTGAATGATGGTTATAGTTATTGTCGTAATGCGAAAATGGTGGGTATGGAGGTTGCGTGAAGTGTGTCGGGCCTGTTGTCAGCATTCTGGAGACAGTAAGTTATTGGCAGGCAGTAACGAGAGAGATCGTAAGATTTTGCGCCGGAAGGTAAATGACGGTCGTAGTTATTGTCGCAGTGTGGAAATGGCGGGTATGGAGATTATGTGAAGAGTATTGAGCATATTGGCAGCATTCAGACGACGATTATTTATTGGCAGGTTGTAACGAAGGAATTTGTTAGGTTCCGCTTCTGAAGGTTGCGTCACCGAAACGTAAATGATAATTATAGTTATTGTTGTAATGCGAAAAAGTTGCATGTGAAGGCTATGTGAAGGGTATTGAGTGAGTAATGAAAGAATTCAATAAATTTTGCTCCAAAAAGCTGCGTCACCGAAACGTAAATGATAATTATAATTATTGTCGTATTGCGAAAAAGTTGCATATGGAGGCGATGTGAAAAGTATTGAGTGAGTAATGAAAGAATTCAGTAAGTTTTGCTTCTGAAGGCTGCGTCACCGACGCGTAAATGATAATTATAGTTATTGTCGTTATGTGAAAGAGATTAGTGTGCAGTTTATGTGAAGCATATTGAGGTTATTGTAGCATTCTGGAAACAGTAACTTAGTGGCAGACAGTAAGAAGTGTTTGTAAGATTTTGCTCTTCTGGCAAAATTATCGCGGAAGTTGACTTTTGAATTAAATCGTTCTGATTCAGTGTGACGATGCATGTTTAACGCAATTTAAAGCGGACAGCAGATGATGTACTAAACTTCAAGTATGAGAAAATGCAAGGAAAAATTGTCAAAGCTTAAAATATATCACGTAGTAGTCTGTAACAAACCATTGCGGTATTTTACGCTTTAGACAACGCGTTAACCAATTTTAATTGCACCACAGTTTCGTAAAACTGAATAATGTTTTCCTATTGCACCTTTTATGAGTTTAGTGCGTTCGTTTGTGCAACGAATATACAGACGGCAGGATGCTTGTTAGAGTGATTGAGACACGCTGTTCTCTTTCTCAACGGAAGGGAAATATGTTGATTTTTATAATTTTCGCACAAGTCAATTCTTCATCCGTTCATTCACGTTTGTTATGAATTTCATTCTACCTCTTACGATAACAGACTTTCCACTGCCCGATTTTAATCATTTCGCTGAATGCGCGTATATAAGGACGTTATGTAATTAAGTAAGTTTCTGTTCGAAAATGCAATACATCATAAATACCCTTCCGATACAAAACGCAATTTTCGACTCCGCCGATTCATTCATCGTCTCTCTCCCTGACGCATAAAACTCGACCTACTCGATCCCCCGGGAAAAGTTCTCCTTGATTTCTCATGGGCAACATCGAGACGTTCGCAATAAAAACACTGGAAGCAGTACCGACCGAGTATGACGTGAATAAATGAACATACTTTTCATCCGTTCCGTTAGCGATCACATCAGAATCACTCGATTCCGTCAAAAAACGTTCGCACCTCCTGCATATTCGATACGACATCAGCAAAAAACCGCATGAATACCAAGTACGACCGAGCGGCCAATAAACATCTCGGCCGCCGCAGCAAAAAGGCGAAGACCTTTCACGAGGGAAGGCGATTTTAATTAAATTTTCCGCGCCACACATTACACCATTCCACCATTTCGCCGCGCTTATCTCATTACCCCAAACGTCACTACCGCTGACCGTTACCTCTAACAACCTAATTACCGCATTAAAAGAAATCGCCGAAGGAAAGCCATCAAGCAGGAAGCTCATTCGTGCAGTTCCCGTTTCCCATATTGCACCGGTCATAAACCCATAATTACTCGGTTCGCGCACCGACTTCCCGCACACCGACGCAACGCGGATCCCTCACACGTCGGCCACATTCAGCTCCGCAAAGTCGAAGGTGAATGCATAAACGCGCCAGCCACGCCGGCCTGCGCTTTCGCCTACAAAATCCGTCCTCGTCTCTTGATCGCCTGCCTTTTGCAGCGCCAAAGATCCAACCCTCGCCGACCCTGTTTCCTCCAGCGTATCGTCCTCGCTCGTGCGTACGAGTGCGTTCGAAACGACCAGGAGATTTCTAATGCCTGCCGGTGCGAGAACGTTACCGGGTTCTGAACCTACCCCTCTCTCTCTTTCTCTCCCTTTCTCTTCATCGTCTCCGGCTACGTGTACTTCTCTCTCGCCCCCTTAGACCCTGTCGCGTTTAATAAACCGCCGCTCCGGGCCGATATCGCGTGTCGTGAAATTCCAGTGGTCTGAGTCACACGAGAAATGCGCACAGGCTCGAGGGTGCGCGCCGCGTGAATGTGCAGTCGCGGTTCTCTGCACGCTTGCGTGTACACGAGTGTGTCCGTACACGAGTGCGCCTCTACGTGCACGCGTGTCGAAGTAGTCACGCGGTGCGTATTTCCAACGAAGCGGTGTTTGTGCAACTTGTACGGTGACGCGTAACTCTGGCGGGTGTGTTCGACTTTTTAACGCGTCGGCTGCCGTGGCGGACATCGGCGAGGGCCGCAAAGGATCGAGAAAGAAATATGAAAAATTGGCCATCAGTCACTTTTATAATTTTGTAGATGCGATCGGTAATTGAATAGTGACTGAATCTGTTGGGATCCGGTACCTCTGTGTTGTTTTAATTTTGCGCGCTTCAATTAAATTTCGTAACACTTCGTCACGTTGCAGTTTTAATACGACAAAATACGGTTGGCAGTCAATGCGTTCAGGTACGCGGTACAATTTTGTAGATGCAATCGGTAATAGAATCGTGACTCAATCTGTTGGAATCCGGTACCTCTGTGCTGTTTTAATTTTGCGCGCTTCAATTGTATTCCGTAACAGTCCGTCACATTGCAGTTTTAATACAGCAAAATATGCTCGGCAGTCAATGCGTTCAGGTACGCGGTGCTTCGTTGAGACCGCGCGTAGGTTTGTGCAGGTTTATTTTCGCCATTTGCACGGCTGGTCGTCGGATGTAATCGTTGCGCGAGGCTTCATCGACGGACGCGTACTTTCGGTTCTGTCAGTTCGCGCTGACGACCGGATGCGAAGCAGAGTTTATACGGCCGGGGGTGCCTGCGTGCGTTTCACGCGGTCTAGGAATTTATTCAGCGCAATTCGCCGCTGTCACGTGCCGTTTAATACTGTCACGTGCCGTTTATCTCGCAGCCTCTTAATCCGCGGACGCTCACGCGCAAATCGTACCATTACGTCACACCCCGATACATTTCTGCCGGATTATATTTCCGCGTTGCTCGCCCCACCCTTATGCAGCCGCGCTTCTTTACGCTTCTTCCGATGCGTGTACATTTCACACATAACACACTTTATAAGGTATAATACACGATCGGTGCAGAGCTACCGATGCAATGGCTATACTGACTGATTTTCACGCTCTCAGAATGTCGACATTAATTTTTTTTCGCTAACCATTTGTTAGGGGATACGCGAGACTTCGTTATCCTGATACCGTAACAAGAAAGTCTATTTTTAGTTCCTTAAATCGTCGATTAAATCGAAAAAACCTGAGAACGAGATATCTCGTCACCCGTACGCACTGTATTAATTCTAAGTCCTAATTGTCCGGATCCCCACCCGCCGACCTATCAAACAGCCAGCTACTTCGCACTGGCCTCGACACACGCTCCCGCAACCGCCAGGCTCCCCGGTTCAATCAAATCATACACCTCCGCGCACGTAAGTATTGTTTGCTCCCCGAATCGCTGTATGCACTCTCGCACGCTTCTTACTCGCTGCTTATCCCATAACCGTCTGCAGCGAGGCTGACCGCACGCTCTACACGCTCGCACTCACGACACGTACGTCATTTATACCCACGCAGCCGGGTAACAGCACGCATTATGCACGCGCGGAAAACGCACGTGTCTGTCCGTGAGCGTTTCGCCAGCCTCGAAGTGCGCTCGCGCCGATTGGAGTCGTGACGATGTATGAGATCGTTATCGACGCGGGCTTCGCAGCCGATGCCGCCGGTGAGCGAGAGATCGATCGGCAGATCGATCGAGATCGTCCGGACCGGAAGTGAGCACGCCCGCGCGCGATGATGATCGAGCGTGAACGACGTTCCGCGTTTCTTTCGGGCGAGCGAGCGAATTATTTCGCGGGGCTGATTTCATCGGCGGCGGAGTGTGTTTCCGCGGGGCAAGGGAAACGGAGAAGGAGTCCGGAGTGAGACGCGGTGGGGCTTAATGCGCGAGGTGGCTCGATGGTGCGTTGATCGTAGACGGTATAATTCATAGCTGCGAGATCCTGGCGATTGCGGCGGGTGCTATTGTTTATCGGGCGCGCCGGCGATTAAGCGCGAGTCGGAAATGTTATCTGATCGCTGGTAACATAAATGGTGACTGAATTGAAATTTGATGTGAGCGATGTTATGGCTTTTAGAAGCGAGATGTGTGCGGGGCGTTACATAGTTGCGGAGTAGATCGAATTCGCTGAAACGAATCTTTGCTTTCTAACGCGGTCGAAAATGTAATGGTCGGTTTATTAACGATTATATTTGAGCGAATATTTTTCACCAGTCCCGTACGATGTGGTGATTGTGTTTATTTGTAAATGTGAGTTAATACGCATTGTGTCATTCCGATTCCTTTCGCTTCGTAGCAGTGTAATTTGATTGTCATTTACAATTATCGTCGCGCCATTAATATATTTATTAATGGGCTATCGGTCGAAAAGCGCTGGTCTTTAACAAGCCAATTAATAAGCTTCCGGTAGATAGAGTGTCATGTTTATCAGTACGATACATTATTACATCCGATGCTATTTAAAAAACCGTGTTGACGCGTACGTTACACCGAAAGTAGAAAATGCCTTCAATATCAATCTCACGCGGGAAAGCGCCTGATCGAAGCAAATTAACTGGTACAGAAACCATAGATCGCTACCAACGAAGATGATTGATTGCTTCGGACTGCAACAATCCGGAAGTGAGGAGCGCCGTGAACGATGATGATCGACCATGACCGGGCGTGCTTTCCGTTCTGCGATGAAATTATTTTGCAAGTCGATTTAATCGGCCGTCATGCGATACGGTTCGATTGAGCCGCACTACGCGAAGCGATGTAGGGGGTGATGTACGTGATGGGCATCGTGTGATGCGAATGTTACTTCGCGGATAGTGGCGTCGGTAAGGTGCTGTTACACCTGGAGCATCTCGGATATCCGGGTAGTCGGGAAATTTGTCGGAAAAATTCCGCCTCCCTTCTATTTCTCTTTTTACGACGGAAATACGGCCAGTCAAAACAGCGCAGGCCGCGGACTCGAAAGTGGAAAGATTTGTAACACGCCCGTAATGCTTCCAGCCCCCGGCTACGGTGCGAAATACGTACGCGCGTTTCGCGTGTTTTACGTGTTCCGTAAAAATGATGTTCGCGCGCATTGCGGAACAGTCGATCTTCGCTTTTTATTTAGACCGACGTCATATAGTTTTATTGTACCGGCAGTGCGCCATGCAGAAGAAGTTCGCGGGGATACACGCGCGCACTCGCGGAATTTATGCAGTCGACGCGACGCGCATATTTTTGTATGCGTTTGCGTCTGATGCCGAACTAATGAACGCGGAGCGAGGGATTTTACGTCGTTTGTTTCGTAACGTTCGTCATATTTATTCCCAGACGAAAATTTCATTTTGACGTACGGCTGCGCCGTGAAACATTATGCGGGCGCTCGTTAAAAGCGCGAATTGTTGATCGTGAATTCCGTTTCAGCCCTTACAAAACATCCGCAAATTTAATCGCGAGCCGGATGAACGTTCATTTGAAAATTAAAAAAGAACTGCCCCGCGCTCGGTTTGTTTGAATTTCCCCGTAACGACACGCATTTACGGGCCCGCGCAAATTAAGTTAGAACAGCGTAAACGTCAAAAACTGTAACTGATACCGTTCCAAACTTCCCACCCATAAGCGTCACATACCCGCGCACGCATATACGTATACACATATCTAGAGCCACACCATAAACATATATTTACCGTACAACACTGATCATCTATCACGATCGTAACATATACACCGCACACAGGTACGAACATTTATTTAGCCGTCCACCCTATCCAGCTATTATTATTGCAAGGCGATATTAATCGAAGACAGGGCGTGCTCGTTTCATGTTCGTCGCGGTCGGGCGTATTTTCACGGTGCACGCGTATTCGTACCAAGAACCAGAAGACGTTCGCGTGTTATTCAATCACGCGACCACGCGCAATGCACCTTTTAATATTTCACTTAGGCAGCCGGACGGGGCGTGGTAGTTTTTCCCGGCAGCAGGCGCCATGTAGCACGTGTGCCACCTTGGACTCGGGCAAAGTTAACTTCCGACCGCCTGACGGACAGTTTCTTGCCTACGCACGCGAGGAACACGAACGATCGTGGCACTTGTTTCCCAGCAAAATTGCACGCCCGTAATCGGCGAATGTCATTACTTCGCGTTCCGTACCGTGCTACCGCGGTGGCGAGCGGTAATACATGGTTTGTCGACCGAGAAAAAGGCGAACGGGTGAGCCGAGCTAAAGACTTCCGTTTTCGGGGCGAACGCTTTCCCCTGGGCCCGATAAATGTTGCGCTTTAATTTCATTTCATTACGCTCCCTGCCGAAGCTGGACGGAGTCGGCGGTTTAAGTGGAGGCTGTGCTATGTTTTTTGGTGGAAACCAGTTCTGCGGCGGATTACGTATATGTCAACAGTGAAACGTTAGCCTTGTCCTGGGCGAGGCAGTGAATATCTTTAATAAGGCTGGCTTTTAGCGAGACTGCCGCAGGAGGTAGCGGCGGCGCTGATGGTATTTGTGTAACAAAGTCAATCGAATGCGACTTTACGATACAATGCCGGGTAATGAGTGCTTAATGCAAATGAAGAGCGAGTCAATCGACCTCCTTCGCCGAAGCATCTGTAATTGTCGATCGTGAATGTTCAAGACGGAAGAGAGCGGAAGCCGAAGCCATCTGCTTTGCATCTGCTCAGCGGCGGGCGTTTCATTAAGCGCTTACTCGAACTACTGTCTTTCGACAAATAAAACGGATTTATGCGAAACGCGACATTCGGAACGTACCCCCGTTGAGGCGTTGAGTAACGCGGCGGTTGTCGATATTTTATTTTTGTTCTTATTACGTTATCTATTCCACTTCACGTCGGTCGTACGTCAGCGCGCGATTATTTTTATCGTCTAATACATTATGCTCGATGATCTTGCATGAAGGTTCTCCACACTCTAATAATACTGCCTCTTGTCCTATCGATTCTCCGCGCAGCAGCAGGAATACCTGATAACATTGAGCAGCGCCACGCTTTAACAGAATTTACATTCGAGAAAGTCATTTTTAATTGAACGTTCAGCACGAAAACGAAATAATCCCAACTAATGAATCTGTTATCGCGTCCGCGCCAAATCAGTAAAGTAACAAGTGTGCGATGCCTTATACGTCACTCTACGAACGTATCTATAATAACGTAGCGATGTATTGTGCGGTACCATTCGAGCGACTGAATCAAATCGAATTAGGCCATTATAAATCAAATGATCCGAGTAGCGAGATATTTCAACGTAACGTAACGGTGCTCAACATCGTTTCGAGTTCTTAATTAGTATCAGGCGAGCGGATCGTAGAATTCGTATGCCGACATTAACATTTAAGAGTGCCGTGGGTGGACGCTCGCTTAATCGGGCACGTCTACGAAGTCTAACAGGCTCGACGTCACAATCGAATGTAGGCTGTCCCAGTTAGCGAGGGAAAAAAAGAGAATCGTTGCGATATCGTTCGGGTTAAACGGGTGCTGTGTAAATAGTAAAACGCGTGCGGTTTCAAGTGGGTGTGGATGATCCATAATGCATGGAGTTCTACCTACTAAAACGCCGTCGCGTATCGTTCCACGCATACGTATGCACGTTCGATGGTATGAGACGAAAAGTAAAAGTGAACGTTACATTAATCAGCGATACGTCATGCCCCGTGACTGAGCGATGAAATATCCTCGTTACGCGGAACATGACGAGAAAAGGCAAAGTCGAACTATCTGCACAATCGGCCGTCCGGTTTACGATTTTCCGGAGAAAGGAGCTTTGCGACTAACACAAAACGGCGATGCGCGGACACGCGTTTCAGATCGAATGAGTGCACCGAAAAATACTGCCTGCCGGCAGCGGCATCAAGGTACGTTCCCTTCGCGCTCCATAAGAGACCAGTACGGCGTGTACTCCTCGCATCTAATACGCCATTACCGGGATGACTGATTGTGAAACGATTAGCGAGACCTATCACGACTCAGTCATTACCCTTAAACCGGCGCGGTTATTATCCCGTTAATTACTCGCGATAACGCCAGTGTATCAGTTACCGTTGAAATTTATGCGAATTTCCGTCCCAGTGAGCAGCAACTACCGAGCTTACGAGTCCCGCTCACGCTCTAGGAAACGGCCAGACAATCCGGGACATTCGGACGCAGCACGATCGACCGCGGCACCGATTTCTTCGTATCGCGCTGCTGCGGGAGCACGGGAAATGGAGCGCCGCGAGAAAAGCGAGACGAAATCGAAAGGCGAAGGGGTTAACCGGAAGCTCCATCACCGCCGCGCTTCGCTGATGGTGCCTCGACGTCCTACGCTCACTTGTTCCAGGTCGCTAAGCAACGGCATGCTTTTACTGCTTTCATTCGAGAGGGAGCTTTTGTCTCGAGATCAAAAGGATCTCCGCGCCTCCGGCAACTGGCTGCTTCCGAAGCACTCTCCTCCTCGCTCCCTCGTGACGTCGCTCGCGCTCCTCCCACGCACTCCCCATTCCGGCCCTCGCGGAAGAAAGATCGAGAGTCGCGTCGCCCGAGAGTTTTCGTCGGCGGACGACGGACGAAGACAAAAAGGCAGTTTGTACCGGAAACAAGGCAATAACTCTTCTGCTAACTTAATGGACGCTCGTCTTCCGCCGGGCGAATGCCGAGAAAATTGGCCGCGATATATTGTCGACGGAATCGAAACGACGGGGCTGGACTGTTGGGCTATTAACGAGACATTTGTATTTTCTTATTTGCCGGCGACGCGCCGCGGATTACCGTTATCCGGTCGTTTCCTCGTTGGGGAGGGCACGCTTGTCAGACCATCGACGCGTTCCCCGCGGTGGTCAACGGTGAACTAGCGGAAGATAGATTTGAAAATGCAAAAATCGGTAGCATTTACCATTTTGTGAATACTTGGTATAAGCGATACGGCGAACGCCGGGGCGTGATAAAACCGAATGACAATTTGGGTGCCGTGGTCACCGATTATTGGCGCGAACGGTCTCACTGAATGTGCGGAAATACGCAATCAGTAATATTTAAAACGTTGTAAAGGCAATTGATATTAGAATAGTTCGATTCGCCGATCTGCAATACCTCCGCGTTATTTTCATTGTGCGCAATTCAATCGTGCTGCGCAGTTCTTCAGCACGTTGCGATTCTAATACGGCAAAATACGCTCGGGAGTCGACGTGTTGCGGCTCGCCGCTGAAGATTTATCGACGGTGAAAAAATTCCGACTAGCGCGCTAGGCAGAAACGCGAGTTCAAGCACCCTCGCGAGACGTGTCACGCGCGCGTTCCTTCGGCAAGATGATTATCGTAACCTGTTTTTATCGCGATATGTTTAACACGAGGTTTACGGAGATCTTTTATACACCTATGTCCGCGAATACGCGCCAAATTGACACACAAATGTAGGGGGGAAAGATAGAGTGACGCCGACTGGGGGAGTGAATACAGAATCTTTGTCTTAACACGTTGGCTGCCGTGGGGGTCACCGGTGACCAGCGCAAGAGATTTTATTGAAAATTCAAAATATTCGAAATGGGTAGCAATAATTATTTTATAAATGCAGTTATTGTTAGAATAGTGATGCAATTCTTTGGTCTCCAATACTTGCACATTATTTACATTTTGCATAATTCAGTCAAACGCTGTAGTATTTCATAGCATCGCCGTTCTAATACGGCAAAATACGCACGGCAGTCAACGTGTTAATATTAAAATACGTATTTTGTTGGTCACCGACACGCCGTATGCAATATCCCAAAAACGACTGCACAACAAGCGGATGGACGCTGATTTGTTGCTTTCGGCTTTTGTCTTTTCCAATGCGGCACATCCCCACATACGCACATCAGACTCAAAGCTTACGCGCTGCGTGAAATTATCAGGGCATTTGCTTTTCAGACTATTGCCTATGCGGAAAAATGATTGCTAAGCCTTTTCAACTAAAAACGGGCTTTACACTCCTTCACTTTTTATGTGAAAGAGTAATACGCGGACCTGGGTGTAAAGAATGTATAGAAACAGGATCGGACCCGTTTCTCAACAGACGCGACAATCGCGAACTACGAGACGCCCTACAGATTTGCCGCAGTACCCGTCGCGAATAAAGACCCTGCTCCTCTACTTCCGCAAAAACTCTCTTAGAGCCGACGTCGTATCGTTCCGCTGCAACTAAGTATCTCGTGCGGCGTCTCTTCTGGAACAGTAAGACTGCATGCACGAGCGCGTCTCCAGCGGCGCGCAGAGAAGGGCAGGCGGAACAGTTAGCGCTCGACGTCAGAAAATCGTAGAAAAACGTCGATTCGGCGCAATAAATTGCGGGCCCGGGCAGCGCGCATTGTCATCAATTATTTATCGCGCGGTCAAAACGTGCGGCGGCGCGGAGGTTCACTCACCATAATCGGAGTGCGATCTCGTCGTCCAGACGAAGCGGAAGATGGTCCGGCGAGCGCAGCATCTGCAACGAAACAACAAACAATTTCTTACTCGCCGGCTAATTCACCGTTAGACTTCATCGGCAACGGGGACTTCCTCCGCGAGCGATTGTCCGCGCAAAAAGGGCATCGATCGACATCGCCCGGCAAATACCGAGCCCCGTTTCCCCCCTTTTGCCCCGCCGCTGCTCGATACGGCGACCAGTTTGCCGGATAAGAATCGTGATACGACGTAAACGACGCGGCCGGGAGGACGAGGGAACTGTGCAGCGTGCGGAACACGGCGAGCTTGTGCGATTGTGCGCGATGCCGGGCCGTTATGCTGTTTTCATTCATAGAGGCGCGAAGTTGACGGGTCAACGGCGGCTGGTAATGAACGAAGTTGTATCGGCGCGTACGGGATTTACGGTAATGCGGAGAAAAACGCTGCACAGCGATGATACGGAGGATTTATGGATGTTCCTTTGCAGGGAGTCGGTTGCTTTGTGGGATGTGAATGCCGCTTTGCCATGGCTTGGTGATGGCAAATTTGGATCTTTGGCGGAATAGGGGTTGTATGATGGCCGCTTTTAATTATGGGATGGCACAAATGCAAAGTTGTGGTATTGATAAAGTTAGATGCGTAGATACTCAGTTACTGTACGGCATTAGGGTCTTTTGCCAAGGTCTTTTGCCTCAACGATACGCCACCATAGTAGATCAGTTTGTCACTGGAACTATGTAAATTAATTCGCAACTCTATTTAATGCAATTGCATAGTAGGAAGCAGTATGCCACCATAGTAGCTCAGTTTAACACTAGAACTATGTAAATTAATTCGCAACTCTATTTAATGCAGTTGCATAGTAGGAAGCAGTATGCCACCATAGTAGCTCAGTTTAACACTAGAACTATGTAAATTAATTCGCAACTCTATTTAATGCAATTGCATAGTAGGAAGCAGTATGCAATACATACATTACCGTACAGAGATGTGTTTTCACATTAAAACATGTTATAATTTTTGCATAAAAAATAACTTCGTTTTAACATTTTACGTTAATACATGTTTCAATTACGCTGCCTTCTTATCCGTCGTAAATCGAGAAACACCTGTACGTGAATAACCTTACCGAGTTGTGTGCAACAGCGACAAACCTTAGACGTGCAAACCGTCGGGGGTGTTTCACGTCGTAATCCGTTTAAGGTAACCAGCAAGCTGATTATTGCGACGAATACGTGGCGAGCTTCTGCGCCGGCACGAGTAATCGTTAGTTTCCAGGATGGAAAAGACCGCGAGCGCGAGAGCGTTTATCGTCGGTGCACCAACAGTTACGCTACTGTGCCAATAGCATGGTCATATAGTTTGGCCGGAGTCGATGGCGACGAAGTTGCACGCTCGAACTTTCGAGGTTGTCAAATATTGGCCAAGCGGGGCATGGTTCCTTGGCTGCTCGAAACTTTGCCCCGACGCAGCTCGAGTGCAACTAACTCCCAGCATACGACACCGGACAATATACTCTGACCTAACCCAGACCCTCCGAAGGCTCCGAACTTTAATGGAACGATTTCAACTGTCGAACGTCGGTTACTGCCGTTTCCGTGTGCCACTACGGCCGGACCCGCCGGCGTTTATCGATTTGACACATTCCGCGGAAAGATGTCAATTTTGCCCGCCACTTTCCGCCGCAGCTACGCGCGATTAAATTAACCGAACGACAATTTAAATACGCCGCGCACCGGCTTCTGGAACAGAATCCGACCACATGTCATTCCACGTACGTCGCGATAGTTCCGAACTGTTGCATCAAAGTGAAATTAACTCGGAACTTCCAAGTCAGATCGTATCTCGCGCGTACGCGGCGAAACGGAACTTGGCAGAAGTTCGTTGAACGTGCAGCGGTACCGCACAGTCGAGCGGGATGTTGCGCGATTAATTCCTTTGGAGCGATTGATTCGGCGAGAAACGCGCGCGAAAAAGCTTCGGTAAGAGAAACCCGCGTCGCCCGCCAGCGAATTTCGGATTTAATCAAAACTTCGCCAGATTCGTACGACCCTCCGAAACGTTCGCTCGCGCGCGAGATTCCGCAGTGGGAGATCGGCGAGTCGTTAAACTTTACGGCCCGCGCCCGTCGGTTCAAATGCATTCCCGTGCGCGCACCTCGCTGTATTTATTATGAAAGTCCTCGCGCTGAGCTTGTGACGCCGAGGGAAGAAGGCTTTCGACGCACACCGTTTCCAGCCGTCCGTGCGAACGCGGAAAGCCACGGACACGGAAATCCGCGGAAAAATTGCTCGACGCGCTACGTATGCGACGCAGGCTTCATTTCCATGAGACTGGAGAATTGCACGCGTCGCGGACTTCGGGATTTAATGACGCTACCGACGAGCCTTCTTAGTCTTCTCGCGCCGGCAACGGGATGTTGGGTTGAAAAATGCGTATTACCGCATGTCCATTTCTGGAGCAAGGATTTTTATGTTGTGGATTAATAAGCTTAAGTTATTCAATGTTTAATTACAATGTTGCGAATGCATTGCATGGTGCAATGATTGGATAGGGTGACGGATTTAAGTGCCTCAAGTGTAAGGTACCTTCAAAAATTTGATAGGTGAACGTATCAATGTATCACATGTATCAATTTCTCGTTCAAGAGATTTAATGTTGTGGATTAATGATGTTTGCTATGTGTTGCGAAAATTCAATAATTGAATGCGTGGCGTTTGATAAGTAAGGTATCTTTAAAAAATTGACAGGTAAACGTGTGTGGGTGTGGAGCATTCCTACAAAAGCACGATCAAACAAATATCCACCAGCGTCGTCCTCCCATCGACATCCCTCGCCATCAATAATTCACAACTGCTACACCCTATGAAAGCCCCCTTTACTAATTCAAACTACCTACGCCGCCCAAGTCGTACTCATGCGTCACTCGAATCATTTGTCATAACATAAATAAATATGTGTGATCAGCTCTACAAAAGGAAAATTGCAAACGAGTATCCGCAATCATCACCCACCTAACACTTCCCAAAACTCTATCAGCATCGCAGCTGTGTCACTGAACAGCGATCAGCTCTACAAAAGGAAAATTGCAAACGATTATCCGCAATCAACCTCCACCTAACACTTCCCAAAATTCTATCAGCATCACAACTGTGTCACTGTACGAAAATTCCTTCACTAATTCAAACCACCCAAACCGCCCAAGCTGTACTCATCCATCAGTCGAATCATTTGTCATAACATAAATAAATATGTGAGATCGATTCTACCAAAGCAGCATCACAAACAAATATTCGCAACGATCATCCACGTAACACTTCCCAATACTCTATCAAATTCTCAATTGCTTCAGCCTGCAAAAACTCCCTTTGCTACTTTAAAAACTACCTACGCCGTCTAAGATACGCTCATGCATTACCCGAATCATTTGTCATAACATAAATAAATATATGTGATTAGTTCTACGAAGTCTACTTCCCAAAACTCTATCCATCGCAATTGTGTCACTGTACAGCGATCAGCTCTACAAAATGAAAATTGCAAACGAGTATCCGCAACCACCGTCCACCTAACACTTCCAAATACTCTATCAAATTGTCAACTACTTCACCCTCCGAAAACTTTCTTTACTAAGTTAAATACTATCTACGCCGTCTAAGATACACTCATGCATTACCCGAATCATCTGTCATACCATAAATAAATATGTGTGATCAGTTTTACGAAGTCGACATTGCAAACGAGTATCCGCAATCATCATCCACCTAACACTTCCCAAAACTCTATCAGCACCGCAACTGTGTCACTGTACGGCGATCAGCTCTCCAAAATGAAAATTGCAAACGAGTTTCCGCAATCAACCTCCACCTAACACTTCCCAAAATTCTATCATCATCGCAACTGTGTCACTGTACGAAAATTCCTTCACTAATTCAGACCTCCTACGCCGTACTCATCAGTCAGCCGAATTATCCGTGCGTTACTAATTTCGTCCGCGCAGGCAGGGCTCCGGGCCGACAATCCTCGAGCACGTTTACGCGCGTCAAGGGCGACTCAGTCTGCGTGCCTATTCGTAAAATTCAAGAGACGACCTGGCCCACCGCCTCTCCATTCGACGTTTCGAGAAGCTCGCTGCGTATGCTCGCCTGGCGTTACCATGGGGACACCTTCGAGAGGAAACGTTCCCCACGGAGTACGCCGCGAGCGCCTTCCAGCCCGGTTATCTCTCCCGGCTTATTGAAGTTCATATAAACAGAGCGCAATTCAAGAGACGAGAATCGAGGGTAGCGTCGTGACGCTCTTCTCTCTCTCTCTCTCCCTCTCTCTGTCTTTCTCACTTGCTCCTGCTCGTGGGACATGGGTAATGGTTTATTTAGCGACGCATTATCCTGCACCCGACGCAATAGCTACGTGCGTATCGCCATGCCGTAGGGCGGACACGAGGAATACGTTCGGCCTGAGGGCTGTGATATCGTTGACGCACAAACAAACCGAAACGGCATCGGTAAATATTTAATTAGGAGAACGCGCGCGGACGGGTCAAGGCAATCTCGGAATTGCCCAGTTACGGACGGTATGTTAACAGGGTGCAGTCGCTTTTTGAGAGTCGTAGGGCGAAGTACGGTGATGGAAATTCGGTGATTCGGCGGGCGATGTTGGCTTTGTGAGGTGCGAAGGAAGACGAAACGGTGAGTAAGCGCAAAGTAGGAGGAAAGGGTTGTTGGGGATGGAGGTAAATATTTGGGTAGGTGATTTTGTCGCACTGGATATGCAGGATAGCATTTTTTTGATGAAGGGATAATGATACTAATCATTTTGTGGATGTTCGCTCGTATTGTATGGCAATGTCATATGTAACGAGTTTGTTTTATAATTAAGAGTGTGAGTGTATGCTATGTGGTTCCGTGGATGAGAGTTTTGAAAGAGGACAGTGTAAAAAGCGAACTGTGAATGAAGGGAAATGTAAAATTTTGCTCGTCATTATCCCTTTCGCGTATGTTCACATTCACAGACCCACACAAGCTCAGAAACGCACTCTACAGTTAGAAAATTTGTACGGTTGGCTAAACGGGTTTCTGTCTTTTTTTTAGATTGTCCCTCAACCGTGTTATTTGCAAACAATTAAATTACGGTCGCGCGTAAGAGGTTGTTCAAGCGTAAACCTTTGCCGTGCAAAAGAGACTTCTCCTGAAAAGGGAACCCGCATGGTTTTGAAACATGTCGAGATGACAAATAAAGTCTAGGGTTCAACAATAAAAAGGCGTATTGTTTCAAATAAACAGTTTTCTGCCTGAAAAGATAAACAATTCTAAGAACGTGGAGGATAAAGTTCCATGGAAGATGGTAGAAAGTAATGGAACAAAACGATGAATATGCTATTCAATAAATAAAAGCAAAAGCTATATTATTTGTTATTAGAAAGTATAAAATTACATTAGATTACTATTAGAAAGTAAAAAAAATCCAATATTGCGGTACTGTGTGCAGGCCATCTTTAAGGAAAAAAATGTATAAACTGCTGTGCACTTGTTTTATTTACTTTCGAACCTTCTAAAGAACCCATTTTGTTTGATTATTAGCGACCGGTATTCGCCAATAATATAGCTTTTACTTTCACCTCATTAAATAGTCGGCAAAATCAGAATCTTACATGCTCAAATGAATGCATGTTCAAATGAAAAAGATGGCTTCTATTTTAACATAAAAACCAAATGATCTTTTTGGCTGATCCAGTATTCGAATTTGAACATATGATGTAACTTAATAGAGAAGTAATCGTTTATGCATGCAAAGGGCTTGAGTCCGCATTACTGATACTTTTACAGTTTGGTAGATAAACGCATTCGACGCCGGTGGAAGAAGGAGTTGGCGAGAGAACGAAGAAAAGAAACGGAGGAGAGGGACGTTGGTGAATGCGGGATAAAGACGTCAGGAAGCAAAGTGATCGAAGACAAGACCGAGGACGACAGGAGATAAAGGATTTCCATTTCCGTCGGAAACCTTCGCGAGGAAATGACATTTCCATTCGCCGACGGAAACTCCGTAAATTTTGCGAATTGAGCGCGTACACTCGCATAAATCTTACAGAGTGACATCAACATTTGAGAGTACGCTTAAACGGACTTCATGAAAGCTGTGTCATAAGAAATAATTTTACTTGCAGCAAAAAATCAAATCAAAAGATGGACAATACTATCGATTCTTAAACGCCGTTGTTAAGCGATGCATAATTATATTCGACTTCACAGTCAATTTCATAATCTGCCAAAAAAATGTATAAAATGTACTATTGTGAAAAATGAGAAATAATACAAATAAAATATACGAGAAAAGATAATTCCGTTTTCATTCTAACTGTACCTACTTTCGAGCTAACAGTAAGATGCGTGCCAAAGACCACACCGACGGATTTCTTTCGCGGAACCATTCGTAAATCGTGCAGAAAATCGGTCAGGCGGTGCTTTTAGACACTCCCGCGATACCGCATAAGAGTTCGTCCCGACCGATGTTCTATTTTGTTCGCGAACCTTTTGCGGGGATCTTCTCCCAGCGCGGTCCCAGAAAACAGAAGCTAAAGCCAGGGGCGGCTAAGCGAGAAACGTTGTGAAAGCGAATCCAACGAATAAAACTGAGAAAAATTCGAACGTTCATCTGTTAAAGTCTCTCGATAAAAGCGATTTCACCGGAGTGTGTGATTAATGGCACTCGTCAAAATCGATATCCAAATCTGCGTCGATCCGATTCTTGCGACATCAAGCGTAAAAGACAAAAAATCGACTTAAATTTCTATGTGACGGAATCTCGGGAATCTCAGTATGAATTGTTGGCAGACAATCTTCGAATCTTCGTTCACGTACCTGCCGGCGAATATGGTGGTACAAGGAATTAATGTTCGGGGCGCCAAATGTATATGACTCTGCTAATGCGGGCTTTAAATGAGCAGCAGGTAGCTTACGAAGCCGTTGGGCGTTTCTGGTAAATGCCGCCCTTGTGCCGCAAAGGGGCTCGTAATTATTCTAGAAAGGGCCCAACAAGAGTGCCGGCCATCGAACTAACGATGGCTCTACTTTGCGTGCTTCCGTTCTTCATGTGAGTCAATCACGAGAATGACCGCGTACTTTTTTCTCAGCCTTCTTCCCTGCTTCTCTTTTCCCTAACGTGTGCACTGCACTTTTTTTCCCAGTTGATTTTTGCGGCCTTGAACGTTACGAAGCATTTTGTGCGCATACCCGTTTGCGCGTTATTTTACGTTAATGCGATTTATTAGGTATTTGACAAAACGTGTGTCATACTGGAATACATGTGTGACATTATGCGTCTTACGTGATGGTAATTTGAATTGTGCCGGCGGCCAGTGAACAGACGTTTTTGTAACTTTTCAACAGGTGTAATAGAGGCAGAAATTTATATTTACTATCCCACGTATTTAAATAATAAACTTCTCATGACCGAACGCGGTTGTGTAATGTTATTTTTGTTATTAGGCATCTATCGTGGATGATGCGTTTCTACTTTTTATGGCAACTTGTAATTCTCTTTCCCGACGGTGATAAGACTAATGATGATGTTAAATAGTAGGTCGGCCGTGGCTGAGATGATTTTCTAGCCATCGGTTCCTGATAAGGTCTATGACATTCGTTTGATTGATCATCTCTTCGGATGTATAAAAACACTCGAGAGTCGAATTATTCATACCTTTCCCACATCACGGGCCTGTCACTTCTAAAAGATATTCATAAGCGCGTTGATTACTAGGTCACTATGCTGATCGATACGTCTAATACACGGTAATGAATGTAAATAATCTATTGATACGACCATTATGAATATCGCGACATGTTGAAATCCTGAACTGGCCAATCCCTGCAAACCATTCTTTATTTTTGACAAGAATGATATTCACGGATAATCGACCTACTCAGGAGGGTAAACTTGTAAAAAAATATTAATGAAAAACACGATTGCCTTTGCCATTTCTGTGAAAAAAAAATTATATGTCTCAAATTTAATTGCCGTTTTAAGCGTAAATTCAATATAATTAACGTAATAAAGTATTTTTGTAGTTTATACAGTACCTAAAATTAATGATTAGTTATATAATTTAAACAACAACTTATAGATATGTAACGTAGTTTCGTATTTTTTTGAAGTGTGACAAGATGAGGAACAGATAAGCTTCTATCAGGACCCATAAAGTTTCCCATTAACTTTAACTGAATTTATCTAGCAAATTTCATTAAAAATTATGTTTTACGAAAGCATGAAATCTTGACGATTTGTGGGCAGCTCCACTTTAAGACTATCTGAATAACACGCAAAAAAGTAAACGCAATAAAAGGCAACGCGTTGTTAAGGAAAAAGTGGATGATCTCACTATTCGGTTATATAGCGACTTACTTCAAAGCAGAAAGATCTCCCCATTCTCTTGGCTAAGTGTTAATACATCAAAGGGGATGCAAAATTACTCAAAAGAAAGCGAGGCCTGCCCGGAAACATGGTAAAAAACATAAAAAATAGTAAAAAAATGACAATAGTACGCGTGTGTACCGACCATTTGAAATGACTATCACTGCACAATTTTGATGAAATATTCAGTTTCAACCCTTCCTGTCTGCAAAGGGTTAAGATCGTTGAATAAGCAAGACATTCTTTCGTGTACGTGTGAACTTTCAGTTTTACACGGACCCCTTGTTACACGATATGTCCCACTATCAGAATAGCTGACTTTAATCCGACGTGGAAATAACCGGCATGCATGTACATGTGCGCCAGACAAGTGAGCCTGACGACGTTTCAAAGTCGACGGAAGATAAAAGAACCCGAGGGTGTGAAGACTGCAGCGCAGTACGGTGTCGGATAATAAAACGATAAGAGTTTTAGAATGCGCATGGCGAGTGTCGAGTTTTAATATCGTGTCGCCCGAGGATACTGGATTAGATTACGATAATGAATACGTGTGAGAACGCGAAGAGTTAAGCAGCGAATTGTGTCTGAGACAAACGGATGTAATGTGAGTTATTGATAAAGAGTGCACATTTTTATTTCCGATGGAAGAGTGAAGGATCGTCCACGGAAAGTGGAAAGGAATATGTCAATAGAGTTCGAATTTGACCACGCGTCGGTGGAGTTATCGTTAAATCATTTTTAGTAGAAATATGCGGAAATGCCAACCTGTTTTTTTCAAAGTATTGAAGCGTTCCGAATCAATATCGATACGCGAAATTTTTAGTAAAATCTTTTGACCGGTGACCACCGTGGCAGTCAACGTGTTAAATCATTTTTAGTTATTAATGCTTCCTTTCGTGTCATGTTACGAAGTTCAACCACCCCGTTTGATTCAAAGCAAAAGATAACTGGAACGCGATAATGAACACTCCCGTGTGAATTACCCGCTACCCTTCCATGCATTTTTAATGCTACACCAGCGAGCGTATTTCATACAAAGTGAAACAGAGTCGTGGCATTCTGAAACCAATGTTACGCCTAATGACACTCCGAAGCCAGACACACGCAACGTTCACCATTAAATTAAAGATGCAATAGTAAACGCGAAAGAAGTCGCCTATTCCCCTGTGTTTTTCGCATTTCGCCCGCAACGATATTTCACATTTACGACGCCAATTATTACGGTGCATTTAGCATAATGAACAAGCCAATGAGACTTTACGGCGTACTTCAAACACTCGTAAAGTATCGTTGCGGTCAAAACTATTTCCGCCGAAGCGTCCATCGTCGAAGATTATCCACCGTGATCGCGAGGATGGCGTTTATAAAATTAAGTCACCTCTGCTTGTTCCGCTCAAAGAAGATTAACGCTGACTGCCAAGTGAATTTTGTACGTTTTCTCCCACGGATTACCGTTAAATCTGTATTGTTGTATACTTACGAAATATCATTATGGTATTAAATAACACTGTGCTCTTAAGAAAAGTGGGCCCATTTCAATGGTCTGCGATCATTATTAAGTACTAAATTGAGCGATTGCTTTTCACTACTATTTACTCTTTTATATAATGAATTATCTTATTCGACATTTCGTGTTCAGTGACATTCGGCTACCGACAACAATTTTTTTAATTTGGCAAACACTTATCCCTAACTGCCAAAGCAGTTAATACAATAATCATCGTTCCTGTTCCGGTCGTTTGATTAGTTACCATCACCCCCAATAATTTTATTAAAATTACTTTATGCCAAATTTCGTATTCCATGACATTTGGCTACTAGTATGGAATCTTTTCAATTTACCAGCACTTGTCGCTAACTTCCAATGGAGTTGGTGCATTAACACATTGACTGCCAAGCGTATTTTGCTATGTTAGAACCGCGATGCGATGAAATACTGCACAGTATGATTAAATCGTGCAAAATGAAGGTAACTCGTGCAAATGTTAGAAGCCAAAGTATTGAAACACCATTCCAATACCAATTGCTTTTACAAGATTGCAAATAAGCTGCATGGCGAATTTTTTTGCATTTATGGTAAAATCTTTTGCGCCGGTCACCGGTGACCACCGTGGCATTCAACGTGTTAATCATCATCCTGGTCCTGGTCATTTGACTAAACACGGTCAATTATTTTATTAAAATCACCTCATTCACAATTTCGTATTCAGTGACATTCGACTACCAGCAAGTAAT
Organism: Cryptocheilus praepositus; assembly: GCA_033815515.1. Taxonomy (NCBI): domain Eukaryota; kingdom Metazoa; phylum Arthropoda; class Insecta; order Hymenoptera; family Pompilidae; genus Cryptocheilus; species Cryptocheilus praepositus. The sequence goes on along the minus strand of JAWWQZ010000035.1, from coordinate 16,206,550 downwards.
CTTTCCAATTTCCCAGCATTTATCGTTAACCGCCAATATAGTGGATACATTAACCAACGTCCTCGCCCCGGCCGTTCGATTAGACACGTGCTATTGAAAACCCGTTAGCGGCAGGTTATATCAAAATAATTTTATACTTTGTTGCGGGGGATCGCAAGGTCTGGCGACCCCATAACGGAGTGTTCGATGGGGGCAGGCCCGTGCGCGCGTATATTAAAGATCCGCAGGCAGTGACGAGGTCACCAGACGGGGTCCCATACGAGGCCCCGTTACTTCGTGTGGATTGTGGACTGTGATTATCGCCGTTGTCATTATTGCACGTTCCCGTCGTACGCATGACAATGCTCGAACGTCGCCCGTTTCGAACGAATAATGAGTGTCGCGTGAGCCCGCCAATCGACGTGCAACAATCTTAATTGTAAATTACCGTGCCGATTGGCGAGCGCGCGACAATGAGCGTACGAGGCTCGATGCGATTGTGGGTGGGCGTGTGACGTATGTGCGACCAGTTATTGCGAGCCAATGGTTCCGCGGATCCCAGGTGTGAGACCGCTATGTGACATTTTTTGGTTCGTAGCAACTGACGCGATGTGCGGCGCTTCAGAGTATCTCGGTACGATCGTTTGAAATCTTGACCAGAATGTATGATAGCGTTAATGCGCAAAAAGAGACGATACATGGGTCAGGACAAGTATTCCCGGTGGTGTTAGTCGGTTATTAAAGTTTTAAGCCTGTAGATAGACTTTCTAGTAGTATTATTGTACTAGTATTATTGCGGGCCATTTGAAGGGTTTCGTCTTTTGGGGAACATAACATGGGGCTGATGGTCCAACGACATTAACGCTTCGTTGTGCGAGCAAGAGAAGGAATAGAGAATGAAAACTTTGTGTTTTTATTCAGAGGCAGGGTTAAAAAGAGCCGCCGCGTAGAACCGGGTTCGCGATAATGTGAAGTAGCGAATAACGTTTATCACTGTGTTTGAATGCATATTTGGGATAAAGCAGTGAAAGTTCGGTCCTTACTTTAACGGAAGCCCGGAAAAATAAGATATCAATAAACAGCATTTTTTCTGTTTTTCAAAATTACGATGGTACATCGGTTATAGCATTTCTATGTGCAGATACTGGGTATTCGGTGGGTCCCACGCGTGTTGACCGAAGTTACGCAAGCCCGATTTGCTCAACGTTCACATGTTTGCCGATGTGAAGATACTCAGCAATATTAATTCTGCGCCACTCGCCCTCTGACAGCACGTACAAACGAACATGCATCAAAAAGTTTATCTATAGCCATGGAAAGCAGCGGCAAATCGCTTTCGGACGACTTCGATTTGTCGACTTTGCATACAGTCCTCTCCTCTCGGCTTATTATTAGTCATATCTGATTTGATTAGGCCAATTGAGCGAGCACTGTTTAGTTCCGCGTCGGGTGTAAAAACGGAGTGCAGCGAAGATGAGGATGCGATTTGATGTAAATGCACAACCACCACACGTGCCATTGACGCTGATAATAGAGTACACGGCATAACCATACCGAAGCAGTGACCATGTTCAGGTTATAAGTACTATGACAGATGGTTATTCCCTGTCAAAGAACGCTCCTCGAAGGACACTAAACGACCGCTGCTCGGCTGCGCCGATAATTTCGCTCGGACCTTAAACAGACTCGTTTAAAGGACGGCGGCAAAAAATCGCGGAAACCGATACTTACGAGAGGGACTGCGCAGACACCTTCTGTCAGTGACAACAATGAGAAGAAGCAGAAAACGACGATTGCCGATTGCTGTTCTCGCGGTTGCCGGTTAAGTACACTTAAAGAGTTAAGTGCCCATGCATCGGCGTACAATGTAAGCAAGCGCGGTATTATTACGCGCATTGTCGAGGGTAGAGTTGAAAGCTCGCCGCACGGAAAATATGGCGGCGTAAAGTGCGTGACACAATGGTTCTATTATCTTCAATCGAGGCGCGAAGACTATTCTCAGACCCGTTCGACGGTCATTCAATATTAACGGCGCGATATTCTTGGCGAGTGCGCGCTCGCACGCGTCTGTAAAAATACAGTTGCAGCTACTGTAAAAAATGTACAACTCGAAAAACGGGAGAGGTCACGAGTGCGCTGAAATTCGATACTTCGCCGGGAACCGCCTGCAAAGAGAAACAGTAGCCTTACGAATCCGAAGTCGCGTAAATGGAACTACCGTTGACTGTATCAAAACAGACTGTCAGAGCGGAAATAACCTTGTTCCGCGACACGAGCCAATAGAATTTTTGCGTCACTACGCCAACAGCAGTTTTCCGTTACATTATTGCGACACGGAAAAGTCGTGACCCTAACAAAACAGTCAGAACTGCGCTACCAAACAAAGTATATATATATATATATATATCTACTCTGATGTGTGTGGTACATTTTAGAATTATTTCGTCAAATACCCTTGTGCCGCTAAATGAATGAATAAAGAACTGTGTAAGAATTATGTCAAGGTGGATTGAGAATTTTTGCAATGCTACAAATATATTATAGACAGCTTTGCTCGGATATGATTGATCCGTCAAGAAGGGGTAGGCGATGTAGGTATAGCTCTTGAAGGGCTCACTCAGTTGAATGTTACGAATTTCTTTTAAATTCGTACTACTGGTATGGGTGCTATTGAATATGAAGCTTTTGGCAAAGATTGGGACCCATTGAAGCGTGCAGACCTAAACTTTAATACGGTAGGAGCTGTGCCTGCATAGTATATACATAAATAATACGTACACATATTCTACGGGCAAATAAAACTAATTTTTAATGTGCTACGATATATTAATTTATTCACGCCATTGTAGCAACTATGATCATACTCCAGTTATATGTTTCTACTAAACTCTTTACTTTACGAAAAATTTACTTCTTTAAAAATTCTTACTGTTTTCATCGATAAAAAATGAAACTACACTGGTAAATTCACCACAAAAATCCTTAACAACAGAAACAAAAATCTTATCGCGTGACTACACTATTAATATTTGTCCTTATATTGCACATTTGAAAATATGAAACCACCCATAAAAAAAATTGTGTTTGAACAGGTTAAGCCATCGTCATTTCTACTGCATCAAAAACGTAAGCTTCGCGCAATATCTGTATTCCATCCACCTCTCATAACCTGCCCATTTCCCAACGTATCAACGCAGCACGTCAGGTTCAAATACGAACCGACAATCCATTACCCAAATCAGCCCCGAAAGAATTAAATCAGCACTTCTGTCGGAACCTCGCATTGAATCACAGAAGCCGTGACGTGCGCCGCGGATGCCGGATTGCAAGTCGCGTGTTTCGAGTCCCTCGAGGAGTGAAGACGTCAGGCGTTAGAATGGATCGATCGAGGAGGAGAACAAACGGCCGTATGCATACAGTGCTCGTTGCACATGCATACGGCCCGTCTCGACTTGCGTGCACTTGACAAGGTACAACGTACAAGACTTGGCAAGGTTCGGCAGGCTGATCGTGGCTGCGGCTGCGGTGTCGGCTGCGGCTGTGGGAATCCTACAGGCAAACCTACAGGCAGCGGCACGTGTCAATTGACCCCATGGCGGTGCCACACTTCGGCCCCACCGCACAAGATTCACTGCTTTCCTTCTTTGCGGCTTCCTTTTTCGCACTCGCGGTCCGAGTGAAAGCTCAACACGCGGGTGTCGAATGACGAGTCTCAGGGGTTATGGTAATTTAAGGTCAAAGTGCGCAGTGACGAGATACTTTCGTCATGAGATTTAATACACTGGTTTTGTGATTTCCCCAAATGTGTGGTATCGCTGAGAAGTTTGGTTACAACAGTGAAAAGTATGAGAAATACTGTTTTCTCATTCTGCGGCTTCCTTTTTCGCACTCGCGGTCCGAGTGAAAGCTCAACGCGCGGGTGTCGAATGACGAGTCTCAGGGGTTATGGTAATTTAAGGTCAAAGTGCACAGTGACGAGATACTTTCGTCATGGGATTTAATATACGGGTTTTGTGATGTCCCCAAATGTGTGGGATCGCTGAGAAGTTTGGTTACAACAGTGAACAGTATGAGAAATACTGTTTTCTCATTTTACGACTTGTTTTTTCGCACTCGCGACCTAAGTGAAAGCTCAACTTGTGGGTGTCGAATGACGAGTCTCAGGGGTTATGGTAATTTAAAGTCAAAGGGCGCAGTGACAAGATACTTTCGTCATGAGATTTAATATACTGGTTTTGTGATGTCCCCAAATGTCTGGTGTCGCTGAGAAGTTTGGTCACAACAGTGAAAAGTATGAGAAATACTGTTTTCTTATTCTGCGGCTTGCTTTTTAGCATCGCGATCTGAGTGAAAGCTTTAACCCCTTACCGTCGGCTGTCGTTATGGTCATTTAGTGGAAAAGTGTGCAATGGTAAAGTACGGAAACGTGAAGGAGAAAGTGTTGATTGGAATGAGGTGGGAGAACAGATCAAGATCAAAGTACGAAAAATAATCTGAATTAAATCCCACGTCAAGAAGTTGACGCGTGCGAATCACGGGACTTCTTGTTTTCACGAAGATCAAATAAGGGAGAGTCCGTAGGCTGTTTGCGAAGTTCTTTACGGAAGCTTCTTAAGTGTCAACGTGAACGTGAGGTGGTTACGTGTGAAACACGTGAGTCGATGGCTATGACACGTTCGATACTCGGGTATCTTTCAGCAAACATCTGTTAGACAAAATTTCGGCAGTTGTAACCGAGTTTCCGTGGATACTACTCCAAGATGGACGTCACAATCGGTATCAGCTGCAAAACGTTCCCACGTTTGCCATTTACATATTTCTACGCACCAACTCACCAATTCTACTATCACCCATTCACTTCAGCTTCCTTCGCATAATTAGAAAAATGCGAAAAAAGCAACCTATGCCAAATACCCATCCCCGTCCCATTGAAACTTTCGAAAGCGAATTAAATCGTTAACTCGACGCGTATTCCAAGATACGCTAAGACACTCGACATTTTATGTCTCCGCATTCGCAACACAGTGCTTATTGTGAGACATTTAACGCGCGTCGCCGCGAAGGCAGACACAACGTGCACGGGGAATAGTGCGCAGTGGAACTAAATACCATCCGAGCTGGACATTGTACCACGTCAATCCGTCTGAACAGCAATGCGGCACTTCGACAGGCCACATGTGAGCAGCTGCGCCGTGTTACACGTCTCGGTCGCCTGCATCGGTAGGCAGAATCGATATTTTCCTCACGACGAAACTGCACACGACGACGGCGCCATAACGTCGCTTCTCGTTAATGGATTCCCCCGGTTACATCGGCGAACGAGGAGCGTTAAATGACGCGCACCTTTTGCTCTGCCGTGCCTCGCTCTCCGTACGCCCTTTATTTACGAGCACTCGTTTTGCCGAAAGACCTCTGTCATTTTGTGAAGAATCTCGAAACACGCGCCGTGTCGTCGATGATGGGTGACGGTTGCGTTTAACGTGTGCGAATCTCATTAGTCGGAATGAACTGAGGACGCTGTTAATGGGTTCGTAGAGAGTGTTGCGATCGGTGCGTACGTAACGTAACTATCTTTTGTTTTCGTGCAAAACGGGACATGTGACAATTTTAGGTAATAGTATATGCAGTTAACACGTTGCCAAGCGTATTTTGCTATGTTAGAACCGCGATGCGATGAAATACTGCTGAGTACGATTAAATCGTGCAAAAAGAAGGTAACGCAGAGTTGTTAGAAGCGAAAGTATTGAAGCACCATTCCAATATCAAGGGCTTTTACAAGATTGCAAATAGGATTCATTGCGAATTTTTCGCATTTCTAGTAAAATCTTTTGCACTGGTGACCAGTGACCACCGTGGCAGTCAACGTGTTAACACCGTGCGTATTTTACCGTATTAGAACGGCGATGCTATGAAATACTACAGCGTTTGACTGAATTATGCAAAATGTAAATAATGTGCAAGTATTGGAGACCAAACAATCGCGTCACTATTCTAACAATAACTGCATTTATAAAATAATTATTACTACTCATTGCCAATAACTTGGATCTTCAGTAAAATCTCTTGCGCCGGTCACCGGTGACCCCCACGGCAGCCAACGTGTTAAGCAAACGTGTACTTCTTTATAAGCGATAATATACGGCCGCACACAATGCCCACCAGTATTTTCATGCCTACATTTCGGGGAACACCAGTGTCGAAACGTCAGCTTCTTCCAACAATATAGTTTCAAACTGATTAATTAACCGGACACGCCAATTAAGTTTGCAATACCACACAATGCCTTCATATGTACTACAATGGCGGCAACGCATTAAATTACGCAGTATCCCATCAAAAAATGACCGTCACTGCCGTCGCTTACTGGCAGCCGAAATTGTTGGTGGCCGCCGAAACAAACGTTCGTCTCAATCCCAGTCTGATCGACTACCCAAACCGTCTTTCCCCTACTTGCACGCCGTCCCACATAAATCCGGCGGCCACCTTGACGTATTCAGCGTAATTTCATCGCGCATTCTTTTACAGGTGTCGACATCGTTGACGGGCATCCTTCATTGCGTCCACATTACGCGTCGTCACATGCACTGCACAAAACCCCAGCGTGTAATGTCGGGCACGTAACGTAAATTCGCATTTCGCGTTGCACAACCGAAGATGACCCAGAAAACGCGTGCCGATGCGAAGTTTCAGGGTGATTACGCGGTCCCACGTGCATGTTGGTGCCGGCGATGATGACCAGCTTTCAACAACGTCGCACGCACGCGAGTCTGTCGCGCAAAGCGAATGTTTGCGCCGGCGAACAACGCGACAGCGAAAAATGACGGCGGCGATGAAAAGATTTTATCGAACTGCGATTACGTGACGTGAAATCGCGTTCGCGGCTTTTTGCTGGCTCTGTCCCGTATATAGTGCTCTCACGTGTTGTTGAGGTGATGACTTCCTGCCGAAACATCGGCACTGACCTATGGCGATCTGGGGAAGTGGGTGAATAAGGCGAAGTATGGCAAGCGATATTATGGTATGGGAAGAGGATGAATGATGTGTGCGTCTTTGAGTTTGTTGCGGTCATGTTTTAACACTTTAACGACCACTAACCGATTAATCGACTTTTCAGTTCCAACTGCTATTTACCGGTAGCCAATTAACACTTTGACTGCCATGGTGGTCACCGGTGACCGGCGCAAAAGATTTTACTAAAGATGCAAAAAATTTGCAATGAAGTCTCTTTATAATCTTGTAAAAACAATTGATATTAGAACGGTGTTTCAATACTACGGCTTCTAACAACTATACGTTACCTTCATTTTGCACGATTTAATCATATTCTGCAGTATTTCATTACATCGCGGTTCTAACATAGCAAAAAACACTTGGCAGTCAACGTGTTAATCGGCTTGCCAGTGGTCATATTAGATAAAATAAATATCAGATGATACTATGACAATTCTAAATTACAATAAAATTACACTGCTTTGAAACCAAAGGATTCTCAACAACACACTCAGTATTTTTCAGTTATAAAGCTTTACAAATAGGCACATACACAATTCCTGCGTGATATCCAAAACAGAATCGGTCGTTAGTGAGTGGCATCTTCAGCCAATAACGGTCGGTAAAGTGTTAACCAGTTAGCTATTGCGGACTATTTCAAGTAGTTGAAGTATCCACAATTTTGTACAATTGATAGGATGGTTTGAAATGCTCCGATTTTCCCGACCCTTATTTCATCGTTATTTTCTTCCGGTGCCCTGATCTCCGTTGGGTTTCCAAAGCTGTCCCCAAATTGATTTCGTCCAGAACGACAATACAAGAGATTTTCCTGTCCGCGAAACCGGGAAACATGTGTCTTTTATTTCATCCGAAGGATCGAGAAGCTCCCACACGCGCTCCCGATTTCAATACCGTCACGTACATAACCTACACACACGGAAGTCTCGTTTATTCACGTATTTTCCGCAAAACTCTGCGCAAACACTACGTGTCTCCTTCCGCCGCCGTTATCGGCAAAATTTCCGCATTACGGACCGCGATACGCGTTAAACTAAAATAGAATACCGCACGCTCCCACTTTCACGGCAAAGAAGATCGGGTTTATCGAGTCCCTTATAAGCGAAATGTAAAAGGTTAGGTTAAAAATAGTCGTTCCTCGGTTGTCAGACGAGGTGCCGCGTCTTCTATCGATACGTTGCGCGTTCGCCATATTTCAAAGAACCCGCGCTCATACAATGCACGCACACGGTCGGGGCCCACGACTGTCGCATAAACGACGCGTGTGCACACGCGTGTGGGGGATCGTTTAAAAGTGCACCCCGCGCCAACAGTGTGCCGAGTCGTATGTGGAAGCGTACGAGGTCGGGCGCGACGTACGCGAAACGAGCTATAAATAGGAATGTAGGCACGTTATTTCCCTTTAATCCGGAGAAATATCGAGATATCCCGGCATTCATTCGGGACCGGTTTCCCGCGAACACTTTCATACACCGTCGCGAACGTTAATGCGCTTTTAATGAAGAGGTTCCCACGAATATCCTAATTACCATGAAATTATTACGACGCGCGTCGTTAAACAGCGTAAGCTATACGGCACGAAATTAAAATCGAGCGCCGTAATTGGCAACAAAGTTTCAGACGGGCGTGCTTGGCGCGCGATCGGGGCGGACCGATCGGAGCGCGTAAAGATTCCGTACGAGGCGAAGAAAGTAAAACGCGGCTGGATGAGGCAGAGGGGGAGGCGACTAAACGAGATTCCGGACGCGTAAGATTTTCATAACGCGCTGACGTGGTATGTGTAATATCGGCGCTTCTCTTAAAATGTTCTTTTTTTGGATTAAGCACTAACGGCGCAGCATCTTCAGTATTCAATGAAAGAAGATCATATTAATAAGCGGGCAACCGTGATTTCTTTCCTGATTGTTCCGAATTCGTTTATTTGACATCGATTCGCGAACGAAATTTGGAACGTGTGAGATTTGCATAATACCCTGATATGGTATGTGTAATACCGGCGCTTCTCTTAAAACGTTCTTTTTTTGGATTAAGCACTAACGGCGCACCATCTTGAGTATTCAATGAAAGATTATTTTAATAAGCGGGCAACCGTGATTTCTTTCTTGATTGTTTCGAATTCGTTTATTTGACGTTGATTCGCGAACGAAATTTTGAACATGTGATATTTGCATAATACCCTGATGTGATATGTGTAATATCGGCGCTTCTCTTAAAATGTTCTTTTTTTGGATTAAGCACTAACAGCACAGCATCTTCAGTATTCAATGAAAGATCATTTTAATAAGCGGGCAACCGTGATTTCTTTCCTGATTGTTCCGAATTCGTTTATTTGACATCGATTCGCGAACGAAATTTGGAACGTGTGAGATTTGCATAATACCCTGATATGGTATGTGTAATACCGGCGCTTCTCTTAAAACGTCTTTTTTTGGGTTAAGCACTTACAGCGCAGCATCTTCAGTATTCAATGAAAGAAGATCATTTTAATAAGCGGGCAACCGTGATTTCTTTCCTGATTGTTCCGAATTCGTTTATTTGACGTCCATTCGCGAACGAAGTTTCGAACGTGTGCTTTTTTAGAATGTAACAGCACATATAAGGATACCTTTAATAAACGAGGAATTACGACGTATTTGCTTATTGACATTTCCTTTTCATGCTGTTGAGCTTGCTATAAATTGATATGTTCCACAAACAATTTCTCTAAATACTTAACAAGTAACAAGGTATTGAAAATTGTTCTATGAAGTGTCTTCTATCAATAGATGACCTATATCTATCATACATTCTGTAACGAAATAATTCCATGCAGCCAAGCGAAAGGGAAATTATTAAAACATCTATCGATACCCTCACCGTGCCTCATATACCCATTGTAATGTACATCAGAAGACAAATGTTCGCGTGAGCAGCCGCATATGGGCAAAGAAAAATGCGAGATTAATGGATCCAACGACAAGAAACCGAGAGAATAAGTGAGGCATAAACTGAGGTAACTCAGACATTGTGCGCCGGGAAAAAAGGAAGGCAAAACAGAGACAGGATGAACGAAGATCTTCACTTCTTTGTTCCGGGTAATTTCAGCAAATGTGTCTCGGCGGTTCCTTGCGATTCGAATTAATTCACGCCACATACTAAGCAGACCACGTCAGGCGAGCGGAAGTTCTTGCAGTTGCAATATTAAAGGAGAGTAATTGCCGTCTCGAACACGCGGTACATGATCCACAAAAATGCTCCGCTGCTTCGCGATACCGTTATCGCCGCGGCCTAATGCGATTTATAATAAACGCGACGTTATCTTCTCATCTCGCAGCGATTTCACGCACCTTCGAATTATCGCGTAATAGGCTGTTTAATTATCCGATGTACTGCCTCGTGTACGCTAACGTATCTCGTTATAAGCGCTCACTGTGAGTTATGTTAATTTAACTGGTTGCCGTGATTAGCTTCAAACACAAAGAACGAAGACAAATTGTGACACGACGTTACGTAATTACGCTATTACCCAACAGTCGTACAAAAACATTATTTCGCACCGATAATTGGATTTTGCGTCCACCGGCATAAAGCGATGTTCGAAGAATAACTTCTAAATACATGCTCACCATCGCTACTGACGTCGTCCATCTATCTCCGCCGTGCATTTAAGCCTTTAACTACGGCAGACTTTGAGACATATCGAACGAATCATAAGTTAGGAATTCGAAAAGAAGCGCTGAATTCCACTACATTAAGCCAATATTATTTATTTACGCATATTCCCTAATGCGTACTTAGGACACGTGCTAAAAATGTAATACTAACTTTAAGATTTTTTCAACGTCTCTCGTCGCAGCATAGCAAAGTAGGTTAAGCGCCCACAGCATTTAAAGCGTAAATTTTCTAAGCGCCTTCAGGCGCGCACAGTATCACGAACGCAGATTTTCTAAGCATCTTTGCGCGTCTCCAGTATCACAAGCGCAAATTTTCCAAGCGGCTTTAGGTGCCTACCGTAACACCCGCGCGAGTTTTCTAAGCCCCCTCAGGCGTCTGCAGTATCAGAGGCGCAAATTATCTAAACGTCTTTAGGGCGACAGTAGTCAAGGCTTTCATTTTTCGTCTTCTCCCACATTTTCGCTGCAACACCCCACTGCCATCACCATCATGCGTACAAATGCTTCCGTGTTCGCCATGATTTTTCGACTTTAACAGTTCAAAAGGAAGTTGTCGATTTATGCCGTGTAATTTTTCTAACGATTTAAAGCGATATCTGAAGTCTCTGCGAATCCTTATGCCGGAGACGGGAAATCTCAGTTATTTCTCGTAAACATCCTGACTCCTAGTCCACTGGCTTTAGACTCAGTTGAACTTAATTAATACGTTGACTGCCAAGCGTATTTTGCTATGTTAGAACTGTGATGCGATGAAATACTGCAAAGTATAATTAAATCGTGCAAAATTAAGGTAACGCAGAGTTGTTAGAAGCCAAAGTATTGAAACGCCGTCGCAATATCGATTGCTTTTACAATATCGCAAATAGACTTTATTGCGAATTTTTTGCATTTTTAGTCAAATCTTTTGCGCCGGTCACCGGTGACCACTGTGGCAGTCAACATGTTAAAGATAGCTTTGAAAAAGAAGATTTTCAATCTAATACATTGAAAACTACAGCCGTACCGTCACATTGGATTTCAAACTTATAACTAGCTGAAAACGATATTTCATCCCTTAATATACCACAAGGGGTGAAAGGAGAGTAGGTGGAAAAGCGAGAGGTGAAAAAGCGAGTGGCGAATAGAGGCGCAGAACTTACGGTATAAAATGATCAAACGAATTAACAACTAGGGACCACCCGCAGGCACCGTTTGGCAGGGAATATTTTGTGATGTAGGAAACTCACTATTACTCATACCGGCGAAAATAATATTCGTTGCCACCGGGACCTAACAAAACCCATCGTTTGCACGCTGCATGATCGGCGTCACAACAATCAGAATACTCCCATCTACCTACTAAAACCATATACCCCAGGTTCCGATTCTCGTCACCCGAAGTATCGCGCACCGAAAATTCCCGCATGATCCCTTCTCACGACAATGGCACGGCGGAAGAAAAATAGTGCGCGGGTCGGTCAGTTGCGCAACAGGAATTGAAGGCGATAGATATCGAGTGGGGTGGACGAGGAAGTGGAACAAAGGGATTCAGCTCGGCCGCTTCGTTTTTTCGTGAGAATAATGCCGAGTCAGGTCGCACGCGATCGTCTAATCCTCCTAGGCGCGCGTCTCGATTTGGGAAGTTCTCCCCGCGATCGTCTCCCGGCGGATATCCTGATCGAGAGAAAGGCGGAACGGTGGTTGAGACCCTGTGGGACCATTCGCTGGCGCCTACGAGATGAGGAGAGAACGGGAGGATCCCGAGGGACGTCTTATCGTCGTTATCTTAAGCCCAGCACTACATTTTCGCGATAGGGCCCAGGCCAATTAAGGCTCGGATAGGCGTTACGCCGACGGGGGACGGCGCGTTATGGATCGCGATTTAGATACGCTTCTTTGATTGGCGCAATTTCAGGCAGCCGCGCAGCTTTCTGTCGGTTTTCACGCCTGGCTGCGCTTAATCGGGCTTTTACGGCGGCGCGGAGAAGCTTGGTTAATGGCGTGATGCAGAGAAATCGAATGCTTCGGAGCGGCCGGAGACGTATGCAAATGTTTTGTAATAGAAACTGTTATCACGAAATTACACTGTTTCGCGGCGTGTCTGTCTGACACAGGTGTGTGTGTTCGCTGACGAGCCTGCGGAAGCGCGTCTTTAAGCGTATCGTAAAATTAGCAGCGTGTTCTCTGCTTAGAGGTAAAAACATTTTTACGACCGTCGGTGGTTAAGGCAGTATTGAAGAGTGAGATTACAGTGATGTTGGTAGTAGCCGATACGTATGAAAGTGAAACGGTAGAGGAGACGATATTGTAGAGGTGTCGGCGCAAGGTTCGATTCCAAGGATTCCGATTCTCGTTTCTGAACATGCACCCGTGTCGATCCGTGTGGAGAACAATACTTTGAGGTGCGAAAACGGTTGTTAACCCTTTGACTACTGAATCGGTTACCACCGTCTTGTACGTCTGCAGCAAAAACCGATTCTGCCGCGCAGAATACATGCGCAGCGATCTCTGTGGGTATCGGCGAAAGGTCGATCCACCCGATAAAACACCTCAATAAAACTCATCGTCGGGACACTGATTTTTCATGCGGACGACGTAGGCTTCGCATTAATCGGATCACGAGGGCAGAGACAACGTGCGCCGGGGCCTGTCGCGGGACAAAGACGGGACTATCCGGGCTGTCTCGTAACTAAAGATTACTCCACATTACGCCCTCGTATCTCTGCGCGCGTAAGTGGGCGATTATTAACCATATTTTCGCATGCAAACGCCGCGTCGATACGTACGAGGCGCGTCTTAGATCCCGAGAGATTTCGCATCGGAGCCAGTAATATTATTTAACGCGGATCGCCGGTCGATCAGCCTGTCTCGTAAGTAAAGATGATCGTGCGTTAACGGGCTACGGCACGGGTACACGCCCCTGCAGACTAATGAATCTGCCATACGAAATGTCTCTCTGCCGCTTAACTAATTTAGCAACTACGTTGCCTTACGGCCGCCTCAATCGCGCGAGATGATGAAATTCTTAATCGGCAGCTCGGAGGGGCCCGAGCGCGGATCCATTTGTAACTTTCCAAACGCGAACGTCAAAGTTAAACCTTCGTTCGACGCGCTGTCATGACGGTATGTGATGGCAAAAGTTCCGAGGGCGAGGGATTATGATTTAAACTGTATGATTCGTGAGGACGACAAACACGAGCGTCTCTGTAGATTTAGTCAGAGGTCTTACGGTGGATGACGTAGAATTTAATTCGATGGTTCAGGCGGAGGGTTTAACTAATTGTACGAGCGCCTCAAAGCGTTGCGTAACTCGTCCTAAATCGCTAACCCGCTGGAACTTACAAAATTGTGGGCACGCATTAACTTGGAAGGTTGATTAAATTTGTGAAAATAATGACGATGAATATTCCTTTAGATTTCACTAATCGTGCACTATGTGACATAAATATCGTTCCAGTATTTAATTGATTGTGAAAAGAGTATTCTAAGTATTTACCTACGCGAAGCTAGTGCATTGCGAAACGATTCGTCCTAATTCTCCATCTTGTTCAACCTTAGAAAATAATACGTACGCACAGCTCGAAAAGTTGACAAAATTAATGAAACCAATGACGATAGATATTTCTGCAGATTCAACTGATCACGTGTTGTATGACTTAAACTATGATTCCACTATTTAACTGAAGAGTTGAATTGATTATCAAAAGAGCATCCTAAGCGTTTTCCTGCGCGAAGCCAATGCGTTGCGAAACGATTCGTCCTAATTCTCTATCCTGTTCAAGCTTAGGAAATAGTTCGTATGCACAACTCGAAAAGTTGACAAAATGAATGAAACCAATGACGATAGATATTTCTGCAGATTCAACTGATCACGTGCTGTGTGACTTAAAGCACAAAAGAGCATCCTAGATTGCGAAACGATTCGTCCTAATTCTCTATCCCGTTGAAGCTTAGAAAAACGGTAAGCACAGATTAACTTGAGAAGTTCGCGTGCGCGGTTAGAGAGCCGTTAAATCGGCCGATAACGCGATTGACCCAGTCATCGAGCGGTACTAGCCCCGCTGCTCGCCGCGTAATTATTGCCCGACCAGCAATTTGCCGAGGAATTTCGATACGCCGGACGGCTCTGCTCACCGAAGTTGCCTCCGCACGTATTTTTCTTTTTTTTTTCGCTTTACGAGCGCACACCGTACGTCTCGCGTGTCGCAACTAGTTACGTAATCGGAATTTCGGAAATCGAAAACAATTCGGGACACTGTTGCCACTTGCGAATTTTTCAGCACGTAATGACCTCGTAAATTCACATGGAAGACACGACGCGGCCGTTGCTGCGGACATCAAAAACCGTCGTGATGTAAAGAGTTACAAAATTCTCGGTGATCGCACCTTTCCATATGCGCGATAGCTTAAAGTGAATACAATCTTTGTTCGTAGATACTTGCACGTGTTAATGTAGACTGCGTAAAAATTGAAAGTACCGAAAGACCTAGGAACGTGCATGACCGTTCAGTGACAACAAACGATTATATACTTAAAATTCCTTTCCTGGTCATTTGTGTAGAATTTTGATACGTGAAACTGGAGAGTATAATATTTATAAACAATACCAACACAATCAAGACACTTTTGTCTTATTTCTTAATCTTTCGTCGTCTCGTCGTTTCGCCTTTTCGTGTTTACGTCTTATCGTCTTCACGTCTTATCGTCAACTGCCTCCTAAGCAACCAAATAACACCCGTCAACAAACTCGTCACCTATGATACACCAATATAATAATTGAGAATCATAGGTGACCTACCCTCGCCAACTAGAGAACACTGTATTTGAGATCCTACATTTGCAAGATCACGTAAACCGACCAAGGTTGTTCCATCTATTAACTTTCATCCGTCAGCATAGTCACCCCGTAAACAAAAACACCTAAAAAGTCCCACCACCGTAACCATCCAACGCACACTTCTTTCCCCGGCGGAAAAGCGAAAACTCCGAATCAATTACAAAGGGCGCGTTGCGAATGGAGCAAGTAGCGATCACGCGAACCGGAAGCGATTCCCGGCGGCGCGTACCCTACCAAATTCCCCGTCAATTAACCCTCCGACAAAACCAACAGCACGGCCATTTTCCCCGCGTTATCCGCGCGCGCATTCTTCCCGCAGCGCACGTTGTCGGGCTACGGATCTACGGTAGATCACGTTCACTACCTCTCAATTATCGATCTTACCGTGGATCGATCGTCGGCGGAACGTGGGTTCCCAGAGAGCAACGATCACCTTGCCCACCTTATGGCCGGCCGGCCCATGGGATATAAAGGCGAGTGGGTATTGCACACTTTCTTCGGTTGACCCACTGAGTGCGACAGAGAGCGACGAGGGCCGGGGCGAAGGAGAAATGAGAGTACGGCCGTGGGGTAGGCGAAAGGAGGCTGGGGGGCAAGAGGGGGCGGTTATGGGAGCGAGAGTGCGAGAGCGAGAGAGTGAAAGAGAGACACGCGCGTATTATAAAGTCAGTTATGCGCGTAGTTACAGCGTGCCGGCTACGCGCGCACACAAGCGTCACACGTATGCACATAAAGGGTGTTCCGATAAGAGTCCAATTTCGGATGAGAACTTGTGAGAGTTGCGTTGGACGCGGATCTTAACCCTTTCGCTACTACTACCCTCCACGATACGGTACTTGTGTATGACGAGCGACTATAGTCGCCCGACCAGTCCATCTTGGCACATTTATCATGAACCTCTTGTTCCCTATGTTTTTTTGGTAGAGAGCATAGCTTTGCTGCATATCTCTATTCTCAATCAGCCGTAGCTTTCGTCAGAAATGCTTTTCCTAAAAAATTCGTAATTGTGACATTTTTAAGAGTGAGAATAAAGTCAAATTGTGGAAAAGACCGCCGTAGCGGAAGGGTTAACCCTTCAACTGCTGAAGACTTCCGGTCGAAGCGCTCGCTGAGGCCGCGACACTTTTCGCTAGTGTGAACTCTATTGATTGATTATGTACGGCGCAACTAAGTTCCAATGATAATTCTTCATTTGCACCAAATTAAATAATGCTATTGATTGATTATGTAAGGCACAATTAAGTTTTAATGATAATTCTTCATTTACGCCGAATTAAACAGTGCAAGAAAATTATGTGATAAAGAACGCATCTGTATTAATCTCGTATACTGATAATTGTGGCTGCAGTAAGTAAGAAATATAAACGATTGGGGACGCATATATGCGTCCATAGTCGAAACCAATAGATTTCGGCGGACGCATACATGCCTCCATAGTCGAAACCAATAGATTTCGGCGGACGCATATATGCGTCCATAGTCGAAACCAATAGATTTCGGCGGACGCATACATGCGTCCATAGACGAAACCAATAGATTTCGGCGGACGCATATATGCGTCCATAGTCGAAACCAATAGATTTCGGCGGACGCATATATGCGTCCACAGTCGAAACCCATAGATTTCGGCGGACGCATATATGCGTCCACAGTCGAAACCAATAGATTTCAGCGGCCGCATATATGTGTCCATAGTCGAAACCGATAGATTTCGGCGGACGCATACATGCGTCCATAGTCGAAACCAATAGATTTCGGCGGACGCATATATGCGTCCATAGCAGTCAAAGGGTTATGGACGGTTGTCAGCGTGGCGGAAGATGTTTTGCGCGGTGCATGTGAAAGTGTCGTCGATGCAGGCGCCGGTTGAGTCGCGTGGAGAACAAATCGGGCGCCGGTTGTTGGGACACCCTTTAGACGTACCGGTACAATATACGAAACAGGCTTGCTCTCGAGGCTCGAGCGTGTAGCCTTCTTGCAACGAGAAGGTGGGCTGCTCGCCGGCCGGTAGGTGGGCGAGTGGGTGAGTAGGCTGCGAGTGCACATAATCACGAATACTCGATTTCTCTCTCCGTCTCACTCTCATTGTGAGAGATTTCTTCCCGATGCGGAGAAAACGAATCCGGAGCCGCGGCGAGCAGCCGGGAAGGTCGGAACGGACCGGCCGAGACGCGCTTGCGAAATCGTCGAGGCGCGATGCTTTCTTCGGCACGTCGCGACTCGACAGAAAGACAGCCCGCTGAGATGTGCTTTTCCCGACTGCGCGCGCGGTATTGTTCGGGCGACCCAGTGCCCGCCCTAACGGGGCTTCTTTGCGCTTTTCTATTGTTCGGCAAACGCTGTGGCCAATCGAACACGCGGCCATTTGACTTTTAAATCACCCTGGACCCGTATAATTAATACGTACCTTTCCTACGGCAGAAAGTCGCCTATCAAAGGTCTCGGAGGAAACGCTGCACGGACAACTTCGTTACACAAACGCGCTTCCTGCCGGTAATGTATTCAAATTGACCGTTATACAAATGCAAATGATCGTGTACCGTGTCCGACGCGTCTGCGCGTTCGCCCCGAAATAAAGCGCGCCGTAAATCAGTCGTTCTCGGGGAAAAGCGTGAATTATCACGCGCGATCGGGCCCGTGGGATTATCTGTCGCGAGCGATTTTCGCCGTGGGAACAGAGGGACATGGCTGCGGTTCGCAGCATTTTCAGCGGGCCTGATCAGGTTTTTGGGCCGGTCGGCAAGGACGCGGATTAACGGAGATTGCGGGTCGACCGGCGACCGTCGATAAATTTCAATTACGAGAAATGACTTCTTTATCTTGAAGCGGCAAGATCAGGTGCGCGCAAGATCACCGCCTCCGAGATCGTTGATGTAAGAAGGTACGGCTCGGCGGCGATTTAATTGCGTAAGGTGAAATTTCGCCGGGAGGTAAGTGTCGTTTTATCTGCTCATGGGACTGCGTGAGCATGCAGTCGAGAAGGCCGTAGATCGGCGACGGATAGACGTTTCTACGCAATGGGGTGGTCGAAAGATTTTGAAAATGTGCACCTGAAAAAATGGTGCGATTTGTATGTTGCGCAAAAAAAGCAGTGGCGACGATACACGTGCGTCAGTCCGATAGATTATCATATGATATTTGGTGACGTTGGCGTTGTGCCGATCCAACTGTCATAACACGAGAGGTTGCACGCGGAAAAATTCATGCGTGCACTCGAGCAACTACTTTGATTTGGATTGAGTCCGTTAATTTGCAGGATTATTTCGGTGCACGCGGGTGCACAGCACTTCCATTATTCAAGACAAGCTATTACTCACGTGCGAATCCGTTAAATTCTTTGCATCGTTATCAATCAGGGCAATATGAAATATTTGTTTTTTTTGCGGATGCGCACAATATATGCATGATTTTTACGCGGTCGTCCATCACCGTTTGCATCCATCATTCTATCTGCGGATAAAAGAAAGCAAAACAACCGCGACCGGTCGTCCATTCTGCCACATAGCAGAAATTGAAAGCAATTGTATGGTTCCAGCGTACAGAGTACGCACGTACACGATCATACGTGACATTTGAAGCCATGTACAAAGAAGTTACGACTCGGTACCGCGCGTGGGCGTATTTAAATCATCATTTCAACCAGACTAATAAACGGTAGGTCACCGAAAAAACGAATTACGATACTCTCATCCATTTTGCACACTCTCGCCAGTTTGCAAAACGCATATCATCAAACTACGCTCCCCATTAACACTTTGATTGCCATGGTAATCACCTGTGACCAGTTCAAGAGATTTTACTAAAGATCCAAAATATTCGCAATGAGTAGCAATAATTATTTTATAAATGCAGTTACGGTTAGAATAGTGATGCAATCCTTTGGTCTCCAATACCTGTACATTATTTACATTTTGCATAATTCGGTCAAACGCTGTAGTATTTCATAGTATCGCCGTTCTAATACAGCAAAATACGCACAGCAGTCAACCTGTTAATACTCGTCTAAACTCCGGCTTTCCAATATTCCGAATTACCGCCCGCGAACGTGACAAAACGCGCGCAGCTTTAATGAACGATCGCTCAGCGGCAGAAAACTGAAAAGTCACAGCGCGCCAACACGACCCGCGGCCGACGTTCGCGCAAGAAGTTAAGTGAAAACGTAACTAACCGTAAACTACAAAGAAACAATTTAGCCGCTTAGTTTGTATCGTTTGTTTGGGGAATTATCCGTTTTCTCGTTTCAACGCGGCATAACGCAGTGACGGGCAGCGGAGGCAGCATCAGCGGCAGCATCAGCATCAGCACCGGAGGGTTATTAAGAAACGGGAGGAGCGAACTCGAGATGTGGGTACAAGGTGGAGAGTTGCGCGCGAGTTAATTTCCATCGCCGTGACGCAACGATTAAAATTCAACTTGCTTCCCGCAATGTAGACAAAAATAGGCGTCTCGGTTCGCGCGCGAAGCCTCTCTCGAGACGAGTGACGAGCGTTAAACAGGTTGCCGGCGCGAACGGCCGGGGAAGCAAGCAGCAATTAACAAGTCGAGTTCGCGCGCGAACCGGCAAAGACTTATTATTGGAGAATTTAGTCGCGCGGCGCTGCTAATTTCCGAACGCGTGATCCCGGCACTCGGGGAATTTTCGCTGCGCGACGTTTTAACAGGGATCTTGCGTCAGCCTGTGAGCGCGCCTTCTAGGGCGACCTGGTGCTGTGTGATGTTGTAGACGTGCGATACGCGTCGGCGCGATTTTTGCGAGTGCAACGCGCCGTGTTTATTTGAGTCGCCGGGGTATGACGGTAGCGATATCGTAGTTCATTCGCGTCGACGCGATTTTCATCGTTGAAATCCGAAACCGTGGCTTTGAGTTATGCGGGTAAGTTGGTAGCGGGTACCGCATACGGCCAGGCGATTTGCATAAGTAAACTCGGTGGCGTGCTTTGAGGTTCGATCGCATTATCGGAGTAGAAGAATGAGAATTTGATGAGCTCACCCTACATGTGCTCCACTCAGCAAACAGAGCCGCCGCGCCTCGGTGTTTTTATCTGAAATAAACGAAGGTAATGGTTAGTTGGTGAATCCGTGTTTTGCGGTCGTATTATGACTATGCGCGGCGTTCGGTTTAATCGCTAATGTTGGGAAGAATCGTTGTTGAAGCAGAGGATGCTGCGCCACTGGCATTTTCATACTGGTAGCGCACCCTTTATCCGTTCTCCCTTTTCTTCCGCTGAGGCTTCCTCGCTGCGTAATTGGGAAGTTCTCGGGAGAATCGATCGATTGATACCGCGGCAACGACAGCACCATCCTGTGCAGGATGTCTGGAATTCCGCAAATTCCTGCGGTACCGTTTGGCGCACCCCGCGTACACAGAAGCTTCTTTCGACACTGCACTGGGCTCCCATCGTGTCAGCGGCGTAAGCAGACAGGGGCTAATCAGCCTTCTTAAGTATTAAAAGCGGTGGTTAAGGAAAAGAGTTATTTATTGCGGCAAGACTTCTCGCAATATTGAGGATATGTCATCGATTGTTTAGGTTTATATGCTTGCAATGTATTTACGTTGTATTAAAAAAATGGCTCTTGCTGTTCTGATATTTTTAAACAGTGTAGAATTATACAATGTAACATTTCCTATAACACGCTAAAGACATTATAACGAGTGTGTTCATATGATGCGATTCTCGTACAACGCGCTAACAAAATGCAGGATTTCACAGTTTACTCCCGCCGACCATAGGATAACTTGTTATCTTCATCGCAACCGCTTTCCGCTGCTTGTAATTTCGTGCAACACAATTTCATACAAGGCCTAGCATATTAACCGCGTTATACGGGAGTATACTCGGAACACGCGTACGCGCTTAATTTCACGAGTCGCTGTTATCAAAGACAATACGCTGCTTTCAATTACAAGGTAGTGAAAGTTTGCCGCTATCCAGAAGTTAGTTTCCATCTAAAAGTGTGTCGGCGGAGAGGAGTAAATTAAGCGTCGCACGTAATTAAATATAAAGTAAAAGTGACTTGCCAACTTGCAGTTGGAGTAGGAAAGTCTGAAAACTTATTGATTCCGATTACGCTATTGCACCAGGTACGTATCGCCGTGTACCTTGAGCCACGCACCATCCCGTGAGGCATGCACGCGCGTGTGTACACATATCTTTAATATCTCCTCGGCGAATCGACATTCATTAGGATGCATTGGCATTCTTTTGCGCCGCGGACTCGTGGGGGGAATGGCGAATGGCAGAATTTCCCGTCGCACGCGGCTTCCCAGCCAGCGTGAACTCTGCCGTGCGGCGGGTCGCGAGCTGAACTTCACACAGCGTTGTGCGGTTGACAATAGACCGGTAAAATAAGGTGGATGCGGCTAATGACGCATCTTCAACTGTAATTGTTCTCACCGTCGCAAGAATCCCTTATCGCCGGTTAAATCGCAGGTTGTTCGCTGCCCAATTAAGGCTGAATTTGAATTACATTTTACGACGTACACATGTGCGCGCGGCGAGAATCGATACGGCGAAGCGTGAATCGCGCTCCCTGGGATAAAAATGATTCTGCCTCGAAGTTCGTCGATCTTCGCGATCCTCGACTTCATTCATTCGCTCCGCGGCCCAGCCATTTTCCCCGCTCAATTCACTCGCATTCCGTCCCCTTTGTCTCCCGTCACCCTTTATCCCGTCTCCCTCTATCTACACCTTATATCCCCCGTCATACGTCCCCTTTCGCCCGCCGCTTCCCTTTGTCCCTTCGCTCCCTTTTTACATCAATTTTAATATCCTGTCTTCACCTCCGTGATTTATTATCGCCCGCGCTCTAATTGATCTTTTCGTTCCGCAAACACTCGCCTCCGAGCGCGGCCCACTTCAAATATTGACCGCGGTTAAGCGGAATTTTTACAATAAATCACATTTATGCTGCGCACTCGCTGCCGGCCGTCCGCGGCGTCCATAAATCATCGCGCTTTCAGAGTTATCATGTCCTCCCGCTGATGACCCGAGAACGATCGCTTTCTAATTTGTTTAAGGCAGCGCTCTTCTCAATTATCCCACAGTAGCTGTGCGCGGCGATCTATTTATTACGCAGCGTCAGGTAGCTGCCTGGTCGAGCGGGGTGCGCTCTAAACGCGTGTCAAGTATTACGTTTTTCGCCTTTCTTTTCCGCCGATACAGTCATTACCGCGTTAGTTTCTGCTGAGAGGGTACCAGCGTCGTCGAGGAGCGAGCAGCGATCAGCCCGGCGTAATCGATGATCCGAACGCTCTGGCGAGCAGCAATTCTGTTTATCAGGCTCGTTAAGATAACGCCGAGAAAAAGTTCTGGTAGCGACAAGTAGCCAGTCATTATCCAGAATCTCTCCCGATTGCGTTGTAACCTGTCAGCCGCATCATCGATCAGATTATAATCAGTCCCGATAGAGAAAGAAGAGTTCCGAAGCGCCGATCGGTTTCCCTTTACGTTCGCACGCATCTCATCCTTGCGCTTCCAAAACTCCGCACCGACGGGTAATCACTTTGCCCACGTGAACGGTAATTACGGGTCTGCTTACAGATGAGCGATCGGCAGCGAAGGCTGCACGAACTTTTTCGTCAGGGACGAGACGAACGTGAGTCATGTTCCGCGAGTAGTAAGTACGGCCGAACAAATCATTACTGCCAACGACAACGCGGTCGCGTTGTACTTGACTCTGACTCTTCAGTACTGACAGCCGGAGCGCTTGCTGACGACGGAATATTGTTTCGCCAGTGTGGTGCAACTAAATGATAATTCTAATTCTTCGGTCACGCCAAGTTAAATAAAGCATCAAAGTTGTTTGCTGAAGGACATACGTGTTTTGATCTCATCATACGTTAACATTTATGACTGCAGTGTGTTAGGGATCGAAAAGATGCAGAAACGCATATGTGCACCCATATTTGATGGTAGTCAAAAGATTGATACGCAATTGTCAAAATAAGGATACTATTGTTCATTGTCACGTGTTCTTGAACAAGTGCGAATTAAAATCTTGGTCCGAATCTCTGTTCGAATTTTCATATAAAATTACCGATGGGCATTGCATACCACGATATGTTGTCGCTAATCCCCGGTAGTGTACAGAAGAATTTTTGTGTACCTGAGTAGAAAAAGACGCAAAGTAGTGGGGAGTGAAATTTACTTAACACATTGACTGCGACGGTGGTCACCGGTGACCGGTGCAAAAGATGTTACTAAAAATTAAAAAAATTCGCAATGAAGCCCATTTGCAATCGTGTAAAAGCAATTGATATCGGGAAGGTGCTTCAATACTTTGGTTTCTAATAACTCTACGTTTCGCGATGAAAAATTGCCACATTAAAGAAATATCTAGCGAAGAACAAAGTCCTGAAAAAATCCACCCATTTCCTCGACTCACACGATGTACACCGATGGTACACGGCAGCGTCAACGTGTTAAACGCTCCCCGCTCCCTCGCGTCGCGGCTTGCGATCGATCAAAGCGAGACAATTGCCGAACGCGCGCACGTACCCCATAAAAGTCGATCGATATTCCGTTACTCTTGGCGGAACGCGCGATCGCGTCGAAACAGGCTCGCGCCGCTGAAAAGCCACCCACGAACAATCGAAAGTGCGCGATGCCCGTCAATACTAGCCTCCGCGGCGTTCGCATTCCGCGTCCTTATAATTCACACAGCATCCCCCTCCGGGGCTCGCTATAAATAGCGAGGCACAATCTCGCCGGCGCAAAAAGGCGGGCTGCGAAAAAATGAGACGGGTAGATGCGCCGGCGAAACAATAAGAGCGCGAGGAGTTTAACGATCAATGACGTCACCGGTGACGATTGATTAGGCGGAAATAAGCACCGGGATGCCCATATAACCCGGCATTAGCCTAATGACCGCCAGGCGCAGGTGATCTCGTGATCTACGATCGAGCCCCGCGCAGAGAGATATCACGTGGATCGTATGGATCATCGCCACGGGATCACGGCCGCGGATCGAGGGGCATCTTCGCCGGATGTGTACGCACGGTTTCCAGTTGCCCGATCGAGTCGGCACGAAATCACACGTGCCCACGGTGCACGCGAGTTAAACGTACGCGTGCATGTACGGGGTGTACCTGCAGGTTTAAGGCAAACTCGAACGTGGCGAAGATGAGCTGTTAAAAAGCTGGGTCTTCAATTGTGTTGAGCCATGCGTGTGGCCACGCGGCGAGTCATCGGTGGGCTCTGTGAGAGTCGCGTTCTGGGTAGAGTTTATTGGTTAATTGTGTATCATGGTTTAACCGTTTGAGTGCCACGGGTCTTTCTCATTTCCCGGTCGAAACTTGCCAAGCGGCGCGATAGATATTCCGTGTCTAAACTTGCCAAGCGGCGCGTTTTTATAAATAAAAGCATTGCTTTTTTACCTAAGATTGAAAAGTTACAAACATGATTACGCTGCAGTTTTGAGGACTGACAGAAGAAGCGCGATCGCGCCGCTTGGCACTCAAACGGTTAAACTAGCACGATGATGCGAATAGATGCACGCGCGTGTAAACAAGATTGCGACAAACATGAACGTGAGCTATTAGGAGTCAGAGTTTAGCGTTCTAATGACTACTTTGGGACATGTTGCTGTACGTGTTTATTGGGGTGTTGACAGATCAGAAGCTGGCTGTGGCGTGAATTTAATATTGACTATTGCTTATATGTGGCGATGCCAAATATTAACGCATCTCGTGTCAATTCAGTTGTTTTTTATCACGAATTACTGAATTCGAAATAATATGAGAGAAAAATGGTGTATTTCTTTTAAAATGAACGAGTGCAGAACTGTGAAAGAGAACGCAAACTGCTAGGAGTCTGTCTTTAATGTCGCAATGTCTAGTTTATAGCATGTTGCTGCAGATAGTGTTTATTAGAGTGCTGACAGATCAGAAGCTGGCTATAGGGCGAATGAACTAATGGAGTAATGCACCTGAGAGTCGTTGTTTCATCGTAAACGGGAGCAGTATCTTCGTTCCATTAGACGCCAATAACAAAGCAGAATGAATCTCGCGGGACACCCTGTATACACGTGCATATATGCATACGCGCACGTGCCGTCATACACAGAAGAGAAGTACGGACCAATAAGGTCATTTGTATCCCGTGCTAAATGCTACGTCAAAACCTCTCTCCTTCTCTATCCGCACGGTACCTTTCCTCTTCCCTCGCGCGCGTCTAATAATTACAAGAGCTCAACTTGATAAAGGACGTTAATCAAGAATACGGTCGATACGGCCGCCAGCGGAAATTGTGTGCGATGCAATTAAGTAATGGAAGATCTAGTACGAAGCTCCTCTCTTAATAAAGTGGATAGAAAGTTGCAGCCGTTTTTGTTTCCGTTCTTTTAAAGCGCGGCCAGATTTTTCCCGTTGACAGTCTGAAGATATTCATTAAGAAACGAGTATAGAAAGTGCTCTCCGCTACCGAGCGTGAAGCGATCGTTCATTGTCGTTTTATCGTGCGCTGTCCCGGATAATTAAAGTAATTAAACTTATTTTCGAGAAAGAAACGCCGGCGTTTATCCCGACACTTCATCACGCGTGCTTTGACACACTGTTGCCGAGTGGCACGCAAACGCAACGCCTTATTGAAACGTGCGCATGCCCGATGCACAGAACGCACGCGTACCGATAACAAACTGCGACAAACGTATCGATTCGAATCAATGATTAACAAACGAACGCGTTGCTGAACTCGACAGAGTTTACGCCGTCACAAGGCAGCGTCTACATACTCGTTAGCCGGCCTTTCAAAGCACACATTCACGTAGTACGCACTCCAGATTCGCGATTAAGACTTCCATTCATTCCCTCGTCCGGTCGCGTTCATTCATTCCACCGCAGTGACATAACAAATATTTCTGTGCTGAGGCTTCTATCAGGATATACCCACACGCGCGCCGTAAATATCCACTCGGGCTTTATCGCGTTACTTAACCCATTAGTTGTTATCGTTCCCCATGCCGCAACTTCAATTTCATTCTTTTAATCGTTCCTCTTCCGGCGAAATACTATCTACGCGGACTACCCGTGTAACTCGTTTACGCATAAACGTGTTGGATGCACGAAATGCAAATTTAACGACGCGCACTCGAGATAATGCACGATAACGGCGCCGAGACGTGAGGAATGTCCAATTTTACATTGATACGTACTACTGAATTTCAATATCGTCGCGATAAAGTAACGCGGCCGCGGCGAAAGCAGCCGACGACTAAAACGCACGGAAGCCACGTACTCGGCGCATTGTACGAATTACCGTAAATTAGGGGAAGCGAGTAGTTTTCCGGCGCGGCGAAAGGTTCGCCGGCAAAAAGTCGCTCTAAAACACGAGTGCGCGCGGACGGGTACGGCAAGAAACTTGTAGCCAAAGTTGCGCGGCAGAGTTCCGATTAAATATTTATACCTTGCAAATGGGTGGAAGAGCGTACAAGGTGGAATGGCGTACGAGGTAGAGCAGAATGCGAGGTTGGAGAAGAAGACGACGAGAACGATGACGAACGGGAAGGAGAAGAGGAGCACGAAGAAGAAAACGCATAGCTACACTGTGAGGGGAGAGGCTCGATAAAAGGAAGAAAAATTGATCGAAGCGAATCGGTAGGCGAGCGATTAATCGGTATTGGATCGTGGAGGATTAGCATTTAAAGGGCTCGATGCGTTCGAAGACCGCAGGCTACACCGGCGAAATGGCACGTGAATTTATTAGAGGCGGAATTAATAACGCAACCGTCCGTCCGTCAGTCCGTCCGTCACCGCCACTGGACAAACTGTCTTTTACTCTAACCCTTTCGCCTGAGGGACGAGCAAAAGTCTTCTCTCGCTGCTCTTCGCCTCCTTCTTCGCTGCTGCTTTTCCTACCGCCACTTAGGCTTATCGCCGCATGCAGTACGCAGATTTTCTGCTTCGCTCACTTTCTCCGTCGCCTCTTTCTCTTTCGACGCTCCGCGCTTACTTATTGCGCCGCGGCATTCTCATCTTCTTGTCTTTCTGGGTCATGACGTAACTGGCAACTGTTTTCCTTTTCATGCCGACGCGTGCTTTTGTCTCCTTTACCTTTCGATTTGCACGCTCTTTTCTGGTTCACTGATTGTTTCACTTGCGGATTCAAGAAACCGCGGATTGAGGCCAATCTGTCTTTAGGGGGCTCATTCGTGCGCCTTTCTTCCGGCAGGTTTCTTTACCACATTATTCTTTCTTCCTTCCGTTTCCCAGTGCTTACCATGTCGTGTTCCGTCGCGATTTCACACATTTTTTTCTCTAATTTTTTCTTATACCCAAAGATAAACGTCTAATACCAAAGACTAATTTCCACAATAAGCAGTAACGTAATTTTATTTTCCTAAACCAACTAAAGTTATTCTTGGGAAAAAGTGTTCCCCGGTCATTTTTTCGGTTTTTGTAACAATCCGGTGAAACGTGTATTCAGACGAGTACAATTGCCTTGCGTATCGCGACGCAACAGTTCATAACGCAAAGGCTCTTCGATGATATACGCTTCTGCGGGATGAAAAAGTTGGACGTTAAGGCAGTCCTAAAGTCTTTACGAGCCTGGGTAGGTGGAAGCTGTCACTCAGCAAGATTACGGTGGCACGTCGGCATTCGCATTTCTTACAGCCATTGCACCATTACGCGACAAGGCAAATATTTAGCTCCGCCGTAACTTTATCGCTTTAACACAGATTAACTGGCATTCCTCCACCTAGAACGATTCAATTCATACCGTCGCGGGAACAAAAGAAACGACGCGCCTTCGCCGCGAAGTTCGGAAACGTAAATTCAGAAGGCTTCTTTAACATTTTGATTGCCATGATGGTCACCGGTGACCGGCGCAAGAGATTTTACTGAAGCTGCAATACATTCGCAATCTGTAGCAATAATTACTTTATAAATGCAGTTATTGTTAGAATAGTGATCCGATATTTTGGTCTCCAATACCTGCACAATTATGTACATTTTGCATAATTCAGTCAAACGCTGTAATATTTTATAGCATCGCCGTTCTAATACAGCAAAATACTCATGACAGTCAACGTGTTAACACTTTGACTGCCATGATGGTCACCAGTGACCGGCGCAAGAGATTTTAGTGAAGATGCAAAATATTCGCAATCTGTAGCAATAAATCACAGGATATGTATCTTCTCGGAGATATTTGTTCCCTTATTAACACGTTGGCTGCCGTGGGGGTCACCGGTGACCGGCGCAAGAGATTTTACTGAAGATGCAAAATATTCACAATCTGTAGCAATAATTACTTTATAAATGCAGTTATTGTTAGAATAGTGATGCCATATTTTGGTCTCCAATCCTGCACATTATGTACATTTTGCATAATTCAGTCAAACGCTGTAGTATTTTATAGCATCGTCGTTCTAATACAGCAAAATACGCATGGCAGTCAACGTGTTAAAAACGCATATATTATCGCCTCCGTCTGAATGCACGCGCGCCGCGCCGGGGGTATAAATTAATTAAAAGTAATAAAATACGCCGTGCGTTTGGTTATCGGCGAATATTCAACGAGCGAATGTCATCTTATTTCAGGACGTCGTGGCCGTTCGGATCACAATCTTGCCTGGCGCGGAGGTGCAGCCTTTTAATCGAAATATCGTGTATCAAGTGCGAAGCGTCCCTTCCTTCAGCCCACGCTCCTTAAAAAGAACGTCAATTTCGGAGCGCCGAAGACGTACGGACGGCCGCTTAATGGCTTCGTTCACGAGAGATTGCAATTTTACGTCCCGACGACTCGAATACTTACGTCTCCGCGATTCGAGCACTGCCACCGTCTTATTTAAGACAAACCTCACCCACCCCGTGCGTGACGTCCTCGGACAAGGACATTCATAAGGATACCGGAGCTATTTTTAAGCGCCGCCTTAGATACGCGTTACTTTCATTATGGTAGCCGCGCAGACGTTGACAGAGTACGCGATAATGGGGCAATCAATTAATGTTCTTTGTTTGCGCGCCAGACTGACGTTGTTTTAGCACTTAGCCAACCGAGCCGGATCTCCAATTTTTTCTTTAGCCACGTGTCGCCTGATATTTTGTTCAGTTGTGCTTTTGGCGTTCAGTCAGTCTTGGACGGAAGTTGTTCCCAATTTATGAGACTCTTTTTCTGACTTTGTGCAGCACAAAGTTTACAGAAAACAGTTATAGCACTAAGTAAAATTCGTATGGCTCGATCGTTGGCACATTTTCAATAACCTAAAGTATGCAATTGCAATAAATAGTATTTCGTATGAAATACAGAAAATACTATATTGTAGCACTAAATAACACACGATAAATAATATACCCGTTAAAATCATTTTTACATATTCTGTGTGCCTTCCGCCTACTAAAGTCCGGGTTACTTGCGAAAAATTATGTGACGCGCGGTTAGCTAAGTGTTAAGAAAATCTCCGAAGTAGCCTCAAAACTGACATCATCATCTTTTGTTCAGGAAACTGTCTGCATAACTGTCGACTGCACTGACAATGTGGCTGCGTACTATATGTGACGCGCGTTTCATGGAAAGCCGTTTTTGAAAGGCGGGCAAACGTTCTGCGCACAGGAAAGTTAAGTCGCATCCAAATTGCGCTTTCTCGAGGCTGGCAAGGTTCCGGCGCCCATACGCAAGTCCGCACACAACTCGCGAGCCGATACAATTACAGAAAAGCGAAACGAATTGTTCGCGGCGGGAGTTACGAACAATACGCGATTTATTCGTCAGCGGTCGGAACGTGCGGCTTTCTAGTCGCGTGCTTCCAACCGGCCATTAAATCAGTCTTGACACACCGGACTAACCGCTAAGCCCGGTCGAGGTGCAATAAACAAAAAACGATAACCCAGAAAGATACTCAGCCGCGTTTTTATTGACGCGACATTCGCAAACGATACGTTCAGGGATCTCAAGGTAACGCTTCCAATCGTTAGAAAAATCGCACGAGGAAAGACGATCATTTTTGGCGTAAAAAGCGCAGCATTTCGGCGAGTGTGAAAGCGTTTGGAAGTTTGACGGAAAAGTCTTCTTTCTAAAAAAAAAAACGATAACCCAGAAAGATACTCAGCCGCGGTTTTATTGACGCGACATTCGCAAACGATACGTTCAGGGATCTCAAGGTAAAGCTTCCAATCGTTAGAAAAATCGCACGAGGAAAGGCGACAGTTTTTGGCGTAAAAGGTGCGTTTCGGCGAGTGTGAAAGCGTTTGGAAGTTTGGCGGAAAAGAGAGCAAGGGCGTGCACCGAAAACGTAGGAGAAGATGAAAAATTAGCTCTTTGACAGCTGTTGGCCTAGAGGCGCTTAGACGGTTTGTGCTTCTGATGCTGTAGGCGAGTAAAGGCGCTTAGAAAATGTACGCTTGCGATACTGCGAGCGCGTGAAGGCACTTAGAAAGTTTGCGCTTGTGATACTGCACGCGTGGAAAGGCGCTTGGAAAATTTGCGCTTGTGATACTGTAGGCGGCTATAGACGTTTAACCTACTTTGGTTTGCTGACACCAGGGACGTTAAACAAAGCGTGGAGTTAATGTTAATATTTAAAATGTAGACTGACAATTTAGTACAGAATACGAATAAATTAGTGATATTGGTTTCATGCAGTGGAATTCGGTGTTTTGATTACCTCGATATACCTTCCCAGAAATTCATGCCTAACAAAAAGTTTCGCCGTTCTCAATATAATCGCGAATCAATTCCTATCGTACGGTACGACTGGGATATTTCAAAGTGTACCGTAGTAAAACGGTTGAGGACACAAGGTAAATTGAGAACAGAACGAAGTAAAATGGGTAAGTGGAAAATGGGACCATGGTTTATTCTGATGAACGCCTTATTTATTGTTCAGCGCTTCTCTGTACATCCTTCGAAGTTTTAAGACTTCTTCTTCAGACGTAATTTGGTTGTTTTCGTTTTTGAAACTATGTGAAGGTGCAAGGTCTTCCCTCTTTTCTTGACAATTCATTCGTAGTTTTGCATTTCCAAGTTTAATATTGTCGAGTGTGATTCTGAATTTGTGTGACGGTATGGATATAATCTTCAATTATTAATGTCGCGTGTATTTGTGTGATAGTGAGGATACGAATTTTTTTTCGAAGAGAGTGAGAAAAGCATAACATAAGAAGCGAAGTGAAAGCAAATAAAGAGAGAAGGAGTATCTGCGTTAATGCGTTGCTCTCTTATCAATAATCTTTATCCTGCAACATTGACTACAGAACAAATGAAAGCCCAATATAATAAAAAACGTCGATGAAGAAGGAACAGTGTAAAGCACAGTATGTTTACATGACACGGAGCAGTAGTGGATGGCAAAGAAGGAATGGGGTATCAATAAGACGCGGTGACAAAGTGAGAGTGCAGATAGGAACATGCAGGGAGCGAGAAGGAAGAAAAACGAGAAATGGTGTGCAAACAGAAGGGGAGAAGAGGGTCGTTGATCGAAAGGTATAATTCATCGCCGGTGTATCGATCGATATGCGCACTGTCCTTGAGACGTGCTGTGCATGTTATTCACGTGGAGTCCGTGGCATAAAGAAAACATATTTCAAGCGAGCCACGAACGTAGACGAAAGCATAAGTGAAAATGCGGCTGGCCGTTTTTGCCGCAAGGAAGCCACGCTTCGAGCTTGGAACGTCGCTGAAAGCATTAACAAGGCGCAAGCTTCAGATGCAATGGAACTTTTTTCGCGGATCCATTACTATGTGACAACGACCACCCATTCTGCTCCGCATCTCATGACGTCGATTCTCGGGGTTGTAATTAAAAATGATTAAGCCAAATTAGGTGCAGACTGATTCGCAACCCCCTGCCAAGCCTATATAACACGTTGCCTGCCAAGCGGATTTTGCTATGTTAGAACCGCGATGCGATGAAATACTGCAGAGTATAATTAAATCATGCAAAATAAAGGTAATGCAGTATTAAAGCACCATTCCAATATCAATTGCTCTTATAAGATTGCAAATAGGCTTCATTGCGAATTTTTTGCATTTTTAATAAAATCTTTTGCACCGCTCACCGATGACCATCATGGCAGTCAATGTGTTAAAAGAATACGGTACATTTGGAAATATAATGCGGCGAAATACTGCAGAGTATGATTAAATCGTGCAAAATGAAGGTAACGCAGAGTTGTTAGAAGTCAAAGTATTGAAGCACCGTTCCAATATCAATTGCTTCTACAAGATTGCAAATAGGCTTCATTGCGAATTTTTTGCATTTTCAATCAAATCTTTTGCGCCGGTGACCACCGTGGCAGTCAGTGTTAAACACGCCTCACGTCCATCATCCTAAAATAGCATCTTCAATACCTGCACGCGACGCACGGATAATTTTTCAGCGAATTGGGAAAGCGTCGCCGGTACGAAGATGGATCCTGCCGGCGCGTTAATCGCGTCTCGATCCATCGAGGCCTCCTGCCCGCTGGCCCGCCGGTGCTCCCGCCGTCGAATCTATCAGGTCGATCGACAGGGCGCGAGGATAGTCCGAGAGTACGAGAAATCACGGCTCGTAAATCACCGGCTTACCCCGTGCGTGTGCGGGCGCGCTTGGGCGCAGACTTTCATTCACTTTTTTCCCTCTGTCTCTCGGGGAACTCGCGTACACTCCTTAGCGTGCACGTGCGTGCAATTTACGCGACGACGTCTCGCGCTCGTGCGCGCGGCGGAACACGGGGCAAACGAAAAAGGATGCGAAGGGTCGTATGCACGGAATTTCAGACATTCGCGAGCGAAGCGTTGCGCTGTTACTATCCGACGGATGGAAGCTCGCGCTTACGCGCAGTTGCCGTAGCATGTTTCATGAGACGTGGATGGAAGCAGTTGGTTTTGTATTAACACGTTGACTGCCATGGTGGTCACCGGTGACCGGCGCAAAAGATTTCATTAAAAATGCAAAAAATTCGCAAAGAAACCTGTTCGCAATCTTGTAAAAGCAATTGATATTGGACGGTGCTTCAATACATTGGCTTCCAACAACTCCGCGTTACCTTAATTTTGAACGATTTAAACATACTCTGCCGTATTTCATCGTTTCACGGTTCTAACATAGCAAAATACGCTTGGCAGTCAACGTGTTAACACGCCGATCGGCCAGCATAAATTGCGGGTGTTTTGCGTCAGACCGATTCATCGGTCGCTTCGATGCAATTGAAGATGGACGGTGGCATAGAGTGCAAAATTCGGGGAACTCTTAATGAACGTCTTGCAGAAACAGACGAATTATCTACAAACAACTAGAAGAAATGCTGAAAAGTGTGATTCATTGTTTCAAATCTCCTGATGCGCCACAACTTTGTTTCAATCGTTCGAACTGCATCACAAAATACCTATAGGCACTATATGCCACCACATAATTAGTATGAAAAGCAAACTGCGAGAAAATGGATGAATCGAAATATTCTATGAATCGGCCGTTTCTTTTGACCCACGAAACAAGTATTATAGCTTACATGCCTACCAGTACTCGCAGCGAAAAAATGAGGTAACCCATTTACCCACTGTCCAACCTAAAAATGCACCCCATACAAAAAACCACTCAACTTCCATGTAAAATACAATTTTCCCTGCGTAATTCTTCCGCTGCTTCCCCGTTTCACAAGAAACCACGCGTCTCTCACCATTTTCCGAGCAAACGCGGTCCGCAAGCCTGAAACGCGCAGCTCGACATATTCCACCGCGACGCCTATGGCGCGAGTGGCCAGACAGAAGGCGAGCAGGCGACGCAAAGGGGGATGCGTGCAAGGGAAGGAAAGAAGCACGTAGAAGGAGAGCTGTCGGGCGAGCAGCGGTAGGCTGTTATCCTCTAGGAAACGAATAAATTAGAGGTGCCTTATCAGCGAGTCCTTGATAGGTGCGCGCTGGCCTTCGTGAGGGGTGTGCGTACCGATGTTCGCGTGCACGTGCACGACGCGTGCATGTACACGCGTGACAGGGTGAGGCGGGGAGAGGGCGAAACGCCGTGCCAACGAGAAAAGGGGACAGCGGCGGGACGTGTTAATCGAAGACTGCGGATTTATGGGCACCGGGAGCGCACCGCGAGCGCACCGCGAGAGGGGCGCTGGGGAAGAACGGAGAGAACGACTGCCCACGCTGTCTTACACTCGTCGCACCACGTACACGAGCGGACTTACACGTCCGAATATATGCGGAGTCCTATCCTTACCGTGGTACCTTTCAACGCCCTCGATAGCGCTTAACGATACCTGATCGCGAACGGACGTGCGTAAGGACGTGTACGAGTGCTGACTTTGTTGCGATCGTAGGAAAGCGGGCGTGCGCTCTCTGACATTGGAAGATCAGAGCCGAGAGTTCTGGTCTGTAGAAAAAGCAGCGAATGGAGCCGGCAATTTTGCACGGATCTGTACTGTTATTGGTTAAAATATACAGATATTGTTATATATGGTGTAGTGGGTCGGGTGTTAATGTCGACCGGGTTTCAGATAATGGAATCATTAAATAAGGAGCACATAGGTAATATTAACTATATTGACGAAAACTAGATTAACATGACGACGAACTAGCAAACTGATGACCAACGGATCACACGAAAGAGCTTAACCGTTTAAGCCCCATTTTATCCTTACCATGATACTTTTCAATGCCCTCGATAGCGCTTAACTATACCTGATCGCGAACGGACGTGCGTAAGGACGTGCACGAGTGCTGACTTTGTTGCGATCGTAGGAGAGTTCTGGTCTTTAGAAAAAGCAGCGAACGGAGTCGACGCATTGGCCGGCAATTTTTTCGCGGAGCTGTACTGTTATCGGATAGAATATACAGATATTGTTACATATGGTGTAGTGGGTCGGGCGTTAATGCCGACCGGGTTTCAAATAATGGAATCGTTAAATGAGGGGACTGCACGCAGATAACATAAACTATATTGATTAGATCTAGATTAATATGATGAAGAACTAGGAAACTCCAGACCAACGGATCACACGAAAAAGCTTAACCGTTTGAGTCCCCATTTTATCCTTTTTCCTGTATTGTTACTACTTGTACCTATTTCGTTTATATAATAAACGCTTAATTTAGTCTTAAACAGACTACATACACATAAACTTATCTATCTCGTCGGAAACCATAAACCTGCCCTTTCGGCACTTGATTTGCGTCCGTTCAAAGATGCTAAGTCTTCCGCATAATTTTGCAGTGCCACCAGAACAACAGGAATACCTAAATGAACGCATGAAGCAGTCTGCGATCTCTTCTGCGTAAACGTCCGTCCGCGGGTCCCATTAACGCAATTAACGGTTGCCGAGGAACCGGCCGCCTCGATTCTCCGCACGGTCGTATCTCGCGAGGGCGAGAAAACGAAGACAGCTTACACAGCGCTCCGTTTCGCTATCGACGCAGAAACGTGAGCGACAAGTACTCCCGCGCACGGACACGCACTCGCCTGGGAATGCATTCAGCCAGAGCAGACGGTCGGACACGAGTGACAGTCGACGTCAATCAGTTTCTAATGTTGCATCCTGGATACGATTGGCTCCCAGCGCGGCAGACACGCGCATCGATCGCTGCGAGCTAAACTTTCCTCTCCACACGCTCGACAACCTTTTTTCTTTCGCTCGCCCGACATTTTTTCCTTTCCTACGCCCGACGTGTTCGGCGCTTTGCTCATCGTTTTTCCGCCGCGCTCTAATGGATGTGTCGTTTATAACAGAATCGATTATCCGGACTCTTTGCCGGTAAGTTCCTTTTTCTGGTGGCTCGGAAAGGCGGACTGTGCTCCTTTCGCGAGCGAGGTGTGTTTAGGATAATTGAACGTGCACAGGATGTGCCTGGCGCGTGTGATCGCTCGGCGTCGCAGCTTTGATAGATTTATTTATAATCGGCGACGCTACTTCGCGGTGAGTTTGCGCTTTCATAAATGTAAGGGATAGTGGGAAGACTACGCGGTGTGTCAGATGGCGAAGCGAAAGTGTGTACGTGCGTGAGAGTAGTATAACTGCCAAGAAACATGTGACGAATGTCGAGAGGGTACGGCCAGAGCTTTTTAGCCGCGGGCAGTTGAAGTTCGGCATCGAATGCGGAGAGTCACGAGTCGTGTACAAGAAAAAAAACGATCGGTAACCTATCAATAAAATATCCCCTTTGCTGTTAGCCAAGTTTAATACGTTGACTGCCAAGTGTATTTTGCTATGTTAGAATGGCGATGCAATGAAATACTGCAGAGTATGATTAAATCATTCAAAATGAAAGTAACGCAGAGTTGTTAGAAGCCAAAGTATTGAAGCATCGTTCCGATATCAATTGCTTTTACAAGATTGCAAATAGGCATCATTGCGAATTTTTTGCAGTTTTAGTAAAATCTTTTGTGCCGGTCACTGGTGACTACTGTGGCAGACAACGTGTTAACGAACGTCTTTTTCTGCGGTCTCCTCCCAAACGGCTTGGCCCTCGTTTCGGCCGCTGTGTAAATAGATAAAACGCGTCGCAGGTTCTCTGCGCACAATTTTCCGCCCGGCTGCTGGAGACGGCGTGCGACTCGGGTGGCCGATAAAATGTTACCCGAGATATTTTCCGCTTTACAACGACGCGCGTATTTTCTTTATCGACGCTCGCCGGAGATTTATCGGCGCGCACGGCGATATTACAACGAATTTTTCAGTCCCCAGCAGCGCGCACCGTTCAGACGCGGGGCCTCTCATTGTTCAAGGGAACGATCAATCGCCTGCATCGCGCATAACGCGATCGCACGTAACACGACCCGTGACAGCAGATAAACAATCATTAACCTTTTAGGTACGGCTGAATTCTGCGTGTGATTATTTTCCCGGACGGCAGAGTCTAATGCGACCTAAGTTTGAAAAAAAAAAATTTTTTTTAAACGATACAGCATTGCAACGTCTGACGGACAATGCCGTTCTCTACACGAGTACATTGGAAAGAAGTATTTGATGGTTAAATTATTATGTTTCTTAAAAATATATTGCACGTACTCTAATTTTAACAATTCCCTTTAATAATTAATAATACAATTGGGTATTGTATATGTTAAAACATAGTACGACACATAGACCCATGTCATAATCTTCGCACACATAGCTTGATCTTCGTCTTACATCGTTTTTTGAACATATCATACAATTTCGTAACGCTATTTTAGATTTTTTGGATTTACAATACGATTGAAAATGTTTTGTGGTTAGGCTGAACGGCTGATCAACGATATATTTGCTGCAGCTAACGTGAACGATGACATCCGCGAAAACCATTATAGTGGCGTATCGTCCTAAAAGATGATATCCGTGAAAGCCACTATAGTGGCCTGTCGTCCTAATAGATGATATCTGTGAAAGCCACTATAGTGGCGCGTCGTCCTGAAAAATGATATCCGCGAAAGCCACTATAGTGGCGCGTCGTATCTAAAAGGTTAACCCTTTGACTGCTGAATACTTCTGGCCAAAGCGCTTTCTGAGGACGAAACACTTCTGCGCGTGTGAACACTATTGATACATATTTAAGGCGCAACGCAGTTCTAATAATTCTTCATTTACGCCGAATTATATAATGCAAGAAAATTATTTGATAAAGAACGCTTGTTTGTCTCATAGATAGTCGTCTCACGCTCTGTATTCGTCTCATGGATTTATAATTGTGGCTACAGTAGGTAAGAAATTGAAACGTTTGGGGACGCATATATGCGTCCATAGCACTCAAAGGATTAACACGTTGACTGCCATGCGTATTTTGCTGTATTAGAACGACGATGCTATGAAATACTCCAGTGTATGATTGAATTATGCAAAATGTAAATAATGTGCAGGTATTGGAGACCAAAGAATCGCATCACTATTCTAACAATGTCTGCATTTATAAAATAATCGTTGCTACCCTTTGCAAATATTTTGGATCTTCAATCAAATTTCTTGCGCCGGTCACTGGTGACCATCATGGCAGTCAAAGTGTTAACCCAACGGAGTTTCGCATTATACCCGCGGCCTACTTTACACTGGAGAGCGTCTACCCCGGATAATTGACTTTCGTCGATAGACTCTGCGTTTCCGGTCGCGTACCGATCTGGGGCGCCTCTGCAAATACGCGTACGTGAAAGTAATTAGACGTTTAGCGCCGCGGAGATCCGCGCGTTGCAGCAGTTGCGAGGTATTGGGCACGAAATTGAAAGAAGCAAAGAAAGTCAAGGAAACGAGCGCTCGGCGAGCGACCAGAGAAAAACGTTCTAAGCGAACGGAGTAGGCACTATGACGGAGTGAAGGACACTGAGAAAAGCAGCAGGGGCTAGTAATAGGATATCGATTTTCTCTGGCGTCTATCTGCCGACCCTGACCGAATATTAGCGCTTTTTGCCTGCGCAATTTTCCACGGTGGACGCGGCATTAAAGTCGTGTACATAACGCGCCACTTACGTGCTGCCAGCATCCGCGACTTCCTGATGCGGATCGGAGAGCACGGAATTCAATGCTACCGTGCACCAGTGGTACTCAATTCGATGGACCGTAACGACCGCAAGACAAGCGTCAAATATTAGCCGTATTATCGGGGCAGCAAAAAAGTTCACAACTGGAAGGATTCGGTAGTCGAGGTAAAGGAGAGTGTCGGCGATAAATGTAGGATCATCTTCCACAGCGAAGGTCACAGATGATTAGATGGAAATTATGTTGAAGCACAATGGTGTAAAACCGCAGTGGTAGTACGATAGTGTAACGATAAATGTAGTGTTCAGAGGGCTAGTAGTAAAAGAAAATGGTTCTAGCGACAGGGCACACTTACTTGTATCGCGAAACATGCCAATAAATTGGTTTGTGCTAAAGACGCAGTGTGTGTTCTGTTTTTATCTACCTGAGTGTGAGTGTGTAGAAAGTTGTGTTAAACTGCTGGTCGGCAGTGTGTATTCTGTTTAACTGTACATAGCAATAGTAATGACGCAATGAGTGTGTAGAAAGTGATATGGTCACTTATGTAATTTCTTTTAAACACTTGATTTCTAATAGGTCGTTGATTGTGCGAGGTGTGAGTGAAAGTGTAATAGGAGAAGTAAAACTTATTAATATAAATTGCCCGTGCTTCTGTTCTGAACGTCTCGTGACTATTAGCCGTAAAGAATGCTTTCAGCACGGACCGTTTGACGTTGATATTAAAATAGAAAAGAAAACGCGAATACTCTCCGTATTGCGCGTGATCGCAAACTTCGCAAACTTCTACTTTCCGTCTAAGTCCATGATTCTCGATTACGCTGAACTGAATGAAATAACTTCGTAATTACCACCGATACATCGTATACTCGGTTTCTCGCGTGCCACTGTCGTGTCATGAATGTTGTACCTTCCAAGTATAACTACTCACCAATCGTTACCTACGGTCGCCGTCAAATGTCTAGAATGTTTACTATAAGATTGCACGATTTCGGGACATAGATTCAAGGTTCCTTACATAAATTATTTCAGTATTCAATTATTACACCATATTATTTGCCTATATTACAAATGCCGTAATCCCTCCATTTACGCGCATTGACTTTAATGCGCTTTAATTATCAGATGCCCAGATGGGCGAAAGTGATTTCTAATAAGTACCATGAAACTATGGAAACAAATGATAATTACATCAAAACTACGTTTTTTATTGCCAATAACTTTTTAAAAAGCCTCCAATTAAAACTTGTCTGCCCCAGTACGAGATAAATACATATTTGAATATGCGGAGCGGATTTCATGTTTCTATTTACGCGCTGTTCGGTGGAACAAATTAGCCACGCAAATTAATTATGTATATTTGTAATGTGGATTACTGTATATTTATTGAGTGTCTTAACGATCAAGCATGCTTAACATTTACATTAATGCATGGCACGGCTTCTCGCCGAAGCTCGGTGAAACTATTCCTTCTGTCTACATGTAATCGTGTAATCAATGTCACGGTCACCTGGTACCAGTCGGTGCGCTTCGAGAAATGAAATAACGCCCGGTCGAGCACGAGAACGAAGAAATTCCACGAAGGTATGGAAAACTATTGCGCCGAGCCGACGCGTTACGGACTTTACGCGAAGCATAGAAACGCCGAGCAAATAAAAGGACACTCCAGAATGGAAAGAAGTGCTCCTCGCGTACTCGAAAGTGGAACTCAGTTCGGTAAATATTTGCTTACTTATCGTCATACGTGTTGCATGATAGCACTAAACGGCAAGAAACGGGACTGGCTCTTTAGTTCATCGACTGCTACTTGAATTCAGTACGTTGTGACGACTCGCAAAGTGATGATATAATAATCTTATTTTTACGGTGTATCAAAATAATTAACACGTTGACTGCCGTGGCGGTCACCGGTGACCGGCGCAAAAGGTCTCGCGAAAAATTCAAAAAATTTCAATTCAAAAAAGCCAATCGGTAGCATTTATAATTTTGTAAATGCAATGAATGTTAACACTTTGAGTGCCGTAGTGGTCATCGGTGACCGGCGCAAAAGGTCTCACAAAAAATCCATAAAATACCCAATCGATAGCATTTATAATTTTGTAAATACAATTAATACTAAATAGTGATTCAATACTTTGGTTTTCGATACCTTTGCATTATTTTCATTTTGCACAATTCAACCATATTCTGTAGTACTTCATCAGGTTGCGGTGGTAATATAGTAAAATCCGCACGGCAGTCAAAGTGTTAAAGAGTGATTCAATTCTTTGGTCTCCGATACCTTCGCATTATATTCATTTTGCACAATTCAATCATATTGTGTAGTACTTCATCACATTGCGGTTTTAATATAGTCAAATACGCACGGCAGTCAACGTGTTAAGTATTTATTTTAGTACGTGCGCTGTGTCGCAAAGGAAACAATGATCTAACTGCTTTTGTTGGATTGCGAATGCTGTTTATAGAGGTTCGTAGTTTTCGGATTCCGTAATTGATCGCATTGTGCTAGGTATGCATGAGAAAGTACGACTTAATGCCAGGCACGATAAACACGCGCTCGTGGTGGTATGACAGTGTCAAGTTCAATGAAATCGATGGAGGATAGAGAGAGAGAGAAAGAGAGACAGAGAGGAGTCGGTGAGAACAGATCAGAATGTCAAGTTC
Organism: Cryptocheilus praepositus; assembly: GCA_033815515.1. Taxonomy (NCBI): domain Eukaryota; kingdom Metazoa; phylum Arthropoda; class Insecta; order Hymenoptera; family Pompilidae; genus Cryptocheilus; species Cryptocheilus praepositus. Next base: position 16,165,071 of record JAWWQZ010000035.1, on the reverse strand, counting down.
AGCCGAATCGATGAAAACGGATTGTACCGTGACTTGTAGTCATCTGTTCCGGATCGCAGAAATTATTCAGCAGTCGTCAGATCCTCGGGCAATTTTGTAATGCTCTTTACGAAACCTTGATGAATGAATAATGAAATCCAATGAATTTCATATCGGACAAAATGCATCTATGAAAGTTGTAACAGCAGCAAAATGGAATAATGTATATTGTACACACAAGGTTTGCTTTAGTATTCAATATTATTTTATAATGTAAAATTATTGTTAGATTGTATATAAATACAATTATGTAATAACATAATTATACATACGTACTATAATATAAATAATTAAAAACACGGCAGGCAAGAGTTACAGCGAGAACGCAACTTAACATTCGTGTAACACACGAATCATTTTTCGAGATTCCTATATATAAATAAAAAATCGTTTCCACTGTAATTTGTTGATTCTCATAAACATTAAATAATTTATCTAAAATAGATTTTCTAACTATACCTTCACATAAAAGTACTATTAATCGGATTTCAGAATACCATCCAGAATTTTCGCTGGGGAAAGTATGCATAACGTTCGAAACGTCTGAATACTGTTCGTATCATGTTCTAAGAAGAGGAGAATCACATGTTTAAGAAACCGAATATTACCTCGTTACCATCATCTATATTCGTGGCAATTCCACAGATACGGTCGTAAAGTTTAAAATCCTTTATATCCCGCAACCTACGAAAAATGAATTTCCGACAGATTTGATGAGTATGCCAACCAAATTTTGTTTAACGGTCGCAACCAAAACGTCATAACTCTTTGGACGACCTTTTCAGCGCAGAGCCGGCCATTATTTGCACCCATAACGTTCGTAATAATACGTTAAATAAGGACATCACGTTAATGAAAACTTTCCACCCCGAAAGAAAATATTTCAGCAATTTACTTTCAAGGCGCGCTCCGGTCGTTACTCGTCCACCCGTAATGACGTTCATAATATCGCTCATGATGCATTATTCAAAGAGGTCGGGCAAATGAAAACTATCTTCTGACGGTCTCGAATAACCGCAGTGCCATTTAAGAGAGCTGCACAAAGCGATCCCGGACCTCTCAAAAGGCAATAAATACCGGGCACTCGTAAACGGATCGAAATTTACACGTTAAAATTACAATTCCTCCGGGGCCCGTCATAAATCAGATTCTACGCGTACGCACACGAAAAACCCCTCGACGAGCCTTCTCAAAAGGAAAACGTTAAAAGCGGCGACCGGACCGGCCGCAAAAAGTCGCGACGTGCCAACTCAATAACTTCCGACGTACCGATTTATTAACACAAGCCGCCGCCAGCTGCTGGAAATGCCTTCGGAAAATTTTTCGAGACTCGCTTCATATAAAGCGCCGATTCAAAGCCCAGGAGCATACGCGCTCGTTACCGGCTTTTCATACCCCGTTATCAATTAAACCCTCCGGAAATCACCAACGAGACGCGACCCGACTTAAATCGAACGTCAACCGACAGGAGTGCAGACCCAACAGTGGAAAATGCACTCAGAAACGGGTGCGTTCGCGTGTCTATGAATTATAGCCGTGGGTGTATCGGCGGCAAAAGACTCGAGCATGAATGAATCCGCGAACCGCAGCTCGACTTCGTTATTGATCCCGTAATCACGGCTACTGGCATTTATTACAAATTAAACGAGGCGGCAATGCATCCGTGGCGCGATATTAAAGTCACGGCGCGGAGTGGAAAGGAAAGACAAGAAGTCGGCGATGCAGCGGGCGAAAGTCGGTGTCATAAAGATACATAGATAGACGCGCGGATAGCAGCGGATGAAGCGGGATCGAGGGATGCAACGGAGAGAGAAGATGCGTCGCGGGACGGGTGTGCGTTAATTATCTTTCACGGATTACACGATCGGACGCAGGCGCCGGAAGTCGCGCAGGTTCGCTGCTTACATTTACACGGAAAATAAACAAGAGCCGGCGCACTCGTCGCAACGAGATGGACGCGTCCAGTAATGCGGATCAAACGGGTTCGCCGGAGGGTCGTTTTGCTCCGATACGAATCTCCGCGTTATCAGCGCGCAACACAGACGACGCTGGGCGTTTCAAGAGGCTGGCTCTCCCGCGAAAACAAATCGCCGAAATGAGTTCCGCGATCGTCGGGTTCATTAACACGTTGACTGCCAAGAGTATTTTGGTATATTAGAACCGCGATGCGATGAAATAATACAAAGCATGATTAAATCGTGCAAAATGAAGATAACGCAGAGTTGTTCGAAGCCAAAGTATTGAAGCGCCATTCTAATATCAATTGCTTTTACAAGATTGCAAATAGGCTTCACGGCGAATTTTTTTGCATTCGGGGTACAATCTTTTGCGCCGGTCACTGGTGACCACCGTGGCAGTCAACGTGTTAACACTTTGGCTGCCATGCGTATTTTACTATATTAAAACTGCAACGGAATGAAGTACTACAGAATACGATTGAATTGTGCAAAGTGAAAATAATGCGACGGTATCGGAGGCGAAAGAATTTAATCGCTGTCTAATTTTAATTGCATTTACAAAATTATAAATGCAACCAATTGGGTATTTTTTGGATTTTTCGTGTGACCTTTTACGCCGGTCACCGATGAGCACCATGGCAGTCAAAGTGTTAACTCATTGCTCACTCCAAGACAACTTTGTGCAATGCATACATGCATTTTTTTAATTCGCATTTACAAAACATTCTTAAATATTGCTATACATTCTAAAATTTATATTTATTATGTAGGCTCTGTTACACTTTAAACATTATTTCTTTTATCATTTCACATTAACTTGGAATGTTATTTGGTACATCAGATAAATCATCAAACAATAATTCATTCTGGCTTTCATTTTCTTCATTTCCATGAGACATGTTTGACTTTTTTATTTTGTGAACTAATTCAAAAACTGTTTCCTCACTAATTAAAATGCTATCGTTCAAATAATAAAATGCATAATAATAAAATCTTTTATAAGATACGATAGACTAATGGACCGGATTCACTGATGTAATTGTGATACTGGCCGATTTTCTATTGTTTCGACATTTCGACATTCATTTATTTCGCGAATCTTCTGTTATAAGCTCACGCGAGACTTCGTTACCTTGGTATCCTAATAATGACAATATTATCATATTTAATTTCTCAACTCGTCAAGTCTCGCCACCCGGCCTCAACGTTCGGTTTGCTAAAGACGAGATTTCTCGTGACCCGTACGCAATGAGTTAAATTGAAAGGTGACGGTTGCGTAACAGCAGTGTTTGTATCGGACGGAAAAACGGAAGGAATCGACGGCGGCGAGTCGATAGTTAATTGAATTAGGACTGCTCGTTATCTGCATTGTGACTGCGAGAGAGTACGACAGAATTCTGGAAAAAGTTGTTTGCGGGAAATGTGTAATTTTTCGCGCTGTGCCCGCGATTTAATTACTTGCCGCTTTTAGCGGCGGAAAACGTCTCTTCGCTCGTCCCGTGTAACGTGTCGAACAAACAACGTACAATTTAATTGTGAAAGTGTACTCACGCTCTTTACGGAAGCAAATGAATTAAAATAGAATGTTTAAAGCGCGCCGGAAACAATGGCGATAAATCGTAGAACGCATTAAGCGCGACGATATTTACGGTGACAAGCTATTACAACTGCTTCCTGTTTAATCTATAATGCGTAGATCGCGATGCGGTCGGTCGAAAGGTAAACGAATGCATGATGAAGCAAGCGTGCAACGTATTTCTGCTTTTTTTAGACGCTCAGGATAACGAGAAGATATGGCCAACTTATACTAATTGCTCCGGTGCGCGAGCACGCGCAAGTGAAAATTTATATTAATTTATTTTCGCGCGCTACCGTTCGCTTTTTTTCTTAATTTCTCGTTACACGCATTCGTATCATTGCGCCTTTAATTACGCCGATATTACTCTCTCCTTAATTGCCGGCTAGAAATCTTTCTACAGAGCCGTAAGACGCAAAACGTATGTCTTGTTGAGGATCGTACGTTAATGCAACGATCTTTTCAAATCGGCGATTAGATCTATTTCGCTTTAGAACAAAACAGCTGAAAATTAATGTACTTAACTTTCGTTGTAGCGAACGTTATGCACGATGCTTTTCACGCGGTTCAAACATATTATGTTGCTAATTGTGAAAGCGTGATACGGATTGATCACGATGATCGGTACAACGAAAGGGTTTTGACGATAACGGTATTTTTCTGCTACTAGAGATAAATTGCGTTCCATGTTAACATCCATGAAATGCGAATGCATTCAGCGAGAGAAGATAATGGAAGAGGTTTTCCACGAATCATACAGTGACCGCGGTAGAAATGATATCAAACGCTTATTCTGCAGAAAGCAAACGCGGAACGTGCATCATGAAAAAAGAGGATTGTGTGCCGTTGATAATTGCCGTTGCGTAAAAAGAAATCATTATTACGTCGTTCGCAATTATTTGAAGTAACTTTCTTCCATTGAGGCTCGATCTCTACAACGCATTTTCCGGATACCCTTATAAAGTCTGCTGAAACACTTTCGATCAGCATCATCTTCAGTTCGTTCGAGTATAAACCTTCGATTATTTCAATCCGCAGAACGCCATATTTTCCAACGAGTCGAATAAATTTCATACAAACAACAAGAAAGTTATAATTACACCAGAAAAATCACAGAAATAACAAGACAGCGAATATAATACCTCTAAAAACGTATTCGTTGCTAACGAATAGATATCGAACCGAACAAGAATCGATTCGAATAATTATCCTAGGCAAATACTTCTTCGGAATAACCTAACAATCCAACTTTCCTATTAACGCAACACATCTCAATGAAAACACATAAGTCTCATTTTTATCGTGGTCAGTCGCATGTGTTCTGTTGGTCTTCGACGATTTTCCGTCTTCGCACGTCGTGGGCGATCGTCGATTCGACGAAAAGGACGACATAGGAAATACCACTACGTCACATCACACCGACCATCGCTCAAAACAAAAAGAAACGTATTCTCATTGCCTTGAGCGTGGATTTCGCGAAAAGTGCGGGTGATCCTGCGACGTGATGGCTGTTCCTGTGTCGATAACGATACGGAGAACCAGTTGAGGGAGTCTTCGTAGCCAACTTACATTACCTCAAAAAATAAAATAAAAAGAAAAAAATGGTAGAGAACGTGAGAGCAACTGTGAATGTTGAAAGTGTGGGTTCAGTAAAAACTTGATAACGTATCTGTACAATAAGAACATAAAATTGATCGATCGTACACACTCGCGCGCAAATATACACATTTCATAATAAATTTCTGACACACTAATCTTTTTGCTACATGCATCAAAATCGGTGTTTATATTTGTCACAACGTTTATATTATACCCAACGTCTGCGTTATGCTCGACGTTTATATTTATTGCAGCTGAACAACTTGTGAAAAATATCATGTTTTTACTGTCACATCTAAAGAAACGAGAGATATTGAACGATCATACCTTGAGAATGTGCGCGTCTCGTGACTGTCAATGTAAACGTGTCAATGTCAAAGTCGTCGTCGTTAAGAACGGATATAGAACGTAGGCGAGACAAAGCGGAGAAAGTAAAGAAGAATTCAGCTCATAGCGGCAAGGTTACGTGAACCGCATGTTGCTGGAAGAATTTAATTACGCCGCGCAAGAAACGCGAGGACGAAGCCCGTGGAGGAAGAAAATATCTCTGCGGGACGAAACTTTTCGATTTTCCCTGAAAGAGCCAATTTAAGACGTGGGCAGGGGAAGAATGAAGGTTACGTCGAGACGAGGAAACAAAGACAGTGCGAAAGGGAGAAGCATGAAAAGATCGGACAGTCCTGTGGGGCCGAAGAAGCAGCAGGCGAGGGGGTGGAAGAGAGGAGGAAACTTTAAAAGTAAGATACGTTCGGAGTCCAGGAATACGGCGGCTGTCGCTCGTTGGAAGTTGGACGCGGAGCGCCATCAAAAATAGAAGATAAGACCTGAAGCACCAGGGCAGAAAGAAAATGCGGACCAAACGTACACAGATACACACACCCACATTCAAAGAAATACGTAAGATAAAGACTACGAGACAGACACCGAAAACAATGCATCCATAACACTCGCAAGAAATCCAGCGGAAGATAGAGTAAGGAGCCGATAAACTCTAACGTATGTACACGGGGACCGGTGACTTTGATATACGACTCCGGAAGGAGCGGAAACTCGGAAATGTTAATGAAAGCGCGACGTAGACGAATGGACGATTGCGCGAATCTCCGGAAAATTCGCGGAAGTCCCGAGTGCGGCATCCACCCCTATAAAACCGAAACCTATCTCCATGCAAAATTAAAATCACGATACTCCTGACGCGGGAACCCGTCAGGTCCCGAAACATCTACAGTTAACCCATTTGCATCATTGCTCTAAATCCACAATCTTACTCAAAAATCCGAAATGCGCAGCTAAACATTGCCGATACCAGCATGCGCAAGGAAGACTTTTAGTGTTTATTCTCATTAGAAATAGTGTTATAGGGTTATTCAAATTACTGAATATTCCTCAGATTTTACAGAACTATTTTTAGGACTAGTTTCACGTTGAAAAATAATTCGAAAACATCGCGCCTGGACATTCCATTGACGTTGATAGTTACACCACTTACGGCAGTAAAATCATGTAATGTTGGCATACAATTTCGTTTTTCCCATAAGAAATCTCCAGTTTCAATATGATCGGGCTGGTCATCTTCACTACTATCTATTAGAACTATGGCACGTTTACACTTATGGAATATTTGCATTTCTATGCTTGAATCCGAATCCGAATCCGAACTGTAATTCATTATGGTAACCTGATTTTGTTAAATTTTATTATCTATTATTTCTTTTATTATTTTGAACTTACAACAAGAAAAATTGCTAACGATTGCTAACGATTGCTGATAAGCTGAAAACAAAAATTATTGTGTACGGATTTATCCGCTCCCGGTGATAATGGTCAGTTTTTCTTTGCGGATTATTCCGTCAAATGATGCAAATGGGTTAATAAATACACACCGCAATTCAACCATAAAAAGGCGTATCGTACGAAATCTTATCTCTATTCTGCCAGGAAGAATCCGCGCTAAGACCGCATGAAAGAACAAAACTGCATCTCACATCGCACGACTGTTCGCGAACCGCCAAGCGGATCAGCGATAATTAGATGAATCGCCCGATACGGTAGTGTGTGCAACGAGAACAACGATCGTCATAAACGAACGCGCCGATCGAACTAACGAACGAGCGGACGCGAGCACGCACGCTCAGTGTCGACACACGCGCGCATTCACTTTGCGAAGATTTACTCGTGGGAAAACGGCCTGTCGAGTGGCGGCGTTACATCTCCCACGTGCGAGCTACTCACCGCGTTCGACGAGAAGCAAAGATCTTTACTGCCTCCTGCAACCTTGTTAAAGTATTTCAACTAACGCACCTTTTTATGGTTGAATTGTAGGATTCATTTGTTAGCTCGACTTGTTTTGGGATTACGCGGATTCCCACCTGAAGAGTAACTGTTTTAAGACGTTGACTGCCGTGCGTATTTTACTATATTGAAACCGCAACGTGATGAAGTAGTACAGAATATGATTGAATTGGGCAAAATGAAAATAATGCGAAGGTATCGTAGACCAAAGATTTGAATCACTACATATATTAATTGCATTTAGAAAATTATAAATGCTACCGATTGGGTATTTTTTGAATTTTTCGTGGTAGTCAACGTTTAAGGACCGATCACCGGACGATATATATGTCCGTCAACGTGTTAAGCTGTGAGCATGGACACTGGGCGCATATTTACGCTTGTCAATGTTTTCGATCTCTGACGCACTGCCGTCGGAATTGTTAACGCACGATGAATAATACTTTGTTGCATTGAGGTAACTGAAGAATGAGAATCATAATGTTGTTGCGCCTCGTAAAATTCATTACCGTCGAATATGAAACTGGCGAAACAATATTCCGTCATCAGCTAGCGTTTCGGCTGACAGTATTCAATAATTAACGGGTTAATATCTCGTAGCAAAGCTTTCCTAGGACAGCCTCTTCCATACGTCCACGATTTTACTATTATGCTCAATGAATAAAAGATGTCGATACGCACGGAGCTTATTTCCACGGCCACCCGAGCTAATATTATATATTAACGCGACCGACTCCCGAACGATATTTCGATCGGCGCCTTACGAAAACGTGTCTGTCGCAAGCTGGCGATAACGAGCGAAAAAGGTGAGAACGAATGCCGTAATCAGCGCGATACGAGGGGCAGCGTGCGATGGAGAATTGAATGTACCGATTTCATTGGCGACCGTGAGCGTCAGTGAGATCACGCTATTAATGAACAAACGTAGCGGCGTGTCGCAAGGCGTATTAACATTTCGACAACAAACGATGGAAATCCATCTCGTCGCGACCCAATTGCCCAGTTTCGTCGAATAAGCGAGGGCGCGCGCGTGCCACATGAAAAAGTAGAAAAAAGACAATTAGCGGCGGCGAGTGCAGATCGACTAAACGGCGTGACGAGAGATGATATTAGTACGTCTCACCGATCCGCGCGATCGACGTGCGTGTTCGATAAGGGGGACGAGGTGGTAAACGCGAAATACAAGGAATTTGCATGATTCACGAGACGCCGTCGGGCGAACCGCGGGAAAATGCAGAATCGGGGGAATTCGAAAGTGCGGCTAATTAGATTTGCGGCCGCATTAACCGATATGTACCGCAGACACAGGAGCGAATGTGAGTGAGTGCGAATACGTGTATTTGTAGACGAGTGTGGGTACGCGGTTATGTATGCCGGCGTTTGCACACCCATATAAGATGCAACGAAAGGTAACATGCAATCTCCAGTAATAAGTGCGACTGCGTGTGCATGGCCTGGTATGCACGTACGGTACACGTGAGTGCCTACAGTCTGATCGTAGTTAGATCGTCGCTGTGGCCTGATAGAAGAGAACGAGCTGAAGAAGTTCAATGATGAGCGCGCGGACGAATATACATATATGTTAATTGACCGCGGAGTCTAATACTTTAGGAATCGTACGATACGCGTTAGAAGGGATGAGAGCCGACGCAGGTGTGTTGTGATGAAGAGATTGCGGAGGTACCGACTATTTTGAGCGTAAAAAGCAGATTGCGTTAATTAATACGTGTAGTGTAAATCTGGATGATAGGGCTAAGGGCACAAGAAATGCGAATTTAACGCTCATTTCTTCAGAAGTAACATTCTTATGGGATGGTATTTGCAAAATGTCTGCTGTGCATCAATGCTCGAACTGTATTCGATTGAAAATTTGTTCTGTCTAAAGCAAAACGCCAGAAGCAGTTCGATTCAAAGCTGTCCAGCCTACAGTGACACGATGCATTCAAAACTTTGAACTGTTTACGCAAAGGTTTTCAATTATAGTTAAATCGTCTTTGTCGCCTGATAGAAGAGAACAAGCTGAAGAAATTCAATTATGAGCGTGCGGACGAATATACATATATGTTAATTGACTGCAGCCTAATACTTTAGAAATCGTACGATACGCGTTAGAAGGGATGAGAGCCAATGCAGGTGCGTTGTGATGAAGAGATTGCGCAGGTACCGACTATTCTAAGCGTAAAAAGCAGATCGCGTTAATTAATTAATACGTGTAATATAAGTGAGAGCCGACGCAGGTGTGTTGTGATGATGATAGGGCAATTTTGAGCGGCAGATCGCGTAATACGTGTAATATAAGTCTGGATGATACGGCAATGGTGAAGTTAAGCAGAAGAAATGCGAATTTAACGCTAATTTTTTCAGAAGTAACATTGTTATGGGATGGTATTTGCAAAATGTTTGCTGTGCATCCATGCACGAACTATATCTGATTGAAAATTTGGCTCGTTCGCCGAACCATGCTTTTTTCTGTCTATAGCAAAACGCCAGAGGCAGTTTGATTCAAAGCTGTCCAGCCTACAGTGACACGATGCATTCAAAACTTCGAACTGTTTACGCAAAAGTTTTCAATTATAGTTAAATCGTCTTTGTCGCCGGATAGAATAGAACAAGCTGAAGAAGTTCTATGATGAGCGTGCAGACGAATATACATATATGTTAATTGACTGCAGCCTAATACTTTAGAAATCGTACGATACGCGTTAGAAGGGATGAGAGCCGACGCAGGTGCGTTGTGATAAGCAGATTGCGGAGATACTGATTATTCTAAGCGTAAAAAGCAGATTGCATTAGTTAATTAATATACGTAGCACATGTGTAGATAGTACAGCAACGGTGAGGCTCAATGGAAAAGTTTGACGCCAATTTTTTAGCAGTAACATTGTTATGGGATTGTGTTTACAAAATACCTGTTCCATATACATGCACGAGGATCTGGCTGTATCAGATTGAAAATTTGATTCCCCCGCCGAACGGTGCTTTTTTTCTGTCTAAAGCAAAACGCCAAAGGCAGCTCGTTCCAAAGCAGTCGAGCCCACCGAGTGGCACGGTGCATTCAGAACTTCGAACTGCTTTTTTCGGACTGTTTGCGCGAAAGTTCCCGCGAATAAACACGCCGTATCTACAAACAGTAGGATACGAGAGGCGGCAGTAAACTCTTGTCAGGTTAAATAAAACCGTATTCCGAAAACTCGAACTTATACCAGCCGACTTTACGCTGCCAAACAGTGAAAAGCTTCGGCAAAGAGGCGAACCAGCGACGTCTCTGAAGGCAGATTTACCGAAGTGCTACGCAAAAGCAAATGGTAGAAAATAAATAGGTAATGGCACTTGATTACAGTACCTTTCCCAACATCGTCGAGTGCGTTTCACGGCACGCTTCAAAACATTAACGTGGAAACGCTTGCCGTCCCGCGCTCACTTGTTAAACCCATTCTGCGGCATAACCCGGAATGTTAACGCGTTATAGAGACATTTAAAACGAAACGCTGCCGTATCTGTTGCACAGGTGCGGCAACTCAAAGGTGGAGCACCGGCGCTCTAGCAATCGTTTGCTCATAGTCGAGCGAATTCGTGCGCGGGGCCGAGAAAACGAAAAAACCGTTCCTTTCACGATGCATTGTAAAACGGAGCCAAGAAAGTTTCGACCGTCTCTCCGGCGGGTATAAAACCGATTCTGATCGCCTTTGATGGCCGCGCGGTACGATAAACCGACAGGGAAACCGAAATGGCCCGGCGGACGTGCGCGAGGACAGGGGGAGGGATGAGATTTTCATAAAATAATAATTGATCCCGGTTTTCTGCGGCCGCGGAGAAAGGGTCGTTGCAGTAGCGAGAGACACCCTCACAAAGACGATAGGCTTTCTTCATAATGATAAACCGCGCATTACGTCCGCGCGCAATTACACGTCGGGCCGTTATATTCGTACTGGGAATTCGTAACGGTCCATAAAGGGGAAATACGAATTAACGCGGAATAGCGCCTGCTGGAAGTCGCCTAATGTCCGCGCGATCTCTGGCGAAAAAACGTCCTGACGCTCGTAAAGCGCGATTTAACGCTGAATTTTCGAGAACACGTGGGATGAGTTTCTCCTTAGGTTGAACGCGCCGCGGCGGTAAAACGGAAGATATACGACAACGCTTCGTCATCCGGCGCTTGTTTGTTGCGGCGAATGATGCATTTTTTCGTCGCTAAATCCGCGGGAGAAAGTAACCTAACGCCGGACGTCTACGTTGCAGGGCGGAATTAGTGAAGCTTCTTGTAATCACATATAATAAAACATTCAGGAACTTAAGGGGTTATGCCTACTTGGGTTGCTGAAAAAAATCGACTTTTTTCTATTGGACTTAATATCGACTTAATTTTATTTTATATTTTTATATATTTTAATTTATCATTACAATAGGCAGGGCCTGAAAGAAGGATTTTTTATTTTGGTAATAAAAAAAAAAGTTACAACATAAAAACGAAAGTTAGTTCACCTCGAAAGACGGATTTTTTCGTAAAAGTGTTGTCATTCTTGTAAAAATTAAAATTTTTCCAAATCCTTCGTTCAGGCCCTGCCTATTGTAATGATAAACAAGTATATAAAATTAGAGTCCGATCGGTGAAGTAGTTTTTGCGAAATCATGGTCACCGCAAGTGATGAAGATAAACGAAAGCTCTAGGAGAAGAGCTATATTTCCTCCATTTTTTAATATTTTCTTATAAAAAAATGTATGCAAGTACCACTAAATACGTACTTTTTGGTAGTATTTTGCGAATTTTAATTACTGCTCACTAAAATGGCAAAAAAAAATCTTGAAAATCATGTCATTTCACCGATCCCAAGTAGGCATAACCCCTTAATGACAGCGCGATTGGACGATAAGAGTTAAAACGCGTCTTAATGAATGACCTGGAAATAAGCTAGTCTTCCGACGCGACACTTTTATCATTCAGCGAAATCTGCGCAAATGTTAATTTCGCGCGGAAGCATCTAAGGACGACTACACTCGCGCGAAGAGCAAATTTGCACATCCTCCCAACGGATCTGACTGCAGAGCAGCCGAACATAACGCTTTGCCCTTTCTGATATGGTCAGAAGTTCGCATCGCGGATCCTCCCGCGTAAAGTGACGCAATTTCCTGACCCACAATCCGCCGGAGTCGTACATGCAGATAACGCCATTCCGTATCGGACTGCACGCGAGCGTACAGTCGTCGTAAAATTATTACATGAGCACGCGGGAGTGAAGGAGAGAAGATACGCGGGTAACATGCGCGACGGCTGTTCTCCAATATGTTTTCACGCATACTCGAAGATATTACGTGTTCCGCCGTCTTCGCGCAACAGACCGCAAGACGTAACGTTCACAATTTATACAATTTGACCCGAGGCTGCTGCGCGTGAGACTGTGCGATTCGAATCAGTTACTTTTACCTGCGCGCGTGTGACCGGACGCCAACGGGACTACGAGAGTCGAAAGAAAGTATAAAACTGCGGAAGACGATTTTGGGATCTCGGTCCTGCGCTCGCGATAACGGTGCTCATGGATACAGGGACCACGGAGCCGCGAGAATCAATGATCATAGAGAATTATCTGCGACCGGACGGAAGGAATCGAAATCTAATTGAAAGGGGATAAGATAATTTTTGGAAAAAACGTGCGGATCGTGTATCAGATAAACGTCGTGACACAAACATAGAAGTAAATTCTGCGCGAGTTTGAATCATCATTAGAATTTCACTCTAACGGCGACGGCACGGAAGTATCTTAACTGAAGGTGCGATCGCAGTAGAAAGTCGGCTTTTTATTCGGACGTAACATTAAGCACGAAGCTAACGGGTGGGAACGAGGTGCCAATTGTGGTTGAGGCAAGTCAATCGGCACAGAAGGCGATCATATCGTCCGGCATCTCGGTTTCTTTCAGCCCCGGGACATTTTTATTCGGAGGCTCCTTTGCCACGTTTTTTTACGGCGTGGCACCCAATCAGGAGCGATCCAATTAGCTTCCTGGAAAGAACGAGTTCCTTTCCCTTTCGGCTGTCGTCGCCGGCAAGAAGACCGGAGAAAGACAGCACGTGGGTGCCTTGATGGACGGCTCCGAATTCATTCGTTAGCCGATCCGCACCTATTCTTTATCTTCCTCGACGTTTTTTCCGTGAGGCGGATCGTCGGACAAGGGACACGTACTTGGGAGAAATCGATCGTACTGAATATTAAACGGAGAGACGTCGCGATTGACTCGTTTCGTAATACGCGTCCCGGTAACGAAAAGAGTACGACTGTAAAAGTCGATCGTATTAACGTGGAATTGGGCGCAACCGACAAAAACGTTTCGGAGTGCCATTAAGAGGACTCGAAGATCTTTCAAATGTCAAAGCAGAATTTATGTTAACGTCCCTTCGTTGAAAGTATAGAGCAAACAATATTATGGACGTGTAATGAAATGTGAAAGATAAGTAAAGCAGGAATACGTAATACCGTGCATCGTTTTGTCTGGCTTTTGCTTATTACCCCGTGACTTCATTTCTTTCAACTCTGTTCCGCTCTCTTATTACGTCTAGCAGTATCGTATTACACGACAAAGGAGTCGCTGTGCGACACATTTTATTCTGATAGACTAACGAGAAAATTCGGAGTTATCAAAACGCACAAATTGTGGTACATCCAGCGCACGTATCCGGAGATTTCCGAGTGGGCTCCAAACTGATGCTCCGAACACGGCGATAAATTGTGAATACACGCGCAGAAAGAAAAACGACAATGTTCACGGGCTCAGATCGTTATCGGATACCGTTGGATGTAACGTACGACGCAAACGATTCTAACTAGAACAGTCAGGGCTTAGTAATAAAACTGATATACGATTCCCAAATTTCTGAAGTGTGATATGTACCCGGGTTTACACGCTGTCCATCGTAAATCGCCGACTACGACCATCCTGTAAATCCCATTGTCCATGTACCTATTGTTTTACGTTATTGTCGAACGGGCTGAGTGGCGCTTCTGCGTATCCGCAATAGTTATTTTTAGTGCTCCAACTATGACTTCGCGATGATACCATCGGACTGACTCAATATGCACATCCGCGCGGTCCGTGTATCGCACTTAATCAATCCTTGGATGCTACCCATTGACATCATCCATGACAGTTATCGATCAATCGCGAGCCGAATGAAAGCGGATCACTGTGTTTACGACGAACGACGCAACCGTCCGTTAATTAGTTCCCGAACGCGGTAATTACATCATCGGTTGCGAGCAGATGAACATGGCCACTGACATTGAACCACGCTCGCAGCGAATCGCACGAACTTACACAGCGCGTCCAACGTGAAAATCTACGGTCGCGCCGGTTTGCGAACGACTCTCGCTTTTACTGCCTTCAATGGAACAATCTCACGAGTACATAAACGCGACCGTTGCGTGCCCGCAAGCTAATCGTTACCTAAATGTCCTCTAACGCCTCACTCGCTAATTCGCGGCAAACAATACCCATCCCAATGAATTGTTTACGCGGCAACGACGAAACGTCCCAGCTTTCTTTTCCCGCCGGGCTCCGTTCGTACCGGCTTCGCAGGGAAATCGTGGCTTAGGAAAATCAGCGGCGCCGTGAAAGACAAGCAGTCGGCAGATCCGATAAGCAGAACGTACACAGGCCGGCACAAACAAGTGCGCATCTCGGGATCGCGAGCTACGAGGGCGTAAAAGCGAAATCGCGTTAGGTCCGCGTTACGTCTCCGATAAATACGTCCTCGGGGGAAATTCTCTTTGACGGAGGAAGGCGCGGAAGAAAGCGGAGTGACAGCGGGCGGAAGCGGACCGGGGAGGGAAAAAGCGAAAACGGGATAAAGAGCCGGCAGACGAGAGAATATTGTCAGAGGGCGAGTTTTACGGCCGCATCATTTACATAATCAAGCGTAGAGAACAATCGCCCGGGAGTACGGGCAAGAAGAGAGGTATTAAATTGTCGTCCAGTATCGGTTGTCCGTGGCACGATACCTTCCCGTTCTACTGAAAGAACTATGCCTTTGTGTTGAGCCAATATCCTTTTCCGGCATGTCGTCCCTTTGACCTGAAGTTTTCTCCGTCCGCCTCTCGGAGCCGCGAAGAAATCCACTTCGGGCGAAAGTTTCCCGTCTTAGGAACTTCGCTGAATCCGGCGCGAACCTTTCCTGAGAGGTGTCTGCCCTTCGACTCGCTGACTCCGTACTAAATTCGACGGCCGCGTCCTCGGATTTTGGCTGAAGACGGTCAAAGCGAAGGCCGGGCGAATATTGATTGAGTCCTGAATACTCAATGACGCGTAACGTTTACAGCGAAGCTGCGAAGTGTATTTTTACGCTTTGGCAAATTTTTCTTTTATCAAGACAAAGTGGAGGTACCTTGCGTGAGAGATTCTTCTCGGTAGTCGTCCAACAAATCCTTCTTGAGTCTGACGGTGAAAAATATTTATTCCTGTCTTCCTTCGGCGGAGCGTGTTGAAAATTTTTGTCGATGATCTCAGTGGCTTGCATACTCAGCGTTTTACTCCACGTCACTGCAAATCACCAGATCGACCACTGAGTCGAGTTTCTTCCTCGCACTATCCATTGACTTCTCATTGCGTCAGATTATTTCCTGCTAAATTCAGTCCTCTCGAATCCAACTCGTACTTTCCGACAGAAGCATGATGCGCTTCATGATGAGCAATCTCTTGCAAGCAACAACCGATCGTCAAGATTCCAAGATCGAAGTACCGTCTTCTTATCTCGTCGTAGACAGACACAGATGCCGAGATACTTTCTCTCAAAATACTTCTTTCGTAGCTCGACACGCGCACAGGTCGGAGACTCGGTAAACGGCCTACAACTCGAGCTGGCAAACGTGACATCCGACGTGCACGATGGGTTAAACCGAAGATGGGCTCCGTAAGAGAAACCCGACGATCAAATGGCTGCGAGCAGGAGGAAAGAAGAAGGAACGAACTGAGACGAGCACTTGTGAGCGCAACCGTTTAGCCTGAAGCGACGAGACGAACTGAGCGTTGCTCTTGCAACGTGTGGCCTTCCTGCGATTTTCGCTTACCTGCGATCGCTTCTCAGAAGCGTATTTGGTTTCAGGCCCACGTCGTCGACTGGGAGCATAAAACTCGCCCACCGATACTATAAAACGACAGTTCGGACAATTCTCTAGTTTTCTGACACCTCAGGGAACACTAACAATCGGCAGTAGATGTATAAAGAAGAAACATAGTGACGCGTTGATTAAATAGGAGGACTTCAGCCTGAAGCGACGTTGCTCCTCCAACGTGGGATCTTCAGCGAATTTCGCTTCCGTATGATCGCTTCTGGAAAATGTCTTTGGCTTTACGCTTTCATCGTTTGTCAATAGTACAGAACTTGTCGCATGAAGTCACAAACGTCGGATCTGTCGATTGTCAAGTGTCCTCACGATGGCTTGACAAACAGTGGCGTTCAGTGGTAGATAGAAGAAAAGACACAGTGACACTTGGACTCAGTAGCAGATCTGTTCAATCTCAAGCAACTTCTGGTCTTCCTACGATTTTCGCTTACATGGGATCGTTTCTCAGAAGCGTCTTTGGTTTCAGGCCCTCGTCGTCGGCCGATAACACAGAATTCGACCACTGAAGTTACAAATTGTCAGGTCCGACAATTATCGATTCTCAAGGAATACTGGCAATCGGGTGCAGATAAAAGAATAAGAAACGTGATGACACTTGGACTCAGTAGCAGAACCGTCCAGCCTCAAGCAATGAAATGAACTGAGCGTTGCTTCTGCAACGTCTGGTCTTCCTACGATTTTCGCTTATGCGCGATCGTTTCTTAGAAGCGTCTTTGGTTTCAGGCCCTCGTCGGCTAGCAGCACAGAACTTATCCACTGAAGCCACAAATTGTCAGGTCCGACAATTATCAAATCTCAAGCAATACTGGCAATCGGGTGCAGATTAAAGAAGAAGAATGACACTTGGACTCAGTAGCAGAACCGTTCAGCCTCAAGCAACGAAATGAACTGAGCGTTGCTCCTGCAACGTCCGGTCTTCCTACGATTTTCGCTTACGCGCGATCGTTTCTCAGAAGCGTCTTTGGTTTCAGGCCCTCGTCGTCGGCCAGCAGCACAGAACTCGTCCGCTGAGGTCACAAAACGTCGGGCCCGCCGATTCTCAAGCGTCGTCAGCGTCGTTCTCGCGACGATAAGCGGAGTCGTGCGACGTATGAGCTCTCCTTATCTCAGCACGTTTGAAAAGCGCGAGAGGGAGGGTGCGGGACTGGCAACCCGATATTTATGCTCGCCTCACGTACGTGCGGATGTTTATACGCTGGCGTCGGAGCGTAGCATAAGGTGCGGAGGAGAAATGACGGAGAGAGGTCGCAAAAATGTGTGTCAGCGTTGCCGGAAGGAAGTCCCGTGGAGGACCTCTTTGTTAACGTAGAAGGAGCTCTTTCATGAAGAAACGCGGCGCGGCTGTTTACGTTTCTCGCAGTGCGCGGAAAGCGGGGCAACAGCGGCGCAGTTGAGAGAAAAACGTAGTTGACCGAAATCATGGCGCGGGAGTGCGAAGCTATTGAGTCACGTGTGAACGTTAATGCTGAATTAAATGTTTGAATCCAATGCACGATAGCGCTGTTAAAGTTTTATGTCGAAATGTCGTAGTACTTTTATAGCGATGCGCTATTGGCGATACGCGGTCAATTTTACTTTAATTATTGTCCGCAAAGTTACTGTTTCTGGCATGGACCATAAGAGCAATACATTTTGTCTCTAATTGCCGTTACTTTAAATTATACTTATTTGATAAACATAAACGTATGCATTGATTTTTATTCGCTTCACGCCCTCTCGTTGCTTAGTAATGCGACAGCGTTTTCATTGTAATTAGTTACTTTAGTGTGTTACCGCTCTCTGCAATGTGTACAGGTATTAAAAAGTTTTTCTCGTTACTCAATAGTTGATCGATATTGAAGTTTACGGTTCCAATATTAACAAGTGCGCTTGCGGATAGTTATAAAGTTTCAAGAGCACATCGGTGAAGGGTTGTCCGATGACAGAGCTTGATATGATAAGGTCGGCGGCGACGTGCATTTTAACGATAATAGGAATTTTATCAAAGAACGTGGGCATTGATACATTGCTATCACTAGTCGCCGCTTCCAGCTACGCGGCTATTTTGTATTTCATTGAAGCGTCGATTAAACTTCTGAGAAAGTAAGCATCGTTCGGCCACCAAAGAAGCTATAAAAAATACGACACCTCTTTTGGGCGCACGTGTGCAGTTGTGACGAAACAGTCTGGTCTCTCTTTGTCATCATTTCTAATATTCACTGCATGAAGCAAGAAAACACACACGTGTTTTCTCTGTGTCGACGCATAGTAGCAACAAACAGGAACATACGAAAACCAGCAAATAACAGACAACGTATTCTTATCGCCAGTGACAGCGCGTGGAAACGAAATAAGTATGTTGACCATCGCACGTCACGTAATCGCATCGGCATAATCGCAAGCAGCGCAAGATCGTTGTGCATCTGCAGCGTGTATAACGCGAGTACTAACGACCCGCTGTAAAAACAGAGAATCCGACAGCATTCCGCGACTTTTCCTCGTCGCGCAACGAACGTGAGAGTTCAGGGTATACAGTGGAGCGAGTCAATGATTTCCAGGCAGGCCCGACGTTTATTACCTCACGCGAGAGAGTGTTTATTCAAGCGACGAGAGATAGACTAGGTGGAGTGAGAGAAAGAAGGCGTTAGAGAAAGAGAGAGAGAGAGAAAGGCCGAACGCGAGGGCGAGAGAAATGCGAGAAGCTGAGAGCCGAGGGATAAGCGGTAAGTGTGTCAGGCGGTGTCGAAAAGCAGTATCAAACAAGGCGTAGTCTTTATCGCGCAAAATATCGTGACACCGTAGAAGAAATAAATTTATTTTAATTTGCATCTCATTACGTGCACGAGGCATTGACAACTTGCGAACCAGTACATATGCGTTCTTTTACTAACAGCAGGGGCAATCGCTGTTTAAATGGAAAAGAGCAGTCTGTGTATTTTAGGAGGCCGCGTAGATTCGGTGAATTAGTTAACACGTTGACTGCCAAGCGTATTTTACTATATTAGAACGGCGATGCTGTGAAATACTACAGCATTCGACTGAATTATGCAAAATGTAAATAACGTGCAGGTATTGGAGACCAAAGGATCGCATCACTATTCTAATAACAACTGCATTTATAAAACAATAATAGCTACCCATTGCGAATATTTTGGATCTTCAGTAAAATCTCTTGCGTCGGTCACCGGTGACCATCATGACCATCATGTCAAAGTGTTAACAAATGCAATAACGTTGCATTAAACGGTGACGATTTTAAACGAAAACTATATTAGTCAAATACAGCATTCGACTGAATCTATAACGTGCAGGTCAGCACTTAATAACGAAAAAACAATAATTGCTACCCATTGGCTTCAAAAATCTCTTGCGTCGGTCACGGCAGTCAGAGTGTTAACAAATGCAATAACGTTGGATTAAACGCAATTTTAACAAACATACATTAAACTGCAATTGCGAATATTTTGGATCTTCAGCTCTTGCTGCCAACCATAATTTAATCATTACGACACTTACGAAAACAATTAATTAAACTGCAACTACTGCGCTGCCAACTACCGTCTGTGTACGTGTCCGTCTCGCTTCGACGTCAATTGGTCCTCTGCGAGTGTGCTAACCGTTCACTAATTTCGACGTTTCGAAATACGCCCGTGTGTGGGACCCGTCCACAGTCGAGATGCGCAAATCCTCGCACACGGGCCCCGACAAGCGCAGACGTATGCGTGCCGCGCAAATTATACGGCAAATCTATACGCCCACCCGCTTGAAATTGCATGACATAAGTACATCGAGCGATTCCGATGTCGATAATTATACTGTTCTGGCAATTCGTATTGATTTTAATGGGACCCGCGGCGTTGCGAAGTGGGAGTCGGCGGAGCGGAGGATAACCCTTTGCGCTCGAGCGGCGACTCTCACTCGCCACGATGTTTCGCGCAGCAACTCGAACGGCGAGTGAGAGGCGACAATGTTCGTTTAGGCTAGATTTCGTTATCTCCAGTTAATAGAAGCCCATTATTGGTTTGTGTATAGGTTCTTTAGCTGTTCATGTTCTTTTATAGGATGTGTAATGTATAATATATATCTTAAAATGGGGATTAAGATAAAATTCTTCTTCGACTGTGCCCCTCACTTTGGATACAATGTATCCAACATTACTTTAGTTTCTCGCAATTTAGTCAGTCATTTTAAAGTTTTGAAGCCCTATAAAAATGGAAAATATCAATGAGATTAGCTCAAGTGAAGATGAGTTTGATTTTGAACTGCTCACAAACTTATCTGTTCATGATGAAATTGGCGGTGCAGCAAGACATTTTTTTGGGGAATGGAGATCTGTTTAATTAACTCCTACATTCTCTATAGACAAGTAAAAAAGCAGAAGAACGAAGAACCACTAACACACTTACAATTTGTAAAAACCTTAGTAGACCAATTGAGGGGAGATTTTCCACAACCGCTAGAAGCTTCGACGTCAACCTCGAATTACGACGCGATTCGGCTAAATGGAAAGCTCCATGTGATTTTCACAGGAACAAAAAAAGATTGTAAAGTGTGTTCATATCGAAATAAACAAGGCGGAAAGCATGAAACAACGTACTATTGCAATACTTGTCCGAATAAACCAAAGATGCGCAAAACGCAATTATAGAACTTCGACTTATAATTATATTTTTCAAAATGTAAATAAACACTCTATATTATAATATAAACATTCTCGTATGTTAATCTGTGTGCAAATTTATTTGATACTACCTATAAGACACTCCTAATATATGCGCAAAATCGCCTCGAGTTGCTGCTCCGCCCGACTGAAAAAGTTGTCGAGCGCAAAGGGATAAATGCGACGTAGACAGAGCTACGCACGTACAAACGCGCCTAAACTTCTCGATTACGCGTATCCTTCCCCCTAATACGCCAGGGGTGGAGACGCGTGAGAACCGTACGCCGCGGTGGCCGCTTAATTACGACTGACGAGCGAGCTGCGAATATGCACGGACACATGTCTACCCGCATACTGTCTATGTGCACTACCCAGTTATGTATAATTCGGTGCAGACGAGCGCATACGTAAGGCATACACCGGTACGTGTGTAGCACGATATATTGCGCGCGTAATGCTAAGCAGCGAATATATTAGCATTGCATAAGCTACAATGCTAATATAAGCATATTGTGTGAAAATTTCCCGGGGCAGGACGTTCAGTGCTCGGCTGCCGCTGGGGGGAATCGCCTTTGTGGACAAATCGAATAAATTGGAGGATCGGGGCAGTTCGATCGTGGCGTTCGCGTGGCTGTTGGGTCTTGGGGCCGGGGGTGCATTTTCTAAGGAGGCATTTGATGCACGCGTTATAAGTTACGCCTTGGACGTGAACGCCGGTGCAATTACGGCGGGGCATAATACGGAACGGTTGATGTACGAGAAGCGGCAGGCTGAATGGCGCGCTAAATAAAGATAGGCTACGAATCTTAGTTAAAAATCTCGACGGATCTGTGTGATACGGAGTGTTGGAATGTGAAGGTACGTTTAAATGCGGGCGGATCGTTGCTAAATAATCGGTCAGATAGAAACTGTCCTGTGAATCAAATGGTTGGATCGTTGAAAAGGACGTGTTGAATCGCGTTCACCTGTGGCGGTTCACATGAAAGCCGAAAAGCGACCGACCTGACCATTATGTCAGCGCTGCTGTATAATAAAGCGAAAAGCAAAGCATATCTATGAAACAACGGACCGAGCCGGATCCCGCCAAACTAAAATGTTGTCCCATACCGTGCGCTACACACCGCGCAACTCGCGGAAATTGATGTTGCTCCCACACGCAGCTACTAGCAGACATTACGTAACATAACAATTCTCCATCGAAACCCAGAGTTCACGCACCGCGTCAAACCTCACAAAGCACGCTCCGTTCCGTGCTCATCAAATCAAATCCCGCCGCAAACCAGTCACACTCTATCAGCCTCTAAACCAAACCATTAATTTAACCCGAAAACCACTTAATCTGTCGAAAAATCCCAAAACCCACTGAACGCACGCACGTCCACCTCATTTCGATGAATCTCATGTAGACGGTCCTATTAACCACTTTCGTTGGAAAGTCGTGCCATACACGTCGTAATGCTTTTGTGCATGTGCCTGTATTTTATAATCAATCGATGCTCTATATTCCCTTCAAAAAATTATGAAAAGTCCTAGGTCGAAAATAAATTAGATTAGAAAATATTAATCTTTTTCCGATTTCTTTGAAGCATCGAACACTATGTGATAGCGTGTTACACTGGACCGTTCTGGTACACGCGTCGGTGAAATTTTTGCCAGCGCAAGTGGTTAACACGTTCATTGCCAAGCGTATTTTACAATATTAGAACGACGATGCTATGAAATACTACAGCGTTTGACTGAATAATACAAAATGTAAATAATGTGCAGGTATTGGAAACCAAGGGATAGCATCACTATTGTAACAACAACTGCATTTATAAAATAATAATTGTTACTCATTGCGGATATTTTGAATCTTCAGTAAAATCTCTTGCGTCGATCACCGGTGACCATCATGGCAGTCAAAGTGTTAAAGAATACGGTGTGGTACATTTGGAAATATAATGCGATGAAATACTGCAGAGTATGATTAAATCGTGCAAAATGAATATAACGCAAAGTTCTTAGAAGCCAAAGTATTGAAGCACCGTTCCAATATCAATTGCTTTTGCAAGAGTTCAAATAGGCTTCATGACGAATTTTTTATACCTTTGTACCCCGTTTTTAACCCTTTGACTGCTGAATACTTCCGGCCGAAGCGCTCGCTGAGGACGAAACACTTTTCGCTAGTGTGAATTCTATTGATTGATTATGTACGGCGCAACTAAGTTCTAACGATAATTCTTCATTTCCACCAAATTAAATAATGCAAGAAAATGATTTGATAAAGAACGCATCTGTATTCATCTCGTTCATTGATAATTGTCGCTGCAATAGGTAATATATCGAAACGATTGGGAACGCATATATGCGTCCATAGCACTCAAAGGGTTAAACGACAGCATTCGCGGTGTACAATTCGTGATACAGTTCGCGACGTGCACGTATCGTACGTGCAGGGTATACGGCGTCAGTACGCATAGCACCTAACGCACGCAGCCCCGTGTGCGTGCTTACATCGGTTGAATGTAAATCGTAGTACGCACAGCGCTAATTACAGCCGAGCTACGCGCGCATCCGTGACCACTTAGCTCTCTGCTCGAGCATTACTAAAAATCGCCTTACAGGTGTACGTTGCACGGGAGAATCGTTCGTGCGGCTCAGGTATACACCCACCCCGGGTTATGAACCTTGCATAAGGGCGCGGCATCCGCGCAAAGTACGACGTCCGGTCTGAATGCTGTCAGTCCCGAGCCCAGACAATTTCGTTACCACGAAAACACCCACGTTTCACTGAGAGCCACCGTCGAGTACGCCTTTCGATCCGCGACTATCGCGAAACGTAACAGGACTCGCATGACTCGGCAACCGCACGCTGCATGTAGAGACATGCGTGATGGAAGACGGAATGAGTGCGATGCACCGCGGTAAAGGTCAGTATCGATATAAGCATTAATGAGGAAGTCGCGTTGCGTAAATCTGGGAACGTACGTGATATTCTGCGAAAGAGAAACCCACGGCGCATGTCCTTCGCGGAACCAACCGGCGAGTGTAGACCGGTGCGTTCGAATGCTGTGTTCCCGATTGCTGGCCTGCACGAATTTTGGTTAGACGATATCTAGTGTGACCATTTTTTTTTGCAGAATGGGACATGTACTAAATTTAGGTATGAGTATGTGTATTCTAGAGGTTACTCGTTATTTACGAAAAGAACAGGAACGCATATGTGAACACAAATAATTTATGTGATCATATGCTTTCCTGAGCTTTTCGTACATGAATGCTTGAATGCTATGGACGCATAAATGTGTCCGCCGAAATCTATCGGTGTAGACTATGGGCGCATATATGCGTTTGTCAATCGTTTTGATTTCTTATCTACTGCACTCACAATTATCAAAGTAGCAGCTGAATACAAATGCGTTCTTTATCAAATGATTTTCTTGCATTATTTAGTTTGGCGTAAATGAAGAATTACCATTAACCCGTTGACTGCCGTGCGTCTTTTGCCGTATTAGAACGGCGATGCTATGAAATACTACAGCGTTTGACTGAATTATGCAAAACGTAAATAATATTTCACTATCAATATCTATAAATCACTATTCTAACAACAACTGCATTTATAAAATAATTATTACTACCCATTGCGAATATTTTGGATCTTCAGTAAAATCTCTTGCGCCGGTCACCGGTGACCAATCGGCAGCCAACGTGTTAAAATTTAGTTGCGCCTTACTTAATTAATCAATACGGCTTCGGCCGGAAGTACTTAGCAGTGAAAGAGTTAACTACACCGTGCTTAGCGACGATCGTGTTGCAGTAGCTTGTAATAACGCACCTATCGGCGCGTGCGATAAAAAGAACGGTCGTATGGCCAGTAATGAAGCTTCTGCGTGAGAGGATTCTGAAGATGCGGCGCAGACGTTAAGCCGCAAGGAGACTAACTCTATCCAAGTTCAACATTGTACAACCACCGGCAGCGCGTGTGCGCACGTAATCTGGGTGCGCGAGCATTCACGCGCGCTTTTCACTGGAACCGTGACGTCTGAACAAGAGTTTAAACACGCGAGCGGTTAATCCCGCAACCAAGCCGAAAGGTTGGTTTGATTCGTGCAACGCTGCGTCTTTAAGCGCACTTTACGATCCGCCTGTTCCCGAGAAACAACAGTCGTAAACGTCGCGCACTGGTGAAAGACGCGATTCAAAGCGTGCCTTCGATCTGATTCAACAAACTGACAGACAGCCTTGACATCAAATCTCAGGGATCCAGCGCAAAAAGATGGGCGAATACGTTAATGCGAGAAGAGCGAAGCGTCGATGAAACTGTGCGATTGCGTGCATGAGGAATACATTTTTTGTGACGTGGGTATGAAATGTGATACATTGACGATTATGGTGCGTAGTAAGCCGTGACTTCGTGGTCGGTCAATTTACGAGTGGTGTAGTACTGCGTGACATGTATTTGTTCCTGCTGGCGTATTAGGGACCAGGTAATGAGCGTGTGATTTTGCACGTGACCGTTATACGGTTTGAGTACACTGTTAATGGGCGAGTCGCGGGAAAGTTGCGAAAGAAGTCACGCTTCATTTGGTGAAGCACGGGATTCGCTGGCGGATGGTCATATGTTGAGTGGAATTAGATAATTTGTGCAGTGGCGAATTGGAAACCGCGTAACTCGTGTATTTTAAAGGAGAAGGGGGATCGTAGAGTGAATGCAATTCCGTTCAAAGTCATTCCGAAACAATGCAAATTACCGTAAGTATGCCCCGTACGCGTCTCGTGCACACCGAAACTCGAAAGTGTGTCAAGTTAACCACGAATCGTACCAACGTCGTCATTACAATTTGTACACTGCGCAGATATAACACAATGTCTTGACAACGTCTGCGTTCAATTAATTCTCCGTCGGCACTGTGTGCAAAAAAAAACGTCCGTTAATGTATAGAGGATGAAGAAAGTGTTTACATATTGAGAAGCAATAACAGAAAGTTCTTTTACAAGTATGGAAAATATTACCGACTCGCAGTGTGACAATGCTAACGCTTAAACCATCAGAAACATATCGCATGATTCTCGAAAACGCGATAGAATTAGAAAAAAAATGTTTAGTAACCGTCGATCAAACTAACCCTTTATATCTTGCACCTTCGAACAAAATCACCTCAGTAAAGGAGTACATAAACACTGCTTGACAATAAAACCGAAATTCTCTCCAATGTTTCGCCACTATGTATACCCTCGTCAAACAAATCAATAATCGTAACTAATATGGGCTATCTGAACAAGTGCTTCAATTAAATTCGTTTTGATTACCAGTGACCGGCGAACGCGACAATAAAATTTGTCCTACATCCGATTAAATGCACAGATGCGCCATATCATATGCCTGTCACATGACAGCGATAATAAAACACATAATACATGCCGTAAAGCGAGCTTTGCTCGTCCAAAGTCTCGGCTCGCGGAACCGTCGAAGAAACCAAGCGACGCCTTCTTCGCGAGAGTGTATCGGGTCTGACTGGGCATTCAACTCGATGGAATCAGTCGTGTTTCGTCGTGCGAGGATTCGCGCGTCTCGCAAACGTTGTCGGCTTTTATCGGCGTGAAAGCCTATAAAGCTGTCGTCGCGGCGCGATAATTACTCGCGATACGCCAATTAATTCGAGACGCGTACGGGTGCGACACGAACGCGCGGCGAGAGGTATGTGCTGTGTGTGCGAACACTGCGGATGGAGAGCAGGGATCGAAGAAGGTGATTTTCCTCGCGAAAAGGCACCTGGTCACGTTTGCGACGTGAACAACAAACGAAGCGTGGCTACGTGATAAATATATTGTCGCGATGGACGTGTCGTGTGCACGGTACTATTATTGCTACTCCGGACGACTGACGGGAGGACTTAGCTGTCAGGAACACCTGTCAACTTCGTGCCAATACGCGTCAGAGTGGACGTCTGCGTGGAAAGTCTAAGCAGAGACGCGATTAGCCGTGCAGTATTGAAATGAAATCGTTCGGAAAAATTGTGGAAGATTGGCGGATGCAATGGGACTTGTACTTGTTTGGGGCGATAAGTCGACTGTTAGGTTTTTAAATTATTTTCTCTGAGAACGTTTGGTTAACATTTTGATTCCTATGGACGCATATATGCGTCCCCAATCGTTTCGATTTCTTACCTATTGCACCCACAATTTTCAATCTACGAAATAGATACAGATGCGTTCTTCATCAAATAATTTTCTTGCATTATTGCATTTGGCATAAATGAAGAATTATTATTAAAACTTAGTTGCGCCTTAGATAATCAATCCATAGAATTCACATTAGCAAAAAGTATTTCGTCCTCAGCAAGCGCTTCGGCCGGAAGTATTCAGCAGTCAAAGGGTTAACGGTTCTGGAGCCACGCGATCGATGTAATTTGATACCACGAGATTGCATGCATTCTTAAGAGAAATGTATGCAAGGAGAACATTTGTTTGAATATTTGTTTTCTTAAAAGATCTTCGATGCATTACAAGTAAAAGCAATGAAAAAAATAAAAACCGCCATCCCACGTAAAATTTATAAAATTGTTAATCAAACAGCTTGGACGTGAAACATGCTACTACGATAGTCGTTGGGCAAGCCTACAATGCATATTGATGATTGTTCCAATTATCATCGTTAATTTTACTACGTACAATATACACCAATAAAGTTTTATGCGTAATATCATTTGAACAGATTAATTATTTGAGAACCTATACCATTTCACACGAAACAATGCGCTATTCCCTACTTCGTGTACAAACATACCTAAATGCAAATGGTTAAATGAGCGCGAGTGCACCTCTTTGCGTCTTTTGTAATTTCATTAAACAAGCGCTATCGCCTCGCGTGGCATTATCACAGCATTAAAAAAAACTCGTGACACTAAAACGATTGAACATAAGCGTATCATTACGAAATGTGCCGCACGCGTTAAGCCTCATCGTGATCCAATATAAGCGAGCGTACGATCGCACAACAGACGCTTGTCAACGACCTGTCAACGGCCGACGTGACGCAATGAAAAAATTTCATTTGATCCCGACGAAACGAAAGTAACGATCCTCGTTGTCTCTTCGGAGACTCGCTGTGACAATATATGCCGAGCGTATAGCTATCGATACGTCGTGGCATTGGAGAAAGGAACGAAAACGAGCTTCGAAATCGACCCGCTTAACGCTCGTTAGTTCCCATCTGACGCACGCGCTGCTGCGAAATCGGCGAACGGAACGCGCGAAATTATTCGCGAAGTCTGAAAGTGACATGCATCTTTCGCCGCCGCTTTTGCACGAGAGTTTAACGCGTGGAATGTGATTGCAGTTAAAAATCGGTGGCTCGGTATGATTATTTTGGTGGTCAATCGTAAGGATGAAGGTGGGTACTGAAGTGCAGAGATAATTGAAGGGGTAATTTACGAATTTCGGTTGAGCGGCTGAATATGTTAATGGGTGTCAGAGTGCTGAGAAAATGGAAAAAGACGACGTATTAAGTTGTATGGAATTAGTACGGTATTACACGGCTGAAAGTGACATGCATCTTTCGCCGCCGCTTCTGCACGAGAGTTTAACGCGTGGAATGTGATTGCAGTGAAAAATCGGTGGCTCGGTACGATTATTTTGGTCGTCAATCGTAAGGATGAAGGCGGATACCGAAGTGCGGAGATAATTGAAGCGGTAATTTACGAATTTCGATTGAGCGGCTGAATATGTTAATGGGTGTCAGAGTGCTGAGAAAATCGAAAAAGACGACGTATTAAGTTGTATGGAATTAGTACGGTATTACACGGCTGAAAGTGACATGCATCTTTCGCCGTCGCTTCTGCACGAGAGTTTAACGCGTGAAATGTGATTGCAGTGAAAAATCGGTGGCTCGATACGATTATTCTGGTGATAATCCTAAGAATGAAGGCGGGTAGTGAAGTGCGGAGATAACTGAAGGGGTAATTTACGAATTTCGGTTGAGCGGCTGAATATGTTAATGGGTGTCAGAGTGCTGAGAAAATGGAAAAAGACGACGTATTAAGTTGTATGGAATTAGTACGGTGTTACACGGCTGAAAGTGACATGCATCTTTCGCCGTCGCTTCTGCACGAGAATTTAACGCGTGGAATGTGATTGCAGTGAAAAATCGGTGGCTCGATACGATTATTTTGGTGGTCAATCGTAAGAATGAAGGCGGGTACTGAAGTGCGGAGATAATTGAAGGGGTAATTTACGAATTTCGGTTGAGCGGCTGAATATGTTAATGGGTGTCAGAGTGCTGAGAAAATGGAAAAAGACGACGTATTAAGTTGTATGGAATTAGTACGGTATTACACGGCTGAAAGTGACATACATCTTTCGCCGTCGCTTCTGCACGAGAATTTAACGCGTGGAATGTGATTGCAGTGAAAAATCGGTGGCTCGATACGATTATTTTGGTGGTCAATCGTAAGAATGAAGGCGGGTACTGAAGTGCGGAGATAATTGAAGGGGTAATTTACGAATTTCGGTTGAGCTGCTGAATATATTAGCGGGTGTTAGAGTGCTGAGAAAATGGAAAAAGACGACGTATTAAGTTGTATGGAATTAGTACGGTATTACACGGCTGAAAGTGACATGCATCTTTCGCCGCCGCTTCTGCACGAGAGTTTAACGCGCGGAATGTGATTGCAGCGAAAAATTGGTGGCTCGGTACGATTATTTTGGTGGTCAATCGTAAGAATGAAGGCGGGTACTGAAGTGCGGAGATAATTGAAGGGGTAATTTACGAATTTCGGTTGAGCGGCTGAATATGTTAATGGGTGTCAGAGTGCTGAGAAAATGGAAAAAGACGACGTATTAAGTTGTATGGAATTAGTAGGGTATTACACGGCTGAACACTAATGGCTTAAACCTGCGCGTGTAGATCGCACAGATAGCCAAATGCGGATTCACTGATTGCACATCATTTATGATACATCGTTATCGCGAGTTCGCATTCCGTAAGGTTTATCTTCCGAACAAGAATCTAAGGTAATTGGCGTAAATTAGATTTGTGCCAGGCTAATCATGAATAATAGAATTCGATTGCTTTCCACTTTCAAAACATTCCGCTTAAAGTTACTTTGAAATGTGTGAGTGAAACTTCGAAGACGTCCAATGGTTTTAGACGAAAACAGCACTCTCGGTCTGAAGCAATTGGCGCGATTTTCTTCGATCAAACGCTGATCTTTTCCATTAGCCGTACGATTGCATGACCATTGCGCTAATTCTACGATATTAACCCAGTAGAATTTCGCTCGGAGCGCGTAAACGCTCCGGAAAGTGATAGTCTGAAGTTTCGCTCAGATGCTTCTTTTGAAGAAACCGTAACTGTTCCTTTCGCGTCTAAAGAAGGTATTATAACGTAAAATAATTTCGGGTACGATTTATAACATATTCTTTAAGGCAAAATTATATACCGCCGTTTTAGAATTCGAATAATGTTAACCTGCTTACCAGGAAGTTCTGGCCGTTAATGTCATTTCAAGTTTCAATGTGTATGAACGTATACGTTTGGAACATATGTGGCTGTCTCTGTTTACCATTGTACTTCTACACATGTGTTCTTCTGAATGAACTTCAACAATAGTTTTATCGTCTCAGTATTATGCGTTGAAAATGTATTATTTTCTTTTGATTAAAAAACGGACAGAACTTTCCAGCAGACCTAGTATATAAAACATTGTTACTTCAACAAAATATCAAATAAATATGACTCGCAACCCACGCAATCAGTTTCATAAAAACGAGAACTTTCTCTGTTTCAAAAAAGTCCCAGTGTACTTTGTTTTATATACAATTTAAATTTTTCTAATGTGATACACGCCATTATCATTTAAAATGTATGTTCCGCGGCGTACTAATTCTCTGTCGAAGTGATATTGTTGTGCGAAACTTTGCACGTTACCCCATTTTGCTCAAATTTTACGGACTAAAGAAGTGGGAACTTGTTTCTAACTCGAGGCACAATACGTCAACCGGGACGCTATGTGTTGAGTAAATCTATTCGTTAACACGTTGACTGCCGAGCGTATTTTGTCATATTAGAATGGCGATGCGATGAAATACTACAGCGTTAGACTGAATTATGCAAAATGTAAATAATATGTAGGTATTGAAGACCAAAGGATCGCATCACTATTCTAATAACAACTGCATTTATAAAATAATAATTGCTACCCATTGCGAATATTTTGGATCTTCAGTAAAATCTCTTGCGTCACGGCACAAAAGATTTTACTAACAATGCAAAAAATTCGCAATGAAGCCTATTTGCAATGTTGTAAATGCAATTGATATTGGAACGGTGCTTCAATATTTTGGCTTCTAATAGCTTTGCATTACCTTCATTTTGCACGATTTAATCATACTCTGCAGTATTTCATCGCATCGCGGTTCTAACATAGCAAAATACTTTTTGCAATCAACGTGTTAACCGATGTTTGACTATTCCAAACGATCCCGAAGGCGCAACGCGGGGTGGCCTATCCTATGACCTTTTAAATCCCGCTTCTGCGAGCACAGAACAATCGCGAAACGGCGGCGCGTGTCAGGCGCGGCGTTTAATCGAGCTTCATAGATGTCCGGAACCGAACGGACCGACGCCTCGTCGACGTTTTCCTGATAATCCCGTCAGCGCGAACAAAGGCGTCACGATAAATAATGCGGTACAATGGCGGTTCGCTTTCGTGGCCCGACGCCGGTGGCTCGCTCGTTCGTGGGCAGTGTACATTATCTAAGTGGGTCATAATCGGGTCCAATGGACGTGCACCGGCCATCGAATCGAGCGGCTTATTAATGTCGATAGGAGAGACCGGCCACTGAGAGTCTCAAAACTGGCCGGTCGACAGCGTTGTCGAGACAGAGAGCACTCGATCGCGGTAACCAGTTGAAGAGAGACGAACGTGGCGGAAGCGAGTGTTACACGCGCGGCGAATGATTCATTTGCGCGATCGAGCGATCCAATGCGGTCGCGGCGAAATTCGTGCGGCGGAACGTAAAATTCGCCGCTCATAAATATGACGGGTATCAAAACGAAACACGTCGGCGGCCGGGAAATTATTCGCGCGCGGGTACGAACCGTGAAATGCCCCGCGACGGATTTTTGCAGATGCGATCGGGACGGTGAAAAGTGTGTGTGCTGGGTACGTACCGTTTCTGCAAGCCGGTGAAGCGCTCGAACCTGAAAACAAACGGACGTAGTTGGTTTATTGTTCAGAACGCTGGCGAATATAAAAAGTCGCGGGGATGCGTGGCTGCGAATGCAACGATGTCGATTGTTCTGTTGCTTCGGTTTAAAGGGAGCAGTTCGTCGGGAACACGTGTATCGGTCGGACTGAGCACCGGTTGATGGAGAAATTGATTTGGTCCTTGGATCAATTCAAACGTCCGCCAATTGGCAATCATAACTGCCGTACGACGTGTTACGTAAAACTATAAAGCAGCCTTCAATGTACCGCCAAAATGAGACTGCACTTGACGGGAAATTACGCGCTAAAGCACATCTACGGGAACCGCATTAATTTTAAGCGTTACGCAAACTCATCCTTAAGCAAATTCGAAAGATACCCGACTTCATCGTCGCTCCATTTCGAAGTCGAGAAAGTTCGGTTACCAGCTTATAAAACATTCTCACAATGTCGACTCGTACTAAAGTCGTTTCGCTGGGAACACACGGACTGTGCATAAAACCACGAAAATAGTTTTACGATCGTCAAACGATCGTCGTGAGAAATGCTCCGAGAGCAAAGGGTCAATACCTTCGCGGAATCGTCTACTTCCTGCGGACGATTTCTCGCCGAACTCTCCGCATGATAAACAGGGTGCGTTAAAAATACCAGATAATTTCACGACGGTCCGTTACTAACGGGCGACGTGTGTGCAACTACGGGCATATACAGAATTCTGCGACTATCGATGATCGTCATTAATTATGCACTCGATTAACAGCTGTACAGTTGCAGCGTGACTTAAGACGTCTGGACTTTTTCCCGTTCACACCGAACGTGCGAGAAAACTGTTAGTCATACGATGCTCGGCTACTCGCCACCGATCGTTTTACGCACCAGTACTCCCGACAAATGCGCATGACACTTGATATTCAGCCACTATTTCTCAAAGATACACACACGATGCACTGGCAAATCCATCAATCGGTACAGTTATAGGGGTATTAAAGAAAAGTTATCAAACCTATGGCATACTTAATCAAGACTTGTCTTGTGCCAAGATGAAACATATCGCTCTAACATTCCACTAATATGTATGTAGAGTTATACTATTTTGTTCCGACCGTTCCTTCGAATAATAGTATTGCAAAACTAGATGTATGCAGCACACTGCTTTCAGTGAAAGTTCCACATATGTTCATTATGAAATTCAGTCAAATCGATTACGAAATTTGATATTTCCCCGTTGACGCTTAAATGTTTCGTTTCACTGTAATCTTTGACCCAGCATTGTCCCACGTTCCGAAGAAGAATAAAACTTCGGCGAACAGGCGACAGCCTCAAACACGTCCCAATAATGAATGATACGCGACATTTTCTAACTTGGTCGCACGAGTGAACTGCAACCCGTCCATGACAAAACGTGACCAAGGCAAACCAGGCAACTAGACCAGCGCAATAGACTGCAGAAAATCAACCTCGTCTTATCTCGCTCCACCTCTAACAACTTCGCTTACCATCCTCTGTCCCGACCGCAAAGCAAGTCCCGACAAATAGAACAACCGATCAAAGCAAATCAGCTCGCATCGTTCTTCACCCGCGACAAAAATGCCTCGACGTAAGAACACAAAACGACCCTAACTTCGCCTGCCTGACCGACACTCCCGCGTTAACACTTTGACTGCCACGGTGGTCACCGGTGACCGGTGCAAAAGATTTGACTAAAAATGCAAAAAATTCGTAACGAAGCCTATTTGCAATCTTGTAAAAGCAATTGATATTGGAACGGTGCTTCAACACTTTGGCTTCTAACAACTCTACATTACCTTTATTTTGCACGATTTAATCATACCCTGCAGTATTTCATCGCATCGCAGTAGTAACATAGCAAAATACGCTTGGCAGTCAACGTGTTAACCCTTTGCGGTCAGCAGATTTTTCCGCTGGAGCTACCAACAAGTCGGCGCGAATTTAGCTTTTCGGAGTCATTGTTCCCTAAGCAATTTAAGGTGGATATATCTACATTTAAAAGCATTCTGTTAATCTCAGTTTTTCTGGATTGCTCTTTCGAGACGTGATCATGCCGCCACAGCGGCGACACCGACTTCTACGACAGTTTTGAAATGCCACCACAGTGGCGGCACCGACCGCAAAGGGTTAATTCGCATTTCTCTCCACTTTCCGGGAAGTCCAAACGTGGGTAGTGACTTACCCCAACATCTCAGCACCTCGCCACCCTCAACAAACTGAACGAAAGCCATCCGACTCACCCCTGCCCCGTAAAGACGTGCGCATCGCAGTCTGCTCTCACAAAGATTGCTAATCCGAATTACGGGCGCGCAGAAGTGCAGTTCCGGGCGTCGATCGTCGGCATAACGGTGAACTCTTGCTTACGCACACACACTCGCACCAGCCTATCACAGAAGCGCTCCCGAAGAGCGGAAAGCGCACGTCGTCGTCGGGAGGGTGTCTCGACTAGAGAAGCCGCCGATCGTGGAAACAATTGTTTGGTCACGATCAACCGGCAACTCGACGGCCAGTACCGTACGTATTTGAGCGCGAGGCCACGTCCGTTTCGTTCTCATCGCTGAAGTCGCAGTACTAATTAAAGCGCCGACGCACAGTTCCCGGGCACATAAGTCTCACGCACACCTAAGGAGAAAGTGCACCGTTCGAGCAGGCCTCCTCCGCGTCGTCGGTGCGTCGCGATGCATGTGGGTAAGCGTGTGGGTACGCGTGTGGGCACGTATGTGGGCACGCGTGTGGGCACGTGTGTGGGCACGTATGTGGGCACCACCTTCCACGTTCGCGGCGCGATGCACGCGGTATAGGTGCACGTACTAGCGGGAGGGTATTGAAACGGTTCATTGTTCGGCTCACAATGACCGAGTGGCCAAGTGTGAGGGTCAGGGACGCGGCGAGGCGAAGGAAGGAACACTCCAGACGCGCGCGAAGGGAAGCCATCCAGCCCGGAGGAGATGTATCGCGCCGCGGTAAACCCGCTGCCCCGGAGGACATTTTTACATCTCCTTTGTTCCCGCGAGACGTCACTCCGGCGGTTAACCCCCGCGCGAAACACTTCTGCCCGACGCTGCGTTCTTCCTCCCCCCGCGACCGCACCCGTAATCAAATTATCCCCGCAAACCGCATTTCGCAGATACTTTTCAGCTTCAGCGTTCCTCTGCTTTTTGCTGTCCCCGACTCCGCGGACCGGACGGGTAATGATCATATTTATGGCGGGTGGTCGTCGGCGCTTTTAGCCCTAATGTCTATTTACTTATGGCGATCTGGGGGCACGTACTTTTAGGTGACGTTTCGACGGCTGCACGTGATCGCGAGGTTGTGATGTGAGCGGTTTTAATGAATGCCCAGGGGCAATAGACACTCCGTTTAGCCGACAGTGTCAACCTTGACCGATGGCACTTTATAAACCATATTGTTGGAATGCGACAAAAATCAATATCTTTTCTTTGAACTGTTTATGCTACGCTTCAGTCTTTATCTCAAGATGAAAACTCGATTCCTTCTTTTAAAACAAATGCATATCAAATGCATGTGCGCGAGAATGTGATGCGTGGCATGAGATGCGACGCATATAACAAAGGTAGGACAAACATGTTGTTTATCATATCAGTCAGTCGAAGCCCTACGATCAAAGAAGAAAGACCTACTCTCTTGAAAGATTAAAGTATAAGTTACAATAAATGTAGAAGATTATTTGACACACCTCCACATCCCAACACAAGTAATATTAAAAATGTGAATGTTTTAAGTAGAAATGGTGTTTGCGGCTAATTGTCTTCTCTTAAAATACAAATATGATTTCTGTATTTACGCATCTTCCCAACGACAAATCAAATAAAATCGACCCCGTACTTAATGTGTTAAAACGCAACTTTGGGTCGTGGGGGTAATACCTACGAGTTTGAGGTGAAGTGTATTGGAGACTGTTCAACGAATGAAATTTGCAGGAATGGCCGTCCATGGTCATTATTGGTTCGAAATCAATTTCGCCGTGTCTGCGCGAGCTCTCGAAATCTACCGATAGCTGGCTAATAATTATTAGACTCCCCATTGTTCGGTGGATACATCGCGCATATATGGCTCTCCTGTTTCCCGTTAAACATTTTCGCGATTAGTTTCCATCAGTGGTACCATATACGATCGCCGCAGTTACGTTTCCTCATCGGCTAACCGTGGACGTTAATTAAACTGAGCTACGACCACTGCCATCTTTAAATCTGTAAACATATTTTTACGTCGGACGAACATACATCCGCCGCGTTGTGTAACTATAAAACGTGTCGGTCATAATGTAGAAAAACGTTACCGCTTCCCTGCGGAATTCAAGACGGCCGCCGCACAAAGCCAATTCCTTTATCTAAACCAATTGAAGTAATACAAAGAACACGATTACCCATTCTCCGAAAGAAACAAAGTAGAAAGTCTGATCAATGATTAGATTTACTGAAAGAAGCAGTACATCAGGGATGGTAATCTACAGCGAATCCGCATATGGCAACAAACGCGCGATGTAACTACGAGCACAAGGAACGACGTGACTCGCACGCCGTGATAGAAACACCGCAGAAGCCATGAGAGGGCACCCCTCGGTCGCCAGGGGACAAAAATACCAGAGCAAAACAATTCATAGCGACTGGAACCTGAAATAAAGTAGCTGTGGGTCAGTTTCGCACGTGTGCGTCGGGTGTGTGCGCGTTTGCGGAGAAGATGCACGATGATCGCACATATCGTGTGCACGTATGAGCACGTGAGCGCGTGTACGCACACGTCCGCGGAGATGCGCGGATCACGTAAGTAGCCATATATTCATACATATACACGGGTAAGCGCGGACGCTCGTCTACGTGTATGCATCCACGTGCATATATATAACACGGGGTCTAGGAAGCACGTAAGGCGAATGCAGCTCTTCTAACGGTAATTCCTTAGGCCAGTACCGCAACTTCTACAGCCCAGAAGAGTTGCCGGAGTTGCTGGAGTCGCTGCCGCTGTTCCTTCTGTTACCGAAGTCGCCGCGACCGGCTGCATGAGTATCGCAAGAAACGAGCCAATCATGCGTCCACGGACTCCGAGTCTTCGTCTCCCTCTTCTTTTCCGCAGTGCGCCGCGATGAGACGAGGAAGGACAGCGAGGAGAGATGGTATGAAGGATCGCGAGCGGGACGGCCAGAAAGCTCGAGAGAGAAGGGAAGAAGAGACGGCGACCAGGAAAAGTAACAGTAACCTCATCGTACATCGCTACCGTGAACTTGCTCGACCTCGTGCAATTAGAGTAATCCGCGATGCGGCATTGTGATCGAGGGAATTTTATCAGTTGCCGTGACTTGCACGCTTCATCGAGCCGTTCGCGCTTCGACGCTGTTGCCTGCTCCATCGCAAAGTGGATGGGAAAAGGTAACGAGACACGAGATGAATGTTAAACAAATCATCGCCGATCATGGAAAACACGAAATAATTAGTGCTATCGCGATTCCGCTGTTCGATATTTGGAGCTGTATGGTCCAATGTTTTGAAGCGAGTGGTTAGTGGTCAGGCAGTCACTTTCCGTGTATAATATAATAATAACGCAAATGCCGCAGTGAATATAGGAGACAGATGTCTCAAGCGCGAAAAGGCACGTCATAGAAAAAACGAATCTAAGACCGTGAGCAACCCAAGTTTGCATTCGATCCTATTTTCCTACGAACCCTCCCTGCTTTTCTTTTCAATTTCCAAGAGACAACCGACGTCATACCGAAGCACTCGAATAAACCAGTATGCCTCGGCTCGCGTCAAACAAATAAAAGACTTTCATCGTCCGCACGACGATCGAGTCGCTTTCCACGGCTGCGCGCGTCAGGCAGTTGCTTTCCATTGAGGTGGCTCCTTGAAAATTCGATAACGGTTTAATTGGGTACCCGTCGGCGCATCTAAAGCACCGTTCCGCGGCCGCGAAAACGTTAGCTGTGTGGCACGACCGCGGATCGACGACGATTACACGAGATCATCGATGCAGCGAAAGCATGAAGTAGTGATGGGGCTTCCAGACACTCGCTTGCAAAGTTCCAAACAACCACACAGTCTCGAAGGTATTAAAAGTCTCGACAGTTTTTAACCAAATCGTCAGTCAATGTTAGTCCTCGTCTGACAGTACGACTTTAAGGCGGTGGCATCCGCAATTTTATGCTAAATCAAGATCATATATGATTTCGGAGAAAGACGTACGAAATTACCGTCAATGCCAGGCATCTTATTAATCACCATATATCCGCGTTGCGTATCATCCGTTTCCGCATTATCCCACTCCCGATGCATTCAAGGCTCACAAAACCATTCGCATTTTTGAAAACTCCATCTCCCACCGCAGCATCAGACCTCATAGACGCATGGACGAAACTGAAGAGTTCTTGAAATGGCTTGAACGCCATCACTAGCATGAAGCCAGCTGCCAGCAGCATTGAGGCATTCGCAGACGTGCGAGCATCGGGATGGATCCCTCTAGCTTGTAGCGATTCGCGACGGCCCTGATGTCAGGGCCGTTGAGAGAGCCCGAGCCCCCAGGAGCCCCATGACGCGCTCCTACCTTCGCCTATCCCTCTCGATTCCGCATAGTTACGAGATAATTATGACGCGCCGCATTACCGCTTCTTGCGCAGAGCGCGATGCGCACTCCGCATCGCATCGGCCACGCTCTGAATGCACCACTGCCTCGACGCCGCGGTGCAGGTCGTTGCATCATGCTGCACCGGATCGCACCAAAGACCAGAGGACGACGGAAGAGGGGCAGAATTACGAGCGATCATTATTTTTCGACCGCAAAATCTATCGCGTCTTACGAATGTCAAAGTGAATCGCACCGCCCGGGTCATCGCAAAGGGGTGACCAGTGAGCAGGCATTCTGAAGAGACGAAATGAGCGACTGTCATTGCGGATGGGAGTTGTGCTGAAAAGGCAAAGCGTGCGTTTTCGGTGGAGGAGGGTAGGTTGGAGAGAGTTCGGTGCTGCAGTTAGCTCATATGCGGGGGGGAAGAAGGAGAAAATGATGAATGATGATTATTTTTCGACCGCAAAATGTATCGCGTCTATCGAATGCCAAAGCAAATCGCACCACCTAGGTCATCGCAAAGAGGTGACTAGCGAGCAGGCATTCGGAAAAGATGAAATGAGCGACTGTCACTGTGGATGGGAATTGTGCTGAAAAAGCAAAGCGTACGTTTTCGGCGGAGGAGGGTAGGTTAGAGAGAGTTCGGTGCTGCAGTTAGCTCATATGCGGGGGGGAAGAAGGAGAAAATGATGAATGATGATTATTTTTCGACCGCAAAATGTATCGCGTCTATTGAATGCCAAAACGAATCGGACCGCCCGGGTCATTCAAAGAAGTGACCAGTGAGCAGGCATTCTGAAGAGATGAACTTAGCAACTGACACTGCGGATGGGAATTGTGCTGAAAAGGCAAAACGTGCGTTTTCGGTGGAGGAGGGTAGGTAGAGACAGTTCGGTGCTACAGTCAGCTGGTGTGCGCGGGAGAAGGGGAGGGAATTACGAATGATGATTATTTTTTGACCGCAAAATGTATCGCGTCTATCGAATGTCGAAGCGAATCGCACGGCTGAGTTCATCGCAAAGAGGTGTCTGGCGAGCAGGCATTCGGAACAGATGAAATGAGCGACTGTCATTGCGGATGGGAATTGTGCTGAAAAGGCAAAGCGTGCGTTTTCGGTGCTGGAGTCAGCTGGTATTCCTGGGGAAAGAGGGAGGGAATTACGAGCGATGATTATTTTGTGAACGCAAAATGGAATGTGTCTTACGCATGTCGGTAGAGTCGTGTGACTCGCTTCATCGCACGGTGGTAGCTGGCAAGTAGATATTTGGAAAGGATGAAATGAACATCTAGCTTTAGTGAGAAGTATGCCGTGAAGGACTGAGATGTGTGTTTTCGGCTGATGCGGACAGATCTGGGAGATCTTGCAGCCGGATAATATTGACGGCTGGCGCAGGCACGCGATATGTATTGAGTAAAAGTGCAGCTCGGAATTTTCGAAAGTTTTCGAAAAGCGTCTGAAAGTCGATCGTTACCGCTGCAAAAAGCAGATCCGTCACGCTTCGCCGAATCCACGAATACGCTTCATCGCAAGAAATGAGAAAGAACCGAGTTTCTTTTCAGCTGATCCAATTAGGAGAAATGCGCGTCAATCAGTGGATCATTCCGCTCGCGTGAATGTTTCAACGATCGCAATTATTTCCCGACTTCCATCCGCCCCATTTGTCCAAGACACAACGCGCACCCTTTCCGCCCTCGCTAAATGATCCTCCACGCGTCTCGAACGTGCCGCGCTTTGCGAAAACGATACATCGCACGGCGAATCGCCGGAGAACAGCCGGAGGGAAAATAGCCGACGCACGAGTGAACTTCTTTCTCCAGTTATTCTGTGTATCGTTGTGCGTAAGCGCCCTTTAGCCTCCATTTTTACATCCCACGCGCACTCTGCAACCCCTGGCAGCCACGACCCTCGATGCACCTGATGCCACTTGAAATCCGCTCTACCAAGAGATCTCTACTCGCGACTCGATATGAATGCGAGGCCCCGCGTGTGTGCGCACGCGAATGCACGTGCATACAACTCGATCGCGGATGAACGAGCGCACACGCGTGCGCGCACACAGCGACGGGGTGAAATTCAAATAAACGCAAATGTCGATACGAAATAACGAGCCGGCGAACTAACGGCAGGGCGAACGATAAAACGAGAGACAAACGGCGCGTTATATCTTCGTCCTTCGCTCCTCGTTTTTCTTTCTTTTTTTTTTGTATCGAGCGCGACGATTGCCCCGACACCGATGTCGGAGTGAAACGTTGGAAAGTCCATCGAAGGAAATCGTCAGCGGTGATAAGGCGCGAGATCAATGTCGCCGGGCAAGTCGGAGCTTTGCGGTTTAAAAGGTGGACGTGTCATATCGATAAATCGTTCCCGTTTGCCCGCGGCGATGCGCTCAATTGACATGATTGTGGCTGCGTGCGATGAACTGTAAACGCTTCGGTAAATAAGAAACAATTTATCACGGTGACGTTTGGTCGTCGGAACGATCCCGGGGGAATAATGTTTTAAACGATCCAATTGCTGCTTAGCGCGTAAGCGCTCGTGTCAACGTCTCCGATAATGTATGGGGAGAAGGAAGAAAGAAACACCAAGTGCTAATGAGCCAATATCATCACGCGTCATACGAGCCTGCAAAAAAGTAGTTTCGATCATCTGACAATTCTAACTTTATGCTTCCCCCTTTACATCAACAGTTTGAAAACATGTGCACCTCACATTTTTCTCAATCAGTAAATTCGAGGGTCAATACCCCTTTGATGAGGTCATAAACCAAGTGTCGAAACGTCAGAATTTCCCTTTCAACAAGATATATTATTTCATACATATTAATGGGCCGGTTTCGCCAATATAATTTTGCAACACTACTGAACAAAAAAGCAACGTAAAAAATATCGCGAGCACTTACACCGAGGCCCCGGCGCGATTTCCATGAAACACGCATTTAATCCAGTTCTCGCGCGCAGGATAGTGAACGTAGAGACACGCATCATTGAAAATGCAAAAACCTTCGCGTCTCCGACGACATGCGAGGCGGCGTTGAGAAAATTCATTCCTGGCACTTGCCAATTGGCAATTGCAACGTCTGATAGCATAATGACGGAACGGATGCGTGCACGCATTTGACGCATCTGCCCGGTGCGTTTTGCTCTCGCAAAGTGGAGGACGTGTGTGATATATAGTACGCTCCCTGCGTGCACTTTGTACCGCGTACAGGCCAGATGAAAGTACATTACGAGCGGCGGGAGCACCGAATGTGTGTGCGCTTTGTTCTAATGACACTCCCACAAATCGTGTCGGTTTGATGCATGGCGCTGGGCAGGTGTATTATGATAGCGTATAGACGTTGTTAAGCGAATTCGACGAGCGGTATTATTAGATTATACAGACAGATCGGCGGACGTCAGTTTTGCAATGGTCGAGGTGAGTTTATTATATCACTTTGTGATCACTGCGGAATGCGCAAGAAATTTGGGCGATGATCATTTGATTCTGTTGCCAGTGAACAGCGTTAAGCACAAATAAGCATGACGTTAACTGATCCACGCAATGGATTGTTACGAAGAGCACAGAAAATTGCAAAGAATCAAAGTGGCGTAATTGTTAGTCGATTTGCACGGTGTAATTATGTTTTCAGATCCAACAGTTAGTGCAGTGAGTAGACATCTCGCGTTGAGCAAAAATAAGCATGATGTTAAGTGACCCATACAACCGATCATTATAAAGAATACAGAAAATTGCAAAAAATTAAAGGTGTAACTGTTAGTTTGATTTACTCGCGGTGTCATTATGTTTCCGGATCCAGCGCTTAGTATTGATTGTAATTATTAATTGACTATTATATTGAGTATATATCCTGCATTGAACATAAATAAGCATGACGTTAAACGGTCCGTACCACGTGTGTTATTATAAAGAACACAGAAGCCGGCAAGAAATTAAGCGTAACGTACTTGTTAGTCCATTTACTCCCGCTATCATTATGTCTCCAGACCCAACTCTCACTATATGATTTTACAGTGTCTCTTAACGTTTCCAATTCCTCATTCCACACAACTGCCACCTTTTCCCCCGTTAACTGCAGCTCTGACCAAGAGACAGGATACGTCCAGTCAATCCCATGCTAGAATTCAATCAATAAACGGTCGCGCACTCGTGTGCTCGAGCAATCTCGAAATACATGCTAACCCGCAACGCACCATTCGCCCACTTTCTTTGAACGACGTATTCGGTAAACAGCATCGGACACCGCGCAATGTGACTCCGTCGATTAACCCCGTGCGTGTTAAGCGAAACGTGCGAACGAGAAAACGAAGTGGAAAGTAGCAATTACTAACGGCTTCATTACTGCATAATAGTTTTACCGCTGCTACTCGGTACATTACAGGCAACCCGTCAGCAGCACCTGCCCCAAGTTCGTAATTTCCAACAATCGGAAGTCGTCAGGCACGTCTTCGTAAATCACGCCGGCGCTTATCAGTAACTGCACCTACCATTAGCTGACCGGCGCACTCTCTCATTTGCAATTTCCAGCAATCGGAAGTTCCCCGGCCCCCGTATCGTGTACCGACGATATCGTACGACAAGTAGCGCCATTAAATAATGAACGGTAAG
The DNA here is from genome assembly GCA_033815515.1 of Cryptocheilus praepositus. Lineage (NCBI taxonomy): Eukaryota > Metazoa > Arthropoda > Insecta > Hymenoptera > Pompilidae > Cryptocheilus > Cryptocheilus praepositus. The sequence continues at coordinate 16,121,472 of JAWWQZ010000035.1, read as the reverse complement.
TGAATCTATCGGACCTTCCTCCGCCCTACGCTTTCCTTTTCGTCCTACCACGTTTCTCGTGCCCTGCCAATTCTAACGTGATTAATTGAACGCCATCGTTAGCGTAATGCTGGCCTGCTATTTCGTGCCGTTGTTAGGCTGATAGTATGAACGGCGATGTTAAGTGTTTACTATTATTCTGTACGGAGAGGATGCTGCGTTTCACGGCGTTGCTTCCAACTGTCGATAATGTATAGGTTGTTCGATACGCTGCGAGCTTTACTATTGCATGAAGCTAGTGTGCCACGCTGTGTCTCTCGCGAATTAGGTTCCGGAAGCGATGTGGTTAAGATCTAACCTTACTGATCAGCTTGGAAGTATGAATCGGCAGAATTTACATAGAACAGTCCTATTACCATATTCCTACAAATTTAAAATTAATTGACTCATCGCTAGACAGGAAAAGTTACTAGAAAAGTCACTAGACAGGAAAAGTTACTAGAACTTACTTCAACTTCGGTGGATATCTTTCCTGTCTGATACAGGGGTATCATCGACGTACTTGAACGAAGACAAAAGAAAGACTGCCGCCAAAGATTATAAACCTATCAATAGCCATGTCGTTTGTGGATACAAACGTCTCTGTCACAAACATATGCAAGGCATCGGAACAGTTACATGTAACCGCGAATGCTTGAAAAACTTTACCGAAAACCCTTGACAGAAGCAAAAACGGCAACTTCTGCGATAAATACGGACTTCGTCGATAATAACGCCAACGCGCGCTCGCACGGAAATCAGCAGTGATGCGAAATCTCGTTGGCCCCGCCGCTTTCAACAATCGGAAGTTCGCCGGTTCGTCTTCATCAGTGCATAGCGAGTGGCACTCTTGTGTAGAGGCCCGTGCCGGCACTGAGCAATTCGCGGAAAACGGAAGGCCGGAAGTGAGTGTCTCGAAATTCAATTCGACGGGACGTGCCGCCTCGCGGAAATTGCAGCAGCTCGCCGGATTCGTCCAACGAGCGTGGGAGACACACACCGAGTGTGACAGGAGAGGCGAAAGAGAGTGAGAGGAGGAAATGAGGATACAAGAGCATGAAAAACAGAGAGAAGGAACGTCGGCCAAACGGAAAGAACAACTGCCGAAAGGGAAGAACGCATAAGTAACGAATCGGATTAACGGCGGCAAAGGATTTCGCGCACGCGGTAACGAGGAAAAAAAAGATGAGCCTCGCGCGTAATTGCTCATCGGATTAACGTCATCCCGCCGGCTGCGCCGTTTTGATCGGCGAAAAGGCGGTGCGCGGTCGGAATTATTACCGCCGAACGAAAGTGGTCGCGACTGATACGCGGCGCGCAGTAATCGGCCGGCGCGCAAAATCAATCGGCGACATTAACGAGCTCCCCGCTTGATTAATACGGCATTCCGCGTCCGCCGGGCCGACGTAAATTCGTCGCGGGCGCCCGCGGCATCGATCGTCCCGTTTTGTCGTCAGCTCCGGCTAATCGCGAGGAACGAATGTTATTTCGTTAACACGTTGACTGCCGCGGTGGTCACCGATGACCGGCGCAAAACATTTTACTAAAAATACAAAAAATTCGCCATGAAGCCTATTTGAACTTTTGCAAAAGCAATTGATATTGGAACGGTGCTTCAATACTTTGGCTTCTAACAACTTTGCGTTAAATTCATTTTACATGATTTAATCATACTCTGCAATATTTCATTGCATCGCGGTTCTAACATAGCAAAATACGCGGTGACGGGTGCAAAAGATTTGAGTAAAAATGCAAAAAATTGGCAATGAAGTCTATTTGCAATCTCGCAAAAGCAATTGATATTGAAACGATGCTTCAATACTTTGGCTTCTAACAACTTTGCGTTAGATTAATTCTGCACGATTTAAACATACTCTGCAGTATTTCATCGCATCGCGTTTCTAATCTACCAAAATACGCTTGGCAGTCAACGTGTTAATCACTCATGCGCCAACCGGAGCGTGTCACGTTCGACCGATCCTGTCGCGGACGAGCGAGGGAAAGAGTCGGTGAGAAGACGCGGAGACCGCGAACTCGAGCGGATGAGGAGAAAGACGTGCGGAGAAAAAAGCGGCCAGAGCGAGAAGTGTGTTCGAGCGGAAGGGAAGCATGGGCAAGCCGGAGGCTGCGCGATGAAGAGAGAGAGATAGCGGCGTTCTCGTCTGGCGTCGGTACGCTCGCCCAACGATCTCGTTTACGTCTTACAATTGGTTGCGGGACGACTCGATGAGAGAGGGAGCACATCATCATCGGAATTATTACAACTTCCGGTGACGTTAAGCGAATCTATAGGGAACGCGCTGCCACGGAAGCTGTAACTCGTCTCGATTACGTCATCGTGCGCTGCGACCGCAGAGTATCGACATGCAGAACAATGGCGCACGGTCTGGCCGGAGACCGCGAGCAGAATTTCGCGCGGTGCACCTGGATGTTCGACTGCGGAGCCAGCTCGTGATTGTCATTTCGACGGGGACAAGGTCGGTGCGCTTTAATTGCGCGCGGCCTCGGGAGGAAACCGAAATCGCAGTTGCGGGCGGAGGGATATTAACATGTGAGGTCACGCGTTACGTGTGTAATAAGCGTCGTCTGCGAGCTTATTTATCGCGGCCGATTGCGTCGTGTGCCAACGTGAAGGAGCGGTGACAGTAGGAGACGAGACGGCGGGTCAGTGTAGAGACAGAACTTTTCATGTCGACGATAGCGGAGTAATAATGAATGCTTGTACGGTCGATGACGCGTGCCGTGTTATTAAACGGAAACACGCTGCATGAAATGAATATTTGATCGATGAAGTTCATATTCGTACCGTACTCGCGTTTAATAAGTTTACATACGCCAAAATTAATATCGGAAGTATTAATATTGGAATATTCTCACACGCACCAGTTAATCTGGCATGTACTACTCGATTAAAAAGACGCGTATCGCCGTTTTTCTGTCGCGTCTGCGGGATATAGAGATCGATTCGCGACGTCTTCCCTATTGCAGGCCGAGTGGGCGAAAAAGCGTAGAAAATCTCGAAGGTGTACATCGTAACAATCTTGTCACCGTGAAATATCGACAGTACGTCGTAACAATCTGTTTCTTTCGGAACGGCAAACTGTATCGAATTATCCTTTACCGCGAGGATCACCTGCCTGTAAAAACGTTCGCTAGCGAGACGTGAGGGAACGACAGCGGCGACGAAAGACTCCGAGTCCTTGAGCTGCCGATCGTATCGCAAACGACCCGACGTGTATCGTTCGGCGAAATTATCAAAAATTCTGCCCGCCGAGGTTCTTGACCGCGTGGAAGCCGGCTGACTAACGAGTGCCGGCAGACGTGCGCTCGGCTGCCAATTTGGCAGCGTCTTCGGGAAAATAAATCAGCCTTAACCGAATCGAATCGCCGATGCGTGTATCCGCGTCCCCCCCAAACGCTCCGTTAACCGCCTATTGTCACGGTATTGTTCGCGGACGTAACAAAAAGTCGACCGACCTGCCGGCTTCGTCGCTTAACGCATGGGCGATACGTGTGGGCGTACGTTTCCAACGGCTGCGTCCGCGAAACAAGTTGATCTAGTTGACCGCGTTGATTTTCGCGATGAGGAAACGTTAACACTTTGACTGCCATGCGTATTTTGCTGCATAAGAATGGCAATGCTATGAAATACTACAGTGTTTGATTGAATTATGCAAAATGTAAATAATGTGCAGGTATTGGTATTGGATAATGAATATTGTGCAGGTATTGAATTATGCAAAATGTAAATAATGTACAGGTATTGGAGACCGAAGGATCGCATCACTATTGTAACAATAACTGCATTTATAAAATAATTATTGCTACCCATTGTAAATATTTTGGAACTTCAGTAAAATCTCTTACGCCGGTCAGCGGTGTCCATCGTGGCAGTCAAAGTGTTAAAAGAAGGTTAAAAGAAGAACCAATACGGGGGCCGCAAATAGTGTCAGGCAGAACCGACGATACGGAAGACGAGGCCACGACGTCGCGTGGTAAAAATAGGCTCCTGAAATTGGCAGTGTTTTTGCGGGCGCGCCGAAGAAATATACGGAATCGCAGTAAATGTTTGCACGGGAAAAGTTCCACGGAGACTAACACAGAAAATGCGGAGCGACGCGATTCTACGTTCTTTCGGTCATGCCTGCATTCCGCGTTGCTTAGACCAAGATTATAGGATTGAACGTAAGAAGCGTGGACTTCATTCCTACGCTCTCGCGGAAATGATGATGCGCGAGTGTATTAGATTGCGGTACGGGACGCGGTCATGTTTTACAGTACGTTTACCACAATTACGGTACGCCTGACGAGACTATGTCCGGCGTTACACTTAGAGAGTGTCTAACTTTCAGCAAAGTGATCGGAGATTTTGCACGGGTGTGTCGGATCGCGGGAAGCGCGGATGGTTTGTAGAAATAAATATGAACGTGCCTTGTCAACGCGGGCAATCTATCGTTGCAACAATTTTCATCCCGCGTCGATGAAGAAAAACATAATTGTGGTCAAGCGATCAGAACTTTCACTCGTTGACAGCGTGGATGAGTATTCAATCGTATTAGTATATCGATTATGTTAATAACACCTGTTCTTGTAGAAATTTCATCCGGCTTTCCGACGCGGGAAGTCTCGATGTATGCGTACATCCGCAGTCTGTTATTAAATGAAATGTAATAATTACGTTTTTCTGAGAACCCGGCACGCGTAGTATACCGTGCAAAAACAAATAAACATCAATAAATCTTGACGATACCGCCAACGAGTGCTCTTCATTCGCGAGAAGCCATTCGTACGACGAGTTTTATTGACACATGTTAATTGTGTTCAAACACAAGAGGTATCACTTGCATAATGAGTTTTCCCACGTCTTGTCGAGAGAGTTTACCGAACGAGCGTAGAGGGGGACCTGTACAAATGGGAGTCAACGAAAGTGAGAAGGAACGTGAAAAAGGTCGATTAAAATCGAGAGTAGGGTTTGAGGCGACGCGGAGAAGATGATGATTGAAGTACACCTTCCAGATTTGGTAGCGCTGCCCCTTCAACGGCGGACTGTGATTGTCAAATATTTGGCCAACGCTTCCTGCACAGCTCTTACTTTCAAACTTTCGCAACGCTCTATCAATTTCACGAGCGCACACGTTATGACGCATACACGTGTTTATGATACATGAATGATGTCCACAGCCCATCCACTCTACATTGTAGATTTTACGACACATAATAATGGAATTAGCCGACGGAGCGTCAGTTGTTTAAACATAAATTTACTCGATAATGGCACCTGTTATCAGATAACAACGTTTGCAGCGTGCGAGCCGCTGCCATATACACGCCCCGCGTGCAACAAAATTCAGCTATATACCAATCCGGAAATTTAACTCTTGCCCACTCTACCGTCTATCGAATACCCTCCACACGCATAAAACGCAATATCCTGCTACTAGTCAATTTTGCAGCAAACTCCGACTCATAAAACAATTTCAATACATTATCAGCCCCCGCCGTTAATACAACTCCGACACGTTAATTCTTGAATATAACGCGCGCGCTTCGCGAGATCGATATCAAAAAGCGCTTAAAGGGTACGCTAGTGGAAAATCAATTTTATCAGGGCCGACACCATCGAAGTTATAGGACGTACAGCCGCTTACGTCGTGCCTCCACTCTCGAGAATTGCCCGCGGCGGTATCGTGAAATGAGTCTCGTTTTCGAAGGTTGGCGAACCGGCGGAAGAATGTGGCTGGTTGACAGCAGAATGGGATCCAGGAGGATCGATGCTCTTGGACTCGCGCGCTTGTTCCTCGCCCAAAAGGATCGGCCCACCCGCCAGTCTGCCTTCTCTTCCTTCCTCCCTTCTTCCCTTCGGCCCTCCCGGTCCTATCGCGTTTGACAAGGGGCGGCCACGACAAAAGTGCAGGGGAAGCGTCGTTCCTTGACCGCCAATTCGATATCGGGATAATTCTTTCGAGGGGCGACGTCATCAGGGGAATCATGTGTTGAGTCGCAATTGACGTTATAAGTAAAGTTACCGAAACTTTCGTTTGTAGAAATTGTGTACTTCCACAATATGAATAACGAAATATTTGACGTAACGTTCGATGTACCGAAATTGCTTAGGTCGATGATATTTTTCCAGAAAGTCCTATGTTAATAAATTATGTATTTATATTTTGTAAATGTGTGTCAATTTTGATACTTGACGTTTGATTCGTCACAATGTTTGAGTTATGGCCGAATGGTGGTGTTGTGAAATCATATGTTTATCGATTACATATGGAAGGTAATACGAAACGCTTGACAAATGAGATTTTCTGTTTGTTACACATTCTGAGGACAAAAAATGTACCGAAATTGCTTAGGTCGATGATATTTTTCCAGAAAGTGCAGTATTGATAAATTACGTATTTGTATTTTGTAAATGCGTTTCAATTTTTATGCTTGACGTTTGATTCGTCACAATGTTTGAGTTATGGCCGAATGGTGGTGTTGTGAAATCATATGTTTATTGATTACGTATGGAAGGTAATACGAAACGCTTGACAAATGAGATTTTCTGTTTGTCACACATGCTAAGGACAAAAAATCATGTGAAGATAAATTCCTGATGGAAAGAGTAGACTTGGCAACGGCGTCTCACGGCAATTACGGTGTTTGCACACACATAGTTTGAGGCTCTCAACGGGGTACCTTGATAACATCCGTCGCGATAATAAGCTAGGTCAACGCTGTTGCACGTTTTCTAATGTAATTGTTCCGTTCTAAAAGACCTCTGATATCTAGTCAGTTGTTTTGCAAACAATATTTTATCTTTCAAGGGTACGGACGTGTCCAATTATTACTAATTAAAATATGCGAATAACAAAAAACATGTGCGGACAATAAAAACAACTTCAACGCACAGCAGAAACTGACATATTCAAATGACAAAATCTAATGCTGTTTTCTCAGCAAAGAAGGCAAACATAACAGATCATTATAATGAAGTGCTTAGCTACCAAATTGATGGAAGAAAACTTCGAGATACTACTCAATATCAAATGATGCATTAATGCAAGATTCCATTATACTTCGACCGTTTACTCATACGAAGATAAAAATGATTATCACCGATCGACACACACCAATAATAACCTCTAGCTCCACTATCAATTAATGCCAGGAGCATCGACCGATTTGCTCGACATAACAAGTCGCCCTAAAGCGGTTTCGCACTTTTTCCGGAACCCCAATGCCGTCGAAACTCACGAATTCCACCGGCAGACCACAGGGAGACACGTAGGGCACGAGTGGTCTGACACAGACAGCGACAAGACACGGCTGCGTGCGTCGTTCTTATCTGCGGAATGCCGGGCGACAATTATTATTGACAGGAAAACAGCGAAAGTCCAGCCTCTCTCCGGGACAGGCCGACAATCGGCGTGTTCCAGTCTCTTAACTCCATCTCCGGCTGCCGTTTCGCGATAAGCGTGCGCCTAGTTTCAACCGACATATCCTCGTCAGCGGGACACAGTAATAATAATAATTACATAAGAGAAAACAGCGATCAGACGACGATACGCCGTCTGCCGACAAACGAGTGGGACTTTCGATCCGTTCAACGCCAGACGGCATCGCGATTAATTGCCACGCACTAATTACTTATTTGTTTGCGAGCGCGTGAACACGCGCGCATCCCGTTCTGGCGACGTGTGTAGTGGCACTTTTTCGCGGGGCACTGATATGCGTTCGGTGGGGCTTAATTATTCTTGACGGCGCCGCGCGTCTTGTGCGGCTTAATAAAGTGCCTCCGGTTCGATGTTATGCGGTTGGACGGCGATGCTATCAATATTCTTGCAAGACCGGGGGTATTCATACGCGATGTTTGTCAATTATGGCAGACGTACTAATTGTTCGTGTTAACGCGTGCATGCGCGTCGAATGAATCGGAGGGTGAAGGTGTGTGTTTCTGTCGACACCTTCGGCGCGCGCATCATCGAGGCCCTTTTGTTCGGGAAAATTGAGAGGCCTGTGCAAACGTCAAAGTAATTTCGTTCTATCGATTCGACGTTACGGTAGTCATTGTTCGTCATTGTTCGACGCCGACAATTTTCTCGGCCACGGGTTTCCACTTGGGCAATGCACCAAGGAATGCGGCGGAGTTCAATGGTCGAAAGAAAGTCGTCTTTGTTATTTGCCTTCCACTTCATTTCGCCGTGGACATATAAATTGCAAGGGCGGAGAAACGTCGCGCGCGGATGTACCAAATTTTCCCGAACGTCAGTACCGGCGTCGGGGACCTTTCATCGTAACAGTGCATTCTGCTGAATGTGAATAAATTCCCGAAAAGCCAAAAAGCACGCACTTCGTCGGTTACTCTTTGTGCCGCTGCAAACAGTCAAATTCAATCATTTTAACCGAGCCCCAGCACACCAGACTTCCGCAAACCTCATTACACGCGAATCTTTTTCATCCCGCCGCTGTACGCTGCCACGCACCGAAAATCCACCAGACGCGGGAACAAAAGGGTAACTCTTCGCGCACCCCGAAACATCGAAATTCAATAACTTCGTCTACGTTGCACCTCCGTGCACACAGGCACCGACATTGTAATTCCCGTATTTCCATTATACAAACATAATTCTTCGTACCTATTACGGCAACAGCCGCCCTCCTTCATATTTCACCGCCTGCGCGTCCAAAAGAACAACCCTAATGCGAAAATAATACCACATAACGTCTCCGCACGCTGAGAGAACACTACCGGTGTCCATCGATTATCCGTTCCTGCAGGAAGACGTTTCTGGCAGGACAAGGGGGGCAGAAAGGGAAGCGGGCACGGCCGGGCAGCATCGAGAAGGGAGGATGAGAATAAAAGGAAGGACTCGCCAGAGGCAACGCCGCCATTAACGAGCGATCGAGGCGGCGACGAGGCGCAATTAATTTCCCGCGGCTTCTTGCATTACGTTTAATTAACATAATCCGCCGGCGGGATCGTGCGGCAGAGCGTGCTTACGCACACGACACACGCGTACGCACGCGATGCACACGCATCTCGCCGACGCACGCAACCGGAGGCGCGGCGAGATGAAAAATTCGATCGCGATGCACCCGCGACACTTTTTTCCCCGATCGCGAGGCATTTTCATAAGTGCCGCAGTGCGGGCGATGGTGGAGCAACGTTTTTTGCGACTTCATGTGTCGAAGCATGGGACGAGCGTTAGACGTTGTTGCATGTGAGGTATGATGGGGATTTTTTTAACCGCAAGCGATCGTCGGTGGTAGATCGTTAGACTGTCTTGTCAAACCGTATGGCTCGGCGATTACGGAAACATTTTTGTTGGTTACATCGTAGGTGATGGGCAGGTTCAAGAGCGACTTTGACGATGTGTCTGAGAACTGATGTGTTGCAGGACCTGATATCGGAGAATCGGAGTATGGACGTAGATGAATTCGATGCGTATTTTAGAAACTGCTATGTAGTTGCATAGGAATAACTTTACTGAATTCGTGTGGATGCAAAATCATACTTTTATAATAATGTTAATAATTTTTGTGCCTGGTTTTAGTTGAATGTGGTAAATTTATGTGTGTAATAGGCACTTGACAGGAAGGCTCATTGGACTTGGAACATACAAGATAAAATGAAACACATTTAACACGTTGACTGTCAAGCGTATTTTACTATATTAGAACAGTGATGCTAAGAAATACTACAGTGTCCGACTGAATTATGCAAAATGGAAATTATGTGCAGGTATTGGAGACCAAAGAATCGAATCACTATTTTAATAACAATTGAATTTATAAAGTAATAATTGTTACCCATTGCGAATATTTTGGATCTTCAGTAAAATCTCTTGCGTCGGTCACCGGTGACCATCATGGCAGTCAAAGTGTTAACCAAAAACCGGCACAAAAGTGATTAACAGTGGCTAGTTTACGTGCTGGTTAGTACATGGCGTGCTGAAACCATTTTTCGTAGATCATTGTGAAGCACCGTTATACAGTATAATCTGCTCTCGCAGCTGCTTCGAAGAATCACTTTCATATACTTTTATGCACCAATTAAAAGCACTTATCCGATTAAATTCTGTACGGTGAAAGAACAATAGCATCAAACGAGGATGTTCCTCTCACACAGAGACCCCGCATACTAAAACTCCGATAATTCAGTCGCCTAGCCGGCTACCATTATTAACTTTTTCATCCATTCCAATCTATACCCTCGGCGCTACAAAAACGCGCGCTGCTCTCGCTGCAGAAATGAATTACGAAAGATACGTCGGAAAATCTTCGCGGATTTTTTTCAACATGATTTAATACACACGTACCCGCGCGCTGAGTGCAGCAAAGCGGAATCCACGATAACCGGCCGAATTTTCGTAGAAACCAAACGAGGCGATATCGTATTTTTCCCCGCCAACCAGAACCTTTAAATTACCTATCCGCCAAATAAATCCCCCCCGAACGATTATTAGAAACCGATATCCCATCGGAAAACATATACGCCGCGTATCAATTAATATTCATCCGCGCGCGTCCGCGTTTACTTGTTTCCGCGCGTAAACCCGTAATCCCATCCTCGCCGAGCGTTCACGTGCCAATCAATGATTTTCCATGCTGAAAAACGTTAGTTCGCATCCTCGACACAATTTTTTCCTGCACACCCGCCGTTCCTCCTCTCCGCCATTTACCGGCCACCCCCCGCGCACGTATTTATACACGCGTCCGACTCTCTCCGTACCCCCTTTCCCTCATTGGCTCAATGCCTGCTCGAAACGAACTAGTTCCGTTCTCATGCATAACGCGGCACATTGCACCGACGCACGTGTGAACGCAGCCTAAAACCGGTCCCACCCACACGCGGCGGGCTTACACACGCTCGTATCGCTCGTACTCGCGCGATCACACGCGTGCGATCGCGCGTGTGCAAACATGCGCACGTAGGCACGCACGACATGGGACCGTGTCGACAGGGGGGGGATAATCGAAATAAAAATGTTCTAATTATCGACGACAATGTTGCGACACCTCTTTCTCCTCCCTCTCACCACTCTCGTTGCTCTCTTTTAAGCGAGCACGCTGCTTCGGGCTGCTTCGGACCCGCCGAGCGTGCGTTGTTGGCGGCGCAGGTCGTTAACTCGGGGAAAAGAAATTTTCTAGCGCCAATAGTCGGCCGTCGGCCAGTGGCGCCCTGCACGCCGAATACCAATGCCCACGGGTGATTAATGGAAATCGATGCCGGTGGCACGCGGTGCTCGCTTAAACGAGATTTTCACATTTTTTAACGCGGACTTTACCGTCTTGCAACGCTGACGATTGGCGCGCAGTCCTGGAGCTGGGGAGAGGCGAGTGGAAATGGCATGATTTTGTCGTGGGAGTCAATCATTTCGGGGAGATCGGTCAGCAGAACGTAAGTATGTCGTGTATGCATGAAATGTCGTCTTTCTAGGTGAGATGGGGATTGGACTTTTTTTGCAGCAAGGGGAATGATAATGTAATGTAAGTAAGCTTAAGAATGCCATCAAGCACAAGTCATGATAACATAACATAATGTCTGCCTGTTGCTTCATCCTTTCTAAAGTATTTGAAATTATACATCTTTTTATTGTTTAAATGTGGGCGTTTACCGCAGAAGGGAGCCGGTGAGGTTCCGAAAGTTGTTGAGTTAAGAAATAAAGTCCACATTTCAATCGTAGGCATTCAACCGTAGACATTTCAATAATTTCATACATATAACTTAATCACACATATCTGTAAAATAAGCTCCTGAAGAGTAGGCTGAATACATATTCAACCACAACTGGCGTAGAATTCTAAAAGTTAAGGTCAAGCGATAAAAGTTATTCGGTGCCAGTAACACGTGACTTTTGGAAAAATACCGGGGATATATGATCCGCGTAAAGTGTATCACTGAAGCTGCGAGTGAGGTTAGGGAATGAAACTGTTGTGGAACGTTTACAGTCGGCTGGGCATTTCGTCGATATATTTTTGTGCCGCGCATTGGGTTCGTGAAAGACGATAACGTTTACGCTGTAGTAACGTCGATATTATATTGACGTACGATAACAGTGGAAATATTTTTGTGCGTTAATACAGGCTAAATGGGAAAAATAAAGAAGGAACTAAACGTGACGTTAAATATATTGCCCATACACGCAGAAACTGTCATCAGCGATAACGGCGCAGAAAATAAATGAACTACTTAACCAGCGCCTAGGTACTTAACGAATTAACTGCTAGAAGAGAGCTTGCATAAAGTATGCTGCAGGTAAGCCTGTCCCGTCAGCAAACGCGTAAATCATCAGTACGAACCAAGGGGTCTAGCCATGGAACTTGATAACTGACATTTTTCATTTGTAACCATGTGAAAAAATACCAGAAATTACCTGACGCACTAAAGGTCTTTCTACATACTTGGAGACGGTGAATTAAAGTCTAAAGTCAAAAATAAATTAATAAATTCATTGCGTCATTCTTATCGGAAACAATTTGCGCCTACTGTAAATTGCATGATGAAACTGTTCCGATTTACCGGAATTAGCGGATAAATTCTACGCCATTTATCCCTTCAAGACATTTTTGCATCGCGTTTGCATAACTTCCACGTGTCCATGAAAAAAAAACTGTAAATTCGTTGTTGTAGCGCTCCTTCAACGTGTCAAGCGCGCGAGACTAGTCGGAACCAGGTTTATTAACGGCACGGCAATTTTCTCGCACAACTTGCAACGACTCTAATGATATTTTATGAGGCCGATCGCGCGGCCGCTCGGCTGCCAAGTCGAGGAGAAAAGAGTCGCGAGTGGGAGAGACGGAGCAAGAAAAGCCGGCAAAAACAACGACAGAAGGCAGGGAGGAGAGAAAGAGAGAGAACTGGGACGAAAAATGCGCTCGCCGATGGCCCGCAAAACGTTCGACACGTTTCCGAGACCGCTCATTACGTTCCGTACGCACTCCTCGCATGTAAGCTTTCCTCGATACTTTACGAGCGCGGAAAAAGAGTTAAACCGTACGCCCATCGTTGCTGCTTCTTGCGTAAGGAAAGTTCGCGCATTTGCGCACCCGCCTAATAATCGCCACAGGAACAAGGAAGTCGCAAGAAGTCGGCGAAGAGGCAAGTATCATTTGAAAACCGTCGAAGCAGCGAGTGCGTACGTCAGAAGTAAGCGTTTCAAAACACGGGGGCCGCGATCGTATGACAGTTTAGTGCACGTCAGACGGATCAATTGCGTAAGGAAAGTTCGCGCATTTGCGCCGCAGGAACAAGGAAGTCGCGAGAAGCCGGCGAAGAAGCAGGTATCATTGGAAGACCGTCGAAGCAGCGAGTGCGTACGTCAGAAGTAAGCGTTTCAAAACACGGGGACCCCGATCGTATGACAGTTTAGTGCACGTCAGACGTATCAATTGCGTAAGGAAAATTCGCGCATTTGCGCACCCGCCTAATAATCGCCGCAGGAACAAGGAAGTCGCAAGAAGCCGGCGAAGAGGCAGGTATCATTGGAAAACCGTCGAAGCAGCGAGTGCGTACGTCAGAAGTAAGCGTTTCAAAACACGGGGGCCGCGATCGTATGACAGTTTAGTGCACGTCAGACGGATCAATTGCGTAAGGAAAGTTCGCGCATTTGAGCACCCGCCTAATAATCGTCGCAGGAACAAGGAAGTCGCAAGAAGCCGGCGAAGAGGCAGGTATCACTGGAAAACGGTCGAAGCAGCGAGTGCGTACGTCAGAAATAAGCGTTTCAAAACACGGGGGCCGCGATCGTATGACAGTTTAGTGCACTTCAGACGGATCCATTGCGTAAGGAAAGTTCGCGCATTTGCGCACCCGCCTAATAATCGCCGCAGGAACAAGGAAGTCGCAAGAAGCCGGCGAAGAGGCAGGTATCATTGGAAAACCGTCGAAGCAGCGTGTGCGTACGTCAGAAGTAAGCGTTTTAAAACACGGGGGCCGCGATCGTATGACAGTTTAGTGCACGTCAGACGGATCAATTGCGTAAAAATTCGCGTTTCAAAACACGGGGACCCCGACAGTCAGACGGATCAATTGCGTAAGGAAAGTTCGCGCATTTGCGCACCCACCGCATAATCGCCGCAGGAACAAGGAAGTCGCAAGAAGCCGGCGAAGAGGCAGGTATCATTGGAAAACGGTCGAAGCAGCGAGTGCGTATGTCAGAAGTAAGCGTTTCAAAACACGGGGGCCATGATCGTATGACAGTTTAGTGCACGTCAGACGGATCAATTGCGTAAGGAAAGTTCGCGCATTTGCGCACCCGCCTAATAATCGCCGCAGGAACAAGGAAGTCGCAAGAAGCCGGCGAAGAGGCAGGTATCATTGGAAAACCGTCGAAGCAATGGGTGCGTACGTCAGAAGTAAGCGTCTCAAAACACGGGGACCCCGATCGTATGACAGTTTAGTGCACATCAGACGGATCAATTGCGTAAGGAAAGTTCGCGCATTTGCGCACCCGCCTAATAATCGCCGCAGGAACAAGGAAGTCGCAAGAAGCCGGCGAAGAGGCAGGTATCATTGGAAAACCATCGAAGCAATGGGTGCGTACGTCAGAAGTAAGCGTCTCAAAACACGGGGGCCGTGATCGTATGACAGTTTAGTGCACGTCAGACGGATCAATAGCGGCGGCGACCGCAGGAAGCTGAGAGCACTTCGGACTAATGACTCAAAGGCGCGAGTTAAATCAGTCGGGATGCATGTGTAACGTATACATTTACATTGTCTAAGCCTGGCGGAGATTTATGCGCGCGTCTCGGTGCACGGTCCACAGACGAGACCCGGGCGTTTAGATTTAACTGCGGCTTAACGTAGTCTAAACCGTGCTACCCAACGGATCCACCTCTCCCGCGAGATTAACCATAAACGCCGAAGTTCCTTCCCCGAGCTTCGCGCGGAATTTACGTGCGAACGGCATCCGAGTCTCTCCCCGCGCGCGGAAAATTGTGCAAGACTCATTCTCTCCTCGTCTCCGGCCGTTTCGATCGCTGAATAGCTGTACACGCTGCGCAGTGGAAGGATCGAGATCTATAGGAGATCTGTAATTAACGGGACCGCGGGACTATGCGAACATCGTGCTTGAGTGAGTAACGATGTTCGCGAAAGCACGCTCATCGCCGCCGCGTATCAATGCGCTGAACAATTGAGTCTGCCACGTTCGGATAGAAGCGGACGGTCCGCTTTATGGCCGCGCGAAATGTGAGTAGCCGTAATTAAATTTACGTGCGACCTCACTTCCGTCAAACGCGATTAAGCGAGTGCGCGTAACGAATCGATCGTTTATCGTGTCCGATAACTAAATTGAATGGAAAAGAATGTGGGAGCTGAATCGCGTTCAGCGTGTCCCGCACGCAGGTTCGAGCAAATAATTGCAAAAGCGTGCTCGACGCTGGCGAGTACGAGAGCCCCGAAAAAAATGTAGAGAGCACGTTGCGCGCGCTTGGGCCGGCGCGATGTTTTGATCGATATCAATTTCATCGAGGCGCACACATGCGCGTGGTACAATTATCGTCGCAGGAACTCGAGATCGATCGGCCGCACGCATATTAATTGCGAGTCTATGCGTTGCGGCGCACTTTCGTCGGCACGAGAACGGATGCTAATTATCGGGAAAGTGTTGAGCGGGCGAGCGCGGATGCGAAAGTCCTCTCTCCTCTGGCGGAAAAAATTATTACAATATCACGCGAAATGTCGCGCGAACTCCGTCCGCGAGAGATGAAAATTAAAAACGTCCGAAATCCAGAGCGAATAAAAGCCGTCAGACCAAACGGAACCATTGCATAAACGGCTAATATTCGACGTCGTCTCTAATATTCAAGCGCACCGGAATAATTGAATCCACTCAAACGTTTATGCGCGTGCAAAGAGAACGGATACACGGGAATATTTAAGTAAGCTCATAAAAATTCGATTCATCCGGATATTTGAACAGGTTCGAAAAATGCGATCCATTGAAACGGTCGGGCACGCGAAGCGGCTTGATTCGAATAATCGCGACGAGTTTACATCAACTCGTTATTTGCGCGCACACGAACGGCCATAACGAAAATTGCCGGCCGCTCGTTCGTCGGCCGAGTATCCGCGGATTTCGCGTTTTTGCAGAATTTTCATTTTAACGCGAGATTAATGGCACCCGTTTTGCAACTGCGCCCGGCGGACGCGACTACTTTCGCTGCGATTAGAGCGGGCAACGCGACAAAATTGATGACCGAAGCGAGGAAAATCTCCGCCGGGAGTACGTATTAATTTATACGCGTAACGAGTATGACTAAGTCGACGGTTAATGTATATCTTTATGCGTGAATAATATATCGGCGGAACTAATTGACAAAAACTGAAGATATACGTATAGCGGAGAATTATCTTTCTTGCGGGCACGAGGCACCGTATCGGTAATGACGGAAAGACATGTGATAATACGGCGCGTTGACTTTTCGCTTTCGCACACCCTCGTTTGAAAACCCGACGACTATAACGAGCGACACCGTAACACAAACTGAGGAAACGACGCCTGTTTCTTGCCGGCGAACGCGATCCGTTACGTAACCTCGCTAATCGTCACCTCGAAAAGGGAAGTCGGTGGCTGCAATTTGCGCGCTCAATTAATTTATTATAGCGCGTCCATCAGGGAGGACAAGCGCAATTTTCATTCAGCCGCCGGGATCGACATATCCAATCGCGCCTTAACCCTTCTTTGCATGATGGTGGAAATTTCCATCATAACATTGAATGCCCAAAAATTATATAAAAGAACAAGTTCACTTTGATCTAACTTTGCATGATGATGGAAATTTCCATCATATTGTTTTTTGCTCAATTTATACTATAAATATATACTAAGATTTTTTTAACCATTTTTCCTTTCATTTTGAACATGAATTATATCACCTTGATTTATTTCACCAATAAAGAAAAAATCATGCAAAGAAGGGTTAATTAACATTAACTAAGTAACATTGGCTAAAGTACCCAATAATCGTCACCCCAAGACCCGTAGACATATTTTGTAACAGTTCCAAAATGTAACAAACTGCCACGATTAGATTGTAAGACTAACAGCGTTAGGACCGCCGTTGATTAGTCTTCAATAAACGCCGACACGGGGCCTTATGCAAGAGCCCGTGCCAAATCACATACACCCGTGCATCTTCGCAGGACACATCACCCGGCAAACGCAAGGACGACGTCGGGTGGTTCGCGCAAGTAACATTGGCTAAAGTACCCAATAATCGTCACCCCAAGACCCGTAGATATATTTTGTAGCAGTTCCAAAATATAACGAACTGCCACGATCAGATTGCAAGACTAACGGCATTAGCCGTTGATTAGTCTTCAATAAACGCTGAAACGGAGCCTTATGCAAGAGCCCGTGCCAAATCACATACACCCGTGCATCTTCGCAGGACCCATCACACGGCGAACGCAAGGACGACGTCGGGTGGTTCGCGCAACGATACGCGCCGGTAAGAAAAGCGAAGTATGCGGAGGGCGGTAAAAAAGGCCACGGCCGGAGAAAGGGAGGAAGCGCCGTCGAAAAAGGACAGGGAGAAAGAGGCGAAAGCGCTCGTTTTGATCTTGTTTAGGCAGGAGGAACATAAACAGCGAGAGGACAGGGGCCGAATGGCCATCAGGGGCAGTGATTTATTCAGGGTTATTGTACTGCGCGGGGTTTTTGTCCTGCGCGGGCCGCTGCTACGGGCACGGATGCATCGGTGCATCCCGCTGCAGCCCGGTGCATCCAAAAGGGCAAGAACGCTCATGGACCAACTCGGCGTACGACATTACTCAGCCCGGCTCCTTCGCCTTTTTCTACAACCTTCATGTACCGGGTGTGTCCCGTAGATGTGCTGACGCGTTTCATGGCATTTAAACGATGGCCCGTCGCATCGTCCGGCGGCATTACGTATTACCCCGTTACCGTAAGCAGGAAATGGGCGACGGGGATCCAACCGCAGGCGCGGTAGGGATAGACCTGTCTAATGGCAGTTTTGATCGTACCGAATGAAATAACGACGTCGCCTAAAATCGACGGTCTGAGAACGTTGGAGGATGGAACCGTTAGTATATCTTTATTAATGGTACCGAATTGTATGGTGGGGAGGAAGCGTGTGTATCACTGTAATCCTCCGAAATATCTGAAAGTAGTTAAAATGATGGAAAGGAACTTTTACGTTTAACGTTTGACCGAATACAAGCAAACAAATCGAAATTCTTATTCCCCCCGGACCTGCACCGAATGATACAGGGTAATTTACGGTAAAAGTAGACCGCTGACCGTGCACTGCACCGGAAGATATGGCGATTTGAGAAGTGTGCAAGGAGATATGGCCAAAATAGATAAAGCAAGTACATATAAGCATATAACACAATCGCGGATCAACTCGCACGTGTATGCTGTCATTATATGTATGAACTTAACCACGAAAATAGAATCCGTGCCTTCTTGCTATCCCTAGATTTACAAATTAGTCTCAATGAATTTAATATCAATAATGGGTAAAAAAGAAATGCGTTGGACAATAGGTCTACTCTATACCTCATCTATGATCAGACATTTCCAAGCAAGCCTAGAGTTCTCGGGCGGTAAGAAGCATCGTGACGAAGTCCTGTCTCATATTTCAGACTTTGTTTTCATAGTTCGCGTGGGCGGCGGGAGTGTTTGCTTAAGCCACTGACACTTGGCGTTGTCGTTGGTTTAGGCAAGTCATTGCGCTTGAGAGAAATGGGGACAAATGAAGTAGTGTCAGTCCACGTAATTTACATATGGATATATATGTATCTCATTACCGTACGTAATCGTCAAAGAAATAAATATGTTCATCGTTAAGAAAAAAGCAAATCAGGTACTGCTTCTAGAATAGGTGCGTGCGAGTATTTGTACTCACATACGTACTGATTTTATTTCTTCGGTAGAAAAAAGTGAGAATGCATCGACACATTCAAGAGGAGCAAAAGCAGCGGGAGACCAACTCGACGATTGTCCGTCAGACCGACTTTTCTACGACCTTACGTACCGGGTGAGTTTTAAATACAACATACACGGTACTGTGAATAATTCGCATACAAATTTAAGCTGTCACAATTAACTCTTACGTAACATAATTACCATATTGTTTTTTGCCGTCATCATGAGTTGAACGAGGAAACTAATGTCATCTCTACGAAGAAGCAAAAACGCTCACAAATGAACTCAGCACAGGACATTACTCAGGCAGTCGCGTTTATCTTTTTCCCCTCACATACCTGAATATCGGGTATTGCAAGTGTTACGTCGCGTAAACCACTTATTTTGATCGAGGATCGTCTATTCCAATATTATCCCGCCTGTTATACAACCGCGACCGACTCCGTTGTCGGCTGAACGAACATCGAAAAGGGCAAAGGACAACAAATTATCGCCGATACATGTATTAACCGGGACCAACCGTTTCATTTACGATGTCGAATTCATCCCTGAGATAACGTGATCACGAAAGGTCCTTCGTAACATTACCGAGAACGTCTTCATTATCATTTCTTACCCGTGCTCCGCCTGCAGTCATTAACATACTGATACATCATAAATATTCAAATGCGGCAATAAAACTCGTAAAGAAGAAAAAAGGGAACGCGAACGAGTTCGTATGCTTTGTGGCTTTTAAAGCGACGCGACGCATTAAAAGAAGGACACTGACGAGACAGTCGGTCAAACTTAGAATCCGTCTCGATGCTCTCGTTAAAATCGTGACACTGCTATTTCTGAGCCCGGAATCGGTCGAACGGTTAGAGTGCAGTAGAACCTCGATAGTCGCAGCCTCGATTAATCCCCAGAAAACCTCGTCTGTTACATCCCGCCGACACGTGGTGGGAATAGCCGCTTAGTTACGGTCAAACAAAACGAAGAACAAGGGTAAGAAAAGCGTGGGTTTGTTTCACGCAATATACAGGAACTCGAAAACAATCTCTATTCATATATGAATCTCCAGTAACAAATACATATATTCTTTCGAATATACATGTCGTTTGCTGTAAATAACATGTGGCTCCTCCTCCTGTGCAACATTTCCACTCATTAAAACATAATACCGCGGAAGCATTTTATTAATAAAAACAGAATCGGCTACACTGTTAATTACTCACTTAGAACATCTTATATACCGACTGAAAATCTCACCAGAATTAAATAGAAGGAAAGTACCTTCCGGAGGAAATACTTCAATGGAGAAGTATGTAAGTAGAATTATAATACCGTGCAAAAACAAACCAAAAATCAACATTGTAACTATAAGAACATTTTCCTTCAAAATGAACTAAGGAATAGATTCGAGGATCTCGGAACCTGACGAGTTTTGAAGAAACATCCACAACAGAGGACCATTTAACCAAAAATGGGCTAATAATATATTTCTTAACGCCACGTTAACAGCGCGGAACTCGACTCCATGCGTTTTCCACGCAACTCCGGAAGTTACACATCTGCAATTGACCTGTGTCCCGCACATTTTCGTACTTCACCAAGCATGCGTTTTCCCGCGGTTGCGCAACATCATTCCACTCTAACATTTTCTCAAACTCAGGCAACTGTCAATGAGGTCGAACCGTAGTGTAATTGTCTAACTGAAATATGTGTTTTTTCTATACACAATATATAACGGATAAGAATTTAATTGATCCAAAGAGTCGAACCGTAGTATAACTATCAAACTGCTGCGGGTCCTGTTTTCTACATACAAAATATAAAGTATATGAATTTAATAGATGCAAAGAGTCGAACCGCAGTGGAACTATCTAACTGAAGCTTGCCTTGCTTTGTGTAAACAACATGTAAAGCACAGGAGTTTAATAGATCCAAAGAATTGAAACGTAGAGTAACTATCTACCTGATGCGTGCCGTCTTTTCTACATACAAAATATAAAGCACACAAATTTAATAGATGCAAAGACTCGAACCGTAGTATAACTATCTAACTGACGCGTGCCTTCTTTTCTACATACAAAATATAAAGCATACAAATTTAATAGATGCAAAGAGTCGAACCGTAGTGTAACCATCTAACTGCCGCGTGCCCTGTTTTCTACATACAAAATATAAAGTATAAGAGTTCAATAGATCCAAAGAGTCGAACCGTAATGTAACTATCTACCTGACGGGTGCCTTCTTTTCTGCATACAAAATATAAAGCATACAAATTTAATAGATGCAAAGAATCGAACAGGAGTGTACCTATCTAACTGTCACTTCCTTCTTTTCTACATACAAAAGACAAAGCATACGAATTTAATAGATGCAAAGAGTCGAACCGGAGTGTAACTATCTAACTGCCGCGCGCCTTCTTTTCTACCAACAGCATATAAAGCATACGCGTTTAATAGACCCTCAGAGTGCACAGTCGTTGATCCACCGCAATAACCCCTGAAGACGCAGAGATATGGAACAATAAAACCAGTGAGCCAAAAGAAAGCATACTCCACCGAGATTTTCTCAAACGTCCGGTGCAACGGTAAAGGCTAAAACGAACAAGTGCGTTCGGTCGTGAGCCTCGCAGCAACGGTGGCTAGAGTCTGCGAGGACCTTGACGATCTCCACCGTTAATTAGCTTAAGCAGCGATTAGACGTAACTCTTATCGTGGCCTAACCGCCAATGCTCGCCATTTAACGTGCCATCGCGCTACCTTCTACCTACGCCAGGTGTGTCTCCTGCCCCTTCCGTCGTCTTCTCTTATGCCCCGGCTGTTCTTCTTCCTCCACCGCCTCCTCCGTTCGCTTCTCCGGGAAGAAAGAAATTACCTGGCGTCTCCGCTGAACTTCCGCAATGAAAATTCCCGACGTCACGTGGCTCGCGGGGCAAAGATGCCGCCTCGCGGAGGCATATTTCTCACGGACGCTTCTCGTGCGTTAAATTCGCGCGGCGTCGATCCGGCCGGCGTCGCTAATTATGTCGATGGCGGGCCAAGCGTCAAAGAGTACGGACGGATGAGACAGAAAATAATGTGTTATGGGACACGCTGTGAGAGGGTGATGAGAGGTGCGTAATGACGCTAGAATTTTTTTGCGAATCGGCGGCAGTTCGGAATTTGGGACGTTTGTGGAGAGTGTCAGATGTCGCGGTGGTAATGGCTTAACACAAAACGTACCGGTATTTTACACGCACCAATTTTTACCATGAGGGATCATTTGACCCCTTATGAAATAAACGTTGATATTCAGAAAGAAAATCCTAATGTTTGAAACCGAGAAATCGAATAAGCAGATGACATAAGAATTTACAGAAAGTGAAATGAGCGAAAGAAATAAAAATGAATGTACGATGTTAAAGTAAATTTTGAAGGGCGTCATTTGGTGGTGTGGCGGTATAAGGGCGCATAGGCTTGAAGAACCATCGTTAAGAGGATTTTATAGCGGGGTGTCGTAGGTATATTTCCCTTTCTTATTGGCTAGTTTTGTTCAATAGGCTATATTGGCACTTAAATGACCGCATATTATTTCCGGTAAGCTTCCTCTAGGACCGGCGACTTCTGGTTTGGAAATCGAAAACAAATAAATGAATTTGTGGAAAACTGTGTGGAGTTAGGTAAAGTTATGAGGCTGCAGGATTTGATAGAATATCGCCTTGAAAGTGGAGTTCACTTGAGAAAGAATCGTTTATACCGGATCATGCGAATGGAAGGTGTATGCAAACGGTACTTCCCTTTGTGGTTAGTAAGTGCGCGATGAAAGATAATTGAATAAAATATGTTACAGTGCTTAAGTGCACGATCAATGATTAGCCATTGTTCCTAAACTACTCATTCTTACCTCCGGGTCACGTACCGGTTTCGTGCAATTAAGTCGTTTCCAGACTTATATTACGCTACAAATATGTGTTAGAAACTTCTAGTACCCGGCGCTGTTTTACTTTCGGCATTTCTAGTTTAACGTTGAAAACGGCAAGAGCTTTGTTCTTACTGCAACGCTGCACTCGTACTCTGTGATATTGGGCACAGTTGTCTAACACTGCATTCGCAACATAAAAGTCACGTTCTGTCTTAAGATGGGCACTTTGCCACTACGAAACGTGCAGAGCTTCTTGTAACTTTCAGCTAATGGTACAATTTCGAAAGCTAGCGGAAGTATATTCCCGACGTCACGATAACAACGATGCGAACACGTCGATGATAAGTCCACCTCATTCGCACATTCGATCGAACGAAAGCCTGAGGGTTATAATAAATGTCTGAAACTTCAAAACGGGGGGCTCCTATGAATTCTCTTGAGTTTCATAAATCTCGATGTAGCCCGAATGCGATTCGGCGGATGGGAACAAAAACGCCCATTTGCGTTTCTACCGCTTCGTCCTGCGACCCTCTGCGAGAGTCTAATATCGTTTATCAAATATGATAGCGCATCTACCGACCAATGTATAAAAACTTCTGCATTAATGCTTTTTATCGAAATGGCAAAAATAGAACTAAGTCCGAGGATAAACGAAATATGGAAACAAATCCGAAGCTTTCATACTATACGTCATGTATATTCATAAATAGTTTATTGACCGGGCGACTTGACATATTATGAGAGATTACTGGTATCACGAGTGATACGACAGAAAGAGCAAAATCCGGCAGGGAAGCGTTTACATACCTTCATTCGATAAATCCTCCGGGACACGTAAAAGCATAACTCAATTCGTTTCACAGTCACAAACGAGCCAACGCAGCATTTGCAGAACAGATTATCCGTAATACCGTTTATCAACGAGATATCATAGCGAATCAGGGACTGTGTACGTGCGTTGTGCAGCAGACAGATTTGAGAATACATTAAAAAGAGCATCGAAAGCTACGGTAGGGTGAGGAGCCACGGTCGAAAATAAATTCAATTCCCTTTGCGGTCTTTTCCCCTTTGAGCGCGACTCAGACCCGACGTTATCCTGCATCGATTGCGCTCTTGCCAACTTTGGGGTTACTTTAAATCGAAGCCTGTGTCCGTTCGCCGCCTCGGAAAGAAGAAACCGAGAACGATTCACCCCGATACGATACCTAATTTTAGTGCCCCGATCAGCATCGCGATTGATATTTTGCATCCATTAACGGCAGAACGCCGCAAAATCAGCGATACCATGCATCTAGCTACTGAACCAAAAGCCACAGCTATGCCGACAAGGAATTTAGAACACCTTTACCATTATCGCGTGTATTATCTAATTTCCTATTAATTTAATATTCTTGCTGCCACCCTCCAAAGTAATATGCCAATACCTTCATATCGGTAGTTATAACAATTTCTACTTCAGACCTGATGTGAGATATCTAATAAATGGAGTCATTTTACACGAAAAATGTAAAGTGCGTTTCCGAGCTGCAGGTAAGCACCCGTAAAAAGTTTTCGTCCGCGAACGGTTAATATTTACCGACGACTGCCAAACGAAGTAACATTTTATCCTGGTCGATCGTCGTTCGCATACTACGTCACCCTTCTTTGCCTTCATCCACCCCCAGAGAACGTGACCCTCTTCCGTAGACTATTCCCGTCATGCTTGTCAACGCTACGAAATCGAAGTTTTGTATTCCGTTCGAGCAGCTCGTCGACATTTCCGGCCACGGGAAAAAGAATTGCCGATTACGGAGATTTCCGCGGAGCAACGGTTATAAAATGCGAAACGCCGAACGAACGCGATCCGATTCATTGCTATTCGGAACAGACGTCTCGCGAATCAGCAGACATCGCTTGTAAAGAGCAATGACGGCAACTGTTTTACAAACGTTGACGATGTTTACTCATTTGCCCTCCTCGACTTCTAACGTACCACTAGAATGCGCATATCCAGCAATTTTCCAATGAAAAAAAATATTTTTATGCGATGTTTTTACAAAAGATAAATGATATTGACGTAATTAATTGATTTTATAGAAGAACTCCCGAATGCAAGAAATTTCATATAATGTTTGTACCCATAGACGTATAGACGTTCGATTAAAATCTCCTTCACGTCAAACTGCTTATATACGCAACCGACTATGCACGTCAGACGCGTTCCTGACGTCCTACTATAATGTACATATCCAGCAATTTTCCAATGAAAAAAATATTTTTATGCGATGTTTTTACAAAGGATAAATAATATTCACGTAATTATTCGATTTTATAGAAGAACTGCCGAATGCCAGAAAATTTACATAAGGTTTGTGCGTATAGACGTATAGACGTTCGATTAATATCTCCTTCACGTCGAACTGCTTATATACGCAACCGACTATGCACGTCAGACGCGTTTCTGCCGGAACAATTCGACCAAGCGTTCGACGCCACCGTACGTCACAGATTAGTGTAAACCCTGCTTTATGGACTGAAGGGGACTGGCGGGACCGACTCGTAAAGTTCACGCAGGGTGTAAGAAAGCCGGCAAAGATAGCAGTAAACATCAGCGACCCCGAACGCCACGGAAAACCCTCCGAAAGCGCCCGTCTCGAATACCGGGCACGTCAGCCGACGGAATTCGACACACGGAAATAAACAAACCGCCGAAAACTAACTTCCATTAGCCGGCACCGCGAAATATCTCGGCGTCTCGCAGAAAACGCGCCGAAAGCGATTCGGCGAGACTCTCGCGCTATTTCCGCGGAGTTTCGCACCAGGGACAGCGCGCCAACAGAATACAGACGAAAGGACTCGGCCGAATTGGCGGAGGTCCGGGAAGAATACGGCTGGCGAGCTTTTCCAGTCGGCGCGAAAAGGAGAAGAGAGCTGGAAAACACGCTTGCCTTTGGTATTGATCTCCTTTCCCGCCCGTCCCCCACCCACGCTCGCTTTCCCTCTTTCTCTTCGCACGACGGTGGTGTTGCCAGTCGTACGGATAGAGAGAGAGAGGTAGAGAAAAAGAGAGAGAAGGCGGAATGGGGCAGTGAGAAGGAGACGGAACGACGGAAGGTGGAGGCAGGGTTGTTTATGCGGGCCCCGTCGCGACTGAAACGCTGGGGCGCCATAAATTATCCGCCAAAATCGTCCAACGACCCCGCGGAGACGCCATTGCGCTGGTGATGCGAGGGCGGGAAAGAGAGCGGGAAAGAGAGCGGCAGCGGGGCAAGAAAGGGACGTAAAAAGGCACAATGTAATTCGACCAACCGCGTCGCTCGCCACTTGGAGGATACAGCGGCAATAACCGATGGCGCGTTCGGAAGACGATTTCGGCGGACGTACGCGCGCACGTGATAAACGATGACGAGGGAGACGTGTTCGAAACGGCGAGGGACGGTCGGTCGGTCGAAAACAGGATTGCCGAGCCGCGTAATGATCCGCCGTTTACCGGGCGCACGTTATTTACCTTTTCCGAGAGACGCGAAACGGTAGGGAGTCGGCGGCGCGGAGAATTCGAGAGCGAAAACAAGTGAAAGCTCGTAAGAGAAGCGCGACCGATTCTAAATCATCCGTTTTATCGCCGGTGGTTGAAGGATAAGTGGATGCGGAATTTATTGAAAGGTAAATAGTCGTGAAAAAGAAGGTGACTCGAATCCGACGGCGGCGCGGAATTTATTGCCGGCGAGGAGCACCGGCGATAAACAATTCGGCCGGGCAACTTTGGCCCTCGAGAGACGACGGCGCAGTCGATGATGTCGAATAATTCAGGCGAGGGAACGACGCTGCCGTAAAGGTGTACCGTGATACCTCGCGGACATAAACTTCGCGCAAGCTTAGGCAACTTTATCGCGCGCGCCGCCGTTTCTCCGCTTTCTCGTCTTACGCCCCGTTCGTGAGCTGGGCACATTTACTTTGCCCGCTCTATTACAAATTACAATCGTTACGATCTCATCTGCGATAAAAGCGACCTTGACCACCGGCGAGTATTTGGCATTGCACGCCATCGGCAGCGCGATTGAACGCACTCTTCGGAAAGCGTTCGATCGGACGTCTCACTCTCGAGCACGGCCGCGCAGATGTTAACTCTCGATAACCTGAAAAGCGGACGAACCGACGCAACCGGTATCAATTAACGTAACGTAATAAGCAACAATGGCAATTATGCGTCGAGTGGGACGCGACAGGGTGCTTTCACTAGACGAACATTGTTACAAACGCGAGATAGCATCTGACCAGCGACGCGGCAGAGACCGTTCGTTTCAATGCAATGGGCTTCTGCGGGGCTCCACTGTTATCGACTTTTCGCTTTTCAGAGTGCGTGCACGGGGCTTCGGGATCGATTTAAGCCGAACGTTTGCATGAACCGTCCCCGACAAAAGCCGATTGATGATGGCGCGACTATTAAACTTATCAATTAGCCGCAATAGAAGCGATTGTCCGATAAACGTGACAGACTCCGATAAATAAAGCCAAGCGACGATACGATATCGTGGGCGAACGAGAAACCTTGACGATCGACTGGCGCTCAAGCGGCAATTATTGTTAACTCGACGAGCGCAGAGTAAAAATTCTCCGGGCTGAACATAACAGACGCAACACCTGCACGCGATTGTCCGTTATCATAATCCCACTTATCATACCGTGATTTGCCAGAGATACCTATTATCCGCAACATGCGGGAACGGTCGCGAAGGCCGTGTGTGTCGGAAAATTTCGCGTTTAACCGTAAAAGGGTTGAACTCTGGAAATAATTTTTGAAACTTCGTGACCTGTATTACATGATCGATGACTCGATTACGTGGAAAAGTTTGCCTTTCATCAACGTCTTATCGATTGAATAGAGCTTAGATATATCTATTAGAAGTGTCAAGTGTCGAATCGATGTGCCCATCGCGCAAACGTTATCATAAATTTCCATCGACTTACGAAGCCGTTATCGAGTGACCAGAAGCGTGCCGAATGAAACACGTGGAAGTAAACTACACCCGACGCTTAAATCTCTTTTCTTCCAACTCTACTCCAACTCTACACGTAACCCGGCAACTCCAAATCCCAAATAACTCATTAATCGTCTCTATTAAACTCGGCGCACTCAAAAAATCAAAGTCTGACCAAGTTTCGCGTGCCGCCTAATTAGAGTAATATTTTCGCAGCGGCACGCGGGGAATGCGAAGCTGCGAGGGACGAGATAAACAATAGGCGGAGGAGAGAAACGGAGAGAGAGGGAGGGTAAGATTACGGGGAGGTTGGAAAATCCTGGCCGAAACGGTGTTGGCAGCAGCGGCCCCTATATCGATTTTGGGCCAAAGCAGAAGGGTGCAGAACGAGGCAGAGGGTGGCACAGGGCACGATGCTGCCAGAATGCGACGACGATAACCAGAGCGTGCGCGAGTGAGATGAGCCCCGATGGACAGAGACAAGGCGCGAGGGTGGCAAAATGTCGGGGGAGGCGAGCGCAGACGGCTAGAAAAAAGAGGAAAGCGAGTAACTCGATTGAGAGCCTCTGACACGCGTCGCGATTGTTCTATCGAGGTTTCCACCACACGCATCCACCGATTGCGCCAGCGGTGGCACGTTTCCGTCTGGCGGCGCGTCGAAGAACAGAAAAATAAGTGCCGTCATCGGGCGCGCTAACGCGTTCCGCGCATAATGAACATCAAAAAGTACACCGGTGCGGCTAATTGGCGCAACTAGATTTTAAATCACGCACATGACCTGGCGGTGCCGATCACACGAAGTCCCGTTAACGCGCGTTTAATCCATTACTGTACTTCGACGAGTGTAATTCGTGATAACAATTAAAGTGATAACAGTTAAAGTTTTTTTTCGCAGAGACAGCTGCGAAAATCTAAGTAACTTAGGCAATTCTCGGTACTTAGTGATACAATCAAATGTTGGCTTTGCAAAGTATAATTAATTTTTGTGCATGGTATTACTACTTTCCTGTTGACGAAGTTATATTTAGAAATGCTCAAAAGACTGCTAGTTCTATTAAAGTATTATCTACATTTGAAATTCGGCATTAAAACTATTATTTGTATTTTGTTATTTAGTATTTATGGTACTATCATTCATATTCTGTCGATATTGCCATTTACTATATTTATATTTATATTTATTAACACATAAAAATACTGTTTCAAATTTGACGTCCATAAGTGCGGCATCACTACGAGCATTTTTCCTATCTTGGCTCGTTTTGCGACCATTCTCATGCATCACCGGATCGTTTGCCAATAGTTACATCCTACCGTTTTGGCCCAGAATCTTCCGAGATACTAGTACGGCAACGGTCTAATCTCTGATCATCGTTCATCGTTTTGCAACGAATTAAAGAGCCACGCTCCGCTACGCACTTGCCTCAAACAGAGTAAAAATCGTGCAAATAAATTTGCGGGAGAAAGTACTATGGAAAGTGATAGCTGCTGGCTCATTTTGTAGTGTCTTACGGGACGAATGATAAAGTGGGTATTAACGTACAAAACATGCGTATCCGAGTGCGATGGCGTACTGAATGGATGCAAACAGAACCGGGCAGAAAAGAGAAACAACGGTTTCTAATCGAGCGTGGAACAGACTCGTCGACAATGAATTGCGGTCAGGTGGAAAAACAGTTTCGTCGACTCCAAAAATAAACGGCGTAAGACGCAGGTGCGACGCGTGTCTATCAACCGCACGAGCTCGACATCTGAGAGATTTTACCCTATCGGCTATATAGGAAATTGAATAGCGGCGCAGACCGATTAAAAACCGACTGCTGAAACGGTGTACCGCAAGTTAACAATATACGCGGGAGGAAGCGCGAATGTTTGTTTTGACTTATCTGCGGAGATAAGTGGTAATTAAGTGCACGCGATAAGCAGTAGTTATACGTCGCTAGGGTGAACACGAAAGTATTTGTACTTCATAAGTATAAATGACAAGACACAGTCAAGGACTCTCGATTATGCGAGTTCAATCGAGGTCGACTGCGTTGGACCGACTACAGAGAGCAATATGTTCTATCCATTTATCATCGATCTCTACCGTGACAGATAAAACTAAGTGTCTCAAATACTATCGCGGAAATAAACGGCAAGGCGTATTTTTACGATGAAGTCAATTGTCTCCCGATCGATTTGACACTACTTGAGACTATAATTAAAACGACAGTCTTTCATAGCCCACATTTTAAATTTCAAATTACACATTCGTTCACGCACCTACTCTTACGTTACACAACGAAACCCGCCGTCTCAATTACTTTTAAGCGTTCGTTTGCGATTTTCGTCGGTCGTTCCTCGAAATCATGTGACTACAGAGAGCAATATGTTCTATTCATTTATCATCGATCTCTACCGTGACCGATAAAACTAAGTGTCTCAAATACTATCGCGGAAATAAACGGCAAGGCGTATTTTTACGTTGAAATCAATTGAGTTCGGATCGATTTGACACTACTTGAGACTATAATTAAAACGGCAGTCTTTCACAACCCACATTTTAAATTCCGAATTACACACTCGTTCACGCACCTACTCTCTTACGTTACACAACGAAACCCGCCGTCTCAATTACTTTTAAGCGTTCGTTCGCGATTTTCGTCGGTCGTTCCTCGAAATCACGTGACTACACGGCAATTCTCGGCATGCCTCAGCGGACGCGGGATTATCAACAGGATCGATTGCTAACGATAACGTGACTCAACCGCGTGACCCTCGAACTGCAAAATAATAAATCATCTTACTACACGGGCTAACAGTGAATTGACTATTTGTTGCACGAACACGTTGTCCTCTACTAATCTTGTCACGCATCTTGATTGTGCCTGCACAGACATACCACCGCGCACCTACACACATGCGGCGCGAAAACACGCGATGAATTTCACGGCAGTACGTATGCCCGCGCAGATTAATGACGCATAATAATAATGAAAGATGATCGCGACAACCGAAGGCCCCAAGGTGAAAAACGATTAACACGCGCTTTGTCTATGCGCCGGACGGTCGTTACGTTCCGCTCTCGGACGTCGTTGACTATTACGCAACTTGTTCATTATTCCCATATTAAGCGTCGCGACTGTCGCTAATTAATGGCAAATCAAACAGACGAATAACGCGGCTCGTTACGCTTTCATTCGGCACGCTCTATCAGCAGCGAGCGCACGCGCTGCAATTAAGTTGCTACAACGATGCTCCCCTAACTGCGCGCCGGTTCGCGTTTCTTCGTCTACGCGGAAGTTTAACCCTTTGCGGACGAGAGGCGACTTTCGGTCGCCACGGCGTTTCGCGCAGCAAAAATGTTTATGTTAGATTTCGTTACCTCTGACTGATAGAAAGGCGGTATTACGCCAGTTACTTTTTAGCCAATGAATTACATAAATTGAAATGTCATTTGACTGGGACAATACTAACTAATAGAAAAGAATTGCCAGATGCAATAAAAAAACGACGACTTCCAAAAGGAAAATCAATGGTAGTCTATCATGGAAATAATAATGCGATTTCGGCGTGGAAAGATAAGAAGATCGTCACACTGTTAACAAATTACTACAATGCAGAAATGAGTAGTGTTGAACGAGTCCTCCGGCATGGTGTTCAAACTGTCATTAGAAAACCGAATGCTATTACGAATTATACCAAATTCATGGGCGGCGGTAATTTTTGCAAGGTTATATTTTTAAAACGTGGAAACTAGAGAAACTATCAAAATATAATGTTTATGTAAGAAAATTTGTATATAAGATCATTTTAGGGGTACCCTGTAAGACACTCGACACATCTGCGAAAATCGCCTCGGCCTGCTACCTTACCCAACCGAAAAAGTCTTCGTCCGCAAAGGGTTAACCCATTCGAGACGACGACTTTTTTCGAACACGGTCCCCACGAGCTAAATTTTTTTTCTTTATATTGTTCATTTTTAATTTTTGGTACACAGTAAAACCAATGCCAAATTTTGTTTTCCTGTCCTTGCAGATTTCATTAGTTCAAGAAAAATCTTATTTTGACGGCTAGTTTACTCAGAATAACTATTAATTGCACATTACTGTTATTGCACACACGGTGTGCAATCGGTCTCGAATGGGTTAAGTCATAGCGATCCGCCGCGGAGTCTAGCGTTTCTTCGTTTACGCAGAAGTTTAAGGTGGTCGGCGAAACGGAAATGAATTATTCTCCGCGTGCGAGTAGACGCCGGGGCGTGCGATTTATGTCGAATTTTTCATCCGCGCGGTTCGCATGGCCGGCGACAAAAAACGGGAGACGCTGAGTGAAAAAGTGGCCGGAGAGGTTATGGAAAAACGACAGGTTCCCGCGGACCGGGAGTTACGTTATTCGTGCGGTTTGTCCTCACCGCGAGAACGGCGCGAATCGTGCTTTTCAGCGCGAGAATTAGTCGCTGTTTGGCAAGCGGCGACGCTGAAATTCCGCGAACACGCGAGACTGCAGTTCTCGCGGAACGATGCGTCGTAAATGTCGGCATTTTTCGAACGCCGCGCGACGCGTGCCGCGAACGTTTTTATTCCCGCGTTTCCACGCTGCTTCACGTCCCGCGCGGGAAGCTCGACAGAAAACGACACGCTACGCGAATGTACGGAGTAACAGTAATAATATCCGGAACTTTAGTTACTACGTTTTTATGTATTTTACGGTCTGATACAAAATTTACTGTAGCATGTTCATCGTTTATATAGGAATTGCTATTATTAGTATTAGATGTACCGCAAAGTTCTGTCCGTTTCTTGAGTTAAAAGAAAATTAGATATTTCCAATATATGATAGGTAGGTAGGTAGCGAAATCATTGTTTCAGCACATTTAGAAGAGCGCATACGTATAAATACAATGGAAAATAGAGGCAGTCATATGCGTATAAAACAAACACCTTCATAGCTATTGGTACTCGGGATGTCATCATCGGACAGAACTTTTTGGGAGACCTGATATAATAAGTTTGTTTGATTGACGATTTTCAGGGGCATTCATTATAATAATTGGTCACGGTCGCGATTCACCAACAATATTTTATATTGTAAATATTTTATATTCGCGACGAAATAATAAAAATCCTTAACGGCACTCCGTAAATATGTCCGCGCGTTCTCGCGCGGCGGCACGAGTCATTCATATCAGCAGAACTTGCAAAAAGCATTTCCGACAGCAATTAGACTTAATTCCCTAGTACTACGAGAGTGTAACGTTTTTTACTGCCAATTTAGCGTGTTTACGCCACGTAACGTTAGCGGCGCAAAAGTAAGGCACGACTTCCTTCGAGGCCTAAATTAGGGAGTTTCGCGTACAAGGACAGTGTCGTTTGTTCAGTCACGTCTCTCTTCAGGATGAAAAGGCCCGTCACGTTACGTCTGCTATTTTGCATGTAAACGAGGAACATCTTCGCGCGCCAATTCTTTTGATGGATGCGTGTGCGAACCTCCTGTTTCGAACGCGCTCGCGTGAATCATCGAGAGACGCGGCCGACAATATTTCGCGAAATTGTTCCGCGCGCCGTGGATAATCATCGGGCAGTGCATTATGGCACGCGATTGCATTTCGCACACGCTCACGAGTGTTTGGACATCGAATTTTTGCGCAACGCGCGCCTCTTCGCTTTTCGTTCCGCGTACTGGCTGCGAACCCCGAAACGCACAATTCGATTTGACGCACGCGCCGCGACCGAATTTCCTGCATATCGACGACGCTAATTCGCCGGCGATTAACAAACGATGACACGGAAATTTCGCGATATTACATCAACGGTCAATAAAGTGCCGACTTCGTTTGCGCGTATCCGTGTAAATATTGTTTCGCTTGTTTCGCCAAGTTTATTCATAACCGCGTTCCGCGTAACGAGCTTTCGATCATCCTGTATAAACGCTTTCCGATGCCCGACCTATGCTTAATTGCTTTCCCCGTTTTCGAATTCGGAAATTAACGCGCGCGGATCGAGTCAATTAAACCGTGTCAACGCCGCATTTCAACGTTGCATCGTAAGTTCACGGTTAAAAAAGGGTTTTAAAAGCCGGTGTACTGTTAATTGATCAACGTAACTTGTGGGGCAGGCGTATCGTAAAATTTTGACAGCAGACTTACGGAAACCGTCAATCTGATGAATTTCGAAAAATTTCATGAATAAAATTATAGAAGCTATTACTCTTACATTATAGTAACTTTCGCTGACTATTATCAAAGAAATGAAGTAAATACGTGCCTAACTGACTCTCCACCTCAAGTTCCTAATTGTCAAATTTCATATGTCATATTCCTTAGTATCTGTCCAAATAATGTCGTGCACCTACATTTTTCCCGTAAATCTGATGTTAAACAAGGAAATAAACTTTTTCTCTCGTTGAAAGCTTTTACTTGTAATTTTCTGTGTGATATTCTACACGTTTCAGCCACGAAGGAGACTAATTTTCTTGTTCAAAGTAACAAAATAAGCTTGGAAAAACATTTGAAAAAAGTTACACCGTATGATGTAACACGCTGTCAAGAGAAAAGATTAACGTAAGGGAAACATGCGTGGCTTTTTCGTCGGTCGAGTCGTCTGTCAGACATTTCTCCGGTCGGGATTTCGTAGTAAAACGGTGTTACGCGATCTTCCAGAGGACACTGGCATTACGAACTTCGTTCGTGCTTAATTGCTCGTTCCTGGATAAGAGGACGCAACAACGCGAAAACATATATATATACTCGTTTCGGCAAGCTCTCGGCACTTTGCCCGAGGACGACGTTTACGCCTTTTTCTGCTTGCTTTGAACACAATCACCCTACCCGCTTTCGCCACGGGTAACAGAAAGTACGAAGCTTTGAGGGCATAAATAAAGTGGAACGAGACTTTGTCACCTAGCTTGGTGCGAAGTGTACACAAACGAGCGAATTCGTTATCCCGCTGTAGTAGGTGTGCGTAAATTGGACGTCGATTTTCCCAATGTTTACTCTGCTAATCGATAACCGGGCCGACAGAGTGGCAAGCTGGCAAAATACAGGTTCCGCTAAAGACGGATTTTAAGACCCAGAAAAGCTGTTATTACCGATGATGTTATTTCGCGTTTGACCGTGGCAGAATGACAATGGTCGATATGTAGTCATTCTGCCATTATCTATACGGAACTGTTACGGCTACATTGGTAATCGAGAAAATCTGCATTTACCATAACCTACTTTAGCCGGAAGTAGGTGATTTTTATCGACGATGACAATTTTTGCATGCGGTCGATAAAGTCGATAATTACTGTAATCGACTTTTAGTGAGGTTATGATCGAGCTATTAATCCTTGCGATCTTACGATAGTTTCGGTGGTCTTTCGAAATATTTGCTCCCGGTAATGAGAACTACGGCGAAATTTGTTGAAAACACCGGCCGCGCATTATCGCGAAGTCACCTTGAAATACGAAAGCACACGATCAAGTAGCGTTCGATTGAATCAACAAGCATTCGAAAGAATCATTATCCATTATGCAATGAAGCGAAATGGACGTTACTTTTCAACGGATAATAACCAATTTCGCGCATTATACCGAAAGTGCCGCGAAACGCTCGGCTTTTTTGCCGCTCGCAATATTCCCGGCGTCCTAATGCTCCAATTTTGAACCCGGCAAACGCAAGGAACCGTTACACCGAGAAGTTCTATGAAACAAGATGGCGGTCCGAAAAAATGCAGCGCAATCTTTCATAGAAAATGCATGAGCCCTGAGATAAGGACATTCGTCCGAGTCACTTCAGGATGAAATAACCTTCGAGTCGTTACGTAAGAGAAGCAGACACTTACATGCGCGAAAACCTGTTGTCGAACACGTCCCAAGAAAAACGTCGCACACGTCGGGAAAAGCATGGTACTCGCCGTGAAAGGACTGCTGCTGGTCGCTCGGAAACGGACGAGTTCCGATTTTGATTGCCGACTAACTCCGATCACTCCGCGGCCCGAAAGACACAACTCGCGTTCGACGAATTCCCGAAAACGACCGCCCAGTCGACTATTTCCCGAAAACGACCGCCTCGCCGACTATTTCCCGTGCACATCACCCCGCGCGCGAATTTTACGCACCTTCCTCCCCCGAACGACCGCTAGAAACTTCCGACCGACGCGCCTTCAAATTCACTGCCGCGATATTCCGCGCGAAACTACAAACGTGAACATAGCGGTCGTTCGAATCGGAGTGACCAACATTGAAATCGCATTAGCGCAGAGGTCACTGCCTCGTCACTTTCCGAACGCATCATTGCGCGACTTGGCGCGCTCGACCGCCGAAGGTGAAATAATTGATATTTTCCCCCGCCTCGTACCGGTCACGGTGAAACATTCCCGACTCCGCGCAATACGCAAGCAAACGTCAGAGAGCCTTCGAGCCGATTTGCTCGAGTGCGTCTCGCTTTCCTCGCCACTTCATTAGGCGCGTTTAGCTGGCAAAAAATTCGCGACCAATTCAAACCGTTCGCAGGCGCTGACCTAACCCCAGATCGAACCGCAACGAGCGTATCGTCAGAAGGAACTTACCACCGCCGGAGTGTCGTGCCGCGAAGTTGTTTGCCAGCCAGCGAAGGGGGTAGACGGGAGAAAAGCCGCCGCGGGATCCTGCGTCACCGACGAACTCGATTTCCGCGTGCTCGCAGTTCGACACTTGCAATCGCGGACGCTGTGCGCTCACACTTTCACTGCCGCGGTAAACACTTGTGCACGACGAGAGGACGGCAGGCACCTCGGTTTTCGCGCCGCGCTTTCGGTGTCGCGTTGAATGCCGCGCCGCGGTTTGACGTCTGTTTCATCGAACGGAGTGGCAACGGCGAAACGTCTTACTTTCGTGAACTCGCGCTCGCGACTGCCCGACGCACCGACCCGATCTCAGCGACAGCGCCATTTGCGGCAGCCGCCCGAACTATCTTGAAAACATCGGACCGAACTAGTGCGCTCCTATCTATGTTGCGCTATCGCACTTTTCGACCAATTTCGAAGCGGGGCTGAACGTCAAGGCGCCGATTGTTGTCAAAGGTATGACCGCTTTTAATTGTATATCACGTCGTAATATGGGCGGACGGTGATTTGTGGATTGTTTACAGGCGATTGGCCGATGTGTATCGGTATGGGGAGCTTGGGACGCAACCGGACGCGAAGGGCTTGGTAGGTATGCGGTTTTTTTGGTTATGGCAGCGTATTTCGGGTAATGTTTATAACGGAAATTGTGTTGTTACGCGATTTAGGTGGTGGTCGAAATTAAGCAGGCCGAGGCATTCCGCCGGCGCGTACTTACTGTCGTTTATGGATGCGTGTGCGGAATTGCCGGCAGGGGAAGTGGACCGGTGATCGATGGTTTTCTCGAAACGCCACAAGGAAATGATTATTTCGAACGCCGAATGTCAACGACCGTGAGACAACGGCCCGGCTTAATTTCATCGTGGCGTCGTGTCCTTAACTGTAAACGAACGGCGAAGAAGTCGACGGCGACGACGAAGACGACTTTGAAGGCACTGGGCAAGAAACGAACGCTCGTATAATCCGCGTTCCCGACGTTCTGCACCGGTACCATTACCATTAGCATTACCATTCCAGGTCTCTTACTCTCTCCCCCTCTCCGTCGCTCTTTCTGCCACCCTTTCTTCATCTTCCACTCTCTCTTTCTCCGTCTTTTCCCTCGGCAGCTGGCAAACTGTATTTCCAAGTCGACCGAGTAAATCAACAATCGTTCGTCTGCCGATTACCGGGACGACTTTTTCGCCTTTGACTTACTTTCTTTTTTACTCGGCATGCCCTACAGTGTTATGTTATTTCGCGGCGTGTACGGGAAGAGGTTTGCCGGGATACGCGGCTAAACAAGGCTTTCTCTTTACGAAAATTACAGGGACGCAGGGTGGTGGCGGCCGTAAATCGGGCAAAGAGCTCCTCTCATAACAGATGAAAACACAAACGTTTTACTAAACCGCGGTTATTATTTAAAACGGACCTACCGAACGCCGGTACTCTCCGACGATACTTTGCGCGGATTCTTGCGCGAGAAGAAAAAAAAGGCGGGCAGACATCGACTTTCGATGACCTCGTTGTTACGTCGTATCGGTATGCCCGCCGTCAAAGACGCATTCGTTCGTTTCATCGTCGGGGAAAGATCAACAATCTGTCACTAATGAATTCGTCGCGACGTTAAAAATATTTCCCAACCCTGTACCCGTCCCACACTAATTATATCTTTCTTATTGCCGTCTCTTCCTCGCGCTCGCCCTTTCTCTGTCGTTTTTTCTTCGCATGATCGACGGTAATTTTGCTCATCTGCGAAAAGGCAGCGTATCGAGTTTCGCCCTGCCGCATGTAGGTACTCGAAGTCAATGCAATGTGGCCAACAGGTTGTCCAGGGGTGAACCGATCCTGAAACAAAGATCGAGTTTCCTACACGCCAACGCCGACGGAGTATCATGTTCCTATTGCTGGGAGACGGCTCGACGGAAACGGAAGTGGACTCCGTTTCGATGCCATCACAAGCCCGGCCAGAAATTTGTCAAACATATCCGGGTTGACAACTAGTTTGCCGCGAAAATGTTAGTACAACTCAGCTTGGTAAGAAACTGTTTCAAAACAATGAGTATGGAAAACACCCTTAATTTGCTATACAATCATATTCAAAATGTTAGTTTTCTGAAATAATGTTAATGTTGCAGATGGATTCATTCAAAGCAGTACTGACATCAGTATGAAAAAAGGTGTGCAAGTATCAGATGTGAAGGTATACTTACGTGCGATGTAGTATGACCGTGCACATTAAAATGCATAATGACGTTTTCGTGTTATGCACAGGGTGATTTCTAGAGCAAAGAAGTAGACAACCAGTACGATATCGTAACCGTGAAATTATTATTACTCTCTTACAATATCTATCTCTTTAATGTTCTCCTTGAGCTACAAACCGCCATTCGTGTTTGTACATGAAAGTATTCAAAAAGTCAAAAGCACTGTTCGACGCTTCTCTCTCATCGTCACTTATGGGCTTAAAAAGTCTTCACGTGCGCTTTACATTTTTTTTCTGGGGAAGGATGAGGAATGGGGAGGGTGGGTACCACTATGTGGATTAATGAACACCGCGGTGCTTTCGACGATCGCTCGGTTACAATCGATCATCCACACAATGAACGCGAAATATCGGTATTTTTTTCCATTTGGCAGTGCGAAACAATGATTTTTACTTCCCTTCCTTTCGTTCACAATGTCGGGTCGTCGATTACAAGGTGAATATACCTAAGGGGACGTAATGAAGCGGCAAGAGTTCGTCACCGATTGATCAAATAATTTTTCGTTTATCATCGTTCTCTCTCAGGATCGTCATATACATATACATTTTTTTTTTTTTATTATTTTTTAGCAAAAGCAGCGTTACATACGAAAAGTGTCTGACCGAATGACGTTTCAAGCAACTCTCACGACTTCATCCGAAACGAAAAGAGAATGCTTCCAAAGAAATCGTACGGTTTTTGTTTAGCTGCGAATTTCACGACGGGCTGACGAGCAGGGGCTTTCCAGTTTTCACCCGCGATTAGAAGCTCGCGTTCCGCATACTCGTTACTGATCTAATCGAATCATTTTTAATCGCCGCGATCTCGCAACGATCGATAATTCCTCGTGACACGATCAAAAAACTTCATCCCCGCCCACGCCACATTTATTCTACATGACCCATATTTCATCAGACACACGTCCTTTCACTACACGCTATAAATCTTATATTGGAAACTATGCAATATATTTCTCTACCTTTATACAATTACAAGCATCTTTCCTAACCGAAGCAACATCGCAGTGTTCGTAACGAAGAATCACAAATGCAAATTAAGGCTCTACGAATGCTCGGTACAATGAGCATCAAATCGTTTTCACTACTTTCTACGAAAGTACAAGAAAGTTGTAATACTGGAACAGATTGATAAACGATCGGTATCGCATATCGTCGTCAGTAAATCGTTTAAACAGATTAAGCGTCAATGTTACCACTTATTCCTCTTACGCGCCCATTAAAAAGATTCTAACATCCTCTACACAAGCAAACAACTATCTTGCTAATTACAACCGCGAATATCTTCGGTTCTATCGAATTGTCGACCGCCGTACTGCTTAATTTCTAGCTTTGCAAAATGAATACTGAAAGGAATTGTAATCGCACTAGTCACGCGATTACCGTTTAATTTTGAACATGTTTGGAATCTGCCTGGACAGAGGCAATTAAGTAGAGTCCCTCGTCACGAGCACTGACCTCGTCATGCTTTTACATAGAATTTATAATAAATGCAAACACCACGTTCGTAATAAGCTATGCCTACACGCGTCCGATAAAACATCGAAAGACGCGTCACATTTATTATTTACAGTTCTCACCCCCTTCCTCTATCCTGCCGGCCATACGATTAGATGCCAAAAACGGCACCGATTTTTTTTGTCTAGCGTGGCAAAGAATCGCGCGCTACAAGAAGAATCTGTCGTTAGGCGAGGTTAAGTTCGGCAGCTACGCACTATTTTTTGTACATTTGCACGTAGCGAAGGGCACCCAATTTCGTACAGTCTCTTACAATATTCGGCTCCTGATATTTGAAGGGGTACCAACCTTCCTCACCTACGCGAAAATTTCAGAAATTTTGAGTACGCATCGGATGTATTGAAAATTACCAGACAGATAGATAGTGATCGGGTTGACAAATTATTCGGACCAGAGACACCCCGCGGCCGATACTGCAACTTCCGCATTGTCTCAATTTTGAAGCATTTGCGAATATACACGTTTACAATAACTTGAATTCGTGCCCATCGCTTTTATCGCGCTCCCTTGATTGTTCCTGTGTACCACCCTCCGACGTGTTTCGCGACGACAATCATGAAAACTAGAAAGCCCTGTAATCAGAAATTCACACCTTTCGGTAAGCCATCCTCGCTCGTGTCTCAATTTTTATTCTCTCTTTCGCATCAACGACGAATGAGGCTCCCGGTCGTTCGTGCCGGACTCATTCCTCGTCCCGACCTGCCAAACCTTCGAGGCATTTTCCCTACACTTGAGAGATTCAAAGACGCACGCGGATAAAGGCTTCAAGGGACTAAGTCATGGTAGCTTAACATCGGTACCTCGCGAACGAAGAAACGCTATCGAACAATTTCTCGCTCTCGTACGCTCGAACACGCTCGAAATGAACGCCTACATTTGCTCTGGTGACTCTAAACGTCATCGTATCTCGTTACGCGCGCTGCAAAATACATTGCACGCCGTGCTCTAAAGGAATTAGCTTGATGGGCGAGAGAAGAAAAACATGCCCGGATTGAGACCGTCTACCTGGCGCGAACCGTTTCGAAGAATAGCTATTGGCCGACTAAAGACGGTATTCATAACCAAAACGCAATCTTCTTAGCCATGACAGTCTTACCACCGTGCCTCCAGAATCTCCGGACTTGTCCAGACGGAGAAAGAGGTGAAACTTCGTCTCTTTCATTTTTCATTGCTTTTACGAGTGAAAAAAAGGATCGGTATTCGAGTCATCGTTTTCAGGAATAAATTGCGAAAACCGAGGTCTAATGTTTGAAGTCATGTTATTTGCCCGACACAGAGGATAATCCGACTCTTAATGTCCACTCATGTCCATCATACGCTTTTCTCTTTTCTCTAATTTTTGTAAAAATACGATGCCTACATGTATTATTCTGGTCTCTCTCTCGCTCGCTCTCTTTCTCTCTCTAATTATGTTTCTCAATTTCGCCCATCGTTTCATTTGTTCTAAATTCACTGTCAGTACAAAGATCGCAAACCGCTGTTTTTTTTTCATTTTATCATTCGTGCCTCTTATGTACAGGGGTGTCCAAGTAATGTATCCTTAATGTCTAAATGTCCATCTCACTCTTGCATAATTACGCACTCACGCACGCCATCGAGAAAAGTACGGGAAAAGAGCCACAACGAACATATATACGTCCCTTTTTTTTTAATTAGATTCTTTCCAAAGATACGACAGAAAAAAATAGGATTCATGTCGCAGCTCTTTCTCAATACCTTCTCCCACTCTCGCTCTCTGTCTTTCTCACTACTAACCGCTAGATTAATATCTAATTAGCTTACACAAATCTTTACAACGTCATCGCTTAAATATACATACATTATTTAGTGCGTAGAATCGCGTGGGTAAAAGTTAATGCTAAAATGAAAAACGTTCAGTATAAAAAAAGGGGGAGGGCGGAGAAATAAAAGTACAAGTAGAAGAAATCGTAACGAAGGAAAAGGAAACGAGTATCTTCGCGGGTGAAGAGACGCCGTGCATTAAAAACGAAGCATACACTAATTACGTTTAAGCCCACCGTGGAACGTGACGATGTATTGGCAGCAATGCGTCAGCCAACTTCACTAGCTTTCCGTTTTGAAAATGCGTTGCCCGCTCTTGTCTCACCGGTTAATTTGGCGCGCGCGGGATGTCACGGTCACGTCGTGTAAAAATTAATTGTTAATTGTTTCAAGTGCCCTAGAGGAACCTGTTATACAAACTGTTGAGGAGCGTGCCACTCATGGAAACCTTTGATTCTCCTACATTTTGTGAGTAAACTCATAATCTATATACTTTTTAATCGTATCGGCATGATTTCCTTAATTGTACGGTTAGGTTTCGTTCGCCAATTGACGCAGACAATGTCATGTAGGCAAAAAATACGACAAATGTTGATGTTGCTGTTATAAACATAAAGGTAGAATACATTTTTTAATTGTTCCAACGTACGCAGATGCGCCTATGAAAGTTTATCTATAAATAATTGAATCGACAACCTAGTTGTTGCTGCAAAAGTTGTAGCTGCATGGCAGTAAATGTTGCAAAAGTGATAAAAAAGTATCTAATAACTGATAACTGGTAAATACATACAATGTTTTACAAGGCACCTTATTTTTGCTAACAATAACAGTAATACGTACAAATTAAGTATGTTTAGGACTGATAATAATAGTAACGTTTCAGTGTACAAATTGGTGAGAATTTATATAACTTGAACACACTAGCGTTCTTACTTATAAATATTTAATGAGTTATATCACTATCACACTATCTTTAGGTGTAATACGTAGAATGTTTCTGTTTCTGAGCAAAAATCTACTCCATAAATGATTATCGCTACATTGGCAACATCAACATTTGTATGCGTCATGTTACTGTCCAATAGTAGGATGCAATATTTTCTCTATAAATTCTTATTGAAGACAAATGTGTCAAAATTAGGTGAAATTATTATATCAATATGATATTTAACATCATTCTGTAAATCATGGCCATATATTTGAAGTATCACTGACAGAAGTGAAAGCACATGTGCTTGTAAATTGATCATCTTAGAGAACAAAATGTAATTATGCAAATTTAAAAAATAGATTAGAATAGATAGTCTTTCTAAATTCTTTCTTCAATTTGGAACCGAAGCAGCATTCAATTCAATGAACCAACTAAATAGTTTCTCTGCTTAATTTCACACAAAATACCATAAATTCTTAAGCCCCCTCCTCATTCAGCTACGTTCTTCTTTTTTACGAGATCAAGCGTAATCATTCGTACAAAAGTTCATAACTTTGTTCCACTCTCCCGACACACTAATCACTATAAAAATAAAAAAAAAGAATTGTCGAACATATCGTATATCTATCAGAGTATCTTCCTCCACACTACACTTACGTTAATTTGTCATTGCTTACTCTAGTAGCCTTGTAAAGATAGTCACCAACCGTCGCGCACAATTTCCAACCAATATAACTAATAACTCGTGCAACGATCGTACAAAGAAGAAACAGAATCGTTCTATCATCTAAAACATTTACAGTCGCTCATCTTGCCGAGAAACAATCTGATCGCGATCTATAAGTCTTTCGTTAGGCGAGAAATTGGTCCCCTTTCTGGTACCTTAGTCGACATAGTTTAGTAGGGTGAATGAAACCTGGTAAAGTCGAATATCGACGGGGAGGCCAGCGGGGCAATGAGATGAACAATCGTACCTTGATCACGCCACGTAAGATAAAGTATCAATGAACACGAATGCAGAATGAACACACGGCAAATCACAAAGTATACGCAGCTCCATTGACGAGACTTCGTATGGCACTGAGGGGGCAGTTATCAGAACAATCGCGTACACAAATTATACGAAACCATATGAGACTTGTCGGGCGCAGTCACAAGAAGCAAATGATAACCGGTAGAGACGAGAACCGGACGAACGCAGGGCGTGATGGGAAAGTTTGCAGTAAGCTTATTGAGTTCGACGAGGAGATGCATTCATTTGCATAC
The DNA here is from genome assembly GCA_033815515.1 of Cryptocheilus praepositus. NCBI lineage: Eukaryota > Metazoa > Arthropoda > Insecta > Hymenoptera > Pompilidae > Cryptocheilus > Cryptocheilus praepositus. Next base: position 16,077,417 of record JAWWQZ010000035.1, on the reverse strand, counting down.
CTCTACGCGTGTGTGTGTGCATGTGCGCACGTGAACTCCGTTCCCTTTTATGTTTCGTTTGGCAGTGCCTCGAGTTTTTCGGTTCCTTCGAACAAAAGGACGCGGCAGTGACGCGAAGTTCGGGTGCACTTCAAAGGAAAGACGAAAAGACGAAGGAGTTTTCGTTAGAACTATCGGAAACGCGGACCACTCGCAAAGGGTAGGAACGATCGGGCTTCCTTCCCGGTGAACATAATGAAAGCTGCCGTGTTGTGTAGGCTACGGCTTGGCAGTGCGTGATTTTTGGCAGTGACGCGTTCATGTTTTTTTATCTAGCGATCGGTGTCCCGCCCTTTGCATTATCAGCGAATTGTTACTAGTTCTCGAGAGGCATCGCGGACCTCGGCCTTAGTTTAGAATCGTTCAAAGCGGGCAGGCTTCTGCGCGTTTACCCTATTCCGGTGACATTAGCGAGGGTTCCGTCACGGATACAAAAGTCGTACGACACGCGCGGGCTATCCAATGATAATTTCAACTAACTATTTACATTTCCCGTGTGGGTTTCGTGCGCACGCACGCCCACGCACTAACGCGACGATCGATTTACGTTTATGACAAAGTATGAACAAAGGATGTTTGCTTTTCTCTATTTTAATCTAGTACATGGACGCGCACATACGCGCGAGCGAAGCGCCTCACATTTTCGCGACGGCTAGAGATCTATCAGATTATATAATTAATCGTAGTAATAATAATAAGAATAATTAATCGACAAATTATCCTAGATTCTTAATTACATATATTGGCAGTGTTCCATAGCTGGTGTGTGTGTATGTCTGTGTGTTCTCACACGTCCATCTCATTCTCTCGCAGTCGCTTTCATACGAACCTTCTATCCGTCTATCAATCTGTCACACTCTCATTCGTTCTCTTCCTGTTGCTCCGTCTCTTTCGCCCGCACATTCTCTCTTTCCCTCTCACCCGACACACGTTGACGACACCTATTCCCTCCTTTCCGCTTGGCTTAATTTACAAGTATCTTTATCCGCTACGTATGTATACAATGTGTCTCGTCATATTTCACGTCACCGGCGGCCACAACGATCGAAGAAACATCCCTACATAACGGTAATGGTTGATATATCCGCGTTTACGAAAATAATCATCCAATACATCTCGTACTCGCACTTTTCCTCCCATTACTTCCCCAAAAGGACCCTCGTTAATTGTGTGTGAATTGTAACACAGCCTTCGTATCCCGCCCTTTCGGTCAGCGTAATAATAGCTCATTAATTCACGTCGTAGAATGACATGGTACTCCATCATTGCATTGCGAACGGTTTATATACGAGCAGGACAGTTTCGCTCGTTATACTCTTCACTATAATAACTTGGTACAGTTCTGATCGGGATTTCAAGAGCGGTTTTTCACTTGCATAAATTACGAAAATAGCAAAGAAAGAAATGAGAGCCAAAGGAATGAACCCGCGACGACAGATTTTGCATAATCACGCTGCGCGAGATTTAGCGACGATAATTTCTACGGTGATGTACTCGAGGAATTGAAAAGGTCTGTAGGCGAGAAAGACATATCAGGTATGGCGAGTGTTGCGTACGTTAATGCTGGAGCGTATGTTGCACCGTGAGGGAATTTGTTTCTTTTGTCGCTAGACACCATTTTGTACATCATATCTTCGAAAGACGAATACTGACAAGTCTCGATAGAAACCGCGTGGGCTCACGAGTCGTTCAATATTATTTTCTGGTACGTGAAACTGGTACCGAACACCCAAGATAGGATACTATCAACCCTTTTCAGGGAAATAACGGCGGGCCAGAGCGATGTCTCACGTTCGAATACCATTCGCTCTCTCATTCTCTCAATTTCACACTCTCGTCTTGGCGCGCATTCGCTCCTACCCTTGTCTAAATCTTACTACCTAATTCATTCGCGCTAACTCTCGTACATACATGCTGTTTATCTTCTTTGTGTTGTTCTTCTGGCATGCTCCGTTGAAGAAGTTCCTCGCTGCGCAATAGTTTCTTCGTTCTGTCATACGACGGCAGCCGGCGTGAGTTTCTACCGAGTTGAAGATCGAGGTAGATAAATCTTCTCTCGAGGATTGGTCGAGGGTGGATCGAGAAGTTGCCGTTTGTCGTCCGCAAACTCCTCGAGGACACTGCACGACCATCGGCTTCTATGTTGGGGTACTTAATAGGGCGCCCGGAAGTGCCAAAGGGCCGATGTTAGATATTAATTGATTCTTAAGGCCACCAGAGTGATTATCTCCTTATAATCGTTAACAAACACTTAACAGGTTGCGTGTGTCTTCTTTGTTCCTTAATTAGTTGAGTAACCTTACGTAGATTCCTATTTCTCTCTTTCCTCCACGTTCCGCTCGTTCCTTCCTATCCGTTCCCTTTTTCATTCCTTGACCCGCGCTGCTCTTCTAGCTGCCCATCCACTGTTCTTAAACGACGGACGACGGTAAAAAACGACGTATCCACGGTGAGGCACTTTAGAAGCCTAAGCTCGACTCTTCCGAGGCCAAAGCAGACAGTTGCCCAAAAAGGAGGTTAGCCGCTGCTCATGGCAGGATTAGACCCCAACGGTTTCAGGTAAAGTTCGCGGCGCGACAACGAGTATGGAATTGCCGTTGTCCAGCTGCGAGGACGCTCGCGTGTCATCTCGACGAATTATGGATTTAGGCTAAATAAATAGGATGGACATTGTGTCTTGTTCATCACGTTATACTATGTCTCCCTGTTGTTGGCCCGGTAGCTGTAGCCAGCCACGTTCATCCCTACTCGTTTCCTCTCCTCTCGCCTCTGTTGATCGACCCACGTCGCCATCGGACGAACTCTTCCCGCTATCAACGTATCATTATCAATGTTCCTCCCCTGTGAAGGAGAGTCGTCGTACTCTGGTCCAGCTTCTCCTTACTTTTCATCTCTCGACACGTTCAGGTTCCAGTTTACACCGCCAGGTACATTCCCTCGCAGGCCGGATAACGTTGTCCTCTCGAAAGCAGGACTTCTTACCCGCATCGTCCTCTGGTTCAGGTGCCGCTGCTACTCGTCACGCTTGTCATTGATCCGCACGGTAGACATTATCACGAATTTTTCACCGGTTTCCGGCGCTGCTTCACCCGTGTCAATGGCGGTGTGCCACCATTTAGCGCTGGGTAAAGAGCTAAGCTCACTTCGTCTGGATGGCTGGCGGCCACCTTGCGTATCTCCACGTGCTTCGTACTTTGTACTTCGGACTCTAGTACCCACTCGTCCGGTTGTCTATTGCGTACAATAATATCACATTTATTACAATCGTCGAGCCAATATAGAATAGGTTTAAAAGTATAACGTCAACTTACATGTCTTCGGGGTACCATCGTAACAAAACTTTAGTCTTCCCATCCAACTCTACTCTTCTTGCTAAAACCTTGAAAATGATATGATCGTTAGTATCGATGCACTACCCTTAACATATCCACACTCAACAGGATTATTAAATGTCAGCTTATAAGAAACAACTTTAACGTACTTGACTAGTTAGGGCCATCGAGTTTCCTGGCGTCTCGGCCAGCTGACCTTGCGTCCTCGATTTCGCTAGTTCCAATAGCCTATGCTGCAGACCTTCCATCACTCCAGAATCGAAGTAATCGAAAAGTCTCGCTGTAACAGTAATTGAACATCAATTAATATAGCTGTGCGGCGCAAATTTCTCTTTGAAATTAAGATTGATCGAATATTGCACCATTCAATGTGTGATCGGCTGAAATCGTTGCAACCCAATGCTACAATCGTATTTGAAGCATTGCGAGAATTTAAATGATCCGGAAATAACGCAGAGTCCCAGGAATGTTACCCACTTTATATTGCCGGTATCGTGCTTTATAGGAAAACGAATTCGATATATTGGGAAGCCGAGTAAACAAATGGTACTCACCAGACCACGGTTGCCTCCTATATCTGAGCCTCTTCCCGTTTCTCCTGACGAGTTTGCCACCGTTCTCGCAGCTTCGTCTGCCACTACTGCTGCTCGTTTCCGGTTGATTGAAATGGCCGTTAACGTGCCTCTCTAGAGCAGTCTGAAATCGAATTCGTGGGCTCGATTAATCAGGCGAATTTCGACACTTTCCAGGGGAAAACCTCTTTCCAGGGAAATCAACTTGTGGCGAGGGGGCAACTTTGTTAACGATGACGCTGTGCAAAGTTCTCAAGCGTCGTAATTAATGTTTCTGGAGTTCAAGGCGTCGATGGACTTAGCTAATGAGAAAGAAGCTGACAAATGTGTTTTTGTAGTCAGATGTAATCGGTAGCTGCCGCTGAAATACCGAGTACTCGATATACTGTTTGAAGTAAACAAAAAAACAAATTGGCCATAACCCTGAAACTTGCAATATACATCTGTAGGAAACAAGAATGCTAATATGCAGTACGTGACGAATAAAATTCAAACGTTCGGAATATTCTGCCTCGATTATTTTGAATGATGCAACGAAACAGTGAAGAGAACTAAAATGCTATGGTTATGGCCTGATGGCATTAGCTTTGTGCAAAGACAATTAAGTCACAGCGGGTAGAAGAGACAGTGGATATTCTCCTGGATCGATGTAAAGGTTTTGAGCATCACTGGAAAGTGCTTGCTGCTACGAGCCTAATGTTATTAGCCTGCTCAAATTGGACACAGGCATGGCCGAGTCCTCGGTCATTGTAGCATCAGGGATGGTTAACGTGTTCGGTCATCATTTATTAACCGTCCATGTTCATCATATCGATGTCCATTTAAGGCTGCATTCTGATGAATATAGCCCAAGAACATAATTCATCTACGTTATTTCCCTTGACATCGCGCTTAAATTTCGCCATTAAATTTCTTTTGCAAAGGAACAAACAGACGGAAAGAATTGTTTGATTGTCGTTCAACGGAGACAGAGATGAAAATCAGGAAGACTATTTGGCAAATTGCTTTGTTGAAGATATTTCCATAGCGGGATTACCGTACCCTGATTGGACTCATAGAAATTAGCCGAATGTGTCAACAATTTATTACACCTTTCATTTCATAGAGTCGCGTATGAGTGTGACAACCATGTAAAATAAATTGAGTCTTTTGTTCCGATTCAAATCAGCTTACCTCACATCGAATGAAAAAAACGAAAAGATACGAACGACGTGTGGATAGTTAGGTAGAATCCCAAACTGAATTGTTTCGAAAGCTTGACGATGACGAACATATAAGATATTAGTGCACATTTTATTTTTGTTAGACAATTGTCGATGTATCGGATAGCAGGAAATGTCCATTGGTTCCCTTAGAAAGGGTACTAGATGATAGGATGTCCTCCAGACATGCAGATACAAGGATTCCATTCAATCCAACATCAGTGCCCTTGCATCTTTCACCAGTTCTTGGAAAACCATCCGAGTCGGCTGGTCTTCGTACCACATCGTACGTTTCTGCGTATCATCCACCCATATACAGTCAACCGACGTATCCATTCTTTCGAGACGTATCACAAAAAGGGAAGAATTTAGAAGACTATCTAAAGGCATCTGACGGTCCGAATTCACCGCTACCCTCACTCCAACATCAGAATTCAACTACGTGCCCGGCAAGAAATCAGTCATATCGATGATCATCTCGCAGCATAAACCTAACATGAAACATTGCGCCTGCGAATTGCCACTTCCCAAGTCGACTGTGCGACAAACATCCGACGAGGGTGAGAAGAAGAGAAAAGAAACATCGGTCTGCACTGAATATCACAGGCAACGTCTTCGAACGTGTCTTCGGTCCGGTTATCCGGCGAAAACGAACCACTCGTCGTAGACATTTTATCGTACCATCCGACGCGTCGCAGAGCCAATCCGCTTACGGAGCGTGTGTCGTTAACAGTGAGCAGAGTCGGAGAAGGCGCCATTTACCTGTGAGCTGAATCTACTGCCACAGCCGTCAACGATGCACCGGAAGGGCTTGTTGCCACCGTGCGACAGTACGTGCCTCTCCAGCCATCTTCTTGAACAGGAGCTCCTACCTTGTACCTTACAGCCCTGCCACTGGCAGACGAAGTTGTCACCGCCCGTTTGCGTGTTGATGTGCGCCGACTGTAAACATCAAGAGACGTGGCTTGATCAAAATTCGGTTCGTTCTCGGGAACTGTGTCGATTGTTTACGTGGCATGATCGGCGTTACTGCCGAGGAAAACAAGCACGGATGAGGACACCTACCTCATTGTATGTATATCGCTCGACCGGGATGTAAATTGAAGCGTTTCGATCGGTTGAAGGCTTTGATTTGATAGAGTAGGTCGTTTATTTGTTATGCACTGAGTTGATTCGCGCAACTGGGGTATTGGGTGAGTGGAACGAATTACATTTAACGTGTATCTGTTGCGATGGTCAAATTGAATATTGAAGTACTTTCTGTAACGTGTAAAATGAGGCTATGTGGATGACTTTGAAAAAACCCAAAATTCTGAGGTAACCGCAACCTCGTGGATATGCAGTAGCAACGTAGGTAATATCGATGACACGTAATGGAAAAAGCCGACCCTATATACTACATGCCCTGGGTGGGAACGGTAACAATGTTACGAAAAATACGAAATTCAATACATCTCTGGGTGGTCCGTTCTTGTTAACGCGCTCAAGTTTCACGCAAACAGAGCGATCGGCATCCACTGATCATCCTACTTATCTTACACTATGTGTATACACAAACATTGTACACGAAATACGTGTTCAAGGACATTCCACGTCAGAGCGTGTACGCGCGTCTACATTATACCGGTTTAATAACAATACCAGAATTTCAATCCGCATTTATATACACCTTACACAAAACTTTCGCGTTCACCGTGTAAGGCAACTCTTCATAGTAGGGAAACATACTTAAAACAGGTTACTTACTTGCAGATGCTCTAGAAGGCCGCCGCTGGATTCAAAGCTGGCCTCGCACTTGTCCCACCGACAGATTCCACTGTCGGTCGCCTGTGGCCTATCTTTCTCAGGCGCACGAGCTGGGAATCGTATGGTGGTAGGTGCAGACAAAATAGGCGACAACGGCGGCTTCGACTCGCTGCTCCTCGAATCCTCCTCCTCTTCCTCAATGTCCTCTTCGTCCACAGGCGAAATGTGGCTCTCCTTCGTTTGGCTATCGTCGTCGGGAACCGAGAGCCTGGACAACAGGTCGTCCTGGCCAGTTTGGGACCTCAACGAACTCAGGAGACTGGCGCAACCATTCGTCAGGTTGTTGTTCTCGTTGACGTGCGGCTTTGACAGGATGCAGCCCTTGAAGTCCAACGGCACCGACTCGCTAACCAAAGATGGCGCCGGACTGGAAGGTGGTGAACTACCCTTCGCCGCATTTGGACTGGCATCCGATGTCAACCTATTCCAGAAAAAAACAGCTAGCGGTGAGCGACGGGTATGCGGAGATGCGGATCTGGTAAGTGACAAATCATATTTTAATGAAAATTAGGAATAACTGATCAGAATGAAACAAATGCACGATCTTCGTTGAGCAAGCTGCGTAGACCCTGGAATCTGATAGACGTGAGTCTCAATATAGTCTTGATTTGCTAGTCGGTCTTGCAGATTCCAGTTTTGTGGTCTGTAACAGTAACTGCTGTTATTACGATCGATTACACCGTTTACACTCTAGGCGTGTGCGTGTGTGAAGTAGAAGTGCAGTATGCTAATGTTTGGGAAGATGAAATTACGTGTATAATGTGTCATTTCTATAAGGTGTTTGGGAGAAGTTTATTTTTGCGAAGAGCGCTAGGTATTTGTTTACGCGGAGGAAATGTAACTCAAGTACAAAGGGTTAAAATCGGTGGGACAATAGATCGTCGTTTCATGCCTGATTACGTGAGTTACGGTCATCGATTACAAGTAACGAAATAGGTACCATAATTTTTCGTCGAAATTACGCATTTAATTAGAAAACGTAGCAAAATTACTATCAGGTTCCAGGGTTGTTCGAAACCAAGGAGTTCTAACCCAGTGTGGAATAGTTACTTTATATCCGATTAATATTTCTTTAATATTAAAATTAAAAATTGCTCAAGCAAACAGTACAACAATACTGATCAGCTTCTTCAATAGTGAAGAAAGATAAAAAATTGAGGAATTAGTTATTGCTTGAATCTTAGAACTCCTTACGTTCTTCGCATAAACATCTGACATTTAGAAACAGTCATTTCAAAATAAATTCACCAGAAAAAAAGAGGTTATCAAAGCAACGTCCCCGCTCGGTGAGCGATTGATTCGAATGCAACCAAAAGTTTGTCAAAAAGATCTTACGGCCAATAAACAGTCTGGCAAAATCCTCTATACATTTCGCAGATTTTATTATTTCGTATGTCCGAGATCAGCGGCTCGTTGATTTCTGTCGAATGTACCCTGTAAATACACACTCATCTCAACAATGAGGAATATGTCTATGCTTTCTAACGCTATGAACGCACGACGTTTACTGTACCATGATATTTCGTAATACTCGTCCTCAAGAAGTATCTTAACCGTTTTTGTGCCACGCGGCGCGATTGCGTTATTCAGATTTTGTGGCAAAAATTGCTGTGGCGTTCGGTGCCAATGCTCAGTTTACGGTGTGCTCAAATTTCATTACAAATCTTTTTTGCATAGAATCAAGGAAGCGCGACCGCACTACTTTGCATTTTTCACAATTATTTAAAATAAGCACTATCGCGTCACGCGGCACTATCCAATACGGTACTTAGAAAGACCCTTTGGCATTAAAACGGTTAATGTCGTTGACCAACAGGTTAGTTTGGCATCTGTGAATAGCCTATCATTCATAAGGAAACTTTCGCGAAGGGAAACTTTTGAATGACGTTCCGCTTGACAGTAATTCAGTAAGTCAAGTAATGTATCGACACGATGTGTTGTATGTGCTGACCGCGTTCGTGCTTCGTTGACAAATATTACGCGTTTCATTTGACAGCTTATAAGCATAATTAAACGCCAACGAATATTGCGTTATCCTGTAAAACCTAAAACATGATTGCAATACATTTCGGCAATATCCCTTGCAAGTTTCATTTACCGACAAACTATCTAACTAACATACAGCATTAAAATGTATTCTTCGCTGAACATTTCATCAGCATACATTTTTCTACAGCCACGTACTTTCTATCAACGACTGTCACGAACTACTCTCAGTACAGACATACTCTTCTGCCCTCACAGAAGACCACCGTCGCGCGAAATTTCATTCGAAAGTACGAACGGCTTTTCTATGGTGTATTTAAGAGTTACCAGCCTGCTTCAATCACCGATCTCACCTGAGGGAGGATATCTTGCAACTGGGTAGGTTCTTGAGAACGTCGTTGGAGATGGGTAGACTGGGTACCGGCTTCGGTAGCTTCTTGTCCAGCTTGTTGCTCGTCCTCGGCACGATGACAGGCGGTGGTTTCTTCGTTGGTGGCGGCGACATCGTTAGAGTTCTCACCTCCCAGTCGTTCGTCGACGTGCCACGGCCATTCGGCGATACGGTGCCCAAATATTTGGCGAGACCGCCCTTATTTCGTTGCACGGTTGGAGGCCTCCGGAACTCCGACGCGCTCTTTGCAACTAGCACCGACATCGTCTCGCTCGTTTTCTTTATCTGCGCACAGAATTCGGCATGCTGAATGTACATCGGGCAATAGGTTTTTTCCGTCGCGACTGGTTTGCGATATTTCGGGTTTTTATACAGTAAGTGGTTGATGAAGGGTACGCGTGATGTAATTATTAAGAGGGGGATTAACAGATCTTTTTACCGTTGTTAATGAAAATATAGGATTTGGCGTCTAGATATTTCATCGCATTGAATCGTTATTTTGGGAGCTCGCGTTTACCTAGAAGCGGCGGCGAAGATTTTTTTAGGGTGATTTGTGAGGCATTATATCTGGATGAGTATTATGGTGTCAGTGTGACACCTCAAACTGCGCAATAATGCCCCATATAAATACCGCTAAAAGTCATTTAAAAGAGAGGGGCCCTTGTTCGCTCGTTACCCTCAGTTGAACCATTCGGGCTGTTACGATACGAGTTAAAAGAGCGGAACCATCTTTCAGACACTTATTTCTTTCGTAATAAATGGGATTCCTTTTTCGTTCCCCGAACCCGGCAATCATTTCAAACCCGCCCGTATTGAAACGTTTAGGCCCAAACGACTTTCTCGGGTCCTTAAATCGTTACAAAAAGCTACAGCGCGTACCTTTTTAGGGACGAGATTCACGGGCCATCAATTACAACACAAAATACGATCCCAAAGTACATTCACGCTCCTAACTTTCCATATCACACGCGGAGTGAGCACCGTGCTCATGAAATCACGTATCCATCAACACCCGACACGCATACACCGAACTTCATCAGTATTTACATCGACACAACAGCAACGAAAATTTGTACTCCCACCCAGACCCCACTTGACCCATTCGCGTGGTCTTAACACATTGACAGCCGGCCCCGCGAAAACGAGGGTTTCTGAATCTATCACTTGACGCCGGAATCACTTTCAGAAACAAGCGAAACAAGTGGCCGATACGTTGCCGGCGCTCAGGCTTTAACCCTTTGACTGCTGAATACTCCCGGCCGAAGCGTTCGCTGTGGACGAAATACTTTTCGATAGTTTGAACTCTATTGATTGATTTTATAAGGCGCAACGAAGTTCCAATGGTAATTCTTCGTTTACGCCAAATTAAATGATGCAAGTATATAATTTGATAAAGAACGCAATTGTGGCTACAGTAGGTCAAAAATCGTAACGATTGCAAAGCGCATATATGCGCCCATAGTCGACACCGACGAATTTCGGCGGACGCATATGTGCGTCCATAGTAGTCAAAGGGTTAAATGTCTCTTAGATCGCCGGCTAGCAGTGTGTTAAACCGTTTTTTTCCCAACCCACACCACCCCTGATTTTATCCACTAATCCATCCCGCGTCCCTTCGCCCAATCGAACTTTTCACTTTTCCGAAGCATCATCTGACAGCATCCCATTGCGCCCGAATGCCAAACCCTCACCTTTGACTGCTGCGGCTTGATCTGTGTCTTGAAGTACTCCGTGATCTTTCCTTGGGAGGACTCGTGGTGATGATGATGGCCGGCATTTGCTTTGGCTCCAGCCTTGCTCGATCCCCTGGAGGTGGGATCAGCGGCCCCGGACCTCGGCAGGGCGCCTGCCTCCGGCTCGCCCTTCAGCCTTTTGTAGGTCGAGCAGGCGGTCGCCGCCAGGGGCGGGGTCCAGGGCCACTGGGGCCTGGTGCTGATCTGCGAGGACGGCGCCAGCTTGGGCAGAGTCGGTAGTGGACTTGCCGACACCCCGCGGGTACCAGTCACCACACCCTCGTCGCTGCTCGTGCTGCACGGCGAGCCTGGTTCCGTGATATCGCTCGTCCCGCTGCTGCTGCATTCCCCGCAAGACACCGCGACGCCACTGTAAATAAACATCGATGTGAGAAACGCTGATAATTATGGGGGAACGATATACGGCGTGGGAAGGTGACGTTAGGGATGAGTTGAGGACTCCGCGAAAATGCGTGTAGGTATTTGTAGGGTGGCGGTGTCAGGCTGATATGCTGCAGTGTGCGGTATGAGATGATTTGTGACGTGTAGGTGCTGCGGTGTGTGTGGGTAGTACTAAAGTAGAGCGTGGTCCTGTGTAAAATCGTTTATAATGTGCAAACGTGCGCGGTGGGCGGGTGGATATTATATGGCTAGTGGATTACGGTACTGGGCAGTATCGTATAATATCTAATATTATCACTCGTTCTGCAATTGCGGCTATGTTGCGCAGGCCTGTGCTTGGTTTTTTGATGCTAGGCATAGATTTTACGGTATTAGGATAAGGGGAGGATATGTTTGTGAATAACAGTACGGCGCTGGGAGATGCTGAGGTGCGTAATGTTATGATGGATTATTTTACCGTGATTGCAGGGAGTATGGTGATCATGGTGGAAACGTTTCTGCGAATAATAAGCGGTCTTTTATTTTCTGTTTATGTCGGTTATAAACGCGGAAATCAAACGACCTGCCAATAAGTGTAAACGTTCGACGAAAATATTGTAGGAATCGTTCTTGCGGAGGAATACGTGACGACCTAAAAATAAACCGTTTCCCAGACGCGATGCTCGTAAAACTTTTATACGCATGTTATATGTCGTTGAACGAATGACATGCGCACTCGCATCTCCGATCGTATGAATATGAAATTGTGTACGCTCGAGGGGACGTTCCGATCGTTGAGGGGATTGATTTGCGGTTGGCAACTCGTGTCTGAATTTACCCGGATGGTTCCAGTACACTCTCCAATACGGTGCGATTCCATGCAAATGTTCGCGGAACAAACAACGGATTCAAAAGATCAGATTGGATTCTTAATTGACCCGGCTGTTGCTTTCTACATTCAATTTGCCACCGAAATGGCCTCAAAAAATATCGTGCCACGTAAACCAGAAAAATCGATCTCGCGGCATCAAAAGTTACACCGCCAACCGTCAGCTCGACATCAACGTTGATCTATCGCTTTGACACAAACACGTTTCCACTCTCTCCTCGCCTGCTCCAATTTCGTCTACAGAAGTTCAAACCCGCGCATTACTTAATTTCTGTTGAAAATGTCAAAGCCCCACGTCACCGGTTGCGTCCAGCGAAGCCTCGCTGCACTTCGCCTGACCGTCAACGTGCTAAATGTCAAAGCGCGGACAGTAGCGTGTCTCGTACGATCCATTCTCGTGTTCGAGCGCCAACAGAGGCTGCATGCCCTCCTGTGTGCCGTGCACCACTGGTCGGGTCGGAGACGATAGGGACGAACCACGGGGAAATTACACGCTTACCGAGTAATGATATTACCACCACCGCGAACCTAATTACAGGGCGAGACATTGCCAATTGGCCCGTCGTTTCGGAATCGCCGCCAGTGCCACGGGCCCCGACGGGCTCGTTCGTCCTCGGCGTTTCAGTCATTTGCAAGGGGCGCAAAGGGAGGAAAAAGAAGTGAAGCACCCGAAGGAACGAGCGGAGGATGAGACGGCAAACGCGGGCGAGCGATGAAGAGTCGAGTGGTCCTCGAGGACTGGCCGAAAGGACGCATGAATTTCCGTTCTCGTCGGTACTCTTCGGACAATTCTTTGTATCGGCACGAATCAATCGGCGGCGCTGATTAGGAATACCAGAAGAGTTCGAGAGCGGAATCGGTAAACAGAGGCGGGCCTCTTCAATATGCAGATGCGCGTCGGGGGACGGAAGGACAGATTTTTTCAGGGTGCTATTCTTAAGAGGGGACATCTTGTTCTTGAGTTAATACTGCCAGAGTTTATCGGCTATTTGACGCCGCGCGCAATCTTTATCGATCGGCCGGCTCATTTGCGTAATAACGCTGATTAACCGTTAAGGCAGACACTGTGCAGCGTGATGGCATAATTTTCATTTTACGCCGAGTAACATCGGTAAGCGACAGGAAATTACTGTCGCGGCACGCCTATTACGGATTTCACATTCCAACGGGACTTTTTCTACGCGGCACCCGGCTCGTTGTCGACAGGAGTCGCTTCGGCGCTATTTCACACGTCGCCTTTACAATTCCGACAGGCCGATTCGCCGAAATTATGAGGCAATTTCGTGATTACCATAATTTCTCCCGCCGCGGTTCACGGGACACGTCTCGCGCGGGACCCGTTGACAGACGAAGGTCGCGCGTCGTGTAATTGAAAGAAAAAGGATGAATCAATAAGGCGGCCCGCGAGTGCCGAAACGAAAGAGCCTCCTGATTAATCGCGCGGCTCCCGCGCGTCGACACTGATCGATTTACGACTCGTCCACGGAGTCGCCGTACACGCGTATCGGCTTGTATCACGGCAGGCAGGCGGCGGCTCACGAAATTACATATTCGCGTATTTCCGCGCGGCGCACGGCGACCATAAATTAAATCGCGGCCTGTAAAACGGGCGCGTGCGAAAAGGTTCGTGTGCCTCGTGCCGTCTCCTCCCGACGTCTCGTCCTCCTTCTCCCTCGTTCCCCAATTCGTTTCGCTCCTCGGCGTCGAGCGATCGGATCTCGTCGATCTTTCCCCAGTTTCCGCGGCCCGAGGATATTTTAAGATCGTTACACGCTCATGTCGCGCGACGCGCCGCGCGAAAATAAAGCAAGGCGAGGCGGAACGGGCGCGAGGGAGAAAGGGAAAAAGACACTGACCTTTCCACATTACGAGTCCGACATTGCGTTTACGCAACGGCGGACGCAGTACGTAGGCCGGGCGGAGGGAAAGAGAGGGAGGAGGATGAAAGAAAGACGACCGTTCATTAAACCCCGGCCACGCTGAATGACGCTCATTCTAAACCGTGAAATAACCCTGCCTATCGCACGCCGGATCTCTTATTTTAACGCACCTCACGCCCTTCCGCGCCAGGAGTGCGTCCGTTCGGTGGCTTTTTTGATCGATCGCGAGTTTGCTCAGTCAAGTAACCGTGAGGTCATTCCTCGAGTCTAGGTAGTGCGAATTCAGTTACGGTATAAGCGGTTTAACTCGTATCTTTAGATGTTATTCAATTTTGAAACGGTTTTTCTCCGCTGTTAACAGAAGTGAGTTCAGAACAAAGGTGCCAGTTTGTTGACTATCATGATCCGATTGAAATAATCTCTTCGGATGTCGGATTTACTTTTTAATTCGCGGTGTTTCCTTCCGTCACGAGTCGTTTGCGGGATCCGCAAGAAAGAAGTCGGAAGCGTGTGAGAGAGCGCGCGCCCGCGCGTGCAGAACGGTGGGAAAGTGAAAGAAAGGAAGTGCGAGAAGGCACGCATATATATGCATACATATGTATAATGAATCAGCGTGTGAAAGGTCAAGAAACGCACGCGACCCCAATTGATAAAAGTGAGAAAAGCGAATGCCTCGTCGGCCGGAGCCAATGACGCAACGATTCCTCGAACGATACGAAAATTGAAGCTGCATTGGGCGCCGGCACGTTTCGTAATAGACGGTCTCTCATGCGTGTCAATAGAGAACGGGTATACTGCCGGTCATAAGTTTAGGTCTAACTGATTCACTGCTAGATTTTACGATGCAATAAAGCGGGGATTGTTTTTCGAACAATTTCCGTTACTGCTGGTTACGAAAGCGTAATAATTTTTTTGATGTCACACTAAAGCACTTCGTTAAATAAGTTTTCACGTAATCGCTTGTTAGCTTTCCTTTAGAAAATACTCCCGAACTTATGGTCGACGGTGTAAGTGGATTAGCAAAGTTTGTCAATGAACCGTTTTATTTGCCCGCGTTCGTAAGTTCTTAAGGTACACGAAAGCGCCCGACTACGCTATATTGATCCGTGCGTTCAGCCTTGTTACCCAATTCACCAGAAGCACACCTGAAAGTCAAAGCACGAAGACTTCGTCTCTGCCGTTCGCGTGAAGGATCATCTGTCAGACGCGAAGTGACAGATTCGCAAAATCACGATAAACGAAGTATTCGTTGCAACGTCACGAAGATCGCTTATCTCGAACTGTCTGAAGTCAGTGTGATTGACCATGGCAAGACGGCGCGCAATAAATGTAGACCGCGAAAAGAAGCGAGTCACGCAGGGGAGAGTGTAAGAAGAAGCGAAAGATCAAGAGGAAGATACAGATGAAGAAAGAGGCAAAAAGGAAGGAGCGGGCAATCGAGTCGAGAGCAGGCGTGTATTCATTGAGCGTGCCGGAGAAAGAAGTGTCGCTTTATACACGCACACCGAATGCACTTGTCGCGTCCAGGAAACGACAAGTGCATCTTGGCATCGTGCGCGGACCGAGAAGGAGAGGGCGCGTTCAAGTATTATGCGGAAAAAGACGAGAAGGAAATAAGGGCGTGGAATCTTGAAATACGCGTGCGTCCCCCTGGTTACGGCATTAATCTGTTCGGTAACACTTCATTTTTCCTGCGCCACGATGTAACTGACTACCGGTTAGCGGCTGGTTCGGTGCACTGTGTCATTTCAATGCAAATGTTGAAATATAAGGGAAATGAAGTAATGAAAACATGGGTAATGGAACAGTTACTGATGGCACGATAGAAAGCGACGCGCTGAGTGTAATAGTAATACGAATGCGTATTGTATTACGCGCAAGAATTTCTGAAGTACGTGTAATATGTTGCTTTTTCCAGAAACAGTTCGTTTATCTAACCTTTCACGTGGAAGAGGTAATAAGGATAGTTATTGATGCATCTTCGGTTCCATAATTACCTTCG
This sequence comes from Cryptocheilus praepositus, assembly GCA_033815515.1. NCBI lineage: Eukaryota > Metazoa > Arthropoda > Insecta > Hymenoptera > Pompilidae > Cryptocheilus > Cryptocheilus praepositus. Next base: position 16,061,204 of record JAWWQZ010000035.1, on the reverse strand, counting down.
TCCACGCGGTAAAAGCGATAATCATAGGATTCAGCGTGCCGTGCTGTGCGTTGGCGTTTACATAACAATTTCTGACTAATCGGACATTAGTGTGGGCTGTTCCTTCTACGCGTACCATGTTTCGAAATTGCGATGTTTCAATTTTAAGCGAAAAAATACGAAACCATCGAGACGCGGCCGGTTAACGTGGAATCTAAGCAGAAGTAGGCTTTGATCGAGGGTATCTCGAAAGAAGATTCACCAGTGCGTAAAACATGTTTTATACTTCGACGTTTATTATCCGCGTTTCCGCAATGCCTATCTTGATTACCGCCGACAATTATTGCAAACTACCATTATACACGGATACGTATCGTTTCGTGTTGATAAATCATACTTTATGATCGCAGTAAAAGCAATTAGATAAGCGCACGCATAGGTGCACGTAAGAATCGTTCCACGGCGCTACAAAAATCCACAACTCATCGAACGCACGTATGCTCTGCATAACGCAGAGGTCGAAAATCTCGCGGTTCAATCGATGATCCTCGATGATCCGCGATGATCCGCGATGTCTCTCGTGCCACGATGCCTCAGACTCAATCCGGACATTTTAATAGAAACCCCGTCAACGTATCTACTACTGATTCCGCATTATCCGCGAGACGCATCTTTCCCGCAACTCGTATCGATCGGAACAATGGATCGCAGTAAAAGCAATTAGATAAGCGCACGCATAGGTGTACGTAGGAATCGTTTCACGGCGCTACAAAAATCGACAACTCATCGAACGCGTGTATGTTCTACATAACACGGAGGTCAAAAATCTCGCGGTTCAATCGATGATCCGCGATGATCCGCGATGTCTCTCGTGCCACGATGCTCCAGACTCAATCCGGACATTTTAATAGAAACCCCGTCGACGTATCTACTACTGGTTCCGCATTATCCGCGAGACGCATCTTTCCCGCAACTCGTATCGATCGGAACAATGGATCTGCAAGCCAGCGCATACCGATCATGACGATAGAACGTCTCGGGATGGTCGGCACTTGAATCACGCGATGTCGATTATCCTTGCAGGTGGCTCCTCCTATCGAACGTGCACCGTGGCTTTCCCCTTCGTCGCTTACAACTCACGTGCACACATCCCATATACTCCTATGTCGATATTTCTTACCTCCTCTCGCAAGCCCCGTCCTTATCGTGCCCTTTCTCGCACACAGAATCTCCCTCTTCCCTCCCTACGCGCCTTCAATTCCACCTACATTCTCTATAGGCCTCGCTCTCTCCTTGTCTTCCAGCCGCGCTCTCGCTCGTTTTGCTTCGGCAGGGTCAGTATATCCCTTTCTCTCGTCCGCACGTCACCACCATTCCTCGTCATACTTCCACGGATTATTGCCTCTTACCACAACAGCGCACAGCGCATTTCACTCTCGGAGCCTGAGTTCTCCGTTACTCCTCCACTCCGTTACTTCCCCAGTTCGCCATTGTCGCTCGCTTTTCCTTCGACCTCTCCTCCTGCTGGGCTTACGTCCGTTCGACCACGCTCAACGTCGTACCCGCCTTTCCGCGTCTTTCGCACAACTTTCGTAGCTGGTCTCGCTTCCTTCCTCGTGCGCTTTGCAGAAGTTCCTAGTTCCATGGTTAATGCATGCTCGGGCTTTATGCTAAGCTCTTGTTAACGTTCGGTAGAATTGGATTTCCGGGATGTGCAGGTTAATCGGCGTCCGTTTGGCCTCTCTCACATTTCTTATGCACACAATTTCTGCGTTCTGTTTTCTCACAGTCGTTCCGTATTCCTTACCGTTAGGCCGCGCCGCTCGTCAGAGTGGATTACACCGCTGCGGATCGATCTGCGGTTTTCCGAAGTTTTCTGTTCTTGCCGTACGCCTACGTTTTCATCCATGCGCATTTTCGCTAGGCTACACGCAGAAATATGTTACTTTTGGAAGATCCGTCATTCTCTTTGTTCAACTCTGAAACGCGTCCTCGCTTTTGCCTCCAACATGCAATCTTCCCTCTGAATTAGTAAACGGCGCCGTCCCTCGGCGCGATATTATATACTTTCTGCCCGTTTTACTTCAAACTTTACGCCCCGTCGCCCGTCACTTTTCTTGTTCTTTTCCCGCTCCTATGTCGCCGTGTATCCCTTTGTTCCACCTCCTACACCACTCAATTCTACCCTTTTTTCTCCTTACGCTCTATAGTTCCTTGTCACTCATTCCACGTTGCTTGTTCTACCTACTGACTCTTTTCTACCTAACGCTCCGCTGTCGCTTTTGATCCTGTCTATCCTTCTTCACCGCACCCTCGCTCTCGTACAACATACCCATCTTCGTCCCACCTAATTCTCGCTCGTACCATCCCTTTTCATCCCTTCCCTCCGACCTCCGCCCTCTCTCTTCTTCCTCGCTTTCTTTCCTTTACCGCATCAGCTTCTGGCTTCCATTTCACCTCTTCGCTAGAACGCTCTTTCTCGCTCTATCCCTCCGAGCCTCGTTCGACCCATTCTCTTGCCTTTTATCGTACTCCCACAATGCACCTCTTCCTTCCTTTTCCTTCTCTCTCTGCACTCCCACCTTCGTCCGTCCGTTCGCCTCCCTCTCGTTCCTTTACCCTTTCCTTCTTCGACCACTCTAACATCCCGATGCTCTCCTACTCTACTAACGCTGTCTCAGTTCTCTCTTATTCGCGCTCATCGTGCCAGAACGGCGTGCACGCACATTATCCATTCTCGTCTTCTCTCTCCGCGTACCTCTAACTCTGTCTCTCTATCTGGCACACGACGGCGGAAATGCATGCTCACCTAAATACCTCGAGTTATATTCACAGCCAGAAACGACGATGCCGCTGGCGAGCTACATGCAAAGACAACGGCGAGTGCATACGCCTTGTCTAGCTTTGAGACGAAAGTTCGAATGAAAGTCGCGATATTTCTAGTCGGGCGCAACGAGGAAATCCTTTTAGAGCTGGTATTTTGTCGGAAGGATCAATATCCAGCGTTCGGGAAGATAATACATAGCGTGTGCAGGTTTCTGAGGTGTGCTGAACGATGTTTTGTAAACAGTCTGAAGGTAACGGCCAATGCGGGTCATTGATGTACCTCAGCTAATCATCAATGTTTATGCAATTTTAGCATGAAATCGTGGAGTTACTTATGCAGCATAAGAAGTTGCATTATGATTGCCAGCGTTTGCACTTTCGTATGATTGTTTACGTACATTAAGTTAGGAACAGCGCATCTTCTTATATTATGCGCATGTTTCAGTGGCATAGCAATTACTCTGTCGACGGTAAACATAGTCCGCGAGCAGAATTACCGGGCAAATGAGTACCGTCAACGTAAAACGTTTCGAATACTTCTTTCGTTCCATCCTGTGAATGCAAGCTCTTCGACTTGGCATAAAGCATTGTGCAGCATGCATACCATTCTCCTCGCAGAATTGACTCGCAGCCGCATTGAACGTGTCCCGAGCAATAATGGCACTTTTAGCGTATTACAACCCTTGCCTCGTACCTCTCCGATAATCTCGTAAACAAATAATCGCTCCTTCAAATACCATTTACCTTGAAAAGCAGCGCCCAGGACAAATATCATCAATCAAGCACTCGAACGTGCTCACATAAGGGTAATTGTTATAACGGCAACATCATTTATCTTCGAAACGAAATTGATCGTCTGACACTTTTATGTGGAAGCCGAGGTGTTCAATACGCCCGATGCATTGAAAAGTTTCTCGTATGCGAGGTTGCGCGTCAGCAATGATAGTGTTGCGGGATCGAACGGGTAGTTTGCGATTTAGGACGGCGTTCAGAGTGGATGTTCGGCGAACATCGTCCGACCTATGACATAACTGACCTACGCCCACCCACTCAGACTGGTCCTCCACCCTGGTCACGCAAATTCGTGTACACAACAGAAGGGCGTCTCGCGCCCCCGTCCTCGAAAATCGTGAGAGCACGAATGAAGGGTAAGATTTCTCGGCAGTCACCCTCCTCTCACGCGACGGCGACTGTAAATTCGCGAGGGTCGCAATTAACGACCTCATCGTTGGGGATGCACGTTCCGCCGAAACTTTCGACGATCCTGTTTAAAGTTAGGCGTGGTAATTACAATCGTGTCAATCGCAAAACCTTTTTGCGCGTTACTTACAGCTGAGGACATTCGTCTGGCAACAGTTACGTTGCGTCCCAAATGGCAAATGGAAACTTAATGGTTCGGCATTCGATAGTATTACAGATTCACCGCTCAGGAAGATCGAGCGATAGCATTTTTATAAACGTAAAATCGTGCCCGTACGGTTCGTGCGCAGAACTTCGCTGTTATCCTTTAGAGCTGTCGTAATTCATAAGAGAACAGGATAACTTAATAAGGTTAATGCAGCTGCACGCGGACTATAGATGCCACGAAAGCAACGCACGTAAGACCAGAGCGAAGCACCATTTATCAACATAATCACCGCACATCTTGAGCAGTAGTCACGCTTCGTCACCGGTATTACAGCCGACCTTGGTTCATTCTTCTAGGTCTTGGCACGCCAGCACGAAAGCGCGCATCGTGCCAAAACGTTGCCCTTTTCGACAAAAACGACGGAACCTCACGGAACAAGGATAACTCCACCACTTTCGGCAAAACCGTCGCTAACCCTTTGACTGCTATGGACGCGTGTATGCGGCCGCCAAAATTTGTCGGTGTCAACTATGGCCGCATATATGCGCTTCCCAATCGTTTCAATTTCTTACCTACTGCAGCCACAATTATCAATATATGATATAAATACAGATGCGTTCTTTATCAAATAATATACTTGCATCATTTAATTTTAAATGAAAAATTACCATTAGAACTCCGTTGCGCCTTACATAATCAATCAATAGAGTTCAAACTATCGAAAAGTGTCTCGTCCACAGCAGACGCTTCGGCCGGGAGTATTCAGCACTCAAAGGGCTAATCGATTACATGCCAACAGATCCCTTGCATCGAACAAACGAAACTCGTCACGCCCAATTATACCGTCGATTTGAATCCGCGGCTGCATCGAACTGCTTCAAGCCACCGTTTATCGTAGCAATAAACTAAAAACCAAGCGGTCGTGCGAAAGTGAGAAAAGTTTCCGGGAGGCAACTGCCGCGAGATTGAAATTTGCCAGCGTACATCGGCCCGGCGTTCCAGAAACGTGGCGACCGATCGATAAGCACTAATGACCGGCGTTGCAGTAACGTTCCATGCGAAATGAGCTGGCAATGCAATTCGTCCCGAGTGAACGGGGTGAACGGTCACCGCGCCGTCACGTAACTGACCTACACCTACTCCGTCAAAGTATGACACGGTCATGTGAGCACACGGCCAAGGTGGTCCGTTTTTTCGCCGAAAATCATGAGGCGAAGTCGACGCATATCATCCGCGCTCCGTTCACAACGGAGTCAAGGTTGGCGAGTGTTCGCGAGGGAAGACGATAGGGGTGCTCGCGTAATCTGGCTCGAAATTACGAAGACGATGGAGGTCGTTGTTCGATACGAAGAGGGGAGACTGTCGAGGGTCGAGACAGGGGGAAGAGGCGAGAGCAGAGCAGGAAGGAAGACGAGGTTGAAGGAGGAGGGCAAATGAAGGGGAGTCGGGAAAAGAAGAAGACGGAGTGGGAACGGCAGAGGGAGGGTAGGAAGAGGAGAAACGTGAACGAAGATGGGTGGAAAGAGGGAAAATGGAGGGTCCGCAGGGGGCCAACGTACTGAAAAGCTTGCCATGGGCAGGCACGATACGAAGGAGCATTCCGGATACTTACTGCAGAGCGGATCAATCTTGAATGTCTCAGTCGTCGCGAAGAAACGATAGGAATTTTTGTTTTGACGTTTCGACTTTCGTTCGTGAGCGCAATAAGACGCTCGAGGAGATTTATTTTATTTTTAGGGCATCGCGGTTGGATATGTACGGTTGGTAATGCTCGGAGAGATTCTAGGAGATATTCTGGGATCGAGTAAATTCTTAACGTCTCTGTCACGCTGACGGTATGGATCTCTGTTTGACGGTTTTGATTTTCTGCCGCGAGCGTAACAAGACGTTTCTTTGAACGAATTCATGTTACGCCGGGCGTATCTATACGCTGAGCTAAAGCATACAATTGTCAACGTTGTCACTTTGTACTAACTCGGACGGGCACCTGTCATTATAAAGTGTCGCATCCGGCTAACGGACGTTACTTCGAAATGACAGTTTGACAGAAGCCTTTTGTCGGAAAACGCGCAGATTATGATACGCCGTACTAAATAAAATTCACTCACACCATACTTGCACGTACACGCCCGATAATTCATTTTGCGCTCGCTGCGCAAAGTGAAAACACGATAGATTTAATCGTTACTCTGTCATGCGATCCGCATGACACAGCGGGCGTTGTCAATCAAGCCGCGCAAACAATTCCACAAAACTCACCATTCTCCGCCAGGTACAATCATTACTAGCTCCATTCACCGCAGCGCAATTATTCGAAGAAACCAAGACGGAAAGACAATCGCCACAAAAAATCTCAAGAGCCAGCCAATCGGATACTCTCTCCCTTTCACCCACCCTCCCGCCGAATACATAAGCATTTTCCCTGAATACGCGTACAATGCCGCTCGAGCGTAAAATCGCCAAATATTTAATAAACCTCCCGCAGACACGGCCGTCGTAATAAACACACACGCGAAGACACGCGGCCAACGAGAGAGAGACAGCGAGTTTTTTTTTAATGAGGTATCCATTAAAATGATGGGTATTGTTAATGAGGAAATACTCGATGTAATTTCTGCCCGGCGACGTTTGAATGCGCGCTCAACAGCTGCCCGCTTCGAAAACAATCTCCCATACCCGCGGAGAGCAATTTAGCCGTCATTATTTCGATCGATAAACAATGATCCTGGCGCTGCCACGGGGGCTCGACGAGATTCTCTCCGTCTCTGTCGTGCTGCATCCCTCTCCCTGAGGGTAGGAGGGTAGGTAGGACAGAAGGTAGGAGGGTGCACGCCGGCGGCTCAAGTGGACGTACTCCAAGCCCGAGTATTTAAACGATTCATTGGCAAGCGGAAAAAATCACCGGCACGGAGCATGTCTGCTCCTGAAGTGAACTTTGCGGACGTCGATAACGTCTGAATGGGGAAGTCATTTGAATTTCTATTTGTCGGCCTGCCTCCGCCGGTGTTTCGTTCTACTGTGCTTTGCTCGGCCGAATTTTCGGTATTTACGCGCGCTTGCTTGCTGGTTAAGCATGGCACGGATGATCTAAATTTAATTAAGCGAAGTGATTGAGAGGATCCTGATGTGCGAAGTGGTGATACGTGAAGTTTCGGGAAGGTGCGTAGGTCGACGGTAACGAGAGTGATTCGCGTTTTGTTATTACGCGGTGATTATACAGTTGGAATTACTTATAACATCTATTGACAACGAGTGATGTGGAAAGTTATAGCTCGCTAGTTATAGCTAGATTAACACTTTGACTGTCACAGTGGTCACCGGTGACCGGTGCAAAAGATTTGACTAAGAATGCAAAAAATTCGCAATTAAGCCTATTTGCAATGTTGTAAAAGCAATTGATATTGGAACGGTGCATCAATACTTTGGCTTCTAACAACTCTGCGTTACCTTTATTTTCACAATTTAATTATGCTCTGCAATATTTCATCGCATCGCGATTCTAACATAGTAAAATACGCTTGGCAGTCAAAGTGTTAACTGAAACTCGTCGTCTCAATAAAAAGTGATGCATTCTTCAAAGTTTTGGAAACAGATACGTGCTACTTTGATAAGTCTGGTGCTGGTATTATACATTTCATATCTCCTCGTTGAACGACATTGACAAGACCCGTGACGGAGATCTCTACCAATACAATATAATGACTTTCAATTACAGCTCACGGTAGAGATCCGATAGTCTGGTTCTATTGGGATCCGTGCCATGTCGGATTATTGGAAAATCCGGGCTGCTAGTAGGTACACAGGAATATATCCAGTGTTCTGCATGACATTAACATCGCTTATCCCTTTTACCGCACACCGACGAACGGACTGTTAAAATAACACTGGGCACTATGACACTTTTCAAAGCGGCCCGTAATAGCCTGCAATTCAAATCCACCGAATCAGCTAACAAATCTTCAGCGTCATTCAGACCAAAATGAGCATGCGCCCTCCCATAATTACACACACAGTGTGCGTCTCCGCCAATGCGCGCCGGCAGCTGTTTACACTGTCGGGCATTGATTCGCATTGCATCAGAATTAACCACGGAACATTACGGAATTGAAGCTAAAACAGCACAGCCTAATCAATAACGACTTCTAAACCGTCCAGTAATACTGTGCAAGTAAAATTTATCCAATCAGCCGACAGATCTTCAAGTGTCATTCAGTCCGAAATGACCATGCGCTTTCACATAATTACACACGCAATACACGCCAGTAGCTGTTTATACTACTGGGCGTCGATTCGTGTTACATCAGAATTAACCATGTAGCACACCGAACCCAAAGCTGAAACAGGACAGCCCAAGCTATAATAATTTCCTAAGCACCCAGTCACAGCGTACAAGTGAAATCTACTTTTCAGCCAACGAATCTTCAATATCATTCCGGCCAAAAGACAATGCGTGTACGTATAATCACACACGTAGCATGCGTCTCCACTATGCAAGGCCAGTAGGTGTTACACTGTTGGGCGTCAGCTCGCATTACATCAGAATCAACCATGAAGGACGCCGAATACAAAGGTGCAACAGCGCAGCGCAATCTATAATGACATCCAAAGCGCCTAATGATAAGGTGCAAATAAAATGCAGCCAATCAAGCGGCAAATCTCCGAGTATCATTCAGACGAAAATGACCACGAGCCTCGGCATAATCACACACGCAGCGTGCGTCTCTGCTATGCAAGCCAGTAGCTGTTTACACTGTCGGGCGTCGACTCGTATTACGACGTCAGAATTAACAATGGGACACGACGAAAGTAATGAACCGTTACGACCCCACGTATGGTCGTGTCGGAATGGCAAACGTAGCTGCCAGCGATTCGCGCTCGCCTATCGGAAGGACCGTCGGGACGCTTTGGGTGGGGCCCAATGGCTGTTGCACTTTCGTTGCATTTACGACCGATCCACGGACAGCTGTGCACACATAAACGAGGACATAATATCAGCGCATAACTCGCCTAACTTAACTGGTCACGGGCTCTACACGCTCCACGATCTTTACGATAATGCGCCACCGTCGCGATACCGATAGTTGGACTAATTAAAAGTTCTACGAGAAGTACGTCCCCAAGGCCGCAGGGATCGATTAGCGAGCGATTCTCTTTAACACGACAGGAACGTGTGGCGTGCGGGCGGGGAGAAAAGTTTCGCGGATTTCGACAGGGAGCTAGGCACTTTCGTGGGGATGGGGTGTAGTGTACGAATTTGACTGCAATATGTGGATGGTTGACGTTTAAGTACTGTGGTATATTGTAACACGGTAGGAGTATAATTGGCATATTTCAGATCTCAAAACACCTCGTTTAAAAGGTAAATACCGTCGAAAGCGTATCATCGTACAATTTTCCACCGAAGAACCAGCATAAAGTTCCACATGTCACCCCTGAGACCCTCGTCAAGACGCTCGCACACTGACAAGCCAACGTCGCGAGCTGCAAAAGCTTTTCCGCGAGACTTTACGATTATGCTCGCCAATTACGGCGTATATTTGTGGCCGTCACGGCGCAACTTGCGAATTCGCATCTCGCGTTACGTCAATAGAAGGATAAAGGGGGAAAGTACCGGGAGAAAAGCAGCGCGCCGATGAAATTTGAAGGAGGTAAAAGGGGACGAATTATTGTCAGGCTGGCGCCGTTCGAAAACGAGCTTCGCGACCGTTTTAATTCATAAATTAATTTCGTCCGGGACCAGGAATTGGCGGACGATTACACTCCACCGGCGGTCGTTACGCAGTCATAAAATCCGTCAGCAGCTCAGCCGGTGCCGAGCAGGACAATCGTACAAATTGAACGTTAATACTTTTTCACCTCGCTTCTAATTAGAATCTGCCCGCGCCGCACGTAACAATTCTACTTACGACCTGTCGAGGCGACTCGCGCAGTTCGTTAGCTCCTTCGCGCGCCTTGTACAGGCGTAACGGAAATAACTCCGACGAAGGAACATCGGACCGACCCTCGACCGGAATACAGTACCGCAAGCTTCGCCAATTTCCATGCATAGTGTCAAACAACTGTGCCCGCGAAATCTGCCAACGAAATTCGGCAATAGTTTTCATCTGTCTAAGAGTTGAACTTGATGAACTTGCCAGCGGCAATAGTTTTCATCCGTCCAAAAGACGAACTTGCGCACACACGATCGCAAGAAACAGTGTGGACAAGCCAGGTCCCATTCCTTCTCCGCTTTCTCTTTTTTTTTTCATTTTTGTCTCTACGAATTTTACGACGCACCCAACAAAAACCTTTAGAAACCAGAGATGCAACGGTACACTTTCTTTTTTCCAAGAATGCTAGAACTAGAAACAGAACGGGCCTCCTGGAAACAACTTTCCAAGGGACCCCCGCTCCGGCCATCCCTCCGAAGATAAAAGAGGGATGACCAGCCACAGGACTGAGTCTCGAGATAAGTCTAATCGCGGAAACTCCTGCGAGATTAACGATTAACAAGTTCCACCATCGTAATAGTAATTCTGTCAGTAGTTTTACTCGTTTTAATTGAAGAGGGTCGGGCATTAATGTCGAGCAGGTTTCGAATAATCGAATCATTAAGTGAGGATTCAGCACATAGGCAACATAACCACTATATTTATAGATACTATATTATATAAACTATATTTAATACAACTATGTTACTATGACGACAATCCAACGGGTCACAGAAAAGAACCTAAGTCCAACAGCTCATGTGAATGTTCTGCACATGATTAAGGGCGGGCCGTGCACCATCCAAAAACATACATCATCCATACGCACATACACGCGTCGGTCTCACACGTGCTTGAACGAGATCAGGTGTACACAAACATTCCTTTCAACGTCTTTACTATTTATCCCCGCAATCATGACAGCAGAAGAGCTTTCCGCGCAAAACCCCGCGCGGTTCCGCTCAATTTTGCAAGAGTCCAGGTTCGCCGAACCCCGCGAAGTCTGCGGAATTTTCAGGTGCGCTGAAAAGCTGAAGCCGGGAATGCGAGAGACGGCCGACGCGGTTTGCTTATGTTCGGCCGAGCGAGGAGGGCTTTCGATCTCGTGCGTCGAGCCGACTCTGTGCGCGCGAGGTTTCGTAGTAGGAAGTCGGCACTTGGCGGCGTGCGGGGCCGACGATGATGCACCGTCGTGCATTTAATTAGACCGCCGGCTGTAATTGCCGAAGGTTTGCGCAATGCATTATCGCTGCTTAGCAACTGCACACTCAGGCGAGCGACGTTCCGTGTTCCGCGCGCGCGCACGGGGGCGGATGTGGAAATGTCGTGGGGTGCCTACGTGCGGCCGTGCCATTTTACATGCAAGCGGATGGTGATTAGAGCACTGCTGACCTAGATGTGCGACTTGCGGGGGGGCAGTTGACGAAGAGGGGCGACGGTGAGTTTTTGGGGGCGCTTTTTTGGAATGCGGCGTGATAACGTGGGTATCGAAGTTAGTGTGGTTGAGAAGTCGGAGTTGGATGTGGTAAGCGATTTTGTGCTGTTGCGCACAGGTTCCGGCAGGATGCGGTGAACAGCGTTAAATTATATTTTTCGTAAGACTCTATCTTATAGTTTATAGCTTTCTAGGTTGCAATGACATTCAAAACAATCACTGGAGAGTCTGTATGAAGTATCGCAGTAATAAGATGGGTGTTGTCCTTCACTTGGTGCTTTTCCTTGCGAATACACAATCTAGATTTTGTGCCGTTGCGCACGGGTTCCGGCACGAAGGGGTGAACAGCCTTAGTTTATATTTCTCGTAAGACTCTGTCTTATAGTTCATAGTTTTCTAGCTGTGATGACATTCGAAACAATCACCGGTCAGTTTGGTTAAAGAAGTATCAGAATAATAAGTTGTACGTTGTTCTTCACTTGGTGCTTTTCCTTGCGAATATACAATACAGATTTTCTGCCGTTGCGCACGTGTTCCGGCACCAAGCGGTGAACAGCGTTAAGTTATATTTTTTGTAAGACTCTGTCTTACAGTTTATAGCTTTCTAGTTTGTAATGACATTCAAAACAATCATCGGTGAGTTTATATAAAGTATCGCAATAATAAGTTGGGTGTTGTCCTTGATTTGGTGCTTGTCTTCGCGAATACACAATACAGTCTTGTTTATTTCCACGCACAGGAACAACATGTAATTTGTCATTCGTCCTATTGTCCGAATACGTTGTAGAAGGATATTCTTGCAGTTAGCTGGAATTCACGTTTCAGGTAAATTACTTTCACTTCCTCTATTTACAACATATGGCGACAAATATCCGAACAAACTCTATGCTTGCATACACTTTTTTCAATAATATCGCGCAACCTTTTCGTTGCAAACTTGTCATCCCCCATAAAGAATAATCGAGTGCGAAGGGTTAAGTGAAAAACATCGCAAATGCGCCTTGCTGTTTGAAACCGTTACTTCGTTAGTGTATAAATGCAGATTATCGAAGGTGCCATAGTTGCGCAGCTGTCGCCTGCGTTCGGGTGACAATTTAACTTTTTTAATTATGTTCGTTAATATTAAAGCCATCAATAATAATCAGCGTAACAGGCAAGCAGACCCAGCATTTTGCCATCCTTACGGCGCACTATACGGCGCGTCAGTGGATTTAATCGAAGCAGCTGGGTGTCATTTAATACCCCTATGATCCATGATCGGTCGTCCGTGACCGACGAAGTAATGATACCGGCAACATAATTACCGCGCACTTCATTCACAAGTCAAGCACGTTCCTTCATCTTTGTGGGGTAAAGTGGCAGCAGCTGTCATCTTTCTATGGGCTGGTACCGAAGTTAATATTAGCCCAGTTCATCGAATCATTGTTCCTTTTAGTCCTTTCCATTAAAACGCCTAATTCAATGTTTGCCTTCTACCGCATTCGCAAGTTTGATCACGCTGATTTCAGTTGGTAGTAATATGTTCGGTAATCTGTTCATTATTAAATTTGACAGGTAACGGACGGCTCTAACGGATAAACGTACAATGTTTGGCATTTGAGGTATTGACAATGACTGTACAAAATCAATATTCGCGACAACGCTCGTCTGGCATTCGGTACGATCTTCCAGTGGTAGGCACTCTTCTCGCATTTCCTATACTTAGAACTGGCTCTTCTGTCTCTTCCTCGTGCTCGTCGCGATCGTTTTGCTTTTCTCCGTCTTCTCCTTTGACCAGTTCCATCGCTTCCCATTTCTTGTTCTTGCATCGACCAAGTCTTGAACCCATTCCTGTTCGCCGTCCATTTCGTTTCTTTTCTGCGTGACGAACGTTTCTCCTTCTCGCAAGGAGTAATGAAGTTCGACCAGTGCGCCGCACATCTTTTGCAACTCACGCGCGCGTTAAGGTCATCGTCGAAAATATTTCGCACCTGACGCATCAAGTACGCTCATCGCCTTAAACAAAGTTCCTCAGCGCACAGGAAATATGTTGCAACGAAATATTGGATTGGGGCAACGCTAGACTGCAGATGCAAATATGATATAATTGATTCGGATAGGTACAAAGTGGCGACAATTTAGTGGCCTATTTTCGGACCAGACGGAATTTTCTTCAGTCCCGGTGACAACGTCAACGACATCGTCGTCTCCAGCAAGTGACATCGTTTGTAGACAAGCTTAGATCACATACTCTCTCGTTTCCTATATTTAGAACTTGCACTTCTGTCTCTTCCTCATATCTCATCACTTGATTTTACTTCTTGCGCCTGTTATCGCTTCTTCTGCTTTCCCACCGGCTGCAATGCCTACTAAAACTATTTCTGACAACTACTTCAGCTGTCCATTTTTAAGAAATAATATTTTTTTGCGCCGTAACAATGTTTCATCACTTGCTCCTCCTCATATCTTGTCATTTAAGTTTACTTCTTGCCACATAACAATGTTTCATCACTTTGTTTGTCCTTCTTGCCACCATTATCGCTTCTTCGGCCTTCTTACCGGCTGCAATGTCTACTAAAACTATTTTTGACTACTTCGACTCCATATTTAGGAAGAAGTAATTTTTTGTGAGGTAACAATGTCTTTTCAGGAAACGGTTAAGGCGTAAAGTGTAGTCAAGTCATAAACAATTCGTTTTAGGTTGTACGTAGCATCCTTGACGATCGTTTCTACGCAGATTAACCGGGATTGCGGTTTATGAAAACGCAGGTACGCTTTATTGGAATTGGGGCGATGGAGTAACTTTGTAGATTCGCCTCGATACGCCAGTCAGAAAGACCAGTTTGCGACAGAGTGTGTACTTCCTATTCTTAGCAGCGAGGCTTGAACTTCTTCCACGCCTTCCTTTTGCTATTCCTCTTCGCCTTCTACTTCGTCTTCTTCCTGTTCACTTCGCACCTCTTACGGGCTCGCTCCCCTGATCCATTTTGCTCCGAGACCCACAAAGTCGTGCCTCTCGAAGTAAATGTCTCGCGACAATGTGGAGCCGCCCCGCGAAAATAGGAGAAGCACGAGTTTCGTGCAAAGACGAAAGCACCATACTGCGCGCACCTCTTTTATTTCGACGCCGAGACACAAAAGTGTCGCGCGACTTCTGAATATGTTGCCGACAACTTTTCCTAAACCACGAGATGCGGCACAATGCTAGCGCGAAATTTGGTGCGCTCGTCGTTCGATTTCCAGATCGTTTCAGCTGCATAATAAACTTACCATCGCTGCCAGTGTGGTAACGTTCAGAGCACGCAATGAAGAGAGCACGTAATAACGGAAGCTAGATAATGATCTCTTACGTTAATACGTTGACTGCCAAGCGTATTTTACTATATTAGAACGGCGATCCTATGAAATACTACAGCGTTCGACTGAATTATGCAAAATGTAAATAATGTGCAGGTATTGGAAACCAAAGGATCGCATCACTATTCTAATAACAACTGCATTTATTAAACAATAATTGCTGCCCATTTCGAATATTTTGGATCTTCAGTAAAATCTCTTGTACTGGTCAGCGTTTGACTGAATTATGCAAAATGTAAATAATATGCAGGTATTGAAGACCAAAGGATCGCATCACTATTCTAACAGTAACTGCATTTATAAAACAATAATTGCTACCCATTGCGAATATTTAGGATCTTCAGTAAAATCTCTTGCGTCTGTCACCGGTGACCATCATGACAGTCAAAGTGTTAAAGATGAATCGTTATTCGCGCGAACTATACGTATGTTTGGAGTGCAGACCCTATTGCGCGCGGAGTATTAACAAAGTAATAGGTTTAATGAATTCGATCATTTCTCAGATACACTCTTCGTTAGTGTAGCCGCGACAATAACGACGGGGAAATGTCTCTCGCCTGTTGAAGGCGAGAATGCGAGGGTTCTCCGCGACGAAATCCAAGTGGCGCGCACGAGTGCCTCGTGAATATTTCACCGTGCGTTATGGTGATATATTAGGATACGTCGAAAAGACGAAATGGCTCATAAAGTCGGCGTGATAAATGGTGTAACGCGACATCGACGAGATACGAGGCAATTTTGCCAAACAACGTGTCTCCGTTGTCCCGATGCCAAGTCGTAACAAAGAGAAGTACACAACACGCGGCGTACATGCACGACATATATGCAAATACATGTTCGTAATTTGCCTCATACTGCACGAAACGAACGCGGGAAAGCGGAAGATAACGGGATTGAGTACGGATAGACAAAAACTAAGGGAATGAAAGTTAACTTCTAACTTGTAGTTTATTCTAATTCTGCAAGACTGATTATAAATAAGCACATTTCAAAAGTATATACATATTCACATGTGTGTTTGTTGTCAATTTGAAATGAAAATTTTAGTAATGACTTGGCATAACAGAGTTCAGTTTCGCATCGTTTCATCCGGAAACAGTTAAAAGTTAAACGTTTATCGTTGAAGACTATTACGGATATGCGTTTTTTTTTTTTTTCAAGAATACGGATGCATACGAGGCACGTTGAGTTTCATCCGCACATCGAAAGAAGCAATTTCCGTCCTTTTATCTCGAGCCGTACTATGCATCGGAAACGTCGATACTCAGTGCTCGTTTGCTATTTGATCCCCCGGTCCTCGCAATCGCTCCTTTTCTTCTTTTATAACAATAGACCCCAGGACTTAATCCAATATATCGGTGACCCTTGACACTCTCCCTTGCCATCGCGACGAAGGAAACCGCCCCTTAAACGCGATATGACTGATTGGCAGCCCCTTTAGAGCAACGAACTTGCTTTTCGATTCCCTTGCCCTTCGTGTTTTCCCGCTTTTTTTTACGGATCCCCCTTGATGCGCCATAGAAAAAGAAGGACGTGTATTGGGTCGTGTCCCGTGGTTCGGAGCTTTCGTTGACAAATAATCTCCTGCGGAGGATACTCGGTGTGTGATGCTTCGATATCGAATGACGGATGAAAATAAAAGGGGAGGTCAGACGGAAAAGGTCCTGCTAACGGAAAAAGCATGATGCTGCATGGGAAGTTACGTTTTCTGGGTCGGCGTATAGAATGGTTCAAGGTATCCAGTTACGATACCAAAACACACAAGAAAACGATATCGTGAATGCAGCGATAGGATTCGGAACTTATTGACGTTGTCCGACACACGTTAAGTGAAGAGATTAGAAGTGCGCTGGATTTACTTAAGAAGCACAAAGCACCGGGAAATAAGCTTTACCCAACTTCACGCCACGTTAAAAAAATAGCTAACCCTCAGAGCGTACGGAATAACGCAGGTGCTAAGCGTCTCACCACTCGCACAATGCACCCATTTATTTATCGCCGCAAAACAGCAGGGGAGATTCTTCACGAGACATTGGCTCGCTCTTTTATGGAAATCTTGAGGCGGCAGCACTGATACTGTAAAAAGTAACATTGTAATTACCCTGAAATAAATGAGCAGCCCCGTCCCACGGAACGCTCAATTAATTGCTGCTCATAGCATGGGATCGCAGACTACCACCGGAACTGTACTTACTAACTAACGTAGTACAGCGTACCCATTTCCGGCAAGTGTCTAAGAAAATTTTCCGCCCAAACGTCCAAGTCTGAGCTCACGAAACAGTGAATGACATGAAATGACACGAAATGATCGCACATCTTCAAATGACCACCTCTTCATCTTACACATCATTAAACATTCCCGCCGACTCGCAAATCTCCGCTAAAACTCCACTCCAACGTGTACTCAGACCCAAAAGACACTTGTCAAGTGACGGCAACAAGTAACCACCGCACTCACGCTCGATACACAATTCTCTGCTACTAATTATAAGTGTATCAAAAACAAGAATGTTTGACGAAATTGTAAAATAACAGCAACGGCAAAGTGATGTTTCTCGAACACTGACCAATGAGAAATAGACACGATCTTTACAAATGCCGAGGAAAGACCAAAAAATTTAACTCTCGCCGTGATTCTTTCGCGATAAATAAGGAGATATTCTATTCGAACAACTATTTAAATTCCGCAATTACATTCTCAAGAAAATGCCCCGTGTCGCATTTCTATCTTATCGCCCTAGCGTATACACAGTCTCTGTACAAAAACTTCAATTCATATACAATTTTTTCAATCCTTCCGCAAAGAAATTAAATAATTTATAAAGTTTTATAAATTTATTTCAAGATAGAGTTATAACATTATAGGCGCTTTTCGGCAGTGTCGCAAACCACAATGTACCGTCGTTCGGCACCAAAAGGGTTAATACACATTCTTCCCTCTACTTTACCCTTCGACCCCTTCATTCCGATCACTCACATAAGATACAAACGTTTATCCCCTAAACGCAAATTCAAGCAGTAAACGTCCGCAAACCTAGTGTCAACCTTTGCATCTACTCTGTCATGGTATCGAGAGCTTAGCTTTGTGTCTCAGTCTGCGAGTTTTCGTGTTCTGCGACGCAACTACAGAGCGACGATGAGGAAGAGCATTGCAAGTGAGACCTCTAAGCCCGGCGCGCACGTACGTTACCACGAAATCCTTTTACTACCCTCCACGGGTCTATCCCTAGCAATGGTGCACGGCTGATTGACGACGCTGCTCATCGACTTCCTGTCGGTGGACCACTTTATCGTCGCATTACTTCCTTCCCGCGAGAGAAAGCAAGCATACCTCCGGGTTCGCGGGGTCTTCCTGAAAGCTGAGTCTTGTCGCGGACACTACCAATCTTAGGAACGTATGTTCATGAGTGACCTCGGTGCACAGAGGGGAAATCTCGAGAGGAACTACCCTTTGTTCGGGTCGCAGGTCGCAAGCGGAAGGATTTTCGAAAGTGTCGAAAGCAAGACAAGTTGCAATGAAGATGTAATGAGGCCGGGAATTAAGTAGTTTGTGTTATTTCAAAATCGGTTTAAGTTAAGGGTAAAAAGGGGACGGTGGATGGGATGGAATCTTTTCATAGGGAACGACTAAGTCACAGTGAGGAATGGGAAGCTGTGTTATTGGGTGAAATATTACGCAAGGTGTATTTGAAAATATGTAGAGAAAATTATTTAATGAAGTTCGAATAATGCTCCGATCCGATTTGCAAACGTGTAAACGAAACTATGGAGTAAATTTTGAATAATATTTCAAACGGGTTTACTCGTTGAATTTCAATAGGGTTGAAAAATATAATATTTAGCAGAACGGATAATGCATTTACAGAATTTGTTCGGCGTGTACAGATCAGATAATTGATATGTTGACTTTTACGATTTGAAGAAGCCGAACACTAAGCGAGTACTCTTATTAAAGAAGTGAATCTTTGTACTATCAGACCATATATAAATTTAGCTTATTAATTAACTAATCGGTAGACACAGTACAAATGGTAAATTCATTAACGGCAACGCTCGGAACAATACATTACAGAACAAATAAAGTTACACAGCGAAACAACGTTGTTATTATTACCATAATTAATAATTGCTGATCTTAGCATAATCCCGGGTATTATATGTGTAATTATGTTTGTTCCAATAAATCTGCGCTATCAGTAGGACGTATCGTGGCGTGAGTTAGGAAGCATACGCTGATCATTGTTCCAATTCAAGATTGTAAGTTACACCAGCTAATTGCCCGCTCTTTGCCCTATCGTATTTTCCATCGTGGAACGTATCGAGCAGCGTGCCTACCACCTTCCAATCTCCGGAAACGGAACTGCGTTATTGGCGTTAACGCACTGACGAGCATCAACGAGAAAAGACATTGAGATTAATGATATACCGAGGACACGTGATTATACTCCGGCACTCTCGCATGCACGTTTCCACCGTGACACCATGAGTTTATTCGCGTACGACACGTACCGTGACAGATCCACGTCCCGGAGGCCATCTTTTACCGCGCGCCCGACTTTTAACGCCCGCTTACTGCCGAGGCGTTTCATTAAACTCGATTAACTCATCAACGACGCCGTCGTTTCTTTGCCGTCGCGTCTTTTGTTTTTCATTACCGCAAACGCCTTATTGAATTACGCCTCGACACTTTTTCGCCGGTCCGCGGAGACGCTTCGAGCATTTGCGCGTCGGTGTGCGAATGTGTTACAGCAGGAACAGCCGGACGTCGGCAGAGGCCGAGAAAAGAGACAGTGGAGCAGCCGAGAGATGGGAATCTCACTTTCGGCGAATAACCGTTACGACGATTACATCGCTGCAGGTAGGCGCGCAAGTGTGCGTATATGTGTTCCTCTCGGTCTGCGTGCGTGCATATACCGCGAGCAGGGACATGTCAAGCACATGTAATCAGGCACATGCACGATCGAGTGAACGTGATCCGCGCATGTGCGCGTATACGGGGTGTCCGGTTTCTCGGCGAGAAGGTGATTCTCAGAAATGTCGCTCGTACAGGAAGTTACATAGTTCGAGAAAATTGCAGTGGGTGCGAGGCAGGCGCTGCGTGATTTTCAAGCAGCTTCGCAGCTTCTTAACACGTTAGGGACCGGCGCTAGACTTTTCGTTCGGGCCTCATCGGTCTGCACGGAACGGTGGCGTACTTTTCGTTCGTATTATCATCGCGCATGTGTCTGTCCTTTCGTACTTGTGAGACTGAACGTTTAACTGAGGCGGCATCGTTTTTGTTCGGTCAATGATTTAAGGAAAACAATATAGTACATAAAAACATTAATGTGAAATGGTATGAAATGGTATCGAAAATTGGCTTTTGAATTATTATTGAACACCGCTGTTATAAATTTCTTTTCCATACACCAAGAAACAACGGGCCAGAAAATGTCTATCACAATGTACCGTCAAAAATTAATAGACACACTTCTGCAGAAGGAGGAACAAGTGGACACCCGTATAAATCCCTAATATAAGTCCCTAGGGCCCGGCGTGGCGCTTAACGTGTTAAGTCTATCAGCTAAGATTTGCACGCGGATCTGCGAATCGCAGAGGCGCCCTGGACGGCGAACGTTTCGGTGGGAAAATTCTACTATGTACTTCGCGGACGATTGTCATATTGTGAGAAGTCGCTATTGTGCGGCGTGGGGTCAGTGACGTCGCGCACTCCGAGCGTACGCATACTCAATTTGTCGTGCCCCCACGTGTCCCTTGAAAAAGTCTGACAAACGAGCGCGGCGCGAAGGTTCCTGCGTAAAAAAGGGACACTCAGTACGTGCGAGTTGAACGATTCATGGGGTCGCGGGTACATTGTACGCGTGTCTATCTGTATGCGTGTAACCTGTTGTAACGAATGGAGACACGTTTCTCGGAAATGCTGCTTGCCCACGCGCTTCGGCGACGCTTCGGGAACGATCGAACGATTCGCGATATCGCATTTAAGCGCCTCGAAATGCGAGGCCGATTCGCCGGGGCCGCCCGAAAGTAAGAATGAACCGACTGTCGATTTCTTTGACCCCTCCGCTCGGCCGGCGCTCGCGAGCTATTTACGTTTCTGCAGAACTTCGGCGCGCTCACTCCCTCGTAAAGTGCTCCCAATGTAAATCGCGATTTATGATTTACGGCGCGTTCCCGCCGTTCCTTCTTTTTTTACGAAACAGCGTTCCCTGATTTACGAGCGGCCTGCGCGAGATGTTGCGGAGCACGGGCCGCCGCGATTAACGTTAACGGCGCGGATAAACGGCGGGTCCGATGACGATAGAGATCGCCGATAGGTACCGATGCAAAAAGATGCTCTTTCGCTCGTGACAATAGAAGCGGATTTGATTTCGCAAGCGCGCGCTGAAACTGAAACTGCGCCTTTAAACGGTTTAAGAGCGGTTCGTTCGGCCGGGGCGAGATAAAATCGGAGTCACGATCGACACCTTTTACTGTCGAACGTTGGTTTACGACGATCGGCGAACATCGTCCTAACGTTTTACTAAATTGCGACACGGTGTTGCCGGTATCTAGATGCTGGCTCATGCTACAGTTTCAATTAACCTCTCCCCGTAGCGGGACGTGGGTGTACACCGACAGGCAGGCCTCGCTTTTGCGCGAATTC
This sequence comes from Cryptocheilus praepositus, assembly GCA_033815515.1. Classification (NCBI taxonomy): domain Eukaryota; kingdom Metazoa; phylum Arthropoda; class Insecta; order Hymenoptera; family Pompilidae; genus Cryptocheilus; species Cryptocheilus praepositus. The sequence continues at coordinate 16,039,665 of JAWWQZ010000035.1, read as the reverse complement.
CAAGGGTCGCCGTGCAGAAAAGCCTTCCGGCAAAATCCGCGGAAAGTCCCGGCCGCAGGAGTTTTTGTTTCGGCGCAAGCGCTCGTTGCTGTAAATACCGCGGCGTGCACGGGTAGACTTTTTGCGGGGCCGATGCGGGAGCGCAGATATGGGAACGACGGAAGGTGGCCTAAACGCAGTGGAACAGGACGGGCAAGACCGGTTCGTATCGAAACCGATATCCGCGCCGAGAGGTAAACACTCGGAACACGCGCTCAAGAGCAATAGTCGACGCAAAAGTGAGGACGCATCCTTTGGCGCAAAACGAAGAGGCAATCGCGGCAGGCTACTCGGACGCGTTACGTGTCCTTTTGTGAAGCGGAGGCCGATAACCGAATACGTTCAATTGGCTGTTTATAGCGCGCGGACGTAAAAATTGAAACCGGCCGGTCGATTGTCGGAAATCGCTTTGCAGGCAGCACGCTCCAATTCGCGCGGTTCTCATAACGTGATGTGAATGAGGAACGGTATTGACGTGTGCGCGCCATGAAGAATAATGACCTATTTGCGAACCGAACAACAATCGGCGTGGGAGAAGCTCCCTTTCTGCTACCCGCGCGCGGTCGACGACTGTTGAGTGTCGTGCGATTCCGGAATACCGACGTTTTAACGCGCCATTCGTCCCGGGACACATCAAACAACGCAAACACCTTTGTAAATTATGTTAACACGAGCGCTCGCGGTACTTTCGTAAATACGTTTGACTGCGCGGCGCTACGCTATTCTCGGCCATGTTTGCGGCTATTATTAACGACCGCGCCCGTCGAAATTCTCATCCGCACGAGGCACTCGCCGACCTACACCACGTTCTCCGTATCGCACGTCGTAAAGATTCGCTCCAGCGGAACTTGCGTCAGATGTATCAAAGCGCTCTAAGTCGTATTCGAAGCCTGTCGTCCGAAGTCATGCGAACGGCGCAGCTTCAGTGCGGTAACCGATCATTCGGCCGAGCGAATTATGAGGCGCAGACGAAATTAACGGTTTGTTTGTCTCGGCACGCGGCAACCGCCAAAACAGCTGCGTCAAGATCGTAACGTTACCTGAGGTCGCTGTCTGAGTTTTCATGCACGCGTTCCACACTCGACGCCCCCGCAAACCGGACACTCGCCGTAAGCTCGCGAAAATTCCTATCTTACTTCACTCAACATTGTAGCAAATTTTTTCGGCGCGAAACGCACCGGCCGAGAGAGATCGTATCACGTTTCTCGGCTAACGTCGCGTGTAGCCACGTTCGCACGAGCACGATGCTGCCTGATGGAGTGCACGGCTCGCTAAGAGATCATGTTTTTTTAGCGTCGTTGGTGGCTAACCGGACGGATGCCATTCGAAAGCAGGCCGTCGAAAAATGAGCACGACGCTGCGTAGGGAAAAATGCGTTCTTGAGATGTGGAGGTCGTCGGGTGAGGGCGAAATGCTTGCAATGCGCTGCGGTTGATTCTGTTTTTTTTTTATTTTGGTTAAAGACTACGACACTTGTTGCACCGACGAATTAATGAGCACACAATTATTTTAACAATGTACGTTTTATTTAAGAATGTGAATTATTAGTAAGGGTCGCTATCGATGTAAGTGCATTCTTGAGTTACAAAGGGAAAAGTAGGTTCTTGAATTGTGGAGGTCGTCTGGTAAGAAAGAAGTTCTTGTAACGTGGTAGGATTGATTCTGTGTTTCTTTGAATGTTTCAACTATGGAAATTATGCTATTGAGTGCAAAGCTTTGAGCAAAGATTGCACACCTAGAACTTAAAACGTTGTTCCTTTTATAACGTAAAATGCCTACTTGTCCTCAGCTTTGGCTGTTGAAAACTTTACCGAAAATGAGGCTGCGACAAGCAAATTGACGCGAAAATAATTCTTTGCAACGATAACGATCAAAAGCGAAGACGCGTATTTGCGACCGATGTCGGCGGTAATTGGCTAAATTACGAATAGCGAGCGCAAACATTGAACGAGCTGCAGACCGTAACTACTCGTTTGGTAGTTATTCACGCACCGGAGGATTAATATTTAGCCCCCGGTGATGCAAAACGTCGGATAGACGTTAACGGCGAATTAATACAGTCGAACGAAATATTACGGTGCACAAATCAGATTGGACTACGTAACGCAATTGTATGTACTCGTCCACAACGAAAGTCTCTCGAACAATACATTCCAAAAACGCAAAGACCCCGACGAATTGACAAGGAGAGAACAAGCGGCTATATTCGGACCAAGAATCGGCCACACGAAAGAAACCCATTCGGCATAATAACAAAAACCCAGTCCCTACCTGTAACCACTGCTATTCAACAATCACAACAGAGCATCTGATCCTGAACTGTCCAAAATATAGAACGCAACGTGACCTATTCAAAACAGGCGCATTACTAAAGGAGAACCTCAAAGAAGGTACAACGGAGAATTTCATCAAGTTCCTAAAAGATACAAAACTGCTGACAAAACCATTCTAACAGACTATATATTCGCTGATAATCACGATGTTGACACAACTTAACCCTTAAATGCGTCATTTTTTAGTTTTGACCCGAAACATTTCATTATATGTAGCGTATTCGTCAGTCTGTCATATTGAAAAATGCGCGGATTTACTTTCTTCTTTTTTTTCATATTTTGTTTGAATGCATCGAACTACTATGGCATACAGCCAAAAGTAAAACTTTCACTACGGTTAATACTTTCATTAAGAGTTTTACAGTATTCCATTTTTGAAACACAGCATTTAAGGGTTAATATTTCAACCGAAAAACGTGTGCATTTATTCACCACATTGCGTATTCGCACGTGTTTAATCGAAAAACCCAGAAGTAAACGCCTGCTAAATTGTATATAATATCGAATAATTGCGGCGTTCGCCAAAGCGGCGGTGCTTAAAAATCAGCAATGCCACGCATCCTTTCTTCGAACCCTCTGCGCAGATTAAGACTCCTCTCTTGCATTCCTTCCTGCTAGCACCTTGCCATTACCGTTACCGTAATTACCATTGCGAGAGTCAGCCGCCGACTGTGCGAGCACGTCGCAATGACGCAGGGACGTTTTCTTCGCGGCCTTTTCCGTCGACTCACGTACGTGCAGTCACACGTTTCTTCCCTTTGTCAGGGCTGGCTCAACAAATGGCTGCATTTTCAGTGGATCTTTCCCTCGAGGGATACGGCCGCGTAGTCGAATACGATAGGGCAGCGGTACGATACCGCTGAAAATCCATTACTTGCGCTTGCGTGCGAAACTCATTGTCGGGCATGCATGTTGAAATACGGTAGCAATGTACATGGGTAGTCCGATAAGTACTTAGCCTACAAAAGTAAAACGAAAATTTTGGCAAAGAACGATTTATTTTTCAACACAGAAACTGATGATCCAGCGATGATTTTTCAAGAGAGTGAGAAAGAATGCATGTATCTATATTTGTTAGTCTCCAGTTTTAATGTTAAAATAAGATGACACTTGATCCAGCGAATGCGTTTAATGAAATCAGAGTGAAGTGCATATAACCATTACTTTTGTGTTTAAAACCGTTTAATATATCATTCCAATCAAAAATCCTACAGTATTGGGCATGAGAAAGCTTTCTGCTCGATGGGTGCCGCGTTTGCTCACTCCGAATAACAAGCGCATCCGTGAAACCACTTCAGAGCAGTGTTTGACACTGTTTAAGTGCAATCCGAAAGAGTTTCCACGTCGTTTTGTGACTGTCGACGAATCGTGGATCTACTGGTGCACACCAGAGACCAAAGAACAGTCGAAACAGTGGACTGCGCCTGGCGAATGTGCTCCGAAGAAGGCGAAGACTGTCCTATCGGCCGGAAAAGTGATGGCCACCGTTTTCTGAGATTCACAAGGTGTGATCTACATAGACTACCTGGAGAAGGGCAAAACAGTCACAGGGCTGTACTATGCCGAATTATTGAGCCGATTCGACACCGAATTAAGGAAAAAACGGCCCCATTTGGCGAAGAAAAAAATGCTCTTTCACCACGATAACGCATCGGCTCACACCTCTGCCCAAGCTACAGCCAAATTGGTTGAATTAGGTTACGAATAGCTGCCCCATTCACCGTATTCTCCAGATTTGGCCCCGTGTGACTTCTTTTTGTTCCCAAACTTGAAAAAGTCACTCGCTGGGCAGAAATTTGAGTCGAATGAGGAGGTTATCGTTGCCACGGAGGCCTACTTTGCAGATCTCCAGAAAACGTATTTTTCAGACGGGTTGGAGAAGTTGGAGCATCGCTGGATCAAGTGTGTCGAGTTAAGGATATGACCAGATTTCATCGCTGGATCAAGTGTATCGAGTTAAAACGAGACTATGTTGAAAAATAAATCGTCAATTTTCCAAAATTTTCGTTTTCCTTTTGTAGGCTAAGTACTTATCGGACTGCCCACGTACTACGTCAATGTTATATTGATCGGGGTTAATAACGCAAACTATGTGCAACGTCAAAATTAGCGACGTATTATGCTGATCGAAGTTAAAGTCAAAGTGCGCGTCAAAGTCATTTTGCAAGTAGCGCAGATTGACGTGTCAGAGTAGCCCGCAGATAATATTAGCCGCTATGGATCTCTGCGGACGTTATGCTCGATGCCGAAGGTCAAGACGGAACAAGACAAATTCGAAGCCGTTTTCACATGCGGACGGAAGGTCTTAAGTTGAAGGTCCGTGCTATTCCTTGATTCACGAGGGCAACGAATAACGGGTCGCAATTATCACGCAAATCTACCGGCTATTTCTGAAAATGATTGCCCGTGCGTGACGTCAAAGAGTGGAATTATCAAATAATCAGCCGCGCAGCGGTAGAATGGAGTGAACGAAGCACTGTCGTCTTTGATCTGCTAACTTCAATTCGAAATTCTTTAATTCGTCTCCGAAGTAGAGTGTTCGCTTGTTTGCAAATTTTCCTTTGTCGCAATGTTGTACTTGACGGAACTATTTATGCCGTCGGAGTAACTTCAAACGGCAGACCAAAAACAATCGTCGACAAGAATGATAATTTAACAGCGGGCAAGAAAAAACATTTCCCCAATTCCTGCAAACCAGGCAATCAAATCGAGACGGTCCGTCGAATAAATTTCCCCCGGCAGAATTTCGAAACAGCCTCCCCGAGGGTAATTGATCGTAAAAGTATCTCGCCGTACTCCTGCATAAATCATCGGTCAAACGGTGGGTAGCCACTTAATTACCCAATAGGATAGCGACGTTGAAGGCGGTCTAATTGGAAGCAAAAAGACGACACGCCGACTGTACTCTGACCTTTACCTTTCATATTCCGCCACCGGTAATTATCGACGCTCCAATTCGGAAACTTTCGTTTCCCCCGCGGGTGACGAAGTTCACATTATCCCTCAACGATCCTACATCCCGATTCTGGTCCTCGCGCGCCAGACGGCATTGTGCATTTCCGAACTTTCCAACGTCACAGCTTCGAGCCACGATCAAAAATTCCCAACGGCTCGCGCGTACCGTTAGCGCATATCACCCCGGCGACTCGATATAATCTCTCATGCGCACCCACGGCTTTTTATGCACCGTCCGTTCCCGCGGTGAAAGAACACCGTTCTCCGCGAGCCATAAGCGAGTTGATAAAATATCAAGGTTTCGCACTTAGCTGCTCAGCGCTTCATCGAGCAACAACGTGTTGATGTTACGGTGAAACACCGACATCTGGAGAATGTTGACTTTCGCCGGTGAATGTCAACATTCACATAGTCGCTTGGTGTATGTCCGAAATATTTACTAAATACCCTTATTTCTGACTTACACTGGTAAATGTTGACATTCTCCATGCACTAATGGTGAATGTTGAACATGTTGGAAATTTATATTTTCTTCTCCGTAATTCAGTCGCTATAACACGTCACAAGTATTTATTGCACGCCGCGTATTTATTGCAACAACTTAAACTATTATGACACTTTGCATTGCACAAGAGTCCCTTGCTTTTACAACTTAACCCTTAGCGCTCCAGCACATTTTCGCAGCGGAACAAGTGAAACGGAGTTTTATTTTAAATGAGAAGAATTACACGTGCTATAAAAAAGGTCAAAAAATGGTTTAATCGTAACAGTGCAGAGACTGATCACGTTTTAACTACAGTTATCAATTACCAACGCCGATGATACCGCAGCATTTTAAGCGCGATCATGTTAAAAATATTCGGCTCCGCAGCGGAGCCTACGGAGCGCTAAGGGTTAAACTATTATGACACTTTTTTGACTCTTCTGTTTTGGACCTCCACCAGAGCATATCTGTGATTGTCGACACACACCGGAGAGGGTCCGAATGTACAACAATATAATGAAATATTCGATCTTTCACCCACGTATTTGGTATCTGTTGACATTCACCGGTGAAAGTCGACACTCTCCAATTTCGGTCATTCACGGTAACATCGACACGGCGAAGTCTCGCGCTCGCTGTCTCAAAGGTCGCGTCTCCGGCGAGGAAAGTGATCGATCCGCGCCCTTCTGGCCGCAGGCACGTTCAGGCCATAACAGTTTTCGCCGCACGACGAGGCCGAGACACGGCCGACATTGATATCGGAATTCCGTGAGCGGCCTGGGAAATGAGTTTCGCGGAACGAGCGAGCGAAGAAGGACGTCGTCGCCTGCGAGGAACCCGGCACAGCACCGGGAGGCATGCTATTCAGCGCGGAGGCGTAGTTTCGGGCAACTTTTTCGCCCAGCGTGCGGTATAAGCCTCGCGTGAGTCGACGCCATTAAGGACGATTTGAATATCCGCGCCGGCAGTTTGGGATGGGAAGCGTACTGTGCCGAAACGACCTCGAAAAGCTTCCCGTAAACGTTTAATCACCGTTTCTACCAATGACCCCTTCGGCACACGCACGCGGCCCCGCGCACGGATTCACACGCGCGTGCCCGAATATTTCCATGGACACGGACACGCGTCCCCGTCAGCCATGTTGATACTTTCCGTTTCTTTCTGTCACGCCACATGCCACCGGGGCACGAAGTTCGCTATTATAAGAGGACGATTAATAATTATTTATCGACGCGACGCGCGTTTTACGTTACACTGGTGCATCGCACCCCTGCTTGAAAACAGGCAACGGAGTAGAGAGAAGGGCTGTATAACGCGGTTAGTACGTTACGCGTTGCACGGAATTGCCGGAATTGTTGTGCCAAAATATGAAGAGAAGCAATCGATTGCAACGGGGCAAGCTATACTATGGTAAACTAGAGAAAGCGATAAAATCTCGTATTTTGTTGTGGTTCGTCGCATGATGCGAAAAAATTGTAATGTCTTTGGCACATTGCAGAAACTCGCGTTATGCGGGAGTACTACTGTATATGCACTGCGTGATCAAATCGTTATTTTTTGTAGGTTTTCGTTTTGTACAAACTCCCATTATAGAAAATGCGTTATACAGGCTTCTACTGTGTATGCACCGGGTAAAAAATCGCAACTGTCTATACGAATTGTCGTCACACGTGAGTCTTCTGTATATGCACTGCGTGAGCAAATCGTAGATTTTTGTAGGATTCCGCACTGTAGGAACTCAAATTCCAATTTTTTGTACAAACTCCCATTATAGGAAAATGCGTTATACAGGCTTCTACTGTGTATGCACCGGGTAAAAAATCGCAACTGTCTATACGAATCGTTGTCACACGTGAGTCTTCTGCATATGCACCGGTTAAACAAATCGCAGTTTCTCATAGAAATCCGCGCTATACCAGAGTATAGTGCACAAAGCACCTATATTTCTTAGCGCTTTCGTCGAGTGTCCTCCGTTACAAGCGGACGAGGGCGCATTAACGTCGGACAGATAAAGCAGATTTTGGGGAATGACGATTTCTGTTTTAATTAAGCCAACTCCCAATTATCCGCGTCACGGACCCGTTCCGACGGGCCGACGTTTAACGCCGCGCGCCGAAAGATAGGACTTAATTACGCGAGGATTGACCAATTAGGGGGCACGTAAGCGGACGGCGCAGAAAAAGGAGCGGAACCGTCCGAAAATGACAGGGACGTGAATTAATGAAGTCAACCGCGCGTTCACGGCCACGTCCGACGCGGGCGCGGCAAAGTGCATTGGATATTAGCAGCGGATAAAGAAGTGCAGAAAATTGCTGGTCGAGTATGGGGGGAAGAAGGAAAGGGGTCGCACGGAGGTATCATGACATCAGTCGTACGCAATCGCCATGCGTAATGGGAGGCACGAGAAGAGCACTTTACGGGCCGGGGGTCGTGCGCGCGGTAATAAAAGGCCAAGAAAGCGGAGCGCAGGGAAATATAATGCGGCAGATAATAGATCGGAGGTGGTTCGAACGCCCTCAACGTACTCGAACACCCGTCCGCGTAAGGGAGTGAACATTCGTGCCTGATGCTGGCCGCGTGCAATTTTTGACAGTGTTAACACGTTGACTGCCGAGCGTATTTTGCTGCATTAGAATGGCGATGCTATGAAATACTACAGCGTTTGACTGAATTATGCAAAATGTACATACTGTGCAGGTATCCTAGTAATCAGTGCGTTTATAAAATAATTATTGCTACCCATTGCGAATATTTCGGATCTTCAGTAAAATCTCTTAGGCCGGGGGTAGTGTGCGCGATAATAAAAGGCCAAGAAAGCGGAGCGCAGGGAAATATAATGCGGCAGATAATAGATCGGAGGCGGTTTTCGAACGCCCTCAACGTACTCGAACACCCGTCCGCGTAAGGGACTGAACATTCGTGCCTGATGCTGGCCGCGTGCGATTTTTGACAGTGCTAACACGTTGACTGCCGTGCGTATTTTGCTGCATTACAATGGCGATGCTATGAAATACTACAGTGTTTGACTGAATTATGCAAAATGTACATACTGTGCAGGTCTTGAAGACCAAGGGATCGCATCACTATTCTAGTAATAAGTACATTTATAAAATAATTATTGCTACCCATTGCGAATATTTTGGATCTTCAGAAAAATCTCTTGGGCCGGGGGTCGTGTGCGCGGTAATAAAAGGCCAAGAAAGCGGAGCGCAGGGAAATATAATGCGGCAGATAATAGATCGGAGGCGGTGTTCAAACGCCCTCAACGTACTCGAACACGCGTCCGCGTGCGGGGGTGAACATTCGCGCCTGATGCTGGCCGCGTTCGATTTTTGACAGTGTTAACACGTTGCCTGCCGTGCGTATTTTGCTATATTAGAATGGCGATGCTATGAAATACTGTAGCGTTTGACTGAATTATGCAAAATGTACATACTATGCAGGTATTGAAGACCAAGGGATTGCATCACTATTCTAGTCATAAATGCATTTATAAAATAATTATTGCCACCATAAAATAATTATTGCGAATATTTTAGATCTTCAGGAAAATCTCTTGCGCCGGACAGCGGCGACCATCATGGCAGTCAAAGTGTTAAATAACTTATGCTTTTTACGGTTCAATCATTATATTTGAACGTCTTCAGGACTTAGCTGTCCAAATAAATTTTTTTCTGTATGTTCTGAGATATGTTGTACAATGGACGAGTACTTAATGTATTTTACTTACATTGTGCATCTATTCCATACGCTGAAAACCGGTCCTGATTTGCATATAGAATAGACGGAAGATTCAGTTAAAATACAGTTCGCAAAGTGAATTAGAGGATGAGTATCCTCCGGAGGCGTTTACAGTGAATCCATAATGTAAGTAAAATACATTAAGCACACATCTGTTGGATAACATATGTAGGAACAGCAGAAGGCAAGTTCTTCAAGTTCAAGAGCTTCATAAGGATCAAGTACAAAGAATTACACTCAATTTGTATCAAATCTTTGACCACAGCGCATTGAGCAAATGTAGGTATTACTTGCGAAAAAGCCACCCAGGCGTTAGAGGGTACGATTTTAAGATTGTATGAGGGAGAAACGTCGTGAAAAACGAAATTAACGAAACAATGAACTATGACCAGGCTTCATTTCTCTCCTTGAAGATATATATGGTCAGGATGTTTGCAGTGATTGTTCCTCCAATTTGGCTATAAGTATGTAGTATACTTTTCAATGCATCACTATGCTCTTCCGCAATACAACTGGTTCGTGACCGCGTTCTTCGTGGCACGAAGCCTAGCGGCATCTTTTAACGCGCTTCGTCAAGCTCGCTGTTGCTACGTAGTAAGCAAGGGACTAGCTATATATTTTCCCTGCACTAGAAAAATTCAGAGGAAACCGTGTGACGTTTAAAAATTCGGTACAACCGACTGAAAACTCGAGCAGGCTGTAAAAGCTGGTCCTATAACCGTCAGCTCGCGTCAAATTAAAATTACAAAGTTGTTTTCGCTCGTAAAATTTTTAAATCATTTTTTTTTTTTTGTTAAAGTTTTACGAAAACTTTTTACTCTCTAGTCTAATGCGTTTGCTTGGAAATTTGTGTAGAGACTCACAAATTTGTGTGGATGCCAAATTGGTAGATTCGGATTTCCACGAGATTTGTGCCTGCCTTTGCAATTTTACCTGAGAAGATCGCGGTTGATATGCATATTTACAATGAAGCAATGACAGCCGAGTTCTTAATCCAGACAACAAAAATTCTTTTTTAAGACCAACTGTTAGTGCAAAAGCACAAACCTTTCAGCAACCTATAGCATACGTCTCGAAGAAAGTTTAAAGAAAAAAGACAGTAGCGAGAAACGAGGAATTTGTGCGGTAAGACACGAGGAATCGTGTCATCAAGAATTTTTATGAGAATCCACTGAACAGAAGCTTCAACAGGAAAAATCTGTTTCTGGCGGACTATAGTGCATTTGCATTAAACCTGAATGGTACTGAAGTAGACTACCCCTTGAGAATCCAAAGTGAATGTATTTTTTACGAGAAGGAACGTGACAAGTAGAACAAGGCCTTTTAACAGGTAGTTTCCATAGGGTAGATTGTAAAGATAGCTTGACGGGTTGACAAGAATTCCAACAAGACCATTCAGTGATTTTTATTGGTAAGAATAGTAATGTTTGTATGGGTGGGTACATTTTATGTAGACGTATTTAGGTATGCGGGAAATTATCCCTTGGTGCAGACATGTATCGCACTGTAGGTGTGCAGGGAAGTATCATACTTGACCTTCCCAACTGCTAGGAGCTACCCCGTAAAAGCTGCCGCATCCACGCCAGGAAAGCCATTCATTAGTAAACGGGAACGAAACGTCGGTAATTAGCGGGCGGAATAATACTACCGAATTATGACTCGTAATTAATAGCCTCGCGTCTCCTTTCATTCCTCTTTGCATTCGACCGTCCGTCTGAAAAAGTGTACTTCTAGCTACAATTCGACTTACTGTAATAATATTCTATTGAATCTGGAAGTATTCGAGACAGTGCCGTGCTTGTAATTTAACCACTTCAGCATACAAAGAAAGTAGGAAACGGATAGATGTAAAATGACAATTCGGTAACTAACGGATAATAATACAGCGCGGAAACGTGTAATTCAACCTTGATTATGATTCCGGTAATTTTAATCGCTTCTAAAACGATACGAAATTGAGCACAACAAGGGGTGAGTGAGCATCGAGTTCATCGCCTTCAAAAACAATGCTCACTCAGGCGTTTACGGTGCTGTACGAATCGTCGGTCGGAATTATATGCTGCTGCAATATAGTCGATCGGATGAAATAATAAACATGCACGGCAGCGGAGCAACCAGCGGGAATTGATGTTAGTCGCTCCATCGCGTTTTGGTCCGTAGGATTCTCCTTCTACGAATACATTACGGTATCTCAGATCCGCAGAGATATCTCAGGGCAATTCAATCAATGGGCGTTTGCTTGCTTCGTGTCTAACATTAAGCGTACAGTTAGAGCCGCGTTGATTAAAGGATCTTAAAGACATAACACGTTTACATGTTACACTTGCCTCGTTACTTATAGACTGTACTATTTTCAATGAACTCTACAGGAATAAGAGCAACGGTTTAGCGAAACCCATAAACATGACGATTCGCGGAAATCAATTCTTGTTAGTGCACGTGAACAGCTTTCTTGTGTACCTATTTCTATTTTCCTCTAATTTGGCAAACTTCTTCCATTAGCTGTCCACTTGACTTTCTGACTATCACTTATTATGTTTCCTCCACATCATTTTTTCGCAATTTATATCCCATACTAAAGCACACTCGCAACAATCAAAAAATAAAAATTTGTTAACACGGTAAATGCGGAGACGATTTTGTTTGGCTTCCGTTTAAGCGGCGTGTAAATACGGAACACGCTTTTCTGTACAAATAAACGGTAATGAACGGAAAATCTCTTTTTCGTTTAAAACGTTTTTGATCATACATTTTTTTTTCTATTATACCATCTTTATGCCCATAGAGACCGAAATACCGCTTAACACTACATTTACATAAAACACATATTAGACATTATCCGAGGCATCCCATGACATACACAATCAAAATATGTGTAGCCTGCGGAAAGAATGAATTTGCATTCCCACTCGCGTCGTTCCACCAGCAAAACTCCGGAAAACTCGCCAGAAAACATTAGCACCAGTTCCCATAATTTAGCTGCTGCAATCCGAGAGCCATAAAATCGCCGACACCCGTAAATCCGGCGTGAACGTATTATATCCGTCGTTCGACAAAACATCGAAGGACTCTGCGCACACGTGCTGCAGTGCACATCGCAGACTCCATATTTACAGTGTCGTGACACGTCCCAGTCACGCAGAGATAAGAGATAGCAGGACGTTTCGCGGCCGGTGTGCGGTGATAATTCAGTGACAACGAGCGGGGTGCCGTAGGGATAAGGTCCGCGCGTTGGATCCGGTCGAGTTTTCTCGGACGCGTCGGCGCTCGTCGTCTCCTTATTCGGCCTGGGAAAATGCACGGGTTCCCGACGCTGCGTGCTGATCGCACGGGGGATAACCGTCCCGCGTTTCCTGCTGCCGTTCAATAATTAAGCGAGTTCTTACAATTCGCCGTTTCGAGCGGACGGTAATCTTCGCAGAGATTAGAATTGACGACGCGCGCACGCACGTTGTCGGGAAGAGGCGCAGGAATAGTGGCGAACACGCCGCTAACGATGCCAACGCGTCGTGCTCGCTAACGCGGGCAGTTCGCTTGGAAATACATACGGATGGGCAGAGCGAGATTACGCGCGCTTATTGAGTGTCTCTACGGCTGTCGCGGTCGCATACCGCTGTTTAGGTTATTGATCCGATTAGTCCGCTATTACCGCTTGATTCGGCCTAATGGCCAGATAGGCTATCGTTATTGTTGCTAATCGCGGATAAATATCAGATACTTGAGATAGCGCTGCGCGGGGCGTGGGAAAAATGAAGTGCGCGGGGGTATGGGAGGAGAGAGAACGGCAGCGTTTATGGAGCACGAATTGCAAATTATAGGTGAAGCTGTTTCTGTAATCTTATCGAGTTGTAGGCTGCGCGTTAGGCGATGTGCAGCGAGATATTTAAACGACGCGCACCGAGAAGTTAGACAGCGGAGAAGTGCGCCGCGTCGGACGCAGCCCGCGTGATAAAATGCTGATCGGGTAGAGTGTTTATACGGCACGGCATTGGGAGAGTTCAACGTCGACACGCTTCGCGAAAATGAGCGTCAGGGAAGTTACAGAATGTGCGTGCGCTTGGCGAGTGAGCCAGCGCGGGACATTTTATTGCCATTGGACGGCGCTGCTGTCCGCATGGTGCGCAATAAATGTAGTATCCCAGTTTAGAGGCGATAACTATTACCAGTGGCCGGTTATTGGCGTCATAACGACGGCGAGAAACTTCGCGAGGGTCAGAAGCAGATTATATCGGTCAAGTCGGGGAAATGCGGAAAGTCTATACCTGAGGGTGCCCACGGTTCTACGGGTATATCTCGAACGATCGGCGCTGTCGCTTGTATTTTAAAACCATTGTTCCCTTTCGCGGAATGCTCCGTGCCAGAATTGGCAGAGATTGGCGTTATTCGACGAAAGCTCAGCCTTCGCTAATCTTCTTTACGGTTTCATTGTTAGCCGATTCGCTGCTTTTTCACGAGCTGGCCCATGACTCGGCAACGAAGTTGTACGAAGGTTCCGGGTTTGGGTGCCCATCACTGTCGGGTCCCAATAAAATCTGGATATTGAGTTATACGAATATTACAGTGGTAGCCGGTTCGTGGATAGTCCGAAGGTTCGAGTACGGGTCTTCGGGACTGACAATGTGAAAACGTGTTTACGAACCGTTGTTTGCGGAAGTGCCGAGGGTTCACAGGACATGCAAATTACTGTTACTTTCACGGAACAGTCAACGGTGTAACGGGTCGGTACGAGAATTCTGGCTTTATCGCTGTTCACGGCATACTGGGCGGACTTGACCAGAAAATGCTTTATACTTAAAGACGGCTTCCACGGAACATAACAAACGGATAAGTATTTTGTACCGTTTCATTTTATGTAAATATTACACGTTAAATCAGGGATATTCCGTTCACTGTATTTGAATAATAGATCATTAGGCAGATAGTATTGCAGATCGCATTGAACATTTCATATAACACTTTGAACTGCGACGTAAGAAACTAAATAAGCATTGTTCATTATAAAAATTGTTCCATTTTGAGCATTGTTCATTATAAAAATTGTACCGTTCCATTTTATGTAAATATTACACGTTAAATCAGGGACATTCCGTTCACTTTATTTGAATAATAGATCATTAGGCAGATAGCATCGCAGATCGCATTGAACATTTCATATAGCACTTTGAAGTGCGACGTAAGAAACTGAATGAGCATTGTTCATTATATAACCTGTAAAAAACACTCAGCTTTTTCATCACGACCTTTCTGCCGTACCAGCGCAGGTTTTATCGTGAAAACGTTCCATTTTCAGTAGTATCGTAAGTCTGTCAAATATTGCCGTAACGACGGACGTCGTATAATACGCGCGCATAGGAAAGTCGAGGTTTCTTGTCGTAAATCGTGCTTCGACCGTCATTTCTTCTCGGCATGAAAGCCACTTGTGCAGCGGCGTGCTCCACAATGGCGATGACCCAACGCGAGGTCGCAATTGCAAAAACTTCAGCACTTGCGTAAAAGCACGGGGCAGCGCGTCTCGATTACGTCAGGAAATGATGCGTTACAACAAGACTATATTTAGAAGAAAGAAGAGCGAAAAGAGTCTGACACGTTTTCGAATACACTATTTCATTGTCCTTATCCCGGCCAAACACTTGAGATTTATGCGAAGACGCATCCATTATTTTAGCATCAACAACTTCGTATACCCGTCAAACGGGCAATGTATTTTTACTTGAGCGTGTGGCGCTCCTGAAAGGTTCGTAAGAATGTTGAAAGCCGTCTGCGTGAAAGTTTTACGGCAGCTTCGGGCTCCGTCCGTGATATGAAGGCATCCGAAGAGAAAGAAGTGTCCGGTCAATACTCGTTTCGGCCGAATCGCGGAGCAGTCGAGAGGTTAATGAATCGCATTAGAGCGCTAGTTCGTGAACGGCGTGACGGAAGACGAGCAGAACGAGTTCGGGCTGCGAGAAAAAGGAGCGAGAGGAAGAAATCGCGGCACGAGTGGCGGTGGGCGTGGGCAAGTGAAATGATGAATCGACGGGCGAGCGATAATTTCGACAATTACACGACTTAGAATAACCCCGCCCGACGACGCCGTTAATCTTCGGGCCGCGAGGTGTTTATTATAACGATAGCGCGGCGACTCTTAATTCAATGCGCGCGGCGTAATACATTTTAATATCTGCACGTCCGATCTCGCGGCAAAAAAGGAACGGCAAGCATTAATTTCGATTCGGTCCCTTCCTTTTGGCCAAGCACGTTATACCGGTCCTCTGCATCTCGTTCAGCGCTCCCACTCTCTTTTCGATCTTTCTCTCATTCCTACCGTCCTTCTGTCTTCAAACATCTCCCTTCCCTTCTTTCATTCCCTTCGCTGCTCTCTTTTCAAACACGCTTCTCAGCCTCTTTTGGATTGATCCTCTTCTCTTATACCTACCACCGTTCTCTGCCTTTCTCTCTCACTCTCTCCCTCTTCCACATTCCTTCTCTCCTTTCCTGCCCATCGTCGCTCTCTTTTCAAATACTCCGTATTTTTCGGATGCATCCTCGTCTTTCATACCTGTCACCTCTCCCTCTCTCTCTCCTATATTCTTCCTCTCAATTTCTGCCTACCCCCGCTCTCTATTCAAACACATGCCTGTTTTTTTCGGATTCATCCTCTTCTATCCCATTTATCACCATTCTCTCTCTCTTCTACATTTTTCTCTCCTTTTCTGCCTACGTCGCTCTCCTTCCAGACACGTCTCCATATTTTTCGGATTCATCCTCTTCTCTCCTACCTATCACCCTTGTCTCTCTCTTGCTCGCTCCCTCCATCTCTCCTCTACATTGTTTCCCTTCTTTCCTACCTCCCGTCGCTTTTTGGCTCCATCCTCTTCTCTCCTACCTAAAACCCTTCTCTTTCTCTCTTCTACACTCTTCCTCTCCTCTGCAGCCCACTGTCGCTCTCTTTTCAAACCCATCTCCGTCTTTTTCGGATTCACTCTCTCTCCCATACCTCCTCCATTCCCTCTGCCTCTCTCCCCCTGAAGCCCCTACCTCGCATATTCATTCTTTCGTCCCCTCCTCATCGTTCTTTCTCCCGCTGGCGACCAAAGGCGCGTTTGGGCGCTCGACACACTAACCTTGTCCCGGGCGAGTTGACGCACCGCGTGCGCGAGAGTGAAAGAGAGAAATGGCGCGAACCGGCCAGAACGGGAGGCCGTGGAGGAAGAGGCGAAGGCGAAGGGAGGGAAGCCAGTGTCATTACTCCGACGTTCGGGGCAGCCTGACCTCCCCTGGCCATTCGCGGTCCTTTCTCCTGCCAGCGCCCCCGGTGCAAAACTTCCGCGCAAGTTCATTGTCGTCGGCAGAAACCTTGCCCGTGGCCCGTGGCCCATGGCACATTCGCATGTACCGAAACCAGGGATGGACAGGTGACCCGGAAGACCCCTGGTCCTGTTCCGTTGCGAGGACTCTTTTGCAAACTAGGCAGACGTAGGGGACTAGTGCGTCTAGCGAGATTTTCATTCGACGCTGCACTTCGGCAACGGTTCGTCGCGGCGTGTGTTGGCAGACCTGTCTTGGCGGAGAAGGTGCGAGTTTCGCGTGATTTTTTTTTTTTTTCGACTGCCTAGCCACGGGGACTGGCTATTGTTATAGGCGCGCTACGAACGGACAGATGTTGTTGCGCGTTCGGGAGTTGGCATTTGAAAAGATTGATTAACACGTTGACTGCCAATCTATTTTACTTGTATTAGAACGGCGATGCTATAAAATACTACAGCGTTTGACTGAATTATGCAAAATGTAAATAATGTGCAGGTATTGGAGACCAAAGGATCGCATCACTATCTAATAACAACTGCATTTATAAAATAATTATTGCTATCCACTGCGAATATTTTGGATCATCAGTAAAATCTCTTGCGCCGGTCACCGGTGACCATCATATTGGAGACAGTCACTATTCTAAGAATAATTGCATTTGTAAAATAATTATTGTGTTTTTGGATCATCAGGTGGTGACGTCAAAATGTTAAGGTGTGCGTCGGCTGGGCGTTTGACGAGAGATGTCGTATGTCGTGCGGAAAATCAGTATAATTAACGCGTGCGTTCGCACATTTTGCGGAAGTTAGCTTGCGACGCGGCGGGTAGATGATTTTGGGAAGTCGTGCGATTGGCTCTGGTGTAAATGCCGCTGTCCGGCGTAATGTTTTGCGAAGGAGGAGGCGCCGTGGAAATTTGCGGAGCGACGAGAGCCTGAGTAAATTTGCTTGTTCCAATCTGATTCAGTTCTCTCCAGCTGTCCCCGTTCGCGTACATTTGTGTCACGAATGAATGAACGGAAAGCAGTGCGCGCGGGGACTGTGCCAAACTTTGACTTGCGCCGCTATAATTGGAAAGCTTCCAATGCTACCTAAAGCAGAAGCTAAGTTACGTACAGGACAGCGGCACTTTCGCAGAACAAGAACTTTCACGTATATATGAACGTCGATTAGCTAATAAGAAAATTCTCTGCAGCTTGACAACAATTCTGCGAATATGTCTGACTGTATTTGTGGCAATACTACTGATTAGTCTCTTCGGTAATTAATAAGAGAAAACAATTACAATCGTACGCGCAATGGCGAAGTATTGGTTTTCAAAGGATCCCAATTAAACTGCCGACGAGCGTCGTACAAGCGAATTTCCGCGAAACAAGCGAACCCAAGATACACCGAACACCGCAACAACCTGACAATTCAAGAGACTATCATGAATATCCTGTGTGACACAATGACACCCTATACTTTCGCCTATTTCTCGACTGCACAGCTCGCTCGAAAGTAGCTGTTAGAAACCACAAAGACCATCTTGGATCAGTCCTTTACAAAGTCCTGCTCGAAGCGATTTTGCCCTCGTTACCGTGAGCATCCAAGAATGGTCGAGCGGAATTATGGTGTTGCCACGAAATGCGGTTTTCCTCGATAATGCCTGGGGAGCCTCGCATTATGTTTATTCTAATCTGACTGCTGCGACGCGCCCACGAAAACAAGGCCATGAAATTCCTGGAAACAGGTGAGACGCGACGGAACACAAACACCTGGCACACCACCACACGATCGTTTTCTACACGAGCAACACCGGAGTAACGTCTTTTCCTCCGAAAATGTTTCGTTTCACGTGCCCCGAAATTTCGCCTATTTCCCGTCGCCGCGAATCGGATAAAGGCAAACGTAAGAGCGTATCCAGGGGCTGAAGGTTATCAGCAGCTACAGTTACATGTACCGACATCGGCGAAAGCCGATTACATTCGTCTGGGCCGGTATATCGATTATCCGTGGCAAAAAGCCTCTTACGCGTATCAAAGGGACATCGTGGAAAAAGTAAAAGGAGCATCAGTGTGTCACGAAGACGCATCCGTATCCCTCTCCGAATCCCTCTGGAAATCAGAAATCCAATCGGACGGCAGGAACGACGGCGGAAAGCGTAAGGAAGCGAGGAAGCGAAGAGACGCGAGGAGAATATTGGGAGGAGAGGCAGGAAGGTATAAACGGTCACCGGCGGGATTCGAAACGGTGACGGACCTGCCGCTCTTCGGAGGACGGGATAAAAGCGGGAAAGCAGAAACAAAGGCCGTCATTTCGTAGATTGGATCGCTGAATTATGCGGACTTTCATGTTCGCGCGACGATGACTTCGCACGCGGCACTTTGCGACGCGAGGCCAACTTCGTTTATTACATTTTTAACGTGGCATCCTCCGCACGTGTCACAGTCGTTTGCGAAGCATTCCCTCTAGCAAATGCCGACAAAAAATTTCTTTGTAACTTCCTCAACTCCATACATCAATTAAACACTCTGCCGACTTTGGAACACTGTTCTAGCTTATGGCCGACCATTTTCGAGCGGCATTTCTAACTAGAGCAGATATATTTAACGCCCGCGCAGACGGAACGTATAAGTAACTTCCAAAGCGCACTAATAATTTAACCGTAAACTGTTGCGAATTCTTCTTATATCACCACTCTCTCACCGACATCAAAATGACGTAATCAGATTAATAGATCTCGTTAACACTTTGACAGCCGCGATGGTCATCGGTGACCGGCGCTAGAGATTTGACTAGAGATCCAAAATATTTGCAATGGGTAGCAATTATTATTTTATAAATGCAGTTGTTATTAGAATAGTGATGCAATCCTTCGGTCTCCAGTACCTGCACATTATTTACATTTTGCATAATTCAATCAAACGCTGTAGTATTTCATAGTATCGCCGTTCTAATATAGCAAAATACTCTGCAGTCAACGTGTTAAGCACCGCAGAGACATACGATTCAAATTCAAATGGTTCGAGTCGCAAGAAGTTCAAACTTCAGGCACTTCGCCGTGGAGCGTCCTTCAGTCGACTATCCGCGCGTATTCATTCCGTAGTATTTCACAGCATCGCCGTTCTAATATAGTAAAATACGTTTGGCAGTCACCATGTTAAAATCATCGACCGTTTAATCCAACGTTATTGCATTTGTTAACACTTTGACTGCGATGATGGTCATCGGTGACCGGCGCTAGAGATTTTACTGAAGATCCAAAATATTTACAATGCGTAGCAATTATTATTTTATAAATGCAGTTGTTATTAGAATAGTGATGCAATCCTTCGGTCTCCAGTACCTGCACATTATTTACATTTTGCATAATTCAGTCAAACGCTGTAGTATTTCATAGTATCGTCGTTCTAATATAGCAAAATACTCTGCCGTTAACGTGTTAAGCACCGCAGAGACATACGATTCAAATTCAAATGATTCGAGTCGCAAGAAGTTCAAACTTCAGGCACTTCGCTGTGGAGCGTCCTTCAGTCGACTATCCGCTCGTATTCATTCAGTGTCCGAACCATCCAACAGCGGCATTTCGTAATTAATCGAGCATCGTTCCGAGCAAATAATTGCCTCGACGGCAGGCGCCGCACGGAGGCTCGGCTTATTTGGCAGAAAACAGACCGGCAATTTGAGAGAGGCGAGGAGGCGAGCATCGACAGGGCGACTGATTAAAACGCGTCACGAACAGGTACGAGAGGATCCTCCTGTCAGAGGATCCCCAACATCGTCGGGAGAGAAACGTAACGATTGCGGAGGAAGGTCCGAAGGAGAGGGCGAACGAAGGGGGAAGAGACAGAGGCTGGAGGAAGGAAGAGAGGATGGAGAAACGATCAGCGTCGGCGTGCGCGAACGGAAGAAGGAGAAAAACGGTCGTGGAAAAAGGAAGATGCACGTCAGCGGAATGGCAAATTACGGCTGGCTGCAGAATCGAGAGTGTGCGGGAGGAAAGAGAAGCAGTGAAGCGAGAGAGACAGACCCAGACCCGAGGAAGAGACGGTACAGTGTCGAAGACCCACGGGGCGATCCTTATCCGTGGAACTTAACTCTTGCCCGTCGTAACAGTTGTAGACATCGTTGTCCCGTTGACCAGAATTATTTTCGCTCGCACAACCGCTGACGCACGCGCTATCGATTGTTGCCTGGTCAACCGATTAATTTTAGCTAAATTAATTTACTCTCGCTAAGTGGTGTACTGAATGACAGAGGTTGGACTGAAGAAGAAACAGTGCAGAGTCGAAGAATCACATTCTAGCTAAGTGATTTACTGAGTGACAGAAGTTGGACTGAAGAAGAGACAGTGTAGAGTCGAAGACCCACGGGGCGATCCTTATCCGTGGAACTTAACTCTTGCCCGTCGTAATAGTTGTAGACATCGTTGTCCCGTTGACCAGAATTATTTTCGCTCGCACAACCGCTGACGCACGCGCTATCGATTGTTACCTGGTCAACCGATTAATTTTAGCTAAATTCATTTACTCTCGCTAAGTGGTGTACTGAATGACAGAGGTTGGACTGAAGAAGAAACAAGGCAGAGTCGAAGAACCACATTCTAGCTAAATGATTTACTGAGTGACAGAAGTTGGACTGAAGACAGTGTAGAGTCGAAGACCCTCAGGGCGATGTTTATCAGTGCAACTTAACTCTTTCCCGTCGTAACAGTTGGAGATACGGTTGTGTCGTCCGCAGAAATTATTTTCACACGCACAACCGGTGATGCACGCACTATTGATTGTTGCCCGATAAACTATTAATCTTTGCTAAATTTATTTATTCTAGCTAAATAATTTGTTTTATTAAAAGTGCATCTGGTCAGAATGTGGATGCAGTATGATAAAATGTGCTGTGCAGAGCACACTACATCAGTGCCAGACCGTGGCTTGCCGGTTAATATATCATCGACGGGAACATATTAACTGATAGCACCAGAATCTTTGTGTAACGTGTAAAAGGAAGAGGACCCTCGGGTAATTAAGTCTAACATGTCACAGGCCATGGTCCACGAAGGCTAGACCATCGATAAACCCAGAGACTGTATCCAATGACAATTAGCTCCAACGGTCACAGTAACGTGAAAGCGTTGAGGTCGTCGTCTAGATTTTCCAGCGTTTCCGCTGCAATACGCGACCCCACCACTTTATTACCGACAAACCGTGTAAGGAACAAACTTCGAAAACACAAAGACGCACGCTGCATTTTAACGGGCCACAATACGCCGAGAATTTGAAATACGCGCAGTGTCAGATTTCTCCATGAATCTCCTTTGAAAATCTTACGTCGACCGCCGCATCCACGAGGAGAACAATCATAAAACTGCGTAGGCCCCCGCACGCGGCCATTCGCATGCAAATACCTTCGCCCCTGCCCACTGCGGAAAGCCCGAAAACGCCCGAAAACTCGCCCAAAACGCATCGCCTCGCGCAAGCACAGGAGACCCTCTTCCACAAAGGCACCCAGCGCGCACAATTACCAAACCCTCCTTGTTCGTCCGCTGCGTGAGCGGCGCGTCGATAAACGAGACGAAGAAATAGGAGGCGCAAGAAAAAACAGACGCGCGGTCCGGTTTGCAATTAACTGAATGGCGAGCGCGCGGGATATACAACGTCGATGGGCCTTTTAACGAACGCGCGTATCGCCGCGGTCGTTAGCAGGCCACTTACGACCCTCGCGCCGCGCGGCTTCCGTCATTTCGTCTATTTCCGTCCGCGCTAATGCCCTTCGTAAATATCCGACGCGACTATTACGAAAGGTAGCGCCTATATCCTTTTGCGCGTATATCGGGGTTGCGCGATATTACGCGCGACGCGATCATTATTGCAATGACGAACCGCCGTGAGGCCGCACAATGTAGCGGCGTCGTGCAGGGCACACGAGCAACAGAAAGCACTGGACGTCGTGCACACACGTTCACGGGCGTGCACGTGTTCGGCCGTTTTGCGCGTGAGCGAAATAATTCATCCCCGGTAATGGGCGTTCGATAATGTCGATAGCACGGTGTCGTTAATACGTTCTATCTGTACGTGCGGTTTGTTCGAAGCCGAGCGTACCGGTTGTCATAGTTATTTCCTATGGTGCGTGCGGGAGGGAGGTGGTGTGGGTCGGAGTTATGGTCGAGCGGATCTTGAAGATTAGCGTTTCATTTGTTGGCAAGAAAGAGAGCAAGTGAGGTTGGTAATGGATATTGCGTTCTCGGCTGATAAGGATTAGCGTGAGAGTAATGATCTGGTTAAAGCGTTGCGACGCCTGGAGTACCGTTAGCGTGCGGTGCTTGGAAATGTTGCAGCGGAGCGATCGTTGGCATCGTTAATCAATGAAGAAGCGCGGCTCTCCTATCGTTGCGTTCCTGTGTCTTTTAATTAACTTTGACTCTCATTAGTACCGGTGTCTTAAGTAGCGGCGTTGTTAATGTGCGAATGACGTGTCGCGGGACAGCGCGGATGGGTATCGTGGCGACGAATGCGCATGAGCATTTGTTGTGACGAGTCGTATGAAAGCACGGCGAGTAATTATGTGTTACGTCGCAACAGTCATTATTCTTTATGCAAACTTTGCCCTTCCTGGCGATCCGTGGATTTTCTTGCAGCAACTCGTTCTCGCACGATCGCGCTCACTTTGATTTCTTCTCGTAAAACGTAAAATCGGAAAAGCCGAAGAATACCGGACAACATCAAATGGGCTTGATACGATCTCCGTTCAGCGTCCGCTCGTAACAATTAATATCGGCGCTAAAAATTCAGTGCGTGCGCCGGTGGATGAATACTGACGATTACTCGTCTCCCTCGGCACGGAAGACGCTGAAGGCCCTATTGTCTCGTGCGCCGTCAGTACGTGTCACGAATTCGAAATTACGCGAGGTCGGGACCCGGAAGATCGTAGATACGGTCCACGGAATTCTGGCGTTCCCTAAAACGAACCGCGGCTTCGCCTACCATTATCTCGTCCGCTTATCTCCTCGTCAGTCATCTCGAGAGTGAACCGTGGAACGGATATTCTGCGTCGCTGTAAATGCTTTCGAATGATACGTGCACTCGACGACGCACAGCTATTAAGAGTCGCGCTCGTTTGGGCGTGAGAATTTTCTGGCGCTCGACGACAAGGTTATCTCGCGCGGGTAAAAGCCGAAACCGGTGCATTAGTGATACAGGCTCAAACGACCTGCGCGCTAGCGGTCACATTTTACAATGTTTAAATGTTTTCTCGCTTGCGCGTCAAAGCTCCCACATTGAAGTGTATCTGCAATCTATGCTTTACGGCACAACGGTGCGCGTTCGGCCAACTCTTGCTTGACGCGTTACGCGATGACCCGTGCTACTTGCTAATAAACAGCCAGTGTCCAATTTCATGACGATGAATTACGCAAACGCCAGGAGGCATCGATGTGAACGCGCCAGATTAGATGTGCACGGCTCTATTCGCTGTGCTGCTCTGAGAAGGCATGACCGAAAGGGAGCGAGGAAACGAAAGAGAAGGAGACTTTGTAAAGGAAGCCCTTCAGAAAAATCATGAGCCGGCAGATGAGGGCCATCGAAGGTGCTGCTGGTAGAATCCGGACGAAAAAAGGAGGAATAGAGAGACGATGGCTTGGAACAGCTGCCGTTTCTTAAAACGTTACGAACGAACGAAAGCTCGGCCGAGAAGCGGGTGGCTTTATTGGTTTAGGGTAGTCGGAAAGCTGGGGTGCGGACGCACTTATGCCGTTCCTGGCCGGGAAAGGCCGGCTGAAAAGCGAAAACTCGCATGGCTCTCGACGGCTTCCTAATGTGTCGGAAATTTGAGCGAGCCGCGGACGAGCGGATCGTTGAATTTTTCAATGAGATCCTGAAGAACGAAGGAGGGCAAACTACCGGAGAAATTAAGCGCGAGAAGAGAAGGAGGTTTTCCAGTTTTTATGTGTAGACGGAATGACTCGGGGCTGAGATTACATTGCGATCTCAATGAGTCGGTGAATCATGCGGGAAATGTTAAGATTGCAAGTCAGAGACACGTTCGTTTAGGATACGGAATCGAGGAAACTCAATTTACTATGAGCCTTCAGTAGTATGATAGGAAATTGGTAGTATTCTTAGCTCATTAGTAACTTAATTACTGATCTAAATTACACTTGAGTGCCAGCGATAAGCTCGCATATCCGTCAATTAATTAACAGCATTAGACAGCCGCACACGTTTAGACTATTTCAACCGCTATCACTACCATCGCGCATCATTAAGCTTCCAACTTATTCTTTGACGAAACCGTCCGCATTTGACCAGAATATTCTCATCATGCGTACACGCGGGAAGTAAAATCCTATTACCTTTCCGCGAAGACGCCGACGAGGAAAGAACGACCGAAGAAAACGAGCGAAACTTACTTTAGAACCATGCCACGATCCTGGGTGCGTCGGTGTTCACGAAATTTCCACGCCGGCTCACAGGAAGGACTCGGGGTGGTGCTGAGTTTCACTTTTGTACACCCTTTATACGAGACGATCGATCGACGGCATTACCTCGCGGCGACCTTTCGAAATGGTTCACCCTCCTCGGGAACAGCTGGCTCTCGTCATCCATCAACAGGGTGGAAATTGTGAAAATTCAGGAGAAAAAAAGAAGCGGCCGAGGGAGCGGAAGGACTCGACGCGCGCAATTTATCCGACGACTAATGTATCCTTCGCGACCGATTCGAAACAGCATCACTCTCGAAGCACGCACCCTTCCATTCACAAGGCATCACTACCCTCATCTATCGAACACACTGCAACTCGTCTCTCTACTCCAGGAGCGCAGCAGCACGCCTCAGAGAATCCCTGCACACCGCACCTTCGCGCAGCAACACACGACACTCATCCGAAAATGCCCGGCGCATTCCTGCGTCAACTCGAACGGTACTTTACACTAGCGAACGCCGTGCTCATCGCGCACCGCGTATCTTCGTGCGCCGGGCGTCGGGAAGCGAGACGCGTTCGGACCTAAAAATTCGTAGGCACGCTGACTGGGTCCCCTCGGCGCGTATCTATCCCATGGCGGGGCACGAAGAAGACTGGAATGGAAACCGAATTGTAGGGGTCCCTTCGTGGTGCGTACGTGACGGGGTGAAGAGGGGCTCGAAGGGCGAGAAGAAGGGTGGGAGAACGGGGGAGCCGCAGAGGAGGAGAGAAGGAGAGAAGGAGACGGACGTGAGCAGGACGAGAGACGGAGCGAGGAAGCAAGATGGAGAGGGGGAGCTTGTGGGGTGGGGTGCTACGCTCGAGAGGGGTGGCGATGACTGAGAGGGTCGCTACGTCCTACGACGCTGTCCCACAGGATGGAAGCTCCCTTCGTCTCTCTTTACAGGCCTTTACAGGCCAACGAGACGCGGTCCGTGTCGTCGTCCTCGTCCTCGTCCTCGTCGTGGTTCGGTACGTTCGCGTCACCCTGTATATGCGCGCGCCCAGCTCAGGTAGAAACCCCGAAGGCTGTTGCTCGCCTTAACTATTCATAGAAAGACAGCCTCACTGGCCGTGTGTCCGTAGCCTGCTGTCTATACTTCTGCGTCTACATGCTGCTCGGGCTACACCAGTACGCTGCAGACGACGGCAGACTATTTGCCGTGGGTCTATGTTGGCCCGTCTACGCCGCTGTGCACGTCGTCAACGCCTCTGTCGGCATGTGTATGTTGTCGATTACGCCGCGCCGTTTGCACCTCTGCCGCTGTATTTTCATTATCGTGGCTTGTGTCGCATTACCTATGTTGCGCGTGCTGGAACAGTTTACCGATAATGTTGCGCGCCGTTCTGGCGTACGGCGCGAGGCTCATTCATGCGTTTATGTGTCGTTGGTCCGCCTGTGTCTGGTGGCCCGGTTGCGCTGGCATTGCCCACGGTTGCGTCCTGTGCCAACGTACATTTGTGTGTCCGTTTTTAGACAACGCTTTCAGATAATGTAGCCGATGTGAAGTCGACGCTTGTCTGCGATATTTCGAACGTAGCGCTGAGTTGGAGAAAAAATCTGCTGCCCCCGATACGTCCGCGCAGAATGCCCGCGCGCTCAAACTTTATCGAGCCGTACGCCGAACGACACGGAAAGATTGCAGCTTGATAAGGCGGTCCGATCAGCGATCTCAGATAAAGTGGCGAGTCTCTGCGACTAGCCGATTGGACGTGGTGCACGTAAATCCTTTCGTCGGGACTTTCGTTGAAAATTGTGCGGGTCGCGGGCGTTCGCCGTTTATAACTTGGAACATTGATAGATGCCGCGTTGTGCTGCTGATTCGCGGTCACGATAAGAAATTTCGTGACGTGAAACAAATTTCAATAAAACGAATCGGTGAACTTAATAGATATGCCATTATATATATGTGCTTTGTTTTCATCTGGCAGAAAAATTTGTTAGTCGGCTATTTTTCAATAATTTCCCAAGCGTGATCATGCGATGGGTTGTTACTTATACGGAATTTCTCGGTGAAATCATTATTTATGTTTACTGACACTGATCGCGTTGGGCGATAATACGAAGAATGGCTTCGTAAAATCTTGATAGATTATTATCAAACTATTTGATCAAAGAGGGGGAACACCATAACACTACGCGTACCTTTAATTTCCCCATGTAACGCTGTACATGCAATGCTTTTCAATAACGTGTATTGCCTATTCGAAATTTCCGTTATCGTTCGTACAATCAATGATCTGCAGACTTGCGCTAACGAGTAACCTGCGCTAATGAAAAAGGAAACAGGTAATTTACCGCGCATGGTATGTAACCTGCGACCAGAGTTTCCCAGAAACCGACGGCGAAAGTACTCATTACGGAAAACTTCAAGTTCACCGATAAACCGCAGTGACTCTAGCCTCGCAGAATAAGACGTTCGCGGCCGTGTGTCATTCTACCGTGATCGTGCCCATCCGATTAACACATCTCCTCGCGGACATCCGTTCCACGCAGTAATCATCAGCGCGCGCAAGACGGAACATGTCAACGTCGCGAGAAAATGACCGTACGCCGTCGATGAGTATGCAAATGAATCACGGCCATCCATGATCCCAGCGAAATTCCTGGAAGTGCATTTGCGGTACACCCAGAGCCGCCGTTAAGCGCGCGTCATTCATTATTCAGCCGTCCGTCATTCTTCAGCCTCCTGACGCATCGTGCGAAAGCCCATCTAAATTTCCCACCAGCAATCGTCGATCGCCCATTCTCTGGTCGGACGTCACTTGCCGAACACCCGGTAGACACCGTGGCAATGCACGATAGCTCGGATACGGCACTGTTTCGTACGCGTACACGTACCGGGGCCTCTGCGGCTAGTCAGGAAAGCGAGGGCAGAAGAACAGGCAGGCCAGCTAACGCCGTAGACGAAGACACCGCGCCAGCAGGGAAAGGAAACATCCAGAGGAAGCGAGTCCAGCATCCAGAAGACCGAAAGAGAAAGGTTCAGCGAGACGCACGACAGCTACGCGAGGCAACACAACACGCTCGCCGAATAAAGACGGCAAAGCGCGGGAGGATAAAAGTGTGTGCGCGAGCAAGACATCGTGGATGAACGGAGCAGCACACTCTCACGCCTGCACACGCACGTGTGTAACGAGCGTGACTACGTTGCAGACGCCTCGTTTCATGTTGACGTAACAAGGGCGTTTCCGGCCTGCCATGGTCACTTCCGTTCGCCTACTTTTCCCCTCTCCCGCACACGCTCCTTCCTCCTCCTCTCGCTCCGTCATAATTGCGGCCCGTGTTTATTCGCGTTCGCTGAATCAAGCGTGACGGGGAGGAAAGTCGGGGCGGCCGGAGACAATTAAACGAACGCGAGGGTGACCGCACGTGAACCGATGAGGCGAGCTTTTTCGAACGCGCGCCGGGATATTTCTGACGGGCGAAACGTGTCCTACATTCGTGTCAGATCGCCCGACCGGCTGAGTTCGGCTGCTTGTCTCGCGTTTCCGTGTTTCAGAGGGTGGGTTCTGTCGCGACGCGACCTCGTCGGCGATAAGTTATCTCTCTGATCGCAGGCTGGAAGCGTTGCGAGCGGCCGATCGAAGTTTAACGCCCTTCACGTCCTTTGATCGCACTGCGTCGGAGCGTCGAGGTAGAACGTGACAGAGATGTGCGGCGGAGTAATGTTAAACGATGATTTCGACCTTATTGCCGTTTGCTGGGGTGGTGAAGGAACGTAAAGGCAGCTTTTCGGTGAATTATGCTTGACTACGGGGTTTTGGTAATAAAATTGTATAGCCAGCATTTTCAAGCAAAAGAGTTTTAATAATAAAATTCTGCAGTGGAGCACTTTCAGCCCTAGGAGTTTTAACAATAAAATTCTATAGTCGGGCACTTTCAACCGAAAGAATTTCAACAGTAGAATTGTGTAGTCGAGGAATTTTGATCAAGAGGGCTGAATAATAAAATTGTATAGTCAGTGTTTTCCAGCAAAAAAGTTTCAGTAATGAAATTTTATAGCCAAGCATTTTCAACCAAGAGTTTTAGTAATAAAATTCTATAGTCAAGCAAGTTCAGCCATAGGAAGGCTTAATATTTTTCATTAGCCAAACAAATTATAATAAGGTTGAAATTAAACACATCATCTAACATCGTTTCACGGCTCGTCTTTCGTTACGTGAACACCAGTGGCCCCCAAACATGTCCAGGGTTTTAATAATAAGATTCCATAGTCAAGCATTTTCAACCAACAGAGGCCATTGCATTCCTTCATTATCCAAGCGACGTGATGTTCGAGCGCAGGCAGTTAGTTATTTGAATAACAATTGCTTCTGCCTATGCTTACACGTCGACTCATTTTAATAGAGCGACGATCGCGTGATGTTTGGCAAACGATGAAAAACATATCTGGTACCGTCTGGCGGCCAGAGGCTTCCATTACCTGCGCCACAGCCCGGCTATTGGTAGGCAGAAAAAGTACACTATCCACGCGTCATTGGCGTCGACGCGAACAAGAAATGTCCGACGCCGTTGCCGCGTGACGTATTAAAAGCTAACTACGTGTATTAGAACCGGAGCATCGCGAAGGACGTAAACAATGCCTTAATCGAGGTAAGAAGTTCACGTGACCGGTAGAAGTACGTCGGGCATTACGCCAGCGGCGATTTGCATGAGGCAGCCGAGATTAGCATAAAAACATAACGCACGGGCAAATCGAACAATCGTGATCCTTGCATAATATTTGCATAGACGATCGCCTACGCCATTCATGTTCGCCGATCGACGCGGATCGCCTCGCACGGAAACGCGCTCTTCTCGCGGTCGCGCCTCCATAATTATCGATTAACGTGAAATACGTCACCGACGCGGTTGGCAGCGTTTCCGAGTGATCTTACTCCTGCGTCCGTCAGTTATTGCCTCGTTAGGTGTCCGACGCGGCTCTAACTACGCTTTAACGATCGCGCTCGCACGATATTACGGAATCGACTGCTGAAAGCTTACGTAAATGCGCGCAAAGATTGCTGCCGACGCACGCCGCGAGCGATGCGACGCGCGTTCAATTATTCCGCGCGCGACGAGAAGTGCCTCTGTCATAAGGTGAAAACGCCG
The DNA here is from genome assembly GCA_033815515.1 of Cryptocheilus praepositus. Classification (NCBI taxonomy): domain Eukaryota; kingdom Metazoa; phylum Arthropoda; class Insecta; order Hymenoptera; family Pompilidae; genus Cryptocheilus; species Cryptocheilus praepositus. The sequence goes on along the minus strand of JAWWQZ010000035.1, from coordinate 16,009,295 downwards.
AGTGAGAGTAGCGGCGAGCGCCGGAATTCTACTGAATTTCCAGTGCCGCTGTCGGGCCGAGAATTGTGTACAAAACAGCGATCCGCGTGTGTGCGTTTCCGTTCGGAGGGAAATGATAGATAAACGCGACGTCGCGGAGTAGGAAGTCGGGTGAATCTGTGCACACGAACTTCGTCGTTCATTACTTATGAACGGGGAACTACGCCGCCGCGAACTATTCTTCCCCGGAGCCGAGGGACGCGAGCGATCACGGCGGAGCGATTCATTTTTTGTACCCCCGCAGTATCGATCCCGCTCGTAGATCCGACCCGCGATCGTACCACACAAACGATCCTGTCCGTTGTGCGGCAACTGTAGCAATGAACTTTCACGGAGCACGCTCGGATGTTTAAATATCGTTCACCTTTCGAAGCCCTCTGTCACGTGCATACGTAACCTGTTCCGCGTGCGGACCCGAATAAGAATGCATCTAAATTATTCCGCGCGCGAGACAGCGCTAATGCCCGACGTAAATTGCTTATGAGGCAATCCCCGTGTTTCGACGAGCGCGGGCGCAAAGTGCACCGTCTCCTTCTGTACAGACTTATACAGGGTGCGTCGCCAAAATCCGGACAAAATTCAATTTAAATTTCCCGTCGTTCTATACCACTTGGACATGTCACTATTGGCAACGAAATAATTTGAAGCATGTAATAAACATTCATAACCTCCAAACTGTAACTATGTTAAACCAAAGTGCAGAGCATAATCGAAGAGCCGCGATTATCGAAAGTATTCGCGATGGGCGCTCAGCGACAGAAATGATTCGATTCTTCGGATAGCCAAGATCGACTGTGTATGATGTTGTCGCGAGATATAACGAGTCTGAGAAGTCCAGCGAAGGTTTTGCAACACCGGCCAGGAAAAGTCACTCGAAGGAGCGCGTTTTTAGGACGCCCGAAATCTTTCAACGGGCTCAGGAGCTCATTTTTGAGGATCCAGGGCAGTCGATCCGAAAATTGTCGTCGATTTAGGGTGTAAGCGAAAAAACTATGCGTCGAATCGTTGAGGAGGACCTCCGCTACAAGTCTTATGCGATAAAAGTGAGACAGATGCTTTCCGAAGCTGCCAGGACAAAGCGAGTTGAACGCTGTAACCTACATTTCTGCCTCCCAACAGCCCAGATTTAAATCCTTTCGACTATTATGTATGCAGCGTGATTGAAAGGGTCACCAACAAGTCCGGACATCCCAACGTCTCATCATTAAGAGCCGCTATTGAAGTGGCATACGCCGATATGAACCGAGGCTCGTTAAAACGGGCCTGCGACAGATTCAGACCGAGAATGAAGGCGGTCATTGAAGTAGAGGGGGGTTATATTGAGTGAATGTTTTCTTTATGACCCAACAAACAATACAGTAACAAAAAAAATTGTTTACTTTTCTATAATTGCAATAAAAATTATGTTCCAAGAAAATGTTTGATTTGTCCGGATTTTGGCGACGCATCCTGTGCACGCGCTTCCTCGCCATCGCAGTAAATTCGTCGGCAAGCTGCGCCGAGAGGAACGTCGAAAAAAGCTGTGTCGCGGACGCCGGGTGCGCACTTCGAATATTTTTAAATGTTTCGCCGCTTGATGCTGCCGGGCTGAGGCTTTTTACGGAATTAACGACGCGGCATCGACTCCCCAGACGAGGTAAAACATTTTCGTACCGCAGCGCACCCCGCGTTTTGCGGTTTGAGGCTACGTCTGTACCGGCGTGTGCGAGTGTTTGATTTACAAATCGAACTGTAATTCGCGCATTCTCCGAACCTGCCCTGCCAGAAGAGGAGCACAAAGGACTCCAGAAGCCCTGCGCCACCCCCGTGCCACCCCCATACCACAACTTCGACCCTCGCCCTACGGGGCGCCCCTCTTTGTGTCTGCAACGCTGGTCTTCGTTGCAGAGTTCATTCGGTGTATAGTAGACAACGTCGATGAAGACACGGTCACGGTGGAGTCTACTGCTATCTTTTGTCGGGACCAGTTTAATTGTGAGCACTCGTCTGAAAGTCTTGTCGTAAAGCAACGATTGCATGGAATTGGACGATTGACATTCCGCGTTGTAGCGGTGGGACGTTTGTCGAATGTGCATGATGTATGTTGTGTGTATGCATGTATGAAAATATCTAAAAGGAATGTTTTATTTGTAACATAAGCTGGTCCCTGATAATTAACCCTTAGCGCTCCGTAGGCTCCGATGCGGAACCGATTGTTTTTGACATGATTGCGCTTAAAATGCTGCTGTATCGTCGGCGTTGAAAATAATTGAAAAACGCGATCAGTCTCTGCACTGTTACGATTAAACCATTTTTTAACCTTTTTTATAGCACGTGTAATTCTTCTCATTTAAAATAAAACTCCGTTTCACTCGTTCCGCTGCGAAAATGTGCCGGAGAGCTAAGGGTTAAACCGAATTAAAGTTAACTGAAAACATCGAAATGGAGAAACAGATTTTAGCTGACGTTTTGAGACTGGGCGCAAGGACTCTTCCAAATACTAAAATTATTTCATACATAAGATTAGTTATGTAGTTAAATATTATTTAAAATGATACATGCCTCTGAAGACGGCACGTACCTAGTGCCAAAATGTCAGATAAAATTTCTTTCTCAATTTCTAAGTTTCTAATTAATTTAAATTTGTTTTGATTATTAGTGAACGGTATACACCGACAAAAAACAATATTCCTACATTTGCACACGTATATGCGAATACGCTCTCAAATGATACGGTTGTTGTAATCTATGATGCGGACACGGTAATAACAAGAGTAGCGACGACCTTTATTGAGTGTGTTGTGGGTATTTGAAAGGGGCACTGTACGTCAGACCTATCAACAATCGTTCTCTACTACCCCTATGTAAAGTCTACTTCTTCAGGCATCGAAACACTACCAGCGAGTAATCATCCACAGAATCGTTCGAACGGAAATATCCACACGGAACAAAAGGAGCTAACGAGGCAGGGTTTCGAGATCATTCTCCACCCAGAATCTCTACGGAAAGTCTAATTCAGAATCCTTCATCACTCATGAGCGACCCTCGTCGGCGCTTGTTGACTTAGTTTCCAGAGAAACTTGGTCAAGGTACAGTTTCTTTCTTATCTCCGTTATCCAACTATTCACACGACCAATACCAGAGTTATATCAAATACCAAACGAAAAATCGTACATTAAAAATTCTCAGTGGTTTGCACTGCACCGAAGGTTTTACACACGTACTCAACATTTGTTATAATAGAATACAGTAATTTGTCAAACGTCTTAACGTGATGAGCCTCAATACGGAATTACAGTAAACAGGAGCATGGGTATGTTGCTATGTAAAAAAACAGTACAGTATCCTACATGTATGCAACATATATTGATTTTTCTCCTCACAAAAAAGCCACGCGTCTTAACTTTAATACCAAATAATGGATCGTAAACACATGTGGAATAGAAAAAGAAACTCTGTTTTGTGTGTACTTAGGAAGTAACGTGCGAACGATTCGTCAATATTTCTATCTGACCGCAGGTCTGGGAAATGTCGGCGCGTAATAACGAGGTTACCAGACGCTTGGGTGTGAACAAATGAACCCCTTATGCGCGTAACTTCACGGGGACACTGGTGTTATGGAGTTTCTCGTATGCACAGTAGGACCGCGTAGGGTGTGATCTTGTCCCCTTGTTTCAAAATCATCCCCCTAATTAATCCCTATTTAGGCAATCGGTTTGTTTAAGAGTAGGCTCGGGGAATTGGCGTGGAAATTATTCGAGTCACGAGAGACTCTCCTAAATTGTGGTTTAACGCGTTCGTGTTGTCCTGCGTGTACATGTGTGAAAATGCCACGATTAGGGTAATTGGCTCGAATTTTCAGCTTTCTCGGGAAAAATGTCCGTCTTTCTTGGTTCGGAGTTGAATGTGGTATCAGGTATTTATGACGAGCCACCAAGAGAGACTTTCCTAAATTGTGGTTAATGTGTTTGTGTCTAGGTATATGTGTGTGAAAATGCCACGATTAAAGTAATTGTTTGTTCATGACCTTTTAATACCGCGTCTTTTGATTCGCTTTTGTACGCACTATCAAATGTGTCGTGTATACTTATACATCTGTCACAACATCCGGATCAAAGTCATCATAGCAAACTTTCGCCTCTCTTAGAAGCAGAATCCACTTTTTTAGCGGTTCTCAGTATACTATCCCGATTCCCTCTAGGGGTCCGCAATTTCCCGTTGCTTCGGACCTTTGACCGCTGTCGCAGCAGAAACAAAGGATCAAACTGAGGAAATGGTTACTGTTACGATTAAAATTTCACGAGCAGCGTATAGCACGTCTTTCCCAGATTCTGCTTCAGGACATTACTCTAGAGACGCAGCACAAGGGAGTACCACGAACTTAAAGAATATGTCTCTACGACAAAAAAACCTAAACACCAAAAGAATACCTTTCTCTAGCAGAGTCCCATAGAACAACCTTTCCAACCTCGACCTCGTCCCATACACGAATATAAGGGATATTGGGAAGATTACATGGTATGTCAATGAAAAAGTCTGCATGTGTGTGTTCGTGTGAAGAGTGTGACTGCGAAGAAACATGTGACGACTGTCAAAAACCAGAGCTCCTTGACAGTGGGCGGTTGAAGTTCGGCATCGAATGCAGTCAGACACGAGAGATACAGAAAAAACGATCAGTAACCTATCAATAAAATATCCCGATTCTTATTAACACTGTAACAGCCAAGCGTATTTTATTATTTTAGAACCGCGATGCGATTGAATTCTATAGAAAATGATTAAATCGTGCAAAATAAAGGTAACGCAGAGTTGTTAAAAGCCAAAGTATTGAAGCACCGTTTCAATATCAATTGTTTTTAGAAAACTGCAAATATAAAATGCAATTGCAAACAGGATTCATTGCGAATTTTTTGCATTTTTAGTCAAATCTTTTGCGCCGGTCACTGGTGACCACCGTGGCAACCAACGTGTTAACCAAGTTTAACAAAAATCTTTCCCTTTGGTCCTCCCAATCCGCTTGGCTTTTGTTTCGGCCCCACACGATGGCCAAGTCGCCCTCAGAAGCTAAGTCCTCTTTCAAGCAGCCCGTAAATCGATCTCTCAACGCGATTCATCAAAATCATTCTATCGTGATGAATAGAGCACGTCGTATTGCGCCGTGCCGAACTGTTTTGCACGGCGCGCACATTGCGAGAGCCGTTGACGACTTCTCACGGCACTGTCAACGGGTGGCTGAGGATAGGCGCGAAAATGACGGGAAAAAACATCGGATCGAGACGGGCAAACGTGTCGAGCCGCGTGTAAGACGCGCTTTACTTATCCCGATAGTAATTTGCCGCAATTGCAGTTGAGTGAGGTGCCTCGCGTCGTGCCGTTTTGCTCTTCGCCGCTGGGACGCTTACCTGCAACAGAAATGGAAGAGGGACGTTTTACTACGCAGTCGCCCGTGGAATTCGATGAGAAAATGCCGCGCGACAAAGTGGCCGCGGCGGAGAAGAAAACCATCGCGATGATACCGTGCGATTCCTCAGAATCTTCAGGATCTCAGAATCTTTCTGCGTTCACTGTGGGAACGCGAAACTTCGCTGCAGGCCGTCCGCGCACGCATCCGACGAAAGTTTGAGTATGTAAGTAGTGTGCGTTCTTATGGGGGACATGTCTATTTTTTCAATTTCTCGAGATGTTTCGTTTCCTACGGATGCTGCTGCTGGAGTCTGATAAGAGGATGTTGCAATGTAACACAATTATTGGGAACTGGCATTACGAATTCGATTAACAATCAGCGATGCGGTGGAATCTTATTTACGAGTGCTGTGAAACTGTGATTTTGCCTCTAATTGGATTTATGGTGTATTTATAGATAGAGTATAGAAGTCCAATAATAATAGTATCTAGGGTAATCATAAATGGATATATAACAGATCCAATTAAAGATAAAATCGATATTGGACAAAATTAGATTTTAGTGCATACTGATTGTTAGTCCCATTTTTAATGTCTAAGTTTGGTATCATATTGTAACATCCTCTGATTAATATTTCATTTTTACTAATATTTCATTTTTTAGGCGTTTGGCAAAGATGCGTTTCTTTTCGATCAGCCGTCCGCGCTAATTTTTGAACAGCTTAAATATTAAACATTCGCGCAGCCATGGCCCACAAATAAAGACAACTCCGTACAAACCATGAAAATCAGACCTTGCGGGGTCGTCGAGTAATAATGCCATCAGTGCAAAATGCGTTGCGTCACGTAAAGAATACGCATATCATTATTATCGTCACAATTCCATTAGACGCCTAATGTGGCGGTGTGCGAGGACGCAGGATGCCTATACGTGCACACACGCATCTCTGACTCGCCATTTGGCATTTTATCGCGCGCCGTAATACATTACCCTGCTCTCCATTCTGCGTGGAGCTCATTACAGACGAGACCACAACGGTTTTCTCGTCAGGGACTAAGTGTGTTCCTATTTTTATAATTGTAAAAATACCACTGCTGTAGGCTAATTGGGAATGCACCGGAATTAGAAAATAGAAGACAAGTAGCTGCTGAAGCAGAGAACCTTGCGGCGTAGAAAGATGGAGAGCAAAGAATTATTTTAAGGAAATCTGAACAATCGATATAAACAAAGGATTAGTTTTATCGAATACAATATATATACGATATCATTGAGAGAAATACGTAGGTATATATCGTACAGAATGTGAAAATCAGAAGCCTGACGAGGAAATTAATTTGAACGTATATTCGTAGTATTCCGTTAATAACTCAGCAAATTTGCTGGAAAATAATAATAATGCTATCTGCGATATGCGAAGGTATATGATATTACCCAGGCAAATACGTAGCTATACAACATGCAGAATGTAAAAACCGGAAGCCTGACGACGAAATTAATTTGGATATACATCCGTATCGTTCCGTTAATAAAACTCAGTTGTTTAACTAGAAAACATTATTAACACTTTCTGCAATTTTGCTCCTGAAATCCGAAAGCCGTCAAATTAGAGGGTCCCGTGCATCAAGCGTCAAAGCATTACACAGTTAGCGATAAGGAGCCGCCCACGCTCCTATCCTCTCCGACACTTGCCGCTCCGACACGTCGCGATTCAACGAAACTCCGCGTCGCGCAGCAGCGGGAAGAAGTGCCGTCAGCGAGCATTTTAAAACGGGGTAACGTCGGTCCGTGCGGCGAAGGAGGGATTTTAGAGAACGGGTACCCCGCTCCCTCGCGTTTGCTTTTCATCGGGGACCCTTGGGGCCCGGGCTAAAAGGAAAAATAAACAGCCGCAGCCCTTTCGACGGCCGAGGAGGGGGCCGGGGGCCGGGCGCGGGAATTTTTTTGTCGGTGTCGTTTCTCGTTTCATAGCACGGAAAGGGAACGCGCACCAGTCGTCCTGCCAGCAGACTCTGTTTTGCTTTTGAGTCCTTTGCACAATGTGGGTGGTCGGCCCCACTCTATGGATGCTGCGCCCGTCCCTGTTCATCCGTCTCCTCCTACCCTCTGTCGATCTTTCCGTCCTTCCGTCAGTTCTGTCCTTCTCCCGGTCCTTCGACTCTTCCACTCGATCTCCTTTGCGCCCGCGCTCCTTCATTCCCGCCATAACGACACGCGAGACGGAGGGTCGTCGTCGGGAAGACACGAAAATCAGCGAGACTCCGAGTTCAAAGACAAATTCAGAAGAGCCAGCTGAGCGGCCGCGAAAAAGGGAGTCGAAGGTCGGCGGAAGTGCGCCGAAAAACGTCTGGGCGAACGTTTGTTCTTCCTGGCGAAGCGCTTTATCATATACTCTTTGATAGATGCTTTGATGTAACGCTTGACGAATGACTTGGGGTCGCGAGGAAGCGGCATTAGCCTTACGTGAAACGCATGCGAGTGTGACATTGAACGGCGAGCGGATTGATTCCGAGAAAAAGCGGCAATTTCGCGTTGCCGGCCATTAACTGTGCAACCGTGCTGCGGTTAATAGAAGCGCGCGAATCCGCGCTCAGCGCAATGGCACTCGCGGCCAGGCGCTCGATTCCCGGTAATGTCATTAACGTAAACACTAGTTTCCCGGCGACGCAATTAGAAATCTGATGCGATAGATTTTCGCGTCGCGACGCCGCGCAATTATCATTTCTCACCGCGCCCCGTTGGTGCCGAACGTTTTACGCGCCGGTGATAATCGGTCTGCCAAACAAGTCGACGCACGGCGTATTGCCTTAGTTTGTCTTGCCCGACTTTTTACGCCGGCCGCGCTAAATGGAACGCATCGGCATCGACCCCGAGAACAACCTGGCTGTTTAGCACAGACGCCGGATGCGAGGAACTCGCCCGAGTTTCGGGTCCCGACGAAGTCAAACAACGAAGACCGCGGGCCGAAAGACTTCCGCGTCCTTTTTCGGCTTGACCTCCCGGCGCAACACCGTCTGGCCGCGAATTTCTCCGGGAAATTGTGCTCCCCGCAACGTCGAGACATGACCGCAAGCTCATGCATATATATGTACACACGGCGCCGGTTTTATCAACTCCCGAGGGCACCACCTTCGTCCCTCGTACCTCATCCGCCGTCGCTACCGCCAAAACCCACCCCTATCAACGGCTACCCTCTATATTTTAGATAAACAACGTCCCGCCTCGTACCGCCGTCGCCCTCCCGCACGCTCGATTAGGCGAGATCTATCGAATTACGAGAAATTAAGCAGAAACGACGAAGAGGAAAACATTTTTGCGAACGCTTTACGTTAGTAGAAATATTCAATGATTGGAAGTTTGACAGGAAGTGGTGGTGCTTCACCGTCAAGAGTGGACTGTTTGATTGGCGACATTTTCCTTCCTTTGCGCTACACATTTGTTTTAAACTCTATTTAATATTATTATTCGCCAATTAAAACTCGTATAAAAGTTGTCAATTTTAAATTAAAGTTCTCGTAAAAGTAGTAATTTCACGCTAAAATTCTTATAAAATCTGTCGATATTACATGCAAATTCTCATTAAACTTGTAAATTTTAAAAAGGGCGCAAATGGCACATCACAAATATTTTTCATTTATTTATGCAAAATTGTCGATTTCACATTAAAATTCTGATAAAAATAATCAACTTCAAATAAAAATTCTCATAAAAATTGTCAATTTTAGAAAGAGTACAAATGTATGTAGTACGAAGGACAAGAAGCGTCAGCTGATAAAATAATCCACTCCTGATGGGGAAGCATCGGCGGCCCCGAAACATGTGGAGGAAGTTTTCCAATAAAGTTCGACTCACACTTTCAACCAATAAAAGAAGATTTCACCATTCCTTGGCTTTTCGAGCTAATATAAATAAATTGGCCAGAGGGAGATAGTGAATCCGTGCGAACGAAGGACAAGAGGATGGAAGAATGACCCAGGTTGTAAGCGGAGATTGTGCGATAGTGTGAAATAGTATACTGTAGATACGAAAAAGTACCGAAACAGAAAGAAATGTTGCGGGAGCAGCGGATAAGGCTAAGAAAAAAGAGTGATGCAGAATGAAAGCGTAAAGTTAGTGTCGTGCGGTTAGAAACTGCAGAACAAAAATCATTATTCCAAGACCCTACACGCAAATTTCTTAAACTCTTCCATGTTCGCTATAACGAACTTTAACCCATATGTATTACTATTATACGGATAGACAAGATATAAACGTATGCTTCTCTGCGAACAAACCGCCACATACTACACTTTGCCGCTGATTATATTAACACGTTGACTGTCAACCGTATTCTACTATATTAGAATGGCAATAATATGAAATACTACAGCGTTCGACTAAATTATACAAAATGTAAATAATGTGCAGGTACTAGGAGACCAAAGGATCGCATCACTATTCTAACAACTGCATTTATAAAATAATAATTGCTACCCATTGTAAATATTTTGGATTAAGGACTTTCATATTGTCAATATTGGTTAAGGACTTTCATATTGTCAATATGACCAGTTCCAGAAACGACGAAACAAAATATGTTGATTATCTCAGAGTTGATGTTTGACGGCTGACTATAGTCACCGTTCATATCGAAAAGCTTAATTAGCCAATACCTCGTTCTCTCTCAGAAAATGGGGGCTTATTACAACAATTGACGTCAGGTGCAATATCGCACAGACTAATTGGCCGATCGGAATCGGTCGGCGCCGATGTCCCATCTAATCCTGGGATTTTCGAATGCAGTGTCGTCTAGGAACGTGCGCCCGGCCAATTACTCCGACGTGGGCGGCGCGTCTCAAAGAGTGGCTTCACACGTTAGTCGGTAAACCTAAATTGGCAAACTTTTACTGCGGGATTTAACAAGTTTAAACGGAAAGTCCGGACTACGCTGTCCGTATGCGGGCGGTGACTTTGGCAAACAAGCGATTGCCTCGCCCGAAAGGCCCCTCTGCCAGATTTAAGGCGGCAAAGTTACGTTTCACAGTAGACGAGCATAGATGGTCAGGAAACGAAAACGTCGCAGTCACCTAATCAGCGAATTTGGAATTTGCCATCATATCGTTCGAAAGTTTCCCATTATACGCGTACCATCACAGGCACGTTAAGTTTTAGAGCAGAGGAACGTTAATAGTGACCGAAAGGAAACTCGCAGTCACCTAATCAGCGAATTTGGTATTTGCCATCATATCGTTCGACAGTTTCGCATTATACGCGTAGCATTACAAGCATGTTAAGTTTTAGAGCATAGGAACGTTAATAGTCACCGAAAGAAACTCGCAGTCACCTAATCAGCGAATTTGGTATTTGCCATCATATCGTTCGACAGTTTTGCATTATACGCGTAGGATTACAGGCACGTTAAGTTTTAGAGCTGAGGAACGTTAATAGTTACCGAAAGGAAACTCGCAGTCACCTAATCAGCGAATTTGGTATTTGCCAACATATCGTTCGACAGTTTCGCACTATACGTGCAGGATTACAGGTACGTTAAATTTTAGAGCAGAGGAACGTTAATAGTCACCGATAGAAACTCGCAGTCACCTAATCAGCGAATTTGGTATTTGCCATCATATCGTTCGACAGTTTCGCATTATACGCGTAGGATTACAGGCACGTTAAGTTTTAGAGCAGAGGAACGTTAATAGTAACCAAAAGGAAACTCGCAATTAACTAATTAGCGAATTTGATATTTGTCAGCATATTGCGCATGGCATTATGGATACGTTATGTTTTAAAGGAGATGGATATGGTTATTGAAATGGAAGAGTTCCAGCCATCTAACCAGCGAATTTGGTATTTGTCAACATATTGTCCAACAATTTTATGTGCTGCGCCTAACATTATAGGCACCTGTCGGGTTTTGCGTTCAGAACGAAGAGCGTAATTTGCCGTTCGAGTGTTCTAACGCATTCTAGTTATTCGGTGTTGGAAAATCGTTAAAACGTCTAATGGGGAATATTTTTAAAATGCAAATTGCACGGTGCGCTGGCGATACGCCTCGTGAAATATTAAATGGCCGAAGGCACGCGATATTGATGCATACACACGCATACACGCGCATACGTAACCCGCCGGGGAGATGGGAGTGAATTTTCCGATAACTAATGGTCTCGAATCGACGGAAGAGCGAGGAAAAAAATGATGTAGATATTCACACCTGTTCTCGTGCCATATCAAGCGGAGCAAGAAAAGCGCGCATGTCATGAGGGCGGTAGTTGAACGGGCACACACATTCGAAGAGAAAAAATAACAAAAGGGAGCGCACGGTGCAGCGCTTCGGAAAACATGAAAAGATAAACCGATGGATATAAAGTGCAACTTCGATAACTTCGATAACTTCGAATTCTGCACGGCGTATTTGATAATAACCAGTTTAACGACCACCAAAGTACACGGTAGGAAATTACGCAAAATCATACAAATAAAGGACCGTGTAGCGTAAGAAATCGCGCATGTAATAATCATCGTCATAATATTAACCTTGCATAATTTTAATCCCTGCGCAGCGATCTAACTTGCAGCGTTAAGTCTATAATATACGACAGACACGTCTTATGAGCAATGAATTTACTTTTCAGTTACTCAGTCTCTCGTTTCTTCATCTACGTTCCTCGACGATCACGATCGTATATACATACGTGCTAGCAGAAGGTATGAGGTACCTTGACTTCTCTAACGCTTACGTGCACGCCCCTTAGCTAGAGCTCGTATGTAATGTTGGACCAATTATACGTTCGACCAAGTCGATATTAACGCACACGCGAACGCATACCTAGTCGCCGCACGTTCATGTTACCGAGCATATTTCAGTGGAAACGGTAACTGCACAGAGAGTCTAACGTCTGGAAGACATAAACCGTAAGTTTGTTTGGAATCACTTATGAGACGTCAAACGATGTGACTGTCAATGTTAATGCAGAACGAGTGAAACTCGATTTTTCCTGTCGCCCATCATTTACGTTTCCGCATATATTTTAGTAGAAACGTAAATCTATCTCTGAATATCTATCAGGGAAACTGTGCATGTTTGGAATCGGTTATCAGCTGCCGAACGATGTGAGTGTCAATTTGAAGGTACAATATGTGAAACTCGTTTCCCCCGGTCGCGTACATGTTTGTGTTGCTGAACATATTCTCGTGAAAACGTGCGTACTGCACAGAGTACCTAATGTCTAACAGACACGAACAGTGTTCACTTGTAACCAATAATAAAATGTCAAATATGTCAAATGTTGTGAGCGGTAATATTCAAGCAAAATTCGTGAAACTCGTTCCTCCTATCACACCCTGTCTATCTTTCTGAACAAATTTCCACAAAAACTCACTCTGTAGAGAGTATAATAATTTTTCTATCCTAGAGGAAACTCTTTAATTTTTATAGGTGTCTATAGTCAACGGCAATATCGAAATGATTAATGTCGTGCAACCGAAGAATCACCATTTCAATTTCCACCTTGCATAATCAATCAGTAGCCTTCAACGCGCATACTTTATCATCGATCCTGTTGTGTATTCCCGTATTGTCAATATGAGCAGTTGTTGAAACGATGAAATAAAATAATAGTGGGTTGTCACGGAGTAAAACTTCAACAGATTTCAACGCATGTACTTCATCACCGATTCTGTTATAAACCTCCGTATTGACAATATGAGCAGTTGTTGAAACGATGAATCACAATAACGTCGATTATCATGGAGAAAGTCGCATTTTTACGGTGGCTATACTCACAGGTGTCAGACAACAAGCGTTTGACAGAAGGTTACTACAGTCACCGTTAGTATCGAAAGGTTAATATCGCGTAGGTGAAGAATCACAATTACATCTCGTTTTAGCGTTGCACAATCAATCACCATGCTTCTATGCGGTATACTTTCCTATCAATTCTGTTATGAATTCTCGTATTAATGACACTCTCTCGTTGGTTACCATAACGAATCTAAGTTTTACGACTGACTACAAGTCACAGGTGCTACACAACAAGCGCGCATCATAAAATTACTATAGTCAACGTTAGTATCAAAAGGATTAATTCGGTGTAACTAAAGAATCGCAATTACACCTCGCGTTGCACAATCAATCAACACGCTTCTGTGCAGTATACTTTTTTATCAATTCTGTTACGCATTTTCCTATTTATGACACTCTCGCGTTGATTATCAGAACGAATGTCTAACTTTTACGAATGACTGCAGTCACAGGTACCATATAACAAGCGCCTGATATAAGGTCACTATTAGTATCGAAAGACTCAATTTATCGTAACCGAAGGATCACAACTACATTTCGCTTTCGCGTTACACAACCAATCGACCGCACGCGGTATTTCGGCCGCAAATATTCCGCACTTGAAATCTTACCACTTTGACTGCCACGGTGGTCACCGGTTTCCGGTACAAAACATTTCACTAAAAATGCAAAAAATTTGCAATGAAGCCTATTTCCAATCTTGTAAAAGCAATTGATACTGGAACGGCGGTTCAATACTTTGGCTTCTAACAACTCTGCGTTATCTTTATTTCGCACGATTTAATAATACTCTGCACTATTTCATCGCATTGCGGTTCCCACGTAGCAAAATACGCTTGGCAGCAACGTGTTAAAGAGCAAAAGGTACCGACCATCCGGAGTGCCCAATGCGCGTAAACGTAAACGCACAACCCGCACACGTGCCATTCTTCCACCTCCGCCCGGCTCCTCGGCCACGCAAGATGCGGGGTATAAAAATCGGGAGCAGGTTGTACCGGTATCCTTATTCGCAAATGCGCGCCGGCGGAACGAGTTTTAAAATACCCGGTTTTATTGTCGAGCGATGTGTCGTGCGTGTACGCACAGGGCCCCTTAACCGGCCCCGCATCACGACTACGAGCACGTAGACGACGACCGTGACAAGTGCTGATCCCTTAGAGCGACTGCGTTAGGTAAGACCTGCGGCGAATTTCATTATATCGTTTTAGCCGACGTTCCGCAGAAAAATGCCGCCGATGAATGAACGGAAGAAGCGAGACACGTAGGACGTGCTGCTTTTTGCAAGCCCAGTCCGCCGGTCCGAGGGAACGGAATCGTTCCGGGAAATAAGTGTTTCTTATTAGGAAGGACTGGCCAGTTGCTTAAGAGTGCGGCGCTTGTTTCGTGCTGGCGGAGAGTGAGCGTGTTTGCGGTGCGACGCAATTGCGCACGGGAGAATAACGGTGGAGGAGGGTCGAGGGATTTTCGAAACGTGCGATACGCGGGAAGACGCTTGATAAACGGTAGGAAGTTGTTTGCGGAGGTGGATGCGTTTTGCGAAGGTGGAAATATGGAATTAAGTGGATTTTTGTAGGAGAAGATTCCGTTGATAAGTGGAACGGTGTACAATAGGACGATACGAAAATTTAAAGTTTCTGTAACAGATATGAAAAGTAAAAGAATGTTTTGTGTACGCCAACATTTAAGTGGGATTTTTTTGAAGCGTGCAATGCGCGAGAAGACGCTTGACAAACGGGAGGATTTTGTTTGTGGAGGTGGATGCGTTTTGCGAAGGTGGAAATATGGAATTAAGTGGATTTTTCTAGGAGAAGATACGGTTGATAAGTGGAACGGTGTAGAATAGGACGAGACGAAAGTTTACTGTTTCTGTAACAGATATGAAAAGTACAAGAATGTTTTGTGTATGTCAACATTCGACTGGGAATTTTTCGAAATGTGCGATGCGCGGGGGACGCTTGACAAACCGGAGGATTTTGTTTGCGGAGGTGGATGCGTTTTGCGAAGGTGGAAATATGGAATTAAGTGGATTTTTGTAGGAGAAGACTCGGTTGATAAGTGGAACGGTGTAGAATAGGACGATACGAAAATGTAATGTTTCTGTAACAGACATGAAAAGTAAAAGGATGTTTTGCGTACGGCAACATATGACTGGGAATTTTTTGAAATATGCAACGCGCGGAAAGACGCTTAAAACATGGTGAGATGTTATTTTAGGAGATAGATGCGTTTTTCGAAAGTGGAAATATGGAAGTAAGTAGAATTTTCTAGGAGAAAATTCGGTTTCTAGGAGAAAAACGGTCTTGAATGGTAAGATATGAAAACTTGATGTTTTTCTAACAGATATGAAAAGTAAAAGGATGTTTTGCGTACGGGTTTGAATACGTCAACATTTGGCTGGGAATTTTTCGAAACGTGCGATGCGCGAGAGACGCTTGACAAACGGTAGGATGTTATTTGTGGAGATGGATCCGTCTATCGAAGGTGGAAGGTAGTTTGTGAATTGGGGTGATGTGGTAAGGAACGTAATTGAGTGGAATTTTCTGGATAATTGAAATGTTCTTGTTACGGCAAGATATGAAAACTTGACGTTGTGCGTGTAACAGACAGAATATGTAAAAGGATGTTTTTTATGTGCGGGCGTCAATACATGAACGGGTTGGACGTTTTGTAAAACGGAAGTTACTGGGACGAAAGCGGTGAGAACGGAGTTTATTTTAACATCTATGTCGGACAATACCGTCCACCATGTACGATATTTATGTTTATTTGACCGTTTGTACGATGAATCGAATGTTGTGTTGACAGTTCTTTCGTCGGATTTTCATTGAACACTTTTTCCCCATACAGTAATTCTAACAACAAAATAACCTGTATTTTTCAAGGGAATCTATTGTCGCGTTTTAAAACGTTCTTTGTCCCTGCGTTTCTTTGTTCCAACTGTGCCACAATGAGAACACCCCCCAAAATAAACGAACCGTGCGCCGCTCGGATCGGAAGTGCCGAATAAACGGTGAAAAACCCTGATGAATTGATATTAACAGGCTTCTATAGCTTTTCTTGCGTGAGCAAACATATCGCAGAACAAAAATTGCGCATTGAATACACTCAACAAGACCAAACGACACAGTTGGAAGCAACAAGAAATTTCCAATTTTTCACCTATCTTCGGCGTCGAACTTCCTTCACAACAGTTCCCACTGACAATTCAAACGAAGATATACTGCCAACAACAGAAATCCCGAGCAACATAATCGTAATCGATGCAGAGAGATTCCGTGTTACGCGACATATCATGTCGGAAATCACTTACCGTGCTAGTTTAAAAATGTAATTACCCGGTAATTAGTTTTCAAAATTGCACACGCGTTCACCGATCAACCAGTTACACGAGCTTGCGAGGTACCGGGTAGACAGTTGCTCATTTCTCGACAGCGCGATGTACCCAACTAATGATTTTCCTCGATGGCGGACGCTAACTAATAAGATTACGGCGTTTCGATCATTACGCCATTACACAGTGCGGCGTGCCTACGTGCGAGAAAGATTATAATGAGCCCAGGAAAGAAACTAGTCACCTCGCCCAGAGGCGATATTCCCGTTATTCGCGCAAAATCGTTCGACGAGCCAATCTCTTTGTTGTCAAACCGTTCGCATGCTCGGCACTAACGAACACCTAGTCATTTTAAATGTCAATTAACGACGCCCACGGTAATGCGATTTATTTGTAAACGTAATTAATTTATAATTAACACGCCGAACGGGTTCCCGCGTAAGACGCGACGAGCCTCGGGACTCCGCAATTACCGGCTGTTAATTTACGAAAACCTTTCATTAATGTCCCGCGTCGAGCAACAAATGGATATTAAATCGCGCGGATTTCTGAACGCCACGGGGGCGGCGCGTAATATTCTATTTAGACCTCGCGAGTATCGTTTAACTCAAGGGCCCTGAGAGTAGGCGTCGCGCGAAGTTTCCTCTTTGAAACGCAAGCGCGCTCCCTGTCAAAGGGACTTTATTTCGAAAATGCCACCCGAATGAGTCGCGCGCCGAATGCAATTTCCCGAATTCCGTCATTTCACGTCCGAGCGCAACATTTTCGGAATAAACGATCCCAACCCACACTTCAATGCCAACGTACTCTTCATTCGGATTACACCGGCCCACTTCCCACTTTTTTAGGCAAAAGCGTCGATGATCATGATTCACCTTCTTGTCGATTTTTGTCTTTGACACGTAAAATCTTGATCACGACGCGTATCCCGCATTTAAGTACTTACGAAGTAAGTTAGTAGGTATTTGGAAAGATATTTCACAGAATATAATAACACTATTAAATTGACATAAAATTAACTTTTACCATGCATCACTAGAGAAAACATATTTAAAAAAGAAATAATTTTCAAAGCACACTCTTCTTAGATACTTCATTCTTGAAGAAACATTGAAAATGCATGTTTCGAAACGTTTCAATGTAAATGTGCTTATCTTCTGCTACGATAAGAAACAGTAGGTTCAGTACGATTTTCCAATATAAATTTTCAACTCGATGGAAATCCCTAGGTATAAAGTTTTACTCCATAAAACTTCGAGTTTATCACGTGTCGACAGACCAGGAAAGTCGATACATTTCAAGCCCATAGTCTGAATTTTCTGTACGACGATGTTCTCGCAACTGCTGAAACTTATCTTCCATACCTTGATTTTATACATTTCAATACATTTTACACATTGCAAACATTTTAACTGGACCAGAGGTTTTTAATTGGATTACAAATTTTAACTGGAGGAGGTTTTTAACCTTTCCCCGCTTACACCTCTAACGGATCAGCTACATCTCGCGTAAACACATATCCGCGCAAATGTTGCGTTTGCATTTTTCTCCGCAATAAAACGCGATCCCTCTGTGTCTCCTCAGCGGAAACGGCAAAGCGTCGACGCTCAACTCCCTTGGTCGTTCGGTAAAACGAAAAGGTGAGAACGAGAACGTCGAGCGAGAAACCCGTGTTTTCGACCAGTTCGGTTCGCCACCCACACGTCAGCGCGCCCTGGTACATGGCTGCGACCCACACGATTGAGCACTCAATTCCTTCGACCCACTCGTTCGGAGAGAATAAGAGGCGAGCGAAAAGGTGCGCGAGACAAAGGAAGCAGAGAGAGAAAGTGAGAGGCCGGGGGAGGGCACACTAATCTTATGCATTGAAAGTGCCGGACTGGATGTCGATTAACGTCGAGTCGCGGTGCACAGCCGACGTCGCTGGATGTTGGCCGTCCTCGTTCGCGAACAACGACCGATAAAATCGATGAACCGTGCGCTTCGGCGTAATTTCGGGTGACGCGCGGTGATACGCGAAAACGCCGTCTTAAATATTTAACGCCGTTCTGTGCCGGGGCACCGCGTATTTCGAGTTCCGGCGGTCTGAATCTAATTACACGGCGTTACGTGAGGCAACTGACAAGATTCGCGGATGTTCGGGATAATCTGCCGGAGTTCGTTGGACAGTTTTTTGGACGAATTTTATGTGTTCCGCGTGCGTTTCGCATGCAGCGTGCATGAAAAATCCCGACGCAAACGAATTAAGCAGACGAACTTTGCATGCGCATCCGCCGAAAATGCTTTAATGCACGCGTCCCGTGCGCAATGCGACATGAAGTATCCGGTCGGAATCTATGAATGTACAGGCAAATGCTTTCCGTCGCGATTAATAAAATACCGACACTATTGTCCGTCGCCACGTGTTTAACAAGTTGACTGCCAAGCGTTTTTTGCTATGTTAGAACCGCGATGCGATGTATGGTTAAATCGTGCAAAATGAAGATAATACAGAGTTGTTAGAAACCGAAGTACTGAAGCACGGTTCCAATATCAATTGCTTTTACAAGATTGCAAATAGTCTTCATTGCGAACTTTTTGAATTTTTAGTAAAATCTTTTGCACCGGTCACCGGTACTTTTCCGACAGCCTCAAAAAGGTTCCGTTTCTTTTACTTTTACTGATGACGTACACGGTTAAATCGCTTTAATCCATATCTCGTAGTTTGCGCTACAAGTTTGTAATGGTCGCGATTGGTCACGGAATATGTTTATGGCCATTTGAGTTAGGAATCATTAGAAAGGATGAACGAAAATCGCATACAGTAATTTTTGTTTGAAACAATATTTTAATATCCTTTTTTTGTTATGAAAACAATAATTTAGACGATTCGGCTTATAATATATATACATATATATATATATATATATATATACACATGTATGTATATATTACACGAATTAAAATATTTTTATTTTCCTGGAATCGACGCAGAGAGCCGGTTTGTTGGGGCATACTAGACAAAAACATCTACTTTCTTTACATCCTTTTTACTTTGTACGCATTCGACACAGTTTTGTAAGCATCCGTTTCTTCTTTCTAGGAGGAAGATGTTCCATGTAAACGAAATTCAGATAAATTTGTGTTGCAGATACATATTTTCTTTCTACCAGAACCTTGACACCCAGGGCAAGAAGACGTCAATTTTCAGGTCCCTTCGTAGAGCTATGCACACGTTTGTTAAACTAATTTATTAAAATCCTCGCGTCCAACGGACTGTTCGAAACAGACGCCCGCCGGTTGACCGACGCAACGAACGCGACGTTTTGTTTCGCGAGGACAGGTTTCCGCCTGCAACAAGTTTATAACCCACCCGCTGCGCGACGCACTCGGAAAGCAATCTTCCGTCGACGCGGATGCGACGAACGGCGTCGCGCAATTTCGAGAAAATGACGGGCGAGCGAAAAAGTGGAAGACGTACGCTGCCGGCGAAGGTTCTCGCGATCCGCGCGATTGAGCTTTCAGTTTTATCGCGACGGCGTCGGGGGGGAAGACAATGCCTTCTAAGCATATGCATCGAGATTGCACGGGCCGTATACCTTCGCGGGTTCGTGTTATGTCTATAGGAGAGGCACCCTCCCGCTATGCCGGCGCATTTCTTACGTATGTAGATATCGCGGGACACGTGTAGGCAAGTCAATGCACCGGATTCGCGGTAGCAGATAAATGAATTCCTTTATGTCGTCTGAAGCAATCGTCGTTCGGCTACGAAACGGAATAAGCACTGAACAGATTGTGTTTGACTGCTACGGACGATGGGCGCGTATGTACGTTGGTCAATCTTTTTGATCTATCACGTATTGTAAGCAATTTTCAATGTTTCTGAACATACGTGCGTTCTTGGGGAAATAACTGCCTCACATTTCTCAGTTTAGCGTAAATGAGGAATCGTAATTATAAATAAATTCCTTTATGTCGCCCGAAGCAATCGTCGTTCGGCTACGAAACGGAATAAGCACTGAACAGATTGTGTTTGACTGCTACGGACGATGGGCGTGTATATGCGTTGGTCAATATTTATGATCTATCACGTACTGTAGGCAATTTTCAATGTTTCTGATGAACACACGTGCATTCTTGAGAAAATAACTGCCACGCATTCCTCAGTTTAGCGTAAGTGAGGAATCGCAATTATAAATGAATTCCTTTATGTCGCTGGAAGCAATCGTCGTTGGGCTACGAAACGGAATAAGCACTAAAACAGATTGTGTTTGACTGCTGCGGACGATGGGCGCGTATGTACGTTGGTCGATCTTTTCGATCTATTACGTATTGTAGGCAATTTTCAATGTTTCTGAACACACGTATGTTCTTGGGGAAATAATTGCCTCGCATTTCTCAATTTTGCGTAAGTGAGGAATCGCAATTATAAATGAATTCCTTTATGTCGCCCGAAGCAATCGTCGTTCGGCTACGAAACGGAATAAGCACTGGACAGATTGTGTTTGACTGCTACGGACGATGGGCGCGTATGTACGTTGGTCAATCTTTTCGATCTATTACGTATTTTAGGCGATTTTCAATGTTTCTGAACACACGTGCGTTCTTGGGGAAATAACTGCCTCGCATTTCTCAGTTTAGCGTAAGTGAAGAATCGCAATTATAAATTAATAGGGCCTGACGTAATCAATCAACAGCAGTCAAAGAATTAAAACGGCGATGCTGTTTTATGTAATTCTAGGGAAAATTTATGGTTAATCGCCAGGTCATGGTGCAGCTAGACACGTTGAATAGCGAAGTACATGGATACGGTAGACTTCCGTGTAACACGAGTTTCTACAACGCACTAAAGATACTGCGGCAAGCTTTTTCATATAACACGATCCTCGTAGAACGAGCTGTAATAAAATCCGAGATTTCACAGTTTACTTTAGTTGAGCATAGCATCATTTCTTATCTTCATCGCAACCGATTTCTTTTGTTTGTAAATTCCTACAGTGCGTAACGCATTAACGGCATTATACGGCAGTCTACTGTAAAGGCAAACTGAAATATCAATCATTGTCAGTATCCAGCCTATCTACATGACCAAGGAGTGAAGTCATTAGTTCGGTTTCTTTCAGACTATAGGTGGTACTAATACTTGGCATTCAATTACAACAGAATATGACTTCGCCCATAATTGTCGAACAAGTTAAATGAGGCGTTTCAGTCTATAGCAGCTATTGGCAATCATTTCCGCGTCAGCGCAGGCTTATCTGACCTCATTTTACAAATGGCTTGCATACGAAATCAACGCAACAAGTAACTCTTCAAATGATTATCCCATAAACACATGGTTAACACTTTGACTGCCATGATGGTCACCGGTGACCGATGCAAGAAATTTTACTGAAGATCCAAAATATTCGCAATGGCTAGCAATTATTATTTTATAAATGCAGTTGTTATTAGAATAGTGATGCGATCCTTTGATTTCCAATACCTGCACATTATTTACATTTTGCATAATTCAGTCGAACGCTGTATTATTTCATAGCTTCGCCGTTCTAATATAGTAAAATACGCTTGGCAGTCAACGTGTTAAATCTGACTTTTGGATAAACACATACTGGCATCGCCCAAAAATAATGTCAAACGCCTTACAAATAGCTTGCATACGAAGTGAATACGATAAGTATTTCTCCAAATGATTATGCTATAAACACATGATAAAATTTGAATTTTCACCGAACAATAATTGCCATCGCTCAACAACGATACATCAAACAGGCATGTAATCGTAAGCTATCACCGGTAAAACAGCCGTCCACCCAGAAAAACGCATTTGCCTCGCGAGCAGAACAATTTAATCGAGCCCAGGAAGAACATACGGCATGCAAAGGTGCGCGTAAGTGGAAATACACGTCTGTCGATTGCGCTACTGCGCTGAGAACGGATCGGCGCGTCTCTTCATTCACAGAATTCGCTCGGTCAACTTCACAAGCTCCCTTCCTTTCTCTCGCACATGTCGCCTTGCCCGCACTCTCACTTTCTCCGCGCGTCCGCCCATGTCTTCTCTTTATTTCCTCCGGCAATTTAATATCGCGCCCCCGCGTCTTTGCATACTACTTCCTCCGTCTCTTTGCTAAGTGTCGTGCCAGGAAAAAGTGACCTTTTCAACCTGCACGAAGCATAGTCGACGTTTATTAGAAAGGCCATTCGCGTTATTTTTGTACAGGCCGCAGCTACGACAAAGACGGTCGTAGGTGGGTTGTAACGTTAGGGCTGCCTAGCGTAAAGAATATCGGGTCAGAAGTGATGTATAGTTCTGTACGAAGAAACAACGGTACCGAGAAATTTGAGTAATGCAATTTCTGTTACGGCGCATTGTGTCGTATGGCAAAACACGTCGAACGCCGCTTCGACAAAGTTACGGGTGATCGGTTTATTTTACGTCGGGGGGCGTTTATGATTTTTTTCGGTCCGCGTTTTCTCTCATTTAGCGCGCGCACGCTTGTCGAGCCGGGGAAACTGTGTCCGCCGGACGCGAGGTTTACGCGCACGTCCATCAAATGCGCGCGTTCCGTTAAAAGCTCTTTCAAGTTTGTCGCTAACAGCATTTGTTATGATTTTTACCTCAATATCGTTCCGGCATCAGCATGAACAAACGATTTTAATACTCGCGCGGCGCGGCAGCACTTTAGTTAATACGATCACAGGCCTTCCTCTGCAAACTCAATTTTCTAAAAACCGAATCAAATCATCGCTAAATGCAATGCACTCCCGGCGTTTATTGAATCTACGCTCGCGGAGACCAATTGCCTAATAAATCTGACGTAATATCTTTTAACTCGCGAACGATTGACAGGAATAAACTGAAATACGCACGCCGCAAGAGAAAAAACCTGCTCCGGTCCGACACACAATGATTTCACGGATTTAACAGCGCACTCAAGCGGCTGCGTGTGGTTGCGATGAAAGCTTACCATGGATACGAGTCAAACGCTGTTATGACATGCGGCAATGCTCTATGCACGATTCTGATTCAAGCGGCATCAGGAATGCACATACATATCGCGAGACATTCGAAATGCGCGCTACACGGCAAGATGTAAAACGGCATAAACGGCAACGTGCAATCGCTCCGCCGACGATGACAGAAAACTACGAGATCAATTTCGGGACCATCTACCGCGCGCGGTAGTCAGAGAACGAAGCGCGTCATGAATATTCCGCCGTTCCGCCTAAAACAAGGATTAACGACCGCGAGACACGTATTCCGCGAAACGCTCGACGCTTGTAACGCATATTAAGGAGTACAATAGGAATAAGTCAGACCTTTCACTTCTACGCTTAATGATATCTTTTCAAGTAATGTTAACCGTTAACGCACCGGTTAACCGGTCATGACTTTCTCTTTCTTTGATGTAATTTACAAATATGCTTTATTTTAGTGTAAATAAGAGTCCAAGTTTATGTTTGGTGAAAAACAAGCCCGAAAATGGGGTCAAAACTGAAAACTGTACCGATCGATTTGTTATTGTGCCAAGTGAAAGGGGGCATAAAGAGACTTAGAAAAATCGCAACCGCGTTGAAAAATTCCAAATACTTTCCAAGATACAACGATTTTAAGAAAGTGCAAAAAAATTGTTTTTAAAATTGCTGATCGCGATTAATCTCATGTGAAAGTGCGTCCAATGAGCTTTAAAAAAACCTATATTACTGATAGGTTTCGATTATCGATTTTGACGAGACAGGGATTTAAATAAAAATTGAGAAAATCTTAAGACTAGCGTTGCACCGAACTTCGACCCTGCCCCTGCGTCAATTTTCCGCACTGCAAATGCCCCACGAACACGACTCGTAACCCCGAGAATTTTCCACCACCGCGCAGAGCCACACAGCCTAAAAAGCATAACCGACTGACTCAATTAC
The DNA here is from genome assembly GCA_033815515.1 of Cryptocheilus praepositus. Lineage (NCBI taxonomy): Eukaryota > Metazoa > Arthropoda > Insecta > Hymenoptera > Pompilidae > Cryptocheilus > Cryptocheilus praepositus. Next base: position 15,984,863 of record JAWWQZ010000035.1, on the reverse strand, counting down.
GCGAGCGACCGTGGCCGAAGAAACGCGTGAGACCGATCGCTCGCTGCGGAAAAAGTGCGGCAAAACAGAATAAGGGCAGAAGTCAGCGCGTCAAGTATGAGCCTCTCGCTGACTACGTGCAGTGGCATATCGTTGCGAGTAGCATGGTGCAGCAGTGTTCGCGGACACCAGTACCAGTACCAGTACCGATACCAGTACCCAGCGGTGCACTTACGACAGAACCGTAGCGCGTGAGATACTCGGGCACTCGTAATGCGCAACGAGGCTCGAAACGACACCGGGGCAAAGAGCGAGAGACACTTAAATATCTCTGCGCTCGTACTATGCTCGGCCGTAGACATTATTCAGTCCGGCGGTTCTAAACGATTACGACGCTGGTGCACCTTTGAATACTTCCAGCCAGTGGCGTGGGTATACGCGCGCGAGGGCATGGCGGGACCCCGAGAGTCGCACGAAGAAACCGCTGAAAATGCATGCAGCCAAGGTCCGTGCAATTAACGGGGCGGCCAATCGGATTTGCCCCGCTATGCGCCGTGTCGCTGTCCAGGGCTCGGACTAGTTAAATAACGGTAGAAAACGTCACGACCGATTTGCCATAGACAGAATCTGGATTGGGAGTCTTGACGGAGTGGCTTATATGCGACGCGCTGTTATGCTCCATCACAATGTATGTTATAGGTTTACTAGTCATAGGTAAAGTCAAACCCAAGTGCGTCACGGTCCAGTCCTACCCCAAAACCCTTGATCCTTAGTCATACTTGTTCCCAAAAAGTATGTTTCCACCATCTGAACCTCACCCCGTACTCATCCCTTCCACTTTTCCTCAAGCCTATATTAAAACTTTGACTGCCACAGTGGTCACCGGTGACCGACACAAAAGATTTTACTAACAATGTAAAAATTTTGCAATGAAGCCTGTTTGCAATCTTGTAAATGCAATTGATATTGGAACGGTGCTTCAATATTTTGGCTTCTAATAACTTTGCATTACCTTCTTTTTACACGATTTAATCATACTTTGCAGTATTACATCGCATCGCGGTTCTAACATACCAAAATACGCTTGGCAGTCAACGTGTTAAGGGCCGCTTGGGATTTTCCGAGTTAGTTAAATTTAGAAACGACTAGAATTAGTGCGTATTTGGAGTTTTATATAGTTAAACAAAACAATTCTTTCAAGCCTATCTTTAATTAAACTACGCTTAGTCCAGCGCCAGAGGACTAAGAAGTCAGGCCGCTCTTGAAATAATTGAGATTTCTCGATCACGGCATAACAACGCGAATTAGGTTCTCGCTCCATGGCATCGAAATTCACGGTTCGCCTATGGCTCCCCGTTGTGTTCGTCTCTGCGAACGTGCCACATGTTGATGGAATGTAAGAGACGCGGTCTCCCGGCAATTATCCGGGTTCTACTTTACTACGGCCGCGACTGGCGAGTGTAAAACTGAGACGACAGGAGCCCGGACTGAATCTCGACTCACGACGAAGAACGACGTAACGGTGAAACAGCCTCGGCGAGATGCATCGTCATTCATTAACCTGCGACTGAAAATCGAAACGCGAAGTCGTGCCACGTCGTCGCTGAACGTGCCTGGGGGGACAACATAATTATTCCGTGGGATCAAAGTCACTTATGTGGGCTCACTTAAGACTGCGCGACGGCGCGTTTATTTAAGTCCCGGAACAGATACGCGAAACGTGGGTGTTCGCGGTTGAGACGCGGGGCGTAATTGGTTGTCGTAGGCACGTTGGGTGCGCGGCGTGCGAACTGTGATTAATTGTACGAGATGCGTTGTCAGGGTTCTTTTGGGGTGTTCGGGAATTATTAAGACGTTGGCTGTCGTGGGGGTCACCGGTGACAGGCGCAAGAGGTTTTACTGAAGATCGAAAATATTCGCAATGGGTAGTAATAATTATTTTATAAATGCAGTTATTGTTAGAATAGTGATGCGATTCTTTGGTCTCCAATACTTGCACATTATTTACATTTTGCATAATTCAGTCAAACGCTGTAGTATTCCACAGCATCGCCGTTCTAATATAGTAAAATACGCTTGGCAGTCAACGTGTTAAAATCGTCGAGCGTTTAATCCAACGTTATTGCATTTGTTAACACTCTGACTACCATGCTGGTCACCGGTGACCGATGCAAGAAATTTTACTGAGACCCAAAATATTTGCAATGGGTAGCGTTTATTATTTTATAAATGCAGTTATTAGAATAGTGATGCGATCATTTGGTCTCCAATACTTGCACATTATTTACATTTTGCATAATTCAGTCAAACGCTGTAGTATTTCATAGTATCGCCGTTCTAATACGGCAAAATACGCACGGCAGTCAACGTGTTAAGACGTTACCGCCGACGCGGTCGCGTAAAGACGACGTTTCATCCGCACTCGTGGAAAGCTGACGATGACGTCGGCCGTTATTACGGCACCGATTGAATCACGGCCGATAAACGGGACTGTTACAAATATGTAATGACCGGCGCGTATGCAAAGTAGCCGGCGCGTTCGAGATTTTTTGTCCCCCAACCGTTCGCATTGTGTCCGCCCCGTGTCGCTGGCACTGTATGCAAATATAGCCGCGAACATGTGTTTGCTATTGAAGAGAACGGCGTCGCCGTGCCGCTTATGTTCCGCACAAATATGAATTATCCGGCCACGTCGGCGCGGAACGCAAACGTCGTGCATATGATTTCCATCGCAGAACGCAGCGCGTATGGAAATAAATCCGAGACGGTTACTTCGGTAGAAAATGAATGGCTCGCGCACTTTTCGTCCTGCTCTCGGCGAAGTGTGCTGGAAGCGGAGCGGTCAGCCAGGCTTCCTGTCTGCTAAATGGCCGGAATTGCGTCACTGTGCATGTACACGGCAGAACGGAAGAAGCTGAATGGTGCACGAGATGGCGGAAATTAATGCGAAGAAGAAAGATACGAGAACGGACTGATACGGAACTAAGCGATGCCCCGAATATGGATTGAACGTTGCGACCACTCTGGTCCTTAACTCTTGGCAATCCTCTGTCAAACGTGACGTGGCAGGACATTTCATTCCGTGTGCGCTGTCGAGCAAGAATCGACATGTTTATGTTTTGGAAAGCGATGATAGTTATTTGAAGAAGATTTTCCGCTGTGTTTTAATAGCATGTACTTATGTAACGTACGGACGTTAAGAAGAGTGAATATTTTGCTGATTGGCGAGAATGAAGACTGAAGGATACGTGAGAGGGTGGAAATGAACACGCTGAAATGAGATGCGAGAATAGTCTCATGTCGGAAGAATAGACGTTTCATTTCGTGTGCGCTCTCGAGGAAAACTCGACACAGGAATTTTTGCGTATTGGAAAACGACGTGAGTCATACCAAGAAGATTTCTTGTAGTATTGTAACTGTATATTACAACCTGTAGTATTCATAACTGTATACTTACGTAATCTAAAGCGTATAGACGTTAGATAACAGTGAATATTCCGCGGACCGGCTAGAACGTGGAACTGAATGGCAAATGAGAAGGTTGAGGTTAACACGCAGAAGAAACAGACGACAACAAACGCACAGCGAAATAAACGATATCGGAAAAATCAATTGAAAGCCGCGCGCACTGCGATATTTAACCCTTTGCAGTCGTCTGTCAAACGTAACACGCGACATCATACTTACGTCCAATAAGCTCTACGTCGAAAGTGACGCGACAGCGCATTTCACTCCCACGTGTCCACGGTCGGATAAAACTCGACACAGGAATCTTTGCATATTGGAAAGTGACGTTACTTGTTCCAAGAACATTCCTCGTAGTCCCGTAATTGTGTATACTTATATAATTTAAAGCGTAGACACGTTAGGTAACGGCGAACAGACCGCGGGCCGGCCAGCGCAAAATGTCGAAAATATCCCGGGCGGCAAGCGGTCAAAAAGACAAAGAGTATAAGTGGCAACGAAAAATATAGAAGACAAGAAGAAACGGGTGAAGAACGAACGATGCGGGAGACGCAAAAAGTCGATCAGGACGTAAACGGTTAAAAAGCGACGAAAAGGAGACTGTAAAGGCACGAAGGGTGTGCCGGAGGCTAGCGAAGAAGGCGACGAATTGTGGGTGAAGAAGACGTAGGAAGAAAAAGACCCGGGACGCGGCGGCGGGAGGAAAGACGTCGGAGAGTGGGTCGAGCAGGCGAGGTGGAACGATGACAAGGAGGACAAGACGGAGGATCAGCAGTGAGCAAGGGGAGCCGAGTGGTAGGTACGCAGTTGCAGTTGCTGACCTGGGTTAACGGCCTGCCACGAAACACAATGCAACATTGTTTCGTCCCGGTGTGTTCCGCGACCGCGGCTTTAGGTTTATTGCACTCTCCATTTCTTTGCCAGTCCTCCAGCCTCCCCCAATCCCGCGCGCCGCTGCCTCGACCGTCCGACAGATCTTTTCCCTCGTATATGTCCACCTCGCCGCGAAACAGGTCCACTCTCAGACGGACATACTGGGTAGGCCGTTCGGTCCTCATCACGGGATCTCGGCTCCTGGCACAGCAGCACTCGGACAATAAAGTCAGCGAAATGTGCGTTCGAAGTTTAGGACCCGTCTGCGGACGCGTCGGTGTGCTACCGAAGTCGAATTTGGCGAGTGTGCGCGTCTCAGCCGTTTCGGCAAGGTCTTCGGCCCGTCTAATCGCCTTTTCGGCCGACGAAAATGCGCCACCCTGTGGAAGTGGACGCGTACACGCGCATCGCCCGCGTCTCCTTCCTCTTCGTGCGTGCGGCGTCGAAACCCTTGTTTAAACAGGTTTCGCGCGCCGTCGTTGAAAGAGAAGGCATATAAGTGGGGAGAACGGCGAAAGACGATGAAGAGGACCCACGTGTGCCTCCTGCAAGGCCCACGAAACTTGCGCTTCTCTCTTTCTCTCGCTCGCGTCCCAAGCTTCGTCAGCTTCTTTCTCCTTCGCCGTCCTTGTCCTTTCCTCTCGCTCATTCTCCGCGCGTTTCCTTTTCCCCTTCTCGGGCCTCTTGTATACCATGTATACACAGTCCCGTATACCCTCTAGTCACCCGCTGCGTCGAAATCCACACGATCTCCTTCTGCAGCTCGCCTTACGAGCTCTGGGAGACTCCTTTCTTGGAAAGTCTGAATGTTGGGTTAGGCGAAGCGACAAAAGAGCCACGTCGAAGTCGCTCGAAAAGTACGGAATACGGCACCCATCGTTTCGCGAAAGAAGCGGCGACCGTAGTTGGTCGTCGGCGACTTCGACGGGCGGCTTGCGCGTCATGAGACACTGCAGTTTATTGTCTCGATATGGCTATTCGGACGCTCAGTCGGCGGAGAAAAGTGGAGGGGCTCCGATAAAAACGGCGGCGAATGTGCAGGAACAGTAAATGTTAAAGAGGTTCGTCGATGCTACGTCCCATGAATGCAGGAAATCGAATTTCAGTCATTAAGATCCCGGTGTTCCGTGTTTCGTAATGCACGGGTAGAAACTTGGAACAATAGGGAGTACGTCTCGCATAAACGTTTCCGGATAATCGCACGTCATGATGAGCGAGTATAGGCGTACTGCATTGATATTACGCTGAAAGAACTTTCTGTCCTCCACGGACGCTATTATGCGCCGACTGTAAACTAAAATTACACAACAACTCCGTGAGACACTGCGCACGTTTGATAAAGCGGCGCGCCGCAGCTCTAGAACACGAGGAACCAGCGTATCCAACGCCCGCTTCTTCCCTTGACATACGCCGATAGCGCCGTTTAACCTGACCCTAAAACTTGCCTTCCATTAGCATCAATTTTAATCTCGTCGTTTAATCACATAAGTGCACCCCGAAGCCTTCGCCGATCCTCAAGAGTCCCAAGTCCCCGCTTCGGCGGATTCCTCGAGATCGCCTCACGACGCTGCGAACTTTCGGCAATTTCTTCCCATACCCCCGTGCGATTACGAAGCGCACCGGATCGAATCTTCGCGGCGAAGTTCCGCGAAAATCTGCGAGACGGCGAATTAAGTGACTGTCCCGGCCGAACGAGCGGGCGCTCCTATTAATACGCGCGGCTCGGAAAATATGGAAGTCATTCGTTCCCGGCGGTGCCTCGTAAATTCCGACGCACTCTCAGCAACGACACGCACACAGTGTAGAGAGCAACGCGGCAGTCGCGCTGGCTTCCTCGGGCTTCACGTTCCGCTGGCTACGACAGCGAAATTGCCGTCGGTGCCTAGTCCTTTCCACGAATATTTCTTGCCCGCGCGCCGAGCAACGGGGGAGGCGCAGGGCAGGTTTATTGCTTCTGCCCGATTTGGACCCTCCGCGCTAATTTCCAGCATTGCGCGCGTCTCCCGCTTTCGGGCGAGCGCCGTTAGTCTCCGGGCGTTCCGCGAAATTCTTTCCCCGCCCCCGCAATGCGCTTCCTTTCCGCTACGCGTAGCGCGACGGTTATGTATGATAATCACGGCGATTTGCACAATGCCGAAGAATTTTAATGCGCGCGCGCCGGCCTTTTTGCGTTCCAGCCGCGACGCGGGTTTGGGCGAATTTACTTTGGCCGAGGCTTTTATTGGTGCGAGCGATCCGTTATGCTGGATGCTTCCTTGCGCGGCTGATTAATCGGAGGAGGAGGCTGACGTTTAACACTTTGACTGCCAAGCGTATTTTACTATATTAGAACGGCGATGCTATGAAATACTACAGCGTTCGACTGAATTATGTAAATAATGTGTAGGTATTGGAGACAAAATCTAAATAATGTGCATTGCGAATATTTTGGTATGACCATGGAGACAAATGCAAACGTTGGATTAAACGGTCGACGATTTTAACACGGATCGCATCACTATTCTAATAACAACTGCATTTGTAAAATAATAATTGCTACCCATTGCGAATATTTTGGATTTTTAGTAAAATCTCTTGCGTCGATCACCGGTGACCATCAGGGCAGTCAAAGTGTTAACAAATGCAATAACGTTGGATTAAACGGTCGACGATTTTAACACGTTGACTGCCAAGCGTATTTTACTATATTAGAACGGCGATACTATGAAATACTACAGCGTTCGACTGAATTATGCAAAATGTAAATAATGTGTAGGTATTGGAGACCAAAGGATCGCATCACTATTCTAATAACAACTGCATTTATAAAATAATAATTGCTACCCATTGCGAATATTTTGGATTTTTAGTAAAATCTCTTGCGTCGGTCACCTGTGACCATCATAGCAGTCAAAGTCTTAACGCGGTCGCGCGACGATGTGCGATTGCGATCGAACGTCACATTGTGTCAATAAGAGAGCCGACGTTGGCCTGCGAAACTGTAGATTGAAATGCAAATATGCGAAATATGGCGTCGTCGACGCATGTGAAGCGTAGAGGCGTGCGTCGAGATACGCGAGTATTTACGCGTAACGCGTCAGCTAACGGCGATGTGTTAATTTGGAAAGAGCCGCACGATATCAAAGCCACCTGCGTGTATGCATATTTACGATCCCGGTGTGAGCCATTATTCCGTTCGACGACTAGTCCATTATCGTACGCCCATGCGAAATCATAACGTATCTACTTGTCAACGGACATTAGATAGCGCGAACATCGTTCTAATCAGCAGCTGGTGGTCACCGGGCGGACCACACGCAATGTTGTTGCATCGGCCCACACACGAATGCGCCTATATTCGGCTTGTCATTTAACAAACTTTGGTATTGACGTATAAATTAAGCGTGTCCCAAGTAACGCGTGTCACCATACGGAACCGTACGCTGACGTTTGCTACCGTTAAATGAATTATTACCTTGTTAAACGGTAATTGTATGCATATGTCATAACAGTGTGCTTATATTCAATGAGTGTCATATGCGTTTGAGATTTGCGTGTGTATATATGCAGGCTTTTTTGCACGAAAATTCTCGCACCTCGTAAAAATAGTTATGTCGGATCCCGCTCGTCAGCTTCACTCAGAATCAGTTTTGTAATTCGCGATATCATTGTGTTCGGAGCAGAAGACAAAAATAATTCAACGCATCAAGACAGTTTGAAATGTAGCCATGGATTAATGTAATCCGCAGACACGGACAGTGGCGTTCAAGATTATATGCGATCCTGTCTCTCACGACAATGTGTATTATCAACGATTCTTTACACATTACCCGGAAATTGTATAGTATGAAGTAAGCTTGGAACTATACTTGATACTATCCTCCACAAAATCAATAATGTGTAATGAGAATATTTCAAAGTATCTCACAAAATGACATGTGATCAGCACTGCAAAATGGAAATCAATGTGCAGTTGACACGTTACATATAGCTGCAAACTGCCTTCTATGGCACTACAAAATGATTTGAAAACCGCGCATGAATACGCCCATCACAAAAGTGTGGAATTATCAACACTGCAAAATAAAAATTAAAGTGCAGTTGACATGTTACATATAGCTGCAAACTGCCTTCTATGCCACTACAAAATTATTTGAAAATCGCGCATGAACATGCCCATCACAAAAATTTGGAATTATCAACACTGCAAAATAAAAATCAGCGCGAATTTCGCATTTTACACACAGATGCGAACTGCCTGGCACGGAACTGTAAAATAATTGTGCAACCGTGTGTGACCGGGCCCGTCACAAAATTTCATATGATCCACACCGCCAAATAAAAACGAGCGCACAGGCCCATTCACTCATAGGTGCAGTCTGCCACGACAGTACAAAATAACTGGAAAATCGCACGTGATCGTGCCCCTCAGAGAATTTTACAAGGGAGAAAGATCTAGAGGGCAAAATGAGGATCTCCATTGGGAATGTGCGAGTTCGGCTCGCGGCGCCGGATGGGTTTCGGTGAAATTCTTAGGAGAACCCGAAGCCCATCAGAAGGCGGTGTAGGGAAGTGGCATCGGCGGGGTTTTCGTCGGAAAAAATTCAGCACTACCCCTGCACTTTTCCTTGGAATCGCGGGGGTGTCTTACAGAAGATTTCCCCTCCGTCACAAAAAACGAGGGCAAAATGAAAATGAGCGCACAGGATCGTTCACACGCTATGCGTAGGTGCAAACTGGCCGCTGGCTGCCGTGACACAATGTGAAACGAGCCTGTCCCTGGCCCATATAGCGTAGGTACGCTCCATCCGCAATTGCGTAACACAAGCACCGATAGCAGAGCGCGTGCGTGTTCATAGTCGTAGGTCCTAGCGCAGCTGAAGCAGCGCGAGACTCGCTAGACCAGCTCTCGGCGAGAACGAGAAAAAGCAGCCGACGGAAAAGAGACAGACGTTGACGAAGAGGGGAGGAGAGTCGTGTGCGTGCGTGTATGCGAAATTCTCGTTCCACGCGGTCGGGCGCTTTATAATCTTTTCACGAGCAAATTGTTCGAGTGAAACTCTCCCTCGCGACTTTTATCAAACTCCGTTGCGACAATCGCTCGAGAGCTGAGCGAAGCTGTTCCGTAGGCGCCTGGGCGAGACGTTCATGCGGATGGAGGATGTACGGGTCGAGTTTGTTGCGAAGTGACGTTACGAGGATTTATTATGGCGTCGCGTCTACGTGTCCCTGGTTTTGCGCGGCTGTCGGATGCAAGTTCTTAGACGAACCGGTGGAACGCATTTCAGCGCAAAAAGTGTCCACCTTGATCTTTAAGTGCTCTACAGGAGTACATACTAATAGGATCGGGGTGAGACGGATATTTGCTTAGAGTTCGAATGGGACTTCGTTCTGTTGTCTTGCTACGGTATTGTGTCTATGTTACCGTGAATGACCGAAATCGGAGAATGTCGACTTTCACCGGTGAATGTCAACAGATACCAAATACGTCGGTGAAAGATCGAATATTTCATTACATTGTTGTACATTCGGACCCTCTCCGGTGTGTGTTGACCATTAATGCATGGTGAATGTCAACATTTACCGGTGTAAGTCAGAAATAAGGGTATTTAGCAAATATTGCGGACATACACTAAGCGACTATGTGAATGTTGACATTCACCGGTGAAAGTCGACATTCTCCAGATTTTGGTGTTTCACTGTACCATCTATATTATGCAATGCGCGCAATCGGCAAAAATGCGGAACCGTTGTGTACTTATTTCTGTCAAATAGACGCGAGATTCTTAGTTTCTTTCGATGTGTGCGGTGGTACTGCGGTTGTTGCGATAGAAGTCGTGTGATTGAAGAGCTAAGCGGGGTTATCAAGGTGGATTTGCGTCGATTATGCCAGTCCAGCATTACAACAGAAATACGCATAACGTAATGCGTGTGTAATATGATCGTAAACATAATGTCTGGATGCGTTCTCACATTCATAAACGAATGTGCAACGTGTCAAAGAACGTCATAAAGAGCAAGAGAAGTCTTATTACGACGGAGGTGTAGAACTAGGCGTGCAGGTACGTGTTTACATTAATAAACTTCCTGGAAACGTCGAAGGGCGCCGCAAACAAGCTCGTAAACTGGATTACAGCGTCGCGATGGTAAATTACGAAGGCGTCCTTATACTCGCGTCCCGAAAGGGCCATTGAAATTCGTTCCGCGAACGGACAATGACCTTCCGGCGTTTGTTCTTTAACGGCAGCCAGTTCCGATCTTACGCTTGCTCATAAAGATCGACGCACGGTCTATTAGCATATGAATACTGAATAAACGTCGGCACGAATTATTTCCATAATCGCTTTCGCATACGAATGCATAACGTTGAATGCTTTCAGCAAACGCGCGCCTCGAAGACGAATGTGTCGCGGCAAAAATGATTAACCCACGTGTCCGCGCAATCAAACTTTCGGCCGTCCGGTAACGGACTAATAAAAATATGGTTACGCGAAGATTATCCGAGTATTTATGGCGATTCTTATTAATCGCCATTCCGCACCTGGACTTTATAGCCACTTGACGTTAAAGAGATTCGTATAAATTCGACTCCTGCAAATTGTATCCGACACGAGCCTTAACGACAACGACGTCATAAAATCTCTCGCATATATCAATACGTTCCGATATACAGTGAGTCACAAAAGTCTTCATACACCCAAGAATTTGTAACTATTGAACGGTACTAAATAAATGAAAGTTCCATGTTGTTACAGAACCGTCTATAAATTCACTGCAACACCTAATGATTTTCGCTTCAAATATTCATGTATTTCATACGAGTTATATATTTAAGTTATTTTTTAATCTCTCCTCAAAATACGTGATTGCACTAAGCAACGTGTTGCTATGAAAACATAAATAATTCTTTAACGTGGCACTTCCGTTTCTTTCGACAATTAAACATTCCAATTTTACGGGTATATGAAGACTTTAGTGACTGACTGTAGCAAGCCACACGTTTACGGTCTGTACATGACACGTTACGTTCTCACGTAAGTTACCGATTAACTCGATGTCTCAATGACGTCAACAGCGAACGTGCGAAAGTCACGAGGCCATTCTGCATCTCGACTCGCTTTCGTTCTCCAGCGTGCACTGCACAACTCTCGACCTTCCTCAATGAAGTAAGAACGCTGGACGGTCCGAGATAAATTCACCGGGGTACGATAGCGTATCATCAACGATGACCCAACGTCGTGACTCACGTTAATTCCATTGCGTCAACATCATTCTGCTACTTCGTAATCAAATGCCTGCTTCTCATTTGACTACCGCTAATCTCGATGCCTTTGCAATTTCTAAGTCACCGCGAGATTGCACACGACTGACATTCACTGTGCCGACATTCTTTTGCACTGTCCACATATACCGCTCACGGATAATTTAAACGAACATGCGTCAATGAAAAAGTTAGAAACTGAAAAACGAAGTTTGTGCCGTCAGACGCGTCCTTTCAAAGGAACGATCATTTTAACACGTTGACTGCCAAGTGTATTTTACTATATTAGAACGGTGATGCTGTGAATAACAGCGTTCGGCTGAATTATGCAAAATGTAAATAACGTGCAGGTATTGGAGACTAAAGGATCGCATCACTATTCTAATAACAACTGCACTTATAAAATAATAATCGCTACCCATTGCACATGTCTTGGATCTTCAGTAAACTTTCTTGCGTCGGTCACCGGTGACCATCATGGCAGTCAAAGTGTTAACAAATGCAATAACGTTGGATTAAACGGTCGACGATTTTAACACGTTGACTGCCAAGCGTATTTTACTATATTAGAACGGCGATGCTGTGAAATACTACAGCGTTCGGCTGAATTATGCAAAATGTAAATAATGTGCAGGTATTGGAGACTAAAGGATCGCATCACTATTCTAATAACAACTGCATTTATAAAATAATAATCGCTACCCATTGCAAATATTTTGGATCTTCAGTAAAATTTCTTGCGTCGGTCACCGGTGACCATCATGGCAGTCAAAGTGTTAACAAATGCAATAACGTTGGATTAAACGGTCGACGATTTTAACACGTTGACTGCCAAGCGTATTTTACTATATTAGAACGGCGATGCTGTGAAATACTACAGCGTTCGACTGAATTATGCAAAATGTAAATAATGTGCAGGTATTGGAAACCAAAGGATCGCATCACTATTCTAATAACAACTGTATTTATAAAATAATAATCGCAACCCATTGCAAATATTTTGGATCTTCAGTAAAATTTCTTGCATCGGTCACCGGTGACCATCATGGTAGTCAAAGTTAACAAATGCAATAACGTTGGATTAAACGGTCGACGCAACATTCACATAACATTCACCGTGTTCCATGAAGATTCTGCCTCTGTCCCTCGATTTTCTCTCGGCTGCCGGCAATCTCTGACTATCTCTTCCTTTCATCCGTATCTGTCACTTCATCCTCACGCTCGATTACCTCTCCTTTTTCCCTTTGCGCCGACACTCCGTCTTTCTCGATCAATCTGCCCGAGCAGTAATCACGCTTTTTTCCAACCGGCGTTCATCGCTCATCGAGACGCGCGCTGCAAGCTAATACATTATTTGACTTGATCCGCTCGCCGTCGTTAACTCGCAATAAGTCATTCGCCGTGTAAGTCGTCGCCTTAGCCGTTCCAGCGAATTCCGGTGGAACTTGCAAATTGCCGGGAGCCCGTGCACGCGATTAGAATTCATGGAAACGTGCTGCGCCGTGAAGCTTCGGGGACAAGCAGAGAAAGCGCAAGCCTGAGGCGACAACTGACAAGGGCAGCACCGGAAGTGTGGGTCATTGATTCTTTTTTTTTTCAATTTTTCGCAGAGCGTCTTCACCCGAAAAACATTGTCCACGTCTTTTACCGAAATTGTCAACAGCAAAATTGTAACAATCAAAGCTCCCCGATCGCACTCGAATTTGCAGGCTTGTTCAAAATGGAATATGAAGATCTGGGTACGTTGTAAGTTTGCATAGAAACATTGTTTAAAAAAATACTTATGTTGACGTACGTTAGAATATACAATAGTATCTACCGAAATGTGGTGCCTGAGGGATTAAAGTGTTCGGAGACACGTCTTATGACACTCGTATGGCTTCTTCACTTTTTACTATAATATTTCTTTGCTCTTGCATATACGCGCATATTTTAAAATAAAATCACGCGTATATCTTTGTTTTCAATTCGGAGCACGTCTGTAACATTTAAACGCCATTGTCGTTGACTTTCTCAAAAATGTGGAAGCGTTGTCACTTTCGGCAAAAGTCGTGTCGAAAATTTTCGGGTGAAAAAAGTCTGTGCGAAATTTCTTAAAAAAAATTGACGACCCTTCTGGTCCTTCTTCCCTTTTGAGCCGACTCCCTTATGTTCCGTCGAACGTCATGTTCATTCGAGGACGACACGGTTCCGTTACTCCGTGATTCAATGGCTCGCGCGAATTACAGTAATCGTAATTTTATGGTCGTAACCCTGATCACCCCGTGGACTCGCATCGCGATTATTTTATTTTCCGGCTAACGGAGCCGCTGCGCGTAATTCGCCCGACTTGGCCGTGTACAACTCGCCGGGCACGTCTCTACGCCGCAAATTATTGAACGGCATAGATCGCCCGAGAAATTACCTCTTTTTGTTGCGATCGGAACATTGGAAATGCAGATAGGGGCGCACCAGTTTCGTAATGCGTCTGTTTTACGAAGTCATTCTCGCTTAGCTGAGCATCCGGTAGTGCAAGCGCGTTAAAATGAATCCGCGTAGATGGAGGGATTACTATATTTGACGGTTAATGAAAATGCAGAAACTATTTTGCGTTCCATCCATATCGAATCGTTCAGCCTTTTCTACGAATCTTGATGGTTCGTATTGACAGTCGATAATTGTAAGAGAATCGTATCGGTTTCCTCAAACATATACATTTTTCGTGAATTATTTTCTTGATCCAACTTTGTACGTGTCTATTGTTTGGGCTTCAACTTATTCAGGCTGGCGCATAGAAATGCACTGTCGTTGTTAGAATTAATATTGATTTCATGAAACACTCATTGTGTTATAATTGCGCCGCAATGACACACATTTCCGCCTGCTGTCAATCATTTTCTTCAATCGTTAGTATAAAGTTACAGCAGCGGTATTGTGCGAGTACGCAATCTAAAGTATGGTACTGAAGAAATGCTTCAACTTTCTTGGCAACGGTACGGTAATAATAAACCTTATTAACCTCTATTGTCCTCCGTCCTCCGGTTACGCCCGACCTTTACATTTTCACAAAACGTCGTCTGCTCGAAGATTTACCGAAGACGAATGGGCTTTCGTAACATTCATAAAGCATATTTGGGAGGTAACGACGTTCAATTGTTCGCGAGGTTCGCGGGCACTGAAAGCGTCGAAATTAAAAAGGTGAAAAATGCAATCTATTTCACGCGATACAGCGAATATTTTATTGTGCCAACTTAATCTACCCGACATTACCGGAGCTATTCCAGTTTAACCCAAGTATTATAGCGTACACCCGCAATATCTCAAAACTGGCACCTTCATTAATCACCATACAATGCCAACTTCCACAAAAACACGCCAAAGCTAAATTACGGCAAAACATCAAAGGCAGGCCGGTGGACAAATACCACTGCATGTTCCGCACCCGCATTCACGACACTCGTTCCACTCCGCATACACGCACTCATCACCTGTTTCCACAAACGACGTTATCTAAGACGCCACTGAAAAGATGAATTAACCGACGCATCGAATCAGGGTTCCGGCAAACAAGGACATAAATTTCAAGCGTTGCATTATTCCGGCCGCCCTGACCTATCTTAACGCACGCCGACAACATTGAGCATTTAACACTAGTTAATCACCCTCGGGCGCGCGCACGTTAAGCTAAGAAGCGACGCGTATCGCCTCCGCATATCGCCTCCGCATATCTGCAATTCGACGTCCCTCCGTGGCGAGAATTATTTCAGTATGTCCAGCAATAACTCACCCTCGCCCGAGTTACCTCGCGCGCAATACAATTTGTAACTCTCGCGTGTTACACTCGAGCCAACACGTGCGCGGGCGATCGAAGTTCACGGAACGTGTTTTCGCGTAAACTCGCACTGAACAGTTTCAAGTATACCGGAGAACTCGTCGTCCTGCCCCCGATACGTATCGAAATAATCGCTATCTATCACGACCCAGCTAGCCTCTGCTTCGCGGCTGTTAGCTCGATAAATCAAGCGGCTTCTTAATCTGTTGAAATAACTCGCGACTCCGTCTTCTGGTCACTGTCTGCCTTGCTTTTGCATGATAGACCTCTCTGTCTGCTGGAACTGGATTCATGGAAACTGATCGCTCTTTAATTGGCCGCATTTTTGCCAACGCGGCGGACGCGGGATTTTCCGGAATTTTCGCGGCATGGAAACGAAAGTTCGTTCGCCTTATTTGAGATAATTATACGCCGGCGGCTGCTACGTTCAGCTGCGCGGGATTCACGCGGTTGGGAATGTATTAATTGCGCTACTGTTCAAGGGAAATGCGCGATGCTTGACTGTAACGTGACTTGTGCTTGCGTTCTGTTGAACTGTGATGATGCCGATCAAACCAACTTTGTACGTGACAAAGTTCACAAATTTCTCCGGAAGGATAGTCATTCCTTGTTTTACTTCATCCGCTAAATCAGTACTTTGTCGGCAGAAAAAGTAGATCACAGGATATGTATCTTCTCGGAGATATTTGTTCCATTATTAAAATATTCGCAATGGGTAGTAATAATTATTTTATAAATGCGCGATTCTTTGGTCTCCAAAAATTCAGAAACGCTGTAGTATTTCATAGCATCGCCGTTTTAAACAACGTGTTAAAAATTCCATAGAAAAAGACTAGAGCTCTAAAGGATTAACAGAAACCGTTCAACCAGACCAGGCACAAGAATTACTAACATTTTCAAAAAACCCTCAACTCGCAATCAGACTAATAACATAAAAACTCCATATGCGCCCACTCGCATATTAATTTCACCACAACCACTTTCCAAACACTGTCGCCGTTGCCAACAGCGACACTTATCGTCTCATCTAAAGATTCCGTCGAATCTCGCAGACCCGCCCACATCCGCGGCGCGGCAATTTTATCCAGCGATTCGTCCCGATACAGTTCGCGCCTCCTGCGCCGAGAGACCATCGTCTGGGGGAAGCGTGCATCTCGCGCCGATAAATTATTCAGCGCCGCTCCGCTCCTCTTCTTCCTGTTTCCACGTCCCCTGCGCTCCTACGACGGCAAACTCCACGTTGCCAATTAGACATTAACCGGCTCCGCGTCGCGCGAGAGATGCGCCATTAACCGAACCGGCCATTACGCCTTGTACCTTCGGTTACCGATATTAATGGGAGCGTAAATCAATGAGCGCGTAACGTGCCTGTCCCCAGCACTTTTCCAGCCGGAAGTTAGCGCCGCGTGTCGATCGCTCCGACGCGAACGCGGAAGTCCCAGGCGAGAACGATACGGTCGGCAGTCGGACAATGCGAGTGTCCGGCGGGCTGAATATGTTCATTAGCGGAGTCCAGACTCGTTTGTGCGTTAATTCGACTTTTCCCGGCGATGATTGTTTGCGCTGCGATCGGTGGAAGAGCCGAGGGCTCGGTCGTTTGTCGAAACGTGTTTGCGCGTGGGACGCCGAGGACCGGAAACAAACACGTGGCACGATGCGGGGAGGAGACGATGTATTCTGAACTTACGCTCCCCCGTGTGTCGACATAGATCGCTTCTCAAGGGTGTAGCGGCAGTTTTGCATACGCGATCTCACGTATTGTGCACGGCAGACTGTCGTGCACGTTACGAGTTTTTTCATAACGCGGTCTGATAAATTGCGAGTTTTCAGCGTACGCTTCAGTCGAGCGTTATCTCCCTCGCTGCCGATTTGTTCTGTTTCGAAATTTCCGCCGACGCGGTATCGCACGAGTCTACCATATATGATTTTACGTTCACGTGCACACATTTCTCAAAATGCAGCATCAAATCGAATGAATTCGCAGGTTCGCTTATGCCGCGCAAGGTTTCGTGCCAACAACGTCATTCCACACGCTTAACACTTTCACTGCCACAGTAGTAATCGGTGACCGGTGCAAAAGATTTGACTAAGAATGCAAAAAATTCGCAATCAAGCCTATTTGCAATGTTGCATTGGAACGGTGCAAAAGCAATTGATATTGCGCGAACATATTCTGCAGTATTTCATCGCATTAATGTACTATTCTTTAACACATTGACTGCTTGGTCACCGGTAACCGGTGTAAAAGCGTTAATCAAACCTTTATTTTGCACGATTTAATTATACTTTGGCTCCAACTCTGCGTTATCTTTATTTTGCATGATTCCATCGCATCGCGGTTCTAACATAGCAAAATACGCTTGGCAGTCAACGTGTTAAGAAACCACTCCGCACGCAGGCAGCGCGCGGTCGAAAAATCTGAACAGCCACAAAGCCGGTCATCCCTCCACCAAACATCCAATTCATCGCATCCACGCGAAGTTTGCTGCACGCGTCGCGCCCCGTCCCGACAATCAGGCTCGCACTAAGCAACGCGCCGCAGCGAAAAAGCAAATAACCCAATCGCCGGTGGGAAGAGGGCCGTAACGATTGGCGGGCAAAAAATGCACGCCTCGGAGACTCGGCGTCGATTTAACGCGCATTTGCGGTCGCGACGCTCCTCGTTTTTTCGCGGCACCGCCGCGACGCGGCGTCGAGAGCGCGGCGAGGTGGATGGCCCGTTACGTGACCACTTTCAATTTAATTCAAGTCCAAGGCGAGCCCAGTGTTTCCGGCCCCACGGCTATGCCGACTTCCAGCACGACTTCGAGCACGACTTCGAGACTCTGCGCAATCCTCGCCGACACGCATCTAAATTATACGTCCTGCCCGAGCGCTGAATTACTGGGGCGAATTAGGATTCTAACTGATTTCGCGTACCTGCGATTGGCCGAATGACGAATGCGGCCCGGCGCACGAACCTGTGCGTGCGCGGGTCAACATTACGCTAATTAAAATTGATAACGTGCGCACGGCGGGCGGTTGGCACGGAAAATGGATGCGTGCGCGGGCATGCGCGCAATTTGCAAATTGACACGCTGAGAGCGCCGCGGTGGAGACGGATCTTGATGGAAATGCGTACAGGAAGCGATGACATTTATTATTTTGGAAATGTCGGGTACGCGTGGAATGGACTTACGACAGGTGCATTTATGTTCTATGAGGTACGAAGAGTACAGATACTGAGAAATTGTATCTAAAAGTTGGTTGGATGTACATGTAAGGTTTCGTCATGCATTACGCGTAAAATTAATATTACGTGATTTATTAATTTCGATAACTTTTACTTTGTAACTTTAACGTGAATATGACTGTATAAAGGACGCTAATATATGCTGCGAAAGCGAATCAAATGCATATATTATAAAAATTGTCCTTTGACTGATCAAGTAGTAAAAATTGAGAGAATAAGTAAACTTCTCTCGCCACAGCTTTGCCTCTCCTTCTATCCAGATACATAAAAAAACGCGGTCTAATGCCAGGGCTCAGTAGTAATGCATGATGACATATAATGTCCATTAGTCATTTCCTGTGAAGATTTGGACACAGTTTTGGTGGCTAAGATTTTAGTTCGTACGTGCAGAAGAACGAGTGTCAAGGAACCGTGGTACCAGTATTTTCATCAAGAAGGGACCGACTCGAAACTTTTCGTTTAGTCTGCACTCTCAACTTTAAGAGATGCAATTCATAAATCATACTATATTAACAAATTTGTTTGTACAGTTTTAATGGGTTTCATTGAAACGTCTTAGGCAAAACGGAGATTCTCTGCTCGTTGCCTCTTGTTTATGCGCCAACGCAGTTTCTGCATTTACGCACCGTCTAAATGGGAGGCCAAATAAAATCGACTCCGCGCTTAACGTGTTAATTACGTCGGACTTAACCGCGAGAACTGCCAACGAGAAACGTCACGATTTACGAAATTGCGAAAAATTCGACAGAGCGGAGTGCGGGAAGCGCTAATCGACAGAAGCGGGGACAAAAATGTCGGGCGACAAAAAATGGTCGAACATCCGAAGGGTAGGTAAAGGGAGCGCCGGCTGTTACGTCGCGTCGCCTGCACGATATCTATTTCACAGTCATTCGCGTAACAGTTAACCGGCTTGGCGTATCGATTTACCGAATACGTAATAAACTACGCGATTTCTTTCGCGAGGGTCGCCGGGCCGGGGCCGGATGGCGAGGCTGGAGTGACTGGAAAACCGGAATATTTCACACGCATAACCGGGATGGCACGACTGGCCTTATCGATTGCTTGCTAGCCTGCTAGGTACGTACCTGCACGGAGCCACTGTTACAGGATATGCGCACGTAGATACATACTGACACATAGGTACACGTGGATACTTACTGGCACATATGTGCTCATAGATACATACTTACACATATGTGGCACGTAGGTACATATTTACACGTATATGCAAGTAGATACATTACTGACACACATGTGCACGTAGATACATCGATGCATATGCACACGAACATGACACGCGAATTGTCATGCATGTGTAAGATGTATATGTGAACATGGGATGCATTGACTGACACATATGCGAGCGTGACACGTGAGGTTTCTAGTACGTGTACGATCGTGGCGTGCGCGTGGATGCGTGTGTGGAAACGTGCATCGTGTGAGATCGTAATAGGTGTACCGCGATGATGTACGTATAACGCGTATGTGTACGGCCACGTAGTAAATGGACGTATGTGGGGTGTGTAATATGCATACTGGTGAGTTAATACAAATGTGCAGACGGTACGTGACGAACGTGTGTGTTGCCTGGTGTGCGCACGCCACGGTCTAGCGCCGAGATATGTTTATCGCGCGACGGCACTATAAGTGCACAAGTAGAGTTTCTCGTGCGCGCCTTGAAAAGCCACGTACCCTTTCTTGACTCCGCACGGATTCTTTTTATTACCTTCGCCGACAAGACGATCCTTTCCGCGATCCGCAACCTTCGCGTTTCGCCGATTCGCAAATCCCGACTTTCTCGATGCAAAAGTTGTACGACCGCGGACGAATAAAATGAAGCGGACAAAACATCTTCCCACCGGCGGTTCGCCGTCTTACGATAAAGTTAGCCGTAACCTGTGCCTTTGAGTTTAAAAGTGAAATTGACTTTCCTGATAAACCACCGACCGACCTACTTCAGCGTTCCGCGCCGCGCAAGAAATCGTATTTCCGACGACCCGGGCACCATATTTTCAACAACCACGTAACACCGAGCAGCGGCACACCAAATTGCATTACTCGCGCATACGCGTATATCGATCACCTCGGCACCTATTACCTGAGCCAATCGCCACGTCAACTGGCCACCATGCATATGCCCATCAGATTCTCTCCGAAAACCTCGGCACTTCCGCCCGAGTATTTTCCTCTGCATCAGTAATTGCACCATTGATACCGCTATCGCGGTTACGCCGCCGCCTGGAACCCCTAATAAAACGCGCGCACAGCAGTGCCATTAACAGCAACAGTCGCCGTGGCGCGAGGGTAAAGAAAAAGAGCAGGACTCGGCCGCGGAGATAGTGGAAAAGAAACGAAGGAGGTCCAACTCTCTCGATGGAGATTTAGCCCTCTCCTAAGCAGAAGTCTGGACTCTCCAGCACGCGGCTACGCCAGAAGGTCAACGCACCTCAGCCAAGGACACATTCTAGACCCATACAGGGCTCCGCCTTGTGTGAAATGCTCGCGCGCACCGCCCCATACACGCACACCCATGCACAGACACATACAGAGGTAGCAAGGGCCGTACTCAATGCACGCACGTATCACGCACGCAAGTTGAACGAACGGTGCACGCCGTGTCGTCGTCTATGCAGGCACACGCGCGCACACGCCATCACACACGGGCGTCCACGAATATTTAGTCCGTCCCTACACATGTCGCTGCCGGTCGTATGTCGTTGTCGGTCGTTTGTCGTAGGCGCGCGCGCGTACACGGATGTTTTCTGCATACACGCGCGCGAGAAAGGTAAAAGGTAGCGCGGGTGATATATTTGGTGGCCAAAGCGGATACCACGTGGTGCCGCACGAAATTTCTTCCCCCCGGGCGCTTTTTGCGCTTCTTTTTGGCCGCGCGCCTCCTTGTGCGGCGGCAGGAGGAACGGAGAGAGGCGCAGGAATAAACTGGATTCGAATGGAGCCCTCGCGCGGCGCACGAATAAGAACCCGTCGCTGACTCCCGGCTCCAAGAAAAAAGTGCGCGATAGGCTAAATGAGAATCGGTGAATTATGCGCGCAGGGAAATTTATGCGCGCGGATACGCGCTTTCTGATCGACGCGATCGTAGGCTTTTCTTCTGGGTTTGGAGCGGAGCCGTGCGGTGAGATGTTTTTAGCACGGGGAACGCGGAGCTGATTTTGTTTGGCTGCCCGTTTACGCGGCGTGTGAATATGGAAGGTGCGACTGCGTTTAACACGTTGACTGCCAAGCGTATTTTACTATATTAGAACGGCGATCCTATGAAGTAATGCAGCGTTCGATTGAGTTATGCAAAATGTAAATAATGTGCAGGTATTGCAGACCAAAGGATCGCACCACTATTCTGATAACAACTGCATTTATAAAATAATAATTGCTGCCCACTACGAATATTTTGGATCTTCAGTAAAATCTCTTGCGTCTGTCACCAGTGACCATTATGGCAGTCAAAGTGTTAAAGAAGAGGTAATGCGAAGACGTCTGTTCTCGGCACCGGTAATTGCAAGAAATGCAAAACAGTGCGGTCGCATTTCCTAGATCCTATGTTCTAAAATGCCATAATCACATTTGATTCTTTAAGATTTTCAAGATTTTCAAGATTTTCAAAATTTTTTCATATGACATCTGAACAATATGATCTATCTACGTGACACAGAACGGTTATACAATCTAAACATATTTTTTTAATATGGCATAATTTTCAAAGTGTCGTCTCTCAAAGTTGACACTACCGTCCAAGCATAAAGTTTAGCTTAACATCTTGACAAACGGACCGGTACAAATGGTCGTCGGTATTTTTAGGAAGATAAGTATTGCGCCGCGCGCAATGAATACGTGCGCAGATAAATGATCGTCCGCATGAGTAATTAATATGCCACTGTACGTTTTCCGTAAACATTGACTTTATCGCGGCGAGACGCACAAAATTACAAGCGTATCCGCGTAGCTTTTTGCTTCTACGTCATTCTTTGAGGGGACGTTTATGGGGGACAGGATTCACATTTAACGACCACCTGTATGTCACAGGTGATACTAAAGCATATGACACTGTATCATGTTCGCAACATTCAAAACGAAAAGTGGCCTCTCGCAGCTAATGGCGCAGGCTGCACCGCGAGAATTATTGGAGCTCAGTTTGCGCGCGAGTTTACACATATGCACGCTGCATTCCCTGATACCGAATCGTTTTAATGGTCAGTAATACCGCCCAGCACAGCTGCATGCCCGATGTTCTCAATTACACACCTAACGTTCAACCGTTGCGCACGAACTTTATGTTCATAAATCAGCCGTTTTTCGTCAGGGCTAACGTAGTGAAACTTTCGCTTTTAACTCACGAACACGTGATGCGGTATTTCAACTTGCCGTATAGAACCGAGTATTTCTGTGTTTGTTTGAGCGTTCACGCTTTATTAAAACGCGGACTCGTGTTTCAAGATAAACCGAAGGCTTTTTACAGGCGAGTACGAATATTTATCGTGTCAAGAAGCGGAGAGTACGCGTTCGATAAATACTCGCAATACGTTAGTCTGCGGAAATAAAGCGGATGCGCCTGCCCTGCTTCTTCCGAATAAGCAAACGATCACTCGAACGTTTCGGCCAATTGTATGCAGCACACTGAACTTTTTACGAACATGTGCGAACAGGTGAAAGACGCATTGTGATACACTTGGCAGTCTAACCGGACAACACGTGCTGTACACGTTTTTTCCGCTCTTTTTCCTTACATCAAGCAGAAGAATGCTTGCGCACATCTGTAGAGAAGAATCCGACAGCACAAGCTCACACTGTTCGTCCGGGCGAGAAATTCTGCGCGGCTAATTAGACATTTCCTCCGGGGAGATTCGCGGAAAATAGAGGAAGTACGTAAAAATTCGATTTCTGCCGCTGCGTCCATCGGACTATTTCCTTCGATCATAAGCGCAGCCGTTTAAATCGCATTTCGCCCCGGGAGATCTATCAACGCCTCGACACGTAACACGTTACGTCTATAATCGGTATGAATCAGTCTCTCCCCAATGTATACACACGCGCGCACGCATGCACACGCCCGCGACCGGGTGTAATAGCCGAGAAATATGACACGCATTATCTTGGATTCCGTATCGTACGATTGCGACCCGATTAATGCGCGCATCGAGCAGAGGCGCATATTATCGGATCCCCGCACATATCACGCAAACAATTAATTGAACATTCATAGCAGCGTCATATTTTGTTCGCGATAGGGTAACGACGAAGTGTCACGGGACTGGAAGATTTACGTCCGAGAAAAGTGGCGCGTTACTTTCAATCGGGCGTCGCGTCCAATTTATACGCAGCGGGTTACATGAATTTGAATCGCAAAATATTAGTTTGCGGCAGCGCGAGGGCAGAAGAGTAAACGCCGATAAACACGTACAGGTTGTCCCGATGTACGGTCGTCAGATCAAAGAACGTAATTTCATCTGCATCAGGTAGAGAAAATCGCAGCCAGCGACTAAACGGCTTTGAATAAGCTGATTCGCTCGAGATCAAATAAATCCTTTGTGTCTGCGTTAACCGTATAACGATGGTATCAGATTGTTCTGTTTGAAAAGCGTCCAATCCTGCGAGGGCACCGACGTTGCATTTCTTTTCTTACTCGCCTCGTCCCGCTCTCTCAAACGCAAGGGCGCACTAAACAATTGCGCCACCCTTCAGCGTCGACTCTTTCGTTATTAAAATCGTCGGCGCCAACCTCGTTTCGAGGCAAAACTTTGCGACGGTCAATATGCATATTCTTCCTTTCACAAAATGTCCTGTACTCGACGTCAAAGGATAGTCCGAATGACATTTGATGTTGTTCCACCAAATATCTTCAAAGCCGACGCTACACCAGAAACTGCCAAGTATTCGTAAATCGCATAATTTCACGTACCCCCACAAAAATCCCCAAAACCGACCAATCCAACATTTCTACATTCTTCACCCTCATCTCTCGATCATCGACGTACTTAGGCTCCACTCCCAAATAATCGCCGCAATCTCGCAACACGCTTGTCCTGTACTCGACGTCAATGGATAGTTCGAATGACATTCGACGTTGTTACAACAAATATCTTTAAAGCCGACGCTACACCAGAAACTGCCAAGTATTCGTAAATCGCATAATTCCACGTACCCCCACAAAAATCCCCAAAACCGACCGATCCAAAATTTCTACATTCTTCACCCTCATCTCTCGATCATCGACGTACTTAGACTCCACTCCCAAATGATCGCCGCAATCTCGCAACACGCTTCAGTTCGCGCAGACATCTCTTGTCGCGCGAAACGACAGTGTACGATAACACGCTGTCAAACTCGGCACTCGTTAAACATGAAACCTGCGCGTATTACCTACGCCGTGTCGTTCGGTGTGAGAAATTGCAGACGACTGACATCGACGACACACGCGTCTCGATTCTCTCTTTTTCTCTCTCACCCTCTCTTTCTTACTCGCACGCACACGCACGCACGCACACACACGAATAGCATTACGCCGTGCATTTTTCCGTCGTTCGGGGAAAACTTTTTAATACCAGCGGCCAGTTGTGTACGTGCGGAGATAACACGCGGCCACGTCGCTGCGCGTAGAGAAGTACATATACTGGCACGTCTCGCGACGAGAGTAGAATCCGCGAACAAGCACTGCTTCTGTCCCGGTGCTGATATGAATAATGTAACGCGCAGGTTCAACGCGGGGGTGACGGAGGCGGAGGTCCCGGAGAGGGACGTGAACGGTGACTGATGGTGGGAGAGGGATGGACGAAAGCAGAGGAGAATGAACAGGCACTGCGGATGGGAGAAAGAGAAAGTGTGAGACGAGGCATGGGCGGAGAAAGACGCGAAGGGTGAGCGACGAAGACGAAGGCAAAAAGGGAGGCAGTGGTAAGTATGAAGAGGTATGAAGAGAGGAAGGAACTGACGAAGACACGAAAAGAGGAACGAGCGTGGGCAGATGAGAATATGAGAAATGTGAAGAGTGGGAGAAATGAGTACGAAATGGTATGAACAGAAGTAAAAGGTAAACGAGAAAGTGGAAGACGAGGTATGGGCAGAGAAAGATGCGGAGCGTGGGTGAGAAAGACGGTCAGTTATAAGTATGAACAGGTATGATGAGAAGAAGGGTATAGGTAGAGGAAAATATGAAGAGCGGTAGAGATGAGTATAAAGTGGTATGAACAGAAGTAGAAGGTGAACGAGAAAGTGAGAGACGAGGTATGAGCAGAGAAAGATGCGGAGCGTGGGTGAGGAAGACGAAGGTAGAAACGGAGTCAGTGGTAAGTATGAACAGGTATGAAGAGAGGAAGGGGCACAGGTAGAGGAAAATATGAAAAATACGAAGAGTGCCAGAGATAAGCATAAAGTAGTATGAACAAAAGTAGAAGGTAAACGAGAAAGTGGAAGATGAGGTTCGAGAAGAGAAAGACGCGGAGCGTGGGTGAGGAAGGCGAAGGTAGAAATGGAGTCAGTGGTAAGTATGAACAGGTATAAAGAGAGGAACGGGCATAGGTAAAGGAAAATATGAAGAGTGGGGGGAATAAGTATGAAGTGGTATGAACAGAAGGAGAAGGTAAACGAGAAAGTGGAAGACGAGGTTCAAGAAGAGAAAAACGCAGTGAGTAAAGGCAGAAGACGACGATTGAGACAGTGGTAAATATGCAGTGGTGTCAATAGAAGAAGAACGTGAAAGACGGAGTAAAATATGTATGTGCGCAGTATGAAGTGAGGACAGGGCTGTCTCCACGAAGATGTGGAGATATGAGACGAAAAAATCGAAGATTCAGCATCAATGTGGCGCAAAGTAGGCGACAGAGGGAGTCGAAATGGCAGAAGTAAAAACCGGTATGCAGTGGAATGGAAAACGGTTGAACGTGGAAGAGGAAATGAAATTCGAGGATGGGACGTAAAAAGTCAAAGGCACGTACGGTGTACGGTGAGGCTCGTGGTTATTGAAGATGACGAAGGGCGATGCATGAGGAAGAGCGAGAAGAAAAGGAAGAGTTGCAAGGGTGACGGGGGGTCAGGAGAGAAACAGAGAAGGGCGGACATTGAAGAAGGCGCGAGGATGCGTTTGTTCCGCTGTCGACAGGATGCCGTACACTTCTTAGCTACCGTATGTGCGCAGTGAGAGGTGTCGGTTGATATATGATGCTGACACTCGCTGTACGGGAATAGATAGTATAATTATTATTCGCGTGTCCACGGTTCTGCGTATCGAAATCTTTCACGCTGCCCGCGACGTTCATTAGAATTTTATCGTGTTATTAGATTGAAGTGCTACCGACAGAACCCTGTTGGAAGGCATTGCTGTTGAGGGAGGGAAAATTTCCGATGGGATTATGGCACGTAGTTAACTGGTGTGCAAAGTTTGTGTCATGCGCCGTTGTGTCCGATTCTAGCGCAATACGAAACTGGCGGAAATGATCTATGCTGCGAGAATAGTAGCGGATTCCAATGTTACGCGGGTTTCGGAGCCAGGACGATCGGGTTTCGTGACTGGCCCGTCTGCTGTTCGAGGGTAGAACGGAATATTCAATGAACTTGGATAAACACACGCTGTTCCGCGCACCCTGACGAATTCATTTGTTGATTAATGCAGAACCCGTAAGTCATGCTGTTTGTCGCATTAACGGCGGAATGCAAAATGTTCGTCGCAAGGTAGTCGGCGCTGATAACCGCGAGCGAAGCGGAAATTCGACACGCTGATAATCGCCTCAGCGTCAACAGAGTGTCACACTACAGCATGACACATGTCAGAAATCGAATTTCAACAGTTCAGGCGATGATCGGAGAACGTATTGCCCAACGATAAACATCACATTCGTCAATTGGTATCAATCGCGCAACGGTAGACGATCATCGCATTGTCTTTGCAAATTCTGATCATCCAGTTTAATGAAGCTCGTATTAAGCAGTGCAAATGTTTCTAAACTGCACGCCACTACTTTATACAATTATTACAGGTGCACCTGCGAAAGTGTATAAACCATCAAGTCTACTCAAACGTTACACAAGAGTCTGCCTAACGACTGACGTACTCAAAATATCGCCCCATCGTAATATTCGCAGTTTAATCTCATCAATCACATTCAATACCCGTCTATTAACTCGTGCCAGTGTTTCAGGACGAATAGCTATTCGAGCTCGGTCGCCTAGTTAATATTTCAATCGCCGACCAAGAATGTAAATATTCGTTTGACTCGGCTGAAACAGCCGGGCGGCGTGGAAACTGCATAAATATATATATAGTATATAATGAAATATATAAATACGTGGGACATGCACGGCACAGCGACAATATTTAACAATTACGATCATCTGCTTTAGTAGAGTCCCTACCACGGACAGGGGAACCATGACTAAACTACCCATCACTTCCTTATACAATCATTAAAAATAACCACCTGCATCTCAGAAAGTACATAAACCACCGAATTGACTGAAGCAACTGCTTAATGACTCAGGCACTCAGCATATCGCGCTATCGTAATATTCGCAATCGTTTAATCGCATCAATCGCATTCAATACTCGCCTATTAACTCGCGCTAGCGTTTCAGGACGAATGGCTCGGTCGCCTAGTTAATATTTCAATCGCCGACCAAGAATGTAAATATTCGTTTGACTCGGCTGTAACAGCCGAGCCGCGTGGAAACTGCATAAATACGTGGGACATGCTCGGCACACCGACGATGTCTGACGAATACACGCACGCGACACGCATGTCGTGCCCGTGCACGCATTCGTCCCCAACAGCACACAGGCGCGCCCGCCCGACACGCTAATGAAGAAACACGCCGCGTTACGCGTAATTAGTAATTACGTGCACCGAGAGAACCGCGAGCCACCGGCAAACTGGTTACACGCTTTTACAGGGACGCAATGCGTGATACGGTTTGCAGATTGTGAATCGCCGAGCCAGCGCACGCGTAACATGGCACGACATCAGAAAACGTTCGAACGTAAACAGTCCGTACGCTCACGTGGCGCAAAACGTTCGTTTTCGCGAGATCGCGGTATCGCGTGTTAATTAAAATACTACTCGACACTCGGCGAAATTCATGCGGCGATCGCCGGACGAAGTGCGAGCTCGAGGTCTGCTGGTACGTTTCGTAGTGGAATCCGCCGGAAAAGAACGTACGCGACTATTAATAAAGTTAATTGAAGGTACATTGTGGATTACAGCGAAAATTAATGGGCTCGCGGAACGAAGCACGGTTTGCCAAGCTTCATTCTACGATTCCTGTGCGAAACGCCTTTTACGGTTAAAATAGTCGCTTCGTGATATTTTAGCAATAGACGTCAATTTAGCTTTTGTCCGAGGCAGGAAGTTGGCTTTTAATTATCCGTGAAAAGGGAATTATGAGCGTTAGGAGATGGAAGGTTAAATGTGCGGAGTCATTTATTTCTATTACCGGCAGCGGCGTGCGATTGTTAATACGGTTAGTGCCGATAAGCCGTGTCTCACCCGTATTCGCGGGGGTCAATGTACGATATGAGACGTTTTGGAATTACGATGCTTAAGGTAATGAACATTTTAATTTCGTTTCATGAATTCTTGAGCGCAGGTGAGTTTTAGCGGACCGTGGCGTAGTAACTGCTTTGCTAGTGACATCCCGAGCTTTTTTTCTACCTCCGCACCTGTGAGTTAAGGATGCCAATTAAGTGTGCAATAAACGTAATAAGCGAACGCAGTGCCCGTCAAGTGCGCTAACTAAAAAGCCGTATCGATATTTCAAGCCAAACAGGCTAACAAGTATGGATCGTCAGACGCTACAACTTACTCGCAGCCGCTTCAAAATAGAATATAGAATCTTGGGTGTTCATATACGGACAATTTCAATGCGATAATTTCACGACGTACTTGGTTATTACGCTCGCCCGATGTCGGAGCGCAACAGTTCCCACCTTATGATTATAACTTTTCAGTGATGTGGGCGTTTTCGAACACAAAACGGACGCTAAAATACTTTGTAAACGTTCGGCGGACTATCATTTTGCCGGCTCCCAACCTGTCAATACGGGAGGTAATATTTTCCTGGCTCCCCCTCGATCCGATTGTTCGCTGTAATGCACCGAGAATGCGTATTTTCCCTACCGCAAATAGCAAATCGTACCTACTGAGATGGGGGTGCATACGTAGTAACGTTTCGTACGCCTCGGTTAGGGTCGAACGAAGCGGAGGACGTTTCCCTGAAATATCCACAGACTCGCTTTCCACGGATAAGAAATTATACAATTTCGCCGGCGTTCCCCTGTTTTTCGTAATTGATACTAACTGAACCTAAAGTGCGTACGGTGCATACGTAACGGCCGGACTTATTTGGAGACTCGCCGTGCTCGGCAAGGACCGCTTAACTATATGTACGAGATAAGGAAAAACGCGAAGACGTGTATGACGCTTTCGTTTGTCATGGGCGCCGTCGTCCGGCGCACGAAAGCAGCACTAAGACGCGGCATTTTTCGTTATCTTAACTAGTTGTCCGTCGCATTGAACGCTGCAAAGTTAATAACGTCGTCCGTGGAATTTCCATTAACGCCACAATGTTTCTGCGATAGGCCGGGTCGATTTGCATGCGAATTCGAGGACACGCAATGCCGCGAGCCGCGTACAAGATCCAGGCATTCCCGATGCGCGGCGCGCGACGCATACGCCAAAAACTCTATCAGTAACGGTAACAAGTACCTCCCGTCGCAACGGCACCGTCCTCTTCGCGGAAAACCCGCTAATAGTCGCCAGCCTCGAAACGCGCCGCCTACGGTTTCTTGCGTCGCGAAACCCTAACGAACGGGCCGCACGCGCATCGATTCCCGCGATTAAAAGCCCGCCGCGTCACGCGCGACCCCGCAAAACAACGCTGGCCAAGTTTTTCCTCGCGAACGCGTATGCGCTGCCAATAGCGGAGTCGCAAACGCCGGCGCGGCACTTCAGCCGACGTCGTAAATCCCAGCTCAAGAGGCAGCGCTCGCTATCTGCATCCCCCGGAGTTCGATGCCACGCTCGAGTCGGAGCAATGCACCGGGGATGCGTTTCCACCCCGATCCCATGACGAATCCCCGTGCCGCCGCGATGACACGTCAGGTTTATCGTCTCGGCTCCCTCTCGGATCAGATTGAACAATGTCAGCCCCGTCCGCCGCGCCGCACATCCACTCGGTCGCGCTCTCCTACTCTCGGAGGACTAATTCGCGCACGCACACGCCCGCATACGTGCCGCTGCACGCACAGATGGCCATCCTCGCGTGTTCAACCCCGTGTCTTGCGGGTTACGTACGCGTCGAGGGTATCGGAGTTGATTTCATCAGCGCGGACCTGGCAGCGAACCCTTTCGCCGTCTTTTTTCTGTTCGCTGTCCTTCTCTGGCGCTCCTCACTTCCCGCGGCCGTGCGTCCTTCTTGCGCACGGCGTGTTCTTTTCGTTGCACACGAAGGTCTCTTCGTGGTGGTGCGCACGTGAGCGCCAACACTTGGGAGTTGTTGGTGCAAGCGAGCGCACGCTGGTTCAGTCGGTTCGATCCGCGTGGAGGGTTCTTTAACCTGAAGTGCGTGCGCCTGCGTGTGTGGAGCGTGCGTGTGTCCAGGTGACCCCTGTGTGACCCACGATGACGTTGGCCAAGGTTAAGATGCGGGGAAACGAGACTGGCGCGACGATGGGAAGGGGCTGATTGAATGTTCGAATTTTGGGCCGCGTTGGGAAGCTAGAGGAGACTAGAGTGGAAGTCGCTAAATAAGGTTGTGAATGGAAGCAGCGCACTAACTGCGGATGTACGCCGGCGCCGCGTCCGTGCGAATAAGTGAGTATCTGGTGCGCGGATTTTACGTGGCGCACGGAATGCATTGCGCTTAGTGAATTGTCAGCGGTTTCGCACGATCGGAGACGCGTCAAGAGGCAGCAGAAAACGCACCGCTAAAGCGGGCGGAGTGCGGTACGTAGCGTGGAATCCGTTGCCGTCGAAAGTTCTTTTCTGCCTCGACGGAGGAGGTGGATCGACTATCGGAACCTAGTGTGGAAAGCGCATGCCTTCGGCCGCGTCGATTCGGTGTGTGTGCGTGCGAGCGAAAAGAGAATCCGCGAGGGCTGGAGCGAGAGGAGGCGCTAGGTAGAGGGAGAGACGAATAGTCAGGTCCATCCTGGGTTCGAAGCCCGGCGTGGACTCGGTTGAAGCGGAGTCCGTCTCCTTCCCACCAGCCGGTTCCGCGCGGCGTCGTCGTCTTACCGTCCTCTTCTTCGTCGTCGTTGCCCTGCCGGGGTAATTGCACCCTACCAAGGCCGACAGCTGATGCAGCCACCAGCACCAGCGCACACTGGCGCAACACCGTGGCACAGCTGTACGCGTCCAGCACCGAGTGCATTTCCTAGTAGAGCTGTGTGCGTCCTGGAAGTCGGAGCGAGAAGAGAGAAGAGAGGAGAGCGAAAGAGGGGGAGAGAGATTGCCCTGCGCACAGGTGTGTGCGTGAGCGTACGTGTGCCGAGGGTTTCTTTGTGTCACGCGTGTGTTTGTGGGGTCCGCTGCAGGTAGGTGGCATATCTACCGCGAAACGAGGAAGAAGGCACGGAGGGAGACGGCGGGAGAGAGACCACTCTGCTTACCCACGACGTGGTAAACACAAAGCCGCCATCTTTAAACACCCCTTGATATTCGCCACCGGCTAAGTACAACGCGGACGAGTAAAAAGAGAAATTGAAAAATGGCACTGTGATGAGAGCGCGCGCGCGCGCACTGTGGATGAGGCGCAGGTTACGTGTAACGATACTCCGCGGCGAACTGGCGAACGTACGAATCTGCGCTGAACGTACATTAGGGTGGTCGTCTCGCGAAGTCACCATGCCGTGAGGTAATCGAATGTGTGCGTCCCCGTTTCGGCGTGATCCCCTAATGCGCACTCGTGGGCGCGTCTCCGTTTTGCGCGGAAGGCAGCTATTTCGTTGGAGAATAGAAATAAACGATCGCCCGTCGTCTGGCGGTGTTCGCCAGCAGCTAAAACGAGCGCCACGACGTTCGGCAGGACGGCCGACGTGGATGAACAGCGTGAAGCGGCGGAACGATTATCCGACTCGTCCGACAGAGGTAATCCGGCCATCTAGCCTCCTGCTAATATTCGTCGAGCGGCGTTAAGTGAAACGGCAGTGATATTCGTTAGACGCACAGTGCGCAGCGGCTTCCGATATTCAAATGGCCGACTAAGTGGTCGACTTATCGAGCAGCCTCGGCGCCTTTCCACGGCCTCGAAGCTGGTTCCGCAGGAAGAGAACGCTCAGGAGAGTCGCGGATCCTGATCCTGCCGGCTCTCGGCTCGCACGCCAAGCGAGAACCGTCGTGCGGAAGGCGGGGCTCGAATAAATCCAGCTGACAGCGCGAGCGAATAACTCCATTTTGAATTATTAGAAGGCTTTGCCTCGCGTGGCCGTTGCCCGGCTTTCGACGCTGATGGGATCAAAATGCACGCGTCGCGCTTATCTCCGGCCGAACTGCGTTGCCTAATGGCTGGGGCGGATATCAGGGGCCGATTGAGAATTTGCAGTCCGCGATACGATACCGTGATGCCGGTGAAAGCGAGTCTGCGGATTATTGTAAACGTTCGCTGATTCGGTTAGCGCTGAGAGCTGCTCAGTACTTCGTCGGGCGAAAAAAAGCGGCTGCAGCAATCGATGCGGATGGGGAACTAGATCGGAACAAGGGAAAATGGGTGAACGAAACTTTGTCTCACGGGCACCGTCGATTCTTCAATTAAAAGATCTATCGCGCGCACGGCACGTATCGGGTTGCCTACTGTGTACACAAGGCAGGGAGACAATTTGCGCAGTT
The DNA here is from genome assembly GCA_033815515.1 of Cryptocheilus praepositus. Lineage (NCBI taxonomy): Eukaryota > Metazoa > Arthropoda > Insecta > Hymenoptera > Pompilidae > Cryptocheilus > Cryptocheilus praepositus. The sequence goes on along the minus strand of JAWWQZ010000035.1, from coordinate 15,951,438 downwards.
TGGCAAGTTTCCGAGTGACAATACAGCGTCAGCGGACGAGTAGTGGTCTTCCATTCGACTTTAATTTCCAGCGTTTGAGCGCGAGCGTATACATACTCCCAGTTGTTGGAAGTGCCACGGGCTTTGCAGATGCTCAGGACGATCCTGGGAACAGCTGTCCATCGGAACACCAAAAACGTGTTCGGACTTCGAACAAATGTCTCTTCCATACATTGCGAGGCGAAAGTTGTTCCAGACGTCTCGTGCAAAACAAGAGACGAACTGCGTACTCAACCCTTTGTGCGCACAAAGTACTTTCCGTGATGCGCTTCCGGCGACTCGAGGCTATTTTCATGATTCTTCGTTCATTACGAACGGTACGAGAAAAGCGTAGCTCCGTAACTTCGGAGATTCGCGTAAAAAACGTTACGTCTATTATTAGCGTTAGTTGCATTTGGCATTGCTATATACTCCGTATTTGTCACACAGCATTTTTCTTCGGTCACGATATTACCACTTTGACTGCCATGATAGTCACCGCTGACCGGCGCAAGAGATATTACTGAAGATCATCCAAAATATTCGCAATAAGTAGCAATAATTATTTTGTAAATGCAGTTATTGCTAGAATAGTGATGCGATACTTTCATCTCCAATACCTGCACACTATTTGCATTTTGCATAATTCAGTCAAACGCTGTAGTATTTTTCATAGCATCGCCGTTCTAATGCAGCAAAATACGCACGGCAGTCAACGTGTTAATAAAAATCTATTGTAACAGTTTCATGCCGTTTCGTCACTTCACACCGATACGCGTGAATAATAATATTTATCTCCACTTGATCGATATTACACGCAACGAGACCGATTGCAATAGGACATAAGTACCGAAACATAGAAACATAGAGTGCATTCATCCGCGTTATCTAAATAAATGAACGTACGTCGACGCGCGTACGATACGTCGTTTGTCAGGCGCGGTCGCGTTAACGATCGATAATGAGTTAGAACGCCGATGACGGAGACAAAGTTGAACGATTCTATCCGCCGCGCCGCGTCAAAAAAGCGTTCCGCGCCGAGTGTCATAACGGGCTGTTTAACTGCGATCACATGGCACTCGCAAATGACACCGCTACGGCGACGGCACGTATCCATGTTTTTCCTCGCGATCCCGCGGCACGATGAACTCGATCACCGGTTTTTCGGCGAAAATACAGCGGAGGAAAAATATGGAAGAGCCCGTCTGCCGATGACAATATTTCATTCGCGGTGAGAGTCATACGATCTCGTCTGCGCCGCGGACGGGGACGAAATCAATGGAGAGAATTGAAAAATAACAACGCGCGCATTCCGGCATATCACCGAAAAAGATAGGCGGAATGAGTGGAGTGACGAGAGCGTGAGAGAAAGGTGAACGAGGAGGGGGGTCAGGAGACGGAGTCAATTCAATGTCTATTACGAGGCTCGATTGAAAACGACGAGTGCGGTGAACAGTCATTTCCATTTTTTTATGTCTCACCCACAAAAACCGACGCTTACGATATTGCCATATTTTTTGCTCTCTCCGTCGCGCGCTGCGTCTCTCTGTCGGGCGTTCGATGAAATGCGGTCGCGCGGTTGGGATCCTGAATATTACAAAGGAATTATCAGCGGACCCGGCGAACGTGAGAATATTTTTCACATATTCCGTGCCAACGTGCGCGCGCGCATTCATGTCCGATACTGACATGTACGCTCTCTGAATCTAGCGAATTAAACCGACCGCACCGGCATGCGCTAAAACGTTATTCTGCCGTTTGGGCTCTTTTTCCGTACACGAGGAAGCTGTGCCTCTCCAAACAACGCGCGGATAGGCATACTTCGAATCATCTTGCTTGTAAACACCGATCAACAGCGCTCATGTGTCTAGAATCTTCTCCACGGTTCTTTCCACATTTTGGCTCCTTTGACGACAACCATAGACCCCGATTCTACCACAGCTTCCACTAGATTTCGGGTTCCGGCGCAGCTGTAAGCTGCTCCGAACGATGCGAGTATACGTGTATTTCCAAGTATCGCTTCTGGTAAATGACGTTTCTTAAGCCGCGGACGCGTGAAAACGACAAACTACAAAGGTAGTCACACATTTTTCTTCGAGCGGAATGCCCGGGCGAACGGTGCGCGTGCATTCCTCGAATCTTTCCCGTGGCCCTTTACGTTCCATTGAGACGGCCATTGTAAAACGGTCCGGTCTCTGACACAGACACCCCGCATTCCCCCTCGGATCCTTCGGCATCGCGGCACGGCTCGTTCCCTTTCGTTCTTTTCTTTTTCCCTATTTTCCAACCACCCGCCATGACCCGTTCTACTCCATAACCTTCGTGTAGTAAATATGTGGGAGGATGAATGCAGCTCAACATACCAGCCGGGTCTAATTCTTTCCAGGAGCTTTTCTGTTGGACGTTCTTGCCTGAAAATGGAACACCCGGGGGGTCGTCTACGGACACGTTTTCATGTTAATGCGCCCGGACGCTGCCCAATGAATTATTTTGACGGTAATGTGCCCCGAATTAATTACCCGTAAGAACGATAGTTTTTCTCTGTCAGACGGTTGATAATGTCTGGAGAGTCGTATGTATAAATCACCGTGTGTCTGCGGCAGGCAAAGTATAATGAGTTCAGTCCCACATAGTATTTGTGATGCGAGGAGTTCGGGGGTGGCAAAATAATTAAATCTACCCGTTCTTGTACCGCTGTCCGTAAAAATAAACGCTATCGCGGTAAACTCTCGTAGAACGCGAGTTTCTACAGCACGCTAAAGATGTTGCAGCAACTTTTTCATATAACACGACGCTTGTACAACGCGCCGTAATAAAATGCAGGATTTCACCGTGCACTTTAGTCGACCGTAGCATGGCTTGTTATCTCTGTTGAAACCGATTTCTTTTGTTTGTAGTTTCGTACAATGCGTAACGTATTAACCACGTCAGACATGAGTCTGCTGTAGGTCGAAATTGTAGTAACGCTTTCAGGTCTGCAGCTCGTATCCAATGTATAGACGGAAAAAGTGTGCCAGCCGAAGAACTAACGAAACTGGGTGGCGCGTCATTTTTAACTCATCGTCAACAACACTCTTTGTTACCACGGCACGTGGATCTCTCGATTCCGTTAGTCACGCTTTGTTTTCTAAGTCACGCGGGTCTACGTGCATCGCCGCGCTTGCATCTTGAGTAAGACGCAAGGATCGTCAGATTACAAAACAAACCGACATTGTTTGACGTCCAATTGAATGTGCGCGATAAGCTTTGCGTTTTCATAGAACCTCCAGAATATTCAAGCGTCATATTGACTCGAGCACGCGATTCGCTTGTTTAATTCTTAACCTAGGAGCTCAACCGTTTTCGTCAGTCCACTTGGAGTTGTACAGGAATTAATATTTATTAATATTAATGAATGCAGTAGTACTAGAGAGCGTGGTTGGCATGGCGACAAGAGGAGATCGTAAAACGCGTCTCGCTCGACAATTCGTGTCGAAGCGCTTAATACGGTACGCGTACACGAATAATCTACAGTACATTCCTGTATGTAACGCGTTAATGAAATCACCAACACAGCCAAAGATTGCCATGGTTTCGTGACGAGTATACTCGTCAAAAGCAGCTAACTGACTCAAACTTGAAACCATTGCCATGTAAGTAAAACAATTGACATTCCATAGATGATATTATTGGTTCGGGCCTTATCGTAGGATGGATTAACCCATTGACTGCCAACTACGAGATATCTCGTAGTAAGCATCTGTATCAAAAGTGTTTTTCTTTCAATAAAAATACTGTAAATGCCATACAATTTTACAATTACAATATTATATCAGTAACTTAATAATATTATATTTTGTAAAACTTCAGGTCTTCTTTGAAATAAAACTGTGGCACCCAGGGCAAGATGCGCTAAATTTGCGTGGCAGTCAATGGGTTAAAACAAGTACATTTGAACCTTCCAGAAATTGTATGCGGACAACTATTTCTCGCCACTCGTTATATACCGCTATCCATCTAACCACACCCGACCACTTCCGGTCCATGGCGTTCTCCAATCATCCAGGCCCGTAATTCGACGCTTCATTAACCGTTCTAGTGCCCTCTTGTTCGCGCTGCTCAGATTTAGTATCAAAAATTGCCACGGTGTTAAGCGGCAATGCTCAGTTGACCGTGCGTTCAATTTTGATTGTTATAAACCGAAACCATTTTTCATCGGATTAAAGCGTTAGATTTTCGACTGGATAATTGGATTATAGTATTTCTCGGCAAAGAGTCACGGAAGTGCGACCGCACCGGTTTGCATTATTTGCAATTATACGCGCCGCGTGACATTGTTCGACGCGGTTTTTAACAGTGACGGCTGCTGTGTATGTATCACGTAAACGTGACATGGTTTAATCAAAAATAGCTCGCAGGCGATAGTGAATGCAGGCGCATCCGAAAAATTGTAATAGGCCAGTGTTAAACATTGACGGTCGCTGTCACGTACGCGTGATTTCGATTTGTCCAGAATAATACGTTTGCGACAGCACGTGCGGGAACATCGACGATGGTAAAAAGTGCACATAAGTTATAATTGCAATTCTTCAGTTATGCTATATAAAATGAAGTAATGAACGAATGAACATACTATATCCCCAACATCATACTTATGATCGCAGTAACACATATCTATCTTCATAGTTCTTGTTGACCATTTTCACCGAAGACATATATATGACTATGGGCCATACCAGTAGTTTACGCCGGCCACATATATTCGCCTATACTACTTAAGGGTTTAATGTCCTCAACTACGGCAACATAACAAGTACGTCCCTATCTCACCCATTGCCTTACCATTTTTGCGCCCCATGTTCGACCGCTCTTTTTTAACACTTTGACTACCACGGTGATCAGCGGTGACCGCCGCAAAAGATTTTACTAAAAATGCAAAAAATTCGCAATGAAGCCTATTTGCAATCTTGTAAAAACAATTGATATTGGAACGGTGCTTCAATACTATGGCTTCTAACAACTCTGCGTTACCTTCTTATTGCACGATTTAACCATATTCTGCAACATTCCATCGCATCGCGGTTCTAGCATAGCAAAATACGTTTGGTTGTTAACGTGTTAAAATCGTCCGAACCTTTCGATACGGTAACGGATCAAAAAGATCCCTGGCACAGAACCACTAAAGAAGAAGAAAACAGAGCTTGCGCGTTCACGTGCGCAAGTGCGCGGCCATATATCGAACTCGCGGTCTTTGTCGTCTCACAAAGCGTCTCATGAGGCGTCTCGGAGGAAAGTGGGGCGCAGCGGAAGGAGTGCAAGCGAGTTGAGAGGAGACAGAAGCCGAGCAAACTGAGCGAAACGTGGGAGGGGAAGCGTCGAAGAAGTGCAGAGGAAGAGGCGAGCGTCAATAATACGCGAGGATAAGGCAGCGGGCACGCGACCTACATTCCGCCGGCAGGTGAGTCTTGCCTTACCTTACAAAAGAGAGACGGAAGCGGACGACGCGTTGCGCAACACTCGCGGTGCCCCGAAATAATGAGTGCGCGATAGCGAGGCATGTTGTGCGAGGTAAGTGCGGCAGCGCTCAGATCGGGAGCAGATAAGAGACGGGGATAAGTTCGTCGATGCACGCTGGTCGCACGTTTCGCTAATGTCTTATTGATATTGAACAGTGCGATTCTGGATGTGTGGGTGTGCGGGTGAAAAGAAGTTATTTTGCGTTGGTTTGGGCTAATATTTGCTTTTTCTTCGGTTATTACCACCTTGCAATACTTTTAATGTGATTTAACCCTTTGAATGATATGGACGCATATATGCGTCCGCCGAAAACTATCGGTGTCAACTATGGGCGCATGTATGCGTTCCTAATCGTTTCGATTTCTTAGTTATTGCAGCCACAATTATCAATTTATGAGATGAATATAGATGCGCTCTGTAGGATCAAGAAAACGGCTGCAGACGCGTCGGATTAAAATAAGGCGATAGAGGTCCATATAAAAGTCGGCGCGGTTTGCGACGCGAATTCAGTACAAATGCGTTTTCTTATCGTTTACCGAGTCTAAGAGTTCAGATCAGTTTGTCCGGCAATTCCGAATTGCCATAGTCTTATTTTCATTTAATTTTATTTTATATATTAGTGCAATTTACGAGATGAATATAATTCCATGCGTTCTTTATCGAATCATTTTCTTGCATTATTTCATTTGGCGCAAATGAAGAATTATCATTAGAACATAGTTGCCTCTTGCATAATCAAGCAATAAATTTGGCACTAGCGAAAAGTGTTTTATCCTAAGCGAATGCATTGGCCGGAAGTATTCAGCAGTCAAAGGGTTAAGTGATCATTATGCAGAACGATCGAAATGGCAAATATCGTCCGGCTAATGATGGGAATGTCAGCGAAATATGGGTGATTCTAATTAAAAAAAAAAAGGGAAATAGTAGTCTGCGATAAACTTCAGAATGAAAGCAAGAATGACTGTAAGATGGACCTTATAAAGAAACAGCAGCAGTTTGAATAAGTAACATTCGTAGCTGTGCCGATCGCATTTAATTCCTTATCGCACGATTTTTCTACACTTGCTGCACACGTTGGTACGAAGGTTCAGCGTGTCGACTTTCATTGACGAAAAACGTGGCAGACGGCACGCGTATCTGTTGGCGGAACAAAGAGAAGATAAAGCAGACTTTTCTACGAAGATGAATCATACAATTTTCGCCGATTTTTATGGCGGGATTTACTTGCTTTTACGTTGTGCATCGGTCGTGCTGGATAAACACAGGCACTGAGCACACTTGCGCGTTTTCGGTACAGCGATTAGATTAGCCCGTTACGGGTGAAAATAAGATATCCACCCCGGGCCCGTTTCCAAAGACACAATAGCCTTACAGATACAGCCGTGAAAGCGTTCTTAAGATACAAAAGTCGGCTATCGCCGAAACCAGCGCCATAAAGGTTAGAGGAAAACACGAATCTCTTCCTGCAAACAAGAACGAACTTTCCTGAAGAAGAAAGCGCACGCTATTCGAGAGATTGCCGTAACGGTACGAGTGCGGCAAAGATCGTCGACACGAAGGATTTTCAATGATCTGACGATAATTTAGCACGCCCGATAGCGCCGCGCAATTATACGGCTGCTACGTATTATTTATGTAATTACCGGGCCGTCGCAGACACAGAGAAACGCTGCGGATATACGGCGCGCGCTTTATGAGTCTGATATAACGAGTTTTACGGAATTTATTCCCCCGACAGAAGAATGACGGCTGAATTTGCGGACCGGCCAGCCTGACCCATGAAGCTTCGCGCAAGTGTGAAAGTAAATGCGTAATCAATCGCCGCGCGCATACCGACGGGCGGTTCATTAGGCAGCGAATAAAGTAGTTAATTAAGGCGCCTTTGACAATGCGGAACACACTCGGCTTGTGCGTTCGTATCAACGATAAACCGTAGCGAGTAGAAAACGTTTGTCGCTGGCCGAGAGTTCAAAAGTACGCATAAATCTCGACCTGCAGGTAGTCAATTACGTACTGGTAGTAAAGAGCAAATAGCATGTCATGTCTCGTTATTCATACGACGCTATAAGTTTATTGAGCGAGTCGCGCGGGGGCATAAATAGTCGAATATCTAACGGCGTCCGCGTTACGGCAATGCGAGAAGTGGAAAACACACGAAGTCGGGCGCGGAACTGTGTTGTGCCAGCTCATGTGGAAACAATCGCTGCGAAAAATTCGTTTCGCAAGGCAGGAAGCGGGAGCGGAGGAAAAATTTGAAGTGTCTCGTGGCCGGTGCCCCAAGTCCCACGAATCTGATACGCTTCCGAGAGTACGTGTTGTCGAATAGTCGAGCGATGTTGCGCGAAAAATGACCGGCGTTGTTTGGACATCGCGAGGATCGTCTTCGAGGGTACCACCTTCTTCCTGCCATTGTCACGCGCGAGTGTTTAATGTTTCGACCATTTAAACAGCCGTAACCGCGATCCGCTATCCAGTTTCAGTGTTTAGCTGCGTCGCTCGGGCGGAACTGCTCGTAACAGCGCACATGAACAGTGGCGTAGAACTATAGTGGGATCAATAATGTCAACTGATTCAGCGCGAGATGTCTGTTTCCCTTATTTAGAAATCTGATCATGCAGTCCGCTACTCGACAGGGCAGAATTGCATAAAGTATGTAGAAGGTCGAGATGGAGGCGATAGCGGTGAAGATGTGGTTTTTCAAAAATGTGATGTCTTGATGACACTCTGTTGTTAACGGTTTAATTGTCTGTGATGCAGACACGCGAGGGGTTGACGTTTGGTGAAGGAAGTGAATTAGTACATTTGCGGCCACTGCGGCCGAGAAGGAAATAATGTTGATATGAACTAGTTATTTACAAGTTTAAAGCCCTTTTCACTTGTAACTAGTGGAATGATTGACATCGACCAGAGAGATTGCCTTTGAAAATGATGTCGAAAAGACAGGTGTCATTCATTTTTCAATTTTCACAATCTTTTGTAATATAATTGCCCGTCAACGACGCGTCGATAAGGAAAAATAACTTTTCTTCTCCGCAGAGTCCTTCGCGCATGAAATTTCCGTGTGTGTAATATTTCCAAATCTTCCGAGAGAAAACATGTTAAGACAAACTCCACAAATCCTGTCACGTTCAGTGCCTTCATGCAGATAATCTAATTTACAAATGTTCTGATTTCATCGCTCACAGCCAACATACTTCCCGTACAAATATCTTCTAAAATCATTGTAATTTCTACATAAACATCTGATTTACAAATTTTCCGACTTTATCACTCCCAGCCAACATATTCCCGGGCGGCCATTCCATAACATTACTCCAATTCCGTGATAAAACTAAGAGAACCAGAGAAACAGCCGACGGTAAGTATTCCCTGCTGTTGCTATGCGCCCAAAAATGTAAAAACCGTCCACCCATCAACGAATAGACACCCAGCGACAAGACCCTTTCATCAACTCTTCACCAGCGTACATTAGAAACCGTACATTACCGCGAACAAACAATCGCACACATTCGCCTTACATAATCGGCCGTCTTCCGTGCGTTATATCACTGTACCTGACTTCTTCGTATCACAGCACAGCGCTTCCCTGTATCAGCGAATGAACCGCCGCGTCAAACGTTAAACACGGAGGCTACCCACGCTGTCCGGCCGCTTGCATTTAACGAACGCGCGGCCGTCGTGCACGTCCAACTTCGCTGAGGGCATGAATTTCGCAGAGTCGCGCGAATGGACGCTCGGCGACCGGAAATAATCCGTGTCCCGATCGGCTAATAGGGTCAAGGGTGTCACGGGATGTAAATTCAAATGCAAATGTCGCCGTTTTCGCCGCGGGCTCGCGAACGACAAGGCGGATGCGAGAAAAGAAGCACCGTTGCACGCGAAGACATGTCCGCCCTGCGCCGTGCAGCGTGAGATATGCACGCTTACGCAACGATCGCACTTGCGCCTGTGCGCATTAATACGTTGACTGCCGTGGTGGTCACCGGTGAGCGGCGCAAAAGATTTTACTAAAAATGCAAAAAACTCGCAATGAAGCCCATTTGCAATCTTGTAAAATAAAATTGATGTTGGAACGGTACGTCAATACTTTGGCTTCTAACAACTCTGCGTTACCTGTATTTTGCACGATTTAATTGTACTCTGCAGTATTTCATCGCATCGCGATTCTATCATAGCAAAATACGCTTGGCAGTCATGTTCAATAGAATAGCGCGCATCAAAATATGCCCTTCTAAACTTGAAGACTTGTTACTTATAAGAATCAACGAAATGATTTAACACATTGACTGCCACGGTGGTCACCGGTGACCGACGTAAAAGGTCTTGCGAAAAATTCGAAAAATACCCAATCGGTAGCATTTATAATTTTGTAAATGCAATTAATATTAAACAATGGTTCAATTCTTTGGTCTCCCATACCTTCGCATTATTTGAATTTTGCACAATTCAATCATATTGTGTAGTACTTCATCACATTGCGGTTTTAATATAATCAAATACTAGTATTCGGGTGGCAGTAAAAAACTTGATTTCAGTACTTGCGGGATAAGTTAGTAGGTATTTAGAAAGATATGTCACAGGATATAATAATGCTGTTAATTTGTTACCAAAGAAACTTTAACCATGCGTCACTACAGAATATTTGAAAAAGAAGAAATCATTTTCGGCGCGCACACTTCCTAGATACTCCATTGCTGAGGAAAGATTTTCAAGTGAATGCATGTTCCGAAACGTTTCGATGTAAACGTGTTTATCTTCTGCTACGATAAGAAACTATATTTCCAGTATGATTTTCCCATATAGATTTTCAACTCGATGGAAATCCGTAGGCATTTTATTCAAAATGTCATAATCTTCTACTACAATAAGAAACAGTATGTCCAGTACGATTTTCCCATATAAATTTTCAACTCGATGGAAATCCCTAATATTTTGTTCAAAATGTCATGATCTTCTATTACGATAAAAAAGCATTTACGCGTGGTATAACAGCGCGCGTGACCTGACGGAGAATTTCGTATAAACTTGCGTGGCAGTCAACGTGTTAAGGTCCACCAGAAGGCTACTATAAATTCGTTGGCTAGACGCTGTCGCGGAAATGTTCGCGCTGCTTGTACGCAATCCGTGTGCGCCGAGGTTCCTTTCACAGTGGATTACGTTTCGGCCGTTGTTCTTGCCGATTCGACGTACGGCAATGCGGTAACTAGTTTTCCGTCGGCGGGGAACGGTTGTTGGAATTGTGTACGAGGTAAAGGTTGCGGATGCGTGTCGTGGGACTGCATCGGAAAAATTCGAGGTTTTACACGGCGTGTACGTGAAGAAGGTGCGAAGTAAGAGGACACGATGGAAAACGTTGGGGTTTATGGTAAAATCCGACTGTTCGCAGCCATTATTATTTCAGAAAAAATATTTCGGCAGTTTTTCGACGAGGCAATCGATAGATTGGCCGTTATCTAAGGTCCGGCGATAAAAAGGGCGATTGTATTCGAAAGCGTATCATGATATCGCATTGCAAGAGTTAATTGTTTTCCGTGGCATTTGCGTAAAGAAGGTACGATGTAAGAGAACACGGTGAATAATGTTGCGAAAGTATCGATGTTGCGTGGAAATGCAAAAGTTCGGTGGACAGAAGCTCTTCTGCCACTTATAATAAAATCGGACGGTTCATTTTAGTAGCACGTATACACCTAGTATTTATTTTAGCATCACGCAAACATATATTCCCGTCCTCTCGCACATTCCAAACAAATTTTTTGATGAAATCAATTTTTTTAAATTAAACAATCTCACAATTTTAGTTTCGCGTGAAACACATGGTGAATTCTCACGAACAAAATCCAGCGATATTTTGTATTGCACGTCTATAAAGTTTTTCGCCACTAAACAGATATATTTATAAAATAGTTTTTCTCGGCAGCATTGCATTTAATCATAGCGAGATAAATTTACGCGCACTGTTGATCATGCTGTATGTATACTCCGGCGATATAACAATCGATCGCTGAATCGGTTGATTATTGACAGTGACATGACATGCGCTATTCTATGAAATCGCGCACAAGATCGCGACGTTCATTCACTCGTTGTCAGGAGAATTAACCTAGTTCGAGTCTCGAAAGGAGTAATTGCTCGGTAGCGTGACACATGCTAATTACGTCCTGCGCGGCGATTAATAAGAAAAACGTTGAAACGCGCGTCCACGACAAACATCCATAACGTCATGAGCTTCGATGTCCGATTGATCGAGGAAAAAATCAATCGCGTGTTACGCCAGCGGAAGCAGAAAGCGTCCTTCGACTCGCTCGACATTTACATCATCACGCTCGCGTAATTGCCGCATAAGGAAACGTGTTGCGGGAAAGAAACTCGCACCGGTTCGGCCTGGCGTGCACTAATTTGCAAGGGCGTCCGATGTTAACGACGGAAATCTTCTGCCGCGTCGAATTGCGGGTATACAGTGAGCCCTCCATTTACGCGGGTTGTTTGTTCTATGGGAACAATGCAAATGGAACCATGGAAATTCATTTCAAATGTGGAACCGTTTCACGTAGTCAAATATGCACTTACTGAAGTAGAAAAGAAATTAGAGGGTTCTTGAAAAATGTTGGCGACAAAAACAGACTCTTTCATGTAAGTGTTATTTATTTTATAGTTTAGTGTTGATTTGTAGTATTATTGTAGTATTTATATCACTGTATATACTATATATTGTAGTATTTGAAATCACTTTCGCTCATCTAAGCATTTGGTGACACAAGCGCTTTAAAATGATTCCGCATAAATGGGGGGATTACTGTATTTGTAACATATATAATATAGAAAAGCTGTGTATATTCTTTCATATCGGACGAATCAAATCACAATAGTGTCGCTGAACTAATCATCACAGAGTCCTTACAGAAATCATTGCATCGATTACAACTATGCACAATTCATAGTACATCAGGCATTCCTCAGCTAGCGCAATCTACGCACGCCAATGTACTAGAAATCTTGAAAAACAACTTCTGCGCCAATGTCGCAGAAATCGTCAGCGCATCATCGCGTCGTCAGGCCATACATAGTCACGACCAAGTACCCCGACTCATTAATTCTCCCTTCATCGCTCATGAAACTTAATTCGCGAGTAACGCGTCGCAATTTAATAGTTTTCGAAAGCCATCGTTTCGCTACGCAGCACATCGAACAGACATAACAACGACGAGGACGGCGTCGGCGATGAAAGCAAGCCGTGGCCGGGAGAAGCGATAAGAAAAATGCGAGAAACACGACGGTCGCGGCTGCTGACGTTAACGAGGACGACGTTTGCGACGTGTGCACGTTCGGTCAATGAAAATCTGGTGCGCGATCTTAATCCGAAGTGTCGAATGTCAGGTTCGGTTCGATGCGTCACGCGCGCACCAACGGAACTGTGCATTAAGGAGAACCACGGGCCGATTATTAATCGCCGAGTACTTTAATGCTTCAATAATGATACGTTTGCGCGTTCGCTTCCGTTGTTGGGCGAAACGCGAACGTCGCATGCACGGTGCAATTAGCAGGCCGAATTCGTCTGAGGTAGGTGTGTCTCGAAAGGAGTACGCCCGTTTCATAATAACCGCTCGCCTAATCATTCATGATGCGCTGCTTACGTACTCGCAAGCGCACTACAATTATACTAATATTATACCAGGCGGTAACGTTCGAGTGGCAGCGTTCGTAAGTCACTCCTTACGCATGCGACCATCTTATAAACACGTTCTTATCGAGCATCGCCTGTATGCAATCATTCCGGTGTGCAAGATCAATACAACCGACACCTCTAGTCAGCACCCCGGTACCGACCCGCTAAAAACAAACGCTGAGCTGACCCAAAAAGATACCTCTTGGCACTGCTCAACTACGCAGGAATTTCTTTGTTATTTATCATGTCTTAGTTCATGACTACAGGGGAAGTTTAATGTGATTAACTTTCAGATTTGGCGCCGATTGTATCCGGGATCGATTAAATGCTTATAGTGTCCACATTGATATTTCTACGCGATGTAACGTTATGCTTGCCACAGATTATAATAGATATAATAGGTTATCTAAGCATTTTCATGGCGGAATAGCGAGATCTTTTCAATTGACATTACATCGAAGACAATCTAATTTATGCCATATGCACCTGTTTAATACTTATTATGAAATAAGATACTCAGATTATAATATATATAATAGATTATCTAAGCATTTTCACGACTTTTCAATTTATATAAAATCGACTATATGAACGCGATAATACTTATGAAATAAGATTGGGTAAGCCGAAAAGTAAATACGGACTGCAACATCAACTATACGCATGCGATGACATGCGTCCTACTCTCGGTAAAATATACTAATTTTTACGTTTCTCATATAATACAACAAAACAATTATTACGCAACTCTTAAAGAAGTGTACAACAAGAGAATCCCAATGTAGCGTTTAAACACGTAAGTACAAAAACCGAACACTACCAATGTCCATGTGCACATTTTACTACCGTCCCTTCTTCGTAACGAAAGGGTTAAAGGACGCCTAGTATATCGCGCGCCCTATTTCGGGGGTGTGTCGTTCGGCACGTGTGAAAAATTGTCGCGTCACTCTATGGTGTGCATCACCATAACGAAAGAATTAAATGCCGCGCGACCGAAACGTAGGAAAGACGACGATGCGGCTTGGTTCTGAACGCGTTGTGCAGAGTCGGAGGGGAACAATATCCTCCCGACGTTACGTGCAGACATTATTCATTAGCCTATTGTTTAGCCCCGACGAAAAGCACGCCCCGAGTGAGAAAGGAAGGACGGGGTCTCGCGAGGATTCGGGCTGCGCGAACAACGTGTGCCGGGAGTTTGCTTTTTCCGCGATACGCCCGAAATTGCATAACGAACGTTCGAGGCTGCTGTTGCGTTAACATGCAAATCGGCCCGCGGAAAGTGTCAGACTGCCCGTCGGATCGCTGCTATTCGTGGAAATGATTGCGCTTTGCGAGAGAGGAATATTGTTGACTAGGGAGCTGCGGTGAAGGGATGCGAAATAAAGTTGTTCGTTCCTTCGTGTTCGGAAGTTGAACAGTAACTAAAATGGTCGTGTTTGGTACCGGTTGTTATGGCGGGACGTGCCGATTTGATAGTTTGTGCAGAGAAACGGGGATGATATATAAAAGTATGTTTCAGGTACGGACTTAACACTAAACGTACCAAGCGGGGTCAATGACCCCTTTCAAAATTTTCTTTAAAATCGCCCATTCATTGTATTTTCTTCCGATCATTTGACTTTCTGTAAATTCTTATATCATTCTTTCTAAAAATCAACATTTATTTCATAAAGGGTCAAATAACCCCTCATGGTAAGAATAGGTAGGTGTAAAGTACCGGTACGTTTAATGTTAACCGTTTGCCCCGAAGGTTTCGTGTCGAAGAGTCCCAGTGCTTTGATCGCAATGCGCTATTTATTTAAACGCGCACAATTTTACTGATAATTATATTGCGAAGAGAGGATGTAATGTAAGAAATGCGATTATTCGTTCCTTTCTACTCGAAAGTCGGACAATAATTAAAATGCTCTTATTTGTTACCGGTTGTTATGACAGGACGTGCCAATTTGATGGCGTGTGTCGTAAAACAAACACGATGCTTAAAAGTATGTTTCGTGTACCGGCTTAATCGACTTAGTATGAATTCATGTAGAGCGCTATATGTTAACGTAATACTCTGGGATTGCGACTGTTGTCTCGGTTATAATGCACGTGTGATGTAATATGTCGCGAAGAGGGGAAGTGCAATTTTGCATATTACAATCCTGGCAAGTTTATATGATAATTGAAACCAGAAATTTAATAGCACGGATATATTGAAATAATAATAAATTTTAGTGTAATGAAATTGTAATAATCATAAATAATATTAAATTCTAATGTTCTTTTCTTTAAAAGCTTTATTGCAATTCGAAAACCCAAGGAATGGTAAATCTCTTTATTAGTTGAAAATATGACTAAGACTTTATTCAAAAATGCTTAACTTTATTTAAAAAACTCTCAGGAAAACAGTCAATTACAAAATTCCCAATTTTTTAAATATTCTCATTATTCTCAACATCAACATTTTCAATTTTAAAAAAGAGTAAATGTGAATTTCACATTAAAACTCATTAAAATCGTCAATTTTCAAAAGAATGCAAATGTCAACTTCACATTAAAACTCCCGTAAAAAAATAGCAATTTTACATTAAAACTCATTAAAACCGTCGATTTTCAAAGGTATGCAAATCTATGTAACGCGAAGGGCGAGCAGCGTCAACCGATAAAATAAATTCCTGATCAGCGAGCACCAGCGGCACTGAAACACCTACAGCAAATTTTCCGATAAAGTTCGTGTCACACTCTCCGCCGACAAAATCACCACCATTCCTTAGTTTTCGAATAATAAATTCGGCAATCAGGTGACGCGCGTTTGAGTACTTATGCGGTAAGTTACTAGGTATTTGAAAGATATTTCACAGGATATAATAACACTATTAAATTGTTATATAAGTAACTTTAACCATGTGTTACTACAGAAAGCATATTTGAAAAAAAGAAACAATTTTCGAAGTACACGCTTTTCAGATACTTCATTCTTAAGGAAAGATTGAAAATGGATATTCCGAAACGTTTCGATGTAAACGTGCTTATTTTCTGCTACGATAAGAAACAATAGGTCCAGTACGATTTTCCAATATATATTTTCAACGCGACGGAAATTCCTATGCATTTTTTCAAAATGTCATAATCTACTACGATAAATAATTCACGCATGGTATAGCAGCGCGCCTCGCAGAGGTTTTCTTATAAACTCGCGTGGCATTGGACGTGTTACTAAGGAAACCCCGCAAAGAAAACCAAAAGCGATGCCAGTTTATCGCTTTTCAGTTTGGAACATTGCAACGCGTCGACGTGCCGAGAGTATCGTGCCTATCCGCGAGTTTTTGCCCGCCGTTTTTTAATACGCGAGCCACTCCCAGCGCTATGAGGCCGGAAAGAGGCGAAAAACGACGTGCGCCGGACTTTTCTAGCCACGAAAAGCGAGCGCTGAGCTGATCGTTATTAAATCGACTTTTCCGCGGCAGAGTTTGCCCGGCGCGCAGCATGTTAATAACTGCCTTTAATTGAGGATCGTTTAAGAGTGTGCAACGCCTATCGGATAAACGTGCTCGCGCCGGGCACGCGAAAGGTCGCATTTTTTCAGGACACTATGGCCGATCGGATCTCGTTATTATAATTATCGGGGGGCGAGCGCTGTTTCAGCTGGAACGCGGGCGCATTTTTTATGTCGTGCTCGGGGAATCACAAACGGACGAGTGAAAGTTTACTTTGCCGGCGAGTGCGCGCTGCTCGAGTTGAGACGTGCCGTTCAGCGCGTGTAGCAGATGCCATGTGGCAGTGGGGGTCACATGCGACCCATAGGACCGATTGAGGTACTCGTTAAATTAATGTTTTTTTTTCGTGAAATATTCTGTACAATCATGTATCAATGTCTAAATACCGATGCCAATGGCGGTGGGGTCACTTGCGACCCGTAAGATCTGTTCGGACCGATTGAGGTACTCATTGTTAAATTAATGTTTTTTTTTTCGTGAAATATTCTGTACAATCATGTATCGATGTCTAAATATCGATGCCAATCGCAGTGAGGTCACTTGCGACCCGTAAGATCTGTTCGGACCGATTGAGGTACTCGTTGTTAAATTAATGTTTTTTCGTGAAATATTCTGTACAATCATGTATCGATGTCTAAATACTGATGCCAATGGCAGTGGGGGTCACATGCGACCCGTAGGGTATATACGGACCGATTGAGGTACTCGTTGTTAAATTAACGTTTTTTCGTGAAATATTTTGTACAATCATGTATCGATGTCTAAATACCGAAACGTTGCGAACTGTGTCATCATGTAGTTGCTGCAAGGAATAGAATGCAATCGGTAAGAAATCGTACTGTAACAGTACTGACCATTGTCCTGATAGGTTGCATTTGCGTTTGCCGTGTTTCAATGCAAAATATCGCGATATGCCTTTGGGATTACGAAAAAGAAGAGTGTATGCCATAAAGAATAGTATTGCCTATATATTATGTAAAGTATTTTAATGAAAGTTAATGCGAATATGTGTGAAACTATATATTCCAACGTTAATTTGTTCGGATAAAAATGTTTGCTTTATTCTGTACTGCATAACCTTCTACACATTTCGTCTAGTCACGATCTTTTGCCGCTTTGCAAAAACTCTAAGGCACGAGATATTTTAATTAAATTCAACTCGCATACATTTAAACTACACATTCCAACGATAGTTTGTCAGACAAAAATATTTTCTTTGTTCTATACTGCATAGCCCTCTACATATCTTTTCTTGTCACGATTCTTGCCGCTTCGCATAAACTCTAAGGCACGAAATATTTTAATTAAATTAAACTCGTACAAACATTAAACTATACAATTCAACGAATCATAATTCCGACCTCTGCCGTTTTCTAAACCCTCCAAGGCACATCTCATACACAGAACTCGCCTACAACCTCACCGAACGTCCACGAAACATGTCGAAGCAGGAAATGTCTCTGCCGGCGAAGGAAAAAGGCTTAACTACTGATAAATGACTGCCACTGTGTCGCGTAACTGTCCTCGCGACAGCTAATGCGCGGCAATTTGTACGCGGCCGATAATTACCCAAATAATATGTCTCAGCCGCGAAACAGCTCCGCGCAAAATGTTTCCCCCCGGGGGTTTAGGCGGATTTAGAAAGGAGCGGCGAATCGTTATTGCCAGACAGTTCTATTTCGGTACGATAAAAATCGCCGTTAAGGTGAGAAATCGGTTGCCCCGGTGCACTCGCGTTGCCTCACGAAGTGTGGAATACGGGTCAGTTATCGGGGATCGATACGAGGTAAGAGTGAGCCAACGTCTAGACTTCTTGCAACGTTAATTACGTTTATTACGCGGAGGCCTATTTGCATCGCGAGCGCGCGGGAACGAAGAAAGCGAGGGTCGGCAAAAAGCGGCGACTATTAGATGGCGGGGTGCTTCTAAAAGGCGAGCTAAATGAGCGCACAATGGGCCGAAACGTCGAATGTGCGTCAAAGCGTTCGCGTACTTTCGAGCGGATCGATGCCCGCTTCGGTACCTTGCCTCGATGCTAATTGCGCACGGCTGACCGCAGGTGCCAGCGGAAAAAGATAGATCGGCAAAAATCGCCACGTAGATGTGCCGCGTGACACTATCCGTTCTGCATCTGAAATTGCCTAATTAATTGCAGAACGCGACGTTTATCGCGGATGGATCGAAGTGTACGACGAGGATCGACGAAATCGCGAAGCCGATCTACCTTCTTGTTACTTAATTGCATTGACGTGACGTTGATGTGTAATAGCGTAGGATCAGTTTAAAGCGTCGGTGCACAAAATTCGTATTGGCAAGGAGTGAACGTGCATAATTGATGGAATGGAGCGAAGGTTACTGCGGATAATTAATTAGGGACGAATACAGGGTTGAGAAGGTAAAGAGACAAAATTTCAAACGCCTTACGTGGTGCGGTGAGAATAAACACGGAAATGTGGTAAAATCACGTTTGGGATGCAGTGCGTTTCTGTGTGAGATTACGAATTATATTTGTTTGGTATCGTTAAGTTTATTTTAAAATACAATTAATGACGGGTAGGATTAATTTAAAGCGTCGGTGCACAAAATTCTCATCGGCAATGAGAGAATTAATTAGAAACAAATAAAGGAATGAAGAGATAAAATATTAAAAAATAGTGCGCTTCTCTGTAAAGTTGTGAATTATATATACTTGCAATCGTTAAGTTGATTTTAAAATACAATTAATTACGAGTAAGACTAATTTAAAATTCCGGTGCAGGAAATTCGTATTGGCAAGGAGTGAACATACGTAATTATTGCAATGAAGCGAAGGTTACCGCGGATAATTAATTGGAAACGAATAAAAGGTGGAATAGACAACATTTCAAACGTCTTACATACCGCGATATAGTAACACCAAGCATGAAAGTATATTAAAATCACGTTGATGCGACCGTAGTGCATTTCTATGCGAAGATACGAATTATATTTATAATACTTCCAATCGTTAAGTTTTGTTTTGAAACACAATTAATTACGATGCCTGTTTGTGTTAAACGACCGCATTTAATATAATCTGACGAATATTTAGAGTCTGGGAACCTTTGACGGTATAGAGATAGAAGAAAAAGAAACACGATGCAGTACGCCGTAAACGTGTTCAAGAAGAAAGAGCGTTCTTAATGTTGCGATTAAATTGTGCGATAGCCACGCGAATAATCGATGATCGATCAACGGAGAAACGCGAATCAATGCGATCCACGTCGCGTCTGTCGATTCTTGCATATTCATTAAACCGATGTACGCGCTCTTAACTAGGCGGAATATCTGAACGGACAAGGTGGCATTAACTGATAAATATCATCAGCCGATACGGCATCCTTGTCAGAGAAAATTACCTAGTAAATGTATAACGCGTTAAGTAAACTAGTAATCTTTATCGCTGGCATGCCATTCCTAACTTTCACCTTACACATTTTCCACACGTTCGATCCAAGACGGTATTGTGTACAGAATATAAATTATGACCATAATTCCGCTCTATAACTCAAGATACCGTGCGCGCAGGTTCGAAAAGAATAAATTTTACAGTAAAAGGATTAACGCTTTCTGTCGTCTAACTGATTTACGTCCCATTCTCGTTCCTTCCACTTCTATTCAGCTTATCAACGCAACTGATTTATCTACCGTGTCAATTGGACACACGATACTCCAAAGTATTTTCACTTCCTCACGTGCTCCACGCCACAACGCGTTAACCCTTTGCAGGCCTATGTTCATTGTGATAGAGAATTTTTGGCCTGTCGTAAAGCGATGCCAGTTCTCCCAGGAATGTTTCTCGTAGTAGCATAATTAATGCGTTTAAACCGAAAGCAGATTAGATGATAAAGTACATAAAACATTCGACAACATTATGCAAATATATTTCACAAGAATGCGGTGCTTCAACAAACTTGATATCACTACGCGTCGATTGTTCAACGTAAGAAAATGCAGAACGCGGAAGTTTAAAAATCCCATCTACATCAATGACGCTAAAGAGAGTTATCACCGTACGTTCGACAACACTGTTGAAGTTTCACGGTCTACCAAGAGTAATAAGCATTAAGCAATAAGCACGTTTCCTTGACAAAACTCCGTACGTCGCACAGAACCAATGCAAGAATTCTGTCGATACCACTACGCGTCGATGGTTTAACACAAGAAAATGCATAACGTGAAAAATGCAAAATCCTATCTGCATCAATGACACTAAACAAAATTATCATCGAACGTTCGACGATACTATCGAAATTTCACGGTCCGCCAAGAGTAATAAGCACTAAGCTATAAGCACGTTTCCTTGGAAACTCCGTACATCGCACAGAAGCCAATGCAACAATTCTGTCGATACCACTACGCACCGATGGTTCAAGATAAGAAAACACGTACACAACGCACAACACGGAAGACTAATGATCAGCTGCATTAACGACACTAAACCAAATGACCCTACATCGAATGTTCGACATCGTCTAAATTTTCGCCAAGCGTAATAAGCACTGAGCAATAAGCACTTTTCCTTGACAAAACTCCGTACATCGTACAGAAGCCAATGCAACAATTCTGTCGATACCACTACGCGTCGATGGTTCAACGTAAGAAAACACGCATACAACGCACAACACGGAAGACTAATGAACAGCTGCATCAACGACACTAAATGAAATGACCGTACATCGAATTTTCGATATCATCTCAATTTCGCGGGCCGCCAAGAGTAATATAAGCACTAAGCAATAAGCACATTTCATTGACAAAACTCCGTACATCGCACAGAAGCCAATGCAACAATTCTGTCGATATCACAACGCGTCGATGGTTCAATGTAGGGAAACACGCACGACGCACAACACGGAAGACTAATGATCAGCCGCATCAACGACACTAAACCAACATCGAGTCTTCGACATTTTCTAAATTTCGCGGTCCGCTGCGGCTTAAGCATGCGTTTCCTCCGCAATCCCAAGCAAACCTTCGCAGAGCCGGTGTACAACATACGCATCACTTCGCCGCTACCTCCCGCGCCGATTTTTCATCGCGTAAGAAAAGGCGCGGCGCGAAAAATGCAAAATTCCATCTACATCAATAACACTAAACAAAATTATCACCGAACGTTCGACAACACTGTCGAAGTTTCGCGGTCCATCAAGAGTAATAAGCACGTTTCCTTGACAAAACTTCGTATATCACACAGAAGCCAATGCAACAATTCTGTCGATACCACTACGCGCCTATGGTTGAAGATAAGAAAACACGCACACAACGCACAACACAGAAGACTAATGATCAGCCACATCAACGACACTAAACCAAATGACCCTACATCAAGTCTTCGACATTGTCTAAATTTCGCGGTCCGCGCGGCTTAAGCATGCGTTTCCTCCGCAATCCCAAGCAAAGCTTCGCAGAGCCGGTGTAAAACATACGCATCACTTCGCCGCTACCTCCCGCGCCGATTTTTCATCGCGTAAGAAAAGGCGCGGCGCGGAAGATTGATGGTCCGCAACTGTCGTGCCGTCGACGAATAGACAAGCGCCGCTAATACCGTCGCATTAGTCACACTCACTCAGACTTCCGTTTCATAATTACGTCCGTCCGGCTACCCTTTGCGCGATGACAAGAGACGTCGGTCACTCTTCTTGGCCTCGTCGATAGAGCGAGTCCGCCCGAGCTGACAATGAGCCCTCTCCCGCGGCCGAACTGGCAATAATTATCGACGCTAATTGAGACTAACGAGCCGCGAGTAGACGTTGCGCCCGAGCTACCGAGGGTTATTGCCTTTAAAGTTCCTCTAACGAGAGGCCCCGACGTACTGCCAGCCAACCCACGTGGGGCCCCGCGGCCGATTTATTTTCGTCTATGGTGCGCCCCCGAAGTACCCCATGGACGGCCCATATGACGGAGACGCGCGATTGAACGGCACGAGGACAAAAAGCCGAGGGAATTTCGTTTTTACCGCTCACGATCTGTCGAAGATGAGGATGAATTGAAGAAAGACGAAGATCGGGATTAAAAAAAATATAGTTGAAGACTCGGCGTAATGCGTTTAATCGTTTGGTGGCAGATTTGGTTGCAGAAATATATAAGTGTACCAGATACAGAGTTTGAAAATTAGAAACCGTAGGAAAAGAATACGCATTCGTATGACTTCATGAATAAAATGCAGCAGAAGTTGCCGGGAAATAATAATAACAGTTTCTACACTCACGCCCGTAAGAAAGACGAAGATCGGCATTAAGAAAAATGTACTTGAAGACTCGAAGTAATGCATTTAATCGCTTAGTGGCAGATTTAGTTGTAGAAACATATAAGTGTACCAGGTACAGAGTTTGAAAATTAAAAACCGTAGGAAAAGAATAATTGGCATACGCATTCGTATGATTTCATGAATAAAATGCAGCAGAAGTTGCCGGGAAATAATAATAACAGTTTCTACACTCTCGCCCTTAAGAAAGACGAAGATCGGGATTGGGAAAAATGTAGTCGAAGACTCGGAGTAATGCGTTTAATCGTTTGGTTGCAGATTTGGTTGTAGAAATATATAAATGTACCAGGTACAGAGTTTGAAAATTAAAAACCGTAGGAAAAGAATAATTGGCATACGCATTCGTATGATTTCATGAATAAAATGCAGCAGAAGTTGCCGGGAAATAATAATAACAGTTTCTACACTCTCGCCCTTAAGAAAGGCGAAGATCGGGATTGGGAAAAATGTAGTCGAAGACTCGACGTAATACGTTTAATCGTATTGTGGCAGATTTGGTTGCAGAAATATATAAGTGCACGAGATACAGAGTTTGAAAAGTAGAAACCGTAGGAGAAGAATAATTGGTATACGCATTCGTATGATTTCATGAATAAAATGCAGCAGAAGTTGCCGGAAAATAATAATAACAGTTTCTGCACTCCCACCCATAAAATCGCAACCCCGCAACATTGACGCGTCCATAAATCTGCTGTTAAAGATGGCGCAGAAGCGCAGTGCCAGGGGCAGCGTAAATTATAACTTGCGGCGACACGAGCGTTAGTAAAAGAACACGCACGATGCAGTACTCGGAGATTATGAAATAGTAACACGGTACCCGTTTGCATGTGTTCACTATTTATATCGCTGTTGCAGCGATAATGTAGCGCGGAAACGGTTAGGGACGCATTACAGGGCCCGGCGCATCTCGCGATAAAGCAGGACGTTGCGAATGCTTCTTTGATCGGCGACGGTCGTAAGAAACGCATTAAGCGAGATTCAGGTGTAAAAGCGGAGTTTCCCGGAGCAGTCGGGAAAATCGGTTGATTAATGTCGCGCGGGAAAAAACGGAGGAGCGTATTGACGGCGTTTATCGATAACGCGCCGCGCGTCACGCCGCTTGGGTTTTTACACGGGGCTTCTCTGCATATTGAAGGAAGTGCCGTGGCGTTAAAAATAGCGTTATCCTTGTCGGCGAGAGCGAAAATACCCGTCTCGCGGACGGTAATAGTTGCAGTAAGCTCTTTGTCGAGAGCGCCGCTGATATTTATGGCGCGTAACGTGCGTAGCGAAAAAGGGATTACGTTACCGTAATTGTGACGAAGCAGCGCCGGTGAGAGGACGTTACGTTGACCCGCAGCATTATACATACCTGAAACGAAAGAGAACAGACGGCGTTAGGGCATTGTTCAAATTGGAGAATCGTGAAACGTGGCTGCCTACTACACGTGCACACACAGAAAATTGCACCAATTATCTCCGAAGCTGTCTTAATGACGTCGTAACGATTGTTATAACTGTAATTAGGATAATTACATTATGCCCGCATCGCCTGCCACGAAACACGACAGAGGCGAAAGGATGGGGGAATTTGAGAGTTCGCGCGATGAATAACGAAATCGTCGCGGCGTCTGCTATTATTCGCGGCGCAACAGTTATTAAACTCCCGAAACACGAGGAATTGATAAACGTAGAACATTTTTTCACGCTACTTAAACGTACTTGATAGGAATCACCAATATTTGCTGCCGTAAAAACGTTAGTTGGATCTGTTGAAAAAATATTTTTAATCTTGCCGCATACGGGTCAGTGATAATCAAAATGAATTTAAGTGAACCAAAAAGTTTGGAAAATGAAAACCAAATTTTGTTTCCGACCTTTCGGCACTGAGTACATGCCCTGTTTAAACGAATTAATTATTTGAACTAGTGATTGAAAACTGTTTTCAGAACATTAAAAACCATTTTTCCTACATTTGATTAAACGGTCGATACAACATTCACATATGTGAGTCAAGTCTCTACAGTTAATGATTGACGTTTCACGGTGCAAATTAGCAAACGCTTATGACAAGGCCGATGACACATTTTAGCATTGGGCTGTGTTGCCGTGCGGACGATAAATTGACTCGCATTAATTCGGTTCAATTCGTCGTGGATCATTGAAACGATCCTGATTACGATCGACACAACGAATGCCGAGAGCGAAACCTTCCCGTCTATTTTTTTCTCGGCCGTAGGATCGCCTTACGTGACTCCTTGCGGCACGAAGGACCAGCTTAATCGGGCTGCTCGAAGGACACCCGAGTCCTTGATACGTAGAGTGGCCTTAAACCACGAGCATAATAGCCTAGAGACGTTTAATTGCAGCCGAGTGTGCTTGAAAATGTACGTAATTGTTTAACAGCGGATTTCTGATTACACGATCGAAATGATCGTCAAATAAATCGTGCGACAAAATACAAACGATATAGTTTACACGAACGCTACAATTTAATTGACTGTTAAAATGATTAATAATGTAGTAACAGTATAGAGACCGATATTAACATGAACTAACTCAATATAATGCCTTGTCGACTAACATACACAAACTTTCACTCATAAAACCTTACTTAACACTTTGATTGCCATGATGGTCACCGGTGACCGACGCAAGGAATTTTACTGAAGATCCAAAATATTCGCAGCGTGTAGCAATTATTATTTTATAAATGCAGTTGTTATTAGAATAGTGATGCGATCCTTTGGTCTCCAATACCTGCACATTATTTACATTTTGCATAATTCAATCGAACGCTATAGAATTTCATAGCGTCGCCGTTCTAATACAGTAAAATACACTTGGCAGTCAAAGTGTTAACTAACCTAAATTAACTCTATTCGCAGACGCTTCGCCTTTCAGTCTGAACTCACAAACAAAATGCATGCTCGCAACCATACAAAAGATTCAACCACACTCTTCCAATTGTAACATAACTACTTCTTTGTGACAGAGTGACATAAATAATCGAAGATCCCTCATTATCCTTCACTGACCACTCTATTCTCAGAATCACACTTCGTACTCTGAATTGGTACATTGCCAGGCAGCTCTTTGTCATTATACGTTTCTACATTGTCTGCAGCTCGGAATTACTCTTGCAAACTCAAAGTCACTATCATGACAGCGTTACTTTCTAACCCTGAAGCAAAGTGCAATACTGCCGAATTGTCGGTACGCAAAAACCCGAAGGACACCGTACCAACCCGGAAACTATTGGGTTGGAGGGAAAGTTCTGTCGTATTTTTAATATTATAGGCAGGTAATTTTTCTTGTAAATAAAAAAAACATCTGGCTAGTGAGTCATTCGGATTTTTTTTTTTATAGCTGCTGTATAATATAAAAGGAGTCCTCTTTTACCGTTCATCATTTACTTGTGATATTTAAAGTGAAAAACATGTCAGTAAATAAAGTGCATTTACGACACTGCATTGTATATGAATTCCAAAAAGGAAGCAACGCATCGGTTGCATGTAAAAATTGATGTGCGGTATTTGGAAACGATATTATAAATGTTCGTCCTTGTCAAAGATGGTTTAGCAAATTTCGTTCCGGGGATCTGAGCCTCCAAGAAAGTGATCGATCTGGACGACCATCCAAGATCGATAATGATGTTTTGCGATCCATGTCGGAAAATAATCCACATTTAACAAGTCGGGAAATTGCAGAAGAGTTTGGCATTCATCATACAACACATTAAATGTATTATGATTAATATTAAACACATATTTTTATAAATTAGTTCAAATATTTTCTTTAAAATACGACAGAACTTTCCCTCTAACCCAATAAGAGTAACTGGAGTTGCGACGAAAGTCAAACCGTACGGTTAATTGAGTTTGGCGGCGATACATCAGTCAGCCCGCATAATCGTCTTCCGATTTACGTGCAGCGAAGGAAAACGACAGTGTTGTACATGTCGCGGATGACGGAGTGCTTGTGTTTTCAGGCTCGCCTGACGGATTGTTCATGAATAGGGACATTCACGAATGTCCCTCATTGTGAACTGACCCTCGGGCGGGAATAAGGGACAAACTGTTCTCTCCTGGCGGGACAATGGTAAGCGCGCGGTGCTATAAAATGGACGATGTAAACTTGACCCTTTTGTCGTGCGATCGATGGCGACGTAAGAATTTCGACGCTCGTAATCCCGGTTATAACGTCGCGAACAATGACGGCCGCGGCTAGTAAGCGAACGAAACGAGCCCTGCAGTTTTGTCTGCGCAACAGTGACGCGCGGAATTCGCATTGTCACGGTTAATTCGGCAATACACGCGGTGATTTACGGCACGCGCGATTTTATGGCGTCGTCGGCTAACGAGACTTAATACGCCTCATGCGCGTCGAGGCGCGAACGGAAACGGCGCGCGGAAAGTATCCGAAATAAGTGCCCGGCGATGACAGGCGAGCGCATTAAACCTATACCAATTAATGCAGATGTTATCTCGGCAATAAAGTAGACGTCGCTTGCACGCGTTGGACGCGGAGTCCGCCGCTGCGAAAGGTCTCCTCAATCGCAACAAGAAGTCGCCGTGAAATGAGGCGTCGACGACGGCGGAATTATGGCCGGCACGTCTCAATTTAATATCGTCACTTAACGAGAAGCGAATATATTCGAACGAACACGTTCCATTTCCTTAATCACCCCTGCGACGTGCGAGCGATTAAAAGTTTACGGCAATCGATGCGGAGCACGTTTTCCACTATACCGGCCGCGTATCGTGTTTCCGGCTACAGTAAAAGCAAACAGGCTTCCGTGGCGAGTCGACGGTGAATCCGCTATCGGTAGCATCTATGCGCCTTTTCCGAGATAATGAGTCATTTGCATTGGGCGTGCGTACGAGAATAACGCATCTCCGCGTGTCACAATGTTGCATACCTAATTAATCGTCACGGCCGAGAGAATGCGCAGCCTAACCCAGACCACCGACGCACGCACGCACGCCGTCATGTGTTACATCGTGCTTACAGAAATAGGCACGTCAGCGCGTTGTCGAGACAGCGCTAGGATCGTGCCAGTTTATTCATTATCGCGAAGCCCACGGCATAAGTTACGGACGTCCAATGTCGCGAGCGCTTCGGAACGTGGAAATTCAACATTCCCGTCAGCTTTGCGGAAACGCAACAAGCGGGTGCTCGTCTCGGCCACGCGCGATAAACGGACTACTTTGCCACGCCATACGATAATACGATCAAATATATCGCAAGCTCCTTATGTAATTGCTACCGTGCAGACTGCAATTCGACCTTTTAACCCTTTGCACTCCGAACCATTCTGGACGTTAGCTACCAGCTACTCAGCACCAATTTGTGGCAGAAACGTGCGTTTACGGACCCTCATATTATTTAGTATAATTTTGGAACGAATTAACACTTTGACTGCCATGCATATTTTGCTGTATTAGAACGGCGGTGCTATGAAATACTACAGCGTTTGACTGAATTATGCAAAATGTAAATAATGTGCAAGTATTGGAGACCAAAGAATCGCATTACTATTCTAGCAATAACTGCATTTATAAAATAATTATTGCTACCCATTGCGATATTTGGATCTTCAGTAAAATCTCTTGCGCCGGTTAGCAGTGACCATTACGGCAGTCAAAGTATTAACGTATTATAATGATATTGGACTTATATGAATTGGTTGAAATCGAGAAATATATATGCGCAAAAAAATCAATAATTTCTTTTCGATAATTTTGTACAATGTGATAAACTTTAAAATACTCCCCAATATGCATTGCAGGCTGAATTTATGCACGTTTGACAATAATAAGTCGTTTGACGCCTGCCACCAGGAGTTTTTCTGTAAGAACAAACGATGCAATCCTCTTTTCTTTGTCCCACATCGATTTTACAGCATATGGAGATTAAAATTTTGAAGGTCCGGTGGTTTGTGCGTCGTAACAAAACCTCCTGATATTTTTTTTTTTTATATATATTAGTATTTTTACTATATTTTGATACTATACTAATATATGTATTGATACTATACTAATATGATATACTAATATTTTGATTTGATTTCTTGTGCCATTTCAAGAGTAAACTTCCGGCAAACATGCACGTCTCAAAAAGTTGCGCTAGAATGAGTTAATTTCCTGTAACCTCTACTAAACTTTAATGTCCCCCGAGAGGGGACAGCGGACTGCAAAGGGTTAACTCGCGACAAGTACACGGCAGATATCAACGCGTGTTTTCGCGCACGGGTATCCGTCAGTCTGCACAATTCAGCGACTAAATCCGCTCCCCTGCATTGCCCCCATACGCCTTACCAGCCGCGCCACACAATCACATTAGAATCCTGAAATAAATCAGCTAGCTTTCCCCGTCCACGCGGACACCTCTTTGACAAAAATCCGTGCGCCGCGTCCGCGGCAGGCAACAGTCGGCAGACAACCATAAATCGTTCGCAAGAATTCATTTCGAAACCGTGCCACTAACCCTCCGCACGTGCGCGCGCGCGCGCGTAAAACGATTGCTCCCGGCACCGTATTTCCCGAGGAAAGTGGAGAGGCATAAAACTAAAGTTTCAGTCGTGCACTTTCGGCGGGCGCGGGGGTGGAGGGACGAGGGTGACTGGTATGGTGCCCGTGACGATGGCTGCGGCTATGGCGATGGCAATGGCGTCGGTGGGGTCTCGGTTCCTAACAACTTCAAGTGAGTTGAAAGTTTCGCAACCCTAATTCCAGTAAGTGCCAGGAAGTAACACTTGTAGGTTCGTGGGTACACTTACATAGGCATCGAGTAATTCACCTTTCCCCTCGCGTTTCCACCCCCGCGCTCGCCATCTCGCATGGTCTGGCTTGCGCGCATTGTCGGTTATACGAGCGCGCGATTTGTTGGAAGCGGGATGAGGCTCATGAAGAGAATATACGGTATAGTTTTCAGCTAAGGATCTCACTGAGGCCTGCCCTCCGAGACATAGAAGGTCACAAATTCCGAAAATATTTTTTTTTTTTTGGCTAACAGTCTTTAGGAAAATTGCATGAAGCGATTTCCATGCACATATTCTAGAGCATAGTAAGCCTAGTCGTGGCGTTAAGATTAAATGTTATGCAAAATGAAAAATTGCACCAGCGGTTTTAGTTATAGATGTAAGGAAAATTCTTTTCGCACGTAATAAGAGTTTCTCCGGACGAAAACTCGGGCAGGCGTTATATCCTGCGGAGAGGTTGATATATAAGATAGACGTAATAAGATACAAAAATAACAGTAGATTAACAAGAAATTGCACCCCGGTTGCTGTTTGGTTATTAAAGAAACACGCTTAGTCTGCAAGATTCTTTTCTTTCTTAAGTTTATTACCTTACTGTACCCCGTAGACTGAACTCTTTTAACACCGCTTCTTTTTAAACCAAGTTTGTTTTGTACTAAGGTGAAAATGTGTGACTTTAACAACAGAAAAATACGAACATTCACCCTGTGTTGATGCGTTAATAATTCATTGTTACTGTGTTTATAATTTTATGTTACCTTACTCGAATTGTCAAAACTTATTTTTGGCACATATCGCAACTTGGTTAAAAAAGAACGTAGTAAAACGAGAATTAAACTTTCGAACGCTCATCACTAGACGAACCCCATGTCATTTAACATACATCTCGATTTAAAACTATATGGTACGTTACAAGAAGATTAAACCCATGAAAATCATCTGATGCAATTTCCTTAAGAACTACTGACCAGCGAAAAAAAAATGTGAAGACTTTACATGCCTTAGAGGGTGGAATAATATATGGGCTCCGCAGTCTGAACCTCGTTTACACCAACGTAGACTCTCCTTGTCAGACATTTCACGCGTTTTATGAGAGGATACCCACTTTCGCTGGCGGCGTTTATTGCGTCGTGCGAAAGAATAACGTTGGTTTTTGGCGGATTTGTTCCGGGCGCGTTTGAACGCCGTGTCAGTCAGACGGAATGTAAAAGCATAACGTCACTGTCGACGGGAGTGAAGCTTGAAAATGCGCATCAAGCGAATGTATGCAAAAAACCGTCGACGACGCGTGGATTAGACGACACGCAGACAATGAAGATCGGATTTCGTACGTTCGGCAGCAAAAGCGGAAAAATATCCGCGGAACACACGTGCGTGACTAGAAGAGCAGGTGCAAATAGTTGAGCTGTGACCACGAAACAGCCGAGCCACTGATGACTGATTTAGTCCCATGCGCTCCGCTGTAGTAAATCGGTTAGCGTAATTGGTGGCTTCCTTGTTTGCTTTACGCCGTATTCTCGACGGTGGCCAACGAAAATTTAGTGCGCACGCTTCTAGAGACCGATTAATTCATCGATCTGTCAAACGCTGCATTTTTATTATTACTACGTTTTATTATTAATACGTCGCCCCAAAATCCTATATTAACATTTTATCGACCGCTATTGACTGAAGATGCCACTCACTACCGACCGACTCAGTTGGGTTGCGGGTTTGTCGCCAGTACCTATGTGTCACTGTGTGCCTTTTTGTAAGCTTTGTAACTCAAAAATACGCATTGTGTCGCTGAGAATTCTTTGGTTTGAACGCAGTGTAATTGTATTGTCGTTTAGAATGGTCGTGATATAATTTCATATTTATTTTATCTAATATAACCGTTGTGTCGTTGAGAATTCTTTGGTTTCAACGCAGTGTAATTGTATTGTCGTTTAGAACGTTCGTAATATAATTTCATATTTATTTTATCAAATATAACCGTTGTGTCGTTGAGAATTCTTTGGTTTCAATGCAGTGTAATTGTATTGTCACTTAGAATGGTCGTAATATAATTTCACGTTCATTTTATCTAATATAACCGTTGACCACTGAAAAGCCGATTAATCGGCTAGCGGTCGATAAAGTGTTAACGTCGCCCATAAACAAAATTACCGAGCATTCAACATCGCACAAAACTGCATGCTTACCTCAAAGCAACAGATCATCGCGCACAACTACCCGCAGTCCGCCATCGCCAATTATCGCTACTCCAACACTTACATTAACGACATTAACTTCTTCGATAAAAAGTATACACAACCCCGCACAAACTGTTCGCTAGCCGACTCCCGTGGAACATTACTTCCAAGTCGTGCATCTGCTGTCCTAGCACGGCAGCGCGAAACAAAAAGCGTCGGGCGAAGAGGGTCGCGCAGGACGTATCCTCCAAGGCAAACACCGTCGACACGCTCGTTTGACAATCCAAAGAGGGATGCCAAGCGCCAAGCTCATCGTCGCTCGTCCGCCCGGAAGCGGTTTCGAAAAGCGCCAACAAAAGCGCTCACGAAAGACGAGCCATCGGCCGTGTGAGTTTGAATTTTCACTCGGGCGCACATTGAGCCCGGAGGACAGGCAGTCGTCTCGCATCCCATAAACGTCGTGCCGAGGGTACAGAGAGCACGTGCACACGAGAGACCGAGGCTTTGGTATCGACAACAATGAACGCCGTTCGAATATCCGGCCAAGTCCGAACTCGTCTTCGCGGCGACACACTAAACGGCCGGCACTTATCGACGTGGCTAAGGTGTAGAGGACGAGAAGCACGGTGCAACGTGTTTATGCATACTGAGGGTCAGTGCGTGAACGTGATACGCAGAAGACCATGAGACTGGCCGCGCAGACTGCGAGACGGTAATCGGATCGATGCGAAAAATGACCGGAAGAAGTGTTGGCGTAGTCCAGTTTATATGAATGCGGTTCTGTGAGCGGTGGTTTTGCAATGTGTATGGTGTGCGGTACGCGGGTGTTGGCGGAAAATAAATTTGCGAGGATATTCAAAGGGGTCTTAGATGGTTGTCCGGCAGTGAAGTAGTCATTGTCGAAGTTGTCAAAATATCTGTGATGGGCACCTGTCAGGAGAGGCCTCCTTCGCTACGGATTTTTATTTGGAAAAAGGAAGAGGTGTTAGATCATTGCATTTCTTGACACTTCGATATTCCACCGGAGAATCGTAAAGAGATCGGACGTATTATTGGGAAATAAAGGTTTCGCAATGGATTGCTTCTCTTAATTCTGACGCGAGTACAGGGTCGCAAGTGCTCATACGTCACAGTGTCGGCCTCGACATTCGGCAGTTCTACTTAGTGACGCGTTATGAGCGAGGAGGAAGTGTACGAAACTTGCTATTCCGATATATCGTCACTTAGAATCACGATATGATAGAGAAACTTCACTGCCAAGCGTATTTTGCCACATAGTTAAATACACGTTGATTAAATCGTGCAAAATGAAGGTAACGTATTTTGCCATATCAATTGTTAGAATACCGGGTTAAAGATAAATCAGTTTCAATTGCAAATGGAGAGTTGTATATTCGTCACACGAGAAGTACGATTTTTAACCTGTTAACAAGTGTAATAATGCCGTGACGACAAGTGTTAATTACAACAAAGTTACACTACTGCGAGAACAAATAAACCTAGACGATATAATAGATATTCGCGCACATTCACAAATAGACACATGCTATCACGCGATCGCCAAAATCTGGCCGAAGAAAACTGACGAAGAATATTCGCCCAACTGATTCGGTCATTAGTGGATGGACGTCTCAATTATAAGCGGCAGTTAGTGTTAATTAACGCCTGATGCTATCGGTTTCCTAGACACTCGACGTTTTCGTGCAAGTCGTTTTAGGCTGCGAAACGGCAATTCGATTGGTACAAAAACTAACCGTCGGAAACCGTATTGGCGAAGTCCACTTTTTCACTCTCGTAATTCTATGATCAAGCACACCTTGTTCAGTTTAGTCGGCATTTTTGCACTTTACCATTGTAGCAGTTATCTTTCGACAGCGGTACACCTTTCTACACCAAATTGTTATTCACACCTGACCGAGCTTACAACCGTTTATATCCCGACCGATCGCCTTCCTTTTAATTTTAACCACGTGCATGTCTATAGAACATATTTCCTTTGTTCCAACAGTCCTTTTATCCATCCGCGTATCTACCTAATCATTTTCTCGGATATTCATTTTTCACTCGACTATAAGCGTACTGTTATGTCCTGGTGCCAAAGAATATTATTTTCGCCAGTATAATATTTAGTTTCCTACATTTCCTACATGGCCCCTGTCCCTTGTCTTAACTATCAATCCTTTGTCGCCCGTGTCTACACCATTCGCTTTTTCGCTTGCAAAACGTCGGCCCAATGCTGAATTCAAACGCGGTATCCATCCGGAATCTAACGCCTTGCCAAACGAACCCTGCTCGACTTTACGACTTTATTACTGTAACTCTCAACGTATCTCGGCACATGTGTCTACCCAGTATGTCGGAAAAATAACGGAACTTTTTACATTTACGGGAAATTACAAACGCCATCTCTTAAAACAATATATCATTGAAAAGCTGTATATTTCCGTTACAGAACGTGCCTGCGATCATTATTATCGATCGACGGATTGTAACGTTATAGCGTTTAAAGTCACACTATGTAGTAATAACTAATTTTTTTTTTAATTTAGAAAGTTCCGTTATTTTCCCGACATACTATGTACAACACTACCACATCAAGACGCTGAGTACTTCGACGCGTGGCAGACCACCCCGTTTCTCCGTTTCGGCATGAATCGCACTACACAAATCTGCGCTAATCCCATTACGCGAGTTCGCAAGTTAGTTTCGCTGGAAGGTGCTCCCGCCGTCTGATTATTCGGAGTTATTCTTATGTAATCGCCGCGGCGACAATGTCGTCCGTCCCTTAACCTTTCCCATCATCTTACCGTTCCTCGCCCGCCATTGTCGCGTCGGAAGACGCTCCGCGAACTAACGACGGCAACAGGTGTTCGCGGAAATAAAGATAAAAGTCTCGGCGTGGGACGGGGCAGGGGAATGAAGAGCGCGACATCCAGTAAGGCTACTACCCCCTTCTGTGCCGAAAGCGAATCGACTTTTCGTCTCGAAGTTATCCACTTCTGACGCGGACGCTATCGTCTCGACTGCGCGCGGCAGGTTAAAGTGGATAACGTTTAATCCTTTCTAAGCGGCGCCGGATTATTTCATGCCGCCGCGCTGCTGTTTCATTTCCTTTGTGTGCTCTCGGTCTTGTAACGGCGAATTTTCGCTGCGCTAACCGCGTACTTAGCGGATTGAATGAACGTTACGCGCCTCTTGCGGCTAGTGTTCTAAGGGATGAATAAGTGCCTGAACGTTTGATGATGTTATGCGCGTAACTACCGTGGAAAAACGTTTTGTCTGTGACGATTCTAACAGGGGTTGGAAATTCTTGCTACGCGATTGCCATCGGAATTACGATGCGCGGGGTGATCCGAGATTTGCTACGGGAGCAATGAACTTTTGAGGTGTTTTGATTAACACGGAGATACATTCTTATGATAGACAATTTTATATATAATGAACCATGTGTTTGCGATTTTTTGCGAATGTTTTGCGTCTGATGTTTTTCGAGCGACTGATCTATCGATTGTGCGTTTCATAACACCCCGAAACTACCCCCACCACTTACGATTACAGCAATATAATTTGCAAAATCCGGGTAAGAGAATGGATATGTAAATTTAGTTTTGGGGCAATTCAGGTATGGGATCATCGGAAAGGTGAACTTGAAAGTTTCCATGAATCTAGTGTTAATGACGAAATAACGCCGAATTAAGCGCGTACATAACCGCCTGATGTGATAAGCGCCATTTTGTTCATTCGGGAAACGTTTTAAGGGATCAACGATTAAATTTCATTGTTCAGCGACTTTTTCAATTGCCAGATTGCCTTTGTGAGATACTGTGAATGGAAACATTTTTGCAAGTTAACATTGCAAACGATAATCCTAACCTTTGTGTATCATACATCCCCTGGGGTCTAGTGTTGTTGCGAAGAGCAGCTAATTCTAACCAAAAAAAAAGTGGTGAATCTGTAGCACGAAAATGTACAAAGTATTGTAAATGGCAACACGACTGGCAACATAAAACGGTAGTGCTCCTCTTTGTTCAATCTTTAAAGAGATACGCCGCTTTTATTCTGGTAAACCACATTGTTCTCCCCTTGCAATTTTACTTAAGATCAAGCACCGCGCTCGTCATTTAGGTTATGCGCTCGAGTTACCCGTATGTACGCAACGTTCGCATAACTACCCACCATACGCGTAGCTACGACTAAAGTAATCTAATTCGCAAGTGCTGGCTAGTCATACTCACAGTCTCGAAGTAAATACCGCAGAAACGGACGCAATAAAACACTGAACAAACACACGAAACAATTCGCGCCGGCAACGCGTGAGAAACTGAGGAGATTGGAATCCCGCAGTAACAAATTGGGGCGCCGTGCGGGGCGCCACCTGGTCGTCATAATTCCGAATAAGAACAATGCACCCAGGGTTGACGGGACGCCCGCGAATCCTTACCATAAAACAACGCGAGCGCACATGCGCATGTCGGCACGTGTCCAGATACAAATCACCGAGTGTTCGCGCGCACGTCCAATTACCCGCGAAAGCCAAAAGTGCAGCTCGTTCTTTTGTGCCGTCTTACTTCGCGGGAAGAACGGACAAGCGTCCGTCTCTAATTAAACGTGGATATCACGCACCGTGGCACTTCGCATTGAACGTGACTGCAGGTGCAAACTCAGCTCGGCGCTGAGACATGCGACGTGTTCCGATCGTTGATAGCCTTGGGCAGAAAATGCACTTTCCAACTAGCCGTCGCTCGACTCCGGCATTGTTTCACAGCCAAAGGTCGAGCCGTGTGCCTTCCCCCCGCCGCGCCTCGCAAAACGTGCGACCGCACGTCACCCACCTCGCCCGCTCTTTTTCGCTCTTTTTTGCTCTTCCCGTTTCTGCCGTCCGAGGCCCGGCGCGTTTCGTTGTCCGTCAATCTGTCCCCCTTCGGGCCACACGCTACGACTCCTGTCGCGTTTCGCGATAATCGTCATCCAGCTCAACGTCAGCCACTTCCAGGTTGACCGATACCGTAAACGACGTCGGTGTCGTGTACGATGCCAATCTACCCTCGCGCCCGTGGCTATTCGATTTTCCCGCCTCTTCCCCCGATTTCCCCTGTCGCGGACCGATTCGCCGCGATTGTCAAAATAACGATACTATTGTTCGGCGCCACGTGTTCTTGAACAAATGCCAACTAAAATCTTTGCCCGAGTCTTTGTCAGAAGTTTCGCAGGACATTACAGATGGGTATTGAGGTATGTTATTGGTAAATCCGAGTGGTGGATGGTGTTTTTTCGGAACGTAGATAGAAAAGGTACAATAGTAGGGAGTGAATTTTGCTTAGCACTGACACCGACGCATTCGCGCCGACCTAAGGTGTGATGCTAAATTTTATGGCGTCGATAACCATTGCTGTTGCTACCCTCGTTATCGCTATTGCTGCCGTGCAGCAGGTTAAAGCGTTCAGACGTTCCTGATCAATATCCGCCACATTGCAAAATGGCTCCTGAAGAACAAATACCTGAAAAAGTGACCGATTCTCTTGAATCACACAGTATAAGTACATCAACGTGTCGCGTCCTCATCATTACCACTTGTCTACTCTTATGACGGTTTCCATTCCATACGCACTTAAATCACTTAAATAGGTAAAAAATCGAAATGATTGGGGACGCATATATGCACCCACAGCCCATACCGATAGATTTCGGCGGACGCATATAAGAGAAACAGTTCGCGCTTCGTGGGTCGACTCGAACTGGTGAAATAGTATTGCGAGATTGATTGATTTTAACCCTTTGACTGCTATGGACGCATATATGCGTCCGCCGAAATCTATAGGTGCGGACTGTGGGCGCATATATGCGTCCGTCGAAATCTATCGGTGTGGACTGTGGGCGCATATATGCGTTCATAGCAGTCAAAGGGTTAAAATAAATCAATTTCAGAATACTATTTCACCAGTTTGAGTCGACCTACGAAGCGCGGACTGTTTCTCTTCCGCACACAGACATCGACAGGCGTCTCTGCACGTAGTTTGCTGGCACGTCGCGTCTCTTTTCCACGCGAGCCACTCTTCTGTCCGTCGCAGAACCTTTGTCCGACGTCGTGCATTTACTCTAGCCTTGTGCCTAATGACACGTCGGCGCTGCGAAATGCGCGCGGGAAAAAGAGAGAGCGGCTCTTCTTACGGCAGCGGGCACGGGCACTGAATCATCGGCAGCGGGCAAATTTGTAACCGCGTATTAGCGCGGAGACCGTGTACGTTTCGTGATAGCGGGTATTGAATTAAGGACATCACACAAAATGGAGATTTATTTATAAAGAAACTTATAAAATGTTGTGCTGACTGACAGAGATTCAGTGTCGGTGCGAATTTGAAATAGAAGTGACTGATGGTTCGTAGAATAGGGGTTTATGTTACGGGGTTTTCTAAGGGGAGAGAATTTTGCGGCAAACATGACGCCATTTGGTTTTTGGTAGTTCGGAGTTTGTTTCTGTATGAGATAGCATTGGGAAGGATAGCACAGGATTAACGGTTAGGGCCATGCGGCCGACATACGATGCTCGTCGTAAACGGCGGGGATTCTTTGTTTAATCCTTGTTAAGGCCTTACTAGATTACGTATTTTCCCAATCCGTGTGCTCAGTTAATACGTCGTTTCGTTGTCCAACCAAACATTATATATTTTTCCGCTCATACTCATTATCCCTAAACTTCTGCAATTTCTCCTTCCACCCCTCCCTTCTCCAGCACGCTAGTATCGCACCCAGATATTCAAATTTTACATTTTTCACGCATTCTTGTACAGCACGCCAATCTATCCACGTCTATTGTATCCATCGTTTGATTCACAGAAAAAAATAAAGAGTAGTGACCAATACGTGGTACAACCTTACATTCAACTTTCTACGAATTTTTACGACTCTATAAAATACCAATACTCAGTCGACGCCATTCAAATTCGATTATAGCCTTTTCCGGCTTAGAATCAAGGGAGCGCGAGTGCAATGCTTTGCATTTTTTGCAATTATTTGAAGTAAATGCAAGGCAGGATTTTTGAAAAAACCCTTTTGCCACTAAAACACGAACGGACGCCGTTCGGCAGTTCGCCGAAGACTCGAGGCAGCAGGAGAAGACGCGCATGCGTGCGTGTAACTACGGGTTTCCGTGATTTGAATGTATAATTATCGCGATGCAACACTTGCCACGCTCGGCCGAGTTCCGCAACTCCCGCGGACGACTTACGTTTAGATTCGACCCAGTCGTTGGCTCGCATTCATTGATAAGCATTATGGTCCGTGACGCCGTCCTCAGCACGGCTCGCAGAAATAAAAAAAAATATTCGTCTCATAAAATAATTGCACGGCATACATGACGGTTTCGTTTGAAACGGCCTCTAGCGCGGTTTCGTTAAATTCATCCGATACGCCGTCGCACACCCTATACGTCCTTCATTTGAAAACCATTGACGACTGCCCTTCCGTGGTCAGGAATATAAATTTCGTAAAGCGAAGGCCGTAAAACGGAAAAGCGTGGGAACGCGACCATGACTTGTGTCACAGCGGAGTGGAACGTTAAAAATGCAGGCCTGATCAGCGGATCGTTATATGCTTCATTAGCGGACGGACCTAGCACCTTAGGAGGATTCAAGGGCCAATGCGATTGCCGTCGCGGAATTGTTATGTCATTCGAGAACGTCGAAGCTGACATCGAGTCGTTCACGTACGAGTTATCTACGTGCGAGCACGAATTGAACCTCTGCACTCCGCCAAGGCCATTTTTACATAATACTTTACCGCGGCATACGTAAATCGGTACGTGCGGCAGAATCAGCACGGGAATAGAAGGTGCAGACACGTTTGCATAACTATTTGGAAACCTTGACGCTAACATTGCTGGATCGCGGAGAGTGCGGGAGATTAAAGTGAAGCGCTTAAGTCGAATCAGTTAAGTCGATCACTCGACGCACTGACTGACACGTGTAAGCCGACACGCGATGACAGTCATTCGACGGCGGTCTAACGGAAATTCTGAAGTATTCCGCTGAGATCGAAAATGTGCATGGGCGTCGATCGGGAGGAATATGGAAATCGCACGTGCGATGAACGCGGCGGTGTAGTTTTCGTCGGGTACTTATTGTTCTACGGTTCTACAGAACTGCCGACCCCAGCTATAATTTATCACTGTCCTCGGCATAATTATGGCACGGTCAGCGTCGGGTAACGTTTATTTCGCTGACAATATAATTACTCCAATAATAACCGCGTGTTCCTGGTTACATAATATTTACGGCGTACACGCTGCCGTTCCTTTTTCTAACTGTCTCATCGCACGTTCGCTCGCATGCACGCAATTTCCCAGTGAAAACTGTGACGCGGCGTGCGGAAACGTGTGAATATATCTTGATTGAAGAGAAAGTCGAGGAACATCACGGGAGCGGAGATCAAGGGACGCCGTTGAGGGTTATATTTGTCTTGGGGAGTCTATACATCACGGCACCCTCACAAAGCTTTTGAATAGCTCATCGATGCACTAGATACGCCCCTGAACGACTTGTTCCCGTGGTATGCGGCGGTCGTGAAGCCCCGGAATTAATTCTGCGGCGCTGAAGGGAAAGAAGCTTCCCAGAATGCCTGCTTCAAACCCG
The DNA here is from genome assembly GCA_033815515.1 of Cryptocheilus praepositus. NCBI lineage: Eukaryota > Metazoa > Arthropoda > Insecta > Hymenoptera > Pompilidae > Cryptocheilus > Cryptocheilus praepositus. Next base: position 15,910,953 of record JAWWQZ010000035.1, on the reverse strand, counting down.
ACTTTACGTTCGTCGCAACATATATAGTAATCTTCCGCTTCTGTACGCGATATCGCGAACAGGAAGAAAATGGTCGCGGCGTTTGCAATATGACTATAAATCTCACTCGCAATGCCGCCATTCCTATTAATTCTGATGACAAAGCGATTTCGCGCAAGCGCTGGAACAATGACGTACCACGATTATTCTGCGGGATTAACAGGAGATTTTTTTTCAATATAAATCGTCTCAGATTCAACGACAAATATTATAGAAGCTGTTACTATTAGTTTCTAACGACCATCGCCGGTTTATTAATAAAATGACATGGACAGACGTCAAAATTCATTTCCGTCTCAAGCTGCCGATTGTCAAATTCTGTATGTCATATATCTACATATTTCTGTCTAGAGACACTGAAAATAAGCAGTACCACGATTTTTCTGTCGATAGATAGTTTTCCAATACGACCAGTCTTGGATTCCGCGTCAAAAATCGCAGAAACGATTACCATTATTTTCTGGCGACTACCGCCGAAGTTCATTAATAGAATGACACGGTTATACGTTCAAATTCATTTCTGATCCATCATTAATTGTACGAAAACGTGACGTGCCCGTCGGTGGCGTCGTGCGAGATTTGGGCAGGGGACCGCGATAATCGCGTGCGATAAAAGAGACAGTCGCGAAGCCGAATTATTGATCGACCCGTCACACGTCTCTGCCTCTTTGCTAAACTGTGCCGGTCGGGCGGTTTTACAATAGCGAGGGTCAACAAGCAAGACGACTCCTCTCATTCCGCCTTTCGCGCTCGTGTTTGTAGGTCGCACACATTGCTGCCTCGGCACTATGCGGCATTGCGATAGTGTGTAACGATCAGCGCGGAGCATTACTGTGATCCGAAGGTCTCTGCTCTACGAGCGCTCGCTTTCGAAACGTCCACTATTAAAACGGAAATGGCCGCAGCGATAATGAACATTCATACACAAGTTTACAGGCGAGACATCGTTTGACTCGGGGATCAGCATTTTTCCGACGGGCGAAATATTTAGCGCGCCGCGCCGTTAAAGGGGTCTCGTGAGGTAAATGATAAAGTTCCGCGCGTTCTTGCAGTAACGACCTCGTTTATGATCGCGCTACCCAGGTGGAACGCGAATTACAAGACGAACGAGCACTTCACTCATTATTCTTTGTGCGTTGCGCGCCAGGCGCGAGAGATTCCAGGCTTCAGGCGGATTCTTCCTACTAGGAGCCCGTGACCCTCGGCGTCGCTCTGACCGTCCTTCATTTCCGCTGTAATTGTCTTCAGCGCCCGACATCCGCCTAATCGTACGTGTTTTTAATCTCACGCCGCCTATGCTCGCCACAATGAGACGTCCGCGACACAGCCGCGTTCGCGTTGAATTACGACTCGCGCAGATGGCAATACTGACCCACTTACTTAATCTCCTGACAAAACTTGCCTCTTTACATTAGTACGTTACGTACGCGAGTATGTAATCCTTGAAGTCGGTTGCGCAGAAGAAACGAAAGGATTGTACAGGATTTCGAGTAACGGTGTGTCGCGTAACGTACCCCGGAAAAAAGATCGGTAATGAACTTGCGGGACTACTGGTGTTCCGGACCTAACGGCCCTTCCGCATCTACAATAGGAAACCTTCAAGACACAACAATTCTTGAAGACCATAAAAACTAATGGATATTTTTAATCAGTCCACCGTCGTGTCGTTTAGGTCCGCGTCCGCGAATCCCATAATAAACCATATTCAATAGACTGTCCTGCGCTCGCTTGGCAGCTCGCGTCTTGGGGAATTGTACAGGATTGTACAGGATTTCGAGTAACGGTGTGTCACGTAACGTGTCCCCCGGAAAAAAGATCGCTAATGAACGTACGGAGCTACTGGTGTTCCGGATCTAACGGCCCTTCCGAATCTGCAATAGGGAACTTTCAAGACACAACAATTCTTGAAGACCGTAAGAACTAATGGATATTTTTAATCAGTCCATGGTCGTGTCGTTTAGGTCCGCGTCCGCGAATCCCATAGTAAACCGCAAGTCCCAAAACGCCAACCGGCGATTTTTCCTCCCACCAACTAAAATTCACCAATCATCTGCAGGCCACACCTACATCAAACTCCTTATATACTGAGGAAAATTCACCATAGACAACCAGTTCACATTTTAACCAGATGGGATCACACCTTAACACTTTGACTGCCGTGGTGGTCATCGGTGACCGGCGCAAAAGGTCTCACGACAAATTCAAAAAATAGCCAATCGGTAGCATTTATAATTTTGTAAATGCAACTAATATTAAATAGTGATTCAATTCTTTGGTCTCCGATACCTTCGCATTATTTTCATTTTGCACAATTTAATCATATTCTGTAGTACTTCATCACGTTACGGTTTTAATATAGTAAAATGCGCGCGGCAGTCAACGTGTTAACCGTACACTATATTAACGACACAGGAAAGCTCGGACACCAGCTCCACTTTCCTATCGCAACATAGCATTCAACTTGTATATATTATAAATAATAAACTTCACTAGGTATTCAAATTATCCTACATTATCTTTTTTCTATCAACATATTCTCTTTCGTAAAATAGTCATCGGGAAAGAAATTCTTCTGTGACCTAAGTGCGCGCTTCAACTAGTCCGTAGAACTGGTACGAGAGTTTCTTTGCTGCGCACAGAAGCGAGCGCGATCAACGTAAGAAAGGAAACGACGGCAGGTCTCAGTGATCGTTAACGTCGAATGTCATAAGCGAACAAATATTTTGAAGGGGCCGCTTGCAGATCGGACGGCCTGGCAGGAGAGGAGATGCGCTCAGCGTCCCGGCGTACGTTGTCATTTGAATACCAAATGGCCACGATTCTACTCTCTGAGTTACAGGGAACACCACGAACCGAAGACTTCGACACCTTTAGAGCACCGCGTGCTGTTCTACGCAAACTATCATTCATTTAAACAAACCCCCCAAAGTTCTACCCCTGCATACACACGCTGCTGTCAGCACACGACAAAACACGAGGCACAATTATGAAGAAAGCAAAGACCACTGGTCATGCATGGACAGATCGCGTTTTCCAATTTATTTCGCGGGCACCGCGTGTTTATTCCGAAACCAAAAGCGGATGGCAAGGACGGAAAAAAGGTTTTTTATTGAAAAGGCGCGTATGACAGTGTTGATCCGGCATGTGGCACCAACGCGCTGTTCCACGAAGGTAAAACGGCGTTTTCTCTTTGTTTTTAGAGGATCGTTTTCAATGGTAAACTTTTACGATCCGCTGACGTACGAGTTTCCGGCAGACTTGCCGACGGCAACGAATTATGGTATAATTAAATAATACGATAACTATTGATGGCATTGTTTATTGACGTGTACTGTGTTACGAGATGTATAAATCAACGTCGCGTAAGCTTAGACGTTCTCGGTATCGGACCTCGAGGTTAACTCTTTCGATACTAGCGGTGACTATAGTCATTCTCCGTCGAGTACTCGGTCTCTACTATCGGTGATTATAATCACTCGCCAGGAGTATTGATTTTCTCCGAAAATAAGTGATAAAGATATGTGCTGAAGTCTGGTGATTAAATCTGCTTGGTGCAACTAAGTTGTGATTTTGTTATGCCAAGCTATCTATAAAAATGAAGTACTGAATAACCGATGTTATTTTGTTTCATTTCAGCATCTATTCATATTGCTAATATGAGAATTCGTAATAGAATCGATAATAAAGTATAAAATATCACGCTTTGTTTAAGGGAAATGTCACATTTACTTCTTGACTATTCTGCACCGTTGTAGCATTCACGGCAAAGTACACCGTAAAATACACCAAAAAAGTATAATTTTGTCGAGTGTTCAGTTGATTCCACCAAATTTTTTAATTACCGCGATGGGTTGCGTTAGTTCCAATAAAAGTGAATATTCGAAGACTTTGAGCCTAAAGTAACATTGCCTGTTGCCGGCGTAATTAGAACGACGATGCTATGGAATACTACAGAGTTTGACTGAATCATGCAAAATGTAAATAATGTACAGGTATTGAAGACCAAAGGATCGCATCACTATTCTAAGAATAACTGCACTTGTAAAATAATTATTGCCACCAACTACGAATATTTTGGATCATCAGTAAAATCTCTTGCGCCAGTCATCGGTGACCATCACGGCAGTCAAAGTGTTAAACAACCCCCGAAAGTAGACTAAGCCGAAGAATGAAATGTAAGAAACATGCGATTCTACGGATTTACCCGAATATGGAACAGCCGACGTCAAACTTTACGTATTGACAGCGCGTTTGGCCTTGTACATACCGTGTCCCACCTGTGCGCAAAGATGTCGACGTCAAGATAGAAACGCGTACGAGCGACAATGCACTGCGCTAACACGTCGCGTTGCGGCCGCTAAAGACGGAATTCTTTTACGGCAAGCGGAAGGACGGATCAAGCACGGTCACGACAGCGTGCCGTCGGTTCACTGCATCGGAATGCAAGGCCCTGCCAGCCGTGAACATTTGTCCCAGATACCATCTCATTATTCGTAGCCGAGGATGCGTGCCTCGGACAGACGTGTAGGCCGCGTCGAGCGTCGATTTTTCACAATGGACCGTTCCGCCTAGACGCATCAACATTTCAAATCGCCTGCCCTTCGGCGGGAAAAATGGAGGAGCGCATTAACGCGCATTGAGCATCCCGGAAGTCGGAAAGCACCGACGATCGCACTTATCGTCTTCACTTTCACCCATAGACTCTGGGCTCCGGCGTCGTTATTAACATGATAAAGGCGTTGTTAAATTAGGCGAAAGCCTTCTCGCTTCTCCTCCTTCTGTCCGTCGCCCGCTACCCCCGGTCGAACTTTTCTTTCGTTCTTTTACTTCTTCCCCCGTGCGAGCAGCGCCGCTGAACCTTTCCGACGAATTAGTGTCCGGGAATTATCATAAATTATTATTCCGCCGGTACACGGTCTATCCAGCCTAACGCCTCGACAACTCGGCTACAGTCGTATTTACATATTTATGCGACTCCGCGCGCGGTTGAAAGACGGAGAGGTGGAATGAGAATTAAAGGAAGAGCTGGAAGCGGCGAGGAGAGAATGGTGGGTGGGAGGAGGCAGAGGAACAGGAAGAGCGAATAGACTGCCGGCCAGCCCCTCGCGGCCTAAGGTTTCGAGGGTAGTTTTACGGATTGTTCGCCGGAGGTCTCACCTTTCGTGCTATTGCATGCCGGGGCGCGCTGAATAATTTCGCGATTTTTCTTCCCTTAATTTCGTGCGAAAGCGTCTTCCCGTCGCTGCTGCCGCCCGACGGCTTTTTCCTCGTTTCCTCTTAAATTCGCTTCTTTTTGCCGCGCCGATTCGGGGGGCCCGCGCGAAACGCTTTGACGCTCGATTAGTCGGCTTCTGCAGAGTCATTAGAGCGTCGGCGGTTCCGAGAATCTTCGGCGGGTGACAAGTCGGACGCTTCGTAGCGTGTCGAAGTGAAAATCGCGATCGCCCGGGTGGGTCGTGTAAGAAATACGCTTGGGACCACACATTTTTGGGAAATTTGTACGTTACAAAAAATCATAACTTTGTTATTTATGAAGAAATTTTTGTGAAACTTTCAGACATTGTATAATTGGAAGTATTTTAGGTGTTATTAAAAAAATTGTTTTACTTAAAAAATAAATTTGAATGAAATGTATAGAATGCGTGAAGCACCGGGCAATAAGCGAAAAAAACACGAAGACAATCAAGTTTAATACATTGAATATTGATGTAATTGCTTAAATAGACAAAATCGATACAATGTATCAAAGTAAGTGACATCTAAAGACAGTGTGTAGAAAACACGCGAAAACTCGTGCGCGGTCCTTAACCCATTGACTGCCAGCTACGAGTTACCTCGTGGTGTTTTTTTTCAATAAAAATACTGTAAATGCCATTAAAATATTATATCAATAATAATTAATATTATAATATAATATAATATAATATAATACAATAATTAATATTATTATATTTTGTAAAACTCCATGTCTTCTTTAAAATAAAACCGCGGCACCCAGGGCAAGACGCGTTAAATATACGTGGCAGTCAATGGGTTAAAGTGTTAATTGACTACAAGAGCCCGGTTTAATTCAGCAGCGCGAGGCGTGGTGCCGCGATGACAAGAGATCGATTTTCTACGGCGCAACGATCGAACGCAAAGACGCGAACGTTCAGCAGCTTCAAGAAAATTGAAACCGCGCCGCGTATCCCCTCGACTGTCATTTCCACGAGTAATTCTATTGCCCCGCGCGAAATATTTAAATTCCATTTGCCGTGACCGCGCACGAACATCCATCAGTCACGTTACTAGTTGGTTCCCGACTTGCCGCACGGGGCTTGCAACGATAAATAGGCCCAGCTAACGATAATAGCGCGTCGTTCCTTAAATTATCGCCTTCGCGCACGGTTACGTTCTTACGATATAATGATCCGAAAGCTGTCACCTCGTTCGTTGTCCATCGCCACGAACACCGACTTCCAGCGACACAGCGCACGACCCGCGACACGATTGCACACGCGATAATCTGCCATTATCGGCCCCTCGATATTCGCCGCGTATTATCCGCATAATCGAGCTTGATTAATTTACGCAACGCGACTTTCTCCCGAATCATTACGCGGTCCGCGTTATTGCCGTTCCAGTTTCACCTGTCGGAATAGCCTGCATAGCTAATACATCATCCCGCGAGTCTTATTATCGCAGTAGGCAATGTTGTCCGTGATGGCGTGTTCGTCATCGGCAGGTTACTTCATTGCGGTGAAACGGCGTATTCCGTTGGCTTTGAGAGCATCGTCTTCCGGATAAGTGCTTGGAACTGCGGACGCATTCGTTTGCGGCACACATACGGTAATGAGTCGCAGTTATAAATAAATGAAAGCAATAGCTATTGAGCTGAATGTTTACTCGCTGTTTTGTGTGTGCGGTCGTTTGGATAATCGTTGTGTGTAAGTTTCGGTGTTGTTGCTATGGAACTCGTGGTTATCTGTTGGTGAGTTCTTGGAGGCTGTCCAAGAAGTCTGCCGATGGGAAGTGGGAAATTGGAAGGAAGAGGTGGATAGTTTATAACAAGTTACGCAGGACGTGGTCAGAAGGACTGTAAGTCTTAGAGAATGTGTATGTAGTCGTGCGTAAATATTGATGTTGTCCATATTAGAACATGTGAACATCGTAGCCATAATTATATAAAAATGCAATCATAAAGTTGATTATTTTCTATTTTGCATCTGCAGACGTGTATATAATCATTGTGTGTAAGATTCGGTGTTGTTGCTATTTGAACTCTTAATAATCTTTTCGATGAGTTATCGCAGTGTTCAGGGAAAGTGCGTCGATTGTGGAAAATTGAAAAGAACAAGGTGGAACAGGTGGAAAGTTTAAAATAATTTAGACAGGACGCGGCCGGATGGACTGCAACGCGCAGGGAAAAAAGTAAGTGATACTATTGACGAGGGATTTAGCTGCGGGTCGCGAGACAAAGGCGCGCCGCGCCGAGTATTAATTGCGGCCGGGCTTTGTGTAAAAACAGTGTAGATTTTATCGCTAGCCAGGACAGGCGTTCTGTAGATTGCGTTTTTGGATTTATGCGAATGCGGCGCAACAGGCGATTTCTGCCTTTCCACGTTTCCGCGCGTTGTCCAGCTGAACCCGCACAGGAAACGCTTCTCGCCCGACGAGTGCGAACACGCCTAGGCGGAAAATAAAGACATTAGCCTTAATTCGCGTCGCATTGTTACGGGCCTGCGAGGCTGACCGACGAAAACATTGAGGAAGATCGCCGTATCGGGGTCCCATAAACGGTTCATGTAAAATCGATGATATCGGCGGCGCCCGTATGCTGGGAAATATTAGGACGAAGAGCCATTACTTGCGACGATCGACGGCGATAGCCACGCACCTGCCAGACGCCGATAATATAATTCCTTTCTTCCGAAGAGGCCGGCCGCGCGACGCCACACGAAAACGGTGACGGACGCTGTTCGACGACAGCTTTTATTCGATTAACTTGTCGGGCCGTTTTATGGCGCGTCCCCGATACAGGCCGACGGGTTTGTTAGTTATTTAGAGAAACGACTCTTGCCGACCCGCTGACTCGACGATTCGCGACGGCAGATGCTGCCCGCTCGGCACGTTGAGGCATTCGACTATTGATATACGTCTGGAGAATTATGAGCTGAACTTTTAATGGAACCTGTCACTCGCACCGTCTATAAATCTTCGGCCGACGACTGACGCGTTCTAGAGCAATAACAATTTGCATCTAAGCGCCGCGGACCGATGCGCCGCGATTTTATTCGTCAAAATCTGCTTCCCCGGTCTTAGGTATCTGTTCTTGGATATCGGGGTATTTCGGCATCGCCGACGGCAGACCCAAGTTCGGGAAGTAAGTTCGCGCTGGTAAACTACGGCGAAACGAAGACGTTCGGAATAAGTCGTTCCGCAGTGAAACTTCTCTAACAACCTCTGGGAGGCAGTAGTAAATCCGCGCGTAGCGTAAACTTGCCTATCGGCTGACGGAGGAATGCCGGAGAGCGAATGCACAACTGCACACATCCGCGACGACGGTGCGACAATCATTGACAATGAGTAGCACGAGCCGACACTCTTCAGCCTGCCTTTTGTCTTCCGTTGTACGTCGCGTGCGTACACGCGACATAACAGTAAAACGTCTCGCTACGTGACGAACCGCTCGAGGTTCCGAGAGTCGATGAGACAAGGCGGGTGGAGCGACGAAGAGCGAGAGACGGGGACAGGAGGCAAAAAGAAAGAATAGATCGTCTTCCGATCGGAAATGCCTAAAACGAGCGCTGCGAGGAATCGAAATGACGATAACGGTAAATCCGACCCAGCGTGTAGACGCTCCAGGCCCTCGCACACGAACCTCGAGTTCGTAGATAACGAGGTGCCGGACGAACTCCTGGAAGCACTTTATTCAGTTGGAAATTTGTCGGCCAATGAATGAACGGCGAACAGTTTGATTCAGTCGATTCCGAGCAAACTGCCTGATAATCGGGAGCGGACGAATAAATCGCTTCGTAACAATGACATTTTCGCGTAATGAACCTCTTGCCGAGGGTGTGCTGATGAAAGGTGTTTGTACCGTTGGTGTTGTGTGTACGTAGTTTATGATACGGGTCAGGCAACGAAAAACGAGTGCGAGGAAGTTTGTTGGACAACGTACGGGTGCATAGATCGCCAGATTACGAAGCAAGATAAATGGAGGGATGTGCGTGTCAGTTCACTTTTATGCTAAACATTTTGTGGATTAATGACTCATATACGTGGCCTTTGCTATACATCTAAGAAAACTGTCAGTTTAAACTTTCGACATGTCAGTATTAATTATACTATAAGAATGCTGTAGAATCAACATATGCACCTCCATATTTTTCTGGGATACTTAATAATACTCAGAAACATCGAAAAGAAAGTTTGATTTTTCCTGGACTTGTGTAAATTGGTAGAGGAAGATGTGTGCTGAAAGTAGACCACGGTTTGAGATATGACAGTTTGACAAAATCTTTAAAAGAATTTCTTAGTCAATTTATATGGTCTGATAAATATTTTAGTTGCGAGAAGGCTACAAAGAAATCGATCAAATCTTAAAATATACACCTTGCTATCGTTACGAAAAAAATAAAGGTTTTCAGATTTCGTCCCATTTTCACATATTAAAGAGGGTAGAAGATAACACAGAACAGCACAAGAAAAATGAAAAATTGACAATACAATTTGGTTTAAAATAAGGTGAAAAAATCAAACTTCTCCAACTGAGTTAATCTTTCGTAAACTCACGGAGGATGCAAACAAACTGAGAAAAATGCAAACCGCGTTCCAACCCTCGAAATAGTTTCCAAGATGCGACTAGAAATATGTCGAAAATGATTGAAAATGTATATCAAACTGCAGCGTTCGGCTGCTGTCATTTTCTGCTTCGGAAATTCCTGCGTCCACGACACAATAAATCGGTTTGCTCTTCGCTCTAGGTTTGATGTTTTCCGCAGACACCCGCCGCTAAGCAACGCGCAACAGCTTGCTCGGTAAATTTATTGTAACTCGATTCGAAGTAACGTCGATCGCATGCTGCGCGACGACCTTAATTGCTCCGTCAGCGAATTTCGTTACTGAAACTGTAGAGTTTGATTGTGAGGAGGAACCGTGGTGTGCAACATTATATCTCTACCGAGCAGCTCCTAGCATGCATTGGGCGTCTGCCACGTAGCGCTCTCTCGTTTTGATTTTATCAGGATTGATGCTCCAATACGATGGACGACCGTTAATTACCGAGCACTCGGTCGTTCTCATTAGAACGAATTAAAAACGCAAACAGACAGAGCAGCGGGTTATATCCGTCGTCGCGATAGACTGGCCAATACGTTTGCACGGAAGGAGAGAGAAACAGCCACTAATTAAGAGTAATTAATGACAGTACTATCGGCGCTTCGATCATTTCATCTCCGAAACGACACGCCGCACGTCGCCATCGACATGCGGATAAGCAAGATTATCTGCGCGGAAAGACAAAGAGAAAGGGAGAGTGTTCCGTAAAAATATTTGCGCGCAGTTTGTTCGATTCCCCTGAAGGTAAACGCGATAAACTACGCGGAACGTATACGGAAAACCCGCTTAACACGTTGACTGCCAAGCGTATTTTACTATATTAGAACGGGGATGCTATGAAATACTACAGCGTTCGAATTATGCAAAATGTATATAAACCAAAGTATCGCATCACTATTCTAATAACAACTGCATTTATAAAATAATAATTGCTACCCATTGCGAATATTTCGGATCTTCAGTAAAATCTCTTGCGTCGGTCACCGGTGGCCATCATGGCAGTCAAAGTTTTAAACGCGGTGTGAATTATTTAATTTCGTCGGTGACTTTTGAAAACGTTACACTCTACCACTTTCACAGAAGATCCGATTCGCATTCAACTTAAGAACTGTCATGCACCGAAGTACCAATATCTAAAGAACTGCCCTGCATATCACACCGTTTTCCTATTAAACTATTTTTTTCGGTTCCAACTGCTATTGACCGGTAGCCGATTAATCGGCTTTTCAGTGGTCCGCGGTTATATTAGATAAAATAAATATCAGATGATATTATGACAATTGTAAATGACAATAAAATTACACTCCTTTAAAACCAAAGGATTCTCAACAACACATTCAGTATTTTTCAGTTATAAAGCTTTGCAAATAGGCACATACACAATTCCTGCATATCCAAAACAGAGTCGGTCGTTAGTGAGTGGCATCTTCAGTCAATAGCGGTCGGTAAAGTGTTAATTCGTTCCAAAACATATTCCCACTCGGCCCATTCCGCATCGCGCGTTCTTGTATCACCCACTATAGATCCGTGTTAAATCTACATACATCCATGTCACCCATTTGTCCAGCTTAGCGCACACTTTATGCGTACGGACGTGGCTTCCGCCGTATATTTCACCGGATCGTACCACTTCGACGGCATTCAGCGATCGTAGCCACATTTTTTTCCCACTTTCGCAGAAGATCCGACGTGCTACCCGCACCGGAAGTGCGCGCCCCACGCGAGAGGGTGTGGCCTTCCGCCGGCGCTGAAGCAACACGTCACAGACACGTATTTATGAGCCTCCACGTATAAGTCGCACGCCACAATGCACAAGCGCATCGATTGACAAAAGCGACTTTCACTGACCAACGTTAACCTGTGCTTATTTTTACTCCGTGCGGTTTACTTCTCTTCAAGGCTACAGGCGCGCTCAAAGGTTACGTGCAATGCGAACATAAGACGGCAATACGGCAATGCCAACTTTCAGTCGAAAGTACGACATACGGCTCAATTAAAAAGTATTGGCCTGCTTTGGTCGAATGGCGTTACCGAGTTTTGTTTTTTAAACCTGATGCGTTATGAGACCCGTGGGTCTCCGCGTCAGGAGTCTAGTTGATAAGAAAATTGTTAAAGGTACGAGTTTGAAAAAAGCTGTGATAAAAATTATTCAACTGAGACAGGTCAATTTTTTGTTAGTACAATCCGAGGTTGAGTATTAGTACAATAAAGAATTACGGCTTAATGTACGTACAACAAAACGACAGTATAATCGTGTCCAAGCCTTGCTTAAGTGTAATGCGATAGTGTGCCACGCTGTGTCACTCGGGAATTAGGTTGCGGGAGTGATGTAGTTAAGATTCAACCTCACTGATGAGATTAGAAGAACTTGAACGGCGGAATTGACATAGAATAACTGTTTTTTCTATATTTCTACAAATTCTAATATAAAGACACTCGAGAATTTCCTAAAATTGATCCTTACTGAATGCCTTCCCGTACTAATAGGTACACAACTTTGCTCCCGCCGTTTTTTCCCTTTCGTCCAATGCAAAAAACGGCGGGAGCAAAGTTGTACACCTATTACAATTTGACATTTCCTAGCTATTGAATAGGAAACTCTACATGGTTTTGAAACGTGTTGCGCAAACACTTTATATTAATAAATAAACCAAGCAGCGTACAAGAGGGCTTCGCTTTATAATATACTAGATTAATCATTTTGCGCCTGTTCTGGTCGAATGTTTTTATTTAATCCTGTAAGAGTTCTACATATTTCGTGCCCCACGAGCTTCCTCCTTAAGACCACTATAGACTTCCCACAAGCAAAAAAAATTATTTGCAAAAACCAGAACATCCATAAAATTGTTAACATTATCAAAAACTTTAAATTTACAATCAATTTAAAAAACACATTCTCCGATTTAGCATCTGGACCACCCAAAAAATCGTCACTACCGCGTTTACGTTTTCGCACACCCCATTACCTGCCCACTGCCATTCCATTACAATCTCCCATCGCCCCAATGCCAGCTAATAGACACAACCCGCAGACATTTAATCGCAGAATGCGAAGTGCGCGCTATCGGAAGTGCCCCGAGTGAAATAAAAGTTGGCCCCAAACGAGTGAAGAACTTTATTGCTCCGGTTACCATAACGATCGATAGGTGTCGTCGCCATGGTAAGCCGATGGATCCTCGGTACCGGGGATTCGGAGCCATATGGCGTTGCGCCATTCATTGCTCACGCGTCAAGAGGCCCCATCAGCGGCGATAGACCGCCGGAGGGTGGATTTCGGGAAGTCACCCCAGCGGTGTGTACCACGAAAGGGCGGTCCCGCCGTCGAGTACCTCGTATCCGGCCGATTCTAAGCAGGACGCCCGCCACGAATCTTAATAAGCAACTTCGCCGAAGAATCTCCGGCGGCGCATTAATGCCGTCGCAGAAACCGTTCGGCGCTGAATTACTTTGCGTAATGGAAAGTGAATGTACTTGGCCTTTTAATGCCGAAGGGCGAGGAACAATGACACGAGGCGTGCGCGCGTTATTGTCGGCTTCATTGTCCGCGGCCCGCGCGTGGAAAAGGAAGGTGCACGGGCGAGATAATTATGACCGACGGCGGCGATCGGCGCGGGACGTCGAAGATTCTGATTGCCGGCTACTAATACGATAACGATTAACTGCATTCCTGAATGCCGCGGGCCGGCACGATGCGCGATACGTGTTCGTGACCTAGAAGACCGAGACAAGTGTAGAAGAGTTGGGAGGAATAGAGTCTGAAGGGGGTTGTGAAGTGTCGGACGATTTTTTATGAGCGATAATTGACACGGGGCTTAAGAGTTTCGCGGGTGAGGTATAGATATTTTGTGCAACCCTGTGATTTTTTAATGGAAAGATTCGTATTCGAGAGTGGATGCAGTTGGAATAGGTCATTTTTGGAGAGGTCGATTGCAGCGAAATTATTCGTCTGACAGCATTGAGCGTTTTGTTACTTCTAAAAGTACTCTGCTACTTCTGATAGTGCGGGTATTCTGACGTAATATGCATTTTATTTCTTCTTTCAATCAAACGGTGCTGTACAAGACTACGTGAAAAATGTAAAATTCCAATAGCTGAGTAGACAAAAAAAACGACGTACACGCTGCAACTGAGTGATAATACATGAATTTTTCTGTGCGGTGTCTGGGACAGTACTCCCGAAAAATGTATTGCGGTCCTGACCGCTTTCCTGCAGTTATATAAAGTAGCGAAGCGAGTAGGTAATGAAGAAATGTAGATGGTATACGTTAAAGTACAGCTATCGTGTATAGAAAACATTAGACTCGGGGTTGAATCGGTAGAGACGTCATTTACAGGATTTCGAAGAATGTAAGCCGCGTGAAAGAAGGAAAAGCAACGCAACAGTACGCGCCGGTGGATAATTATATCGCGCACGATAATTTTTATCTCGACCGCATCTACACGCGCGCTCTAGCGTTCATTAATTTGCATAGTCGAACAAGGTGGCCGTCGACGGTCGCTGGCCGCGCATTCGTCGAATCAAAACACGTCGCATTTATCAACGCCAAGTGCGGGGACCGCGGGCGCAGAAGGAACGAAAGTCATTTGCCGTCATTGACGACCGGCCGAAAGATGAATCGATCACCTGGAACCGGGCTAAGCGATATTTCACCGTTGTCTGTTGCGCGTATCCATTACAGCTTGTCGTACGAACGAGAGTATGTTGTCAATTCGTATGCAGGTACGTTAATACGTCGCACCTGACCTGACTTAGCCGGGCTTAATCGTTATCGCCTGCTCGTAACCGGTAATTACAGGTGCCACCGGCCGAAACCACCTGTTACTTACGACATGTTACACCTTCTGCCGTACGTGTTGGCACCAATACGTTCGGCACGCCTTCGGGAGGCACCGCCAGCGCGTTTTTTTCCAATTACGCGCTTTGATGTCACCGCGAAACGCGAATTCGTGCGACTTTTCAGCCTACCGCAACCGCGAAAGTGTCCGCGCGATCATAATTAGGCAGCTTTTTTTCCTCTTATTATTCCAACATATTTACAGTATTTCAAATGATACGCCTTTTTACGTTACGCATTTTCAATGCGCATGTATAGGTGCATTTGCAATACGCTTATCAAATAATACGCATTTAAAGCGTAAAAAGGTGGGTCGTTTGAGGTAATTAAGAGGGTTTCGATTTGATTGCGAATTCAACCTCTTTTGATATTGTTAATGAGTTGTGTGCCTGTTCTGGTTGAATGGTTTTATTTAATCCTGTAGGAGCTGCATGTTTCGCGGCACATGGACCACCCTTCTTATTAACATATTAATAAGGACGGGGGAAGTGCGAATACTTTTGGCGGGACGCGATAATTATGGCGTCACTGGATAAGAGCGCTCTTTATTCGGAGTGTTTGAATTGTAAATATGAATGGGCTTCACTGCGACACCTACGGGAAAGGCACAAAGAGCATTATTAGCCGTTTTCGTAGAAACAGCTCAGTTCAGACAAGTACTTGGTTCCAGTAAGACACACTGCATAAAACACGTATTTTCGATTTATCAAACATTTTTAACAGATCACATTAAAAACCATAAAATATGTTGGCAATAGATAACCTTAACAAAGAGAGAATGGTGTCACAAAGGAAATTTGTTGGGAAAGTAAACGTAGTAATTGACACTTTCGGCGGTTGGTGCAATTTCCTGGGGTGTTCTGAGAATAGCTTGTGACGTGAGGGAAGTTTAGTGGAAAGTGTCGTCGCTGATTGATTTCAGTTTCTTTGTTCGCGTTCAACCCGATCGCGCTCATTACCTTCCCTAAGAAAGATACGTTAAATGACAGATGACGAACTACACGTGTCGAACAAAAATTTAATTGAAAAACGTCCCGCCGCTTCAGGGGCTATTCACAGTTCGACTAAAAGCTTTCTGCAATTCCAGAACAAAAGATCGCCCACACTGAGGCAGACTCTTCGTCATGCGCCGTTGTCCGTCAGAGTGAATCACCGGCGACTTATTATCTTCGTTAAACAACGGCCGCGGAGAAAGGAATGTTGAGAGATGCGGCATGAACACCGGAAAGCAGGTAAGAAGGAGAGAAAAATGGGGAAAATGAAAAGAAGCGCAGGCCAGCAGGTCCTGGTCGGCTGTTGTTAGTCGGCCGAGACGAAGTCGAAAGTGGGAATCGAGGGTGGTAGAAAGGGCGGTAGAGATGGCGAATGGGAAGATGGAATAACAAAGGAAAGGAGGAACTCGCGCAAAGCCGAACAAATATGTACACGAAGTGTCGGTAAAGTCTCAAACTGGAGTGACTGCAATTTGTCGCAGAGGTCGGTCACACGAAATTAAACGACTAAATTACGGGCGAAACACTTGGTTCCCGCTTTTTAAGCAGGAAGCTGGCCAAGTGAGATGAAAACGGAGTAAAAATGAACGTTTAGCGGAGGACAGTTTCCTCACAATTTAGCTCCAAACCCGTGAATAATGAATGAACACCGTTTTTCATACTAACGGTTCCGTCTGGCTCGCTTACGTAAAACATGAATGTCTGTTCATTCACAACAATGCAAATGTCTTTCTTGCCGCAAGTCGCGCGTAATTACGCGTACCACATTAAGTTACACGAACATATTGATAATACAAAAAATCCTACGCCGACTACTCTTGGGTCGTCGATAAAAAACGATTGCCAAACTTCCTCCGCTAATCCATCCGCGTACATGTCTAAATCGGCATGTATCCCATTAAAATCCCGCCGTTCATCGTACGGCCTCCGTAATCACACGGTCCACTTTCATTCGTCGACCATTACGGCCGACAAAAGTTCGCTCACTTCCGGCAACCGAACATCAAAACCGCATGAGAAAACTGTCTGTTCACCCGGCAAAAACCTCACATGTCCGCTTTCAACATAGAACATGCGCCTGGCTCGTACACCATACACCGAAAACTTTTTCCAACAAAGACCACGTGAGAAAACTGCGAAATCGGTCAAATATAGGCAAACACCCTACCGTTGCCAATTAGCATCACTTCTTGCAACTAAGTCGTACACTTGATACTTGATCCGTATTTTTGCTCTTGGATCAGTCACGTGGCCGTGGTTTATCATCAGGCCCTTAGGGTCAGTGTCACGCTACCACAACTGAACATTCACCACTTTTATCGCTCTTACGTCGTGTAATTTCGCCTTTCCTCGAATAACACCTCCCGGACTCTAGTGATCGATTATTTAACCATTTGAGTGCCACGCGGTTCTGCTGTTTCCCCGTCCAAATGTGCCAAGGACCGTTTTTTCGCTTGTTTTATTCCCTATCCAAAAATGCCAAATGGCGCTATAGCGCTTGTTTTATACTCGGATTAATAACATTTGCATCCAAATGTTAGATTACAATTAAAATTCGTTCTTTTATCAGTTGTCTCATTATTTTATTTTTACCTAAAACGTAATGTTACCTAACACAAACTGTGCCGATTGTTGGCTTCGCAATCTAGAGCGCTGGCCCTTTTGTAGCGAAACAGAAGAAGCACAAAATCGCTCCTTGGCACTCAAACGGTTAAGGCGCAAATAAGTTTTAATGATAATTCTGCATTTACGCTCAATTAAATAATGCAAGAAAATTATTTGATAAAGAACGCATCTGAACTCGTCTCATACATTTATAATTGTGGCTACAGTAGGTGAGAAATCAGAGAATCAGTAGGTTAAAGAGACATTTTTTTCCACATGTCCGAGCACACGGCTGGACTCTGCGAAGGAAGGCCCACTGCAATGTCAGAGTTTACCGTACTCGGACCAACTGGCCCGAACGCATGCGGCCCGTCTCGAGTATCATCGTGTGCCCCGCACCTCAAGCGATAAAACGTCTCGGTGGGCGGGTGGTTGAAAAAACGTCGCATAAAGATCCTCTCCGCTCGATAATCCAGCCGAGAGGACCCGCGGGGATTTTACAGGCCGAACGACAAGTGGGCGTAGCCCGCGAAACGTAATCGTTCCGATGTTTCTCCACGCTCGTTACGAACGTCGCGGCGTCTTTGCGCGGCGTCTTTACGCGGCGTCGCCACGCTTTTGTCGTCACACTCGACGTGTCGGAGAGCCGTGCATTTTCCGCTTGCGTGTCCGCGGGATTTAGTCGCGCGGTCAGTCCACGGACGCACGCTGGTAATTACGCGAGGAAGCCGGAGGCGCTTGCTTATTTTATAACCCTTTCGTCGAGAAGGGTGCGTGCGTTCTAAACTGTGCGCGGGTCCGGGGGAAATAATCAGGCGAACGCGCAGTTATGCATGCCGGCGTGTTTACGGTCACTGGAAAATCTCGTGTGGGTACCTAGGTGCTTCGATGGTAGGTGTAGTTTAATGGCGTGGTATATGTGAGTAATGTGTGGAGTAAGGAGATCAGTGATGACGGATACGCGTTGGTTGATCAGGTGAAGATGCCTTGGGAAGAGCCATGATACGCAGAGTAGAATAGTTCGGAAGTAAGAGATGTTGGTGTCATTAATAAGTCCCGGTGAGGAAAATCAAAAAATGACGATAAAAGGCGTACAATGCGGCTTGGTATTCAATGGCAGTTGGGAGGTGCGAACGTTAAGCGTTTAGCAAAAATCGCGCGATGGGCATTGATAGGATTGCATGTGTTCTAAACTGTGCGCGGGTCGAGGGGAAATAATCAAGCGAACGCGCAGTTATGCATGCCGGCGTATTTACGGCCATGGGAAATCTTATATCAGGATTTCTTGCGATATGGTGTGGGCTTGAGTAGGTGTGACGGGGATAGGCGATATGCGGTAGTCTGGTAGTCAAGGCTATTGGGTGCGTAGAGTAGTGATGACAAATATGTAACGCGTGGGTTGTTCAAGTGAACATTTCCTGAGAAGAAATATGGTACGCGAGGTAGAATAGTCCCGAAAGTAGCAAATATTGGTGTGTTTATTATGACTCTGTTAGGTGGTTAAGGATAAAAAAGCATACATTGCGGCTTATATATTCCACGACGATTTCAAGATGCGTCAAGATTACCCGTTTACATAAAAACTGCGTGATAGGGGTGCGTGCATTGTAAACTATGCAGGCATCCAAGGGGAAATAATCAGGCAAGCACATATAGTTATGCACCGGTGTGCTTACGGCTACTGGAAATCGTGTGTCAGAATTTTGTGTGGTGTGGGTTTGTACTTGCTTCGGCAGTACATGTGCTTTGACAGTGTAATATGGGTTTGAGTAGCTGTGACACAATACCCGGAGTAGAATAATTTTGAAAGTAATAAATGCTGGTGTTTAAAGGTGGATAAATTTGATCGTGTACATAAAAAACCCGCGATTCCTATTGATAGGGGCGCATGGATTGCAAACTATACTGGCATCCGAGGGAAATAATCAGGTGCGCACTGGCATACGGCGTCTTTATGACGACGGGAAATCTTACGTCAGGGATTCGGACGACTTGTACTACTGTGAGTTTAAGTACCGACACCTGCAACATCCCTCTCAATCAACTGAAGACGGTACCTTCAGAAAAGCGACGATGAATTCTCAAAGTAATAAAAGTTACTATTGTGGAATCTCAAATACAGGGTCCTCTAATTAGCGAGGAAACGTCACCTATGATCCTCAATTATTATATTGATGTATCATAGGTGACGAGTTTATTGAATTGTGTTATTTTGGTTGCTTAGGAGTGAGTTGACGATAAGACGTAAAGACGATACGACGTAAAGACGAAATGACGAAAGATTAGAAAAATAGACGAAAGTGTCTTCATTGTGTTGTAATTGTTTATAAATATTATACTATCTAGTTTCACGTATTAAATTCCTACACTATTGTTAACCCGCCTCTATTATGAGAAACTCTACCCGTGGCTAGTGAGACGCATTGCTCAACGACTCTTTAAAGTGCCGTGAAGGCTAACCGTCTACGTCGGAGCTTCGCAACGCTCGCCTTGACAATTCGAAGTCTACCGCCGATTCGCGCACAGCCGAAGACTCTTCGTGCAATTTCCGATGCGCGCCTAAACTGCCACGCAGCCGCAATCAAGCGACCCGCAAAAACTGTTGCATGATACAGAAGCTACCGCGAACATGACAATGCACCATTCCGCTAACAACCGCCGCGCCGGTTTCTCCGTGCGGTCAATATTTTCCGCGCGTAACATGAAAGGACCGTATTTCTCAGGGTACGCGCACGTAAACTGTAAACACGTTTGCCCACCTGCAGCGTAAGACCACTGTGCCGACGTGGACGTGTGCGTGCAAAGCTACCGGACACAAACGAGCGCGTGCCTCCGTCATGTAAAGGCGACCCGTACGTACTCCTATCTCCAGGAATGAGAATACCGAAGGTGCCTGCGTAGGTGCGCACACACACGTGTACACACGTCAGTGTATAAATGCCGCGTCAGCGGGACTAATGATGCGAAAGATGAAGGAAACGTGATTTATGTCGGTCCTCGCCTAGCGCTCGGAGGAAAAAGAGGACCGGGAAGGAAGCAGAAGGTGGAGGAGGAGGCGGAACGACCCGCGACATAATCGAAAATTGAATAATTAGCCACGCCGGATTATCGCTCGCTTTCGTTAATTAACGTAACGGCAGCCGACGACGCGCACCTCGAATTTGCTCCGCGGCGCGATGGTTGGCGGTTTTTTGCCCGACTAGACTTTTCGAGAGTGGACGAATCCGTACGGACGCGGTACCGTTATTTCGATAACTTCGCGCGAAAAAAAGAATAACGGCGACTTCGGCGGGCGTAATTACGTCTACGCGAAAAAAGGGCGGCGCGCGTTAAGTCTAAACTACTGACCATCGAATTTTCTGGGACCGCAAGAAAGGCCTCGTGCGGCAGCCGAAACGATTTCGAACAAAATAACTTTTGAAAATAACTTTTCCAGTTTGCATAACGTTCGCGTACCATGAGCGTGTTGCGATGAGTGGTGCATTGGGTGCAATCTGAATTTCGCCTTAACACGTTGACTGCTAAGCGTATTCTACTATATTAGAAAAGCGATGCTATGAAATAATGCAGCGTTCGACCGAATTATGCAAAATGTAAATAATGTGCAGGTATTGGGGACCAAAGGATCGCATCACTATTCTAATAACAACTACATTTATAAAATAATAATTGCTACCCATTACTAACCTTGCGTTGGCAAGCTTGCCATCATGGCAGTCAAAGTATTAATCGCGTCCGAATCGTCAGCGATATGCATTAAACATTTGCAAAAATGTTTGATTCCGGCACGGTCATTCTTTCAGTTTTATACGACTTTGAATATGGAAGCAAACAAAGCGCATTATAGGTATTTAATGCTGTTCTTTTACTGGAAAAGCAAAAATGGTACACAACCGGACGGAACTTTCAAGTTGCCTGAAAGACGGAGAATATAGTATAAATAGTATACATAGTATACCAAGATTATATATAGTAGTACTACAATACAGTAGTAGTACTACATATAGTACATACTATTGTATTACATATTGTACATATAGTAGTACAAGATTATATATAGTATAAATAGTACACCAAGATTTAAATGTGCTACGTTCCAATTTTCCTTCAAATTCGGCACGAACTTCCCGAACAACCCAATACAATAATAAAAAGCAAGTGCGGGCTCTTTATCATCAGCGCGTAGTTTGCCATTTTCGAGACGCCGCACGTGGGTGGCAGCGGCGAAATGCCAACCGGTCGTGTTGGCTCGCGATCGGTAATCGCAATTATCATTATCGCACGGTGCGCCTGGCGAGAGAGGCCGGCAGTTGAGACCGGTCTCCTCTGCACCCGGCGAAATCGAGATAATAATCGATCTCACCGAGGCGGGAGGGCCGCCGTGTAAATCGTTTATTAAACGCACTTAACCTTATAACGCCTGCGTGCGCGTGCCCTCGCTCAATACAGTGAAAAGTCTAACATTGTTCCTCCGGTCGGAATCGAGTTGGGACGGTACGGGAAGAAGGACAGTGTTTCTCTAGAACCGGTAAAAAGGAAGCGATAGAATGAATCAAACATGTAAAACCGAGCTGCCATTACTATAATAAAAACGTTGCACAAGTCTTTGATATTTAACTTTTTCTGTATGGAAATGATTATAATGCATTGATTATATTGATTATATGATTGAAATGACACCGGAGACAATATAATTCGGTCCACATTTTCTCGTCAGTACTCGTCGAGTCATTTGTTTCTTAATAAGTGTGCAACAATGTAATGATGTAAATTTAATTGACGTTTGCGGTCAATTTATGTCTTTCAATTTTATCGTTTAGAAACTTGACGTCTCAATACCACATGCCTGCCTTTGTTGGAAAGTTACAATTTTTGTATTGCATAGACGAGTATTTTGTACAGCATAGTATTAGTTCTGAACACATTACTTCTCTCCAGTCGGCAGCTACTCATCAAGCCCACCACAATATGACCGACTCTATTTAAATCCAGTTAACTCGGCACCGCAGTAAATGTGTGCACTACACAGTAGTGCATTGCATTATGCAACCAAGTTTCATTGTTCGGTCTTATTTTAAATGAAAAAAAAATCTCACCGACATGTTGTGACAATTTTCAGATTAAAAAATTATATCATTGTATTATGACCTGTGAAGCCGTGAACTCTGGTCAAAGGAGCCGCATGGTGTGACATATGATATACGTCGCACGCTTGACTGACTCCGGTTGAGATAACACAGGTGCAAGAATAACTTTTACATAGGAATCCCGTGTAGGACACGATGAGGGACGGACTAGTAGGGACAAAACAAAATTTATTGCGTGCATGCAATTAAATAGTCACGTATGGAATTGGGGGTGCAATATACGCGTTTTGCTGGTGTCCCGAAAAAATAACGCGATGAAAAAAGGACTAGAGTCGTCAGTTTGAACAAAAATGAACGCAGTGTTGACCTGAGTTCGAAGTGCGTGATAAAAATACATCACGTTGCAAAGCGATGCTTCCGATCGCATGAATGGCAAGTGTAACTGCTGACGAAAAAATGTTACGCTGAAGAATTACGTTTTTACGCGCGCAAATGATATATTGATCAGGCAATTATGGAGACGTGTCATCGCTGCGGTAAAACACGTTCATCCATCGATTAATCCTGTAGGTAACGATTATGGGTACATCTTTACGAGCCAAACTGAGCTGCGCGCGATGCAACTTAAGTATTCTCGATCAATCGCGCGTACGATACACGCGCTGGGAATAATTGATCAACAATAAGCAATTCTACAAAACGATTAGCTTATCGTGTAAATCTGCGTCGTCGATTACGACATCGGTTTTTCTTAATCTCGCTTACGGCAGGAATGTTACCTACTGCGGCATGGATCCCGCTATCGTCAAGTTTCAATTTCAGCTTGATTACGCGAATGACGAAAGCAGCGCAACAATATTGAGAGTAATCGAGCGTGCGGCGGGGTCGCGATCGTCGATGGAGACATTAAATTGCTCGAGAGATTAGTTTTAGACGGTCGATCGATGTTTAGAGGCCGGATGGAGTAGGCGTCGTGCATGACCGTTCATTAAGCATACGCGTACCTACGCGAAAGAGCATTACCGTCGTTCTCGTCATTATTCTCCCGTTCCAATATCGGCGTCTATAAATATCGCCAGCAAATGGCAAAGCGCGCTACCAACTCTCACTCCGCACTTTTTACACACGCCCACACCGTAATTAGAAACATCGGAGCATGCGAAACGAACGCTGAGGAGCGAGTTTGCCGAAACTTTCATGCCGACGGTTGTCCGAGTGGGAAGTTTGAGCGAAGGAAATTTCGCGATCGGCCAGGCAATAAGAAATTTTGAAGAATTATTGAGGTGAGGCTGAGTGAGTCTCAAAAAATGCGCGTGGATGTTTTATCACCGGAATGATACGGTATGAATGCATGTATGCGGTGTGAAGAAACGCAGATGCTGTGTTACTGAACGTCTACAAAACAAAGCAGAACATGACAAAGTTCCCTCTACGCCTGATAAATTCGAGTGGACTACATAATCTAACAGCACCCCGTACAGAGTACACGGAATAATTTATTTTAAAGCAACACACTATTCAAGAACTTTCACTCAACGATATAACCACCCCCCAACTCCTCTGCTCTCATTCCATTACGCCATTAGCCTGCCGGGCTTCTTCACAGACAATTCAGACTATCGGTTAACAGACAATTTAACCAAATCGCCGCCATTTTCCGCAATCGTCGGGGGACAGTTTCCTCCGAAGATTAATACACTCCCAGGTTTTCCCGGCATCCTCATCGATTCCCTTCTTCGCCCGCGCGGTCGCTCTTGAGACCCCTCCCGAACGCCTTCCCGTTCCCATTATCCGCAACGAGAGTAGCTTGCGCTATCGGCGCCCGGCTCTGTCCGCCAGGAAACTCGCTGATCCCGTGCATTTTTGAGGATGCCGACCTCCGCGACACTCTGCCTGGCGCGCGCGCACCGTCCGAAGGTGGCAGCGACGGAAAAGGGTGACGTCGGGTGGGAAAAGGGCGGTCGACAAAGGGGCGAGGTGGCGGAAAGCGTGACTGAGCCAGCAGGTGCGTGGAGAGGTGGAAAAGGGTCCTCGTCGCATCTCGGTCTTTTCATCCTCCTCACGGCCTCTCTCGCCGCGTCATCCCGCGCTTCCTCTCCTATCTCGCTTCCGCACCCTTCCGGAGCAAAAGTAGCGCACACAGCGCCCGGAGGGTACTTCTCCCCATTTTTCCTCCCTTCCGTTGCTAGCCCGCGTCGCCCGGCACCCCGCGCATCACCACCCACCGGCGCCTACACCTTTCTGGGCACCCTGGCATCCCTTCCAAGCCTACCCGACCGATGGGCCTCCCTTTACCTCGCCTTGCACCCTCGTCACGAAGCCCACAATACCATCCCCGGTCTGGTCGATACGTCTAGCGCACCCTCTTCGGTCCCCTCGCCCCAACGCTTGCCTGTCGACCTCGCACTCGCACCTTCTCTCCCTGTCCCTGCCCCGCCACCTACTCCCGCACACCCCCTTCCGCACGCCGAATGCCCTGCACGGCCGCGCGAACACATGTACCGGCGTGTACGACGGCAGGACATAGGCGGCGAAATCGCGCGTGTGCCTCGCGAAAATCTGCGAACAATTTCATTTGGCCGGGAAAAGTTGATAGACGCCGGGGGTCTGACGGTAGACGCAGAGAATAGATAAGGTGCGGACGGGGTAAGTTGCGGTAAGACGCTCTTTTTAAGTGGTGCGTTAACACTTTGACTGCCAAGCGTATTTTGCAATATTAGAACCGGGACGCGATGAAATACTGCAGGGTATAATTAAATCATGCAAAATAAAGATAACGCAGGGTTGTTAGAAGCTAAAGTATTGAAGCACCGTCACAACATCAATTACTTATACAAGATTGCAAATGGGCTTCATTGCGAATTTTCTGCATTTTTAGTCAAATCGTTTGCATCGGTCACCGGTGACCACCGTGGCAGCCAAAGTGTTAACACACCACTTAAAAGAGTATTAAAGTGTTAACACTTTGACTGCCACGGCGGTCACCCGTGACCGATGCCAAAGATTTGACTAAAAATGCAAAAAATTCGCAATGCAGCCTATTTGCAATCTTGTAAAAGCAATGGACATAGGGACGGTGTTTCAATACTTTGGCTTCTAACAACTCTGCAACACCTTTATTTTGCACGATTTAATCATACTGTGCAGTATTTTATCGCATCGCGGTTCTAACATAGCAAAATATGTAGGGCAGTCAAAGTGTTAAGCGGCAGAACCTGTGCTGTTGCATCCAACACTCGGGTTGGAAATATCGTTCGACGGTGCTTCAATACTTTGGTTTCTAACAACTCTGCCTCACCTTTATTTTACACGATTTAATCATACTTTGCAATATTTTATCGCATCGCGGTTCTAACATAGCAAAATACGTTTGGCAGTCAAAGTTTTAAGCGGCAGAACCTGTGCTGTTGCGTCCAACACTCGGGTTGGAAATATCGTTCGACGGTGCTTCAATACTTTGGCTTCTAACAACTCTGCCTCACCTTTATTTTGCACGATTTAATCATACTCTGCAGTACTTTATCGCATCGCGGTTCTAACACAGCAAAATACGTTTGGCAGTCAAAGTGTTAAGCGGCAGAACCTGTGCTGTTGCGTCCAACACTCGGGTTGGAAATATCGTTCGACGACTGTCAATTCTCGGAAAACTGATATTATTACGTCTTGCAACTTTCTTTGACGTTCCCCTGACGAAACACGTCAGAATTCATAGGTATATGGAGGCGCACCGCGAGCATCGGGGCACTCGGAATTTTGTACACTCGACACCTTTGGCGCGGCATGCACACGCGTGCACACCGACGTGCATGCGCACACGCGCGAGCGAACGTACACTTCCCACGCCTCCCTCGCTCTTTCGTCCCCGCGATATCTGGATATAGGACACGAGAAGTGGAGGGCTAAGAGGGAGGAGGGCGAAAGAAAGGGAGTAGGGCGAGGGACGCGAGGGGGCAGGGGACGGGGAGATAGAGGGCAGAGGAAGAGATTGCAGGAAGGCTTATAAAGAGTAAGGAGGAAGCGTCCTCCTCGAAGACCGCCGATAAGACTTTGTCGTTTCGCCTCTTCGCCCCTTTTGCCCCTTTTGCTCCTGCAATCGTGTCTCCGACGCTCTCTTGACTCTACTCAGGGGTCCCAGGGTACTCTCCGTTATCTCGCAGCTGTTGTTCCCTACCACCGGCGAATGTCGTTTCTGCTTTCAGCGAAAAATTTCTTTACAATCGTTACGTCGCTTCCCTGTTTCGGTGCGACGGAAATATTCCGTTCGGGTGCAAGATGGGAAACGGTCGACGGTGCGCGGATCGGAAGTCGCGTGCAAAAAGGCGGTGACGCGCTGTCTTATTTTACGCGTGTGAACGCGATGTTGACGCGTATTGACGCGGTGATTAAGAATGGGAGTGGAAAAACGAATCGGCACGGTGACGTTGGACGTGACGCAAAACGTACGTTTTTCCCGGAGCGATTAACGAATCGATGGAGAGAGAGACGGAATTATGATCATCAGAATACGCGGACGTGTTTTCTGCGAATAGCGGAGATTAGCGAGAAGTGAGGAAACGAACGAGCGGTTCGGTAGAGTAGTTTTTTAGTTCTTTAGTTAGAAGGAAAAATGGGAGAGAATTTATTTTAAGACGAGTCAAGCGATTTTCACGGGAATGTTTGTAAGAAAAATTGCATCCGCGATCACGGGGAAGTTGGACGACGAGCGACCCGCAGGTACAGCCATGTTTTGTTGTCAGCACGCGAATATGCTGGGACGTGCACAAGTGGCGGGCGTATATTGCCGGAAGAATCGAAGGTGCAGACGGAAAAACTAACTCGTTCCGCTGAGACCTTCCATTCGGAAAAAGATACGCAGCTGCTCCCTTTATAGGGCAGACCGAGTTCGAGACTGCCAGTAGTCACGAAAACACTTCAGGGAAAACAAAGTTCCACGGGCGCAAACCGAAATGGAACACCGATTCGTCGTTCGTAAAAAAATTCGTTATCGTCTTCAGATACTCCTGTTTGCTTGAGTTCGCAATAATATCTGAACGCTTTTTATTTCACTCTGTACGATAAGAAAGTTTATTTTTAATTTTTCCCGTGAATACACCCTCTGTACTAGGTAGCCCAATAGAAAGGCAGTGGTTTCCTGTCAATGCATCCGTGAATTCGCATATGGAAATTTTGTCATGCTAGACCACCCAGTATAAAAAGTGAATATTTGCAAACGCAGGTGGACACGCATAAATTGCTTTAATGAGGTAGACAGAGTGAATATCGTGCTTTCAATGCGCCAGGTGGAATGTGCACGTTCGAGCGTTCTTCCTTAAGCAATTGCGCGGCTTTTTCAGCTCTCTTTGCCTGAAACAGCACCCAGTCCTTACGGTACAACGTGGCTATTTAACGCATACCAAATTCCCGAATATTCCCATTATCATTACTTTCGAATAATTCCAAAATAACCGAGCTCTCAGTAAATTACGAGTGAGTTAAAAAGAAACGAGACCATTCGGTCCAAATTGAAGCGTGCGGCTAACAATTCACAAGTAGGTCAACCGATTATTCTGTACGCGTGTACGCCGCGTGTGAGCATCACAATAGAAACACCCCTTGTGTTCTGCACGGCAACGCTCGGCAATTAGAATATTCTTTCCCCGACGCATTTGTATGCACAAAACCACAGTTATGTTATTCAATCATAATTAAACATGACATCCCCGTGATACAATGCCAAAGGAACATCGACGCAGTTGTATGTACAAAACCGCAGTTACATTACTCCATTACAATTAAATTCACTCCCCGCGATACAATGCGAACGGAACATCGATGTAGTTGTACGTACAAAACCACAGTTACGTTATTCCATTATAATTAAACATCAAACCCATCCGATACAATACCAACGAAACATGGACGCGCTTCTACGTACAAAACCACAGTACAATTAAATTAAACATCAAACCTATCCGTACCAACGAAACATGGACGCACTATTCCATTACAATTAAACATCAAATACCTATCAACGCGCTTCTACGACAAAACTACAGACAATACCAACGAAACATGGACGCATTTGTACGTACAAAACCACAGTTACGTTATTCCATTACAATTAAACATCAAACCCATCCGATACAATACCAAAGAAACATGGACGCACTTGTACGTACAAAAGCACAGTTACGTTATTCCATTACAATTAAACATCAAACCCATGCGATACAATATCAAAGAAACATCGACGCAATTGTACGTACAAAAGCACAGTTATATAATTTCATCACAGTTAAGTATCAAATTCCCGGTATCCAGCGCGAATTTACCATCGGCGCACATAATTATTACCATCGCCTAAACAACGCATCCCAAATTTCCCTCTCCTTCGAAGCGAAAGATCATTCGATATCATCTTCCACCGAACGCTTCAATTCCGCGCCGCGAAGCTTGCGTTTTCACCGTGACAATCGAGGGGTAGAAACAACGGTCGAGCGCGCGGCCTTAACGATATATCAGCGTCGACGTGTCGGTCCGAAGATATTACGAAGACCCGCGCGCTTCACCCCGGAACTTTCCCTCGCCGCGGGTAACAGAGACAAGACAAGAGCGCAGCAATCTGTCCCGCAGCCCACGCTCCGCTACCCTCGTCTCGAAACACCGGCACATTTATCCTCCGTAAATCCAATATCGGAGGAAGGACGAACAAACTTTTCCCCTGAAGCTGGGTCGTGGGGTCAGGTGGCGCGGCCTGAGAGGTAGACGTGCACAAAAGGGGCATTGACGATGAAGAGAGCGAGTCGGGGAGGGAAGCGGAATAAGCGGGCGCGCGAAGGAAAGAGACGCTGGGTGGTTGATCGGTTAGTTCTATGCTCGCTTGGCCAGGAGGGTGAAGCAGAAGGTGGGTACGTAAACGGTAGGGCGATGGAGGCTGGCGATGGGGGCTGGCGAGGGAGGCTGGTATCGGGACAAAGTCCCGACCCACGCTATTTCCATATTTCAAGGGATCCGGCAATACCGCGAGAGCCCGGGTCGCACGACTTTATTTCCCCGCCCGCGGAAGCCTCCGCAGGGCCTGCCGACGACGTACAGGTCGTTGGGGGCGAGCCCGAACGAGGTAGGTGAAAAACGAGGAAACTTCGATTCGCTGGGACCGCCATCGGGAGTAACGTCGGGAGTAACGGCGGAAGCGTGACGGTGCCGAATTGATCTCGTGCGGAAGCACGGCGCGAAGGACAACGGGTTCGGATGGGATTGGCGTGGGCGGCGGGAGATGTAATCGGAGGAGATGAAATGGTCCCTTTAATCTGACGGTAACGAGACTCGCGTCATTTCGGGAGGGAGTCGCGGTGTTTTGCAACGGTAATGACTGCGTCGGGCGGAAAGTAGATAATGTCGGATCTAATTAACGCGTGCCTGTGTGCTAATGGGAAGCTGAACTTTTGTGTGCCGGCGCTAATTTTGGGCGCATGAAATGCGGAATGGGAGAAAAGGCGGGGGTTGCCGGGGATCGGTGCGATTGTGAACTTTGCTTTTAGCGTGCGTTTCGTTGGATGGTGGGTGGGTGGTTGAACGTGCGGTGCGGAAGCTTACGTAAGCGACGGTTATGTTTGCGCGAAGGAAAGATTTACTGCGGTACAAGCACTTCTGACGACGTTAATGCCAATTCCGGAATTACAACGTTTTAGTGTTTCGGCAATAAACTTCGGCTTCATCAAAAGTCGGAGCGACGCAGGAATCGAGCTGTGCGTTTCCACGTTCCGCTCTCTAGACAGTTCCCTAATAAAACGGAATAGAGGACGAAGGCAGGGCCGGTAGAGTACTCACAAATTGTTTTTTTACGGCTTTATTTACACAAGGGTGGGCCACGATGTCGTTTGGGGGACAAGATGAACCCATCGATGCTACATGTCGTAAAATAAAGTGGACGACCGAACCGACTTAAACGAATAAAGATGACTGGGGTCCGTCATAATCCTGGCAGTCAATCGATTATGCATATATGCATTTCTCGCTTCCCTATCGGAAGAATATTCAACGATGAACGTTGAAACGTAACAAAACAAAACCGACAAATACTGGGCACATTTCGAGATTATTTTAAATGCTTATTGCCAATTCTAAGAGTAATACGTGAATGCTTAGTAGCATGTAAATACGTCTTTAGAAGAGACTTTATGGAAATAGGTTAAGTACATTCGCAAATTAATTCTGACAGCACTGCCCGAAGTACATGTCACCTTTATAACCCGTGAGATGCAAGAACACAATGAAAAGCCGCGAGTGATTAAATAATTTACGGAAGTACTCTTAAAATAACCTCCGCACCATCTTAACTCTGCCAGCATACATTTCCGTGCAGAATTAACACAAAAATGTCAGTACCAATTACTGCCCCACAGACCAATAATTTAACTTAAATTGTACATTATACATTTCACTACAATCGTGCATCATTAACCAGTATTCACTCCTATGCAGCATTAACACAAAAACGCCAGTATCAATGAATAACACGCCCCAATAAATTCCACCGCGATCAATTACGTGGAAGTCTAGCTGCGAATTGTTCTTGGACGCGTCCGTCCAAGAGGGTTCGCGGTCGACGAACCGTGGGCACGATCTTGAGAAAATAATTAAGGGCGACGAGTAGGGAAGAATTCGGGCCGGCCAGAATAGCGGGGTCTTCTCGTTTAATTTCTTATATCGCGTGCGTGGCCGCGCGTACGAAACGGACGCGACACGACAGGAAGCTGTCGGTTTAGATAAGATCTGGACGAGGAGGGCCCTAAGTACATCCCCTAAGTCGTTACACCCCATAAAACGTACCCCGCGCGCAATAACCGACGCCGACCCTCCTTCTTTTTCCTCGCACTGATTCCGCAGGGTCGAAATGTCGCGCACACCCGGTATACAAATCGTTTATCGCCGCACTGCTGGGGACAGACTTATCGGATCGTGGTAATCGTTCTCGACCTAACATACGAATTACTGCGTTTCTGTGCCTAACGTCTCGCGCGCACGGAATGTTTTCCTTACGGGCGGCACGGACGTTAATTACGTACACACTTTTAATTAAATATGAATCACTCGGCGCGCGGATATCGCGGATGTAAACGAGGAGCGCTGCTCTTAAGCACTCGCGAAGCGAACAGTTTCTATGCACGAGCAGTTTTCCGATTGAACGGGCCCGCTTATCGATTGCACTTTTTGTAAGGCGAGAGAACGCAGGCGGCGAGCGAGTGTGCCCGGCGAGAAAAGGCCAGTCGAATGGAATGAAAATAAATGTTGAGCGTGTGCAAACCGAGGCGCGTAGATTCGTATTGGGATGAATGATAATTAAATTTATCACGGGCAACTTTTTTTTCGCCCGCCCATCGCAACGCTTGTCGGTCGGCGCTCTGACCCATTTTCCGGAGGTTTATGACAGCGTTTAATTGGTATGCAAATGAACGCGAAATTTATCGCGCTAAATAATAATCGCCGAACGTAACGACATTAATTGCGGCAGCGCGACGTCTACGCGTAAACGCCGCACGGTGTATTTCGTTTCGCGAAAAGCAAACAAACTTTAAGCGATCGGTCGTTCGAAACGCCGTGTCCAATTAATGTTACTGGCACAATCGAAAATATGACCTACATTTCAGTCGGATAATTGGAGACTTAATGGCGAAACAGAATCTAACGACTGCACACAGCGCGACACTGATCTTATCTGAAATTACCATGAAGTGGTGCCGCAAGTCAAGCCGCACGCAACAAAGTGTGTAATGCACTTTACGGCGTCATTGAAGTTCAGCGAGTTCTGCGAGTCGCGCGTCTTTAATATGTCAACGGTAAATCGTCAATATTAGCCTGCGGCGTTGTCAACACGTTATATACGCTTCGTCTTTAATTAACAAACGCGCAGACCACTCAGACAGGAACGTACGTTTGCGGTTTGTCGAAGGCAGTTTAAAGAAAAGCGGACACGTAAACTACTGTTACCGCTAGCGCACGAGTCTACAATTACGAGATATAACGTCATTATGAACTTTCTTTACAATTTTTATAGGCGCTGTTGGAAGAAAATCGTAGCGCTCAATAAAAACAGCGATTATGTCGTGTAGAAAATGAGTAGTTAAAGTATGTGCAAAGTACAAAAACTGTTAAAAATGTATATATGGCCGCGTAATCCGAATTTTGTTTGAACATACCTTATCAAAATGCATTATTGCTCAATATGGTAACACACAAGTTGCGTTATTGTAGGTTCCCGATAAGGAAGCTCTAGCAAGTTCGAAACATGTCGAGAATTTCATCCAATAAAGTTTCATTAAATACATCAAAAGCGTATCGGAAGCATATCACTTAACATTAGATTTACATTAGAAATTTGCTCGCAAATTGACAGAAACTATTACTATTATATTCCAACAACTTTTTCTGCATTTCGTTAATGAAATTATCCGAACATATATTTAAATTCAGTCTCCCCTTCAAACGTTTAATTAATCAGCTTTTAATTAACCTACAAACTTTTACTGAATTTCGTTACCGGAGTGATACGAATACTTATTAAAATGCAGTGCCTCTTCAAACTTGAAATTTTTAATTTCCGTACGCCGTACACCTACATATTTCTCCCAATTACGTCGTATACCTACATACGCATTAGCTGCGGTGTTACAAATAACACATGCACATTTTACCTGCGCAACAAAAATCTTCTTTATCCATATCGAAAACATCGCTACCGATTATGTTGGGATATGGAGGTGTGTGAAATACTCTTCTACGTTTTTTGTAACTTATACTTTAATCTTTTAAGAGAGTAGGTCTTTCTTCTTTGATCGTAGGGTTTCTGACTGATATGAAAAACAACATGTTTGTCCAACCTTTGTTATATGCGTCGCAGCTCATGCCACGTGTCACAATCTCGCGCGCATGCATTCGATATGCATTTGTTTTAAAAGAAGGAATCGAATTTTCATCTCGATATAAAGACTGAGGCGTAGCATAAACAGTTCAAAGGAAAGATATTGATTTTTGTCGCATTCCAACAGATTATTATAGAAATCAGCACTACCGATTATTATAGAAATCAGTTTCCCAACGAACGATACCGACACCTACATATCCACATATCGGAATTACCAGTTCCACCATATTTCTCCGTAAATCTAGCGTCAATCATGAATGTACCTTTCGTTCGCTCATTAGAAGGCACGTTCGCGTGCCTCGTTACCGAAATACAAAAGTCGCCCGGACCTACCCGCGATTAACACAAGATGAACCGTCGGCGAAGGTTGCACGAACGCGGCGCGCGGCCTGCTCGTTGTGCGGTGTCCAATAAATCGTTAATGCAATCGCTCGTTTCTGTCCCTTCTAGCCGGCCGACCTGTAAATTACTTTCGCAGCGCGCCGCAATTAACGCAACTCGTGAAGTGTGTGCCCGACGTCGGGGTGACGATGCGGCTGAGGACCGCGACGTGAGGAGAGTGGGGTGGCGAAGAAAAACAAAGGTACGCGGAAACGAGAAAAAACGGGAATGGCCACGGGCAGCACGTACGGGAAGTTTCCGCGGAGTTTCCGTCGGGGAAGCCCGCAGCATCAAAGGCGAGATAAATTGAATTTTCGTACCGCGGCCTTTCGTGGCATCCGCTTTGTTATACCCGCGCACGCACGCGTGGGTCTCTTTATGTGTAAGGAGGGGCGCGTGTGTGTGTATAATAACGACGGAAGCTGAGACCGAAGCAGGAAGCGACGGCGGAGAATGAATGGAGAAGAAAGAGGCAGATTTGTGGGGAAAATGAATAAGACGTGGCGAGCGCGGGTCGCCGGACCACCTTTTAATTCCGCTCGCAGCTCTCAACGCACGACTCTTAACGGCGAAAATTCTCACGCGCCACGCGTGTGATCGCGCGATCTTTAGGGGCGCGACGATTGCGATGTAACCGGTTGACTGTTGCTCACGAATGTACTCGTGATGGAGACATGACGATGTTTTGTGTTGTGGCGATTATACTCGCGATATGCAGAAATTGCTGTATGGAAATGAAGTATTTTGCTGTATTAGAACGGCGATGCTATGAAATACTACAGCGTTTGACTGAATTATGCAAAATGTAAATAATGTGCAGGTATTGGATACTATGGAGACATGTTACTCTTTGCGAATATTTTGGATCTTCGGTAAAATCTCTTGCGCCGGTCAGTGGTGACCATCACGGCAGTCAAAGTGTTAAGTTACTGTTTGAATTAGAATTTGAGAGGAAACTGAAATATATTCGTCAATTTTAAGATGGTTGCCGTATTCGGGGCGTAGACGAAATAAAATAAATAAAAAAATAGAAATAATTATTATCAGAAAATGGTATATAGTCTACGGATTGAATTAGATTTAACTGTTAGGACAATTGTCCCCGTACGTCTTCAGTGCAGTAATCTAATATAAGAATCTTTAACAACCTATAACAAACAAGTTTCCTTTCCGCACATTAAAAAGAAAAAAAAAACGAAACAAAACAGTAACTTCGTTACAACTTAATTCCATATCATCTCTGCCGCACAACTCTGCATCTGACACCGAGGTCGCAACAGCTAACTGATTAATAAATACCAGCCGCAAGAAAACGGCTGCGGCGAACATAATGACACGTGACGCAAGTTACACGTACACCGAGCATGTCTTTCCTGAAGTTACGTGGATGATGCGCGTGTGTGCGGCGAGGGCATGTGCCCTGTTATCCGAAACCGTCGACGTTTAATCGGCGCTCGCCATCTCTGCGCGGAAGACGCGATCGACTATTTTCAAGCCCGTCTTTTGTGCAGACGCGAAATTGTCGAGGAAGCGTAGAGATAAGCAGTGCGCTGTCACCGAGTCGACGATGCCGGCCGCAGTGCGTCCGGCTTTAGAGCGGGCAGCGGCCTGCTATTTACAGAATGGCGTGCCAATTGAATTATTTCGTTGTCTCCAGTGCCCCGAGTGCATCCGCGACCGAAATAACCGGGACAACGACGGCTGTTATCGTCGCGCACCGGTCAGTTCCTTTCATGTCGCTTTAATCCACTTCCGGGGGTCGTTTAAAATTTCGCTGGCAACAGGTAATGTCACCGCCGAGCGCTCCAATTTGTAACGCGTCTTCGCGTACAAGTGGTACAAGCGGCGGAAAAGTCGGGCAGGTAAGTGCTGGTCCTAATGTCGGTTTATGCCAAATTAACTGACGGTACCATGTGCGTTGCCTTGAATATGTTGCAATTGTATAGGGTAGCAAAGACGTAAACGAACGCTTGCCGGTGATAAAGCGTAATGTTTTATAGTTTATCGCCGATTCTGTTGCGAATTGAAATATTGGCAGTGTGTGCAGTAGTTGAAACGCGGCATAAATGACGTTGGTCATCCTAGTGAAAGTTTTTAATTTAATAGATTATAATCACCAGGAGTATGGAGCGAGCGAACAGTATTGAAAAGGTTACAGCATAATAAAAGGGATACTTTTATCATAAAAACGGGTTTCGGATCTAAAGAAATTATAATTTACTATCACCGCATCTGACTATGGTGGTACCAAAACGGTTGATATTACGTGGTCGTTTTTGTCTGCAAAATAAATCATTTCGTTTTGCCAAATTTATACGCCCTTGTAAGAGTTTGGTTCTCATCAACCGCTTAATCAAAAGAAGTCAAGATATTATCAATATATTAATCAAGCCCCTTATTACACATTGCGCGACTCCTCCGTTTCATTCCACCGCACAATTAGCATGACTATCGTCACCGAACGTTTGACGCTCGATACACACAAACGATGACTATGGTCACCGTACGCTTGATCGTTACGCGCGAACAGAAACCATAGTTTGGAATTCATATTGCTTATATAAATTCAAAACACGTAAAGATATTTCTGTAGCCGCTTTTCATCTCAAATTGATAAGAGAAATTTTGCGGAAATACCATAAAGACGATTTTAGAAAGACTCACTCTCGGCGCAGCGGCTCGTTCAGCGGGAGTAGCGCGCCGGAAAATCGGTCTATACCGAAAGGGTTAATCCTGGGCGCCGCTCGTGCGCCGACTGCCCGCATTACGTAACGCGCGGAGTGACGGGACGAAAATTGCGAAGCGGACGTATGCGTTCGGCGGGTTCAGGGTCTTTAATTACCGTCGCCGACGTGCGCGGATGCAACGATCGCGGTGCCGGTGGATGGCACGTGCCCGCAAAAAGACGTGCGTAGAGAGGCGGCGGGCACGGGCCGTGTGCGAGTGGGTATCGGATCCGATCCGAACCGTTTATTGGGCCGAGAATTATTATTCCCGCACGGTGGAATTATAATCCCCCCGCCGATGATGTGTCGTGAGCAGCTGCCCCTGGCTTCTCTCTCTCTCCCTCGCTTCATGCCCTTTTCTCTTTTTCTTCCTTGTCCTCGCGCTTCTTTTTCCCACTCACCCTCTGCTTTTTCACGATTATCGTCCTTCGATCGCGCGATCGTAATGTGGCCAGGGACGTGTGTTGTGCTCAATCGCCGATCCGCCGAACGAACAGCTGGAGGAAACGTCACGATAAACCGCGGCTTTCGGTTCTGTCTCGTGTGAGTGAAAGAGTGAGGGAGTGTGTGTTGAATACGGCGCGAAGGGAAGACGGTGAACCAAGTCGAGGTGCACGCGCGAACGATCGCGTGCTGTCGACGATATGTATTATTAAACGATGATCCAATTAACCGTTTCAATGGCGCAGTCAGCGCGTCTAATCGTGATTAACACATTTCGCACGGCGCCAGCGTGCGAAAGTGCGCCGTCCATCGGCGGCAGACGAAACAATGGTGCGCAAGGGATTGCTGACTCTTCGGGATATGCTCCCGAGCGACGGTAGTCATGCTAATTGTGCGGTGGAATGAAACGGAGGAGTCGCGCAATGTGTAATAAGGGGCTTGATTAATATATTGATAATATCTTGACTTCTTTTGATTAAGCGGTTGATGAGAACCAAACTCTTACATACTCTCGTATGTGGCGAGCGTCAAATGTTCGGTGCCTATAGTCACCGGCCGAAGCGAAAGGGTTAACACTTTGACTGACAAGCGTATTTTGCTATGTTAGAACCGCGATAAGATGAAATACTGCAGAGTATAATTAAATCGTACGAAATAAAGGTAACGCAAAGTTGTTAGAAACCAAAGTATTGAAGCACCATTTCAATATCAATTGCTTTCACAAGATTGCAAATAGGCTTCATCACAGGCATGTCAAAGTGTTAATATTAGGCGCGTTCGGCGAAGGGACGTTTCTAGTTCGTCTGAAAGACTGCCCGTGACAACGACTGCGAAACGCACGGCGAGCCGCTGGCGATTTATTGCGGCTCAACGATCCGTCCGACACGCCATACGGGCGACCAATTGCTCGGACACCGTCGCGGCCCGTATGGCGTATGGCGTACGCGCGCACGCCGACCGATAAATTCTTCCTAGAGGAGAGTTTATTGTAATTTCTCATTGGCTCTATCCGGCGCGTGAACGGCCGGGCGTGATAAATACCGCGCGTTAAATCGCAGGCGCGCGCGATCGAGTGGACGGCGATGCCATAAAAGTGCGCTTGCAAACAAAGGATGCGGAGGCTACGCGACGGGTTGATCCTTGGGGGAAAAACGACGGTAAGGAGTTCGAGGCAAGAATCTTGGTTGATGCTGATGAAGCTGATGCTGATGTGTGAGCGCATCTGCTTGACACGTTGAGTGTCGCGGTGACCGACACAGAAGGTGTCACTGAAGTACAAAAAGTTCGAAATCGGAAGCACTTGTCATTTTGCAAATGCAATTGATCTTAGAAAAATCATTTGATCCTTTGGTCTTCAATAGCTTATCATATTGCGCCGTATTTATTCCATCACATTCCGCCGTATTTCATCACGTTGCGATTCTAACGTAGCAAATTACGCTCGGCAGCGAATGTGTTGATTGTAATGTGACCGACACAGAAGGTGTCACTGAAGCACAAAAAGTTCGAAATCAGAAGCACTTGTCATTTTGCAAATGCAATTGATGTTAGAACAGCCATTCGATCCTTTGGTCTTCAATAGCTTATCATATTCCGCCGTATTTCATCACGTTGCGATTCTAACGTAGCAAATTACGCTCGGCAGCGAATGTGTTGATTGTAATGTGACCGACACAGAAGGTGTCACTGAAGTACAAAAAGTTCGAAATCGGAAGCACTTGTCATTTTGCAAATGCAATTGATGTTAGAACAATCATTTGATCCTTTGGTCTTCAATAGCTTATCATATTGCGGCGTATTTCATCACGTTACGATTCTAATGTAGCAAATTACGCTCGGCAGTGAATGTGTTGATTGTAATGTGGCGAATGGTCGGTGTATCGCGGGAACGACCAGCGATTGATCATGGGAACGTTGAAGATTACGAGCAATGAATGTAATACCGTGTAATTTTGCCGCCCGAATCAATGATGCTCGGTAAATGACGCTTACGGGTTATGGCGAAAAACAGACAAAACGTCGATGGAATTATTATGCGTCAAAGGTAAGCGAAATCACGGAGGGGCGGAGGAATTAATTGCGTCGTGACTTAAATTGTCTTGGGAATTGAAACGTTTGATTCGGAGTTTACGACTTCGAGCTACCTGGCGTACTCGAATTTATCACGCTGGCCGAAGACTCGGTGGATAAGATATTCAGAAAGTGGTTATAGCCGGTGGACGTGCGGTGGATCATTCCGAAAGAGGGTACCTCAGCTGATTCGAACGTATTAAAAAAGTGCTCGCATCCGTGCGTTAGTAAATTCAACTACTTTCATATTTGTGTGGCAGGTAATTTAGTGAAACGTTCATTTACCGTGAGATACGAGGGACGCGCATGGTACCCATGAATACCGCGGTACTTAATAAACTCGACGTGAACAAATATTAAAGAACATTATTAAAGAACCCGCTCCTTGGCAACTTACAGTAATTATAACTCATTCCCTATTCGATTACTTGATAGAATCGCCAACACCTGCCGATAAACTACTCCATATCTTTTATTAAAATTCACTTCAATATGCCGAACCAATAAAACTATATTACGCTTTCGTCTAATAAAAAAGAAACAAACAAAGCGCATATCAAAGAAAGCAATGATCAAGATCTGGGTAGCAGAAGAAGTCTGCGTCAGAAGATAAAAGAATAAATCGCACGACAGCTGTCACACATGAAGCCGGGCACTGAAGGGCTCAACGAAAATTTTCGTGGAATTCTTAAATAGCTCTCCATGGGAAGCTTGGGCGTCTTCTGCCCCTTCTCCTCCGTGTCTGGTGGAAATAGGAATGCACCGATTTTGTCGTGAAGAGGACTACGATTAAACGCTTTCCGTGGAATCCTTCCAGGACGTTGAATCCGTCGACCTCGGCTACGCAGGTCTCTCCTTTCCGGCGTCTCTATCCTTCTCTCCGACCTTATTCTACGTGCTTTTGTCCACTTTCAACCTCCCGCCGTCTCTCTCGCTCGTTCTTCTTCATCTTTCACTTCCTTCTTATCCGCCGGTCCATCTCACGTCCTTGTCTTCGTTCTCTCTCGCGCCACTTCTGTCTTTCACCCGATCCACTTCTCTTGCCCTGCTCTCTTACGTTTCTCTCTATCCGTCTATTATCCCGCCGTCTCGCTTTCGCAGAGAAAAGAGGAGGGACCCAGTCTTTCAGGACCGTGAAGAGTCGAAGAAGGGAGAGTGGGATATTCGAGGCGGACTTTATCTTCCTCCTTTCTCTACAACTTTCATCCTTCGTTCGCCACGGCTCGGAGCATTTCCGCCGTCGAGTTATGAGGTGAAGGCACGTCTCTGCGCGATGGCGAAGGATGAAGAACGAAGCCGCCGAGACAAGGCTGCTCGAGGGGAAGATTCGGGGAACTTCACGGTAACGATTTTCAAAAGATTCCAACAAATCGAGTTGCGAGAGTGGGAACCGTCGAGGATTATACAAGTGGGAGACGCGATATGGCGGGCCGCGCCCAATTTGTTGCGAGGGGAGTTGCAATATTCCTATGCTTCATGTCGCGATATGTCTATGCCATAAGAATTTTGGTAGGTGGGTTCTTTTACGTTGTT
Source organism: Cryptocheilus praepositus (assembly GCA_033815515.1). Lineage (NCBI taxonomy): Eukaryota > Metazoa > Arthropoda > Insecta > Hymenoptera > Pompilidae > Cryptocheilus > Cryptocheilus praepositus. The sequence goes on along the minus strand of JAWWQZ010000035.1, from coordinate 15,870,519 downwards.
ACAATTGTGACACTTATGCGATAGAAGTACGCATGTTGGTTCGGTGGTCGTTTAGATAATGCAACGTTGTGTTGCGGAGAGATAATGTTTTCAGAAATACTAGACTATTTTTGCATATTTTCGAGTTGGAACGGTACCCTTTGCTTCTACAAATTCGACGTCTCGTTATAAGTGTTATTCTACGAACTTCAATAAAGACAACTGTAATATTAGCAATACACTAACCACATAAAAACCTGGGCGCAGTTTCTCGTCAACCTATTCGCGCAACCTTGATTCCTAATACTGCAACAGTTCATCATGAGAAACGAAGCATTTATTATCCTAACAAATCTAACCACAGACGCATCATAACATGCGTCTACATCTCTACTACTACGTAACCACAAGAACATAAAACTGACCCGGCACACCAGACGCAATTCCTATCCAAGCCTTAATTCCCGATACTGCAATAGTCCATCACCAGACACCAAACATTTGTTATCCGAACAAATCTAACCACAGACGCATCATACCATGCGTCTACATCTCTACTACTACGTAAGCACAAGAACATAAAACTGACCCGGCACACCAGACGCAATTCCTATCCAAGCCTTAATTCCCGATACTGCAATAGTCCATCACCAGACACCGAACATTTGTTATCCGAACAAATCTAACCACAGACGCATCACAACATGCGTCTACATCTCTACTACTACGTAACCACAAGAACATAAAACTGACCCGGCACACCGCAATTTCTATCAAATTCCCGATACTGCAATAGAACATTTGTTATCCGAACAAATCTAACCACAGACGCATCATAACATGCGTCTACATCTCTACTACTATGTAACTACAAGAACATAAAACTGACCCGGCACACCAGACGCAATTCCTATCCAAGCCTTAATTTCCGATATCCCATCAGACACCAAACATTAATTAACACGCGTCTACATCTCTACTACTACGATACACCAGACGCAATGCATACTGCAATAGTCCATCACCAGACACCAAACATTTGTTATCCGAACAAATCTAACCACAGACGCATCATAACATGCGTCTACATCTCTACTACTACGTAACCACAAGAACATCCAAAATTCCCGATGAATAGTCCATCACCAGACACCAAACATTTGTTATCCGAACAAATCTAACCAAAGACGCATCATAACATGCGTCTACATCTCTACTACTACGTAACCACAAGAACATAAAACTGACCCGGCACACCAGACGCAATTCCTATCCAAGCCTTAATTCCGATACTGCAATAGTCCATCACCAGACACCAAACATTTGTTATCCGAACAAATCTAACCACAGACGCATCACAACATGCGTCTACATCTCTACTACTACGTAACCACAAGAACATAAAACTGACCCGGCACACTAGACGCAATTTCTATCCAAGCCTTAATTCCCGATACTGCAATAGTCCATCACCAGACACCAAACATTTGTTATCCGAACAAATCTAACCACAGACGCATCGTGGCATGCGTCTACATTTCCACCACAACACAGCCGCAAGACCGTAAAACTGACCCAGCACTGTCCACTCGCACACGCGTTATGCGAAACATTAATTATACGCAGACGTCTCATCACGAAACCTTCCGAACAGCTGTTGCGACATTGAAACGCGATCTCTTTCGCGATACGGCCAGGAAGAAATGTTTGGGAAAACAATCATTACCCCGCCGTCGGGCCCGGTTCTCGGGTTACGAAAAGCAGCGCTTGCCGAATCTGCGACGGGGGGATATTGGAAATTTTCTCCTCGACGCGTCTGCGTTTTCACGCAGACGAAAAAGCGTGGTAGAACAACGAGGAAGCGAAAAGGGCGAGAACAAAGGAGAACTCGGCGCGAGATTAGTTGCCATGGCGTGCGCGCCATGCGAACTGGGGGCCATGATTAGAGCGAGCTTTTAGGAAACTCGAGGGCGATATATCGCGGTGGAAGTCCATTGATCTTAAAAATTGAATTAGCGCGTGCCGATCGTTAATAAAGATTCAACCGCCGAGGCCCTTCTTTGGCTGTGATCGATATCAAAGATTCCGGCACGATAAGGACAATCAATCGACGCGGCGGATTTTCAGGTAGTGAATGTCGACAGTTGCGACATCTAAGGTCATTTCGCGGGGAACATCCGCTGTGGGTCGCTTCGTTGCGGATTAATAGAATTGTTAGCAACAGCGAAGTAATGGGGATATTAACACGTTGACTGCCAAGCGTATTTTGCTATGTTAGAATGGCAATGCAATGAAATACTGCAGAGTATGATTAAATCGTACAAAATGAAGGTAACGCAGAATTGTTAGAAGCCAAAGTATTGAAGCATTGTTCCGATATCAATTGCTTTTACAAGATTGCAAATAGGCATCATTGCGAATTTTTTGGCACCGTGGCAGTCAACGTGTTAATGTTGGTATGTAAGATAATTAAGTGACTGTACGCGACAATAATATATGTTTTCGCAAATAAATGTTTTGCAATGAATAATAGGTGAAGGTATATTGCCCGGTTAATTTTCCATCTGGGTTATGAACGTATAACCATTGCGGAGAGAATGATCTTGCATTAAGAAAAGAATTGTTCGTAAATATGTTGAATAAGAACGACTTACGTATGAACTCGGCACTCTCCAGGTCGACTGTTTTACGAAATCTGGTACGTACCTGGAACAAGCAGAATACAATGTTAATTTACTATTCCGCGTAAATAAGTACGGTGTGCTCATTGGAATTCAAGTTTTTGTCAGGATATTTCAGATATCAGAAGTATGCAGTTATAATACGACCCAAAGATAAGTTGAGCGAAATTTGCTTGGTATGCACCGCATCGTGTGACTTTCTAACCTTTCATATGCAAATTTCGTTCCGAGTATACGCCGCCGCTTAATCTCTTCCCGCATAAATTCGCATGCACGTTATAATAGCAACTTCGCGAAAGAACGGAAAACAAATAAGCATGCTCGCATCTTCTGAATATAAACGTGACGGCTCCCCCCAGATTCGATTAGTGCAACATAACCTTGCATGTTCATAAAATACTCACACGATAAATCTGATCGAGAAGGGAAGCGTAACCTTTACTTTTCTAGGACAATGAAACAGGTTAGATCGATGAACTGATCCGATTGTGAAATGATTGAGTATTGTGTTACAGGTTGGCGATGGTTGAACGGAGAAAAAATGCACGTCCTTCGGCGCACGAGGAGAACACGACACGACAAGCGCATACATATGTACGCCAAGAAGAATAATGGCCTCCTTCCACACATGTGATCGTCGTTAGCCGAGCCCCGACCGACACGCACGCTGATTGGTCGACTTCCGGTGCATCGCAGAATTACGTTTACAGTTTTCCTAAATCCACCTTTAGGATTATCTTCGATCACCGCTCAGTCGACTTTCTTGTATCTCGTTAACCACAGGATTAGTAGTACGGGAGTAAAAGTGCGGGAGTTTGGTCGTATGAAGTGTAACCTAAAATTAATTACCGTGCAAATTGAAACCTCAACAAATTGTAAATCTCATCCGACGCCATCGCAGTTTTAAGGTTAGTAATTACACGATTTAACTAGACCATTAAATCGTCACGTATCCGCAATAACACGAAGCACCGCGTGACACCATTCTCCAGCCTCCCTCCGCCCAACCACCCACATACCGCGCGTACACTCCTAAAACGGCAATTATCCAAAAACACCGCCACATTACATAACTTCCCCACTCAAAGCATCCGCGCAAACCCTTGCGAAGAAGGCCCTCCACGTAACTTTCGTTACTCAATCGCGCATGGCAACATGCGCCCGTACAAGTGTTGCTCGTCCGAAAAGAACACTTTGCGTCCATTAGCGACACCGCCCCTCGGACCCCACTCGATCGTGCCCCACCGAATTCGGCACGGGCTCAGACCGCGAAAAGGGGGATCCAGAAATCACGCAGGCTGCTCCTGCACGTGGCTGCAGCCCTCGCAGAATGCATCCCTGGCTCAGTCGACGTCCAGCACGTACGAATGCACACGGCCAGGGTAGATAAAGGATGGTGCGCGCGTGTCGCTCGAAAAAGCTGCCGGTGACGAGTCGTGGTGTTGTGAGAGGGAGAGAGAGAGAAAGAAAGATACGAGTTGGAGAGACAGAAAAAGCAAGGCAGGGGAACCCTGAGACTGTGTGTGACCCAACGTGCACGCTTCCGTTGCGAAGGGCAGAGACGAAGAGAGAAGCCGAGGCGACGAACTAGAGAGTAATGCGGCAGGGCGTGTTAAGGGGAGAACGCGAGAATAACGGCGAGGCCGGAGGAAGGGTGGATGCGAGGGCGAATGAAAGGTGCAATAATCGTGGCGCGCAAATTAAAATAATTCGACGACGCGGCGGGCGGGGGAAGGTGGTGCCCCCTTTCCTCGAAAGCACTGTGGGAAATCAAGGCTCGTTAATACGGGCACTTGTGGAAAGAAACAGCGGGACGATTGAAAGCGCGCGGCGGTCAACGCGGGGGTCGCGGGCCTCACGGAATTAACGGCTAATTTTTCTGTGGACGGAGTTTGATGGCGAGGGTGTGCGTTTACATGTTTTACATCTTGACAAAGATGGGAACGGTGTGGACGATGGGGGATTTGTTGTGTTTGAAATGGTACGCCTTTTTTCGGGATTTCGCGGGTGCCCTACTCAGGAGTCTAGAATATTTATAAATGTGTCGTATAATTGTGTAAACATACACCATTGTAAATATAACCACCATACACTAATACTATTATAAATATTATAGACTCCTGAGAAGGCACCCGCGAAGTCCTGAAACATGAGTTGACACATAATGTCCATATTTCGATCATAAAGGGCGTAGCATTTCAAATATTTTAAAAGGTTGAGAATCACGAAAAAATGTACCAAATGTTACCTTCTGGATAGTTACCGCATCTTTTCTTAGCAGATTGCTGATGTTATAGTCTGCATCATTCGATATCGAAACAACTGATGCAGGCTGTAACGTCTGTAAAACATCGGCAATCCGCTGAAAAAAAGGCGTGACAACTACCCGGAAGCCAACAATTCGAACAAACATAGCCACGGCAGCCTCGAACGTAGATTTATTAAATGTTGGGGAAATTGTGATGGGAACGAAATCGGTGGTACTACATGTTCGGGTGAAAACTAACCGGAAGTAACGGCCATGCTGACGGTGCAACGTTCCGGGAACGCTTTCGTTAGCCGACAAAGGACAATTATCTCCATTATCGACGACAGCCGACGGCGTGCCATGCTTGTGCAATACCGTGTCTCGTCACTCGGCAAAGGGAAATTATCGCCGTTACTGAGGAAAGCCCCCGGCAAAGGAAATCGAGAGATAAATGAATCCGAACAGCTGCATCGTGGCGATCGATTAATTAAATCAGTAGACCGGCAATTTGCAAGAATAAGTCTCCCGCCGTTGATTACACTACGCGGTCTGCCGTCAGCGAGTGTCAGCTGTCGGTGTCGTGAAGAAACGACCCGGACAGGTAGAGAAAGCCATTGAAAACGAACGCTGCCGATGCAGACACAAACGTGCAGGTAAACTTCACGATAATGGACCCTTCAGTCGCTATTTATCGTCTATGTCTCATGGCAAGTGGTCTTCTCCCACAAAACTCCTAATTTTCTGTTCGCTTCTTCGGTGCAACCATAAACAGCTCAAGTGCATGTCGTTTGCTTATGAAGAGCTCCATAATTGGGCGACGGCTGCTTGTCGAAGTTGTTAATGATTTAAACACATAATCACGGAGTATACGTAATGGTGTGTGACGAATTGTACTTTAGTACTCCTCAGAACTTCGACTTCATTGTACTCGTATAGTCAGCATACGCAGAATCTGATTTCGTGTGAAAATACGAAAGTGTCTTCGGCAAAACTGCCTGCGTCGAAGCGGCAATCGTGTTACGACGTCGCCAACTTACGAAGCCCATTATTTCGAGCATTTTACACTCATTCACGTTTGTCAGTTCCGCTCACCCGTATGTATTCAGCTTGCTCATTCAAGCACTTCGCTTCAGCAACAAGGAAAACCTTTAGTACACGAATGCCGGTAAAGTTCATCTTGCGGATTATCTATGTTCCCATGTACATCGTCCAAAAGATTCACTCTAGGACTGTGTAACGCGAGTTCCTACAATAGAAATTTCTATAACGCGCGTAAGATTTACAATTACAAGCAGTTTTTCCTATAACGTAATTCCTGTGCCACGCGGTGTTCAAAAAAATACGGAATGTTACCATTTACTCTAGTTGTGCATAGCATAGCTTCATATCAACATCGAAACTGATTTCTTTTGTTTGTAATTTCGTCCAACACATAATGCATCAACCGTGTTATGCAAGTATCTACTGTGTATGAAAAATACATAAGTAGCTAATATTTACATATACATGCGCCACCGGTCCGTATTCTATTTGTTTCTACCATACGCGTTGGTACCTGGTATCCGTTACAAAAGATATTGTGCTAGGAATTTAATAAAATGCGTAACATATTAACACGTTGAGTGCCAAGCATATTCTGCTACTAAAACTGCGAAGCGTTGAAATACTGCAGAGTATGATTAACACGTTGATAAAATAATTATTGCTACCCATTGCGAATATTTTGGATCTTCAGTAAAATCTCTTGCGCCGGTCACCTGTGACCATCACGGCAGTCAAAGTGTTAAATCGTGCAAAATTAAAGTGACGCAGAGTTGTTAAAAGCCAAATTATTGAAACACCGTTCCAATATCAATTGCTTTTATAAGGTTACAAATAGGCTCCGTGGCGGTTTTTGCATTTTTAGTCAAATCTTTTGCGCCGGTCATCAGTGACCACCGTGGCAGTCAACGTGTTAACCGCATTACACCAGAGTCTATTGTGCATAAGAAATATACAAGTTCTTAATATTGACTGCTCGGCGACATATTCCTTTCTATCAAACGTGTTAGCACCTGAAACCCGTTTCCGCAGATACTCCATCCCAATTTTATCCCGCGATTTTACGATTACACGAAACCACCGCGCACAAGCTGGTCCCTCCACCTAGGACCTTCCCCATGAGTGCCGCTGCACCTCCAGGATCCTTACAACTGCAAGTCCGTAACCCCCGGCGCACGTTCCTTCGCTCCACGTGTCTCCGACGTCCAAGCTGCGTCCGTCAATCTCCGCCCAAGGTGCAGAGCCGCGGCAAAAAACTAAAAGTAGATCCCGTCCGAAAGGAAGGGCAGCGGATGAGCGGGCGATCGGCTTTTGTGCGTGAGCGACGGGACTCGCGCGTCAGCTGTTCGCACGTGCCCGACGAAGGAGAGGAGCAAGTGGCCGTGCATACGGGCGTGTATAGGCACTTACGCAATACGAGCGGCGCACGCAAGAAAAGAGATAAGAGGCGTGGCGCTGCGTAACGCGCGGAGACGTAACGCGTTACGCATAAAGTGCGCTCGTCATCCAGCCGTCACGCTGTCGAGCTAGTGGGGCGGGAGGCGAGAAAAAATGGACTTCCATCCTCCGGCGACGAGCGCTGCTCAAGCTCAAGGTGAACGGAGGAAAACGCTGCTCGACGCGGACCGACGTGACTTATGGGCTGCTTGCCTAGCGAGCGCTAGGCGATACTGTTATTTTTAAATGCCGCGCGGCGAGACCTTGCGCGCCGATTCGCCATGCAGGCGAGCGGAATAAACAAACGCGCGAGGGCACGCTCGAAAGTGCGCGCGGCGCGTCACGATCGCTGTGCAACGAGAGATCCGCGTTAAGTTCGATTCAGACTATACGGTATGGACCGTCACGTTTCGGAAACGAAACATACCGGGACCGACACGATAGAAAAGTTTAAAACATGCGTTTTAATGAAACTATTTAAGGTCGATTCAGACTATACAGTATGGACCGTCACGTTCCGGCAACGAAACCTACCGGCACCGACACGATAGAAAAGTTTAAAACATGCGTTTTAATAAAACTATTTAAGGTCGGTTCAGACTATACGGCATGGATCGTCACGTTCCGGCAATGAAACCTACCGGCACTGACACGATAGAAAAGTTTAAAACATGCGTTTTAATGAAACCATTTAAGGTCGATTCAGACTATACGGTATGGACCGTCACGTTCCGGCAACGAAATCTACCGGCAGCGACACGATAGAAAAGTTTAAAACATGCGTTTCAATGAAACTATTTAAGGTCAATTCAGACTATACGGCATGGACGGTCACGTTCCGGCAACGAAATCTACCGGGACCGGCACGATACAAAAGTTTAAAACATGCGTTTTAATGAAACTATTTACACTTAAGGTCGATTTAGACTATACGGCATGGACCGTCATGTTCCGGCAACGAAACCTAGCGGCACCAACACGATAGAAAAGTTTAAAACATGCGTTTTAATAAAACTATGTAAGGTCGATTCAAACTATACGGCATGGACCGTCACGTTCCGGCAACGAAACCTACCGGCACCGACACGATAGAAAAGTTTAAAATATGGGTTTTAATGAAACTATTTAAGGTCGATTCAGACTATACGGTATGGACCGTCACGTTCCGGCAACGAAACCTACCGGCACCGACACGGCAGATTAATACATATGTCCACACTGCTTCTGTAACTGTTCATCAGTTAACGTTTTTCAGTTACGATGGATAGATTATTGGGCGACGATGATTTGGCTCTTATAGCCTTATTTTTAGACGAAGAAGAAGCCGAATTGAAAAAAGTTAAAAAAGAAACCGAATATGGGTGCATCCATTATTGTTCAATGATTTACTGAAATATGACGACAAGTTTTATCAATATTTTAGAATGTCGCAATGTAAATTTTTTGAATTATTAAAATTAATTGAACCTGTGCTACAGAAACAAAATACATCGTTACAGTTACGGAAGCAGTGTGGACATATGCATTAATTTGTCGTGTCGGTACCGGTAGGTTTCGTTGCCGGAACGTGACGATCCGTGCCGTGTAGTCTGAATCGACCTTTACACGTAATATTCTGGAGAAGTTCGGACTAGCGCAATATTCAGGCAGCTCCAAACGGTCGAGCCTGTAGCCGGTTGTTTGCGAGCGACATTTTGGTCTCGGAGTTTCCACGTATCCGACGATGCGCGGGATTTTTTCGCGGCTAATGACGGTGGCTAGGAGTTGGAATGCTGAGACGCGGAGGTATTACTTTCGGAATAATATTGGCCCGGTGGAGGTGGGTCAAGAGACCCTCGCCGGAAAGTTCGATACGAGGGGAGAGAAAGTAGCGAAACGTTTCAATGTTAAAAGTAGCTCTTTTGCGGGGGCAACCGCTCGCTTTTTTGCAGTCCTCCGCCGGTGCCGCATGGGAGCCATCACGTGCGGCTCGCATTAGAACGGAAATGCTTTTATGCTACTCATAGCCGTTTCATCGATCCTCATCCCCTCCCCCTTCATTCCTCTCTCACTCTCTCTCTCTCTCTCTCTTTCGTAATAGTACTGTATTCACTTCTCCCGTGTGCACTACATGCTATCTCTTCACATCCCTTGTCTACTTACCCCTCCAGCGTGCAGGGACATGAACCCTCTGAACTCGCCGTTGATGTACGCCGGACGGCTAAAAATATGCAAATTTTTTGCGAGATACACCGTTTCCTCTGAAATTAATCTCAAAGGATACGGGATTACGGTCACCCCGTAAGCGTGCGCCTCTTTTAAAGTCTTCTGCCCGTGATACCTGTTTATCCCCGAAGTTTCAACTAGCGCTTTTAGTTCGGTTCGTCGAATATTAAAGATCTTCGGGCGAGTTGTTACGAGGGTCGAGACTCCGGAGAGATGGTCGTAGAAGTTTTGTGAGCTGGGTGTCTGTCAGTAAAATCGGAAAATCCGATTTCGGACAATGGCGTGCTGTCGTGCAATACAGTCGGTCTCAGACTATTTTCGCGAGAAAACATCTCCTCGGAAATATTAGTTTCCGGAAATCTTTGTTATCTGAGATAATATTTCGACAATGTTGATCCATCGTATTACGTCGGTTTACGTAATTGTTATAATGCGTCTGCCGGACGCTTGCGATGCTAATTCCGCGTGCTTGTTAATGTTTTATTTACCGCGCCGTACAAATATGTACCAACGCTAAACGACCGTTGTCTTACTGCACTCGCGTAATACGTACGCCCGGTGTCGGAAAACTGGTGAAAGTTTTCTTTCCCTACACGGAACGCATTGTGTAAAGACGCGCTCGTGGCGGCGCGTAAATAAACAAACAATCGTACAAAGACGCCACGCAAACTGGTCTACAATTTGCAAATACGCCCGGCGCGCAAACATGCCGTTAATAACGTCATCATCCGCTCGCACTGATTAAACCAGTCAACGTTACGAACGACGCGCAACACTTCGCCGACGAACATCAAGATGTTGCGGCAGTCCGCGCGGCACCAGCTCAACTAAGCTACGCTCTCGCAGAACGGACACACGATCAATAATTTCACATAGAAACGCTCCCAACTCATTGCCAACAACGATACCGCGACCGTCTTTTTTTCACGACGCTACTTTACTGTAACATTACGATGCGCCGGCTAAGTAGCGGTGTTTTGCACTTTTCTGAGACAACACACATGTCGCCACTCGACATTCCACTGAAACGTCGGGCACTCGATAAAAGAGGGTCGTGGTTCTCTGCCGCCTCCTCGCGAAGTCGTTACGCGGATATTACACACTCGCCGGACGCTGGCAGAAATCGGACGCGCGATTGCACGTTCCACATTTCGCGATTACACGTTGCACACTTCCTCGCACGTTCGCGATGCCAGGTAGCAGCGGCGGATCGTAAATCAGCGTGGCTCGTTACGAGGATTAAAGGCGCTCAACGGCGAGTCTGGCCGGCACGTTGTGGAAACCAGTTCGTGCAACGAATCGATCGTCGGGCAGAAAGGGAAAATCTTTGTGCCGGGCAAATCGACGATGTTTCTTGTTTTTCGATAAAGCGCGCTCGTCGTCATGAGAAGAACGGGGGCTCGTGAGAACGCGAGTGCTGCTGAGGGCAGGGAATTTTGCGATAATCGTATGCGCGGCGTGGAAATATTTACGCGGCACTTCAGCTTTCCAGTTCGCTTCATATTTTCATTTTGGCAAACTGGATAGAAGTAATTCACATTTTCTTGGATTCAAATATATATTTGATTAATCCCTAGACAGTCCTTTGATGAGCAGACTCTGCAAGTTTCGAAATACGTAGAACATTACTAAAATATTTTTTTGTTTAAACATTTCAATCAATAAAAAAGCGGCGTTATTTTTCGTCCACTTGTAACAAGGTTGAAATTTCATACCTTCACAATGTTGGTAGATTTCGCATATTTAGATTTTGCCTATTCCCTATTTACGGTAAATAATGTTATCTTCGTTAACTTTCGATGACAACTGCAGTCTGCATCAAGGCAGGCTTTATCTGTACAGTCAAAACAGTAAACACAAAGGCTTTACGTGTATATACTATTTTGAGCATAGACACTGTCTTGGCGAAACGCGAGAGACCTACTTACGTTCCTTTAGCCAAAATGTAGAATGCGGAAATGGCTAGCAGAAAAGGCGGAGACGAACGAGGAAGCGACAATGCGGAAATACCATCGCCAAAACGGCGATCAAAGCAAGTGTATTCAGTCTCTATCCTGCTCGCGCGCGCGCGTGTGTGTAAAAGTAACCGTGACGGCACTTCGATTGTCCCTAAAAATAGACGAGCTCGGCCTACTACACGACACAACGAGTCTATTATTGCGCGCTAGGCGTAGACCGTGAAAACCGTTTCGAGACGACGCCGATCCGTCTCTTCTGTCACGATGCAACGACGACCTTGCACGCTTCCACGCCTGCTGACGCACGAATCAAAAATCGAGGCTCCGGCCCATTGTTCCTTCCCATTAAATATATACCGCGCAGTTCATTACCCACGCTTACTTTTGTCCGGCTACTGAAAGGCGCGTCAAACAACTCCCACGCGGCAAGCAACCGGCATCCAGACGAAAATTCATTTCGCACGGCGCTGGGGATAATCCGCGGGCGGTTGGCACGCTCCTGTCGAGATCCCGGAAGATTGAATTCTCGGGCGCGTCGAATGAAGTTCGCGGACAAAGCTCGTCTCACGGCTGACCGAGAAGCTCTCCACCATTTTTATCATTACCTCAGGGCGTAACGTGGCGCGCATCGTGGGATATCGGATACGCCACGGGCACCGACGCATGCGCACCCACACACGCACACGCCCGACCACGTGGAACAGGCGTACTCATGCACGTGGGAGAGGAGATTACAAGCGAAGGAGTGGGTACCCATTCGTGTATCTCATGCATAGCCAATCAGCAGTCATTAAATTAGCCACCCCCTGCGGTGACATCATTCTCCCTCCTGCTTCAATCCTTCTCTCTTGCCTCCCCGCCACTCGCCTCCCCCTTGGTTCGTCGGGCCATCGTTCTCTCCCTTTCCCCTGATCGACAGCCCTGGAGCTATCCACCTACGGCTCTCTCACGTGACGCTGAGATTCGTCTGACAAAAGCACCCTGCCACTGCGCCCCGCGCATCTCGTAACCCTTTTGTGCACCGTCCCCACGGGTGATTCGAGATGCACCCAACGATACGTCCCCACGGTCGCTCCCGGGGCCGCCTACCGATCCGTTCTACTCGGCCAATAACAGCTGCGGAGATAAAACGCGATCGTCGATCTCGAGCGCGTCGACTCAGCTTCGAGGATCGGCGGAGGTATAAGCGATCGGCAAAATTCGTGGCATGCGAGAGCACGTGCCGTAAAGCAGCGGATAAAATCTGTTCCTTAAATGCGCACGGTCGTCAGCCTTTCCTTTCGGAGATCTGTTACGTACGGCCCAGCGCACGATGCAATCGCACGAACCCGACGAACGTTTTGAACGTCGCGGCGAAAGGATGATTTTCGCGTAAATACTTGAGGGGAACGTCTTTGCGTACGCAACGTCGCCGTCCGACACTTTCGTGCGTCGACGATATATCATTCTCAAAGATCACCCTACTTCTCCCCGTGGCCATTCCCGCGTGCATTCGAGAACTGCGTCCCAGAGCCGCGTAGCGTAGCCATAATAGATCGGCACGGAAATATAACGAATGTGAAATGGCTTCGGTAATCCGTGACGACAGAACGACGCGCGGACGTCTGCGAGTTGAAAGTGCAGCGCTTTAATGAGACCGTCGCGTCTTCCCAAGGCTCGTCAGCGGACACGCAAGTGAATTTATGCAACGCGGGTGCGCGCAGCGTGGCGATTTCGCGACTGAGCGGAACGGAACATGCTGCCCGGGCCTAGACAGTCGCGGCTATGATAGAGTAACGAGGGGTATAATGCGAAAAAAGCTGGATAGGCTGTCGAGTGGATTAGACGGAGAAAGAAGCGGTCGAAAAGAGACGAGCGACGGGAGAGAGAGAGAGAAGGCGAGAGGAACGCACAAGAACGTCTGACAAAAGGGTCGCACACGCGTCTACGCAGCATGACGCATGACTCACGCGTTGTGCACCCTCGCACCCGCACGTTCCTCACTCCCAACTTAAATCCATACACGTCCGAGCCGTGGACCAAACTGCACAGAGCGGCTAATGATGGCCAGAAATAGCCAGTCCCCTTTTTCCGCCTGCCATCTATGTACGTGAGCGCAGAACGGTCCCACATGGACACGGTCACGGGGTGCAGACGATATGCATACCACTCGCCGTGATAGCCGGGTGAAAAGAAGCTGGCCTAAAATTCGCACCCCATCGCACGCGGGTAGTTTTTACTTGGCGAGTCGGGAAGCGCACGTTTGCCGATGACGCTTTCTGTGCAGGGGTTTTATGCGCGGCGCTCGGAGATTGGGTTAGCGGAATAGGGGTGTTATGAGATTTATTTCGAGAAAGTTGGGAATTTGCGGCAGATGTTGACGGAATGGTTTAGCGGCTAATTCGATTGGAAGTAGAGAGCCGTGGAGATTGAGGAGGTGGGTTTAGGATTATCGCGAGTCTTGGCAAGCGAATTGTGAATATTTCAGGCAATGCATTAGCGTAATCGATAATGTCAACAAAAAATAGACCGGTTTCCGAGCGTACACTTGCGCGCGACGAATTAAGGCGTGACCGTAATTTAAGCGGCCGTGCGATAATATGATTGGAGTCGATTCGTGACCTTTAGGAAGATTGAAAAGTTTGTGTTTGATATTATTGCAATGTTCAGTGAGGGGAGAACGGGGCTAGCATTTAAAGAAATATCTTGAACGGTAGCTTATGTCATTAGAATGAATGAAAACACTGTTTTCTGAATTTTCTGCAATCTGCCTCTCAATGTCATGAGAGTTGGAGTATCGATTAGCCGCGAGGCTTTGCAGGCGTGAGATTTCTTATCAACATCTAGACGAGAGATTATCGCTAAGCATGTCAAGTTCATCGAAGCGATTCATTGTCCTTGTGCGATACACACGAGAAAACTCACAGTCGGAGACGAGTGTGAAACGTCGATAACGTCTCGGCGTCTACCGCCGTTCCACTTGGATGCTGACCATTACTGCATCCATAACGCGCCCGTAAATCATTTGATTCTGCTCCGATATTTCCCACCGCATATAAACACAAATATACCTCGTTCAATAGTTAGTTACCCACATACTTTGAGTTTGACACATATAGGATTCAATTAACCTATTTTTAGGATCATACAGCATAAACTTATATATAGGAATCAGGATGAAGACGCGGCAGTTATTATCGCACGCTTCCACCATACATTTACTGCCTTATCTAGAAACAAATTACGTATCAACATTCCCCGTGCTTGCCCATCCGATTAATCATCCTACCAACATCCCAATTTACGTTACACCACCTATTCCATTTCGCGAAGTTCACCTACAACACCTTATTTTCCCTACGCGCCCTGCAACATGTTCGAGCCCCGACAACCCAATATATTAAACACAACCCGCGCAAATCACCTACTTAGCCGCGTCCTCTCGCGTGTTCTTCAGTCCGTAGCAGGACGCAAACAGAAAAAGGCCAATCACGGCCAACATGTGCAAATTACACGTTTGCGCTGCCAGCTCATTTTCCGCGTAAAAAAAGCACGCGCTCGCAACGGGGTATAGGACTCGGACACCATGCGCGGTGGACGTTGTAGCACGGTAGCTAACCACGGTAAGCAAGCGGCTAGACAATGGTGGACGCCCGTGGGGGCCATAGTGATTGCAATAATATCGATCAGGGGGCTTCCAACCCCATATGCAAGGCTCCACGATTAATGTACCCCGCATCTGTTCCCGCATCCTACGGGGGCTCAACTGGATTTCCTCGTCTACACTGTCGTGCTCTTTCGCGCATGTCTCTTTGTCCATGCGTGACTCCATCACACGCACGCGTGCACGTGTGTTTTCGAACATGCGAGTGCGACTGCGAATACTTCAGTATGCACGTAGGATATTCCGCAGAAGCGGGTGTATTTGCATGGGGATGTGTGTGGAAATGTACGTGTGTCAGCGTATACCGAGAAAATCTTCGGCAGGGCGATCGAGTATGAATGTACGAGTTTGATGCGCGGTTATGGGGTGCTTCGAATGTTTCCAGCTGGGTGAAGGAGGTTCCGAAGTTGGGTTGGAAGGGGAATATGCGGATGCGTTTTGATGGGTTGATGGTGTTGATATTATGTTGTTATGTGGTAGTTCGGTATTATTAGAGTGTTTTTATGGTTTAATTGAGGTCTGTGTGTTTAGGTATGGCTTGACGTAAACGTTGGAGTCGTGCGAGAACGAGAGTTGCATGCGGACGAGTGTTCGAGAGACAGGATGATAGAGGGATAAGAACGGGTGCGGTAAGAAGTCATTTAGCTGCGGATTGATGTAATCGGAACAGACAGTTATTTACATACTTGCGCGCGTGTGTTCGTATACGTGTGCTGACGTTTGCTAGCAATTTGGCCATTTGTGGCTACCGATACAACTGTCGCACGAGATGCGAGTGTTCGCTCCGAGGATGAAAGTAATATTTAAAGTCGGTAGCATAGTAATTACGTTGATTGATATTGCTCAGTCGGTACCAGTTCCTCGTATCCACTCACATATAAACAGTTGACACAATCATTATGAAATATAATATTTATACTGCACGTTGCAACTTTTGACGCATTCTGTACGGTGCCAGATGAAACAACTCGACTGTGAGATGAAGATCAATGTATTCTCTAAGCTGTCCGTCCATGTGCGCAATATACTCTTTCGTATTTGTGCATGTACAAACCCCCCTGTGGTATGTATCAAATACTTGATGCATAGATGAATGTACATATGTGGGGACGTACAAATGTCATGTGTGCATGTGTGCATCAACACTTATATGTGTATATGTACCACATTCGTATGCAAATATATATCACTAGTGGTGTATATGAATTATTATTATTCGGATGCGTATATGTATCAACATTCGTATGCAAATATATATCAATACTTGTGTGTATACATGAATTAATACTAGTATGTGTACATGCATCAACATTCGTGTGCAAATGCATACCAATACTTGTATGTGCACATGAATTAATACTCGTATCCCTGCATGCATCAATACTCGAATCCATGTATATATATATACATATGTATTGATGCATGCAGTGATACGAGTATTAATTCACGTGCACATACAAGTATTGATATCCATTTGCATATATTTGCAATACTCGTATCCCTGCATGCATCAATACTCGAATCCATATATATATATATGTATTGATGCATGCAGGGATACGAGTATTAATTCACGTGCACATACAAGTATTGATATCCATTTGCATATATTTGCAATACTCGTATCCCTGCATGCATCAATACTCGAATCCATGTATATATATATACATATGTATTGATGCATGCAGGGATACGAGTATTAATCCATGTGCACATACAAGTATTGATATATATATATATGTATATATAAATTAGTCCCCGTTTGCATGCATGCTACAATACATGTGTACATCTATACATGAGTACTCGCATGCATATATCCGTCAATACTCGTGCCCGTGCATGCATCATTACTCGTACCCGTGCATGTGCGAATACTCTGCCAGCCGTACTCAATCCTAAGTTTGCATGTACATATACGCGCATGCATATATATACGAATACTCGTACTTCACGACCCCATGAACACGAAGTGTGGGCAGTACCATATCTATCCCCGAGGAGCGAGATAAGCTGCCGGCATTGCGAGCTTCAGAAGGGACGGGCACGATATCGGCGTATAATGATGGGGTGCGCCGATATTAAATTGCAGAGTGACCAATCTGTCGACAGAGAACTCGACTACGTCGTCGTGCACGCCTGTCCCCGTCGCATATCGGAAACAGTTTTGCCGCCAGAAAGATCTCAAATGATCGCTGTTGACGCACGGAAGGGACTCATTATTACGGCAACGGTAATTGCTTCTCTGGGTTGTGCCCACGACTTTCATTACTTCGCCACCGAACGCTACAACGCGAGCCCGTCTTTTTTCCTCGTCGGGTCTCATTACGTCTGAGCATCTACTCACGTTTCCCCGAATATTTATTCAGACCAGCTGATGGAACACGAATTTTACGGAATGAGAAGATCGGAGATGGCAATCGAAAATTATCGACGCCGATGTGGGCAAGAAATTCATTAACACGATTAAATCGCGCCACTTCGCTCCACAGTACCGCGTTCGATACTCTAATTATACTAATCAAGCACCCCTTCCGTTGTTCTCAAAATCGTGTTCAATCGCTTACTCCAGTATTTAACCACTCACAAGTTAGCCCTCTTTCTCTTGAACAGAATACCGATATTATATCAGTCAAATGCCAGTTGCAGAAATTTACTAAAAATAACTGCGCCCGAATGTCTATGCATTTAAACATTTCTGTCAAAGGACATGTTCGCTACTGAAATTATACTAATCAAACAGCCACCCCTTATCTTCAATATCGTGTTCAATCGCTTATCCCACTACTTGGACACAAGCTAGCCCTCTTTCTCTTGAACAGAACACCAATACTACATCAGTCGAATGCCAGTTGCAGAAATTTACTAAAAATCCCTGCGCATCCAAACATTTCTGTCAAAGAACATGTTCGCTACAGAAATTATCCTAATCAAGCAGCCACCCTTATCTTCAAAATCATGTTCAATGGCTGATCTCAGTATTTAACTACTCGGGCACAAGCTAGCCCTCTTTCTCTTGAACAAAACACCGACATTACATCAGTCGAATGCCAGTTGCAGAAATTTACTAAAAATCCCTGCGCCCGAATGTCTGCGCGTCCAAACATTTCTGTCAAAGGTCACGTCACGCTGCACGTCGCCATGACGTACGGCGGTAACGAATAGGTTCAATTTGCGTCTCTCAGACTGACGGGATTCATGGCGCCGATGCATTTCGCGACGGTGTCGTCCGCATCAAGTTGGATTAAAGGTGAGCGCGCAAAATGAAATAGAGACTAAATAGAGGCACGCGACTCTTCGGCGCGGATGGCGAAGAAAGGCTCCGAACGAATGGAAGGGCCGGGGAGACCAGTTTGCAAGGTGCAAAGACCAGGTGGCGGCCTTTAATATCTCCGTCCTCTTCTCCGCACTCGCTGCAACTCGTCCCTGTTATTTAACCGCGGGTAATCCGACTTTCGATGGCGGAGCAACAAAAGTCCGACCTGGAACGGGGATGAGGCGGTGATAAGTGAGAAATCTTGTTTGGCTAAAGATTATCGCTGAGATCGGTCAAGTTTCTCGCGAAATGACAGCGGAAGCGTCAATTATTTTATTTGGCGAATGAGACGGAACGCTGGGGACTTCGCGTGCTTGGAGGTGACAATCTTTTCAACGAGTGGCGCCAATGGATTTTTCTTGAAACTCTGTAACTGCGTCGGGATCCGAACAACTTGCGAGTGAGATGCGTGCTACAGTGATACAGATTTTCATTTTACGTACTTCACTATTGCGTATCGGCGAATGCACGAAGAAACACAATAGAGAAGTTGGAGAACTCCTGATATCGGGACTGTTTCGATATAAACATCCAATAGCGCAGCGGGCGAAATAAAAGAGCAGGAAATAAAGTTTCGGCAAGGTTGTGTACACTCATGCACAGCCGTATGTCAGTGAGAGAGCGAGGCAGTTTAAGATCGAGGGAGAGATGTAGAAAGGGTGGCTGGCATCCTAAAAGCGGATCGCCTAACTGAATATTTCTGCATACTCGATTAGGCTCACGGCCAGATTTCTTCACGAAGCAAGAACCGAAGGCTGGAACGAATGATTCGGGTGCGCCCTTTATCCCAGCACGGGATATCAGAGGAGGCAAATTTAATTTGCTCGCGAGCGTTATTTGCTTTCGATTTTACCCGCGATCCCATTAAACGTCGGAAGCGCCGTGTAAGGGTTCTTTTATGGGCGAGGGAGCGCCGCGGGAAAAGTAAAAATGCCGTGGAGTGCGCCGCTGAGGTATTAAGTCAAGAGAAACACGAGACACGAAAATCCTCAGACTACAACTTGATCCTGGCACGTTCTTTACTTATGGCAAGTTCGCGCAACAAAGACTACCGGGCACAATGCTCTTTAACTCTTCCGTTACGCGAAGTTGCCTACTGGTACACAGTTCCCCGCGAACAGTCTCCAACATCTGCTGCTTTATCGCATTACGTAAACTACCGCTCTTTTTTTATCACTTTGACTGCCATGATGGTCACCGGTGATCGGCGCAAAAGATTTTACTAAAAATGCAAAAGATTCACAATGTTGTAAAAGCAATTGATATTGGAACGGTGCTTCGCTTCAATACTTTGGCGTCTATACTTTGCAGTATTTCACCGCATCGCGGTCACCGGTGACCGACGCAAGGGATTTTACTGAATATCAAAAATATTCGCAATGGGTAGCAATTATTATTTTATAAATGCAGTTGTTAGAATAGTGTTAGAAATGTTATTAGAATAGTGATGCGATCCTTTGGTCTCCAATACCTGCACATTATTTACATTTTGCATATTTCAGTCGAACGCTGTAGTATTTCATAGCATCGCCGTTCTAATACAGAAAAATACGCTTGGCAGTCAACGTGTTATTCAACTTATTTCAAACGCAGCGTTTGGCAAAGTTGTCGTTTATGTCACGTCCAACCGATGTTGGACTGCGACCATTCTACCGCCGCACGCACTCATCTCCAGCGGCGAAAGGCTTAATTGCGCGCGACTAAATTCGTTCGTACGCGCGTCCGACGACATTCTGCCGGGACGCAGGGAACAAAAGCAACGCGCTTTTTATTCGGAAATAAAATTAGGCCATCCGCGCAGAATGAAGAGACGGGTCCGCGCGTTTCACCGCGAACCTTCCCTGCCCGTCGGGCCCCACGTCAAACAAGCCAGGCGACGGCGAACTCCGCGAAAAAAGTTAAACAAAGGACGACCGCGCGAGAGGGCGGAGGGAGCGAAAAATGAAGGAAAACGTGAAAGCGGATGGGGACGTTCGGGTAGCGGAAGTTCCACGGCGGATGTTGGTGCGCGTTCTGCCCTCGGCAAAAAAGTGGGTCCCTGCTCGTCGTCGGGAGCAGAAAAGGCGGCAGACGATCATTTGTTCTTCCGCGCGAGAAACTCCTCCCGCCGATATTTCCTCCTGGACTCCACCGCCCATCTGTTCCTCGTCCTTCGACGTTTTCTCCCTTCTGGCCAATTCGGCTCCGAATTGGGCAACCAAACTGCCCGTCGTCGATGGACGCACTGTCTTGCTGTACAATGCGCAGAGCATGATGATTGTCAACTGTGCTGAGCAGTAGTTCTGCGGAACGCGGAAGTTCGGCGAATTTCGGATTTCACGAGCAAAATGACAGAAAGTGTTGCTATTACTTTGTAGAAGCTCTGCTTACGGTTGTTAATACTATATTTACGTCAATTGACGGGATTCGGATTTCACGAGCAAAATTGCAGAAAGCGTTACTGCTGTTTCCTAGCAATTGTGGGGCAGTTTTATTAACGCTAGATTTACGGTATCCGTCAGTTCGAGGAATTTCGGATTTCACGAGAAAGATTATGAAAACGGGTAGTATAGTTTTCTAACAGTTTTGCTTACTATTATTATCACTGTATTTACGCCAATTGCCGAGTGTCAGACTTCACTAGCAAAGTTGTAGAAAATATTACTAGCAATTTTTGCCCATTTTAATTTACGCTAGATTTACGGAACGCGTCAGTTCGATACATTTCGGACTGAATATATATTAAAATTCATTTCTCCTATTATGCTTCTGTCAAATTACGTATACCGTATACCTACATACTCCTTTGTAAATCTGGTATTAATACGGATATGTCGTACCCGATACCGCGAGTAATCCTATTGCCAGATTTTCTTCAATTTCTGCTGATCTCACAAAAGTGGCATTATCTCAATTTATGTACAAAAGAAAATAGTAATATCTTCGCTTAGACAGCTGTTGCATGTTTAAAAATTTCTTATCGCGCACCAGTTGAGAATTACTGATCCGATGAAGGTGCGAAGTGAACGAACAACACCCAGTGCAAGAAAATAACTGGAATCATAAGCAATGCCTTGCCGTTTAGTCACGCGCACTTGTCAATCTTTATTGTATTTCCAAGGCAAGATGTTAAATCAGGAAAGTGCATCGGGCCAGGCCGTTTGGATAAACTTCAAGAAAGAGGGAGAGAACGACTCCAACTACCAGGTTCTATACAAGATTTACGCCCATGGCGCGATATTGGCCGTTACGCTATTTTACGATTGTCCGAACCATATTGCTATCGTCTCCGACTCCGTACTCTCTTTCTTTGCGTTAGCACATTGTCGGAGGGTGCTTCTTCGACAGGCGTATATTTATAGACGTTCAACGTTCTTTTCACTAGGAAATAGATGACTCACTTTGCTCCTCTTAAATTAGCACTGATAAGGAGCAACGGAATTTAATGTTTCGTCGCTCATATTTTCTACCCGACGAAATATGACCATAATTCATTTAACACGTTGACGGCCAAGCGTATTTTGCTGTATTAGAAGGACAATGTTATAAAATACCACAGCGTTTGACTAAATTATGCAGAATGTAAATAATATGCAGGTATCGGAGACCAAAGGATGGCATCACTATTCTAACAATAACTACATTTATAAAATAATTATTGCTACCCATTGCAAATATTTTGGATCTTCAGTAAAATCTCTTGCGCCGGTCAGCGATGACCATCATGGCAGCCAACGTGTTAATAATATTACAGTATAGATAAAGTAACTTAATACAACAAATACCACAGTAGTTGCGGGAAACAATTTTGACTTTATGCAGCAACCACACAGGTCCAGCAATTTTTAGTATCTGCGTCTAAACTATTTGGACATCTTATTCTCCTCCACAAATTAACGAATCGCCAACTATCCGTTCCCTAGCATCTACGGCACCCCCTGTAAGACTTCTTCGAGCGCCAAGTGCTTAGAAACAGATTTCACCCCCTGGACTTCACGTCCGCACGAAACATCAGCAAAGTCAATTGACGCAGAATGACGAACTCGCATAAACGAGAAGACAGCAGATGGTACCCCACACCCACGAGTTCGTCATCGGGCGAGAATTTTTGCCGGCGACTGTACGAGGTCCATATCGAACGGCCTATATCGATTAGTCGTGTCCAAAGGGCAGTCTCCTAGGGCAGAGCACTTTCCAGGGCGAGAGTGCCTTTTTTCCCGTACGTTCATGATATCGACGAGGAAAGAGGGTCGCAGCACGGAAGGGAGACGAATAAGCAGATAGAACGAGCGAACGAATGTGCGAGGGAAAGGCACGAGGAAAAAATGCTGGGAAGAAGGGAGATAAACGCGTAGAGCCAGAATGTGACAGAGGCAGAAAACGAGAACGCAGGCGGCCGGGGAGGATAAGGAAAGGGAAAGAAGTGCGACGGGGAGAGAGAAGAGGGGACAAAAGGGTCGAGATCACGTATACACCCCCCTCGAGTCGCTGGACCGTTCTGCTGTGACGTAATTTTCTATGCTTCCTGGACACGATCTTGGCACATCAAAAGCATTCCCGTTACGCTTTATTGCCTGATAATCAGAAAAACTCGCTGACGCGCAATCCGACGATATGAATTAACCAGGCGACGAATCACGTTGATGCGTAAAAATGGTCGATATTTGCGCGATCACTCAACGCGTTGACTGCCAAGCGTATTTTGCTATGTTAGGACCGCGATGCGATGAAATACTGCAGAATACGATTCAATCGTGCAAAATGAAGATAACGCAAGTTGTTAGTTGGTATCAAGCTTTACAAAATTGCAAATAGGTTCCATTGAAGTATCGTTCCATCATATCAATGTGTTTTTGGTACAACATTAATGTGAAATACTGTTTTTGCATTTTTCAATAAAGCACGGTCTATCAATTGCGCCAAATAGGTCACCGGTTTTTTGCATTTTTAATAAAACCTTTTGCGGCGCTCACCGGTGACCATCATGGTAATCAATGTGTTAAAGAATACGGTGTGGTACATTTGGAAATATAATGCGATGAAATACTGCAGAGCATGATTCAATCGTGCAAAATGAAGATAACGCAAAGTTGTTAGAAGCCGAAGTATTGAAACACGGTTCCAATATCAATTGCTTTTACAAGATTGCAAATAGGCTTCATTGCGAATTTTTTGCATTCTTAGTAAAATCTTTTGCACCGGTCATCGGTGACCACCGTGACAGTCAACGTGTTAACGTGAGAACAAGCGATGCGCTTGGCGTGGTACTGTGACATTCGGATACTGGCCAGACGCGGAGCGAGCTTTGAAAGAACGAGAAAATTGACGATAACGATACGTGTTTCGCTATCCCTGGATACCGAGCACGCTTGCACTGATGGATACGACGAAGATCACGCTGGTCCCAGAAGGCCCTACGGGCAGAATTACAAAATTCCGCCGAGCCTCTCGAGGGAGAGAATCATCAAGAAACAAGCTACGGATCGACGAAGTGAACGAGAGACTTAAAAAACTAGAGGGAAAAGAGAATAGAGTTCTAAAGGTACATCTGAGAAATCAGATGACGAGGATTGTAGCGAATGGATAAACGTGAAGATGAACGGAAGGTGGCAGGTTTTGAAATGTGAAGGAGCAGGGTAAGGAAAAAAATAGAAACGATTAGGAAGCGAAGGAACTGAAACATAAAAATGCACGGACACAAAGAAAAAGTCAAATGTATGAGCGAAGAAGTAAAAGACGAAAATGAACAGAGTTAAACGTACAATTAAAGCATCAAATATATACCGGAGTAACAAGATAAGGAGGATCATAGATGAGTGATGAAGTAACGAAAGCGGAACAAGAAGATGGATCAATAGACTGATGCTATTATAGGCACATTGTGACGGATCTAATCTACGCCGGAGTAATAGAATAAATAAAAAATGAGCAAAGGAACAAAGCGACAGAACCGAACAATTAAGATGTATAGAATCAAACGTACATTACCAAATATCAAAAGTATACTACTGTAACCAGACAAAGGCAAAGGTAAACGACTGATGAAATGAAGAAAGTGAAACATGAAACTGGCTCCACAGAAACATAGAATTATAGGTATATTTTGTCGGATCAAAACTACTCCAGAGTATCAGAATAAATAGAGAAATAATAGACGAAGCACAGCAACCTAAACAGGAAGACCTGCAAAATAAAACGTCTATTCCGTAGTACCACAAGTACACCACGGCAAAAAGTTGAAAAGCAAGACAGAAGAGAGATGTACCGAAGAAAGCGAAACATGCATGCAGCCGCACGAAGACAGAATCATAAATGGAAGCAAAGACGTGGACAGGCAACGTAGGAGGATGTTGAAAAAGCACTCGTGAGAAGGAGAGAGTGGGAGGCAGGTGCTCGCCTAGAGCGACTGCGAGACTCGACATCATTTTGGAGGCATTCGTAACGTGCGCTGCCTGCAAAGTCCTCCCGGCCAGGACATTAAGTCCTGGGTCCACGTCCTGCGTAACCTCTAACAGGCGCCCCACGCCGACGGCTACGAAATTAACTCGCTTAATTGAGGATCCTCGATTTCGCCTTATTTAGACTGCAAATCGATCCGCGTGTTAGCGGCCTACGACTCGCTCGACTTTCCTGCGCCTTCCGCCTTTCGAATTTCAAATTTCATTAGCGGGACACGATTTCAGCCGAGGACGTGAGCTGTGCGTTGGACGACGCAAATCGGCGGACGGGTTAACCAACATCTAGAAGACATGGGTTGACGAAGTGATGAATGGCAAATTATTAGAATCTATGAACATGCTTACGCGTGAAGATCAGCGCAATAATGTCGTGTTAACAGATTCTTCAAACGGGAAGGCGGTGGGATTTATGGGTCTGATTTGCATTTTGTAGTGCAATGAAGTAAAATACAAAGCTAGACAGCGCAAAATGCTTATGCATGTCTTAGGCTACTTTTGACCCTCACGTATGTTCGGAAACAAAAAGCATGATTTTAGTTTTCATATAGGTTAATCCTGTTGAAAAAATCTCAGCATACGGTCATATGTTATATTATACGAAAAAATGTTAATGGTATAAACTAGAGGAGGGATACTTCGTGTGGAACTGGTTGTTATAATAATTAGGCAAAGTCTGTGACGAAGTGCGGCAGAACTTGTTAGAGAGCCTAGTTGCCGTGGCAAGAGTAAAATAAGTTGAAGTAGAGGAGTCGCGTTGCATAGCACAGGAATTTTAATAAACTAGCGTAAGCCCCAGAGTGCGTCCATCTTAATGCGCCTCCCCATACACAAGAAAACTAATAAATGCATTTGAGGCGGAGATAAAGATGAAGATACGGACTCTCAATAAAAACGTGAGTAAGAAATGTTTCGTGAGGTACTTAACTGGGTCACGTCTCTGTCGACACACTGACAACCTATCGAGATTTTATCGTCTTTCACCGGGCACTCGAGATAATACTGTATTTCCGCCGTCGAAACCGCCGATAAAGTAATGATCGTCGCACCGGAAAAAATAATAAGAATGCGGTTTATTAAATTCCTTTGCCAGCGGGGAGGAAAAGCTCGGCGGAATGTTTAATCTCATACCGATCATAATGAAACGAACGAAAATGATACACTGATGCATTACCGCAATTTCACCCGACAGCGCAAGAACGTATCTCAGGCCGAATGGCTTTCACTCAATTATTCCTTATCGCACGCGCATTGACACGTATCTCGAAATTAGATCTCGACAGTGGCGAGATACCGGAGAATCCGTACAGCCGAAAATACAGAAAGGCAGCCATTCTTGCCGCGCTGAATATTAAGAATGACGCGTCTCCGCGAGCCAATTGCGGTGAAGTGCCGACGGAACAATAAGAGTCGTTTCCAGCATGGGCTGACATTAGAATAACCGCAAGTGTGTCGAGAACTGTCTATAAAACGGTCCGTTTCAGACAGCCGATGTGCCGTGCAATCGATACGAGCTCGTCGTTTTCGGGGCTTACGAGCTCGTAATTTACCATCGACGTTTCCATTCTCATTCGCCTTTAGCACTTCATAACGGGCATTGATTGAAACGCTAAGGCGTCGAATTTTGCCTCGACCCATTTCTAAATACAATCCGCCGGGCGTGCGAAATGTTAATCGACGTTAACCTCATTTTATTTTATTTCAGAAAAATCGATCTCGCGACTCGCTCTGAGTACAATTTGCGCCCGGCTGGCGTCGAAACGGTATAAATCTGCGGCGACAAATGTGGAAGGAGAACGGCAAAAAAGTGAACGCGTGTGCGTGTACATGCGCTCGATTACGTAGATCGACGTATAATTACAGCCCGGGCGAATTATTAAGTGTCTTCTACCGTTGCGTGTGTTTTATCGATCGCATTTATACCATCGGATCGTGAGGTACGTTACGTCCAGCACGCTTCTTGCGGCGCTACATAATATCCTTTAACGTTATTACTTTTAAAGCGCCACGTACATTAATCAACGCGACGCGTTTGCGTAATTTCCTCGTGTACGATTCTTTTGCTGTGGTGTACCAGGCACTCATTTATTTGCCAAATAAATTCTTAAATGCGAATGTAAATACCTTCACTAAGGTACTGAAAGCCTCGTTCGACGCGTAATGTAGTTATATGCAATGCGCACTACTCACATCACCGAGAATGTCCGTACCTTCACAGTGATTGAGGGACCTTCAACGAAACTACTTGCTTATGCTATTATCACTTTCATATGTCCTGCGGACACAATTACTAGTATCGCAGTCATATGAGCCATTCACATGTCAAAACGATAATCTGTAGTTTTAGATACTGTTTTAAGTTTAGTGCGAAAGCGCTCAATTGATGCTTATCTTTTAACACTTTGACTGCCATGATGGTCACCGGTGATCCAAAATATTCACAATGAGTAGCAATTATTACTTTATAAATGCAGTTATTAGAATAGTGATGCGAACCTTTGGTCTCCAACACCTGCACATTATTTACATTTTGCATAATTCAGTCGAACGCTGCATTATTTCATAGCATCACCTTTCTAATATAGTAAAATACGCATGGCACTCAACGTGTTAACACTTTTACTGATGGTCACAAAATATTTTACTGAAGATCGAAATGGATAGCAATTATTATTTTATTAATGCAGTTGTTATTAGAATAGTGATGCGATCCTTTGGTCTACAATACCTGCACATTATTTACATTTTGCATAATTCAGTCGAACGCTGCATTATTTCATAGCATCGCCTTTCTAATATAGTAAAATACGCTTGGCAGTCAACGTGTTAATATTTTGAATCAATTGAATACTTTTTGTTTCGTGGCTTTAATCGATTTGACAAATGCAAGGGTCATATCTCTCTTCTGTAATCCGTAAAGCCCAGGTTTCACATTAATCTAATTCGAAATACTCTACAGCGTATAACAGCCCGACACAAAAATTTTGTTAAGAGGAAAACGCCTCATGATCTTAAAACAACTTGGAATTAAAAAAAAAAAACCATTTAATCAAAACAGACGATTGGTACTTTTTCATAAAGCCCCGCTTGTATATTAGTCCATTAGCAAATACATGCGTTTCCGCTTTGCCTTCTGGTGGCGCACAACCTGGAAGTGTTTTTCCTGGCGTCCTCGACGGGACAAAGGGAAGAAAGCCCGGGAAAAGTTGAGCTTCCTTCTTTCTGGGACGGGGGCCGGGCCGATTCTCGCCGGATGCTGCACTTTCATTAGAGCCGGCCAACTGCCACGTCGAACAGGAGATAATGGTTCATAAAGAACCGCCGTCGCTGTTGGCCGCCGTTGAAAAACCGGACGTTGCGCGAGCGCAGTTGCGGGAGGGAAAAAGAAGCAGATGAGCTTCACTTTCGAGCGTTAGGCGAACTGCATGTCGGGCGAGGCGGCTGGCAAGTAATTTGCCTTTTGACTTCCGAGATTGGCGATAAACCGCGTAAAAACTGCTAAAGGACGAATTAAGTCGTTGGCCGACGGTTCGCAAACGGAATTTGCCGAGACAATGAGGCACGAGGGAAACGAAGATGCGCAGACAAGAACGGAAAGCCATAAGTAAGAGGACGATGACGTCTGCATTGTCTGACGCATATACCATCGGCGTATAGATGTTACCGTGAATGACCGAAATAGGAATATGTCGACTTTCACCGGTGAATGTCAACAGATACCAAATACGTCGGCGAAAAATCGAATATTTCATTACGTTGTTGTACATTCGGACCTTCTCCGGTGTGTGTCGACAATCACATGGTGCATGGTGCACGGTGAATGTCAACATTTACAGGTGTAAGTCAGAAATAAGGGTATTTAGCAAATATTTCGGACATACACCAAGCGACTATGTAAATGTTGACATCCACCGGTGAAAGTCGACATTCTCCAGATTTCGGTGTTTCACTGTAACATAGACACTGATAATTAGTTGGGTAAAGTAAATATCGATAGCGTTGAATTACGTTGAGAGCCGCTGTACGTTTGAACGACTAGAAAGAGCGACTACTTTTTGCCGGCATCGCTGACCGCACGAATCGCGTATAAGGACTAATTTCTTTCAACCGCGATTGCGCGCGTCGTGTCCCGACGCCGTGGGTGTTTAAAAGTGAAGCCGGGTGCGCTGTTACGAAATTCCAAGGAGTGTATCGACAGGCGCAGAAAAGCGCGACATTTTCACTGTGCCGTGACGAACGCTTGACCCATTTCAAGTCGAAATCGTTAGCGTCCCTAAGTGGGTCGTACGTCAGTCGTCGGGGTCCGTTTCTGTCGGGACGTTAGAATAGAACGTGGATCTCCAGTTCGGTCGTTTACGCAAAGGCGAATGCAGGATGGTCGCTAACGCTAATTGACGTTGAACGACCCGCCGTGGTGGCTGGAAAATTCATGTTATCCCTCCGAACAGTTGACCGTAGAGTGCGATGCAGGGGTCATCTTTGACCCGGATAGATGCCTAGCTCATTTATATTTACTGCCACTGGAGCATTAACAAGTGACGACGCACCAGTTTGAGACTCGCGAAAAAAAGTTCTGCTTATCTGAACATACGCAATTATATGAACCGTTTTAAACTCCATTTATCTTCAAATCGAGATAAATAACATGAATTTGTACATGTAACCATGGTAACCGGAAAATATTGAAAATCGGAGTTAAGCCACTTTCAGAATAGACGGCTCATATATGTAATAATTATTCTGATTCCTACTATTCTCAAATTTTCAATTTATGCATTTATACTAGATGCAAAACTATCATCGGAAATCTTGAAGATATATTGTATTTGTAGCATTGGACGGTTTAGGTATAATTGTACCGGTTTGACCGGAATGGTAACCACTTTCATGCTTTTCACATAAATCGCATACACTGGTATATCTATTGTTACTGCACATGCAGAAATAACATCACGCACGTTTCTGACATGCTACTTTTGGCGTTTGCACCATTTTTCTGTCGAAAGTTTCTATACAATATTACGACGTCTCTCTTCTTCGATGCACTATAAGAAAGTGAATTGTTCCTGTTCTATGCTTTCGGCTCTGAATTTTAAGTGACGGTGGTGCTTTCGTGATTGTTACTTTGATACAAACGTGAAAGAAGTACCTATATGTGTACATTTACAGCTCTCTGTAGCGAGTCAGTAGTGACCCCGGCACGGTAGGCGGAGAGTTAACGGATACGATC
Organism: Cryptocheilus praepositus; assembly: GCA_033815515.1. Lineage (NCBI taxonomy): Eukaryota > Metazoa > Arthropoda > Insecta > Hymenoptera > Pompilidae > Cryptocheilus > Cryptocheilus praepositus. The sequence goes on along the minus strand of JAWWQZ010000035.1, from coordinate 15,840,347 downwards.
CCGTCTGTGGCGCTTGCGCTCTTTTCATCCCTCTCTACGTCAACGCAAGCTTCCCTACGACCTGCCGTTTGCCGAAATTCATTCGTGTTATGCTTTGTACTCGCACGACGCCGCGAGGCATTATTAAATGGCGCCCGGCATATTTGTGTAATGCTTGCTCAGTCAAAGAATACACAGTTCTCTGCATAATAAAGGGAAAATGTCTCGACTGTAAAATTTAAGCAGGACAGTCGGCACTCTCGCGAACCGGAATCAATGAGGGGGCCTTCGGCGTTCAATATTCGCGTTGTTATAAAGTCGCGAGGAACGCGTCTGCACAGAAGAGTACCCTTTCTACGTAATTAACTGAACTTTCATTTATCAGCGTCCAGTTGTCGCGCGACTGCACGAGACGGAATTAGTCGGACTGATAATGTCATTGACACGCCGGGAATTATGTGCCCTCCTATCTCGCGTGCGCTGCGAAGAAATTGCCCTCTTCTTCGCTCGAGATTTCAGCGTGTTCCATTCTTCCCCAATTAAAACCTGTTTACTCTACGTGCTTCAGAACCGTAGGTCTTCTCTTCAGTCTATATATGCACATAAGATATTTATATGCCGGTGTCTTCCTATTTCATGACACACATTTCCAGTTCCTTTTGATACGCTCTACTCGACAGCTGTTGACTTACATCGACCGATGACCGTTTTTTCGGAGGCGTTCTAGATGGTTCCGTGCATTTTCGCTCGACAAACGGCCCGAAAAAAATATGAGTCGAGAGGGAAAGGCCCGAGGTACGGGAAAAGAGGACATAATGGCGGATCTTCAGCGACGGGGGGTACGGCTCGCGGTTGAAAATTAGTAGCGGAGCGAGGGTAGGGACCGGGGGCCGGGAAAAAATGGTCTTTTATGAAAGTGGCGGGACGACAACGGGTGTTACAACGGCAGTGGAAAAAAAGGGAACAACAGCGCCCCTCGCCTCTCTCCTATTCATTCATCCGCTTGTACGCTCGTTCGCTCGAAGACTAGAAATTGCGCGCGGCCCGACGAGAAAAGAGAGAACGAGAGGGAACGAGGAAATAACAAAAAATGTAGAATGAAGATCGCAAAGCACTATGCCATCAGCGCAACTTCGAGCTGAACAACTCCCATTCGGATCTGGCGAGCCCGAAAACAGCGTGGAGCGGGAATTAAAAGCGGAACGAGCGAAACGCAGAAATGACGTCGGAATTATCAGGGCAAATACTACTTGCGACACATCTATTTAGCGTCACGGGAGATCGAGGGGTTAATTGAAGAGTTTTTCCGTTCGAAACTTAACACTTTGAGTACCGCGGTGATCACAGGTGACCGACGCAAATTTATGTAAAAAGACAAGAAAATTGCAATCAGAGCGTTTATAATTTCGTAAATGCAATTGATTGCTTAATATGGCAAAGTACGCTCGGGTGCCTTTAAAGAACTTATTTCGGACGAAATAAACTTAGATACACATTCATATCATATTAATAAAAGTTATTATGATCTCATTAATGAAAGTTAGCAAATTTGCCAAAAAATAATAGTAGCCACGTAATTTTGTTCGTGAAACCTGAACCCGTCAAATTGATGTGTCTCGTAATCACAGGCCCGCAGACCAAAAAGTCCAAATAAAATTTCACAAAGCACACCCTACGAGAGTACCGACAAGAAAGAACACGAAATCATCGCGCGACATAAAACAGACGAGGTGACAATGTCCGTAAAACGAAGATAAGGAGGTGTCGCACTTACAAGTATCGTTGTCATAAAGTGATGATCGTAATGTCAACCGGACGATAAACGGTCGCTTCGCAAACGACTGATGCTAAATTGCCTCGGCAATAAAGAACATTTGCAGTTGCGTTTTTGTCAACCCTCTGCGGTTCTCCTTGGGACGCCGGATAAAGAAGGGGACGGGATCGTAGCCTCGAAAACTCGCGGCGGGATCTTCGAGGGAAGAAAAAGGGGAGTCGGCGGTTGGCGAAAAAGGGTAAACTCTTTGACACTCGATCTGTGCGGAGCGAAAAAAAACTTTCGCGCTGACTCAAAGTTGACACTTGTCGGACTCGCTTTCAGAGGTACTTACTGTCAGCGACATCGGTAATCCTTATTGCGTTTTTACGATTTCACGAATCGACCGTTCACGGCGCAGTTGAACCGTGACGACTGCGAGGACTTTCACTCTCGGTTCCGTGCGATTCCACGGAAACACAATCGAACGCGAGCGATTGAAAGAATTTCAATACATTCGGCAGGGCTTTCGTATAAAAACAGAGGTCGTTATTTCGACGTGTGCGGCTAGATGTAAACGCAGGCTGACGACGTAGGCGGATGAGTGCGGAGGATAATTATTTGCCCCCCGATTCGCAGCGTCACCGCTGAGATAAGAACCGCTGATAGAACGTGAAATGGATGCCGAAAGGAATACGTGCCGGTCGCTTTGGGCAAGAGCGGCGTCTCTAAAGGTGAGGTCCGGGCGGAGGCATTAAAATAATAAAAAAGCCGACGAGACTTTTACGACTGCCCGCCGCGGCCGGAGACAATTTGTCAGGAACAACGTGCGCGTTCGTTGACCGACAAGCGCAATTTCCGAATCTGCGTAAAGTCAAGGATCACGCCCACGCGCTGCGCGTAAAGAAACCGTTTAAGACGACGCCCGTTTATTCGACACGCGTGCGCGTATCTTTAACAACGGAAAACGACCGCTTTATACGCTAATATTTACTGCAGTCGCTGCACTGACGCTTCTAGATACTTGACACCCACATTCGCGTAAAATTATTTCTGTCTTTCGGTAAAGGTGCCTGTTCGACATGCTCCGTTAATTTCCAATCGACGTGTTTCTCCGCACCCCACCAATATCAGGGATATTGCACGAAGTGCTTTACATCCACAACCATTTTCGTATTAAATTAAAACATGACCATCCCTGCTTCAACCGACTAACACCCAAATAAACACCTCCGATCCTCGCAACCCCTTCATTCCAACTGTCAAGCATAAATACACTTCTCTCCCCATCTTATCTTCAACCTCGGTACGTCCATTATTTTATTCAAATCGGTCTAGCACCGAAACACCGTAAACTCTCTCACAATTGTCCCTGGTCTTTCCCTCACTTCCTTCGGTACTCTACTGTTCCTTCCTTCAGTGCGATGCGAATCTTTTGGCGATAATTCACGACTTCGCAGACTATAGTATAATAATGGCTGACTTACTTGGATTTTTTTAATTTGGAAATTGTCGAAACATACTAGCGAGATTTTTTCAATTCAAACGAGACAGAACAATATGACGTGGGCAATATTTACTAGTTTAATACTTATTATGAAACAAGTAACTCGGCAAGTACTTGGAAGTAAATATGGACCAAAATACTATATAATACTATATAAAATACACTTTTAACATCTGCCAAGTTTTCAAACGTTCATTCCCTGCTCTTTAATTGCGAACTGATAATACGTTAACTTATGTTACTTTCTGTGAAACGATTGAATGAAACATGTTTTTAATTCATACTCCCTGACCCGGACGTTACGTACACAGTACTACAAACGTTACTTCACCCATCTAGAGTTAAGTACACAAAAGTTTATGCCGCGTCTTTCTTGCAACTGACCCGCCAATTTTTAACTGTTCATTCGCATCCGCATTTTTTATTTTCCTGCCCTTATCGCGGTTTCACGAGCCACAAAACCATGCTGCGCGTCCAGCAAGACAGTATTCCCATTTCCAAACTGTCTCTTCTGACGTGACAACGTGGAAAATTCGACTCTACCTCGCGTCTCCCACGACTCATTGCCAAGTTGCCTGAAAACGAAACGGTACTCGCGTACTCGCGCACCCATCTGAGTCTCGTCACGATACTGTTTACAAATACGGCGTACGGGACGAAGTAAAAAAGGCATGCGCCCGCAGGACACACTTGACCGGGCACTTATCCCACGAGTCCGAGGGGGAGACGGGCTTCTCTCGTGTTTCTTCGGGGGGTATTTAAAGTCGGCTCCTCGCCGTTGCCCTTGTGGAACTTGCGGCCGTGCGAGGAGAGCGAAAGGGCCACCGAAAGGGGCGGACCTAAATGACGGAACCAGTTTTAGGGAGCGTAAGAGCAGTAGGGCCGGGAGCCAAAGGTACGATCTGTCGGCGGTTTCCTTACTGGTTTGTAAACCACACCGTGGTTCCAGGTCACGGAGCACCTCTTGCCCGGCGACACGACGCAGATATCTGCTCGACGAATGCGCACATTGCTGATGAGAGTTGAAGACGCGCGCTTGAGAAGTGTTAAATAAATGAGTCATGCGGCGGCACGGTGGTTGAGAGTCTCTTGATACTGGAATAAATTTGAGACTAGGGTCTGAGGGTCAGTCTCAAGTTTTTGATGGAGAAGATGGATGATTTTCAGAAGATAAGGACAAGTTTGAGAGAGATGAGGGTAGGGCTGTGGCCAAAGGTGTCATCACAATATGCCGACATTGATGATGGGACTCGAAGACACGCTAGTCTCGAACAAACGAATCATGCGGTTGGATGTGTCTTGACACTGGAACAAACTTGGAAGACGAGAGTCGCCGAGGGCTTGAGAGTTCTGTGGAGAAGTTGTCAGCAAATGGAAGCTCTGAGCGTGACGCCGAACAGAACAGGCGCCCAAAAGGTCAGTATGGAAGAACCATGATGCCCCGTTTCGGAACATGTCAAACCAACAGTATATTTTGGTGATCGGTACACGGGTTTGCGAGGGATCAGCTGTTCGATTTTCTGATGTAACACGTGCGAGACTTTCAGCCGTGGGACAGGCAGAATTTTTAACTGAACTGGGAAGTCAAGACCTCCGTAAACCTTCACGCGTTTCAAGACTCAATCTAGTCTACCAAAGGAGTTCGTGCCGTCTCGTATCGAGGCACAGAACTCAAGAAACCTTCCTGCGGCTTGTATGCCGTCACTACCCGCAAATACGTACTTCGACTATGTGCGACGTGCAAATTCAAGGAGAGCGCGCACGCACGAGACGACCGATGCGGTTTGATGCAAATTCGGAATTGCGGCTGGCAGATGTATCGGGTTACATGGGCCTTGGGGAGAAAGCGAGCGCGTCCTTTATTGAGACGGTAAATTTGAGGCGATTTTGGGGTACGTTACAGGTCGCCGGGCCAGTGTTATTCAACGGCCCGATCGACGTGGTCGAGAAATGTTTATTACACCGACGCGCCGTACGATATCGTGGAGGTATAAGAGGATGAGGTGCATGCGGAAGGGGAAGGAAGGACGGGAGATTTTACGAGAAAATGTAAAGTAATGAAAAATGGCGAGCGGAGAAATGAATCGAGAAGGAGAACGGCCAAGAGTGCTAGAGGGAAAAGCGAAAAAGATGAAGACTTAAGTTATAGAGTAAAGAAGTAGTAGATAGGACGTTAAAGAGAGAGGCGGATACATGGGATCTAAGTGTAGTTGCGTGAAACCGTGTACACAGACGACGCGAATGTATCTACATATTTGTATGCCAAGTCAATTTCTTAGCTGCGATATCGAAATTAGATAAACCACGACGACTGCTATCGCGGAATCAGAAGTAAGCGGGCCGAACAATTTGTCAGCGTTATGCGATTTATATAATGGCCGTACGATATTGTGTAATGGCAACGCGTAAGAAGGTACTTTACGGAAATTACTTTTATTGCGTCTTACGGAGACGCGGGCGAGTATAATGAACTATAATCGATATTCCCGTGATAACAAGAACGCAATGACCCGGCGACGCTTCTTTACACTCCTCGCCGCACGAGAAGACGCGAGTGTCTTCGAAGTGGGAGGCAACCGAGGCAGACATATCCTGTTTCTTATTTCACGGAAAGGGACCGGAGTGGAACGAGACAGACCGTGACGAAATCGTTAAATCATAATCAAACCGGCCTGTCGGGCAGCACCGGCGCGTAACCCGTCTCTACGATTAATTATCATTTGATTTCCCTTGCGCGTACGTCTACACGAACCTTTCGCTTAACTTTTCACGCTACTCCATTTGTCATCCGCGGATTCCGTTAGCCGCTGCTACGTGTCGCGGCGAGGCAACTTCGTGCGTGCGGAGTCAGGCGAGCGACGGTTTGATAGTTCGTAGCAGACGGTCAGTGAACGCAATCGCTATTTAATCCGCACGATAAATAATCGAAAACACTTCGCCGCGCGTGGCACAAGCCAAAGTGCAGAGAATGCGGTTCCGGATCGATCGAATAACGCTTTCAGCGCAAAAGTGCCCGTAACTAGCCGTAACTTTGTTGCATAACGTAGCGGAGTCTTAGAATTTATACGCGACACTATGAGCGCGAAATTTTACGAACTCTGCCGTAATCTCCCGCGCGCACGAATATACCGCACTTATCTGCTTTAAGAGTGCAACGTACCGAGCCGCGCCGAGATATTTTGCGGTGCCCAACACCGTAATAATCTTTAAGGACGCCCGACTAGCTTATTTGCCGGTAATTTTGGTAACGTAAAACTTGTTAGGGGCAGGCCGTTTTTTCTCCTGCCGGAACTCCGTCTGTTATTAGGCCGAGAATAGTACAGCGGTGACTCTCTCTGTGTACCTCGCGCACATTTATGCACGGTGCCACGCCTTCGTTCGAGCACGTCGCCGCAACCCGCTGGAATATAACATGATCACAGTCTCTATATGAGTTCATACGGTCACACCTGTTGTAGAGCTTGTTCCCCTTCATGGACCATAACCGAAACTTGCTCGGACGTACTAAACACGAATTTCGCAATTTCGCGTAAAATATTAAAAGCGCCCCGCCGTTAAACCTTTTACGCGCTATAATCCTTTCAGCGCGCGTTTCGCGAGACCCAAGAAAGTTCTCGTCAATTCTCGAGGGCCCGGATGAAAGCCGTAAAAGCTGCGAGGCGCGCGTGAAAATTCGCGAAGCCGAACGCGCATTAGAAAAGATCTTCTGGGTGTCATCCGTGCACGCCCCACAACGTGCGCGATTATCGTCAATCGTCGTTGAAGAACGAATTGACGCCTGATTCTCGTCGAGCATGGATTACACGTGTCACACGTAGAACGCGTCAGAAAAAATTGCGCGTCTTACGTAACGTCCGTCGTTGCAAATGACTTTTCCGCGGACGCGACGTAATTAGCGACGCCACGGGCAGCGTCTCCTTTTTTCGACTGCACCCACTGAACTTGTGAAACTCCCCTTTCTCTCTCCGATCCGTGTCTCCTTCTAACGCGCACCGACGCCAACTTCTTCGCCTTCGCATCTACCTTTCACCTTTTCTACTCCTCTGCTTATCATTCGCGCATTTAATTTGCACTTTACGCACGCCTCTCTTAGCGCGGTTTCCTATTACACGTACCGCGCTCGATCGTATGTCAGGCCGCGATAGCTTCGTTAAATTTTATCTCGCGTGGTAATCGCCGGGATTATTGATATTAATCACGGCGGAGCCGCGTAAATCGCAAGTGGGCGAGTTCATAAATAACGTGTTGCGCGCAACGCATAGACGGCGGTTGCGGTATTATCAACGCGATATCCGTTTAGGCGAAGAGCAGCGAAATGCGCGGATCTTCGGGTGGACGTTAGACACTTGACCTTTTAACTGGGGATGACGAACTAACCTGTCAATGAAGAATCTAATTTGATTGCAAAATTCGAAGTGTTTCAATGACGTTGAGAATTTATCAATCCATTACCGAACAACGTATGGCAAAGAAGATAAAATATTATCTTTCAAAGCTGCCACTGCGGCCTAAACGTAAAATTCGGAGCCGGCTCTCAGATTAGCAAACTATTTCTCACGAGTACGTTTGCCGAGCAACGTATTGTAAGGAATCTAAAATTTCTCTTAAGGTTGCCACTACAACCCAAGCGTAAATTTCGCTCTCGATCCTCAGGTTAACAAATCGTTTTTCATGAATTCGTTTGCCGAACACCGTGTTGCAAGGAAAATAAAATATCTTTCAAAGCTGCCACTGCGGCCTAAACGTAAAATTCGGTGCTAGTCCTTAGATTAACAAACTATTTCTCACGAGTATGTTTACCGAACAACGTATTGTAAGGAATCTAAAATTTCTCTTAAAGTTGCCACTACAACCCAAGCGTAAATTTCGCTCTCGATCCTTAGGTTAACAAATCGTTTCTCACGAATTCGTTTGCCGCACAACGTGTTGTAAGGAAAATAAAATATTATCCTTCAAAGCTGCCACCGCGGCCTAAATGTAAAATTCGGTGCCGGCCCTCAGATTAACAAACTATTTCTCACGTCTACGTTTGCCGAACAATGTGTTGCAAGGAAAGTAAAATATTATCTTTTAAAGCTGCCACTGCGGCCTAAACATAAAATTTGATGCCGGCCCCTAGATTAACAAACTATTTCTCACGAGTACGTTTGCCGAACAATGTATTGTAGGGAATCTAAAATTTCTCTTAAAGTTGCCACTACAACCCAAGCGTAAATTTCGCTCTCGATCCTCAGGTTAACAAATCATTTCTCACGAATTCGTTTGCCGAACGTGTTGCAAGGAACCCGCGCCAGGCTTATCCAGTGACAATGCCTATAGATCCGTAGGCAGCGCAAAAAGTAAACACCCGCGATTACCTCCGGCGAAATTCAAAGAGCGCGACTCCGTCCCGTAACATTCTCGTTACAGCGTCGAACGCAACTTCGCGTTACGCAAACCGCGCGCAAGACGCGCAAAGTAGCGCAGTGAACGTGCATTGCCACCTGTTACTCTCGCGATCGACTGACTGGCAACTGGGGAGCAGAAAGCGACAGACGAAGATTCAGCGCGTAGATTCGCGGGCCTCAAGGATGTCAGGCTAATTTATCGCCCTGGCATTGATCGAGTGGATGTACTATGACGACCTTGGCGCACGAAAAAGAAGAGAGCGCCATACGCCAGAAACATGTCGCGCACTTACGCGATACCCGGTCTCATACGGATTCAAGGTTAATCGCGAGAAATCATGGCATTCGACGCGAGACTCCATCTGACGCATGAGAACGATTTCACCTAGTCGAACGTTTCTACTTTCCGTCGCTTCCCGCTCATCGATCGGCCGGTTTCAATTTATAGCGCACTCGCGAGCCTGTGTATTAACCGTTTTAATGTCGATCGAGGCAGTAGTGCTTGTGCAGGGAGTACGGTTAAAGAATGACGTTCGATAGAGTGTATAAAAATAAGTGTAAAAGCAAGAGTAATCATGATATGCTTATGTTGGTATTAGTTTAGTCGTACTAGTACTGGAAAAGGTGGTTTTGTTCTTTACATTTTACTTACGAATGTAAAGGGTTGTCATTCGATTATAGATTGTTATGGAAAATGTAGATAACAATCTTGTTGGTAATAGTGGATGTTGAGATAATAATCCCTTTTGTGGTTGGAAATGGAAATCGAATGAGAACTTTTATTTGGAGGTCTCTATATGTTGCGAGGCAGGCAGTATCTCTTCGTCAAGGGTCTATAATAATAAGGTGTGTGTATTTTTCTGATATTATTCTTATTTACATCTCACCATAATATGAGGAAAATGCTTTGTTATTCATATTTCTTAATAATATCAGAAAAATACATTATTATTCACAGTTCATAATAATATCATAAAAATAACTTATTATTCTCATTTCGCATTAATACCAGAAAAATAAATTATTATCCTCATTTCACAATAATACCAAAAAAATACATTATTATTCACATTTCACAATGACATCAGTTTCCACTTGAAATAAAAAATAAAAAAAAATGTAACCCTTAGCGTTCCGGTTCTCTTGTCAATTCTGAAAATTTAAGCTGCATTTTAAAGAAAAATAAGCAACTCCTTACTTCGTATATTTTAGCGGTGCCGACAGAGCATTAAGGGTTAAGTAAGCGGACTAACGTCGTTCCGTTTGAGGACGGATTGCGTAATAATCTGGGCCCAGTAGGGGGGTCACGATCGTGAGAAAGATCGGCAGCGTGAGCGTGGTTCGATCTCTAGATCGGCGATCGCGAAGGCGATACGAACGGTAGATGGAAAATTTAATTACACGCCAGATTTTTACGCCGACTACTCAGTACCGCATCGAGTTGCGCTGCGAGTGTGCCGGCGCAATGCGATTTCATTAATTGAGTAGAGCTTTTTTCCGTGGATCGGTAATTGAGTGGTTTGCTGTTTTGCGTAGTGTCGTCAGGAAACGTCGGGTTTGAAGCGTTGCTCGATGATACCTAATGACGCTCATTTACGTCGGACGTAATCGTTGCCACGTCGAACGCCAATCTTAATCAAAAGCACGTGTTTACAGGCTGCTAAAGTTACTGCACGTCCGGTTTACACGGGACTACTTTCCACGAGATTACGTGGCCCATCCGTATTCATCTATTCAACGTCATTAATTGTTTGTCGATCCGAAGCGTTACCGGATTACGTATACCCGTATGCATATATGCATCGATAGTGCCGAATGGCGGATCCGCAAAAAAGGCGGAACCCGTCGAATACCGACATTGCGCGGTTCCATTGAAAAGGCCGTAATGCACGAGTCAAGAAGGCGTGCGAAGGCAGGCGCGGCCTATCGATTTTTACGTCGCATGCAAATGAAATCCATGAATATTAACTTATCCGGAAAATAACGCGTCCACCCCGTCCGCGCATCTTCATATTTCCTCGTCGCCTCGCGCCACTCGACAGCGCTCCGTCCATTTCTTGCGCGCTAACATGATATACCGCCGCCAACAACTTTCCTTCCGTCCGCAGACGCCGTATAATTCCATCGACATCGGGAGCCGGCGAATTATCATAAATCGGCCGCACGCATTTCTCGCTTATTAACGGCCGACGTGAGAGACGAGTGACGCTTTCGATCAGCTGATCGAAGCCGACCGCGAGCAGATGAAAACGCAAGGCTGATCGGTGATGCAGACGGCGACGCCGATTAAAAGCGCGCCGCCGTATATTATCCTTGGTACGTATTTATACGCACACTCGTGCAGCCGCGAGAGCCCGATGATAATGCTTTACGACTGCCACGGCCTTGCGCTGTTATTTCATCTCGCCTACGTAAAGGCGTCTCGATGATGTGATGGTCTCTCGCTGATGAATACCAGCGCGTTTTTCACACTTTTCAAGACTGTGAAGCCGCACTCTTCGTTCGAGAGAGGAACGGCTGTAGTTTCCGAACGATGTTACGCGTTCGATTGGGATCTACGGCATTGCGATAGTGCTGTTGACAATCCGAGCGTACGGGAAATGCAGTAAAATGATGCTGGGTGAAGTTTCGACGTGTTTGTTCGGGGAGTTCGGAAGTTCGGACTCTGCGACTTTGGATGGACGACCGGAAAGGGGTCCGCAGAGGACAGCGTGGACGCGCAGAAAGAGAGTCGGGACGTCGAGGTTCTTTGTGACGCGCTTGAAATAAAGCGCGAGAAGTAATGGAAGGCGCATTTAATGAATCTCGCTCGAGCCGTGTCGCTGCACAGGAATTTTCGCAAAGGAGCAATGGGTATTGAAATAGGCGATTACTCACGGTACCGATTCCCTGTTAACGATGAAAACAAGTTCAAAGGAAAGTACGCTCGCGAACGAAACGATAAGCTGGAACAGGTTTCCGACGGTCTACATTGAATTTATCGAACGAAAGTTCGCCGGCAAGGGACTAAATTATTGCATCACATGCACATGCCGTCACCGCGGCCGTAACAGGTTCGATTGAGAAAGAAAAAACGTTAATGACTAATTCGAGGCATAATTAATGCCATCTCGTTAAATCGTTCATGTCATTGACCACGTATCGAAAAGCTCGACGAAAATGTTCGTTATTCAGATAACGCGATGTGTAACAGATTAACAAGCAACCCATACGGTTATTATTCGTATAACATAATGTACGCGAACACTCTCGGTATTTTCGAAACATTTAAGTACGCGTCCACTGCAATGCGGTCGCTCGAAGAAAAATCAATCGCGAAGAAACGAGCTGAATAAGGAACGAGAATAGAATTAATAAAATCCTGGGGATAATGTCCGCTAAAGCCCGTGGTTGCTTCGTTTACGACCGTACTAATCAAGCGTACCCAATCAGGCCGCACGAAACACTTATACCTACAATTTAACCTGTTACACGCCGACAATTAACTCCGACTGCGGACGATAGACGTGCAAAGTGGAAAGGGAACATCGCCAATCGTCTTGTCGATAAGCGAAGTCTCTGAAGACGGTCATAAAAACGAGCGGACAGTTCGAAATCATGAGAAATCACGACGGAATTAATGGAGTTTTTACTGATATTTCTGTTAAAACCGCGTTCTTCATTTTTATCAATTCAACTTTTCGCCAAACTCAAACCCTGACGAAGTAAGCTGCAAATTTCAGCGCGACGAATTTTTAAACAATCATTTAAACTGCCATTTTTCCTTCAAGCACTGACGAAGTCAACTACCGACGCGACATGTTTCTAAAACGAGACCAAAAACGAGGACACGTTTTGAGTCCATATTCCAACACAAACGCAATTTTTACAATGACGTCAAATGTTCTATTTCGAATTTGTCCCCATTCCTGCTTTGTATAATAATTCTTTATGCGTCGATGCACGCGCATGGATCCACAGTCAATTTCGGCTTTTATTATTTTTGCAACTCATTTCTAAACTAAAGGCACGTTTCGAACCCGTGTTTCAGTACAAACTCTATTCCTGCAATGACTTCAAACGTTCTATTCCAAATTCCTCAATTCTATTTTATATAATATATCTTCATCGACTGGATCCATAGTCGATTTCGGCAATTATTATTTTTCCTTCGAACCCCATAGAGTCAGCTGCAAATATCGATGCAAAACCTTTCGCAACTAAATACACGTTTCAAATCCATATCGCCAGTATAAATTAGGTTCCTACAATAACGCCCAAAGTTCTATTCCGAATTTATCCTCATTTTCACTATATATAATATATCTTCATCGGCCGATGAACGCGCGTGAATCCACAGTCAATTTCGACAATTACTATTTTCCTACAAACCCACAGAGTCACCTGCAAATATCAATGCAACGCTTTTCGCAACTAAATACACGTTCCAAACTCGTACTTTAGCATAATTTAGTTCCTGCAATAACGCCAAACGTTCTACTCCGAATTTGTCCTCATTCTCACTATGCGTAATATTTTTCATTAGCGGATGAACGCGCGTGGATCGACAGTCAATTTCGGCAAATACTATTTTTCCTTCAAATCCCACACCTGTAAATATCAATGCAACGCCTTTCGCAACTAAATACACGTTCCAAACTCGTACTTTAGCATAATTTAATTCCTGCAATAACGTCAAACGTTCTACTCCGAATTTGTCCTCATTCTCACTATGCGTAATATTTTTTCATTAGCGGATGAACGCGCGTGGATCCACAGTCAATTTCGGCAAATACTATTTTTCCTTCAAATCCCACACCTGTAAATATCAATGCAACGCCTTTCGCAACTAAATACACGTTTCAAACTCGTACTCCAGCATAAATTTGGTTCCTGCAATAACGTCAAACGTTCTATTCCGAATTTGTCCTCATTCCCACTGTGCGTAATATTTCTTCATCAGCGGATGAACACGGGCATGATGGAGGATCGACGCGGCACGGGCTCCAAGGATATCGAAAGGATAATACCTCCTGACCAACCGACTGGCCCGACAGAGTCCTGGCCACGAACTTAAGGTCCACAGGTCTTTTAGCCCGCGCTCTCCTCCGCGGCTCAAGCCCGGCGGATCCTTTTTGCAATTAAAAAACCGGATGGACTGGTTCCAGCCTCGGACATTCCGCAAATTCTGACCGCGAAATCGAGCGGGGTAGGCGAGAGCGTGCGCTTCCTTCGGGGGGAGAGAGAGATTCGGGGGATAAATAGCGGGGTTAGTCTCCTTTCTTCTGCTTCATTCTTATTCCACGCTACTCCCCGCCCCGCGCCACCCTCCTCACCATTTTTCATACTGCGTCGCTTTTTCGCTCTCTTTCATTATCATTTCCCTTCTAACGTTCTTCGGCGGTCGTCTTGTGCTTTTTTATTCTTGCCGCTAGCGCTGTCTTTAGCACTCCTTCTCTTTCTTCTGGTTCGTTCTATTTAGTAGTGCGCGCGTGTTTACGTCGTTCTTAGTTTACTTTTTTGCTTCTTTTTAATTATAATTTCCCTTTTAACGTTTTCTGTTTTTTTTTATTTTATTTTTTATTGTTGCCGCTAGCATTGTCTTTAGCACTCCTTCTCTTTCTTCTGGTTCGTTCTATTTAGTAGTGCACGCGTGTTTACACCGTTCTTACTTTGCTTCTCGGCTTCTTTTTAATTACAATTTCCCTTTCAACGTTTTCTATTTTTTTATTTTATTTTTTGTTGTTGCCAATTGCGTTCTCCTTAGCACTCCTTCTCTTTCTTCTGGTTCGTTCTATTTTCGTTCGTGTTCAAATCCTTCTTACTAAGCTTTTTGGCTCTTTTTCATTATCAATAGTCTTGTGCGCTAGCGTTGTCTTTAGCACTCTTCCTCCTATTTGTGGTTCGATCTATTTAGTACGCGCACATCTTAACTCCTCTTTGATTTTCCGTGCCGTATTGCTCTTTGCAGTCTTTCGTTCCTACTATGCTTTTTCGCTCTCTTTCATTATCATTTCCCTTCTAACGTTCTTCGGCGGTCGTCTTGTGTTTTTTTATTTTAGCGCTTTTTAGCACTCCTTCTCTTTCTTCTGGTTCGTTCTATTTAGTAGTGCGCGCGTGTTTACGTCGTTCTTAGTTTACTTCTTTGCTTCTTCTTAATTATAATTTCCCTTTTAACGTTTTCTGTTTTTTTTTAATTTTATTTTTTATTGTTGCCGCTAGCATTGTCTTTAGCACTCCTTCTCTTTCTTCTGGTTTGTTCTATTTAGTAGTGCACGCGTGTTTACACCGTTCTTACTTTGCTTCTCTGCTTCTTTTTAATTATAATTTCCCTTTCAACGTTTTCAATATTTTTATTATTGTCGCTAGAGATCTCCTTAGCACTCCTTCGATCATTTCGGTCCTAATCTCTTTCTTTTGGTTCGTTCTATTTAGCAGTGCGCGCGTGTTTACGTCGTTCTTACTTTGCTTCTTAGCTTATTTTTACTTATAATTTTCCTTCTACCGTTTTCTGTTTTTTTTAATTTTTTTTTATTCTTGCCGCTAGCGTTCTCCTTAGCACTCCTTCGTTCATCTCGTTCCTAATCTCTTTCTTTTGGTTCGTTCTATTTAGTAGTGCGCGCGCGTCTTAACTACTTCCTTTCACATTTTCCGTGCCGTATTGCTCTTGGCAGTCTTTCGTTCGTGTTCAAATCCTTCTTACTAAGCTTTTTGGCTCTTTTTCATTATCAATTCCCTTCTAACGTTCTTCGGCGGTAGTCTTGTGCCTTTTTATTGTTGCCGCTAGCGTTGTCTTTAGCACTCTTCCTCCTTTTTGTGGTTCGATCTATTTAGCAGTACGCGCACATCTTAACTCCTCTTTGATTTTCCGTGCCGTATTGCTCTTTGCAGTCTTTCGTTCCTACTATGCTTTTTCGCTCTCTTTCATTATCATTTCCCTTCTAACGTTCCTCGGCAGTTGTCTTGTGTTTTTTTATTGTTGCCTCTAACGTCCTCCTTAGTACTTCTTCTCTTACCTCATTCTTATTCTCTTTCTTCTGGCTCGTCCTTTATTTACCAATGCGCGTGCGTCTTAACCCATTCCTGTTACATTTTCCGAGGCGCATTGGTCTCTGCAATCTTTCATTCGTGTTTACGTCATTCCTTCTTTGCCCTTTGGCTTTTCTTATTATCATTTCCCTTTTAATGATTTCTGCCGATTGTCTTGTGTTTTTTTATTGTTGCCCCTAACGTTCTTCTTAGCACTCCTTCTTTTACCTCATTCTTATTCTCTTTCCTCTGGCTCGTCCTTTATTTACCAGTACGCGTGCGTCTTAACTCATTCCTGTTACATTTTCCGTGGCGCATTGGTCTCTGCAATCTTTCATTTGTGTTTACGTCATTCCTTCTTTGCCCTTTGGCTTTTCTCATTATCATTTCCCTTTTAACGATTTCTGCTGGTTGTTTTGTGCACTTTTATTACTGCCCCCAGCGTTCTCCTTAGCGCTCCTTCTTTTAGCTCATTCTTATTCCCTTTCTTCTGGTTCGTTCTTTATTTGCCAGTGCGCGTGCGTCGTGTAACTCCTTTCTTTTCCATTTTCTGTGCCGTATTGCTCTTGGCGATCTTTCGTTCGTGTTTACGTCACTGCTACTTTGCTTCTCGGCTCTTTTTCGTTATCTTTTTCCGTATAGCATTTTCCGCTATTTGTTTTGTGTTCTTTTATTATTGCCGCTGGGTTTCTCCTTAGCACTCTTTTATCGGCGTTTAGCACATGCTTATTCTCTTTCGTTTTCATTTTTCATACCGTCTTGTTCTTGTTTACCTCATTCCTACTTTGCTTTTTGACTCTCTTTCATAATCATTTTCCTCGTAACGTTTTCCGCAACTTCTTGTGCATTTTTATTTCTGCTTCTGGCGTTGTCCGTAGCATTCGTTCATTCTTCTTCCATTTTTTCATACCGCCTTGCTTTTCGGTGGTTGCTTATTCGTATTTACCTCATCGCTACTGTGCTTAACACGTTAACTGCTGTGCATAGTTTGCTGTATTGGAACGGCAATACTATGAAATCCTACAGCGTTTTACTAAATATGCAAAATATAAATAACGTGCAGGTATTGATAACCAAAAGATCGCATCACTATTCTAACAATAACTACAGTTATAATACTACAGCGTTCGACTGAATTATGCAAAATGTAAATAATGTGCAGGTATTGATGACCAAAAGATCGCATCACTATTCTAACAATAACTACAGTTATAATACTACAGCGTTCGACTGAATTATGCAAAATGTAAATAATGTGCAGGTACTAGAGACCAAAGGATCGCATCTCTATTCTAACGATAATTGCATTTAGAAAATAATTATTGCTACCCCTTGCAAATATTTTCTTCAGCAAAATCTCTTGCGCCGGTCGGCAGTGACTATCACGGCAGTCAATGTGTGTGTGTATATGCATTTTTGATACAATACATAAATTTTGATCACGAGCCTGCCTCCTGATATTTATGGTATGCCGTGGTATGTCATCGGTAGCGTTTTCCTTAACGCACCCGATTCCCGTTCGCGCTACTCTTATTCCTTTTTAACGTTCAGTCGTCATGTACTCACTACGACGCACCGCCTGAACCTCCTCCTCGTTCATTTTTCACGCTGCCTCGCTTTTTAGCTCTTCTATTATCATTTCCTTTGTAACGTTCTCCGTTAGTTCTCTCCTCTTGTCTCAGCGCTGCCGCCAGCGTTCCTTAGCACTCTCCCATGCGCGTTTAGCTCATTCCTATTCTCTTTCTTCGCATTCTCTATTTGCCAGCGCCCGCTCCACTCTTCCCGGTCCCTTGACTCTTCGCTTCTGGCTTGCGTTCTCACATATTGTCCAACGTCCTCGCGAAATGTCGGCGCGACGGGACAGAAAATGTACGATGCTCTCAGACCTTCGGCAGGGATCGTCAGGACCTTGGAGGATCATTACAGGATTTTGCCAGAATACGCTTATACTCGGAAAAAAACGAAATATGACGCTGGCGAACAAGATTCGCGAATAGAATCATTTTACGGGAAATATGCCTAATGTGACTGAACTTCCGCTTTTAGAAAGGCTGTCCCGTTATATCGAAGCAGAGATTCGAGGCGCCGAAGTATCAGATTTGCAGAAAAAGGGTGACATACGGTAACAATTAGAGAAAGGGTGGAAAATAAAAATTCCGGACGCTGGCGGACAAAATTCGCGAATAGAATCATTTTACGGGAAATATGCCTAATGTGACCGAACTTCCGCTTTTAGAAAGGCTTTCCCGTTGTGTCGAAGAAAAGATTCGAGGCGCCGAAGTATCCGATTTGCAGAAAAAGGGTGACATAGGGTAACAATTAGAGAAAAGGTGGAAAATAAAAAATTCCAGCGGTAGTGTCTAGTAGGATGCATTGATTGAAAATGGATGGATTAATTTAACGTAAATACAGAAGGAGCTGATGAGTATTTACTCGTCTATAAATACAAAAATTCAAAAAATTCCGACGGTAGTGTTTAGTAGGATGCATTGACTGAAAATGGATGGATTGACTGTAACGTAGATACAGAAGGACCTGATGTGCATTACGCGTCTACAAGTACATTACACCGTAAAAAATGACCGAATGAAACAGTGGGAATGTTTCGACCGAAAGACGTTGGGTGGAATTGTTTGAACACTTTCACGACATTAATTTGAATCTTAAATCAAATATACGAAAGCAGATTTGTTCTACAGAAAAATATTAGAGTACATAGACTTTCCATTATTACGCATTGCTTCCTGTTCTTTTCATTAATAAATGAAAACTTTGAAGAAATATGCGCTTTCTCGAGTACACATACTATTAACTAAAATTACTACAAGTTCTGTTTTGAAGAAAAAAGTAAATGGTCATATTAGATATACTCTATGCGACTGCGAGAGCAACGTTAGACTCTGATATAATTAACACTGTCGCTAATGTACGCCAACATAATAGCTTTCACGTATGTCATCTTTTCAAACTGTACGCCACTATATTGGCTTTTGTCAATGTCATCTTCGTAAACGATACGGCACTGCAATGGCCCAGTTTATCGTCAGAACTGTGTAAATTTATTCGTCTATAATTCCAATCAATGTAATCGCGTAGTGGAGAGCATTACCAGACATAAATCACACTCTTACATTGTTTACACGCAGTCCGCGTCAAAAATCGCCATACAGAGATAAGAGTCCAGTCGTAGCTAAGAGGTTAAACTCTTCAAGCACACTGCCACATATGCATACGATTAGTTCCTTTAAATTATAATACCACCAACAGAAAAAAATATTAAAATTTGATTAAAATCATTTGCTCCGAAATATTTCAACAAGAAGAATAAAAATCTTATCTTATGGCTGCACTGATAATATTTGTCTCTGCTTTACAGTTAAAAATATTAAAATATGAAAGTACCCATAAAAATATCCTGTTGGATGCGACTAGACTCATAACAAAACCTTCCAAGTTCCATGAAGCTTAATAAATCTAAAGGCGACGTTCAGTTTCTTTGAACACAATTATTCCCATCCGGCGGATACGCGCCTACGATAAACTTCAGTAAATATCAATAAAAAGTAAATATCAGTCCGATTGACTTTGTGATTCAGACCAGTCACGCATTGAAAAATAATACCCAGCATGAAGCGCCGGACAGACCAAGCGGATATCTAAATGGGCAGCACACATGGGTAAAGAAGTGAATGCTGTGTCAATTAAAAACGTACTTCAACGTTCGTCGCACGTGCCGTGCAGTGACGTAAGTGCAGCGAGACACGTTGATAAATCTCTTGACATTGATCGTCGAACGTCCTGCGACTAGTCGGAATTGCAGGAGGTAATAAAAAACAGTTGACTTCCTCAGAACCCGCGACCCAATGTCAGCTGACGTTTCAACATTCCGACAGATTTCTCGCGTAACGTCTTGTGCAACGCTTTACGCTAAAACGGCGTAACTGCAAATTTCGATATTTGCGTTTACCTAACTTTTGACCGTATCGCAACGGTCGCGCGAATCGAATGATACCTCTGTAAGCAGCGTTTATCGTAATTATGGTACGCTCGTCGTTAAATGACGGCTGTGATTGCGGCACTAATAACCGTGCGCTAAATTAATTTGTCCTTACGAGCCGAAAGTCCACGGAAGACTGTGTTATCGAACGGCTTGTAAAAAGTGCTGGTGGATAAAACGAAGTTTTCGCGGAACGGTACTGTCGGAAACGTTGTGCAAAGATATCGAAACGCTGCAAATAAATGTTATAACGCGAGTACTCCGAACAGCAATTTCGATTTTTACGAATAAATCATATCTGGTGATAATGATTCTGTATTATACGTAATTTACGCTAAACGTGAAATCAAATATAATTAATATAATTTGACATTTCTTGTAGTTTACACAAAGCGTAAAATTAAAGATGAATGATATTTAAACATGAAATGCATAACCCATTTGAGTACTATTTTTTAAATATGCAGTAATGTCCGAAGGAAATAAATTCAATTGGAAACTGTAACTTTTTCCACCGACTTTAACTGAACTTATTTAACAGTTCCGATTAAAAATGGTTTTTTTTTTTTTTTTAAGAACGTAGTCGAATTGCGAACGATACCAATGAAACCTTGACCAAATAACAAATGAAACGGCAGCGCAAATGAAGGGTAACGCGTTGCTAAAGAAAAAGTGGGAGATCTAAAGACGGCTAAGTGTTAACACAGCGCATCATCGAAAGTCCGTCTTCCACGTTATGTCATCTTACCGTCCCGTAGAGGTTAACCAACATAAAATGCAGCCCATAATTTCGTTGTACACAGTATCGCGCACACTGCGACGTGGACGAAATCGTGGCCTTAATTTGTATAGTATCGCTGCGAAGATGTCGGACATCTTGCTGTTCATTGACATTCATTGACAATCTCATCGTTCATCATTGTTCACGGCAGCGCCGCTTTCGTTTCATTCATTCCCATTCAGATCACATTCCTCCTCGTCAAATTAAGATCACAATGTCATCGGGCCTATCGATATTGAGAAAGTTGAGTAACCGCCGCCCGAGATATCTGTTACGAAATAACAACACGTAAAGTCGTCTTAAGAACTGGCCAACGCCACGAGCTCTATGAAAGTTGCATTATCGGCTGGCGATGTAATAGAAGAAACATTTGTCGGCAACGCTCGCCCGCTCGCCGACGTTTATTGTATAAGTTCGTGGCATGGGTTTAGATAATCCGATAAATCCATTAATATCGCCTATCGAATGCCTCTCATCGCGGCGAGATTAGGCCGAGCGATGTTTGTTAACGGCGATTACGTGAACGTATCTTGAGTCATCAAGAGCATCGTCGCTATTATCATTATCAATGCACAAAGACTCACGCCTGACACTCGTTGACCCACTTCTGACACGTCCACGCCCAGGACGTAATATCTTGCGCGCGAAAGAGACCAAATTCTTACCTGCAACAGAACAAGACAGAGATACCGTTAGACATATTTCCTGCCTGCCGAAAGAAGACGTTTTCCATCTACGTTTCGAACGCATTCAATCTCGGCCTGGGAGAAGGCAAAACTTTTTCGTCGCAATAATTTCAAAGTTTCGGGGGACGTTAGTGTAATATGACAGAATGTATACCTTGTGGGTATATATAGATGGCAATTTTTTTATGTTAGAATAATTGTCTAGGAATCAAAAAATAGGTGTTTTAGCACGCATTGCATGATATCTGGATATAATTATACTTATAATTCTTTAAATATAAATAAATTTTTACTGGTGTACGGCAATGAAGGATATATTTTGTCATATCAAATTCGAAAAAGGTCGTAGAGATTTAGAAATAAATATATTTTTAGAAATCCGAAAAATTGAAAGTAATATCATAGCAAGTTAGAATATTAATTATATATTTATTAAGCCACGAAAAATTTCAGACAAAAAATTGCTCGCATTGATTTAGTCAGTACGAGCGATGATCTTGCATTTCCATACAAAGTTTCATAATTTCCGGTTTATAATTAGTCTTCTGTTAATCCGAGGCACGACATCAATTTGATTAAAATTATGTTCAATGAAATACATATCAACAACGATCGCTCCCATACGTAGACCCGAACATTCGGAGAACGCCGAATGCAAATTTGTCCAACTCGCTTAGCGAAACGCACGTTAGAAAACCATAAGTCACATAAATACGTGGACCCGCAGACACGGAGAACGGCGAATGTAAATTTGTTCAACTCACAACGCTCGTCGACAACTAAACTGTAAACCAGCAGTGCCACACGCAACCGCCGAAAGAGCCGCAATTTGCAGACCCCTGCCCTAGCACAATTTCAACAAGATTCCCCATAAACAACCCGGCACACATTCTGACGTTAAACACACGCCGGTTCTGACCGCAGAAGTTCACGGAACATCATTTTCCGCGTCGTACGCCTTTCGAGCGCAGACAGGCGTGTTCGACATGACTCGAGCCGGTCGAATCGTTTAAAGGCAAATACGTTGAGTTATCGGCCGTTGCTCGTGTTCGGCTAATTGATAGCACTCGAGCGAGTACTTTAAAATGAATTAATCGGAGCGTTATTCTCATCCATCGACGATCGATAGCCCCCCTCTCACTTTTTCGCCCACACCCTCGCAGACACTGAATCTTCGCACGGCAAACAGATCCTGCGACTCCGAGCGACGGATTACCGGCTTCCTACGGCTAATTGATCATTAGCGGCATTCGCTGGCCGGGAAATGGCGTGAGGTTCGCGGAAATGATTGCCCCAGTCGCGAACGGCTTCTTGGGCGTTTCGACAGAAAATCCACGGCTGACCTTCTGTTGCGCGAAGTGTGTTTCCGTGACAGGCTGATGCTGGGGCCGTGCCTTCGCGGGCAGTTCGTAGATGTTTTGTGGGCCGCTTCTTTGAACGGGTAACGTGGGCATTAGATGCACAGTTTCGAGAAGCCGTAAAGTTCGTCGCGCACGTGTGAGGTTTTGCGGAAAATTGGTGGCTTCGTGCAAATCGGTAAGCTGTGGCAGGCTTTTTGATCTTGCGGCTGTGACGTCGGTAGATATTGTTTGGATGTCGTTTATGCGTCGGTATTTGAGCCGTTTATTTTGAAAGTGTATAGTGGGCGAGTACCTGAATATTTGTAAAGTTCGGGTACCTGCAGTTGAGTCGTGTCTGGAGAAGTTTGTGATATCGGATGATGCTTTTTCACGATTTTGCGATCGGATTCGATATTTGAATTTTCTGGTTTAAAAGAGATTGATGTATTCTATGGTATGAACACACTCGAAGTCACGGGTACTGGAACATTACGATCTTTTAGGTCCTAAGACCCACCCAAGATTCGGGTACCCGTCATGTTAGGTACCCGCACATTGCTAATAGTGTGTAATGTAAGGTATCAATTATGCATTGGCCATTGTTAAATACGGATGTACAGGTACTTGAAAATTCGACTGTCGGGTCGAGTCGGGATTCCGACAATTTCTAACCTCGCATAATGTATTTTTAGGATTCGTCAACTGAATTCGGTACTTTAATTTTTCGGTTTAAATACTCACTAGCATCCGAATATTACGAAAGTGCAGGAGCCCAACCCGACTCAAAGCTTGGGTATCCGTCAGTTCAGGTACCCGCACACCCCAAATAGTGTGACATGCGGGATCATGAGCCGATGCAAGGCGAAACATGGAAAACAAGTAGAAGAGCGAAGTACATGGATAGACACCAATAGTTTTGGAACCTCCATTCAGTGTTTTCCCGCACGATGTTACGCAATGATAAATGTTATTGGCGACACGAGACCATGAGAAGAATTGGCTTTTGAAATAAGTTTCAAGGCTGCAGCAATAATATTCTCAACAGAGACAGCAAGGACGGAAATATATTTCGAACTAATAACAACACCTAAATAGTGACCGAGCGAAATAATGCTTGCATGCGAACGGACGCAAATATTTAGCCGTGCGACCAAAGCTGGAATTAATCAATTCGTATAGCAGATAGCTTTGCGTGGGAAAGTGCTAAACACGTGATGAGAACCGGTGTCATTGTGTTCTCGCGCATTACACACAGCGATCGAACATGGGTTCGCGCCTTGAGTTTGACATTTCTATGTAACACATGTGGGCGTTTTGACTCGAGAAACTTAACACTTTGCGGACGATTGTATAGAAGGAGACTGGTCTTAGTGGGAGTTTATTCGGCATCTGAGATCAGTGAAAGTTAAATCCGTCGATACATTCTTATTAGTCATGCCATCACCATGTTCGGGAAGTTCCCACATAGTTCTCTAAAACAGAGTTAGTCAAAGTCGCTTTTACATTTTCGTCGTATGATCCGAACGAGGTGAAAAATAATTTTTCTTGCTGAGCAGGTGTACCATTCGATGAAATGTCGAAAATAGACCACTGTGCATCCGGTGCCCCGATAATTATTTCAGAGATATAATCATTTTAAAAATGTGCAAAAAATTGCAGAATTTATTGTCCCCAATCGATAGCTTAGCAAACGGTATTTCTCTCGCCATTTTTGCGAAAAGAGAAGGTTTCCATATTTAATCGTCCCTTTAAGCTGTCAAAGAGGAGGTCCAAAATAACAGAGATCGACTCACGGAGAAGTGCAAAATTCACAACAGCTTCAGAGATATAGTTACAAATCTGACAGAAAATCATGAAAATTACATTTAAAAGAGACATATATCAAAGCCTTTTAATTGACTGTCCCTTTTGAAATTAAAGATAGTACTTCTGCAAACAGTATCCTATGCACGTCCCGACATGGAACTCACGGTCGCGATCGCTGTTATCTGTTTCTGTCCCGCAAAATCTTCACATCCCAGACACCCATTCATTCGCGCCCGTACACACATACGTTTTCTAATTGCACCTCGTAAATCGTGCACCGTGTCAAAGTAATAATTCCGTAGGCGCAGGGCACTTTAGGCTCTGTGCCTAATCTTTTATCGTAAAGCACCTCGGCACGCAGGCCCCGCGGTGACAACCGGTTGCCAACAAAATAAATAACATCGCCCACCGGACATGCCACAAGGCATTTGTGCGATCCGTCATATCGCATTAACGCGCCACTTTAAATCACCAATAAAATCCTATCGTTCGCTTCCGCTCGACGTGACACACGCCGCCTGTGCACTGACGAACATCCCGGCAGATGGTTTCCTCAGGAAAACGTGTGCGGAAAGTCAGTGCATGTATCGCGTCGGAGACGCTGCACGCTCGGCTGTTACGCAATTATCCTGGCCACTCGCGGCTGACAATAGCCAGCTTGCCTATTTATAGATCCGCACTGTCAGACTCATAGAGTCTACATGCAGGGCCAGCAATCAGTCTGGGGGGCAGTAGCCATAAAAGTTTTTAAATGTACACCATGGCGGTACATAAGGGAATTGACATAGCATCGAGGTATACAGCCACCCCGTATTTCCAAATCCCATATCCACTACTTTTTCATTGTTTAACCCCAGGTTCCCCGCGTGAGAGGTCGAGGTTTCTTGGTGTAGTCAGGTAAACTTCGTTTTGCTTCGATCGACGCTGGGAACTCGGCTGCGACCATTCTATCCGATTAACACGTTGAGGACGGCGCAGGTTTTGCTATGTCGCGCAGGACGCGACTAGAACTACTACCGGACGGCAGTAGAAATCGTGCTATGCTTTATCTGGCGGCGCCTTGCACATAATGTTGTTAGCAAAACTTCAGACGCAAAAGTGCAGTTTCCTTTTATTATACGTTTAGTACTATATCAGATGAACCTTTCGCGTGTGAGCCATCGGTGGTACACGCCGCCAGATAAACCATTCGCGTGTGAGCCACCGGTGGTACACGCCGCCAGATAAACCATTCGCGTGTGACCCACCGGTGGTACACGCCGCCAGATAAACCATTCGCGTGTGAACCAACGGTGGCATACGCCGTCCTCAACGTGTTAAGCATTCCTAACACGTAAGTAATTTAAATTATGAGCAAACTTTGGTTTGTGATGACTCGCGGGCACCAAAGGATTTTTCAAGACATCATCTGAGGGCTGTATGCTAAATTTGAAAGTAGTCTAGAAAGTAGTCTCAATAAGGTGATACAGGGGAAACCTTCAGGTGCACCGCACTCCTTCGGGAGCATAGTCCAGATATAAATGTCAGACTAAATCGAGGCTTATAGTACCGCAATAAATACAAATCGTACGCATTGCCACACGTGAGTCGCTCGTTTTCGTTCAGCACTGCTAGACGCGCTGGCGAAGGAAAGTGCATTGTGATGAGAACGACAACGACAAAAGTGCACAGCTGCGCGAGGCCAGTTATGCGCGTCCGATCGCGACGATGCAAACAAATTGCTTCCCGGCATTATCGCACCATCTCCGTTGCATAAGCGATGGATCCGGCGTATGTGTGCACTCGCGAACAGGCGACATGAGGACGACGTTTATAGGGTGGGCACAGATCTGTATCGGTAGGATCTTCCGGCCGGTCCAAACCTTAATTACAATTGAGCGGTGGGTTAGTGGCATCTTTATTGGTAATGGTGGACGGTGAAATAATAAGACCTTTTTTGGGGGTGGAAACGGAAAATGATTAGAAGCTTTACGCGGTTTCTATATGTTTCGGAGCGACTAGTGACCGGTCAGCAGGAGTGGATGTTCGATTGTCGAGCGTTTTCCAACTTTCTGCACAAATATTTTCCTGTATGCCGCACGAATATTTTCCTACGTCCCGCACTAGTAGTTTTTTCTATATTTCATATTAATATTTTCTTACATCCCATACTGATATTTTCCTGTACCCCACATTGGTAATTTCCTATATCTCGGACTGATATTTTTCTATATCCCGCATTAATAATTTCCCATATAATGCATTCATATTTTCCTATATCCCCTACTGACATTTCCCTATATCCCGCGCTAATATTTTTTCTTACATCCCACACTGATATTTTTCTATAGCTCACATTGGTAATTTCCTATATCCCGCACTAATAATTTCCCATATCGTGCATTAATATTTTTCCATATCCCTTACTGGCATTTACTTATATCACGTGCTAATATTTTTTCCTACATCCCACACTGATATTTTTCTATATCCTGCACTAATATTTTCCCATATCACACACTAATATTTTCCTACATCCCGTACTGACATTTCCCTATATCCC
This sequence comes from Cryptocheilus praepositus, assembly GCA_033815515.1. NCBI lineage: Eukaryota > Metazoa > Arthropoda > Insecta > Hymenoptera > Pompilidae > Cryptocheilus > Cryptocheilus praepositus. Next base: position 15,813,561 of record JAWWQZ010000035.1, on the reverse strand, counting down.
ACACTAACATTTTTTCCTGCATCCCACAATGACGTCTTCCACTCTGCTCTAAATTCCGCAGACCGCCGCTTCAGTGCTTTAACGCTAATTAGAGCCGTTTTTCAGTACGTCGCAGTTTCACGTGGACAACGTATTCGAGCCACGGATCTACAGTTGCCCAAGCTTTCGTCCGCGAAACGGCAGCGTCTCGCGACCAGCGAACCGCCGAAAGTAGCGCAACACCGAAAAAAACGTGCGCCCCGCGATATCGCAATTTCTGTTCGGCGCACGCGAGAAAGGAAATGAAATGTGGCGCGCGAATTCGCGAAACGCGTGCAATTAGCGGACTCGCGGTCCGCACAGTCATCGCAGGCCGACTAATTACGGGACGATGAAACCCCGATGGATGCCGATATCCGCGAACGAGGCGAATTGCACTTGTCGGGAGGTCGAAAATAACGCAACTGTTGCGCCAGCTAGCGTTGTGCAAAATCGGTCCCACCTCGGATTTTTTGGGCCGCCTTCACAACGTGTTACTGACAAGGGGAAGAGCGGAAGTACGGGTCACCGGCTTCTCTCTCTCTCTTTTTTTTGATTTTTCACATTTTTCACAGTGCTTCGTTACCGAACCCGAAAATATTGAACACGCCCTTCGTCGAAAGCGGCAACACTCTCTTGTTTTCGAAAAATGCGAGGTAAAAGTCAAAGTGGGATGGCGATAAAATTTCACGGATGTATTTGAAATGGAAAATGAAAATATACGGGTGCTTTTATTTTGAGCATAAGCGATATTTAAAGTCGTGTTTATGTTTTGTTATAATATTTTTTGTTCATGCTTATACGTGCGTATTTTTTTAACATGTTGACTGCCAACCGTATTTTGCTACGTTAGAACCGGGATGCGATGAAATACTGTACAGTATGACTAAATCATGCAAAATGAAGGCAACGCAGAGTTGTTGGAAGCCAAAGTATTGAAGTACCGTTCAAATATCAATTGCTTTTACAAGATTGCAAATAGGCCTCATCGCGAATTTTTTGCATTTTTAGTTAAATCTTTTGCACCAGTCACCGATGACCACCGTGGCAGTCAAAGTGTTAAGCATTTTCTCTCTGTGAAATGAAAAAAACAAGTTTCTAATATTCGTAGTTTTGCGTCGTTATCGTCTAATTGATCAATTTCATTCCACACATTACGGACAATTGCCGGTCAATTGTCCACCGGTTATCTGTCGTTGACAATTAAGCAGCCGCTAACGGCGTCGCTGACGTGTGCGTATTTTTCGCGATCCGTGAAATGTTGGCACGCAACTCAAGACGTGGAAATGTCTGAGCGGATCTCGGAAGCGGAGTGAACGAGTGTGAGCTGTTTTAATGGAGATAGAGTGGTGCGTGTGAGGTTTAGACAGGCGCAAGTGGTGAAAAGCGTTTCCGTTCGAAGTCCGTATAAACGAGTTAGCGCTAATTTGATCTGCGAGGGAAATACAAATAGGTGTGATGGAGCGTGTGAATGGCGAGGTGTAGAAGCAGATCGGCTAAGGATGATGCGTTAGTGGAATCAATGGAATCTGTGGAGTGCTTATGTACGGAAACGTCTGAGGAATTAAGCGATTTTGTAATAATTAAATTGTGCGTGCAATTACGCGCCTGCTGATCCTTTCCCGATCCGTCGATGTTCGATAAAATATTTAGGGGGATACCATGCGCGGGTTTTGCGATTCGAGAATTTTCATGAAAATTGACTGCGTCTTGAATAATTCAAAATCGAAGTTCGACACGTGAGGGCCATGCGATACTTAACCGACCGGCGATTTTAACGTAGCAAGCCGAGATTTAAATTCGCAATAGGTTTAAAGCGCGAAAGAATTAATGTGAAGTGGGGTGGAAATGTAAAACGCTGCGCGCTCGCAAACAATATTCCATTATCCGAAATTCATTGAACGGGATTAAGCAAAGAATGTGTCCAATATGTTTGCTAATATAATCACGCAGTCAATAAAATGACCTTAATTAATCAAAGGCTTCGATCGCGCTGCAAATCCCGGCGGTTTTAATTACAACGCGTACATGAAAAATATCTGAAACATTTTTATATTTGTATCTATCCGCGTAGTTCGATATTCACGGAAAACTGACAACGGACGCATCGAACAATTTTTTATAAACATGCTCACAGTAATGTACATCACAGAAATGCACAAAAACAATATATACCATAACATGCACGATCTGGAAATGAACCTAACTTTAAACACCGCAAATAAGCTCCTGCAATTATATATTGTATTATATTATACAATACGACTTGACTATTTGCATAATAGTTCAGCATGACGAAGGTAAAAAGAAAAATTTTCTTTCTCCCAGCATTGGCGTGTTATACAGGGCCAGATATGAAAAGTCATTGAACTGTGGAAATTATGATTCAAAATTAATGCCTAACATTTCGGCAACGATCGAGTGTAATTATCTCACTACGCATTTTATATTAATATCACGCGCGAATTACCAACAATGACGACCTATCCGCACCTACCAATACGGCGTCATCTACCTCAACAGGATACGGTATTTCATAGCAACGCCGTGAGCGAGCTCGATACACATCTACTAATTACCAGGATGTCAAATGAGCCTCTTAAGCCGATAGCGCGATCATAGAGTCGTGCGACAAGCAGCTTAAAGCTCGTGCTCGTGTTACCAAGCAGCTTCGCGGGCGTTAATCGTTTCAAAATTCGCTCGAGTAAATACGCACAATGTAATCGCGTCTTTGCGTAGACTCCGGCACGATCCCACTTGATGCGATCGCAAACGAGTCAGTTTTAGCGAAGACATGTCAATACGCTCTGCGCTTTTCACCGCCGATTCGCAAAATTTCACCTGTTACGCGTGTAAGGCACATTTTCTGAGGGTGCCTACTGCAAAACGCACGATAAGATACGGTTATGGGAAGTCAATTATACCAATGAACGTCAATGGTAACCTTGTGTGAATAGTGTGCAATATGTCATACGTGTGAATAATGCGTGAGAACGGAGTCGATGACGTTTGAGTGTATAATTGTTTAAGTCTGCGTCACTGTATTGTGGTATTAACGACAAAATTGTCCTTTATGGCATTAGTACGGTATGGTATTAGTAAATTATTACTAATACTATTACTAAAGTATACTATTAGTAAATGATTGCTAATATTAATAATACTATTGCACTTTATGGTATTAGTAAATGATTAAGAATAGTTCATTGCAGTGTTATATATCGGTTCAATGTTAGGATCTCTGTCATACGAACAATTCGTTATATCATCACGCATCGAAAAGTGTAACCCTTCGCCTGCAACGCGCGCCAATTCAGAATCATTGAATTCTCCCGTATGTCACAAGGAATCAATGCCAATCCGAATACGATTGCTGCCATGCGTTATCAAAAGGGCCCCTGTCACCTCAATTTAGTAAAACAGCAACTGTATTGTACTAAACAACAAATATGACTGGTGGCGTACTTGCGCGTTCCGTTTATGATCATGATTTGTGAAATCATTTACCTCCACAAAGCATCAATTTGCTTTTATTTCGAATCTTAAGCATACCGAGTCCTTTCACATAAAAAATGATAAAAAATCACAATTGTGGCGTTATCGCTTCGATCTATTCATATAACAATGAACATCTCAGAGCCTATACCTACGTCTTTCGCATTCAAATCCTTAAAGACGCCAGCGACCGCAAGCTTTTCCCGCTTCCAGAGAGTTGTGCTCCTGGAATCACTAGCTTTACTATCCGAACCGGCTGTCTCTCGTCGTCTAACGCTTTAAGTCACAACCGTCGTACGTTCCGATGTGGCCGCGAAGTCCGCGGCTCGTTAAAGTTGCCACCGAAATAGCGGACGTACGGCCGCTGGACGTAAATGGCGTTGAGAAAGACGCGAGGCGCGCGTAATTGGATCGGCGACTTCACCTGGTCCACAGATTGTCAGCCGTGTCCCATTCCTTTGTCGCGCGATCCTAAGACACGTCCGCCGACAGACGCCGTGCGTTACCGTTCGTTACTCTCGATATAACTGCTCCAGATGACCGAATAACAGTTCCGATATCCCACTTCTGATAACTGTAAGGGCAGATTATCACTTTTGATGGTTTACGTCTGATGATCGTACGTCGGAAATACTATGAAGTCAGGATGTCGTATTTTTTATGGTAATGTATGCGACCAGAGTAGCGGATGTCGGAAACAAGAGTATTATGTAGGATTTAGATTGGAATGATATTATTAAATGGTCTTGGTCACAAAAGTAGTAGCTATAATGTTACTCGCACTGCAGTCCATATTAAAGGCTTACACTCCCAAAAGATTCGCTAAGACGCACTCACTGGTATTCTGGAAAGATTCGTAGATTCGTAAGATTGCCCATTCGTACAATATCTCACATCCCACAATTATGTATATTAACTATGCTTCATTTTATACAAACGCTAACGGACTGTAACACCAAAGTATAACTAAATTAAATTAACGAACATAAAGAACTAAGCGCCTAACGCCAAATTGCCAAATGCCTGGATTCACGAAGCCGACGCGGTCTCGCCCAGAACCAAAATACCTAATCCGATCCTCCGAAGTTCTACCTCCGACCGAACATCGAACGATCCTTCGAAGATCCTACAAAATACCGACCCTCTGAAATTTTACCCTTCCTACAAACCGCTACCCGGTCGCATGTGTGCTTTACGTGCCCAGAAAAGTAGAAAATTCAGGTCTGCGATGTAACAATGATTAGACCACTCACTTATCTCCACCCGAAAATACCCAACTAGCTCCAAAGTGATAAAATACAACAGGCCCAGGACAAATATATCTTACAGCAAGTTATGGCGCACCGTTATTACCCAATAGACACTTGTCCTGATAAGATTCGGTGTCGACCGATCCTATAGCGCAGTTAGCACCCGGCTGGAAACACAAACCATGAAATTGTGCGTTCGGATAATGATTTCCGCGCAGTGACGCCGAACGAAGCGAAAACTTTCACGCGTCCATCAGAACCTTGCTGCCGTTTTCCCGCTGGACCATTTCATTTTTTGCCCGCCGTCGCGAGGTTCAACGTAACGCGCGCGGTCGCGGCTGGATATCTGATGCTCGAATCGGAGTAGTCGCTTCCGTGAGATAAGGCCTCTCGCGTTTCCTGCTGGATTTTTTCAAGGATTTCTTCGCTGGCATCGATTAGGAGCGCGATTGCCGCGTTGCCCGGAAACGTGCGAGTTGGCCGCGAAAGATAAATAGACGAGGGCGCGCACGTTTCGCACGCTCGGCAATCCATCGACTCTGCTAGCAGAGTGTCGGGCGTGAAGATGTTCAGGCGTGTGTGGAGAGGATGAAGGAGTCGACTTCTGCCAATGCGCTTCGCGGATTCGTGGGGAAAGTATGATTTATGACGGAGAAGTTGGGTAACGGGGGTAATGACGGCGTCATAAGTTTATAGTATTTGGAACGTCTTAACTGTCCGGCGAAGTGGACGTTAATCGACGAAATGGTAGGGGTTATTATACTGTGACGGCAAGAAGTTCTGCGGCCGGAACTTCGGAAGTTCTGTAGGTCGTAAGTGACAGTCAATTAGAAATAGACGGAGAATGCATGCAATCGGCTGCGGTCGTACACGGAATACTATCATCCGTTGAGACTTATTTCCGAACGCGAGGAAACTTTTTAATCGGTCATCTATTTTACAATGCCACTCGCTTAGGATGTCACTCACCGAAATGTATACCGCGGAATTACTGGACAATTGGATCAACCGTTCTATATATGGTTGCATGCCAAGGACACTGTTTTCCTACACGCTCTTTCTTAACAAAAATTCACGAGTGCATTACCGTCGAAACTTGTCCGCTTTAAGGAACTTGGCAATTTGACAGGTTTCGGTTTTCATGATCAAAATTACAGAAAATGTTACCGTTACTTTCCACCGAATTTGATAATTTTTATTAACGAAATTATTTATTATGACGTATACTATGCAACGTTGTGAGGCTAAATGCTGGAAACGGCTATCGCCGTTATAGAGAAGGACTCTCACTATAGAATATATAGCTGAATTGTACCGAGCGGAATATTCCTAAAAAGCTAAGTGACGGTAGGAAAAATTTGCAAACACCCATGTTCGGAAAGGGACCGTACCGTGTGTTCTATTACTTGAAATATCGCACTGCACTGCCATCGCAGGTACAGCACAACCATAACTTAAGCTATTCAAACTCATCGGAAGGCACTAGATCGAAAGGATCGTCCGCACACCCTCTGGCTCGAAACTATCGTTCAACGTTCCAGTTTCCTCGCATCAACCCTCCAAACGTTCGCTTGCGCTCGTATCACACATCGCCGAACGTCGCCCGTTGATACAGAATTACGGGTAGCCATAGGCATGCGTCATAAACCGAGGCCGTTCGGTGTACGCAAGTTCAGCACGACTCGACACGCGCGTGCGTGTGCACGCACGCAATCAGCTCGCAATTCTCCGGCGGCTCAAGGAAACACTCGCGTACGCGTATTTCACGTCCTCGTGCCGTGAGACGACGGTGCATTAATGAGAAGGCACGTTGGCCGTCACCAGCTCGGCACAAATGCAGGAACCCCGCACACCGCGGGATCGCACGCCTTCGTGTGGGCACATTGTCACACTGCTAACCCACTCTCAGGTAATGCACGCGAGTAAAGGTCGCGTGCAGATTATTGGCGAGGGTGTACGTGTCGCGTTTTCAGTTTCCCAGGTCAACGCGGTCGTGAGACCGTCGCTGCAATTTTGCCCTATTGATTTTTTCCCCGAAACGTCGCCGCGCGTCTCGCCTACAGTTTGTCTCCGCCGGAACGGTGGTTTATGAGCTTTCGATCTGTGCTTCCTGGTGGGCGTGGGAGCGAAACTTGCTTAAGATAAGCAGAGCATTGTAATAATACAGAATAGTAAGCTGCAAATTTTGTAATTTTTCAGTGGTGAGGGTACTGCGGTAACTATTTTTGTAATAGGCATCGTGCGGTGGTATTTTTATGTAGATAAAGTGGAGGTTAAGAATTTTAGTATTATTTGTGCATGATTCATTTTGAGAGATATTCGGTAATCGAGTGTGCTATAATTCAAAATGCGAGGAATATCAATGCTCCGGTGAAATTATGGTTTGTAAGCTTTCGATCTGTGCTTCCTTGTGGGCGTGGGAGGGAGATGTGCCTGAGGTAAGCAGAGAGTTGCAGTAATACAGAATAGTAAGCTGCAAAATTTGGAATTTTTCTGTGCGCTTGGTTAGGGTACTGCAGTGACTATTTTTGTGTAAATAAAGTGTATGTCAAAAATTGTAGAATTATTTGTGCGTGATTTATTTTGAGAGATATTCGGTAATTGTGTGTGCTGTAATTTAAAATGCGGGAATATGAATGCTCCGGTGAAATGATGGTTTGTAAGAATGTAATGTTGAAATACAGAATAGTAAGCTGAAAAATTTATAATTTTTCTGTGCGCTTGGTAGGGTACTGCGATGAGTATTTTTTAATAGACATCTTGCGGTGGTATTTTTATGTAAATAAAGTAAGCGGTGAGAGCAGTGTATATCAAGAATTTTAGTATTATGAATGCATGATTAATTTTAAGAGATATTCAGCAATCGCGTGTGCTATAATTTTAAATGCGGGAATATGAATGCTCCGGTGAAATTATGGTTTATGATGTGTCTGTGCACTTAGTTACCGTACTGCAGTGACTATTTTTGTAAAGAACATCAAGCGCAGGTATTTTTACATGAATAAAGGAGGAAGTGGGAGTAGTGTGTATCAAGAATATTAGTATTATTTGTGCATGATTCATTTTGAGAGATACTCTGTAATCGCGTGTGCAATAATTCTAAAAGCCGGAATATGAATACTCTCGTAGAACGATGGTTTATGAGCTTTCGGCTTGTGTTTCCTTGTGGGCGTGGTAGGGAGACACATTTTAGTCGTCAATTATGTGCGATATGTAAAACTTCACATGGAATAGTAGACTGTGCTGAATAACTATCTTTATAATTTACCTGTGGGCTTAGTCATCGTACCGTAGTAAGTTTTTGTACTTACAATCCCGCGCAGGTATTTTTATGTAAGTAAAATAAACAGTGAGAGTCGTCTGCACAAAGAATTTCAGTATTATTTCTGCATGTTTCATTTTGAGAAATACCCGGTAATCGCGTGCGCAATAACTCTAGATGCCGGAATATGAATGCCGGATAGTACGGTCAAGAAAAGGTATGTCGATTACTGGCAAGAGAGGTGCATTAGTAGACTGGAATTGCGGCGATATATTTCCACCTCGCCGGTGCGTTGCTTGTTTTAACGAGTACCACGCGATGGTGAAAGATGTACCTTAACTACGGCAGAATTCCCCGTACGATTTTATTGGCCATTCGGGATACTCTCCATCGAATCACGTATCAATTTATTTGCAAGAAACGCTGCCGGCGTCATGTCTTCATTTGTAACCCAATGACCATTTTCTTCATTCGCGAACGTGTTCCCCGCATAAAAGGTTGAGCACGTTCGATTATGACAGCAACTGCCCTCCATTGCTCTCAACTGTTAACGACGGCGAGTGCGCATTGACTACACAATGAAGCAACTTACGGCACATTACCGATGTGATATTGCTGTAATAAGTTGCACTCGCCTTCTCTCTCCCTCCAACCCGCGTTTACTTATTTTCGCGCCCGCGACGTACGCGCTAACAGAAACACAAGACAAATGGATATTGCCTCAGCGTAGATTTATCGTACGGTTTTGCTCATTACGCACGGTATTTGTTATTAGAGCGTATGCTGATTTATACGCGGCATTCCTCGAGCAACGCCCGCGCCGGAGCGCTTCAATGGTAATACGTAAACTTTGACCGTGAGAATATCCTCATATGCATTAACGAGAGACGAGTTTCCGGTTGGGTCTAAATCAAAGCCACCGCGTTAAACAGCAGCCGTCCGCGGTTCAATAGGAAGGCCTTAATACGATAAATGGTCTGTCAGCCGGGCAAATGTTTCGGATCCGCGGCTCGGCGCGCATTTAAATTCCGCGCCGCAATGTTGATCTTGATAATATATGAAGCGAGCGAATTGGCGCGGAGTCGCGATAAGTTACGTTGCAACGAAAAAGGTGCCTCGGTGTGCGGGTCACGCCGTGTGCGAAGTAGGCAGCAGTTCGCATACCTGCCCACCATTACACCGTTAACTACGGGGTAATGGACGCGGCTAATGGTTGCGTGCCGATTATTGCCAGCGAATTTGCATCGCTCTTTCGAAAAGCCTCGTCCCTGCGTGCATCTCCGACTTTGCGAAATGGCGCGCCGTGATCGTAAGCCCGCAATACCTCCGTCTAGTTCATTGACGAAATCGCGACTAATTGCCGGTCTCACGTTACCCGGGCGACCTTTGTCCTCCGACCGGCGTTCTTATTGCGTTCCGTCCGGAATCGTAAACACGGGCCGATTCGAAGTTACCTGGTGTGCGATCTCAAATACAGGGTCCTCTAGTTGGCGAGGAAAGGTCACCTATGATCCTCAATTATTATATTGATGTATCATAGGTGACGAATTTATTGAATTATGTTATTCGGTTGCTTAGGAATCAGTTGATGATAAAACGTGAAGACGAAACGAAGTAAAAACGAAACGACGAAAGACTAGGAAAAAAGACGAAAGTGTCTTCATTGTGTTGTTATTGTTTATAAATATTATACTATCTAGTTTCACGTAATAAATTCCTACACCGATAACGAGCCGAGGATCCTCGCGATCGTAAGCGTACCGCGATTTGCCGTTTTCGAATTAACCCTATCGTTACGAGCGCCGGATCTAGACGGCATCCACGCGATGAAGAGTGTGATACCGCTTGACCACCGGCCCTACGATTATTCTTGTTTCATTTGTTTGTACGCATCTTGCACATCGATGGCACGTGTCATTTCTCGGTTCGTTTTTGATTTGTCTTACTTCAAAAATAAAACATGCACTGGTTTGGAAGCAATCGGGACAAGAATCGCGCTCCAATCTTCTTCAAGCTCTCAGTGGCTAATATTCACAGAATGACATGTTCCTTCGGTTTATAAATCGGTAGGAAAAAACCGAAGTCGAAGGTGCGTCACTTTCAGTGCAAAGGACTAAAGACGCGAATCTAATTACGAATGTAGAAACTGAAATGTCGGTTTGTGTTCCGATCCTTGTTTTAGAATTTATCATTCTGAATAGTATTACCCAGAGTTTTAATTTGACATATTAAATACCCTGAATTGTATTTTTATTCATAACAATTGCAAAATCTCCAAATTTGTCGTTGTGAAACACTTAAAGAAGAGTACGATTCGGCGAATGACAAGATAGCGGTAAAAGACGTACGTCTGAACACCAGTTTACCGACGCGCAATATATATATATAATATATATTATATATAATATATATAACTTTGAAGCATGGTGCCCCATTCAGTGGCGTCACTCCCGCGGACCGCACTGCCGTAACGAAAGGGTTAAAACGCCTATTCTTCCAAAAAAGACCCATAAAAAAGACGCCAGCGGATTCTCCGTCCATCGACATATCTCGCGCTTTTTGCACTGTTAATTTCATTGCGTCCCGTGTAACCGTAAACGGACGCACAAGAAGACGGCGCGCAGCTTACGGGAGCCTTTCAATTAGCGGAGAAGCTAATAATCCGCGCAAAAACAAAGATCGTCGGCTAAGCGTGCCGATTAGCGGCAACGAAAGTACATCACTGTCGCGGAATTATTGCGGAAGACTCTTGGGCGGTGATATACGTTCACGGCGTTTCCTCGCGGCTCATTTAAACCGCACACGCCTCGGGGCATCGTACATGCACACTGCCCCGGTGACTTATGACTCGCCGCGCGCACGAGATTATCACGATTATCGACGGCCACCCGTTCGCCGTGGGAACAATGGAACGAGAGTGCAGCGCAACGAGATACTTTAACCCTCGCGCTCCGCCGAGCTCGAGACCAAAATGTCCTCGTTGCGGACGGAACGCGGGGCTGACGTTTCGAGCTGCGGACTACCTGTTGTTGTTGGGAGTCGTCGAAGTTTAGCGAAGGAAAAAGTTTCGTTTGGGATTTAACGCGTTAACGCAACATTTGATCGGAAGCGGAATTGGCAATGTCGGAGGTTCAAGATTTCACGGGTGGAATCGCAGGGATTTTATTGTTTTCCGGCAACTTTTGCGATCATCATTAATCGAATAATACGAAGATGCATTATTTTCAGAGGCTTTTAATTGTCAAACTACGTACGTCGTGTAGCTATGTATTTCTGAGTTAATCTAATGGTATATCTCGCTGTATGACTCCATTAAGCGCTTGAATTTAAAATAAATAAAAACCTAAGGTATCTTAATAAAGATGTTTTAAATTCTTGTAATTTTAAATTTGAACTACTGCAAACTCCGGTATAGTGCTATTAATATATTATTCATTATAAGAAATTACAAACAAAAGAAGTCAGTTGCCACTGAGACAATAAGCTATACTATGGTCAACTAGAATAAGCCGCGAAATTCCATGTTTTATTATATAGCACATTGCCCAGAATCGCGTTACACGAAAAACCTCATTTAAACATATATACTGCTTTGTGAGAACAAAATACACAATACAACAAACTGAACGAACTCCATACTTTTGCGTGTACTCTATCCGATACGTTATCAAAGTGCGACCCACCAATACTACGCTAAGCGACAAAAATTATTCTTTAAAAACTCCGCAATTTATCTGAATCTCCTCGAAAACGTACGCTAAGTGCCAGAAGGTGTAACACGCACACACGGCACTACCAACCTTCGTAGATTTGTTCATTTTTGACGGCGCATATGGGGGCTCTTTGCAAGACCCGTCAAAGGCTTGCAATATGTATCGAGCGCCGGAGTGTGTTCCATCGCGATCTTCGATATATTTCAAAGTGCACCGCGCGCCGTATGCAAATTAGCCCAGTCCGTATACCTGGCCCCCACGTTACACCGGTAACCCACTGGCAGTGCGATGCGCGAGAGTGTTAAAGGTCGGTCGCGTGCTGATTATAGCCGGCGAAGGTGCATCGTGGTCGAGCACGTGCACACTTTCGATCGGAGCAGGCCTCTGAGTTATCGGGCCGTCTTCGCGATTCCGTCCGCCAAACGTCAGAGCTTTTAACCGTGCAAGTCCCATGCAGCGCAATCGGGCTGCTCAGGTTTCATGTTATAGTGAAAAGTGTCACTACACGCGATGTGCTATTGGCGATACCGGCGCAATTTTACTGATAGTCTCCGCATAGTTAATGTTTTTGATGTGAACCGTATGAGCAATACATTTTGCACGCACTGTAATTCGCAATTATCAATGTACAAAAGCAATATACATGCGTTCTTTAGCAAGTAACTGTCTTGCATTTTGTTTGACGTGAGTGCAAAAGGACGATGATGACTAATTTACGCCTTGCATGATCAATCAAGGTTTTCACCCTAGCGCGAAAATATACCGTCCTTAGCAAACGCTTCGACCAGGAGTATGCAGTAGCCAAAAGGTTTAGCAGAACACGCTAGTACATTTGATTAGCGATAAAATGTTGGGGTGGTTGCTTTGAACACAGGCAGCGGCTGAATTCTACGTGCCCGCGAACACGCTGCGGATAAGTGGCAGGCACATTCGCGAATTATCCGGTGTAACCACGTAACGTAAATTAATTGGTAGCGGCATTAACGCTGACATAATGTTAACTCCGCGGCCAGCACGCGCATTTACGGCGTTGTTACGTTAGAACGATCGTTCGGAATAATAGCGCATTCAAAGTTCTTCACGACGTGTATCCCGGCGCGAACGACTTAGGCCCGAGTTTGCCGTGAGCAACCACGACACAACGAAAAAAATCGAGTGGCGCGCAAGGATAAACCTCGCGCGCGGTTGCAGAAATATTGGGTTGGCAATTAAGTGATTGCGGATTTTGTCGATGGATGGACTTTACACTTTCTTTTGTTTTGTTAACGCGGTCATTGTATCTAACCTATATTTTTTTCTTATTATTTGGACTTCTACCTTTAATTTAGCAAAAAATTATATCGATTAGTGCTTTAGTTTTGTTTTTATCCCTATTTAAAAATGGAAGAACGAGACGTGCATTTCAGACATATTTTATTTATTACTTCCGAAAAGGCAAGAACGCATCGCAAGCACAAAAAAAGTTATGTGCTGTATATGGAAATGTCTTTGACCAAACGTCTTTGATCACTCGCCAAAAATGATTGAAACTGGGTTGGGATGTTTTATCACATCCACCACATAGCCCTGATCTTGCGCCTTCAGACTACCATTTGTTTCGTTCCATGCAGAACTCCTTAAATGGTAGAATTTTTAATAACGCTGATGATATCAGATCATATTTAACCCTTTGCGGACGAGCGACGCATATGTGCGTTCAGCATAAGATATTCCTATAACCGATGAATGCATACTTATGTTCGGCGAAAACACCTGATAAAGCCGAGATATAAATATGCGTTCGAGAAAAATAAGTAATAGAGCCGAGGCGGGCATATATGTATGTATTTTGCAAATGGCAGGTGTTAAACGAGAGTTGGTCATTTTGATGGGTGTCATCGGCTTCGAATCGCTCCGTCCGCAAAGGGTTAATACAGTTTTTTGATGCAAAGATCAGAGATTTTACGAACGTGGAATTTTGATACTTCCAGGACGATGGCAAAAGGTCATCGACAAAAACGGACAGTATCCAATTGAATAAAGTTATATTTTTAAACAAAAATTAAGAATTTTCCTTCTTATTTGAAATCTTATTTGCAATCACTTAGTTGCCAACCCAATACGTGACCCACTGGGAGTGCAATCTCGCCAACGGCAATGCGAACAGTATCGCACGTGTATCGAGCTGACCGCGCTGACATTTTAACCATGAAACCTACGGTAGCAACCTTCGCGATGGATATACGCGCACTTAACGGTCTAGCGACGGCAATCGCGCCGGTTATTTTGTCAAACGGCATTACTGCCTCCCCTGCCTAACAGCATCCAGTTTATCGAGTAATGGCATCGAGCGAAATTCATCGCCGCAACTGCCGTGGCTCGCGGCTAATTCAAAAACTCGGTCACGAACTGTTGCAGCGCCTTTCAAATAAATCCGACAGATTCATCGGCGTGCGCGGCGGCTGGCAAATGCAGATTACGCAATGGCGTGCATGTGCGCCGATACGCGATAGAACGTGTTCGCCTGCATCGGAACGGCGGAATGGATATCGGGGCGAAGACAATGTTCCCTCCGCAAAACGGAAACTATTTATATTATGCGTGACCACGCGTTCGTGGTCTACTATTTATATTATGCCTGACACTGCCGAAAGGTGTACCACGAAAATACTGATAGACGTGGCGTGCCATCGTGTGTTGTCAAGTCGCTACCTTTTTGAACCGCGAACTTCTTCTTATACGATTTCTTATTGACCTGTGCGATATAGGAGTATCTGCGCTTACAATCGTAAAAAATAAATATAATAGAATGGTAGATGAAAAAAATAGTGCAGCAGGGTCATAGACAGGGTCGTATACAAACCGAATTTTTGTGGTTTGCATATAATAATACATATTGCATATTGCATACATTGCATATATTTACATATAATTATAATATTTTTATAACCCGTCTGAATGGAACTAGTGTTGAAATATATGAATTCGTCTTACAACCTGTTAGTCGGTACGGAACCCGATCAGTAGACAGGAGACCCTGTACAGGCAAGGTTGGTTTGCGAGTTTCATACATACGGGACGGATAGATTTTTTAAATATTGTAATGCAATGTGTTTCTAACACGAAATCAATGACAACCGTTAAATGCATCACGAAAAAGGCAAGCGCCCACGAATAAGGTAAAGATGAATGTCCATTGTCCATGCTGATAGCTTTCAATGGTCGCATATATGCGTCTATAGTAGTCAAACTATTAAACCAATCTTGCAAGATTGATTTGGCGTGAGATACACGGTTAAACCTTATTTATGCTCAGTACCTTACGTGTAACATTCGAATTGAACGCGTCCGGTTTGACCCACGAAACAGGCAACGCGTGCTTTTAAAGGTCACTTCACGTTTGGACGGAAACGTACGCAACGTCGTAGCTGCATTTATTTATTTGCTATTGGGAGACACGCGGACTCGAGTGCACGCGTCAAGCGGTACCAATGAAGTCGAACGTTTTCGCGTGAAACGTTAATTGCGCCTCGACAACGTGAAAGTATTCGACGGCGAAATGCATCGAGCGTGACACGAATGCACACGCCACACATCGATGCACACCGATGGCAGAGGACATACGACGCGTACCACCACTGGTACAATATCGAAATGTGACTATCTTGCGACACTGTGCAGATGTGGTGCAAACGTATTTCGAAGTGATATGTCGCTTCGTGCTGGCTATATCTTCATACACGGGGAATTGTAGTCCTTTTATTAAACGAACACTAAATAAACATCGGAAAAAAATTGTTGACCGACATGGAGTCAACAGAAAAGCAACCTTTCCACTTTCGTACTTGCAAACAAATACTAAAGACGTATAGATAGAGATTATTGATCATTTTTGCACGTGCAAAGGGTGTGAAGGGTAAAATGGTTCAAATAATCCGTAAGTTTTCTGTAGTAACGGAAATTTGGTGTAAACCGAATTTTGTACAAGTACACATCATCAAAACGCGTACGCATTATGCAATTATACCTTCCGTCGTTATAGATTCTTGATGACAGAACACCAGTGGTTTCGAAACATGTGGACGACATTATCAAATAAAGTTTGAATAATTTTTCAATCAAAAAAAGCCCTTGCCATTCCCTGTTTTCCCTACGTACTCGCTTAACCCTTTGCCTGCCACGGACGCATATATCCGTCCGAAATCTATCGGTGTCGACTATGGACGCATATACATGTTCCCCAATCGTTTCGATTTCTTATGTGCTGCACCTTAAATTATCAAGCCGTAAAATCAATAAACATGCGCTTTTTATCAAACAACCTCCTTGCATCATTTAATATGCCGTAACTAAAGAATCCTGATTACATGTTAATTCCGCCTTACACATTCAATGAATGATGTTCACACTAGCGAAAAATATTTCATCCTCAGCCATCGCTTCGGCCACGAGTGTCCAGGAGTCAAAGGGTTAAGCATCGACCGTATGAATAAGACTTACCGATGCACACTCGCATTGGTGCGCAGATATTGCGAAACAGGCGCAGTGCGGAAACGGCATTGTCTGCCGCAGAAAAAGAAAGGCAAGCGAGTACGCACGTTTGGGCGCGGCGCGAATTTAATCATTAGCATTTTCCCAGGTGTATCGCCGGCCGATTTGGTTAGATAATTTACAGCGGCGCGGAACATGCGGCGTGAAAACGGTATACCTCAATGGGGATACATGTGCGTAGACACAATGCCGTACGAGTGCGGCGAGAATTCGACATAAACGCAGCAGGGACGCGGTTTTCGTACGAAAATGTCCAAGTCTCTTCGGCTACGCGCGACGCTTTTGTTGCGTGAAAGTGTAAACAGACTATGCGACGTGTCGGCGGCATGTTTGCGGCATGTTAACGGCCAGGCCGGCACGTCCGCGATGATTTGGCACCTCTACAAAGATTCGTCGCGCCGAACATAATCGAAAGCTCCATGCTCGCAGAGAATGAATTAACGCGTGCCGACCCGCGCATCGAGGCTATTCGAACATTTGTGTGGGTTGCGTAGTGCGAATAGTTTTGTATGGAAATGGGTGCTATTTGATTAGCAAAGTTAAATGGCACTCAATTGGTGCCAGAAGATTTTAGTTGTATAAGTGATTTTGTGAGATGCTACGTGGTACCATGTACATTTTAATGTTTTAGATGATTTAGAAAATAAAATGTTTTCGTAGATATATTACGGGTTGGGAATAGATTTGCATAGTACGGACGAAATTATGTAGTGTGCACTGTGGATTGCGAACAGTTTTGTATGGTAATGGGTGCTATTTGATTAGAAAAGTTAAATGGCACTGAATTGGTGCCAGAAGAGATTTTAGTTGTATAAGTGATTTCGTGAGATGCTACGTGGTACCTTGTACATTTTAATATTATAGATAATTTAAAAATAAAATGTTTTCGTAGATATATTACGGGCTGGGAATAGATTTGCTTGGTATAAACCGTACGCGGTACCTTGTACAATTGAATGTTACAGATGATTTGAAAATAAAATAATTGCGCACGTATATTACGGACTGCAAATAGGTTTGCATGGTATGAAGAAATCGTCAATAGTTACTATAGAAGATTTGGGTAGTATATATGATCTTATGGACCACTTGTACATGTATATATTATAAACGACATCAAAACGAAATATTTTCATACGTGCGTATTGCAAACTGTGAATATTTTCGTGTGAAAATGGGCAGTGTTTACTTAAAAAACGAAACTAAATACCAAACTACATAGTACCTTATTGTACATTTGCATGTTGTAAATACGTCATGTAGCACCAAAAAGTACCACAGTACATAATTGGGCATCACAACGAATTTTACCCCGTAAATCGCGCTACCTCACCAAGTCCACCCATCAACAGACAGGCTCTTTGAAAATGATAAATAATTGCACGGCGTCCAACGGGTCAAGCGTGTCCGGTACAGATAAACCCCCGTCGAATATCTTCATACTTCTACTTTGCACACACGCTTTCCACCCACCGATAAATTAACCCCTATACGCTCTATGGCGTTCTATTGATAAGATTTTGCGTTCACCGGCAGACATTCGTGTCCGCATCGGCGGTATAGTGCTTGCGAGTTGGAGCCTCGCATGCCGCCTGGACATAATGGAGACACGTCACGTATCAAACTTTAAATGTCTGATATTCGATTTACAGTTATCCGATAGGCGTCCAGTTGAAATTGCCGAGTGTTCCGATGCACGATCGCGATTCTAATCGAGCCCGTGCACGCACGCATCGCCGATCGACCTGAGCGTCACGTCCCTCTGCACCGCGTCTGTGTTTTCACGTTTCATTTGTCATTTCTTCGGACGCACCGTATAACTGCACATTAACCCTCGCGCACCGCGTACAACCGACCAGCTTCCGTGATTTCTGCGTAATCACGCGTAATAACGAATGACGCGCGCGCTATCGGCCAGCTTTGAAGTTTTCCGATAACGACGCGACCGGACGACCGAGAAAATGCCGGTCATTCAAATAATGATTAACGAAGAGCGGCGATGACATGGATTTCGTCATTTTTGTGTGACCGAGATATATAGCTGCGAGTACTATCTGATACACGGCCATGCGAGACGGAGTAATGAGCAGGGCGAGACGTTTTGTAAGCACTCGAACGGGAGTGACGTTACTTTCTGTTTATTATGTGTTCTTCATTCGGTCAAACACGATATTTCTTGTTCGTCATCTATTTAACGAGGCTACCTCTGCTTTAAGGGGTTACATATAACTTAACGTCTAAAAACATAGGGTAAATTTAGGAGTTTTTTTTAATTACATGATATATCGTATCGAAATTTGATTTAAAAGTGTTTAATGTGCATACTCTAACGTATAAAAAAAAATTCTTATGTTTTTACTTCAAAATGGCGGCGCTGGAGATCTCGCAGTAGAAGTGCATTTTTGGATATGGCCTCCGCGGCTTGCAGCAGAAGTACCGTACACTTTCACTAAGCACAAAAAGCAAAATTTTTTCGTAATCTACATTAAATTTCATAGAGAAGTATTATGTCCCTTCAGAACCTTTAGAATCGGTACCATATACTTTAAACCGCTCCGAGGCATCACGACTTGCTTTATAAAATAAGCTGTAAAATCGCTTTAAAAAATATTTTTGTCTATAAGACAAATTGCACCTTATTTTTAAGGTTCTAAAGTACCATATAAGACAAAAAAAATGTTTCGATTTTTTGAAAATTTAAGCTAGATGTTACCCCTTAACCGATTCCGGTACTGCTATGAATCAGTTTAAACGCTATAACCCGCGCGATCTCGTTCAGTTGACCACTTTAAAAAATATTTTTGCCTATAAGACAAATTGCACCTTATTTTTAAGGCTCTAAAGTATCATATAAGATAAAAAAATTTTTTTCGATTTTTTGAAAATTTAAGGTAGATGTTACCACTTAATCGATTCCGGTACTGCTATGAATCAGTTTAAACCCTATAACCCGCGCGATCGCGTTCAGCTCACCACTTTAAAAAATATTTTTGCCTATAAGACAAATTGCACCTTATTTTTAAGGCTCTAAAATATCATATAAGACAAAAAGAAATTTTCGATTTTTTGAAAATTTAATGTAGATGTTACCCCTTAACCGATTCCGGTACTGCTATGAATCAGTTTAAACCCTATAACCCGCGCGATTGCGTTTAGCTGATCCTGTCCCGCAATGTACAACTACTCCCGTGTAGCTACTAAAACATAAAAAATATTGGATCGTGACTTTAATGACTGTTCCGCTAACGGGCGCGCGTAAATTGGCTGACAAATGCCTGTAATACATGAAACTCTTCGGCCGCTTCCGCTGGGCCTGTATCACGGCGCAATGAACGCCAGGAAAGAATCGTTTACCGATTATTGGCGTCGTGGTCGTTACGTATCCCGGCCACACACGACTCGTTTATCATCGTCGAGCGCGCATTCGTACGCACGTACACGAAAAATAACTGCAGCCACGAGCAGTGACTCAGGAAGTTCCGGTCACGTTTCTCGATGCACCGAAATCTTCGACGCTGCTCGTAAAAGTCCTGTATGCTGAGTATCACCGAAGGAGATAATTCGATTAATTAAGTCCGTTCGGATGCTGGCGCCATACAATACCGGCGAACGGCGCATTATGCTCAGACGTTTTACCAATTACGTCGTCCCGAGTGATTTACGGTGAGAATTTTTGCGCGGTTTAGGAGGTGCGCAAATGGTTCAGTGGCAGTGAAAGTACGTGGAGCGACGGCCATTCATGTGGCACGCCCGTGTGTCTGGCGCGAACGTGGAAAAATGGGCTGCGGAAAAAGTGGCGAACGTCTGTGAGACGCGTGTAATTCGCGAGGATACGTATCTTTGACATTGCGGTAATGTGTATACATGTGTACAGTTATTAACTAAGATGATGAGCCTGCGTGCATGTTCCATTGTACGTATAATTGAAGTGATTTAGATGAAGAAGCCACGTAAACTGTAATTATGACGTGTAACGTGCTCTGCGGTGTACATCAAACGGTCCGTCCGTGAAAAACGTTGAAACAGAAATGCATACAAATTTAATTAAGGCCGGTCAGTGGGTCTGTTTTCGTAACGCGGATCGTACCGTCATCTGCCCCCATGTGTGTGTGTGTGTGCGTGTGTCAGGGTCGAAAAAACAGCATGCGTGTCGCGTGCGTAATTTGCTCTGTAATGGGAAAAAATGTCGCTGCATTAAACTGTACGCCGAAGGAAATGACGCTATGGCGTGCAAAATCGTGATTAGAGCTGGCTAAGAAGACGACATTTACAGTGGTGAGCCCTAACAATCCTACATCGTTTCCTGCTTTGCAATCGCGATTTAAGATGGCCGTCACCATTTGATGCACTTCGCCATCTTTCATGGTTCATAAAACTCGCCGTAAACCACGATTTGGCGTCTTACCGGTCTGCGCGTTGATCATTGCAAAAATATCTCCCGGTACTTAATCACGCGCGTAAAACAGAGACTCGCGTTTGCGAAAGCCCTGCAATTTCCTTGCTTCCTAAGTTAAACAAATCCACGTCTCTTAAGTCATTAGGACATGTCGTAACCCTATAATCCCCTACGAGAAAAGACACGATCCATCGTTGCAAAGATTCTACTACTGTGCCTATAGTCTGTAAGCACGTAACGTGGCTCATCATAACGTGCCCATACGATCTAATTGTCTTCAGTGCAAATTTTGAAATACAAAGATACTACGTGGCGAAAATCGCGAATGTGCTGTGATGACATCCTGTTACTTCGTAAGCCGATGAAAGTGCATCTTCGTTAACGACAAATATTCAAACGAAATATCAAAAACTGGTTCTCAACCTTTTTAGTCATGGCCTACCTAAGTATCTATGAAATCCTGCTGTTTCTACGACACATAATTCTTATTATTTAAAAAATGCACCCTATTCACCCGAAGGAAGTCTAAAATGCCATTAACACGTTGACTGCCAAGCGTATTTTGCTATATTAGTACCGCGATGCAATGAAATACTATAGAGTATGATTAAATCGGGTAAAATTAAGATAACGCAGAGTTGTTAGAAGCCAAATTATTGAAGCACCATTCCAATATCAATTGCTTTCATTAGATTACAAATAGGCTTCATGTCGATCATTAAATCGTGTAAAAACGTGTTAATAAGGTGATAATAACACATCGTCTTTTTGCATTCCCTCAGAAGGGATAGTCGAGTGTAAAGGGTTAATACTTCAACCTTTCAAATGATTTGAAACAATTGAAGCATCCATTTTTTTGCATTTATATCAATATTTTACGCTCGGTGACCACCGTGGCACAACGTAATAAGATTAATACATCGTCTTTTTGCATCTCCTCAGAAGGGATAGTCGAGTGTAAAGGGTTAATACTTCAACCTTCCAAATGATTTAAAACAATAGGCCTTTTTGTAGTTGAAACTTGTGATCTATCGATTTTTTTGCATTTATAGTAGAATATTTTACGCCGGTCATCGGTGACCACCGTATCAGTCAAAGTGTTAACGCGATCTTAACAGGCTCCCAAACAACATGTCAGCAACAAAAGAGAAAAACAAAAGAAAGACGGGACAGTTCAATGCTGACTAAAAAATCGCAAACAAATCTCTAATTCCCGAGTTGCCCCACGTTCCGAACCACGAATACCTTACAATCAAACGACTTCCGGCGCATTGCTCTTTTAGGAGCAGGATCTTGCCACGGAAGTTCGCGAAGTCTCTGCCTGTCGAACACCGAATTTCTCCGCAGACAAGGTACCGTGCCAGCGCTTCCTACTATCCGCAGCCAGCAGAAAGTGAAATTCAGCCGAGCACTTCTGCGGCGGTCTGTACGCAGGAATCGCGAAGGAGCAAGGCAACGGTCGCCGTGAAAGAGAGTCGCGATTACGGCAACTCCGTGTTGCAAAATGTGCCGCGGAGCTAGGCCTAGGTTGCACAGTTGCAAGTCGCGGCAAATAGGCGAACCGCGTTACGTACACGAACGCGACTTCAGGCTCATTTACTGCGCGCGTTGTCTACACACGCGAGACGCGAGTGACGTGCTGCTCGCAACCCGTACGCGTACGATACGTGCTTTAGATGACGGTACATGCGGTAAAATTTCACGACTGTCCGCAATTTTTCTTTCGCCGCGTAAAGCGTTTTCCAACCGGTCGACTGTTTTCGACGAAAAATCCCGGTGGCGGCCGAATTGTCGGACAGGCCGGACACGAAGATTTTTTGGGAAAATGTGTGCGACGGACGTGAGCCGTGCATTTTACGCGTTAAACGCAAGTGGCTTTTTCGCGAGCGAAATGACGCGATGCGCGTGAAGATTCGATTGAACGTATTTTAAAGGCACCGTCGCGCGCGCCGTCTGGGTTCCGTTGAACAGCGGATTTTATTTTCCGGCGGTCAAACGTATCGCACGTCAAATTTAGAAGTGAAGCCCGCGCAAAGTGATATCGCGGCCGGCGGAGTCGGTTATTGTGCGGCTGTCAGCATCTGCGCTGGACATTGTACATTGATCGTGACGGTAAAAGGCAGATAGAGATCTGCGAGCGAGCATAAAAGCGGCAATAGGCCAACAGCAGCGGCAGCGGCGGGTCTGCAAAACCCACGAGAAATCCCGTTCGAGGCTGCCATTTTTTATTTCAGCCGTTCGTTGCAAAATGACCGACTAATGAGATCGGACAGACAAATACGCGCGCAACTCTTCGCCGGCGCGTTGCGCGAGCACGCAATTGGCTCGGCCAGAATTTCGCCGTAATGCACGGCCGAGCCTTTATCCCCCGCGGTAATTTCGTAGTTCGCGTACGGCGCAGTAAACACGCCGGCCGACTATCATTAAGATTCAGATCGTACTACATCCTGTAGCGCGATCTCGCCGGCGTTCGCTTGCGTCGCGACGACTTTCTAACATCCACCGCTGCCGTCCGCGTTCAAACAACGAGCGCGCATCTTCGCTCACGCCAACACGCACGCCGCTCCGTCGACATCCATTGTAATCCGCTTTGCGTCGGATCGCCGTCCGATTAACCTAATCACGCGCGGCAATTTCAGCCGATCGAATTCCGCGACACGGAGCGAACGTTTGCGCCGCGCACGATCGCTCCGACGCGAGCATGCGCGCGCTCCTTGAACCGCGGCTAATTGCCGTCGCCCGCGCCTATCAATCTTGACCCAAAAATCGCCGCCGGCGAAATTCCGCGATAACCCGCGTCGGCACTATCTCCCTGCCACGCTGCAGCGATGACGCGAATGCACGCGTTCGCGATCATTTGCGCAGCACGCGGCCACGTGGACAAGTCAGCTCCCATCCCTTCACCGCTTTCTATTTTTTCCCTTGCTCCCTCTACAAAGTTTACGACGCACGTAACAAAAGACCATTTCGAACCAAAGGTGTATCTGTTAACACGTTGATTGCCACGGTGGTAACCGGTGATCGGTCCAAAGATTTGACTAAAAATACAAAAACTTTGCAATAAAGCCGATTTGCAATCTTGTAAAAGCAATTGGTATTGAAACGGTGCTTCAATACTTTGGCTTCTAACAACTCTGCGTTACCTTCATTTTGTACGATTTAATCGTATTCTGCACAACTCTGCGTTACACCTTCATTTTAACGCATACCAAAAGATTTTAATCGTATTATTGGAACTGCAGTATTTCGTCGCATTACATTTCCAAATGTACCACACCGTATTCTTTAACGCATTGACTGCTATGATGGTTACCGGCGACCGGTGCAAAAGATTTTACTAATAATGCAAAGAATTCACAATGAAGTCGATTTGCAACCTTGTAAAAGCAATTGATATTGGAACGGTGGTGCAATACTTTCGCTTCTAACAACTCTGCGTTATCTTAATTTTGCACGATTTAATCATTGCAGTATTTCACGAAAGAGTATTTCACGCGCGCGTCTTTTTATTTCGTCACTTTCGGACTTTCGCCGGGAAGTGTGCGCGGTACTGGACGTATTGTGGCCAGACGCAAGCCCGCGGGATGCACGGAAGAACGCGTGTAGCAGCGTGTTCGTCCGTTGTCGCGATTAATCACTGCTCACGTGGTCGCGTCTAAGAACGCACCGATGAGGTCCTCGGGTCTTCGCAGAAGACACCGACACCCTGGAGGCACTCGGACAGTTTTGTCGTAAACGTCCGAGCTTTCGTCTGGTGAATGAGAAACGGCCGGTCGGTGTATGTGTGTATGCGTGGATGCCATTTTATACCAGAGTTGGTGTAAGACAGACCGATAGTGCACGACCTGAACCAAAGTGAGCCAGTGTGGGTCTGTAACGTGGGTACAGGACTAGTACGATATAGACAGTTGATTCACGACACTTGTCGATTTGAAGGATTCCGAGATTCAACGAAGAAAATTGCAGAAATTGCAAAACTGCAAGTAAAAGATTGCAAGAGTGTAATGTTTTCATTAAGACAACCGGTTCAGACGATTTAACGCGAAACAATGGGCGAAAAATTGAGCAGTCGATTTATGTTAGCCTCGACTTGAATGGTGTGCAGAGAATAAAGAGTTTTAAATAGATCGTTTAGTGACTTTGAACTATTAATAATAAGATTTTTGAAGTTACTATTATTTTTCAACAACCTTCACTGAATTTTACTAACAGAATAATGCGAGTATGTACTCAAATGAATTTTTCGTTCAGGCGTCGAAGTTTCTGAAAATGTACTGCTAAGTCATAGGAATCAAAAGTTGCAGTTGTCCAGATCCCACACAAAGCAACGAATACACGAAGGTTGAAAGGGTTAATCAACTTTTAACCGGGGAAAAGTGAAAGAATGCGTTTTGCGAAACACCCTGTATAAGTACGTACGCATCCGTAATAATTATTATTGTTACGTCAAGGAAGTCGGTGCGATGTTAAAACAAAAATAAAACTCGTGCGAGTGAATGCCCATCGTGAGTAATTACTACTCGCGGGGCTGTATCTAATTAGCGGTTGTACTTTAAAGAGCGGATGCTCAATCGTAAACAGCGAAATTACTACAGGAACGAAAACTCCTGATATTTTATTCATGATCGCCATCACTTAAGTTTGCGCTCAAATAGTCCGTACACGTACGTACATCCTCGAATATTCGAACAATAAGGTAATCGTCTATAACAAAACATCGTATTATGTAAATTATAAGGAATGTACACACGATACCAATTTATCTGCGTATATAAATAGCTAATTACGTCGGACGGCTTTTTCGGATATAAATACCAAAGAATGGAAAAGTAATTTTGCCGATAGGCAGATAATTGGACCAATTATTCCAGTCGATATGATGATGAAGTAGACGCGCACTGACACCCGTGAAATCCTGCTAAATCCGCTACAATACGTCCGACTCCCCGAAAAATTTAGAACGCCTTCCTTTTGTCTCCAGTCCTCCAGTCACAAAATAACTTCCGAAAATAACTCGACCGGTTCAACGAGCTCACACGCTGACACGATCGTCGCCTCGATAGGTGAACGACACAAAATGTCATCGCCGACAATTCATTCGTGACCGACTCGGTCAATACGACTTGCATATACGTATATATATACATATATACACAGACGAAATGTAGTCACATTACTTATTGCCGATGAATCGACCAATCAATTCGACTTATCGCAGACACATCCATATGCAGTAACATAAAGCATTAGTCCGACTATCGCATTCAACAAAATGACGTATATATCAAGGTGGATTAAAAAATACGATTGCGGGCATGAAAACATTAAATGCGAGACAGAACATCGTCCAACACAATCTGACATATTTTCGTCTGCTGTATTACGTTCGGATCAGATGCGGAAGTATTTCGGTTCATCTTGAACGCAGTACTCGACGAAGATCAAAGGACGTTAACGTACTGCACACGGATCCGTGCACACGCGAATGCCGAGGCAGAAAATCAACATTTTCGCGAAGTTACTTTCGCAGCCCCAAATGTCCATCCGCACGAATACGCATCGCTTTACCATTTTCCGGATACTATCATGGCCGGCAAAATAATCTGAACGACGCTAATTCCCGTTTCCCGTAAAGTACGCTGAGACTTCATACGCCGAGGATTTTCGTTTCCACGCAGAATTGAGAGAATTCTCCTCTCGAGCGCAAGATGTGCCGTAGCAAAGATGTCGACGAGCGGACGATCACGATGCCTTTTGATACGACTTGTGCGGTCGAGAGACCATGCGCGCGGATGTTCAGGTCTCCGGACAGGCATTCAGCGTCTAACGAACCGACGTCTAACGAACGAAGCTGCCGTAACCGCTCGCGAATTAAACCGCTCGGTAATCGTTCGGTAATCGCAATTGCCCTTCTCGAAACGGCAATCTCGGGCGCAAGAGACGACCTGTCGGATAAATGGAGACCACCTAAGGTAAGGAAAAGGGCCCCGGCGACGGAGGTCAGTCCGGTCCGGGGCAGCGGATAAATCTACGCGCGAAACGATTCGCCGCGTCGAATGCCTATAAAAGCGGAAGAGGGAGACGCCTCTCGTCCGGACGCGGAGGCTAATTTAATTGCGCCGCGAATACGAAATTTGTCGCTTGCGCGTCGACGCAGGGGCGAACTGCTTATCCTTTTAAATAGCCATTTAAATTCGACGTAAAGAAAGTGCTTCCGGCGAGTGCGCTGTGAATAAATTTGAATTTACGCCGATGACACCGCACAAGTTGGCTGCGACGGTAAAATCGGCGGTTATTGACGCCAGTTTCGTGTTGCCGGGCGGTTCGATTGCGCTGCTGAGGCCTGCGTCGGTGAATTAACGTTGACTGCCACGGTGGTCACCGGTGACCAGTGCAAAAGATTTTACTGCATTCTAAGATAAAAATGCAAAAAATTCACAATGAAGCCTGTTTACAATCTTGTAAAAGCAATTGATATTGGAACGGTGCTTTAATACTTTGGCTTCTAACAACTCTGCGTTACCTTCATTTTGCACGATTTAATCATACTCTGCAGTATTTCATCGCATTAAATTTTCAAAAGTACCACACCGCATTCTTTAACACATTGACTGCCATGATGGTCACCGGTGCCCGGCGCAAAAGGTTTTACTAAAAATGCAAAAAATTCGCAATGAAGCCCATTTGCAATCTTGTAAAAGCAATTGATATTGGAATGATGCTTCAATACTTTGACTTCTAACAACTCTGCGTTACCTTCATTTTGCCACGATTTAATGATACTCTGCAGTATTTCATCGCATTACATTTCCAGAAGTACCACACCGTATTCTGTAACACATCGATTGCCATGATGGCCACCAGTGACCGGCGCAAAAGATTTTACTATAAATGCAAAAAATTCACAATGAAGCTTATTTGCAATCTTGTAAAACCCATTGATATTGGAACGGTGCTTCAATACTTTGGCTTCTAACAACCCTACGTTACCTTCATGTTGCACGGTTTAATCATACTCTGCAGTATTTCATCGCATCGCGGTTCTAACATAGCAAACTACGCTTGGCAGTGAACGTGTTAAATATGTCTAGTCGCGAGCGTGGCTTGCTTGAAGCGTGGATCGAGATTCGGCCGGTTAATAACGATCGTCGGGCGTCCTGCACGCCTTGTTGCGTCAGTTAAACGGCATGTAATTCTGGGGTCGACGGCACAAACGAGTTTCGATCGTGCCACCGTTTATCCATATGTCACCCCGCGAGCAACTGGAAAAAGCGCTCCTCTCGGAACCGCTGGTTGGTCGCGCCGCCGTAAGACTTGCAATTTTCGTGGAACATCGACGCGTCCGCCCTGCGTCGCTTTACATGAGAATCGCATTAACGTAATCTTCCGAAGTGCAGCTACCCTCGTAACCGTACAATTACGCCGAATAAATTCAATTTCACATTTCATTACCGCGACACACGGCAGCCCGGGAAAAACGCGGGCGAAATTGAGGAGCGAAAAAAAGGAAGTGCCAGCCGCTGGGTGGGCGACCGTCTTCCTCGCGTCGGCGAGTAGGTAAATCGCGGTTAATTGCAATTAATACGCGGTCGTTATAATTAGACAGGAACGAACAGTGGCCCTTTTGTCGAAAGGGTGCCATTGGCTTGTAGTATAGGACATGTTAATTGGATCGAGGGGTGCGATTCTGTCTCGCTAGGAGGGGTCAACGGCACTATACCATCGTCCCTGTCGGGACACCCGGTAGAGAACGGATACGAGGAACTTGTTGCGCAAATCGGTACTCTTCCTCTCGCTCTCTCCCGCATTCGTCTCTCTCGTTCATCTCTCTCCGCGTTCCACCCTCTTCCTCTCTCTGTCTCTCCGTCGCTCTCTGCATCAGCGTTTCTCAGTCGCGCGCGTTTACTATCTCCTCCCTCTCTGTTGCTCACGGAAAGGGCGCCGGAAAGGGCCGAATGGGTTAGCTTGTATTGATCCAACAGCCGGTGCACGTACGAGCACCGTTGCTCTTCCAGTATTTCGAACGAGCCCAAGCGTATGTAACGCGTATACAGCGGCCAACTTGGGTGGTGCCGGCACTGTTAACCGCTCGGTACGTCATTGCGTGCCGCTGGATGCAGATTTTTGTCGTTGCGAACATTTAGGTTGATAAGTCTGGGCTCCACGGAGATGCGATCATGAGCTGGAGCAGGTTTGGTGTATGGCGCGATGTGGGTGTGGACGGGTAACGATGTGGAGTTGTTTCGAACCGTCTGCGTTGTTTAGTACCCGGTTAGGGTCTGAGTATGACGAGTATCGTAGCTTTGATTACTATGTATCAGGTACACTTCTCAACTTATGCATATGAATGCACAAATCAATAGTTCGTCGGGTTTGAGCGTAGCGCGATGTTGTTTCTGTAGGCGCGGCGTTCCGCGGTTTTTATGAGGCGTTCGGTTGTTTGATACCTGTTTAATGCGCGGATACCGCGAACTTTATGGCTGTAATTAATATGCTTCGGGTCTATTGCTCTATGCGTCCGATTGCGCAGATCATTAGTCGGGTTTATTTGAAATGCACGATGTTATGATCCATAAGCGTGTGTGATAAAGCAACAGTTCATTAAGTCGGCACGATTTCGAAAGTTGGATAACAGTAGTCGGCCACCCGGTACGTAGACGTCGTCAAGTTCGACGTGCTGTACCGGTACGTCTCCATAAATAAATCAGGTTGTCGGCTTATCGACAGATTTCTGTTTGGTATTCCCGTCGGGGGGGTTTATCTATCTACACCGTTGAATACACACGTTCGCTCTGCCGTGGTGGCTTTGTATCTAAAGCCTAAACATGACGCTGTAACAATCTTTCGTCGCCAGCCGTACGTGTTACACATCGTTGCTGATACATACCGGACGTAAGTGGAACAGCATTTGTTATGTACTATGAACACGACCCGGGAAACGTTGCTATTTACCTACTGAACAAAATCGGACGACTCCGCTTTGTTCCAGGGTTGCTTTTCATTGATACGTTATTACTACGATACATCAATATATCGACAAAAGGTTACATAACGGCACGGTACATTTTTGAAGCAGCAATGATCCTGCAGCACAATGCCTATTGAGCCCATTTTGCATTGCCACGAATAAAATAAATTCAGCTGACGCAGTGTGCACATTTACACAAGAATGCGGCAATGCAGTGTTTACGTTCACTCGTTACTTTGAAATGCGATATCCGTGAGTATCTCTCCCGCACTATTTGCGCTATTGACCGTCTAGTGCGCGCAAGTTTTGTTTCAGTACCACCGCCGTATGCACTTCCTACTTACAAAAGCCACTCGCGCGATATTTATATCGCCAATGCCAAGTTCAGATTGGTCGAGACAAAACGCGCGCTTACGCCCAGCGCGATTTCGTACTCTTTCCGTTTCCCCAATTTCATCGCTCTTCCACCCAACTCCGTTCCACGAGCTTTCAGCCCAAACCCTCCCTGCACGTAATCGCGCGCGACAGAGATATCGACGTCAACTCCCTCCAGATACGAATCGCCGAAGATATCCGCGTATGCAAAATGTGAAGCAGCGCAGATAACGCGGCGGCAGATACGTAATCGCATCTACACATCTAAGACCGGACGCAAAGCGCAGAACGCAGGAGCCATCGAACGCGTCGCGTACGAGATGGTGACAAGCTATCCAAGATCGCGTGTAGGTCCTTGTAAAATAACAAGTAACAGTGGCTAGTCACGCTCGCCGGTAGATCGATATGCGAAGGATAAGATCGGTCCCGCGAAACTATTGCACGTGGGAAATTTATTACGCGGCGCACCGACGTGACATTAAGGCATGAAGCGGGGCAGGCAAGCACCACCGGCAGCGGTCGAGGAATCGAGGAACGGTTCGTTGCCGTAATAAAGGCCGTTAATACAAAAGTGATTAATGGCGTGGCGAGTCGCGGCCGTGGCTGATTTATCGCGCATCGCTATTATTCTCTATCGCGCGGCGCCGAACGGAAAGTGACAATTCGCGGCATCGGCTAATGCGATGCGGCGAAAAAATCAATGTTCCTGTTGAGTCGACGGGCGGCGCGGGAAAAGCGAGAAAAAGAGTGTGGCGTATTGTCGATGCCACGGATTGACAGGCCGATCCGTGTTAAGTGACTTTAATGACTCGCGCGGCGGCGACGCAACCTTTGTTCGCGCTGTGGGAATTTGTAAAGTAAAAACGGTAAATGGTGCTGGGCGCTTCGGCATGAGGACGATGTTTAAGAGAATGTAATGGCGGCAAAAAAGGACGTGCGGGTTGAAGAAAACGAGCAGTTTGAGCCGAGGCTATTGCAACTGATGACACACCGGTGGAAATGGGGGAGAAAAAGCAGCATTGCTAAATTTATCAATTAAAAGCCGTGAATTATACTTCGTCGAACGATTGGTCGATATCGTCGGGTACGTACGAGAAGGACGATAAAAAATCTTTTATAATAAATGATGTATTAGTTTAAGAGTGGCACGTCGATTAACGCTTACGTTGCACAACTTACTTAACGCGAGTCATGAAACGGTTCTCGTCGCCTCTAGACTTTTTGTCACAAACGACATACCGTAGTGGCACCGTCCACACGAACGTGACTTAAGGATGCAGTCGAGGGTCGAGCATCGACGGTCTTAGGCTTTCTAACTGCGGTTGTGACATCGTTCGCGAAGTCTATTTGCAATAACGTTCCATGGGAAACCACCTCCTTCACGCCGCCTCCGCGTCCACCTCTTCGTTCGCCGCGCATTTTACGTCTGGCACAATGCAACATTTTTTCCCATTTTTATCTCGACCACCCACACGCCCGACCCATTGCAATATGCGCCGACAGATAAAACTAGCCGTAATGAGATATTCCGCGACAGAGCCATAATTGCAAAACTCCCGACGCGCGACTGCGATGCTTCAGTCTCAGATCGCACTTAACTCCCCAAAAAACCTGAAGACCCGAGTCCCGCCAATTCTCATCGAATAATCACCCCGATGCTGCGCCTACTCCTCTAATCCATCATACTTTCACCGCTACAAACGTGTCCCCGCAATCACCCACACCGTGTCCCTGCACATGCCCACCTCCGCAGCACCAGCGTATCAGAGACTCAAGAAGACGCCTGCTCGTTCCAGGACTCCGCGACGCCCATCAAGCCACTATTCCTGTATCTATTTGTCATCATCACCGTTCACCGCGTGTCATACCGCGCACGGCAAGAGCACGTTGCGCCATCGAGGTTCGCACGTTCTCGTTGCGCGCCTTCTCCTCGACGAAAGAGGAGGCGTGTCGCTTGGTCGTACACCGAGAGAGGACACGACAGGCGAGAGTACACGTCGCGCAAGAACGTGGCCCGCTGCTTGCGGGCGAAACCGGCAACCTTTACCTTCACTTCGGTCGCCGGTTGTTCGACTCGTTCCATTCACGAATTTCACTTTCACGGCCACGGCCACGCGGCCTCGCATCGCGACGCGGCAATCCGCGATCGCCCCCGCTCCATTTAAGGAACGAGTCGGAGAACGACACGGGCGAACGGGAAGCTGCCGACGTCGCGGACGCGAGAGATGCGAAGATGAGCAGGTCGGCGGCACGAACATGGTAGCGTGGAATCCGATATTTTTGCTGGCGTCACGCGAAGACGAGCGAGCTGCTTTGGGGATCCGCGTTACAGGCGGTGGACTGGGAGCGGAGCTGATCTTTTTGGACACTGCACGCTGGGGAGTGAAGTAGTTTTGTGCCTGGAGAAGCATAACGGTATGCGCGGAGGTGCCTTGTGTAGAGCGACGTGGGGGCACGGAAACGGGAATTAGTTGCGAAGCGGTGAAAAATGCGGATCAGACATTTTTCGGATGAAGACCGAAACGTAGGATACACAGGGAGATGGGACGGGCACGGAAACCGTTTTATGCGATTTTCAACAGACGACTACTGGGAAAAATATTGTAGAATTTTGCCATGTCTCGGGGGGTGGAACGGCATATGTGATTGAGTCCTGTCGTTGTAAGTACAATTGCTTCAGAAGCCACATGACACGAGACCCGCCTGCACCGCGACGCAAGCGAAACACGCGAACAATAGAAACTGGAATTAGTTGCGAAGCGTTGGAAAATGCGGATCAGACATTTTTCGGATGAAGACCGAGACGTGGGATACATACACAGGGACACGGGACGGGCACGGAAATCGTTTTATGCGATTTTCAACAGAACCGACGACTACTGCGAAAAATATTGCAGAATTTGCCATGTCTCGGGGGGTGGAACGGCATATGTGATTGAGTCCTGTCGTTGTAAGTACAATTGCTTCAGAAGCCACACGACACGAGACCCGCTTGCACCGGGACGCAAGCGAAACACGCGAACAATAGTAACGCGCTCCGCTGCGCGTCGATGCCGAAGCACACATCAATCTCCTTGGTCCGATCCGACGCAGCGCGCCCTAAAAGAATGGCACAATGAAATACCGAGAACACACCTCGGCGTCTCCTACGCAGGGATTTTGAAAGCGCGCTCCCCGACCTGCTTGCGTTTAGCGTGCCAGGGACAAATGGAGCGTGTCTACGCGCGCGTTAAAATATTTGTCACGCGAGAGAACAATACGAACAATGAGACGTGGGCGTGCTCGCGCAGTGTCGCACGATTCGCCGGCTTAGAGCGTTCTTCATCGGCGAGTGTCTGAAGTGGCGGGGCGCGTTCGGGAAGACATGATTACACGACGGCCACTTTGGGATGGGTTAAACACACCGTGTCCGAGGGAAAATCTATGGCGCGGAGAGTCTAGCGGCAAGAAACCCCATTGGGTGCCTCTAATCGAAGCGTGATGAGTCGAAGTCACGGTGGATGAACTCCAGCGAGATCCAGCGGAGCCCGGGTTCCACGCTCGTTAAAAGAGACTCCTCTTCCTTCCCGGCCCGCGCTGGCCTCTGCTCGACTACTCCTCTGCCCGACTCGTCCTTATCCTCGTCCTCGCCCGTGCCGTCTTCGCTTCCTCGCGGTTCCTTTGTCTTTCACCGCGTCATCGTTCCTCTCCACGAAGGCTCCGGCGGATCTCGCCTCAGCCGGCCGCTTCTTTTCATTGGCCGTGAAAGAACTTTTGGCGTTGCGGTTTCAAAGATTGATCACGTGCGGACGGTAGCGGATAGTAATGATTCGGCAACAAGAATGCCGTATTGTTCAAACGTTCCACTTGACGGCGGAAAAAAGGTTGACCCTGCGCGCGGGGTCCTTTTGCGTTCCGTAACGAGAACGAATTATACGGGTTCTGCGTCATTACGCGTAATTATGCGGCCATTGTTAAATTTTTTTCCGCGGATGCGACATTGCGCAGCCGGGATTAATTCGACGATCCTCGATACCGCACCGCTGTCGCAATTAAATAACCCGCTAATGACACGACAAATTGAAATTCTGCTCGTCCCTGCCAATCAACGCTGTCGTTCCGCGGATAACACCTGACGGCAGAATTGTCATATCCGTTCTCACGTAGTACCTGCGCACACGTCGCGGTCCGACGAAACGACGCGTAAACAGCGTGAAATTTACGCACTCGCCGTAGCGGAGACTGGAAGCGCGAATGATATCGTCGAAGTCGGCGTCTGGGGGAAAAGATTAATGAACGTCCAGCCGAATGCAGATCATTATCTCGATGAATTCGCGACGTGACAAGCTGCTACATGGGTAGACGCGAGAGGCCGCGGGTGCGATAGGCACAAAGCGAAAAATAGAGACGGCCCTGGGCTCAAACGCAGCGGGAGTCGCCTACCTCTTCTCTTCTCTTCCCTTCCCTACTCGTGAATCCTCTACCCTACTCTTCCCTATACTCCTCGTCACAGAGCTCTTTCTCCCCCGACGCGTGTATCAAAATATTCCGAAAAGGGCCGTAGGCCGTACAGACTCCAACCGGAGCGCACGGCTAAATTTCGCGGCCCCCCTGCATATACCGGGTGCCCGGCTTTCAAAAGAATCGTGTCTATCACGAGCTTCGATGCTTACACAATTGAAAGTGTTCGACTGATTAGTCAATTAGCTGTTGCGACCTCGGTGAAAAGTGTGCAAATTAAATGTGTCGTAACACTCGTCAAACATAGCTATACGTGGCTGTTATAATATAGAATTAAATTGTAAGAGAATTACTGTGTTATTTTTAAATTTTGTTACTATTAGTATTAGAGCTTTTTGACAACTGTTCTGAAGTGGTGTATGTGTGAGAAAGAGATTTGTTTGAGATAAAGTTGTTTGTCATAGTCTGTTGAAGATACTTATAATGAATTACTGCACTGAAGGCGTACGTCGGATAATTGTCCTAACCGATAAATCTAATCCAATGACTACCAATGAGTATACTCGTCAAAAACAGCTAACTGGTTCGATCTCCGTCTGAGAACGCGATCGTAGATAACGCAAGTTTACGTTAGAGGAGGTGTAATAAGTGGTCTAGCCGTGCGACAGATCCTTACATGCCGTCAATCGAAAACGATACAGTTTCATAAACAAGTCTCTTGGAAGTACCATCTCACGATGACCGAAGGTCGAAGAAAGCCGATTTGTCGCAAACTGTTCAACAATTTCTGGTGAAATACGATATTTTGCAACTTCGCCGGACTACACATCGGAGCAAAATATTAGAGCAAAAAAACGGAAAGCCACGAGGCAACTGTACGTTACTCCTAAGTCGATTATAAAAAGTGTTTCCGCAAGTGGGAGGATCGCTGGAAGAAGGATGTGACTTACAAAGGGAAATACTTCATGGGGGGCATCATCGATATTAACTAAGAATGATGTTCCTGCTACAACACAAGGTCGGATACATTCCGGACAGATCACGTACGTTGAGTTGTAAAGTGCACAGTAGAAATAATGTACCGCTAAACGCACCTGAGGATATGAAAGTAATCTGAAGTAATCAGTAAACTGCGTGATACCGCTTTATAGCATCTGCTTTAACGACTTTGCGCAAACTTGATTGACTTCGCGTAACTTTTTGCACGCTGTCGTGCGTGTTAAATTATGTACATAAGTATGCGGAGCGTAGTATTTGTTGGGAAACAGACGAAACGTGTTATGCAGGTAAAGCTGAGTTATGAACGCACGTATGGGTCTCATGCAATACGATAGTTCGAGTTGGTGCAGTTTGCTCATCGTGGTCGACGACGATAATGCGAACACTATCGTCCCAAGAACGAGGACTCGAACTGGAACCTGATTCTGTCACTGCAAAATAGCACTGTCGCCGGTAGATACGGAGCTAAAGTTACGGCGCAGTTTTCAGACTTCAACATTCACGGGTAGTTTTCAATTCAAATATATTCTGTTGCCGTATTCGTTTGTGCTACAGCATCGTCTGGCCAATTCTTCGTGAACTTTACATAACACGTCGAACATCCCGTCATCCAAAAACGGATGATAGGTAGAGCTTTGCATACCCTGCGATGCCTATTGCGGAATGAAAATTTCAGCGTTTATTACCCACTACCAATACCGATATTTGGCTTTAGTCGTGTATTCATGCAGTGTAATGAATGCATATACAGTGGAAATAATAGTATGAAAGTTTTAAAATACGCGTGAAAAATTGAATGGAATATTACCCACTACCAATACCGATATTTGACTTTAGTCGTGTATTCACGCAGTGTAATGTATGCATATACAGTGGAAATAATAGTATGAAAGTTTTAAAGTACGCGTGAAAAATTGAATGGAATATTACCCACTACCAATACCGATATTTGACTTTAGTCGTGTATTCACGCAGTGTAATGTATGCATATACAGTGGAAATAATAGTATGAAAGTTTTAAAGTACGCGTTAAAAATTGAATGGAATATTACTCACTACCAATACCGATATTTGGCTTTAGTCGTGTATTCACGCAGTGTAATGTATGCGTATACAGTGGAAATAATAGTATGAAAGTTTTAAAGTACCCGTGAAAAATTGAATGGAATATTACCCACTACCAATACCGATATTTGACTTTAGTCGTGTATTCACGCAGTGTAATGTATGCATATACAGTGGAAATAATAGTATGAAAGTTTTAAAATACGCCTGAAAATTTGAATGAAATATTACCCACTACCAATACCGATATTTGGCTTTAGTCGTGTATTCATGCAGTGTAATGTATGCATATACAGCGGAAATA
This sequence comes from Cryptocheilus praepositus, assembly GCA_033815515.1. Taxonomy (NCBI): domain Eukaryota; kingdom Metazoa; phylum Arthropoda; class Insecta; order Hymenoptera; family Pompilidae; genus Cryptocheilus; species Cryptocheilus praepositus. Next base: position 15,776,746 of record JAWWQZ010000035.1, on the reverse strand, counting down.
ATAGTATGAAAGTTTTAAAGTACCCGTGAAAAATTGAATGGAATATTACCCACTACCAATACCGATATTTGACTTTAGTCGTGTACTCACGCAGTGTAATGTATACATATACAGTGGAAATAATAGTATGAAAATTTTAAAGTACGCGTGAAAAATTGAATGGAATATTACCCACTACCAATACCGATATTTGACTTTAGTCCTGTATTTACGCAGTGTAATGTATGTATATACAGTGGAAATAATAGTATGAAAGTTTTAAAATACGCATGAAAAATTGAATGGAATATTACTCACTACCAACACCGATATTTGACTTTAGTCGTATATTTACGCAGTGTAATGCATGCATATACAGTGGAAATAGTAGTATGAAAGTTTTAAAGTACGCGTGAAAAATTGAATGGAACGTCATTCACTAGTAAGCCATTCGAAAATGGTTATATTTCCTATCTGCACATTGGTTTTATCTATTTGCGGTCGTATGTCACCGCAAGCGGCGGCATTCGATTGTTATCGCTCTAGCTGTAAGAGGCAATGTGGTTTGATTACTGTACGGCGCGTCGTGAGCTGCTGAATTTGCTGGGACTCGAAAAATAAATTCATCCAAGCGTAAGTTGTACATTCGACTAAGCCGTTACGTAAACGCGTATGAACGTGCGTTTGTTACGTTCCTAGATAACACCGGACACGTCACCAAAACATTCGCCGTAATCTAATTTGGTCGTGAAAGTACACAAATAGATATATAACCTAGATCTGCAGTTCTCTAAAAACAGAAGTTTCATAAAGAATAGATGTATAAAATCCTCCTTTCAACACATTTGCGATCAACTTAGATACTGGACACTTTGGCGATAAAAAAGACGAACCGCTCGACGTGGCAAATCGCTTGGTAGCGACCGAAATAGAGAATACATGTAAATGTGTCAAATAATTGTCAGAAAACCACGGGGGACAAGATATTTCGGAAGAGCAGAATCTTCGACGCGAAAACTTTTTCCACCCTCTTTCTCTTCCCGACGGGCCATTGGGCGGTTGAAAATTTCACGAGTTCGGAAGTTGCCCGACGAACTTTGACGCGAATCTAATACGCTGTTGGGGGGAAAAAAGAAACTCTGGGCGAGAAGACAATTTTAACGCGAAACTTATAACGAGCCTCGATGTCGCTTGGTTTTCTCGCGAAACAGCTTCCTTACTTCGACCGAAACTTTCCACTGTATATCGAACGTTCGATATCAGCCGACGTATCGCAACGCAAAAACCGGTCACGATTCTCCAAATGCCAGAAAATTTCCCTCGCTCACTGTCTTCTCTGTAGTTCCCTCCATTTTCTCTACACACCTTCAATCTATCTTTTCTCATCGGCTCACCCCGGAAAACCAGAATAATCCGCGTTCAAACATTTATTCAACACGCCGCTCTGTTTAATCCAGGAAAATTCCGTGTTATTTCTAAACTATTTTCTTTTAAGGTGTACCTCGGAGGTTTTAGAATTAGTTGAGATAATACGCCTTTCTTCGGTTGAAACATGGAAATGTTTTGTCAACACGATATGTTTTCGGGACCACATGGGTTCTCTGTTCGCAGGTCTAAAATATTTTTATATTAAATTATTAAGTATGTTAGTGCGTGTTAGGTGTATTATAAGTAAAAATACGACTATGTACCCATAAAGGTGTACAGAAGAACACCATCGGACAAGACTACAACACACCTCACATACATGGATAAATTATAAGTAAAAGTACCATAGAATAAGGACACAACACATACAACACAAGATCATAAGTAAACTACCGTACGATAAGAACAACACACTTAAGATACGCTAATACATTCATAACTATTACAGTTCCTACGTTTCGACCAAGAAAAGCGAATTATGGTACTTACAATAATTTCTAATCTATCATCCGCTACCCGAGAAGTCGACTATTTCTTTAACATCTTCACGGCGGAATATTCACACAGCGCCTAACTGTTGACTATTTACGACCGCGTTATTCGTAAACAAGACAATCACACGGATATTCTAACTAAAGTGTTCGGCGTGTCGTGTAAATGATCGGCGACAAGAGTCGGCCGGGCCACGGAACATTTTCGACATTGTACGTCGCCTACGAACAACCGTCTCATTATATCCCGGACAACGAGTCGCACTACTCTTATCTCGTGTCGCGCGTTCGCGAACGACGTCGATCGTAATTGCCGATATCTTCGTGGCGTAATGAATAAAACGCGCCGCGAAAAATCCCGGCGTCCGAGGTATCAGCGGCGTCGATCATGAATCGTGATCCCCGATGACGCAACCGATCGATGCACAAAGAGCTGAATCGGCGAGAATAGAAAGTCACACGACTATGGAAACAAAGAGGAACGTGATGTTCGCTATCTCCGATCGAATACCCGCTTGCAGAAATTCCGGAGTCCGCGCTCTTTGCCAGATTTCCTAAGCCCGACTTCACTAAACCGAACCGTTGCCCCTTTCACTGCGTTTTTATGCGGCGCGAAGTGTTGCGACGGAGTCGTACGTGCGAAGGGTGTAACATTTGTTGGTGGAACAGGCCCCGTTTCTGCGCAACCAAGCTTTTCTGTGCACGAAAATGTGCAGTCGACGAACCGACGATACTTCGTGAAGTGTAATTAACAAAGGCAACTAAACGTCATACGAAATTGCCAAAGTAACGCAGATCAGTCTTCATTATTTGGAAGATACGAAGGATGGAAAATAAGAATGATTTCAACCGATAAATTGTATTTGACGGTAATGATACTGGATTGCGTGTAGTTGCTACTTCGTGAAGTGTAATTAACAAAGGAAACCGAGCATTGTACAATTTTTCCAAAGTGATTCAGATCAGTCTTCACTATTTGGAAAATACGAAGAATGGAAAATAAGAATGATTTTAACCGATAAATTGTATTTGACGGTAATGATACTGGATTGCGTGTAGTTTGCATAAAATGCAAAATTAAACTTAAGTGACGTAATTTAGTGGAATTAAAAATAAATGACACAATTTAAACGTAAAATAAAAAATGACTAACACATTTTGTGACAATTGGAAATATATACTTTCACTTATCACAATAACCTATTTTATGATTTTTGAAGTGTGGTAACGATCAAAACAGATATGTTTCATTTGAGTGCCATAATTCTTTCCACTGACTTTAACTCAACTAATTTGACACGTTTCATTAAAAAATGTATCTTACGAAAGCAGAAAAGGTATTTCATAAACAGGCAGCAACGCCAGTTCAAGGCAGACTAAAAGTAGCAAATGAAAAAGTAAACAAAGAAAAAGGGAACGCGTTGCTGGAAGAAAAGGTGCGAGATCTCCCCATTCGGTTGGCTTAGTGTTAAGTACGAGGATTCGCACGACCTAAGTTTGCGACAGAGACGTCCTCGTAAGTTCTTAAAATTTATTCAATGTCCTGAGGGCTTCTTATTAATGCACCTCTCAAGTCAATGTCGGAGTCGCTGAAGTATCACGTTACAAGAATGAATCTGCGGAGGAGTGATACGGCGAGGGAAGAGTATCTTCTCGAGAGTCGGTTGCAAATACTCGAAACATCCTCGAGTATTTTTATAATAAAGAGAACGTGTTTAAGAGACATGAGCCGTACTTCAATGACAGCGTGTATTCATTAATGAGAGTGGATACGTGTCAAGGCCCGAGCAGGGTCACATGGAGTTGAAGCGCTGCATTGTGTACGCGATATCTATCTGATGTTTGCATTTTTTATTACCGTTTCGAAACACGACCGGACATTGACGTTGTTCTGCGGTTGCATAACCGATACAGTTTAAGATACGCAACAAATTATGGATTATGCATCGAAGAGACACGATTTTGTTACACTGTCTCTAAACACACAGCCCCGCTGTTACCTGTGCCCGTTTAGCTGACGTGTGACTACATAAAGCGTGTCTGTACATAAACAAGAGACAACGAGCAGAGAATCTTTTCTCTAAAACGTTTGAAAGAATTCCATAAAAAGAGCGTAAATAAATGTTTAAACATCGTATGACCGTTATCTCTGAAGCCTGATACTGTCGCGTTAACGGAAAGTTTAGTTGCCGTCCCCAGCGACCGACATTGCTCTTAACGCGTTAAGTCTAAAACATCCACGCGACCGGACGCGCATAAGATGCTCAAGCCGTACCGTAATCAATTAGCCCCGCCCACGTACCAGCTCCGGCCAAAAGAAGTCATTGCATTCGCCTAAGAATACGTAGCGCGCACGAAAATATCGACCGGTCTCGCCTCCGCTGTCCTCGTCACGTGTATTTGCGCAAATGCAAACAAGGCACGCGAAACTACGGGATACAACGCGACACGTACTACTGCCAAATCGTACGGCAATTGGCGTCAGCGCGACAAGAGACGCGGCGGAGAGTGGAAAGAAACGGCGAAGGAGAAACAGACGGAGAGGAGAGCAGAGAAAAAATACGGATACATTGACCTCGCGATACGTTACTTCTCTCAACGGACAGATACCGTCGCCTGACACGAGCACGTCTCCCGCTCGACTCTCGACGCGCCAAATCAAAGACTCGGTCCACCTTTCCCTCGCGGCCGCCCAAAAAACGCTTCCACCTGCGTCCCGGCGCGGTCGTCGCGGAAAAAGCGTAAACACGCCGTGGAACGACGCAAACACGTCTCGCTTGTGCGCGATTATGACACGCGAAACGAGTCGCGCGCCTTTTGCTCGCGCCGTAAAACTCGTTTTAACGTTCGCGAAAGAGAGGAACGCGAGCGTCGCGGCGGCCGTTTCGTCAGGTCGGAAAATGATTGCAGAAGTCGCGGAGGCGGGCGGTGGGAGGCGGGTAATTACGCGGCTACCTGGCGGACAGCGCGTTCCTTCTTAGAAAACGGCCGGGCTTAGTGTAGCACAGAGAGGAACCGTTACGATACTAAAGTTTTATTGCGGCCTCTTTCGCCGCCCGAGCCAAATATATCCGTTACGCCGAGGAGCGACCGACTCGCGAGGAGCGCGAAGTCGTCGGGGAAACACAGGTGCCGGAAGTGAGACGGAAACGTCGGGCAGGACTTCTCTCGCCGAGTTATGTCACGCTATCGATCGCTGTCGCGCGACGTCGATAACGCGCTGCGCGGCTCTGCGCGATTTTGCGGACGCCTGACGACGCTGCGAATCGTTACCTCGCCGGGCCAGACACGGATATCGCCGGTGCGTAATGAGATTTCCGTAATTTCGGCCGAGCCCTCTGGCCGCGCGGTGATTTCTTAATTGCGTACGCTGGATTTGCGGGAATTTAAATGCGAGCGCGCAGTTTAATGGGGTTTCGCTGAACCTGACGGACACGTGTCGCTGGCAGTACGAAAATGGGTGGTCGTTTTGTGGACGCGGTGCGTAAGGTTTTCCTTGAGGACGAATGACGAACGCGTGTCGGCTGATTCGCTCGAATGGAGCAGATGGAAGCAACGGAAGAAGCGTGTAGCAGCCGGTCGGCCAGTGACACCTATTGAAACGGAGCAAGACGGCAATAAAAGATACCCGAGCCAAACAAAACAACGCGTGTGCGTGCGCGATAAGCGGGTCCAAGAAAGATTTGCTCTTCGAATGTCAGAAGCTTGAGTATCTAAGAGTCTTGATTCTCGAAACGTTTTAGACGGCATTGATATGCGATTGGCATACAGTGTGCTTTGAAACTGATTGGCTGGTATTAGATTTGTGCAGCGCGAGGGGAAATTAAATCGAGTGACATAATCTTCAAGGAAGACAGTGAATCACAAACGACCTAAGATAGTTGTCAAAATTCCTATAGGATGCTGTAAGCCGGCAGTGGGTGCCAGGAAAATATCGTCCTGCCAAATACCTAGGGCGATACAGTTTCGTAACGAAATCAATCGCAAACTTGCAAATGACGCACCGCTGAATCATACCCAAGTTGCGAAGTAACAGAAAACATCAACACGAATCATCATTATCACAAAACCAACTGTTTCAGAAATATACGCGCCAACCTTTTAATCGCACGCAAACCACACGGCGAAAAAGCGTAAAGAAAACATATATAACACATCGCAATTATTTGGTACCATTATCGCCAGACGCCAAACCATCCACGCGTTAATTTCCAAAACTGTCAGCAGAAATCAATTTCCACCAATCGCCTAATGTCCCAGGATTGTCGGAACACAGCCGATCGGTGTACTACACGACTAGACTCCCGAAAATTGACTGTTTCAGAAATACACGCGCCCACCTTCCAGTCGCATACCCGCCACATGCCGAAAGTCTCAAAAAACATACATAACCCCGCCGCCGACACTTAACACGATTATCGCCAGACTCCGAAGCATCCACGCGTTCATTTCCGAAACAGTCAGCAGAAATCAATTGGCACCGGTCGCGTAATGTCCCGGGATCGTCGGAACACGAGCGATCGGCATAGAACAAGCCTACTCTCGAAAATTCCGTACACGTACGGTTAGCTACACGTAAGCACGCGACATGGTCCTCCGTGGGTGGACGTGCGTGAGTTGGCTTTCACAGAGGGTCTGTCTGTGCCGAGAGAGGAAGGCAGACCGAGACGCACCGAAGCGCACCGAGACGGGACCCAGTGGCGAACGAGAGAAGAACGACTACAGAACGGGAGAAGGATGGGAGAAGGATGGGAGAAGGATGAGAGTAAAAGGAGAGAACGCGCAGCCGGGCGCACGGGACCGAGCGAGAGCGGGGACGAAGCAGAAAAGCAGAGAGGGACTCCGGGCGTAAGGGAGATGGCACCATCTACGAACCTATAAACACGGCGCGCACACAGATCGAACGCAGCCACGGTTGTCGGTCGCGTAACCGCGGTACAACGACCTCTGGCTCGCTGTCGAACTCGCCTCCGTCTTCGTACGTACTAATTGCGGTACTCGAAACAGGAGGCTGCCACGAATTCCTCCCACCAGTGCGAGCGCGGTCTGCACTTACTGCTTCCCAGGGGCCGAGACGCGAGGGGACGCGACGAAAGCGAATCTCCTCTAGCTGCGCGATCGCGATATGCCTCGCGAAGACGTGCACGCGCTTTCGGAGCAGACTCCGCTGGTGCGACGTCAATTTCCGGGAGCTGGCCGTCGCTGGCGGCAAAATCGGAGCCGCCCGATCGTACGTCACGATCGGAGCAATTGATGTCGCGTTACAGGTTGCTCCTGACGGGAAATCTTTCGCCGCCGAGTCGGTGGCGAAGGTTAATTCGACCGGCATGCCGCCGATGCTAATCTAGGTTTGCCGTGAGCGCGCGCAGTAATCTATGCGATAATTCTCACTCTCGCTGGGAAGTGAAAACGCAGCGTGCGCGCTGAACGTGGCTGCGCGATGTTGGCGGAGAGGACAAAGGCGACGACGCCTGGCTAGGTCTAAGTCGGGGAAAGAACGGGAACGCGGCCGTCGTAGGAAATGGCCCTTCACCTCCGTGCGCCTCTCCTCTTCCGCCAACACCGCGCGCTCCTTTCCTCCGCTGCCGCACTCACTCACTCACCTGTCAGAGCTTTCGGAGCTGTCGTATCGATCGGCGCACCGCTTCTTGCCGCAAGGCCCGACGAGAGTGTCCTCGGCCATCCTAACCTGTCCCTTGAAAGGGCTGCCCTGGTGCCTGGCGGCGACGGCGGCTGCGGTTGCGGTTGTTGCGAGGCTGCCCGCTGAGGCAACTCCATTAGCGGCAACGGCGACGGCAGTAGCGATGGAGACCGAGACGGAAACAGAAACGGCAACAACATCGGCACCTGAATGGGCACCTGAACGGGCACCTGAATGGGCACCGGCACTGTCCGCCACAGCGGCGTCCTTTCCTTCCTCCTCGCTCCTACGATTCACTTCCTGCGAGCTGCCGCCGTCGTCCTCGCGGTCGTTCACTTTCGGCACATCGTTCGGCGCCGCACTCACCACCACTGTCGTCGACGTCGTCGTCGTCGTCGACGCGGACGCAGCCGAAGCCGTCGACATCGTGATCGTCGCGCTCGTGTCCGACGCGGAGCCGGCAGAACTGATGGAAGCGACGGAAGAATCGACGGAATCGACGGAACTCGCGGGCCTCGCACGCCGGCCGTCGGCCGAGGAGGCGGCATCGTCACAGCGCGTCGTCGCGTTCACGATCATTATCGCGGCACCACCAGCACCATGACTATTACTAGCATCACTGGCATCATCGTCATCCACGGGAGAGCCGGTCATGTCGGCGCCACCGACAACAGTACCGACGACGCCACCGCTTCGCACCTCCTCATCCTCGTCGTCCTCGTCGTCCACGTCGTCAGCGTCGTCCACGTCCTCGTCGTCCGTGCTGCCGCTCGTTCCACCGCCGTTCGTACCACCGCCGCTCCTCCTACTACTACTACTCGTGCTCGCATTCGAACCGACGGCGACGCACGACCGATCACCACCACCAGCACCACCACCAGCACCACTAATACGGTCGTCGTGATGATGAGCACTATTACGATGATGATGATGTTGTTGATGACGATGATGATGATGATGATGCTGCTGATGCTGATGCAGATGATTATTACGATGATGATGATGATTAATATTATTATTATTAATATTATTATTAATGTTATCGTGATTATTATTATTCTCGAACGGTGCGGCGTCCTCGTGGACGCGCCTCGCGGCGTCCTGGCCCGTGCTCAAGGACGTCGACGACAAGGCGTCCTGACGTTTATGCCGCTCCCTCGTAACGCGAGAATCACCGTCCCCCAGGTCGGTGGCCGCGTCTTCCGCGGACGGACCGTCTGCCATCTTGTAAACGAACGCACTACTGCTGGCAGAGGCCCTATGGCACGAGCACGGGCCGCGCCACCGCTAGCTCGCTTCTACGGCCCGGCACGACACTCTCTTAACCCCTCTTTTGCCGCACGCAACGAACCCACCGCCACCTCTCGCCGACGGGTAGGCACTGACGGCCCCCACTCCGTGCAACGCCGACGCCTGTTCCCGAACCGACTCGGACCTGCCCGACGGCCGCCGATCTTACCCGAATACGCCCGATCGTCGTCGGCTACTTTCGGAATGCGCGCTCGACAACACCGTGGTGCCATCCAACGGTGGCATCTTTCGTTTTAAATCTTTCAAAAGGAATGTTCATTCGTTAAGTGTTTTCGTGGGTTGTTAATTGTTAAATGGTGTGACTGGACGTAGCTGCTTGATGAGGCTGATCCGTGGAAGGAGCGTGATAAGACAAGGTAGGGTGACATTACATTCTTTAGGTCTAACTTCTAAGTACGCGTAGCGGCCGGTTGAGATGTTTGTTAAAATGTTTATGTTTTTTGGCGGGATGATGGGATGTAACCAACAAAAGTTGAAGTAGATTCATATGAGTTCTTGTATTAGGCAATGTAATTTTATTCTGGACATAGGGGGTGGAGGTTGGGATGAACATTTTGCTTCAGTGAATGTTGTAATAATTTATTTCAATGATAATACTGTAAAATGAATTGCATATCAGCGAGCACCATAACAATCCATACACGTTATTGGAATGTTACTTCAAAATTTGTAGAAGGCATATGGTTTTCGTACAAAATGTCCTACAAGCTTTAAGTAACATGGATAAGCACATAAGCCTTTCTTGAGTTTATATGTAAATATACGGTTCGTCTATCTATTCCGTTATATATATGTGTACATATATACATATATATATGAAGTAATTAAAGCTATGATCACAAGTAAAATCTTTGTTGCTTCACGATTTTACAGTCCAATCATTAACAGAAGTGATGTCTTTGTATGACTATCCGTAATAACTGTACATGCTTGTCCAATTGTACAAACAGGCTAATTATCAAATTTATTTTAAATGTGTACATCTTTCCATTTACTTTGATTTCTCTGCAATCCACTAGCTAAAGATCTTAGAAAATCATTCTTACTTTAATAAACAGGCCTTTTAAAAGTGTAAAGTCAATAACAGGAATATTGTGCCATGCCCATAGATTGTTCATCTACGTAAAATTAAGATTATCGTTACAACCAGATGCTGGAATGTGTGCGTTAGCACTTATATCCTCGTGTTTGTGCATATTGAGCAAAAAGACGCTTTAATTGAATACAGAGTCACAATTGGAGAACAAGCACAAAAAAATGTAAATTATCATTACGTATTTTCAAGCATGATGTTTATAGGCACTTCATGATATTCGTGCAGAGTTCAACTCCACGTTATTCTTAAGAACTATGTCAGCAAGCCTGCTAAATATAATGTCATTTCAGATTACACAATAATTTTGAAACGTCTAGACAAATGACAGGTAGACATGCGTGTCTTGACAGTTGGTTCTTCAAGTTATAGTATTTGGATCCCATTCGTTGTGGCTGGTATATCACATAAGTAGAACTTTACTTCCTTGCATTTCTTCCATTGCATGTTATGAAGTGGAAGAAATCGTAACAACAATAAAAATAGAAACATATTCTTTCCGAAACGTTATCGTTCGGGCCTTCTGAAGTTATTGTCGTCTTACAGATCCGTAGAATTATAAACCAGCGAGAGAGATGTATCTTAGGCATCATACGTTACAGGCTGAAATATAAAGGCAGTAACAAAGTCCGTGAACCTGTACATAGTCGTAACTGAACAAATGAGTTACATTCTCTACTATCTACAAGATTTTCCTAACAAAGGCATAGACTTTTCGCATAAACGTATACATTCGCACCTACGACAATATATCCGTATCCAACAAAAAGTACATTCGCACATCTAACAGTGTCACGACAACGACATACAAAGCCGAACTTACGTCGTTCAATCGTCGTACTTATTTAATTGGGAATGTCAACAAGTGCTATGCTCATAAAGGGTTCAATAATTAAACTTCAATAGATTATTCTGTTATCATGATGTCCGGTAGAATGTCCCATCGAACATCGAGTCGCATGAGAAATATGAATGCAGTCGAAGCTTAAGATAGGCTTCACCAGAAACTCTTCTGTGTCTGTCTCTGTGTTGATCACCACACACTATCACACAGTCTCACTTTTGCTCGCATAAAACATTCTGCTACAAGAAACTACGCGGTATGTACATCGTTAAATTGTGTCGCACCTAGGTAAACGTTTTACAATTAGTCAACCACCGAATCTTCTCAGACATCTTTCACTTATCCGCCAGAGCTCCAATCGTCGACGCTCGCAGATTAGACTGAGAAGAAAATCACCTTATGCTAGACATTGTCAGTTTCATTCTCTTTGTCGTCTTGCTCGGCTTGCTTCATAGATAATCTCGATGCATCCGCCAATTCTGTGAGCAAAAGTGTTTCGGCCTCAAGACTGCTCTTTGATTGTGCTACCCCAGGTACGTGGGTGTGACCACTGATGCTCCTGACGAGTCTTTGTATAGCTTTGTCGCGCCTTTGCTTCTCCCGCTCGACCTTTAATTTCGTGAATTCGTCATCCGCACTACCGGTTGAAATCGATGAACTCGCCGTGCTAATTACGTCTTCGGCAGGACCAACTTCCGGGCCCACAAAGCTTGCACTCGGTTCGTAGGCGATGCTCGATCGTGCTGATTGCGTTGGTCGTTGTCTACAAGCAGCGAATGTAGTTTGTCAGTCATACAGGTCGTATTTAACCCCTTGCCGTATTTTGACGAGTCTGACTCGTCATGAGAATGTCGGGCCAAACGTGAATAACATGTGTCAGGCTCGTAGGCGTAATTTCATGCCAAACATGAAGTTCACGGGTCTGACGCGTGATCAAAATTTATATATTATTATTATTATAATTCAAATTCATATATTTCAAAATTCAAAATTGATATATATTATCTATAATTCTTTATATGTGGAATTCTCTTGTGGAATTCAAATGTACTTGAACCAAAAATTCTTAAAACATAATTTAGTGAATTCCACAAGAGTACCATCGCATGAAGTAAACAAGCGAATGACTCCACAGGCAATCGCAAGACATAATTTTTTCAAGTTTCGACAATATGTCTACCACACGCTTCGTGAATACTTCTGCGCATTGATTGGGCATTTAATTCATTAATTTAATTAATTTTTTAATTTAATTCTTCTGGGTTAGATGGTACGGCAAGGGATTGATGTGCATTTGCATAACGTCGCGGTAATATTTAGACATCACGTTATTGGGTAGTTTCTCAAGTTGCAATATAGGAGTAGAAGGATTGAATTCTGAAAAAGTAGAGGCGAAAAAGGTGCACTGACCTCGCGTCTGAAACAAATCTCTTGTCGCCGACACTGCCGTCGCCTACATTTCCATTACCACTGCTGCCGATTGCTGCAGCTGGGGCACTACTCGAAAATATCTCTCCTTTTCGAGAATGATGATCTGCACCCGGTACGTCGACCGGTGCACTCGGCGGTGGTGGTCCTTGCGCAAAAATACTCTGCACGTGGGGTCGACTTTCCGGTCGTATGGACGTCAACGTCATTTGTTCGTCCACTTCTTCGATCACTCCTATTCTCATTGAGCCACTTTGAGGACCTGGGAAGTTAGCATCGCATGAAAATCGTGCGTTGTATTTCTTCGAATAAAAATTTCTGTAGAAAATCTCGGAACAGTATTTCACTAACGAAGGTTCGGGCTCTTTGCGTTTACAGCAACGAATCATCGTAAATCATCCCGCAAATGTATTTGATGCATATTTCTGTAATTTATAGGAGTGTGCAGGTACTTGTAATTTTGGGTACCATGTTTTTAATTTTGGGGTACTTGGGACGGATTCCGCATGTTCGTAATGTTCAGGAACCAGAAGTTGAGTAGAGTCTGGATTTACACCTTTGATTACACTACAGAATACGGAAATCCTTTCTAAACCACAAAGTTGAAATACTCAATCCGATTGAAAAGTCATGACAAGCATGTATGGTTACAAAGTTACGGGATTCGAACCTGAATCGACTTCAGATTCGATATCCAAACATTAGAAACTTTTGGGATCCGGCCCGATCCGACTCAGCTTCGGCTACCCAAACTTTATGAACTTTCACGATCCTGGCTCAACCCGAAATGTCGGATATCCGCACACCCCTATTAATTTTCTAACCACCTTCGTACGTTTTATGGCGTAAAAACCGTGAGATTTTATACCAGGTGGGACAAGAACCCACCTCTCGTCTTTCTTGATTACAGATTAACACGTTGACTGCCTTGTAAAAAATACCCAATCAGTAGCATTTGTATTTTTGTAAATGCAATTAATATGAAATAGTGATTCAGTTCTTTGGTCCCCGATACCTTCGCATTCTTTTCATTTTGTACAAATCAATCATATTCTGTACTACTACATCACATTGCGGTTTTAATATAGTAAAAGTATTTCGCGTAAAACGTTAAAAGTATAAGCGTATTTTTGCCATGTTAGAACCGCGACGCGATGAAATACTGCAGAGTATAATTAAACCGCATAAAATTACGGTACCGCAGAGTTGTTAGAAATCAAAGTATTGAAGCACCGTTCCAATATCAATTGCTTTTACAACATTGTAAATAGGCTCCATTGCGAATTTTTTGCATTTTTAGTAAAATCTTTTGCACCGGTCACCGGTGACCACTGTGGCAGTCAAAGTGTTAATGAACGAATGGACTTTTTGAAACGCCTGTTTTACTTGAATTCGCATTGTTTACGGGTTTCTTAGACGTTTCAAAAAAGTCATTGTATCAAAGGCCGAATTCTGAGTAGAAAAAGGGAATGAACGAAATTGTTGCGTGACGTACCAGCTCCTCGAGCTTGCAACGAGACTGCCGAACTGGAATTTGGAAGTCTCCCTGGTGTTTTATTTCCGCTGGAGGTACCGGTACCGTCCGGTCTGTCCTCTTTACTGAACAAGCGTTTGAGAACGCTGGTGACGCTGTTGACTCTGGTCAAGGATCCACCGATATTGCTCGGCGTGGATCCACCGCTGAGAGTGCGGTCCCGATTACTCACTCTGCTTGCACTCCTACGAACAAATGTGAACTTTTTATTGGAGCAAACATATGCGCGGGACGACGGATACTTGACGGACGCCTAACTTTCTACGAACAATCGAAGCACTCGCGGATTACCTTATCATTTTACCGGCCGTCGCGCTCCTGAACGCGTTAAAAATAAACACAATTGATTGCAGGTATAGTTCGTTGCTGGAAAGTTTAGAGGCAGTTGAATTGTGAGAAAGTGGCGCTTCGACTATCCGAACGGTGCGCAAGTGTTCTTAGATGGTGAGAGAAATAATTTGAGTAAATTCAGTAGAAGCCACGCGTAATTCTTCCGTTTGTAAAGCGTCGGAGGTTATGCCACATATCGAATATCTGTATTATCGTTCTTTCCGTGAAAAAGCGTGCGTTTTTATATGAGCTGCCACAATGAATAGCTAGTAATTCTTCTTCCGTTTGTAAAGCGTCTGACGTTATGCCACGTATCGAATATCTGTAGTATCGTTCCTTCCGTGAAAAAGCGTGCGATTTTATATGAGCTATCACAATGAATAGCAACGCAATTATTCGCGGACACGTTTTTACGCACTTCCACTATGTCAAATTAACAACTCACTAATATAAACATTCGTTTCTCAATTAAATTATATTAATTCTATTAAATTCTATGAATCATAGCAAACCGAAAAAGACGGCACAATTCGCGTTTAACGTTCGTAAAACGTAAAAAGTGCTTCCCTTCTAATATCGAAGAAACCATGCGCGCGATAATATTGCTCTATTAATTGGCTGCAAGCGAGCGAAGCCTGGATGCATTTTACCATCCGTCAATCCTCACCTCGACATTTTTCCGGTCGCGCTGAAATAAATTCCCGACGTCGCGTCGTCGGCGACGTCGGTGCGGAATTTTTGCTGAATTTCTGGTGCCATCTCGTCGATCCTCACTGACGACGGCTGAAGCTCCTGTTGAGCTGCAGATAACTGTATGCCAGCAGTTGAGGGCTGAGGATGTGCTTCACGAAAAGGTTCCGCTGCCGCTGTGTACGGCAATTCAGTTGGAAATACTTCGTCCCAATATTGATCGCGTATAAGTTCCGGATGTTCATGATGCATCTCGTCGACAATTAAGTAGCTCACCTTTAGTCAACAATTGTTATGATTATTTCACTGTCGGACAGTGTGCATAAAACAATTTGAGGGTACAAGTTGAGAAACATAAAAAAATTGATTTCAGTTGCAAATATTTCCTCCCAATATTGATCACGTATAAGTTCCGGATGTTCATGGTGCATCTCGTCGACAATTAAGTAGCTCACCTTTAGTCAACAATTGTTATGATTATTTCACTGTCGGACAGTGCGCATAAAACAATTTAGCGTGAATAAGTTGAGAAACAAAAAAATTGATTCCAGTTGGAAATATTTCATCCCAATATTGATCGCGTATAAGGTCCGGATGTTCATGATGCATCTCGTCGACAATTAAGTAGCTCACCTTTAGTCAACAATTGTTATGATTATTTCACTGTCGGACAGTATGCATAAAACAATTTAGCGTGTACAAGTTGAGAAAGATAAAGAAATTGATTTCAGTTGGAAATACTTCGTTCCAATATTGATCGCGTATAAGTTCCGGATGTTCATGATGCATCTCGTCGACAATTAAGTAGCTCACCTTTAGATAACAATTGTTATGATTATTTCACTGTCGGACAGTGTGCATAAAACACTTTAGTGTGTACAAGTTGAGAAACATAAAAAAATTGATTTCAGTTGGAAATATTTCCTCCCAATATTGATCGCATATAAGTTCCGGGTGTTCATGATCTCGTTGACAATTAACACTTTACCGACCGCTATTGACTGAAGATGCCACTCTCTAACGACCGACTGTGTTTTGAATATTCCGCAGGAATTGTGCATGTGCCTATTTGTAAAGCTTTATAACTGAAAAATGCTGAATGTGTTGTTGAGAATCCTTTGGTTTCAAAGCAGTGTAATTTTATTGTCATTTAGAATTTTCATATCATCTGATATTTACTTTATCTAATATAACCGTTGACCACTGAAAAGCCGATTAATCGTTAAAGTGTTAAGTAGCTCACCTTGAGTCAATAATTGTAATGATTATTCCGCTGTCGAAAAGTATGCATAAAACAATTTAGCGTATACAAGTTGAAAAACATAAAAAAATTGATGCAACAGTTTTATGCGGCAATTGAGATAGTCAAGATAATTTCAAGAATATGCAGTGATGACACATTTACATAGCCACACGCGCATTGTACTGTAAAAACAAAGAAATGGCGCGAGATGTGCGATGGGTCGATAGAGAAACGTGTTCGTTTATTATAGATGTAGATTAGAGACACGCGACACGTAGTTTTTTAGACACACTTTTTTTTAGTTAAAACCTTGTAGAAGAAAAAATTTTCCTGGTCATTACGTGTCATTGAAAATACTTATGCGGCGATGATGGCGCGGATTCTTGTGCTGCGATTATATTAGTCAACGTCCTTACGCGTGTGCTAAGTAAAAGTGAATTAATCGCAGACATTTTAAAAGATGCCGGTTTACATTATGTATACACGGTTGATATAAGAGTGGCTCGCGGTGTATTGGTTTACAAGAACGCTATGAAACATGCATTGAAACGCGTGCCACGTGATAGTTACATTCAACTGCAAGGTGGACAACGTACAAAGACCACGTCTGAGCTGTTTTTGCATGGGGAACAAGGAATAATAACAGCGGCGCAATTTGTATTCATTCTTGAAACTTTCCTGACCTGAATAAAAAGCAGAAACTATTTTGTGCCCGCTCTAGTGCTGGATGTATCCTCTCTTCGATGTGAGGCATACACATTACATACGTACGGGTTCATGAACCGATAAACGTTATATCTATACGTCTGTAGATATATACACGATCCTTGTGTATGACGTGCACGGTTCATGCAAGGTTATATTCCGTGTCCGATAAGATCGTAAACAAAGACTCACCTGTAAATTTCTATCAATAATCCAGTTGACCTCGAAATCGTCATCGTCTTCGCCAAACGGGTTGATCAAAGTTTCGGCGACTTTCAGCCAGCCCATGTAGAAGAAGAATTGTAAGGTTGTGAACACCGGAAAGTATAAATCGATCTTCGAAGTGCTTGAATTCTGAACCCACTGCCGACCCATCACGCTCGTTAGGAAATACGTATAGACCGCCAGTGTCACGACCTACAGAAGCGTTTCCAAGTTA
Organism: Cryptocheilus praepositus; assembly: GCA_033815515.1. Lineage (NCBI taxonomy): Eukaryota > Metazoa > Arthropoda > Insecta > Hymenoptera > Pompilidae > Cryptocheilus > Cryptocheilus praepositus. The sequence goes on along the minus strand of JAWWQZ010000035.1, from coordinate 15,759,590 downwards.
AATAGAGATTATATATTGAGTCACTTTGAATTGACCTGCAATATCTATACACAGCGTAAGTCGATAACGGGTTACGAACTGAATGTAATATCTTCGAGCAAAAAGTACTAAGCGATATGTTTTGCAAACTTTTTCAATAGTGAAAAATGTTTCACGCAATAAAAGGGCTTACTATTTCTCGCCTAAAAAAGAATATATATATGCGACCGGAAAACATTCTTCACTTTCGTCATACGGAATAATAGCTGTCGCAGCACATGACTAATGCCCTCCAATGGTTAGCGGATATCAATCATTGTTACCGCAAGTTTATAATTTATATCACACGGTTATTACTTTTAGTCCAATCGTACTCGTTATTCAAACTCGAAATAATCGTTCTATATTTCTTGCACAATACTCGAACAATTAAAGTCATATATAGATGGAAAGTGCATCTAAAATGCTTGATGCTCGCGGTGCATAAAAAGTGCAAATATAGCTTCCAGGTTTCTGGATAAAATATCTTGTGAGAAATACACGTGAGGACGAGTGTATGTATGTGTATTAGAATAAATGCGTGTGCGACTTACGGTGGGATGATGTGTATAGATATCTAGATAAGGGACGCAGGACGAATTAACACGTTGACTGTCGTGCGTATTTTACTATATTAAAACCGCAACAGGATGAAGTACTACAGAATATGATTGAATTTCGCAAAATGAAAATAATGCAAAGGTATCGAACACTAAAGAATTGAACGACTAGTTAATATTAATTGCATTTACAAAATTATAAATGCTACCGATTGGGTGTTTTGTGAACTTTTCGTGAGACCTTTTGCGCCGGTCACCGATGACCCCCATGGCAATCAACGTGTTAACACGTTGACTGCCGTGCATATTTTACTATATTAAAACCGCAACATGACGAAGTACTACAGAATATGATTGAATTTTGCAAAATGAAAATAATGCGAAGGTATCGAACACCAAAGAATTGAACGACTACTTAATATTAATTGTATTTACAAAATTATAAATGCTACCGATTGGGTATTTTTTGAATTTTTCGTGAGACCTCTTGCGCCAGTCACCGATGACCCCCATGGCAATCAACGTGTTAACACGTTGACTACCGTGCGTATTTCATAATACTATATTAAACCCGCAACATGATGAAGTACTACAGAATATGATTGAATTTTGCAAAATGAAAATAATGCGAAGGTATCGAACACCAAAGAATTGAACGACTAGTTAATATTAAATGCATTTACAAAATTATAAATGCTACCGATTGGGTATTTTTTTAATTTTCCGTGAGACCTTTTGCGCCAGTCACCGATGACCTCCATGGCAATCAACGTGTTAATAAAGGATAATCGACAAAAGGCGGGCAAAAAGACAAACGGCAGTTGCAGGCGAAACGCAAAAACGAAAAGACGCAAAGACGAAATGTCAAGAATTAAGACTAAAACATTTCCTTTGTATTATTGTTTACAAATAGTGTAGTTATAGCCCTGCCTCTAGTTTCATCTATCTAAATCGCACATACATTTCCTTAGACCTAGTGTCAGACTACGAGAAGCGATGTTAATTCTCAGTACCGCCTCGTGCTGTCCCTGCATCCGGTTAATAAGCGTGAGTAGAATAAAGAACGCAAATTCATGTACCGCAGACTCTATGCCAGCCGTTGCCACTCGCCAATATTCGGCCGAGCTCAAATTGACATTAAACTGGCCATTAAACACAAACAGCGCGGTGGTATTGTCACTTTCATTTACAATAACACGTCAGACTGTGGTTACTGTTTACGAATGAACCAAGGACACGTGTTTTCCACATTGGCGTTGCTGGACTTTCTACTCTGTTCTTTATTACGGAGAACGGCGGAAGTGATGCGTGCAAAAAAGAGTAAAGCGAAGATATGCAGTGGAATGTGTGGTATTTGTCGATAATGAGGAAAAAGCACATTTTTTATTGCAAATTGGAAATCGATCGGGAATTATTACTGGAAGTTCTCTGCATGTTTCGAGGCAGGAGTAAATGTTTGCTTTGTCAAGCGTTTTTCCGGTTTCTCACTTCGCACATCATTTTAGTCCATTTTTCATAAAATTGTGTTAAAACGCAATTTCTGCCAAGAAGACACTTTATCGAAAATATATTTCGAAACATGCAGAGAAGTTCTAATAAAAATTCTAGCCTGATTTTCAAATTTCGGCTAGAAAGTATTTTTTCTCATTGTCTACAATTAGTAAGAAGGTCGAAAACAACACATCACTCCCGTGTAGCACAGTGAACAACGCAATAAATGCAATTGTCTAATGGTCTGTCAATCGAATACGGCATCACTCAAAGATACGGCGCCATGAAACGCAACTTTTATATATACGAATAAAGAACCGGGCACTTCAGTTCCTGAGTGATAGCATCACGTCACGATATTATTATACGCCGATACGTAATCTACCTCTTAACGAAGAATATCGCATCTGCACATGAGAAAGTAAATGCACATATGCATAAAGATATAAGCGAGCGCATGTTGGATGAACACGATAATGATTATAATAAAAACGTGGATTCGTACCTGCGTGTAGACGAGCGGCACGCTGATCGTGTCGTAATGCAAAATGTTCCCGCACATGCCGCGAAATCTGTTTAGCTCGTCGATTAACGTCTTGACGGCGAAATCGTCGCGTATTCGGCCTTCCTTTCTGGCTCGCGTCACAATGCTCGAAGCCCAAACTATCGGTAGCCAATGTTTGCTCGGATTCGGGAACTTAGCGTTCAAGCTTTGGAAGATGCTCAACTCGTTCTCGAGCAACAGGCCGGAATCGACGAAGTGCTCCAACGTCGGGAACCGCTTCTTCACCCGCGGCGACACATTAGTCAGGACCAAAGTTAGACAAACGCAGACGTATCTGAAAAAGACAGTTCTGTGTGGTCGAGATTAAGCTTCCTTCACACCGATATTATTTTACAGCTTATACGATGTAACCTATTTTTCCGACTGTTCTCAGCCAGATTAGATATTTGTCTGACGTGTACCGGTCAGTAAATCAAGGTGTTGAAATTACACATTTAAAATAGTACAAAAATTGTACACCTCCGTTAACCCTTTGCGGACGAGCGACGCATATGTGCGTTCAGCATAAGATATTCCTATTACCGATGAAGGCATACTTATGTTCGGCGAAAACACCTGATAAAGCCGAGACATAAATATGCGTTCGAGAAAAATAAGTAATAGAGCCGAGGCGGGCATATATGTATGTATTTTGCAAATGGCATGTGTTAAACGAGAGTTGGTAATTTTGATGGGTGTCATCGGCTTTGAATCGCTCCGTCCGCAAAGGGTTAAGGACGTGCACCTAATACCGAAAATGAATAAATTCGCAGGAACAAAAATGAAAAATTCGAAATTTGTTTAGCATCTACCGGTCAATAAACGATTATATTTAAAGTTACACGTTAGCTGCCACGCGCATTTATGAGGGAATCCCAGTCAGTAAATTGTGTAGCAATGCCAAGCTCACTTGTAAGATTCAAACTTCCTCGATGTAGGCGTGTAAACATATTAGGGCCATTGTATCTTATCGTAGTAAAAGATTACGTTTGGATCGAAATGCTTATTCAATACTACAAGCGCCAAGTCTCTTTTGTTCTGCTTCCTATTTTATATTATCAGTCGCCGATGACTGGCACCTAACGTGTTAACACTTTGACTGCCAAGCGTATTTTGCTATATTAGAACCGCGATGGGATGAAATAATACAGTGTGATTAAATCATGCAAAATGAAGGTAACGCAGAGTTGTTAGAAGCCAAAGTATTGAAGCACCATTCCAATATTAATTACTTTTACAAGATTGCAAATAGGCTTGATATCGAATTTTTTTGCATTTATAGTAGAATATTTTGCGCCGGTCACCGGTGACCACCGTGGCAGTCAACGTGTTAATATACAAACCGTCCACCAAAAATTTTGTATTTGATATTAAACCAAATCATGACATCTACCGACTGAGATGTAACGAAAAAATTCTAATTCCAGGATCGGCCGACATATCAAGCGGAATCTGCAAACTATGACCACTTACAATGGTGCTCCAAGTAAATTAAAATGAACGTCTATCCTTTACCTGACGATCGTCCGGCGCATCAGCCGACCCCTTTCATCGTTCCCATGAACCGTGGCCGATACGAAAACTGCGATGGAGTCCGGCCATGGTATAACCATATACTGGTTCCACCATCTGGTCATCACGATGCTGACGTAGAAGCCGAGCACGAAGGATAGTGGAATCAAGTCGCTGTACTCGTTGCAATAAGCGACTACCGCCTCGAAAATTTTCTTCTGGTCGTCATCCAGTATCAACCGGTATACACTCGAGAGCGAGTAATAAATTACGAGGAAGACTGCTAGGTCCAGCCACACGAGTTTGTATATACTCGCCCGCCATCTGTAACAGGTAAGATTCGCATGTTTCCTTACTGCTGCATGTCATTTGAGCTTTGTGAGCGTTTTGAGCGTTGAAAAAAAATATGATGTACAACTTTACAATGAGGTGGGTTGACACGTAGCGTGTATTGCTAAAACGTAATGAAAATGGGCCCGTGTGACCCATCGGCGTAACTGATAGGTTCATGTATATCACGGGCGAAAATGATTGGCGCAGGAAAAATGTTAAATGGTTGCGATATGTTCATGTTGTAAACGATGTGTAACAATAGGTCCATTCTTATGGAAGGTTATTCTACAAATCGAAATCATTGATATATTTTTATTATGTATACTATAATCATATTTTAGAACGGGTATATATTTTAGCATAGACTGAAACACACAGAAAGAGTGAAAATTACCGTAAAGAAGACGTTCATATTTTTTACATATTGCTAAAAATAGGCGTAAAATATCAAGTTTTCGCGATAGCTCAACTTTATTAGTATCACATGAAAGAGCCTTCAACAAATTTCATAAAACTCTTATACAACTTATAGTCTTTGATCGATCGTTGACCCGTGGAATGTCGATGAAAAAATCGAGAAAATCTTCAGGCATTTGAATCCCTTACAATCGTTGCTAAAAAATTAGGATTTCCAGATTTTATTCTCCTTTTAGTGTATCAAAACAGGTCATAAGTAACGAAGAATAGTACATAAAAATGTGCAAAATTCGCAATAGTTTCGACGATATAATTAAAAACAGGCGGAAAAATATTTGAGCCGTTTATTTTGAAAGTGGCCTAACTCCATTTATCTTCAAATCGAGATAAATAACATTTACTGATAAATATCATGAAAATGTGCAAAATGGTAACCGGAAAATATTGAAAAACGGAGATATAATTAAAAATAGACGGAAAAAGATTTATGGTGTTGTCTATTAAAATGAGAACTGATAACGAAAGTATTCAGAACACAGTGTTTTTTTTTTTACATAGTCGAATAACTGTTTGTAGTCACTCTACATTTAATAACTGAGAAAACAAGCGCAAGCGCTTTATAGGCAGTTCGATATTTCGTAATTGGATATTAGACCTCGAACGGATGGACGTGCCTGCTTTCGTTAGGCAATAATACCAGCAATCAGAGAATGACGTAGGTGTTGCATTTCCTGTTTTGCCTAATTTCGTTGAAGTAGTTTTACTACCGCTGTGCAATGGCCTCGAATCTACCGGATAACACAATAATTCCTGAAATCGTGGGGCGTATCATCGCTATTGAAAGCCTGACTCATAATAATGCCGTACACTTTCACGCGCCCAATACGATACCTAGAATGCTGTCTACTTCTAGAAAAATGTAAAGTCAATGGATTGTTTGCTCTAAATATAACAATTCTGCAAAACAGGTTCCGTATCAGATGTTGTCGTTCCGTTTTTTTCATGGAAAGCGAGTTTTTAAATAATTCAGATAAAATACATTTTACGTATCACTACCGACATAGAGGTAAAACAACGCAGAGGAAAAAGAATACTCATTTTTAATGTTTCATCAGTGTGAATTTTTACACGCGAGGAAGAAGCATCCGCGGCTAATTTGATCGAATTGATAACTCATGACATGTGATCTCTTTAAAATTCAATTCCCTTGCGAAAACAAATACGTAATGTACAGAGATCTGGCGATGACTCAACTGCCGGGTTTTTATGCTCTCGGAATTTATCGGGAAGTTCAAGCATTGCGTGCCACGTGCTGATGTTTCAGATGTAATCTGCAAGGCCGTTGCACAATTTCCGTAATTTTCTTTATGAAGTGATTGTTTGATGTAGCGATTAGCTAGCCACTTTCGTGGTTCCACGTCGGATGCAAATCTTCATTCATGCCTCCGACCTCAAACCACTAGTTTCCATAAACGTCAGACGTGACCGTATGAAAATCGCGCCGAGTATGAAATCTGATTAGTTAATAAAAACATTATTCACCGATTTACGCGGTCATTTTTAATTCGTCGAAGCTCATTAATCTTATCGCCCGTGAGTCGTCCGTCAACATTTAGAAGTTGACCGTGAAAACGTTACAAGCTCGGCCAATTTGCACCGTTCGAATTTTTGCCTTAATGCTCATGTCTTTCATAGCTTCACGCGAGTGCGTCATGCACTAGGCAATATAATATCGTGTATTCAGTATGTCCGTGTATCAGAGAATGGGTCTATTTGAGAATGCGCGATAAGCCACACCAACAGAACCAGCTTCATCACGCGCAGCACATATTTTATCGGTCCTGCATTAAAGCGACAATCCGTACATGATAAATCGATAAACGCGGACACGTCTTTTTAGACGGAAATATCCAGTATTACATTTTTTTGACGTGCTGTCTGTGCTGTTACGTTCTCGTTGGATATTATTAGCTGTTTCGTGTCTGCTATCGTTTCCAATAACATTATTTACTTAACCCTTTGACTGTTGAATACTTCCGCGAGTGTGAACTCTATTGATTGATTATGTAAGGTGCAATTAAGTTCTAATAATAGTTCTTCATTTACGCAAAAATAAGTAAAGCAAAAAAATTATTTGATGAAGTGCGAGTGTGAACTCTATTGATTGATAATGTAAGGTGCAATTAAGTTCTAATAATAGTTCTTCATTTACGCAAAAATAAGTAAAGCAAAAAAATTATTTGATGAAGTAATTGATTATATAAGCAAAAAAATAGTTCTTTATTTACGCAAAAATAAGTAAAACAAAAAAATTATTTGATGACGAAAGCATCTGTGTTTATCTCGTACATTGATAATTGTGACTGCAATAGGAAAGAAATCGAAACGATCGATACATTTCGGCGGATGCATATATCCGTTCATAGCAGTCAAAGGGTTAACGTGTCGGCTACCACTTGAAGTTCGACGACGCTTCGTTTAGACATCATAGCAGGTCGACGGGACCTTTGAGTGTCTATTGTAATTACGTGTGTTCTATTTTTACAAGCAACTTGCGCAAGTAGTCTTTTGGCGAGTAATGTCAGGTATACTTAAGTGCATTTACGATACCGCAAGCATTAGTGGTTACGGGGAACTTATACAGCGGGACGAAATAAAATGTCTCAGTTTCCGAAAAATCGTAAACTCGGTTATGTATTTCTGGGAGAAAATTTATTACGCGGAAAGATTTGAAATTCGTGACGCATCTTCCGTCATAATGGCACTTAGCTCATTTGAAGTACGAAAATCAGTATGAATAGGTTTTAATACAATCTTGTACTACGGCTAATGCAAGTTAAAGAGATTTTTTTTAAGAATGTAAAAATTGCCTGTTTTGGTTATATGTCCTTTGTTACAGTTTATTCATCATAATTTATAATTTACGAATTACAAATTATCAATATAATTATAAGTACAAAATAATTTTTGCTATATCATTTTTATATTTTAAATTCGGTCGAGAGTTCGATAAATAAACCGCAATCTATAAAAATAAATATATATACTAACTATAATCAGCAGAATCAACCACTTTATTATAGCAGCATTAGAAACAAATTTGCCAAATCACATCGACGATTAATAAGTGTCGGACGTTAGCGAAAAGTGATAAGGTTAAACAAGATTGATTATTTCAGTATGCTCTGAGCGATTGGCATTGACCTACAGAAACTTTAGCCGCATTAAGTGATAGAATCGGATATCGTCGACTCTTTTTTTCCATTAACTGTACATCTAGATCAAGGGATTGACCCTATAACCACTATACTGCGGCTATTGCAATTATTCTCAAGGGTTCCGCGATCGATGACACTATTAGTGGTTTCGCTTTACTCTCTGTGTACTGAATAGTCGCCTGTTACTTGGACAGGTCTCAAGTAAGAAGTACGTACATTGCAATGTGCACTTTGACAAATGCCGTCTCGGTTCCATCATATCTGATCAGATTAATGAGCTTGCGAACATAATATTTTCTGTGAAAGCAATTTGGTTTTAAAGAACAGAATACAACGTGTTTTACTATTATAAGCGTAAAATACGAGAAGTGACCACGGTTGTATAATAGTAAATTAAATTTGCTTTAACGCTTTGCCAACCGAATTGGCAGATCTCCAAATTTTTCCTTAACAACGCATTGCATTTTATTACGTTACTTTTTCGCGTGTTATTTAGACAGGATTGTACTGTATTTAAGCGGAAAGCATCAAACCTTTTAACTTTTGTAAAACATAATTTTCAATGAAACTTGTTACATAAATTCAATTAAAGTTAATGGAAAACGTTATCACGTTAGCTATATACTTAGAAATATTATATTAATAATAGAAATTTCAATATATATTTTATATAATTTTCACATTGTGACGTTTCAAAAAAATACTGAAGTACGTTACATACTTTAATTTCGCGTTTAAATTATGTAAATCATCGTCAAACTTATGCTTTGCATAAACAAACGAAATATTTATCACGTGCTTTCAATTGAATTTCATGTCTTTGCATCTACTGCACCAAACACAGGACCATTACCAAATATAACTTCACCGTTAAAACAACACTTCTATCTTCTTCCCATTTTACAACTATTTAAGATCAGACTGCGCAACTTGCGAAAAATACGTAGTTAAGACTGGAAAAACGGAATGCATCGATTACGACGGTAACAAAAGCGAAGGAACAAAATTTCAAAGAAAAAGTATGGCTTCTCGGACGCTGCCAACCGAGGACGAGCGTGCGTATAGAACGCGGATGAAGTATCAAAGAATAGCATTGTCGAATACGTAGGAAATCGCATCGCCAGGGCCTTCGAACTGTTAACGATCGAATGCAATTAGAGCAAGACACAATGTCTGCAGTGAGGCACCTCAAACAATAGTCTTTGTCGAAAATGCTAATGAGCGCATATAGGGCACCGTGTCATTGCTAACGGCGTCACGTAGATTTATAGTTCTGGAGAGAAAATTCGGAGATGCGCGTGTTGCGATTCATTGCGAAGCGAGGTATTGAGAAAGGAAGAAGGAAGTGGTGAGATTTATCACGAGAAAACGGAGCAGGAACGGAATTTCACTTCGATGAATCATCATTGAGATTGCGGTAACGTGTGCTTTTTATCACCGACCGCATCACACGAGTCGGCATCATACAAGAATCTCATGTTTCGCGAGATGCGATAAACGGAGTTGCTCCACTTAGAAATATCTCAATTACAAAATATTTCGTTAATTAACCTTCTAATTAGGGACACTTCAGAGTTTCACACTTGCCCAGATGTGACTGCGTTAACCGCTTTTCTTGGTAAAATTGCCGCGTATTATCAATTGCACATCACGATCAAATGCGGTACTTTTCAACATGAACGGAATTCGGATGTACGGAACTCAAGGAATTAATTACCAAACGCACTAGCACCATCATCGAAAATTCTGGAAAACGCAAAAACAAAGTCACACGGCACCAGCAGACTCGCGAAAATTTCGGTGACAACTTTCCGGTGCAAAATTCGGAATTCGGATGTACGGAACTCAAGGAATTAATTACCAAACGCACTAGCATCGAATCCTATAATCGAAAATTCCGGAAAACGCGAAAATAAAGTCACCCTGCACCGGCAGACTCGCGAAAATTTCGGTGACAACTTTCCGGTGCAAAATTCGGAATTCGGATATACGGAACTCAAGGAATTAATTACCAAACGCACTAGCACCATCATCGAAAATTCCGTAAAAGCAAAAATAAAGTCACCCTGCACCGGCAGATTCGCGAAAATTTCGGTGACAACTTTCCGGTGCAAAATTCGGAATTCGGATGTACGGAACTCAAGGAATTAATTACCAAACGCACAAACACCATCATCGAAAATTCCGGAAAACGCAAAAATAAAGGCACCCTGCACCGGCAGACTCGCGAAAATTTCGGTGACAACTTTCCGGTACAAAATTCGGAATTCGGATGTACGGAACTCAAGGAATTAATTATCAAACGCACTAGCATTGAATCCTATAATCAAAAATTCCGGAAAACGCGAAAATAAAGTCACCCTGCACCGGCAGATTCGCGAAAATTTCGGTGACAACTTTCCGGTGCAAAATTCGGAATTCGGATGTACGGAACTCAAGGAATTAATTACCAAACGCACTAGCACCATCATCGAAAATTCCAGAAAACGCAAAAATAAAGTCACCCTGCACCGGCAGACTCGCGAAAATTTCGGTGACAACTTTCCGGTGCAAAATTCGGAATTCGGATGTACGGAACTCAAGGAATTAATTATCAAACGCACTAGCATCGAAAATCCTATAATCGAAAATTCCGAAAAACGCGAAAATAAAGTCACCCTGCACCGGCAGACTCGCGAAAATTTCGGTGACAACTTTCCGGTGCAAAATTCAGAATTCGTATGTACGGAACTCAAGGAATTAATTACCAAACGCGCAAACACTATCATCGAAAATTCCGGAAAACGCAAAAATAAAGGCACCCTGCACCGGCAGACTCGCGAAAATTTCGGTGACAACTTTCCGGTGCAAAATTCGGAATTCGGATGTACGGAACTCAAGGAATTAATTACCAAACGCACAAACACCATCATCGAAAATTCTGGAAAACGCAAAAATAAAGTCACCCTGCACCGGCAGATTCGCGAAAATTTCGGTGACAACTTTCCGGTGCAAAATTCGGAATTCGGATGTACGGAACTCAAGGAATTAATTACCAAACGCACTAGTACCATCATCGCAAATTCCGGAAAACGCAAAAATAAAGGCACCCTGCACCGGCAGATTCGCGAAAATTTCGGTGACAACTTTCCGGTGCAAAATTCGGAATTCGGATGTACGGAACTCAAGGAATTAATTACCAAACGCACTAGAACTATTATCGAAAATTCCGGAAAACGTAAAAATAAAGTCACTCTGCACCGGCACGCTCGCGAAAAATTTCGGTGACAACTTTCCGGTGCAAAATTCGGAATTCGGATGTACGGAACTCAAGGAATTAATTACCAAACGCACAAACACTATCATCGAAAATTCCGGAAAACGCAAAAATAAAGGCACCCTGCACCGGCAGATTCGCGAAAATTTCGGTGACAACTCAAGCTAGATTCCTAGCAAGAGCCGTCAGAGGCAATTTAATCAAACGGTTGAAAACGGAAGAACCTCAAAGCGTGATTAAATTACGAATATGCCACTCCGTGTCTTGGTATGCGTAAGTTGAAGAGGCACATGACATCGGCAATAAGACAGTCGTGCGCAACGAGTACGGGGAAATCTGTGGCTCAACCTCGAGCGTCACTTCTTACATTATCGACTATCTGTAATGGGACCTTCAGGCACTCGCGTGATATTCTCGTATCCTTCACATATGAGTAATGAGTCTTCCTCGTAAATGCCTCTGCAACGTCTCGCTCAATCAGTGTCTCTCTCCTGTTTCTTGGGACGGGAACTGTTTATACCGACAGGTCGGATGTACTGCAGGAAAAATTATTTCTAATGTTGACGTATACCGGTCGCGGAGAAAATGAATTCAATGTAATTAAAAAGTCGGAAGTTGAGAATCGCATTTTGTCGTGTTCAAACGTTACGGCTTAGGTACGTGCTCTTTTCAAATGTTAAAATGTTTCCAAGTGGTTAAATCGAATATAATCTGAATGAGTTAATAATTTTAATTAGTTAAAATTTAAAAATTAAAAAATTAAAATGAAAAAAATGACTTTTTTCGATTAAATCGAATATAATTTGGATGAATTAATAATTTTAACTAATTAACTAATTAAAATTATTAATTCATTCAAATTATATTCGATTTAACTGAAAAAAGTCCTTTGTACCAAGTGTGTTGTAGGGTTTTTGTGTACTAAGGTGGAAGTGTTTAACGCGATTGTGTTGAATGCATGTGAACCATATATCGACCGCTTAATTAAATGAAAATAAAGTGATTTTTAATGTTAGCTTATATCGGTCACCGATAAAATTAATTTAACTTAATTACAAGGTTGACAATTGAGAACCAAGTTTTATCTTATCCAGTGTTTCGGTACTAGGTGCGTGTGCTCTTCAAATAAATTGATCGTCTGCATTAATACTCTTTCACACAATTACATTCAATATGACTTTTCTATTCCTAACTTTTTAATTAACTTATATTCATTCTGATTATTAGTGGCCGGTATACGACAAAATTAAGGATAATTTTTCCTATACTTGATTAAACGGTAGTTTAAACGTTCACATAAGTTGTATACACTGTGAGGATATTTCGTAAGATCTAAATCTCTTTGATGCAGCGTATTTAGAGAAACTTCCTGGAAGGCATTCGGAGTTTACTTTTAGTGATTTGCTTTTTTTACTTGGCTGTCTTCATTCATCTTCTGAGCTTGCAATTTCTGTCCCGACGCCGGTTCAAGTTGCCCACTTTCGAGAAGCTGATCCAGTTTATGAAACCGTACAAGTGGAGAATCAAAGAAGTTTGTTCATGATTTCTGAAAGATGTTACCCCTTAATGGTCTTTTCCAAATAATCCTCTATATGCGAAGCTATTATTACACAAAGTCGGCCAAAAGATGTCCCTTTTCTAACCTTTAACATTTAAGCATATCCGCTAATTACCGTTTGAGAAACACTGAGCTAAATCATGACACGCTATCCTGAAATAACGCAGTAGCGTCGCGAGTGAACAAATACAGTCATGTTTATTGTTAGCGAAGGAATTGACACTTCAGTGTAACACGATCGTTTCCTTAAAAGGATTCAAATCATCAGGGGCCATTTCCTTTATTCCGGAACATTCTATCTGAAACGATACCCGACCCACTTTCAACCTTTATGATTTGTGAAAATTTCGCGGATCGCATAATTTATGGGAACAGCGTCTGCCAACTCGCATCGTATCTCCGATAATCTTCGAAACCGCCGCACACCGCTTTTCCCATTGTCGTCCATAACGCGTGGCCTTGTTTTACGCACGCAATAATTGAGAGCGTTTTAACGCAAGAATGTAAACCGGTCTGTTAACGGGTCACTCCGTTTCCAGCAACGTAAGTGCACGAAAGTGCGCTCTTATCGACGCATTCCGACTGTACTTTATCAAGACGACACTGCACTCTTTGTCGTCCGTTCCTGCATTAGAAACATTGCGCACGCCTGATCACTAAGTGTCAACATCAATGACATCCGAACGCTTACACAACATTGTATCAATTCACGAAGATTAATCAGACTTACCGGCAATTGTCATTTGCCAACGACAAATGCTCGCTGCATCGTTACTAAATGCAAATTGGATCAACGGGAATAACTACGCTTAACCGCGGTGCTCAAGTTACCGGTTCGTACGGACAACTAATTGACTCGATCGTCGCAAACATCGGCATAATCGTAGATGCTGTTTTTGGTTGTGGGCTTAACCACTTGCGCTATAAAGACGTGCCACGCACGTCGAGATGCTTTTATTCCAAAGTCGCCAGCGACGTGTATACCACGTCGATAGGCATTTGTCGCAGAAGCAAAAACGACGTATCTTTTACATAGACGCTGCTACCACATCAATAGCTGCTACTAGGCTTTATGGCGATTTTTTTTGCATTTATAGTAAAATGTTTTGCGCCGGCATGTTATATTGTAGAGCGTGGCAGCCGAAAATTAAATCGTAGCGCAAGTGGTTAAACCGTTTTGTCTTGTATTTAAGGCGATCTTAACCTTTTGAGTCCCATGCAGCACGATCGTGCCCTTCAGTTTTCAAGCCGAAGAGTCCGAGTACTTTTATATGCGTTCAATTTTATTGATAGTTTTTCTCCGTATAGGTAATGTTTTTGGTATGAATCATATAAACAATACGTTTTCTCTCCAATTGCCATTGTTTTTAATTATATTTATCTGATAAACGCAAACGTTGGTGCCCCGTTCGACTTTTTCCACATAAGTTGAAGCCAACGCTATCGCGTCGCTTGCTATATCTCAACTTTTTTTCTGAACTAGTTCTGGAACTCAAACGGTTAAGGAGACAATGGGTTGCGCGAGAATGTGAGTTTACGAGAATCCGGCAATCAGTGGCGACTGTCATAATGACCACCATAAACTTTGACAACGACAGATTGACCATTTTGGACCCTACGGGCGGATTAGCTGAGCATCGCGATTGGTCAGAGAAATATTTCACGCGTTCGCATTGGCTTTTTAACGGGCTGATAAATGTAAATTTAATATTTTTTGCGAGGTCCAGATCGTCGAAGCGATGGCACAATACAACGGGAGTTGTACAAAAACAAATTTAAAACGCCAGATTTACGGGATTTTATCGTAGAATTATCATGTCGTGAAAGTAATTGCGCCGGTAATACGTATCGGAGAATAACCTGTAGTTGGACAGTTCGAAAAAAGTTTGATAGAAAAGCAGCTAGGCATTTTTTGTATAGTTACTGAATGCACGCGAAGTAAAATATATTTAGAGCGGAACCGAAGACAAAAGATTATTGTCAACTAAACAGAAAATCAAAATTAAATATTCGACAGTAGTCTATTACCATTTTTTAAGTACTACTGGTAGTCGTTGATTCATTTAACGCTTTTGCAGCCGCCGACATATACTATTCCACGCGGACGATACTTCATAACGCTAAGTCATGTCTACATGTTGCCGGCAGATAATTGTGCATCAGTAAAATGACGTCTACGCGTCAGTGGCCGATAAAGTGTGAGGATTTGTAATACAGTAGTGCATTATATACTTCTGTACTCCGTCCATTTGCTCCAGGATACATGAACCGGCTCGCACTCGCTTTACAAGAACGCGCCGGTTTCAAAAACAGACACGATTCGGGATTACGGTAATTTCAATGTTGTCGCCGTCATCGGCAGTGACAAACGAAAAGGAATAATGACTGCTTACTTGAATAGTAACTTGAGAAAGCAGTCGAGACCGAGGCAGGTTGCAACCTCAGCGGTGTAAGTGACCGTCATTTCATACACCGCCCTGAATTGTCAACATTGGCGTTCGATTCGTATAGTTACCGAATGCACGCGAAGGCAAATAAACGTACAGGAGAAGAAGGCAATAAATGATTGTCAACTGAACATCGTTCCCTCTCATTTAGTTCCCGCGGTAAGCAGCATTACCTTTCGTATCACGTATTTCTCGCATCTTTGGGGTCTTATATGAAATATGAGAGAACGAAAGACGACGGGCGATGTAGGGGGTTATCTTTGACGTGACCTACACTGGTGTTTCTCAGGCAGAATTAATGCAGTTCTTTAACCACTTGCGCTGGAAAGACGTACCATGCAAGTCGTTTTGTCATAGAATCGCCAACGACGTGGTATGTACGTCGTCATGCGATTGTCACAGAAACAAAAACGACGTGCATGTATTTTATAATCAATCGATGTTCTATATTCCCTTCAAAAAAACTATAAAAAGTCCTAGGTCGAAAATAAATTAGTTTAGAAAATATAAATCTTTTTCCGATTTCTCTGAGGCATCGAACACTGTGTCACGCCCTCCAGCATGTTACACTGGACTACACGTTCTGGTACACGCGTCGGTGAATTTTTTGCCAGTGCAAGTGGTTAAATAAATGCTTGCTCCGACCTTTCAGACATTAACACTTTAACGACCGCTAGCCGATTAATCGACTTTTCGGTTCCAACTGCAAATTACCGGTAGCTGATTAATCGGCTTTTCAGTCAAATTATATTATGACAATTCTAAATGACAATAAAATTACACTGCTTTGAAACCAAAGAATTCTCAACAACACATTCTGTATTTTTCAGTTATAAAGCTTTACAAATAGGCATATACACAATTCCTGCACGATATCTAAAACAGAGTCGGTCGTTAGTAAGTGGCATCTTCAGTCAATAGCAGTCGGTAAAGTGTTAACATTTATAATACAGTGCGTTACGTACTCCCGCACTCCATCCATTTCCGCGAACACAGTACATGAATTGCCTTGCACTCGCTTCAGAGAACGCGCCGTTCTCAACAAGCGACATGATTGGCGATCACGGCAATTCCAATGTTGTCGCCGTCATCGGCGGTGACAAATGAAAGGGAGTAATGAGCGCTTACCTGAGCAGTAACTTGAGAAAGCAGCCGAGACCCCGGCAGGTTGCAACCTCACCGGTGTAAGTGACCGTCATTTCTCACAGCTCTCCGCACTGGACGCCAGGCAACGGCGGACCACGTGCTTGTCAGGCAGCTGATCGTAGCTCGCAAACGTGATTCGATTCGTCAGCAGTGCCAGTAACACCAACAGCACCGCCTACGATCAACAACCGGTCTCATCTCTCTCCCTTCCGAACAAGGATGCGCCGCGCATTCGATCGGCAACCGAACCAACGCGTGGGCGCGCTTCGAGTCACTACGATTTCACTGACAAACGAGATTCAATCGCGTCTTCACTGTTATCCGGATGATGCGAAGAACTTTGCGGAAGCACCGTACCGCAACAGAGTCGCTGACGTTTTTCTTTAAAAGACGCTGCGGAGACAAAACTTCAGATTCCGCACGGTGGGGTCCGGCAATGAGACGTGCAACAGTACGCTTTGATATGGTGCTTCCACGGCAGGCGCGGCACTATCATTAATTCTCATGCACAGTGAGCCAGAGCGGAAAACACACGCGCGTTAACGATCGCTGCACAGCACCTCGTGACGTACACGTGCGATTTGTTAACAGTAAACCGACGCACGTTATCTGGATGATGCGAAGAACTTTGCGGAAGCGCCGTACCGCAACCGAGTCACTGACGTGTTTTCTTTAAAAGACGCTGCGGAGACAAAACTTCAGATTCCGCACGGTGGGGTCCGGCAATGAGTCCTGCAACAGTACGCTTTGATATGGTGCTTCCACGGCAGGCGCGGCACTATCATTAATTCTCGTGCACAGTGAGCCAGAGCGGAAAACACACGCGCGTTAACGATCGCTGCACAGCACCTCGTGACGTACACGTGTGATTTGTTAACAGTAAACCGGCGCACGTTATCTGGATGATGCGAAGAACTTTGCGGAAGCACCGTACCGCAACCGAGTCGCTGACGTGTTTTCTATAAAAGACGCTGCGGAGACAAAACTTCAGATTCCGCACGGTGGGGTCCGGCAATGAGTCCTGCAACAGTACGCTTTGATATGGTGCTTCCACGGCAGGCGCGGCACTATCATTAATTCTCAAGCACAGTGAGCCAGAGCGGAAAACACACGCGCGTTAACGATCGCTGCACAGCACCTTGTGACGTACACGTGCGATTTGTTAACAGTAAACCGGCGCACGTTATCCGGATGATGCGAAGAACTTTGCGGAAGCGCCGTACCGCAACCGAGTCGCTGACGTGTTTCCTATAAAAGACGCAGCGGAGACAAAACTTCAGATTCCGCACGGTGGGGTCCGGCAATGAGTCGTGCAACAGTACGCTTTGATATGGTGCTTCCACGGCAGGCGCGGCACTATCATTAATTCTCAGGCACAGTGAGCCAGAGCGGAAAACACACGCGCGTTAACGATCGCTGCACAGCACCTCGTGACGTACACGTGCGATTTGTTAACAGTAAACCGGCGCACGTTCAAGGATGAACACGATCACTGATGCCGGAACCGTCACGATCGTCGATCTCGATCACATCTGCTTGAGCTCGGCAGAGGAGAGTAGAATTCAGCGAACGCAGAGTCATTTCTTGCTGATCGCCCTCGATCGAAGTGCAGTGGGTGTGGACGTTAATCGGCCGCGGATTCGTCGTCTTCCTTGCTTCCGCTTGTCTCTCTGCCGTGCACGATAAGGCAGACAAACGAGATGGTTGCGAAGGTCGTCAGTCATCGACGATGTACGAACCGTATGATCTGCCACGATTATATAATGTATACCGTTGCCGGGCGAGGCACGTGAAACGCATGCGACGAACGACTGAATATTGACACGGGCGAGACGACTTCCTCGATTACAGACGTTCCACGCAACGTAGAGACGTGTCTTCTAGGCGCAGTTGGAGAATCAAGTTTCCTTTGCTGTCGGCGCCTCGTTACTCTCATTCCCTTATTGACGGACGGCGCGTATACTTTCCGACCCCTCAGATCAATCTGTGCGGCACTTATCTTCGAGAAAAATAGTGGTCGGCGCCCTCGTTTGACTCCGGGTCGGATTTGGTTTTTCCTTCACGTTCGAGAGTGGCTAAAGTGGAGTTTATGTGCTCGGTTTCGATGATAATTGATATCACTGTACTGACTCGTTTGCTGGCTGGATGCTGGGTATGATTATTGTGCTAATTTATACTAGTTTATTTGTATCGCCGGGGGCTGCTTCTGCCGAGGCTGGCTTGTAGCGTCAACGAAGCTTTGTGTGAATTATGACTTGTTCCACGTTTCTCGGAATTTCGTCGCTTCGCGCAATTTCTCCGGTTATGTAACCTGGTATCCGAGGCGCGCTTAAGTAAGAGACGTGCAAAACGGTAGAGTAATTATCTGGTGGAAATAATTTTGCGATTCACTTTATCGTGACAGGCAACGTGCGTGACGTTGTTGAATTCTTTGATCGGCGAGCGCAGGACGTATGTTTTCTCTGTGCACAGCCGTTGCTAAAGGCTGGTTAAATTTCGCGCCTACTAAATTTACGATCGCCTCTTATCTACGTATTCTGTCAAAACATTAGTTTGCCTTCGGGGGTTTCGTCCGAAACGAATCCTTCGCCACATAAGTTTGCATCTGCTGAGATCAGCGTTTACTTTGGCTTCCAATGTGATCAACTATCTAATTCGTGGCACTGACCGATAAATGCACTAGATGCGATAGCAATGCACGTGTGCTGCACAGCAGACATCTTAACTATTTGTTATAGAACAACTTTGGCACCGACAACGATGACATTAATGCCAAATCGTTAAGAGCTATATTTCTTCCGAAACTCGTAATCCGCACTCGTTACTTTCTTACGTAAGCACAGTCGCGTTGCAAGTCCTCTTCGTCATCAGAGCATATTTTGCGTTTGCGTCATTGCTTCCCATATATAAGCAGGATAGACTTTTTGTGCCACACATCGATTTACGCGTGACCGATTCACTTAACGCGCTGCATGTGCACATCTTTACAACTCATCGTGCCACGTCGTCGGATGGTCATTTGATAGTTTGGCACACTATGCACCTCAATCCGGTCACAGAAGACCGGAACGCGTGCATCTATCTGCACCCTTGTTCGCTGTCGATTAGTTAAACTGGCACTTTGACACGACGGAACCTTTCGAAATGTGTGCCAACGTGTTCCCAGAACAATTGCCTTTCTGAGGACACTTAATCCTCAATTTTCCCGGATTGTCCCAACCGTGACGTAACGATCCGCAGGCCTGGGCCTTACTCAGCTGTCCTCTGATTCTCTTCCTACCCTGGCGTACCTAGGACACAAACGTCTCCTTATGAATTGGTCCAGTTGTAATCAACCTCAGCGATTTACTATTTTAACAAATCAGCACTAAGATTGACTTTATGATATCATACATTTAAGGCTTTCGCGGCAATGACTGTACGGATTGTTGGCTCCCGGATAGTTGCCGCTTCTTTTTTCAGCAGATTACCGACGATTCCCGGGCGCTATAGACTGCATCATCAAGACATGGTTCCTCCAATGTTTCGGATTCTCCGAAATACTTCGGGCCATGCACACAGTAACGTCTGCGAATCGTCGGCAATCAGCTGAAAAAAAAAACGCAGCAACCCTCCGAAAGCCAACAATTTATATTCCTCTCATACAGTTGCCCTCAAGCACGCTGGTGCACAGAGCAGCGGATCGATGCGTTGAATTTTGAATGAGCGAGGTGTGGCTTCTTCGAAAAAATGGCGACTACTTGAACGCAGTGCGGAAGTGCAATGTTGCGAAAGTCGAGTGCGCGCGGATGTGTGCTTTTCTAAAGCGACAGGTTCACGATCATTCGATCGGTTAGGGGTAATTTTACGTTGGATGGAAGTGACGGCACGCAACTGTCGCACGCGAGGCGACGGGAGCTTCACGGATTCGCACTTGCACCCGAACGATGTGGGTGTATCGGACATCAAGGGCAGCGTGTAATTTAGTTCTCGGAAAGACGATCGTTACCTGCCAGCAAACGGGAATCTTTCTTTGCCAGTATGAGGTAACACTTGTTTTTACCAATTAACGTTATTACATTTTGATGAATAAGGTTTAATAAAAGCGAAGATTAATAATTATTAATACTATTAAATTAAGGAAGAATAACGTTGTTAACCGTCATAAACGATTAATCGGTAAATTCCATATAAACCAAATTCACGATTGTTATAAAACTGTGGATGAGGTTCAACCGTTGTTTCGTTAATTTCCGTATTAGCTAAAATGAAGCTATTTTCAATAAATACTTTGATATTTACGTTATACATACCGTCGTTTCGTTAATTTCCGTATTAACAAAAATGAAGCTATTTTCAATAAATACTTTGGTATTTACGTTATACATTGTGGTTTATAACTGCTTGCAATCAGAGATTCACAGTTCGAAAATCGTCAGAGTGAAACGACTTTGAACCCGAAGCTACTAAATATTTATTTGGTCACCGTAGAAGATGAGGCAAGGCATTTCGCGAATAAATATTCATTTAGCTGACATACCGGTTTTGATACCAGCGCGCTTACACCCTAAACAAAAGGTTCGCAAGAAAAACTTTAGTAGGTTTACCGCGAGGGTGCCGTCACGAACGATCCACTGTGCTGCACGCGCTTAATCGATATCGATAATGAGTCGCGAGTCGTTGCACCGTTTAGCCTCGTTTCGCGGCCTCGCAGATTGTTATCATCAGCGCGTGACCTTTTATCATTCACACGACGTTTTGCCTCTGCACCTTTCATTAACAGAAACTGTAAGCGTTTACTGTCTTCTCGCTGTCGCGGTCCTCCACTTTTATTTCTCGTATGCCTCTTTATTCTCTACCCTCACTTGTTCTCATTCATTCGCTTCATCAGTGACCTAGCCATGCGGCACACTTACACACATATGAATATAGAACCGTACCAACGACGCAAATGTTTAGCTACATACACGCGGTCGGTCGATCAAACTGACAATGGTATGACATCACACACTTATGTATATCACAACTAATCGTTGAGAACGTCGACCGTCTACACGCGCTATTTACAGCCGCGCCGGTGTCACTATATGTGTACAAACAAATCGTCCGGTAAATACTATCGGACGGGCAATCAACGAAGCTCTGATAATCGCGCGATAAACTCGTGCGCCTGCGATTATATTTGTGCCAACGGTAACGTCGTCAGTAGATTCCTCGCGCCCGCGTCGTTTCGTTGACGAACGATCATCGTTTCACCACTTTCTCTACCCCGCCATCGCACGTAGAGGTTATTACCACGTGCCTGCGGCAAATTGCAGTCCTTGTTGCACCGCGTCACCTTGCACCCTGGCAAACAATATGCGCCCGCCAACCCCACTGGTCCCAATCGATCTGCAAGCGCACTTGTTACTTCGTTCTTTCCGACCCGCGCGAATATTGTCGTCATGTGACGCGGGGGATTTTCGTCTGACTCGGAGCAGCTGAGGTCCATGGCCTCACGATGGTGAACGAACCACGTGCGCTTGCATAGTCCCGCGCGAAGGGCACCAGATGCAGCGTGCGGCCGGAGAAAGTCTTTGTCATCAATGAACGCCTGTGCTGGACTCAGCCTGACTGCCGCTGTTCGTGTAAAATCGAAACGAGCACACCGAACGTGTTGCCTGCTCCATCCGATCATGACATTACTGCCATGTAAACATTATTTCCCGAAAAAGCACTGCGCAATTAAGACGAGCCCAGAACCTCATACACAAGACATGTTCCAACCGTGGCGCGTTTGTCTTGGAGACCAAAGCCGCAAATTTGCCGAATACCTGTCTTACGAACGAACAAGTACACGCCTGATGCAACGCATCCTGTCAACACCCCGAAACTGGCACCGCAAACTATTCATCACCACCCCTTCCATCACTCTGACGCTTTTCGACCCAATTCAACGAACCCGCCGCCCAGCACACAAAGGACCCTCGCGTTGCCAACGGTTCGCACCGCTTAGGTATAAACCTCGAGCCGTATGGTGCCCTGCCGAGTGCATTCTACCGACGAACCTGGCATGACAAAGGCACACGAACCTGCGACCGAACAAAATTCGTCCGCCGTCTGCGTTTCGGAGCAGAATCCAATGACAGCCCTTATCCTTGCAGGCAAGTCTCTTCCAGCGCACGGCTGGCACTGCCAGCCGGACTCCTTCGCGGACGTTTAGCAAACTATGGCACGGGCGTTTGACACACGGTGCCCAAACGCCGACGGAGACGGTGAACGGGTAAAGAAAGCGCGCACGCGCGCGTGCACACCACAAACGTCCCACGCCCGTTTCCTCGGCCGAACGAATACCGAACGGCGACTGACGACTGAGCAGAACTCGCCGTCGCAGCACGCCAAAACCATACCCTCCACTACCCCGCCGTTAACCTTTCGGTCCATCCCTACCAGTGCCTGATTCCGCATGATGCAGTGGTGCTCAATGACGGCATGCTCGGTATACGCCATTCAAATGCTGGCAGCCGATCGCACAAATTTCGTTTTGACTTTATTCCGGTGCTAATCACGGACGTGCGGCTGTTGATGAAGACGCGAATTGCCGATCGGATAGTCCGGTGCGGCTGACGGTCGAATGACGCGACCGCGAAGTTGCGGGACTCCGGCAGTTCGGGACGGTCGGAATTTTCAAACTGCAAGACTGCCGGATCGAAGTGAGATGCGGCTTGATTGCACGGTGTTTCTAGTTTTTGGTTATGGCGCAGGTTGATAGTGCGATAATGTGAACGGTGTGATTTCATGTGGTACGACGCGGCAGAACATTAACGATGAATTCTTGAATAAAACAAGGTTTAACGGATTCTGACTGTATTTGTATTGGATTACATAGTTTCGTGCAATAGTTCGGGGTTTGAGAGAAATGCCACTGAGAGTGGGATAGTGTGACAAGAAAATTAGTGGTGACGAGATAATCGTCCGCTGACAATTCTGTCATCTGTTCTGCTGTTAATTCGGTGTTCAAATTAGAATGTGATAGGCGTGACGTAGAAATTAATGTTACAGTGACAGAAGAATACATTCTTTAATAGTTTTAGATCCGAACCATCGTGATCTATTATCGCGCGATGGTTTGAAGTGTTACTTCTCGAATGTTGTCGCATTCATCGGAATCGCGATAGCGATCCAAATCGGAGAATCAAAGGAATACGTGGAAAGGCGTGCGAATAGAAGGGTTCACAAAGAGACAAACAAGGGAATATAGGAACACGGTCAGAACTTTATATCTCTTTATATCTCAATACTCTGTTCGCTCCGCATTATCATGTATACACGCAGCGCACTAAATCTCCCCGTTTATCAAAATACTATAGACAGCGCGTGCAGCGTGACATCGTTAACATTCAATATACATTAATTAAATCTGTTAAATCTCTATATAGATATCTCTCACATAGTTCTCTGAAATTACAATAGTAATAACACCATAGCGGATATAACAAAGCACGTGTATAACACTGCGTCATAGAATTTATACATACGTGTAGCCGTTTCGGAACAATATACACCTTTGCACTTTTTACAGTATGTCTGTACATGTATGTATATATTTATATGTATATGTATATATATATATTTATAGACGTGTATTTACATCCAACGGTAACAGACATTTACCGCGCGGTACACGAATCCTTGCTCCCAACCCACGTTTTCAAACAGCACGAATCTCGTGCGATACTTCTTCGCGTCTTCCGCTCGCGTACATTCAACACCCGTTCCGACAATCAACACTGACGATTCGACTATTAACAGTCTTGGTCCCTAAAAGTCACAGCCATTAAATGCAAAGAACGACAGTCTGGGATTTAAGGCCACTCGATTAAATTAAGCGCGATAACTACAGCGGTTGTCGTTGACAATAATAACGCGAGGCCGGGCTCTAGGTAAGGACGATTCCTTCGAGGACAACGATGATAACTGGCGACCCGCTCCGTTCGCCGCTCGGGGCAGAAACTCCGCGTTCCGACTTGGGTAAACTCAGTATTGATTGAAACGCAAACACCGAGACTGTTCGACACTTAGGAACGACAAAGAGAACACTAGGCAGAGACGTTCGCGAGAGCGTAATATGATGACTATCCGCGTCCTCGCTCTGGCAGTTTCTATGGCGTAAACGCAGCTAACAGTCTTCGCTCTGATATCCTGGCTCACTGAAGTGCATCATGCGACGATAGTCGTGAGCGCCTCGTTTTTTCGCCCACAGCTTCCAGGCCTAAAACAAGCAGAGGCGAGGGTTTACGGTGGATCGTCGATATTGGTGTACGATTCGTACAGTTACGGAATGCATGCGAGGGCACAGAAGTTTAGAGCGGAACTGAAGACAAAAGATTATTGTCAACTAAACAGCGGTCCATCTCATTCTGTTTGAGTGGTAGGCAGCATTCTCTTTCGTACCGCGAACTCTTCGTATGTTTCGGAGTCGTATGCGAAATATGAGAGAAAGAGGGCCCGTGTGCAGTGTAGGGGATAGCAGTGGTGGTAGTCGTCGTAGAAACTGCTGAATATACTTTGATGTGACCTACAGTGGCGTTTCCAAAGCACGGCTAAATAAAGTCAGATCTTGAAATAAATTTCCGTACTCTTCATTTTGATATGAGACTTATAGTATAGTAGTGTATTATATACTTGTGTACGCTATCCATTCCTCAGCTTATGTGAGAATGCACTATATGTATTAAACAGAATTAAGATAAATAATATATTCGCGTTCTGATTGCGTTTTTGTCAGAAGACTGGAGTGAAAGATTTTGCAGATACCAAGTTGGTCCATTGCAAAAAATTGCGCGTGAACATTGAATTCATAATAAAGCGGGACTTTGTACGGGCTAGTAACCGTGCCGATGAAAACCATTAAAAAGAAGCGTTAGCTAAACTTAACGGAAAAACGTATGGTGAACGATATATATATAATATATACATTTATGTATGTACACATATATAAACAGAGATTTATATCTCATGCCATAACGCCACACTTACTATCGTTTTCGTAATTCAGTAAGCGTCCATTGCAAATGTGTTATTACATTAGTCTCAGAATTTCAACCTACGATTTGATTTAACAAATATCATTGTAGTTTCTTTATTCTACGGTCACCTTATAAGTATTTTCATTTCCATGAAAGTTTATAACGTGCCTTTATACTTTACCCTCTCTTTAAGTATGAAGCTGTAATCTCTTATGAAGGATACTTGCAAAGCGTATTATTACCTAATCGTTGCATGTTGCGTAGACCGAGACCACCCTGCGATGAAACTAGCTTGACCTCTCTCACCGATTCGTTGCCGACGACTTTGTCTTCCACCTCTTGAAGACACTTCTACCATGACAGTTTGTAGCATGTCCGGTGCGATGGTGGCTCTTATTGTCTTATATAGTAACCTACAACCACGAAGCATTTAAAATTTACGGTTACTGCCAAGCGTTCCTCAAACTTTGAAACCATTAAACATACCTAGGTAATACGGCCAATACAGACGAAAGTGTTACAGTCAGCCAATAAGTATGGGATGCAACGACTCTTTCCATTACCCAAAACGAGCCGGGCAATCCCATGCAGTTCACACAAACGGCGTTGTAGAATAAGCAGAATCCAAAGAATACGCCTAATGATCCCATTAAAGCGCCGATGTGAATTATAGTCTAAAATCAAAAAACATCCTCAAACCGGCGTCCTCGTGCATTGAAATTCACTGACAATACGAAAGGATATACAAACCCAAGATTTAGTTTCTATGGCAGCATAGAGTAACATCACAATTATACAGGACGTCGTAATCGTCGTCCCAAATTCCCACATGCCAACGACCGAGTCGTAATAGGCCTAGAAAACAATACGATAATTGTACATCTTAATACATTGCGTTCTCGCGTCAATCAAAGCGAACTGAATAACTGAGCGGCAAAATCAGGAGGTCCTTACACCGAATGCAACAAAAAATATGACAAGG
The DNA here is from genome assembly GCA_033815515.1 of Cryptocheilus praepositus. Taxonomy (NCBI): domain Eukaryota; kingdom Metazoa; phylum Arthropoda; class Insecta; order Hymenoptera; family Pompilidae; genus Cryptocheilus; species Cryptocheilus praepositus. Next base: position 15,733,121 of record JAWWQZ010000035.1, on the reverse strand, counting down.
CTTTGGTACAGTGCATCGGCCATCGTGATCCAAAACGAATACGACTGATATACGAGACTGAGACGTCCTCTTTTGTAAAGCGGAGGTGTTGAAAGGAGGATCCCAGCCGGTGCTACTCGATCGTAGACGCCCATTATCAACGGTGGCAATGACGTGAATACTAAGTTGTACAGCATCAAGTAAATCTGGTCAATCATCACTGCACCAGAGAACCCGCAGTATATCTGTGTAAAGAAATCGCAGGGCAATTGTAGCTGGTACTGATTCAAAGCTAAAGAAACTGAAATCCGTCAAGCGGTATTAGCGTGACAACAGAGTCTGCACAATACCTGATACCAAAAAATGAGGTAGACGAAGGTAGCGTTCTTGTAAAAGAAGTAGAGGATCATTCTCGCCAGTCGGTCGTAGCACCAATGACCGTGCAGAAGGAGGAGTCTGTTGAGCATTGAAAATCGGGATATGGCAAAGTCGGCGGCCATTACCGCTTGTGTTCCTTCCTGTCCGGTTATACCGACGCCAACGTCGGCAGTTTGTATCATGCTGACATCGTTGGCGCCATCGCCGATAGCTAACGTCCTCATTCCCAGCTGCTCTTTTACAATACGAACTATGTAAGCCTGTACCATAGAAATGGACATAAGTTAATAATAGCGATGGCGACGCGGACTATTAAGAGGACTGCCGATGCTCGCGCAGAAACATCGTCATTCATTTAAATAACACGGTAGAGACACTGGCAGGGTCTAAAAGTTGCGTTGTTCGATAATCCGACAATTCTTTCTCATAATTATGTTGAGCCAATACGTTCCATTTTTAATTAACACGTTGACTGCCAAGCGTATTTTGCTACGTTAGAACCGCGATGCGAGGAAATATTGCAGCCTATGATTAAATCATGCCAAATGACGGTAAAGCAGAGTTATTAGAAGCCAAAATATTGACGTATCGTTCCAATATCAATTGCTTTTACAAGATTGCAAATAGGCTTCATTACGAATTTTTTGCATTTTTAGTAAAATCTTTTGCTCCGGTCACCACGTATTTTGCTACGTTAGAACCGCGATACGATGAAATACTGCAGAATATAATTAAATTGTGCAAAATAAAGGTAACGCAGAGTTGTTAGCAGCAAAAGTATTAAAGCACCGTTTCAGTATCAATTGCTTTTACAAGCTTGCAAATAGGCATCATTGCGAATTTTTTGCATTTTTAATCAAATCTTCTGCGCCGGTCACCAGTGACCACCATGACAGTCAACGTGTTAAAAAAATTCGTGCGTTCTCGCATCGTCGGGTCGCACTCTGCGATAACCCGCGAATCTGCGAATACGCTGATTTTACCGAATTCGCAGAAAGGCAGGCGAGTGCGGAGCTTAAAAGGACTAATGGCGCCATTTTTATAGGCAATTACCTTTTGTAGTGGCGTCGCGCGACAAGCTAACACGCTGGAACAAGTCCTCGTGAGTTCTAGGAAAGGGCCAGTCAGTCCTGATCGTGGATCAAGAATGACAGTTAGCGTTTTTCCGTCCACGACCAGTGCCCGCTGCCTCGGCCAGGGACTGCCTATCCTATGCGCGTCCCTCTCCACGATGTCATGACTGACCATCGTGATATCTCGGCTGCCATCGATGCGTTGTGGCGCGTTGTTAAGCGCATCCTTACGCGCCGACTCCAGGTATCCGTGAATTAGCGTTTCCGCCACTGTCTTCGAACGTGCCTGCAGCCGCAACAGTTGCATGGCAGGTGAAAAAAGACGCGCCGAGTACGCGACGTTGACCGCAGTTTCCGGTTTGTCCCCTGCAAATGACACGAGCCAGTTAGGTATTATTACATTTACGCGGACGGAGCACCGAGACACGTTTTAACCCTTTGAGTGCTGAGTATTTCCGGCCGAAGCATTCGCTGAGGACGAAATACTGTTCACTAGAGTGAACTTTATTGATTGATTGCGTGAAACGCAACAAAAATCTAATGGTAATTTTTCATTTACGCCAAATTAAATATTGCAAGAAAATGATTTGACAAAGAACGCATCTGCATTCATATCACATATTGATAATTGTGGCTGCAGTAAATAAGAAATCGAAACGGTTGGAGACGCATATATGCGTCCATAGTCTGCACTGATAGATTTCGGCGGACGCATATATGTGTTCATAGCAGTCGAAGGGTTAATGCCGCACGAACCAAAGAAGAAAGCGTCAATCTCGCGGACTCCTACGGCACAGTCGTAGATTGTTGCAAATTAAATTTCATCCCAGACTCTGCTATTACACGACATACATACGGAACAGTTAGAATCCGCTCCTCTGCAACTTTACTTCTACCGGTACGCATTCTAACACACCTACAGCGCGACAAGTGTATTCCCGGCGAACGAAGCGCGTTTTTCTACCGCACACTAGAGCGTTACCATCCACGTCGGAAGATTATACTTGTGACATCGTTGCAAGAAAACGGAATTCGCAGATCACTTGACCCTTTGTCCGCCTCCCCGGACGGGGACCGGTTTAAACGCATGTCACTCCGATTAGAACGCATGGACGCATCGAATTGGCCCATTTATCCGTTCGAATGCGAAGGATCGAGTTCGTTCGGCACGGTATTAGTGCGTACCTGTTAGTACCCAGACGACGATTCCCGCAGCGACGAGAGAGGCCATTGTCTCCGGTACTCCATTTTGAAGCTTATCCTCTATGCCGGTTGCGCCGAGTAGCGTTAAATGAGACTCGAGGCTCGCATAGGAATCGCGAATTCGCCGTTCTCGGTTCTCTGTAGCCAGCTCGGCCTCGATGTGCCTCTGCTTCCAGGTCTCATACTCCTGCACCGTTAAGGACTTTCTGGCCATCACGAGCGTTCGAAGTCCCTGGCGAGCGTAAGAGTACAGCTGTTGGCTGATCTTGGCCGTGGCCATTGAGTCCTCGTCGTTCGATGTCAGTGCGGCCAGCACGGTCGTGTCGGCGCCTTTGCTGTACAGAATTATCTCGCCGGTGTGCGGATGTCGTACCAGGATCGACATACATTTTCTGCTGGAGTCGAACGGCAGCACCTGCAATTTGTCGGGACAACTGGTTGCTGACGGATCTCTTTGCGACTCTAGGAAAGCGCGCGGACGCACTTTAACTTTCTCTCCGGAGGCGGGTTGGGTCAATGTTTCCGAAGAAACGATGTTTCGCGCGGTGGGAAGGTCGTTGTGGGAGTATATGTGGCGTAGAAAATTGTGACGCGACATTTCGGGATTGTTGGTAAAGGGACGTTGACGTTTAACGCGTTGAGTGCCATTTTTAAGGAAATCCCAGTCAGACCACGCAAGCTGCTTAGAATCGTTCGTATTGTGGTACAGCAATGCACTACTAACAGATTGAAATTTGCTCGATACAGGTATGTACATATATTAGGGCAATTCTTTCTTATCGTAGTAAAAGATGTTTACGTAGAGAATGAAATGCTTATGGGCATTCATTCAACACGTTATGTGCCAAGTCTGTTTTGTCTTGTTTATTGTTTGGCCCGAGTTTTCATTGAAATCGGTTTGCCGGGGTTCTGCTTAGACAAAGTAATACATTTTATGACAAAGTAAAAAATGACGTTTTTATGTTTACCGTGTTTCAATAAAGTCCATTAAAATTTTTTGATAAGAAATACGAAAATGCATTAGTAATACAATCATGTAATAAATACAAATAACATAAATTTTAAATAAATTTTCAGTAATTACTTAAAACAATGTAAATTTTTTGGTTTTATATCATATCTTCGGAAAGTTCAGTGTCAGTCACCGATGACTGACATGGCACTCAACGTGTTAATAACCCGCGATAATACTCGGGTACGGTACGTAAACTCTTGGCCTTTAAACGAGTAATACGTACCTGTAGAATTTCATATGCGACTGTGGTCTTGTCTGGCAGCGAAATGGTCGCGCTTCGCGGCGTGCGCTTTAGCAGTTTCACATCGTACGCACGTGCAGCGTTTACGAGTGCTAATTCATCCGGACTTTCTGCCTCATATATCGCCGGCGTGGCTGGAAACTCTTCGGACTTTCCGTTCGGGTCGACGATGGGACTTAATGGACTCCGTCTTTTCGGTGCACCGTTCGGGGAGTGTCTCCTCAATAGACCCATCCCAAGACTGGGAATCGATGCGACATTCAATAATCTTGGCCTGTGAAGCATACCAATGTATGTTAAAACCCATAATTCTTCACAGACTGGATTCTGGCGAAATATGATGAAGAGACTAGAACGGTTAAATTGAAAATCAAGAATGCAAATTAATGATCTCACTGCATTAAACACCTTTTCTGGTCACGATTCTTATGCAAATGTCCGATACGGTCGGAGTACGTAGAGAACTTTAAACGTACATCGAAATGTGTCAGTAAGTGACAATAACATACTGCGGCATAATTAAGCAATTGATTATTTCAGAGTTATTAAGCCTGCACCTCGCTGAGCTATTCTTCGTGCCTACCTAAGAACGGTACAACGATTTTAAAACCGCTCCCACATGCCTCTATACATACAGAATATGATACATTTAACGTCTCGTCCCAATTACGAGAAATATCGATTTAATCAGTTAAAAGCATTGAAAATTTATCGCGCGGAGTGTTAACAAGGCGGCAGCGCCCAGAGAAAATATTGACCGTTACGCCATCGCTACAAGATTGTCCACGTATGCCAGCAGGTGCAGACGTACAACGTGAACATATATTAACCAATTACTCGTGCAATCAGATCGTAAAAGTGCCCCGACAAAAAACGTTCACCACCCCTCGCCACTCTCATTACTACCATCCACGATTGAATCGTCGCGTGCCGAGGGTGCGGCCACAATATTGTTTATGCGATAACGCGAACATGCTGCTTACCGCGCAATTTTTGGTTGCAGCTTTGGCGTGTCGTTGAGCGCAGTGACCGTATCGGCGATCGAGGACACTGACGAAGAACTTTCAGCCCCGATCTCTGGCGGGGGCGTAGGTGCAGTCACACGAGGTACCGAAGGTGTCGAGGAAGGCGTCACGCTCTCCGATTCAGCCATTCTGCCGTATCTGCGACATCAAAGAAGCATCGTTAGGCGGCTAGAGACTCTCACAGGTAATTACACGCCAACAGTGCTAGTTCTATGAACATGCGATCACCCGGTGTGCCGTTCGACGGAGTATACCCGCTCGGTAATCAATGCTAGGAACTGCTCCAACGACTGTCATCTGACTAATTCGTAATGGCGCGTACGGTAGTGAGTCTCTCGTTAGCAGTCGAGCGAATAATAGTACCGAAGTGGCACGTTCATTATCTAGGGCTGGACTTTCCGGATTTAGTTAAGCTATAGCGCCCGTTGGGCATTTTTATTATGTGAGCGGCAGAAAGGCCAAACGCGGCAGGCCTTGCGCTTTGTTTATTTTATGCGATTTCGTTAGATGCGCGAAGTTACGGGAATAAGAAACGGCTGACAGTTTAGATGAAGGGAAATTATAAAGTACAGTACATTCAATTCTTTTGCATTAGCTCTTGTTCTCTCAAAGTGTCTTACTCGATGTTCCTGGGTTCACGTAAAAGTCACTGCTGGGATTATGGTGTCTTCTTTTAGGAGAGTTCACGGCTTGACAGGTCATAGTGCAATGCCACTTTTTTGTTTGCATTATTTTAAGTAAAAAATTGCCATGACGGATTGATAAGATTTTTCCAATTAAAATGAGACCGAATAGGGTATAATTTGTACCATATTTATTTGTTTGAAACTTATTGCAAAGTAAGTTATTGAAGATCTACTCAGAAACACACACGGACCGAATCATATTGCGTTTCGTCAAATTTTTATCACAATCATGGAAATAATCCGTTATAAATATTGTTTAAGGCGAATAATAAGGCGAATTGAGAATCCCGGTAAAAAGTGCCTCTGTTCCCAAACATTGAGTGGCGTGTTATTTTCAAGTTTATTACTAATCGTAGATAATGTGAAAGAAGCCCTTTCTTGATTGAAATACGAAATCGATTGAAAAGTTTTATTGGAACGTCTGTACATATTTCGGGAAATTCAGTGCCCCATCATTAGCACCTAATTTAGTCCTGACGAGACGGCCCTGGATACCTCAAAACATGTAGAAAAGTCCCAATAACAATTCTCAATCGATTGCTCATTTCAAGCAAAAAAGAGCTTTTCTCTCATTATCCATTGTTCCCAAACTGTCGCAATTCGATTCCAACTAGAGGGGCAATGTGAGAGATTTTACTGCAAGTAGCGTAAGAATGGCACAAACCTTGTATGTCCGGTGCCGTTTTTTTGCGGCTCCTCGATGACGCCGCTCGAGTTCATTGTGTCATAGTGCGGATGGCAATTGACGACGACCGTGTTGCACATCGCCAGCACGACTAGGAATTCCTGAAGTCGATGCCTGAACGTGCCGATGAGCAGGTCCTCCTTTAGTCGAGGACAGGGGACGGGATTCTCGCCGTCACCGGCATGCGCGTAATCCTGTCCACCGACGGCACATCGTCTGAACAACATTTTGTTTTCCGTGAGAGTGCCGGTCTTGTCGGAAAATATGTACTGCACCTATATCGATCGTACAAGTCGTCACTCAATTTGCCAATGATAGCTTTGATCGTGAGTCTGCGATTTTGGAATAGAAACGCATCGTGGTCCGCGCGTCGTACAATCAGCCGGATGCAGTAGAAGGTCAAAGGCGCGCGATGTTCTCGGAAAGTTTCGAAGTTCGACTGAACAAGACGTATCGAGATTTTCCGAGAGAACAGGAGAGCAATTGCTATCCGATTATACGGAGGCGCGCACGTTTTGCGAAAGTAGCAAAGTGAGAATGATTGATGGAACGGACACTTGTATAGACCTGTATAGATGAATATGACATGCAGTAGGATGTACGCTAGTCTAATTCGTTCGGCGGTTCCGCGCGCACGTTGTACTTTGAATGCGATCAGAGCGGAAAAACATTACGCTAGCGTGACCTGGTATTTTCTGCGTCTACGAGAAATGTAACAGAGACAGTACTCGTGCAGTCTACCCAAAGACATCACGGCGGCAGCTCATTCGACACAAGACTCCCGTTATCTAGGCTGAAAATCAAATTGTATGGCACAACGATACACAGACAGTACTCGCAGGTTCGCAAAGATGCCAGGGAAAGGAGGCCGCAGGTTCGCATGGTGTAGCAACGGACGCCAACCACGGGACCCTCGACCAAGGGATTGCTACTTATGAGCGAACTTCCACATAACGACAGTGATTAGTGACTACCCGAACATTTACAAACGCCGTCTACGATTACGCTTCGTCGCGTGAACACGAACTGGTACAACCTGCGGCAGTAATAAAAAATCCCAATGTCACTCGATACTCTTTGCGCCTGATAACTTTCGCGGGCACGCATTTGAACGAAGACGCATAGACGCGACTTCGGAGGTTCGCTCCTGAACGAAGCTGGAAAAGGCCGAGTCGCAGGGCCCAGTGACAAGAGATAAACCGTCGGACCACGATGTGTCGCCGCACGCGTGTAATACGTACAACATCGAGGGCTCACCTGACCCAGTTCCTCCGTGATATTGAGCGCACGACATTCGGCCCTACGCCCTGTCTCAGCGTCGTACAGGGCATTGTCCTGGCCGATGTGATATACCTGACCCACCTTTGCCATCTCGATCGTCACGTACATGCTCAGCGGTATCATCACTTGCAGAATTATGACGTGTGTCCAGAACGTCAGCATCGCCTCGTAGTTCGGCTCCGTCAGTACGGGAAGGAAAGGAATAAAGGTTGCACCTGCGAAGGACGCCAGCCAGATACGGCAACCCATGGCACCGATTACGCACAGCACGAGAAGTATCACCACGCACCAGATTACGTCTATGTTCATCTGCCTCTCCAGTCGCGAACGCTGCAAGCAGAGGATTTTTCGAAGACTTCAGCATTTGCCGGGAAGGTAAGTGTATTTGTTGGGTCAAACGGCTGGACAGAATTGGTGATGGGACTAACGATGGGTTGGATGTTAGGGTGTGACTTCTGTCGGTTGACGAGTGTTGAAGTTGTTAAAAATTAGGCGCCTATATAGTGTGTCTGAGGGAGTTCGTGACAAACGTTAATAACGGATTCTATGTCTGCGGGTAAGAAAGAAATGTTATATGAAAGTCGGCAAATGGAGTTTTAGTACGAAATTGTGGTAAAATTGTAAAATCGCCGGATTCTTGCGTTCATAGTGTAGTTCGCGTATGCGGATGTAAGAGAGGTAACACCGCTTTTTACGATTGTTATTAATTTATACAATTGCATCATTGATTCGTTATAGCAGGGTATTACGCGTGGCCGTTTCAATTGCGTAAAGTTTTTCCTTTAATGTTTCCTGCAAATATATATCTGAAGGCGCGAGGTCGGGTGATCGAGATAGCCAAGCAACAGTTTCCTGTCGTCTAGTCCATCTTTGAGGATAATATTCATTTGCACAAATTTTTCATGAATCTCGCAGGAGAATTAGGCGATTTTACAATTTCTATTATAACTTTGTAATATAGTCTTCCTCGTCAATTTTCACGTAACATTACTTTCTTATTTTTACACGTAGAATACGCGGGCGATTTTTCTATTAGATTCTCGAAAATGCATCCACACGCCATGAAACATGTAGAGAAACTGGAAAAATCAATCTGTCGACCGAAAGAAGCGTACTCTACTTACATAGAGCACCTACTCTACTGAACTTAATTGCCGCGACGATATTAAAAGCTGTATCGACAAGTGGCAATTTTTCGGTCGACCTGCCACCGACACGTTTAACTTTCCTCAGTCCATTTAGTTGTCTCACGTGACCGTTGAAAATTGCCTCGTAATAATCGTGCTAAATTGTTTCGTTGCATGCGTGTTCGCAAGGTCAACGAAATGGACGGAATCACGGTTCTTTCATAATTGAAACATTACCCTTGCACTAAATTATACGGCGGAGGCCTGGTGTCCGATTTCGAAAGTTCGAGTGAGCGTTATCATACTGCCAGCGCGCCTGTAATTATGGACCTAACTCAGTGACGAACATGAATAAACCAGATCTCATCCGGCGCACTGCCCCAGACCATGGTGTCGTGTATATGAGCGACACGCAGGTCCACAGGCTGGAAACTGTGGATTCCGTTCTGACCGTTTAATTCAAGTCGCACGCCATACTCGATTATTCCGTTTATAGGCAGCGAGAGTAGGCTATGAATGCATAATGTGCGTCAAAATCAATCGCCATGCACTCTGGTGCATATGACCGTGGACAGTTTATAACGATATAGTGCCAGATTATACCGCCGCCCGTTTCACTCTTGCTACCAGATGCCACGCGTTTTATTCACTGCACCGTTCTTGTCGGAACTTCATTTTAACGTAACGCGGATTTGAAATTGTTCAAAAAAATAGATGTGTGACAGATCGACGGACCTACTGTTGTGTTTTTTTACGGGTGCGCGATTCTGTTGACGGGTTCAAACCAATATGACTACGTAGTATGATTCACGTACGTTGACAGTGTTTAAGCCTTCATTTCATTATGTAGCAAATTTGCTATGAACCACATTTTCAAGTGTTGCAGTTTAGCATTTGAGACGTTATTTTTTTATGTTGTATCACATTATCTATGTGCTACATGAAAACATGTGCACATTATCTGCTGCTACTATTGAACTTAACTATTCAGCGACTGATAATGCTAAAATGCAAAAAATCGCGTCGACACTTGTAATTTGTCAATTGATACACTCAGCACATTACCACCGGTTTTTCATATTGTGTCTTTATGTGGGGATAAAAGGTTTACATTTGGACAAAAAAGTATTGGCACATTGTAAAATAAGTGACTCAGCACAGTTTTTAGTGTTCCAGCATATTAATGAAATTATTGAATTCAGTGCTAGCAAATAAGTTGCAACATACACTTATTTCACAAAAGAAAAAAAAAATTTCGTATTGCCCAGAGTGAAAAGTCTCATCTACGATTTTTCTCTTTAAAGATAAAAATGATACAATGAAGGTTTAAGTATCCATATAAGTAACCGTCTGTGGTCAAACGTAAATGTCGATTTTTGAAAGTGTCTTGACCTGGCTCTCTTCGGACGATCGATCCGTGACTAAAGGGAGTTTCACGAGAAATAGATCGATGTCGTTACCTTGTACCTGGGCCCACCGTTATTGAGCATCGCTTTCGTCTCGTGACCGGCATAAACGACTATGCCCTCGATGAAGTCGGTGTTCTTCAGAAGGCATTCCCTGAGTAAAAGATTCTCCGTGGAGACGGGTACTCTGCCACCGTTCGGATGCACGACGGCCCCGTGAAACCTATAAACAGAGTATATTGCCTACGTGTATGTCATATATCGTATACAAAACGCCCGCATCGGAACGTTTACCCCTTTTTAATATCAGACCAAATGGCTGTTGCGTGCAAATTTGAAACGCTGCTTTTATTAGAAGCCTAACACGTACCCTATTTTTTGCACGCCTGTAGGTTGATTTACAGTTTGTTTGTGCATGTCGACACATTCGTTTCGATCTCGTGATTAGATATGTTAGACGCTTAGATTTTTTTGCCGATATACTCATACTGTTTCTAACGTATTGATAAGTATGGAGTTCTGCTTGTTTCTTCACGATCGTCGCAAAAGTAGATTTGCCTCGTTTCGACTTATACAAAATAGAACGTCGCCAAGGAATTTTTCCATGAATCAATTCTATTACGTCTGTCGGCGATCTTCTTGCAAACTTCCGATTGGCTTTTAGGCGATATTGACGTATTGCACGCTATTCCTGCGTTATTATATTAAACAGTTGTGTCACGTCGTCCCGCGATCCCCAGGAACACCGCTTATCTGAGCAAAACTAATCATAGAGGGATTACGGCCCCTCCCCTGTGCAATATAAATCTCGGGAAATAAAAGGAAAAACTTAACGGCGGCCTAAATCCTTTATCGCGTCAGATGTCGTAATAAAAGGTAATGCCGCGCGAAACACCCTCGTCCCTTGCTTCGACAATTACCCGGAGAATAGTACACATAATACCTAACGGGCGAACTGCACTTTACGTTTTTGCCCGTTGGCCAACAATAATATCCCTTTCAAGCCGTCCTCGGCCGGGATCGTGGAGACGCAAATCTCTTCTCTCCTATCCTACTCATCTGTAATTGCGCAAGCGATATAGCTCACTTCGATGTCACGCTAAGATCCTCTCTCCAGACGTTTCTATTTTCGCGAAAGTCTTCTCTGACACTCCACTCTTGAATCTCATCAATTTCTTCGAGCGTTTAGAGATTAGGGGTGTGCGGGTACTCGATATTTCGCGTTCGTGTCGGGATCCCGAGAATTCGTTATGCGCGGATAGTCGAAGGTGGGTCGGGTCGGGATACCAAAAATTTATAATTTCACGCGATGCTTTTCTGCGGGTTTTCCGCTGAACTGAAAAAACGATTAACACTTTATCGACCGCTAGCCGATTAATCGGCGTTTCGGTTCCAACTGTTATTTACCGCGCAGCCGATTAATAGGCTTTTCAGTGATCAACGGTTATATTAGATAAAATAAATATCAAATGATATTATGACAATTCTAAATGACAATAAAATTACACCGCTTTGAAACTAAAGGATTCTCTACAACACAATCAGTATTTTTGAGTTATAGAGCTTTACAAATAGGCAGATACACAACTCCTGCACGATATCCAAAACGGCGTCGGTCGTTAGTGAATGGCATCTTCAGTCAATAGCGGTCCATAAAGTGTTAACATTCACAGTATAATCAAATTTGCACTCATGGGTGCCCGAAAATGACAATGTTCGGGATCTTGACCCGCCTCTCTTCTCACCAATACGCACGTTTGTCAGGTCTCTCTTGCTTCTCACGAATTTCGTTCGATCGTTGCTCCTGTTTCGCGCCGAAACATTAGAGGACGGTCTGCTTACCTGTATATTCTGGTGCTCGGCTGATCGACCTCGACGACCGAGCGAAACTTGGCAGGTTGAAAGGTGTCGCGTAGATCGAGGAAGCCTCTCACCACCTGCCGTTGCTTCAGATTCGTCTCGCCGTCGAGATTGCACGTGTCGAGATAAGCTAAGCCCTGAGGATCGCTGCTTCGCAGAAGCAGGAGGTCGGCCGGCACCAGTTCGTTGTTCGACAGATGAACAAGGTCGCCGACCTTCACGTCCTTCCACGCCATCTTTTTGTACCTGTTTCCGTCGCTGTAACAGAAGCAAGCGGTGGATGTCAACAACCCGGCTTTGTTTAACTAGTTAAGCGCGGAATTTAATTGTAGGAATCTCTCGCAGGGTGCGGAATTAACACGTTGACTGCCACGGTGGTCGAATAAAAATGCAAAAAATTCACAACGAAGCCCATTTGCAATTTTGTGAAAGCTATTGATATTGGAACGGTGCTTCAATACTTTGGCTTCTAACAACTTTGCGTTACCTTCATTTTACATGATTTAATCATACTCTGCAGTATTTCATCGCATTACATTTTCAAATGTACCACACCGTATTCTTTAACATATTGACTGCCACGGTGGTCACTGGTGACCGGTGCAAAAGATTTTATTAAAATTGCAAAAAATTCACATGAAGCCTAGTTGGAATCTTGTAAAAGCAATTGATATTGGAACGGTGCTTCAGTATTTCGGCTTCTAACAACTCTGCGTTACCTTCATTTTGCACGATTTAATCATATATTGCAGTATTTCATCGCATTGCGGTTCTAACATAACAATATACCAGTCAACGTGTTAAAACCAAGCAATGACGTGTATACACGTCGAACGCAGAACATATTGTCCTATTATAAATTTCGCTACTACTGCTGTGGGAATCACTCATCTGGAGGGTAAATTTTTGGAGGCGATAAAAATAAGTTGTGAATGTCAACAGTCGGGCTTCACGTAATAAGCAGGCGAAGAGAGCTCTTGTAGGAGATGTAAGTAGTGAATCTCAATAATCGAAGTCCGCGGCGCGTAATAAGTAGAATAAGAAAATCGCCTTGATGGAGATAAGTAGTGGATGTCAATAATCGGACTTCGTGGCGCGTAATAAGTAGAATAAGAAAGTCGCTGTAGTACAGGCAAATAGTTGTTATCAATCATCGGACTTTGTGGCGAGTAATAAGTAGAGAAAGAAAGCCACTGCGGTGGGAAAAAGTAGTAGATGTTAAAAATCAAATTTTGCTGCGGGCGATGAGTAGGAAAAGAAAACTGGTTTAATCAGAATAGTGGATGTCAATAATCGGAAAACATGGCGCGTAATAAATAGATAATAAAGTCGCTGTAATAGAAGCATGTAGTGGGGTTTAATAATCAAACTTCGCGGCGCATAATAAATGGAATGAGAAAGTCGCTGTAATGGAAATAAGTAGTGGACGTCAATAATCTAACTTCGCAGCCAGTAATAAGCAGGTAAAGAAAGTCGATGCAATAGAAATAAGTAGTAGATGATAATAATCAAACTTAATGGCGACTGATAGAAAAAGAAAATCGCTATAACAGAAGTGAGTAGTGAATGTCAATAATCGGATTTCGCAGTAAGTAATAGGTAGAAAAAACTGGTGTAATCAGAATAAGTAGTGAATATCAGTAATCGAACTTTGCGGCGGGTAAGAAGTAGATAAAGAGAGCCACTGTAGCAGAAGTAAGTAGTGGATGTCAATAATCGGACGTCACAGTACATAGTGAAGGAAAACCTTATCCTTAGTTATCTTCTTTAATATTCGCTACAAATTTCCGTCTTTGATAAGAACTCTGCGGTATTAAAAGTGTTTTGCGCGAAATTATACGAACTGAAAAGTTTAATAACGCCGCTGCTATTTCAACAGCTTGAATTTATAAAAGCGCTTTAAACGAACGCGTCTCGTTTCGTCGGACGGTAAGGACACCGCCCGAAATTTACTGTTGTCGGAGAGTAACTGGAAGAAGGAAACGCCGGAGAAGTGGATAGCTTTTTATGATCTCTAAAGCTTGAACAAAACCGCGGGGCATTAAGGAGTCAAATAGGTTGCTACGTTGGTCACGTGAATTCAGCTAACTTTTGATGGACTCTACCTAGAGCCAGTTGGTTGAAATAGTCAAACCGCCCATCGTATTTTACTAGTCCCCATGGCGAATAAAGTGTGTCACTTTGTTCGAAAATAAAATTCTGCTCCCATGAAAAACGCTTCGGTAATCAACTTTCGGTAAAATTTCATTTTTATCCGCGAATATCTTTTTAATGAGTATCAGCGTGATTGTACGATAACGGCGTTAGTTAAAATCGAAGGCTACAGATTTAATGCAATTGAAATAATTTTTTCGGATGAACGCTTGCGTGCGCGAATGATACTTAAAAAAGCAACCTTAACCGTTTTCCCTGCGGCGAACGTGTCGCAACAATTGATCAAACTGAAATGTCCTAGTTTACGTCACCGTTACTTCATCGCTAATCAGCGATCGATGGAAGAAGTTCTGATAACGTTCATTACCAGCGTGAGGTCGGAATAAACAACGAACGCATAAATAATGTGCTGCTTCGACAACCAGATAGAGATATCGCATTTTACCACTCTATTTATACCCAGCCACGGAATATCGTACTTTCGTGCAAAAATTCGCGCAGAAAATTTAGCCTTGTTTTTATCGTTAAATCGTGATCACCTACGAGCTGCAGGAATCAATTTTCTTATGAGGGGGTAACGATTGGTGTCATCGGTCAAAAGTTCTTCGGTAAATACAGCGGAAAGGTAACTACGCACTTGTCGGACAAATACGCGGTTGCATAAAAGAAGTCCTAAGACTACCGACCATGTCGTCAGTGGAACTGAGCTATCGGATAGTCTGTTACACTGTGAACGTAGGAAGAATGTCGTATACGTGAGCGTCGTTTTCTTTGCCGAAAAGAAACCGAAGCGTTCATTTGAATTACAAAGAGCAGCCACTTGCAAAGGCCGTAAGACAAGATTTCCCGTAGATTGCGTAGCTACACGGCGACTACTCGAAGAGCCACTCGTTACGAGTGACTTTGTAAAATTACCCGTGGAATTGTCCCGCACGATAAAACAAACGAAACCGGAAACATGTCTCCTCAACTGATCGCTGTTGCGATTCAAAAATTAAAATGTCGGCACACTGATACGGAAGGTCGCACGTGGTATCGCGACACATACCAAGCTTTATGATCGACCCGATAAATCGTTATCAGCAGTCGGAACCATACGAGACAAGACAATAACTATTGCCGCCTTAAATATCTGTGGCATGTGACAAGCGTTATATGACTCTATTTTTTAAAAGATGTAAGCGTCTGCGTGCTTTGAAGACAAACGTTGTTCGTTTAACACAATGACTGCCACGGTGGTCACCGGTGACCGGGGGGAAAGATTTGATTAAAAATGCAAAAAATTCGCCATGAAGCTTATTTGCAATCTTGAAAAAGCAATTGTTATTGGAACGGTGCTTCAGTAGTTTGGCTTCTAACAACTCTGCGGAACCTTTATTTTGCACGATTTAATCATACTCTGCAGTACTTCATTGCATCGCGGTTCTAACATAGCAAAGTACGCAAAAGATTTTACTAAAAATGCAAAAAATTCGCAATGAAGCCTATTTACAATCTTGTAAAAGCAATTGTTATTGGAACGGTGCTTCAGTAGTTTGGCTTCTAACAACTCTGCGGAACCTTTATTTTGCACGATTTAATCATACTCTGCAGTATTTCATTGCATCGCGGTTCTAACATAGCAAAGTACGCAAAAGATTTTACTAAAAATGCAAAAAATTCGCAATGAAGCCTATTTACAATCTTGTAAAAGCAATTGATATTGTAACGGTGCTACAATACTTTGGCTTCTATCAACTCTGCGGAACCTTTATTTTGCACAATTTAATCATACTCCGCAGTATTTCATTGCATCGCGGTTCTAACATAGCAAAGTACGCAAAATATTTTACTAAAAATGCAAAAAATTCGCAATGAAGCCTATTTACAATCTTGTAAAAGCAATTGATATTGGAACGGTGCTTCAATACTCCGGCTTCTAACAACTCTGCGTTATCTTCATTTTGCACGTTTCAATCATACTCTGCAGTACTTCATTGCATCGCGGTTCTAACATAGCAAAGTACGCAAAAGATTTTACTAAAAATGCAAAAAATTCGCAATGAAGCCTATTTACAATCTTGGAAAAGCAACTGATATTGGAACAGTGCTTCAATACTTTGGCTTCCAACAACTTTGCGTTACCGTCATTTTGCATGATTTAATCATACTCTGCAGTATTTCATCGCATCGCGGTTCTAATGTAGCAAAATACGCTTGGCAGTCAACGTGTTAAACGCAAGCTTTGTCGATCTTAGATCTAACAGTTAGCACGATGACAACTACGTTTGTCACCCGTGTCCGCACTTAAGCAACTTCTAGAATGATTAAGACAGAACGAATAAAAATGTGAAGCAGCATATATAATAAACGGTGGTCTCAAAAACGCGTTCTATTCGAAAATTAAAATTCTTCATAAATTGTAGTATTTTGCACAAACTAAATAGGACGACGAACCGTATTAAATTTCTCTTGTGGCCCCAGGGCCAAACATACACGACTCGTGTGGCAGTTAAAGTGTCAACAAGTTCCGCGTCTGAAATTTTCTATCAATTTAGCATCGGCCGTCCAGTGAAACGTACGATCGGACGATAGACACGTATGTAACGTGCGGCATTTAGCGCGTAACCTTGTACGTTTAATTCGAGACTTAGAAGAAGACAAATTCAGACGCGCTCACCAATGCCGCGCGGATGACGAAATCGTCGGCAATTCCTTTAATTGCACCGTCTGACACTAGAACTACCTCTTCGCGTTTTCCTCCTCCCCCTTTAGCAGAGAGCCTGAACGTGCGTCGTGTCGGATTGGCGCGCCTCATTGATCGGAACGAGACCAAGACCGAGACCTTTCGAGCAACCTTTCTACACTCCGACGACACACTTATTCGCGGGAAAAGCGAGACAATGCCGCTTGACATTAGATCCATCGGATTGACTGAAGCATATCGCGCCCCGTTGCCATCAATGTCGACGTGCAACAGTAAAAGTGTCACTGACGGTTCTTGACACGTTGACTGCCAAGCGTATTTTGCTATGTTAGAACCGCGATGCGATGAAATACTGCGAAGTGTAATTAAATCATGCAAAATAAAGGTAACGCCTGTTACCCGAGTTGTTAGAAGCCAAAGTATTGAAGCACCGTTCCAATATTAATTGCTTTTGCAAGATTGCAAATAAGCTTTATTGCGAATTCTTTGCATTTTTAGTAAAATCTTTTGCGCCAGTCACCACGTATTTTGCTATGTTTAGAACCGCGATGCGACGAAATACTGCGAAGTATGATTAAATCATGCAAAATGGAGGTAACGCAAAGTTGTTAGAAGCCAAAATATTGAAGCACCGTTCCAATATTGATTGCTTTTACAACATTGCAATTGGGCTTCATTGCGAATTTTTTGCATTTTTAGTAAAATCTATTGCGCCGGTCACCGGTGACCATCATGGCAGTCAATTTGTTAAAGCATACGGTGTGGTACATTTGGAAATGTAATGCGATCAAATACTGCAGAGTATGAATATATCATACAAAATAAAGGTAACGCAGAGTTGTTAGAAGCCAAAGTATTGAGGCACCGTTCCAATATCAATTGCTGTTACAACATTGCAAATAGGCTTCATTGCGAATTTTTTGCATTTTTAGTATAAATATTTGAATATTTGAGTATTAATATTTGAAGCACCATGAAAATATCAGTTGCTTTTACAAGATCACAAATAGGCTTCATGGCGAATTTTTTGCATTTTTAGTAAAATCTTTTGCCACGGTGGTCACCGCTGACCGGTGCAAAAGATTTTACTATAATAGAAAAAAAATTCGCCATGAAGCTTAGATAACGTATCCAATGGTGGTCACTTTGCCGACATGTTGCTCATCGCATTAACTGAAGCATATCGCGCCACGTTGATGCGAATGTCGTCGTGCAACTGTAAAATCGTCACCGACGGTTCTTGAAATGCACGACCGTCGTTACGTATTGACAGAAGCGGAACGTAGCGGCGAAAGCATTATTGCTAATGTATAGACAGAACAGGAAATCCGTGTAAACGTATCTAATGACGGATTGTTGGTGGGGTCAGCTGTGATTAGCTATGCAAATTGAGTGTGTCTTCTTTGACTTCATAATTTTTTTCTATTTATGTACACGTTCTGTGTCCTATGAACGCGGAGGAATCTGGTAAGAGGATCTTACAATGTCAACGTATAATACAAAACTTGAAAATAGGCGTTAAAATGAAACTAACAATCGGCGATGCGTTGGCATCTTACAATAAAACCTTACTTAGTCACTAAGTCAACCGAAAGAACGCATATTCTACGCTCAAAACGCATTCAACAGCGAATACGTTGTCGCGATGCCGTCACAAGCATCCTGCGATACATCTGTCACGGGATATTGAAAATGTTCTTCCTACATCGAATTGTCCCGCTGTCAAGATAGAATATCGATGCATCGCGGTGCCATTATGCACCAATATCACTCGACGTCCGTGCGGATGACATTGTTGTAAATGATTGATATTAATGAATTCGCCTCGCATTTCGGTGAAGTGACAGGCCGGCGATAGGACCGGCGTGAAACATAGAAACGGCGCCCATTTTGAGGCAACCGCAGTGAAAGGATTAAACCGGAGCAACGCGTGAGCGCCATAACGCCACCAAGTATGGCACGGTCGACTAAAAAAAAGTAGGTAACGAAGACGTATGTACCAATCAAACGGCACGACAGGAGAAAATGGCAACGAGACGGCCGAACCTGCAAAGCGTTCAGCGTTCGACGATAAACAACCAAGATTTTCGCGAACGCCGATCGGCGCGGCGCGACCCAGTAAACTTTTGAGAAATTTATTTGGGAGCAGGAGTTACGGCGTGACGCGGCGCGTAGACGGCGGGATGAAAAATAACAAGAATTACGCGTGCCGAGGGCCGAGACTGCAAAAGGAGAAGTAACGACCGCGACCCACTGGAAGTTGGTTGAATAACGAGGAGGAACGAGTCGCGGAGTCGTGCCAGCTCGAGAAACCGAGTGGAACACGATGAACTCATCGAGCGTGCGTGAATAATTACGATAATAAGTGTTTGGATTAACGTTACAGGCGGAGGAGGCGGTTTCAATGGTCGTGATGGCATAAGTGACGAACGAATAAGTGAGACCGTCTGCTGCGAAGGGACGGGGAATGGCGTGGCGACGGGCATACCTACGAAAACAAACAAACGGCAGTATGGAAGATGAACTGACTCGGTCACGTCGGGGGTCCGATATATAGCGGGCTCAACCACGTTTTCTACGAAATCGAGACAAACTATGCATCACGAACGTGACGATGTAAGCGTTAATATGTGAGGAACGTTAAAGATCCCGACGCTACGGTACGTCGTTACGAGGTAACAGGATACGCGGTCATTTTGCTTTTCTGCGCGGCAACCTGATCTGGAGCCGATGAATGAAACGGAAAAAAAGAGGCGTGGAAGGCCTCTGGGAAGGTCTTGGAGCAAATGCCGTAGAATCGATCGCGCGCTGCTGTACGTAAGAGCATTAATGCAAGTTGCATTAATGAGGATATAGGTGCGAAATTGCAAAGCGCGATCGATCGTGATGTTATAATTACTTGCGGCGATAAGACAAGAACAAGGTTCGACGTGATTGCGCGTATGATTAGAAGCCTATTGTACAGCGCTCTTCGATCTGTCGGCGGAGGGAAAGAAATGGGAGCAGAGAAAGGGGTTGGAAAAACTCGAACGAGGTCTCGAAAGTCACATCCGATTGAAGACGTTGAGACAATCCGCGCTGATTTAGTCGCCAGACTGGCCTTCCTTCGGTTCACGATACACGCGCGTGTATCTTGGAGTGCACCTACGAAGCGTTACGAGGCTAAATCAAAAAGTCCCTGAAATGAGGTCGTGCGTGCCTATAGTTAACCATTCTCCGGCGGAGATTTTGCAACAATACATAAGTGCTATTACCAAAGTGAGCGTCGAAGGAAAGGCGAGTGCGGCGTCAAAGCGAAGAGCTACCTCCGACCTCGAGTGGCGAATTTTAACACACCGTAAACCGTTACACTTTCGGCATGCCATTCCGCCCGCCGCACAAACGTGTTTTCTCAAAAGTTCACGTATTATTGACCGCGCGCGCGTTTACGTCGAAGGCGGATTACGAAAATACCGTTGTTTACATTAGAGGCGAGAAAACAAATTTAATAACGAAGGATTAACCTCCGGATGTCAATCGGATAATAGCGATGACAGGTCAAAGTAGCGCAGACCTTGCATTGAGTCGAGGGTATGTAAAGCACTACTAGACCTTCGCGAATCTTCCGATCGCCGCACGTCGCGCGGCTTCAAGTAACGAGCGACATGACGATCGACAAACGCAAATTCTTCAATTACCGGCCATCATATTTCTTGCAACACTGTCTTTACTGATACCTCGCCGCGCTAACGCGCCGAGGTACTCGGTTAGGGGACACGCCAAGTTAATGTAGAATTTATTTCAAATGATGACGTACAATATTACGAAGAAGGATAATTGGCGGAATGGATCATACTAAGATTTTCATAGCGCACGTCGTACTGCTTTGCTCGGGGCTTCTTAGCAGTACTCTTAACACTACATTTACGGAGATATATGTAGGCATTCGTTATTCGAACAAATACCTACGTTCACAACATACGGAATTAAGCAATTGGAATCTAAAGTGGAAATTAATTTGGATATGAACTCTAATCATTTCTTCATTGAGAATCAGCGGAAGATGACAGAAAATAGTAGTATTACTATAGAATTGAATATGTGCGTGTTGTTAAATATAATTTATTTGATATTGGCAGGATATATCTACACAGAAAACAAATCAGTAGAGGAAAGATTAAAATAATATTCGTAGGTCGTTCCGCTTCCCAAAAACTAATACTTCGAACCCTCTCGTCAATACACACTGTCTCATACCGTGGAATGCTGCCCGATTTTAATAACAGGACTGTCATAAATTTATCACGGAGGGTCTATTTATTCGATTTCAGGCCCCATAACCGGTGATTCGGAAAATTCGGTGTAAACGTCCCGATACTTTTGGTGATTCCGCCCGTGTAATCTACTTTTGACTGAATCGAACTCCTTTAGCACTGCTTTTGATGACCACACACTCGGCATTGATGACGTACTTACTTCCCGGCATTGATGACGTACAGCTATCACTCAACGCGTCCTCGAGCGCATAAACACCTCGCGCACTACATTAATACAGCGCTAAATAATTCATTTAATCATCGTAACGCTTTCGAGTGTACCAGATCCGGAAGATAATGGCGCGAAAGAAAAAGAGTAACGATAGCGTGACCCGACAAGTAGTGTTCGCGGTTGGCCTGGTGGTACCGTTTGCCGAACGAGCGTTCTTGCGAATTCGAACATACTGAATTTTCAGTAGTTCCACTGCCAGGGGTTTTGTCAAAAACCGCTTCGAAAAATGGCACGCAACGTACTTATTTAAAATAGCTGCCAAAGATGCAAGACAACACGCTCTCCGTTTGCCGAACGAACGTTCGTACGTTTTATCAAAAACCGCTTCGAAAAATGGCACGCAACGTACTTATTTAAAATAGCTGCCAAAGATGCAAGACAACACGCTCTCCTGGTTCTATGTCGAAAAGTGCTACCATCAAATTTGCGCATACCGTCAATTTGGCCCCGCCAACGAATGCCACAGCAATTTTCGACGCAAAATCTAAAGAGCACATTCGCTTAACACGCTGGCCACCAAAATTGTTTACATATGCACTCGCGAGCCAACATACTGAACTGCTCCTTAGAACAAATCGACTTCTGACCGACAGCATGCCGCTAGCGTCTCGTTATTGTTAGACTCGGCGTCCGATCAGAAGCGAAGGTCACTCAGATGCACACCGACGCTCTGAGCAGCGTCCTGTTATCAATATCTTTCCGTGCGCGCCAGTTAGCGAGTCAATAGCGATACGTTCGCGTAATTGTATCTCCGGCGCGCATCGCTAATTAAATTTCCGACCGCCGCGACTAATTAAATCTGAAATCGGCGGACGGGCAATCGAACGTCACGCTAATGAAACGAAATGAAACGTGGCCGTGTAGCTGACAACTGGGAAACGACTGACGTGCGTGGGACGAGTGTTTTGTTGAAATCCGCTGGTCCGGCCTGATGTACGCTAAGTTCGTGATAATGGCGGCTTGTTGTGGGGATTTTATTTTAACCCTTCGCTACTGCGAATACGAAACGATACGCTACTTATGTACGACGAGCGACTATATTCGCCCGACCACAGTCCATCTTGGCACATTTATTATGGACATCTTGTTCCGTATGTTGCTTTTCTCTGTTAGAGAGCATAGCATTGTTGCCTGTGTCTATTCTCAATCAGCCGTAGCTTTCGTCATAAAATGTTCTTTTCCTAAAAAATTCATACTCGTGACGTTTTTAAGGCCCTAGGGACCGGCGCTAGACTTTTCGTTCGGGCCTCGTCGGTCTGCACGGACCGGTGGCGGACTTTTCGTTCGTATTATCATCGCGCATATGTCTGTCCTTTCGTACTTGTGAGATTGAACGTTTAATGTAGGCGGCATCGTTTTTGTTTGGTCAATGGTTTAAAGAAAACAATATAATACATAAAAACATCAATGTGAAATGGTATGAAATGGTATCGAAAATTGGCTTTTGAATTATTATTGAACACCGCTGTTGTAAATCCTTTTTTCATACACCAAGAAACAACGGGCCAGAAGATGTCTATCACAATGTACCGTCAAACATTGATAGACACACTTCTGCAGAAGGAGGAACAAGTGGGCACCCGTATAAATTCCTAATATAAGTCCCTAGGGCCCGGCGTGGCGCTTAACGTGTTAAGAGTGAGCATAAAGTCAAATTGTGGATAAGACCGCCGTAGCGAAAGGATTAAGGGTTCGTTTCACGCGTCCTCGCCGGGTCATCATTGAACGTGGCGGAGGGAAGTTCTTAGGAGCGAGGACAACGTTACAGAGCGGCCTTGCGCGCAGCGTTGCAAGGGGTATTATTCAATATGCAGGTCGCTGGCATTGCCATATATTGCACGCACATACGGCACTTGCCCCGTTATCAGCGTTCGCCAGCGCCGCAATGACGATACCGTGCCGAGCGACGCACCTGAGTGGGGAGACAGAAATAATACGGTGACAGGGGAAGGCACGCATCAACGGCGCTGCTCGTCAATGACAAAAGCTTCGTCGTCAAGCGTTTCTTTCGTTGGCGAAAATAGAACGGCTGTTAAGCGAAGAACGCTTTTTTCGATGCGCCTCGCTGCCGGTTAATTGGTAGGTGCTAGCGGAACTGGAGGATTGCGCAATGTGCCGGAGAGATGGAATTTCAGGGTAGAATGATAAAAGTGTTGACGTCGTTGAGGGGAAGAAACGTAACCATTGATTTCGCGACGTGATAGCGAGCGGCATTTCTTTTTTCTGGTCACGTCCGACGATTCAAATAACCTACGCCACCTACGGTCACGATCTTAAGTACGATAAAGCAGCACACAAATGGAACGTACATTTGCAGATATCGTGATATCGTATAGAAGAACTCCGTGGCTATCGTACCGATTAGAGCATGAAATTGAAGTTTAAAAATACACCCGAGACCCGATATGCAAGATAATTGAAATGAAGCCAGAAAATTCTGAAGGAATATCAGGTACCGCACGGCATTTTATTTATCACACGGTGCGCTATCAAGAGGTAATGTTCATCTGCAGAAAGCTTCAATCCACTTATCAGATTAACACACCTTCAGTGAAACTTCTTGGGTTTTCCACACGGTGAAACGTTTCTTACTTTTCCAGAGTGTGGCATTAATTAATACGGGTCATAACGGACATCGATGTAGCTGTTCAGCTGAAATTAAGCCGCACACTGAATTAAACTGCCCCACCAGCATTACTCATTACGTCAGATAAACGTAACTCTTTACTTTGTGGGCTATTAACCAAATTTCTCACATAACTTCGCAACAGACCCTTGACCCTAATTGACCCCCTCGACTCGGCCTTGGGAAGCACGCGCCACAGCAAACTGCCCTATCGAAGCGTCGTTGTGTCCACGTTTGTTAAAGCGAGCTCGAACGCAACTCTCTTGTCTATACGCATCCATGTTGTCTATACGACATAATCGATGACGTCACTCGTCGACAGGAGCGATCGAAAACGAGGGTCGCTGGTGTATCCATTCGGCCTCTGTGCCAGATTTAACCCAGTCTCTCTCACGAAACGTATGACTTTAAGCTGGCTTTACACCCACTGCTTATCGCATCTCGCCTGGTTGGCGTCAGATTCTGACGCGCCGCGTTTATTACGGAAAGAAATTACATTTTACCTACGCCGCGCCTGTAAAAATTGGACGAAAACTGAACTCTGCCCGAAGGACCTGGTATTCGACTAACACTAGATTTATGAGACTCGTCAGTGTGACGGTTTGGAATGTCACGAACAAAATTACGAAAGGTATTATTATTATTTTCGCACAACTTTTGCTGACATTTATTAATGGGGTGATGTGAATATGTATACAAGTACATTTGCTCCTTGGACTACTCATTTTTTATTTCTGTATGACGTCTACCTGTATACTTCTCTGTAAATCTAGGGCTACATATGTTGAACCTGTGCAATCGGATCAGCACAATCCTCAACGAGTTTAACAATTTAAGCGCGCACCCTCAGACACACATACATATATACTCACACATACACAGAAATTCAAAGCAGAATCAGGTCCAGTCAGAATCTCAAAAGTTTATAAAATTCAGGGACTCCTCGTTTCGGGTACCCAGAGCTGAGTCGAGACAAGTGGAAATTCCGAAAGATTCTAATCTTCGGGCAGCCACGAATTCGAGCCTGATTATGCTATAGCATACGGAAATCCCTTTTAACCCATTACGAATGTAATGATTCGAACCCAACGACAGTCCACTCAACATTAAGCATTTGTTCAACGCCTATACGCTTGCTTTGGTTCTACCATTTCTTTCGTCATTTATATATGATCCGGCTTAATCGGGTGTTACCGAACACAAATTTGAGTTAACACTTTGGCTGCCATGATGGTCACCGCTGACCGGAGCAAGAGATTTTACTGAAGATCCAAAATATTCGCAATGTGCAGCAATAATTATTTTATAAATGCAGTTAGTGTTAAAATAGTGATGCGATGCTTTGGTCTCCAATACCTGCACATTATTTACATTTTGCATAATTCAGTCAAACGCTGTAGTATTTCACAGCGTCGCTACTCTAATACGGCAAAATACGCATGGCAGTCAAAGTGTTAATCGGCAACGGCCACGATTTTTGCTGAACGCATATACGCATTCCGCAAAGCGTTGAACCAACCCGCTAAAGCAGGGAGCCCGTTTGAAAAATCATAAAAGGCCGTAATACAAGGTTAGAAATTCTCGGGATCCCGACCCGACTCAACCTCGTATCCGCACTTTCCAAAGTTTCGACCCGAACCCGAGTTAAATTCTCGACCCAATCCGACCACGTAATGTCAGGTACCCAGTCCATTCAACATTAAGCATTTGTTCAACGCCTATACGCTTGCTTTGGTTCTATCATTTCTTTCGTCATTTATATATGATGCGGCTCAATGAGATGTTATCGAACACAAATCTGAGTTCTTCGGCAACGGCCACGATTTTCGCTGAACGCATATACGCATTCCCCATCCGCAAATCGTTGAACCAACCCGCTAAAGCAGAGAACCCGTTTGAAAAATCATAAAAGGCCATAATACAAGGTTAGAAATTCTCGGGATCCCGACCCGACTCAACCTCGTATCCGTACTTTCCAAAGTTTCGACCCGAGCCCGAGTTAAATTCTCGACCCAATCCGACCACGTAATGTCAGGTACCCACACGTCACAGCCTTCACTGTTACCTCCACACTGTGCGTTCGACATTCGTGTCCCATGTAACGTGTCTTCCGTCTTCGTATATCTCTCGTACGTATATCTCTCGTCCAGTCACCCCCTCGCACACTCATGTCGGCATGTAACACACAGACCCCGTCAAGAAGCATTCACTTCGCGGTCCTGGCGCATTCTTGTTGTCGAGTAGGTGGTTGCGGCGGCGGCGGAGGAAGAGAAGGAAGAGTAGGAGGCCGGCAAACTCTCGTCGGCCGTAACTGGAAAAGAGGCGAGAAAAACGGCCCGGCGGTCGTAGGGGAGGCGACGTAACCGGTTTCATTGCCGTGGCTTTACGAAACGGCCTGCTGTTTACAAGCGTTTCCGTTGAAAAGCCGGCCGCCGCGATAGAGTAACCCTTTCGTCCGCGGCTTCGCTGCAGACCGAGCGAGAAGAGTGTCGCGCGATGGGCTGAACGATAACTTTTATTACGGCAGCGCGCGCGGCTAATGGCGAACGCGTATATCAGCGTGCGTCAGCACACAATCGTGACACGCGGTGCGCGACGGTACGGTAATAATGTCGTTAAACGGAAAACGTGACGGTATCTTCGGTTGGCTAATGCCGGGAACGCGGATTATTCACGTGCGCGTATACGAACGGTGATCTAGCCCTTTGCGGACGAGTGTCGGATATATCCGCCCAACTCTAGCGCTGCAGCTGGCGTACGTCTGTCATCGTAAACGATAAGATACGCATGACAATTAAATTTGTTTGTTTATGATTTTGTTAGATTTTATGAAAAACTGATTTAAATTAAGATTTAGTTTTTATAACGCAAACCCGCGACGTGGATATTGTCTTTACTGCGCCTGTTCCAATACTTGTCGTCCAGAGCGACGCTCGCCCGTCCAGCGGCTCCGTCCGCAAAGGGCTAGAGGCGAGAGCTTCGTAAGAGGTTCGTGGAGGGTGAGGATGCCGTGGGTGGACTTTTCAGAAATAGTTTTCCGGAGGACCCACGCGAGGGTAACTGCGTGGGACTTCGACGGAAGGCATAAAAACGGTTTAGGTTTTCACGGGGCACTGCCTGGCGGGAAATCCTTTGGAACGCGTGGAAACGTTAGATGACGCGGCTGGCATAAGCGTCATGTGTTTGGATAAGAAGTATACGTGCACTGGGTGGATATGTTCCTGTGTACAAAGCGAAACAAAGACCGTCGATATGCTAGCACGATCTTGTCACACGTTTCGCTCGCGCGATACCATTTGTTAAAGTCAGATAAAAAGTGTTGCAAAGTCAGCACACAGTGACATGTTCGCAGTAAGTTTCGCGTCACAGTGTGATCGAGTTGGCACGTATCGATCCCTGCGAAGTAAAGTAATGATCATGTTCCTCGCTGCACGATTGTATCTGTTATACATCTCTATTACAACGTCAGTGCATATGCTATACTGTGTGCAGTAAATAATTTCATAAACGCCACAAAAGTATTTTATGCGCATTTGAGTAAACGGTTTTAAATTAATTTTATGCGAGTAAAGAGAGTAAAAAGGAAAGTTAATATGTTAAGTTTATATTAACATTACTCACTGTCAATAAATTTTACCTTGGAATGTAATACGAGTCTCAGAAACCAGCGTTAAAATAATATAAAGTCAGCAAGGTGATGGAACTTACAAATGTTGTGCAACAACGATTTGCCCATAATTGAATGTATTAAATTAAAACCTGTCACCCGAAAGAAGGTACACTCTAATAACATCAGTACAGACGAATACCTTACGCGAAATAAACATATCAGAAACTTCCAAATTGTTCAGCATTTTTATTGAGACATGAATCTAGCGTGGTAGGAATGACACATATTTTTATGTTTACCGTTCAACTAGCATTCGCCCGTTTCCCGGTCGCATAATATATGACAGGATTGAAAACGTGCCGCGCATTCTAGCAATCCGCGCAATGGCATTTAACATAAACTGGAGTATTCGTGCTATGAATTTCAGTATTACACTGGCTGGAAGCAGTGCGCGTCACTCCTTATAATAACGTTCCAGAATTCTATCGCAAATCCTCTGCTTATTTCACAGAGTGCGAGCCACAGGCGCCAACAGCGAAGGCCTGTTAGTGTTACTCGCATGTAGAAATATAAACCTGCTCCTGCTTCGGCATTAAGTAGAAGCGTATTCTGAATTAGTGAATCAAGCGGACACTTTGTTGCAAGTCATTACAGGTAAACGAAGCCTTCGGGTTCTCGCGTCAGAATTTCCAATCTCAGAGCGACAAGAAAAGCGGGCTCCGCACAGAATACCAACGTAACTGTGGAACTTTTGCATTTCTAAGGCTCGCCAAAGACGTTTCAGTACATCATGTAAATGAGTTGCCCTTGGACGACTCGGAGGAATTACGTTCGTTCAATGAAGTTGCCGCTGCTCTGTACGGTTAGGCGCCGGTACCTGATACGGTTTCCAACCTGGCATCTACGGTCTGCGTTAAAATTAAAATCACGTTTGCTTTTATGCAAAACGAGCTAATTTCTTCGCTGCGTGACGCCTATTCATCGCTACACGTGTTAACGTACATACTAAATAATTGTGTCATTTATATACAATACGTGAGGGCAGTTTTTCGAGTAAACTAACTGGGGATTAGATGTTTTTCGTTTACGACGTCTTCAACTTCGCGACAGGAATTTTGAATGTATTGAATGAAACGGAATTTTGTTGTGTTGTGTTGATATTTAATTAGGTAGGAAAGTTGGTTAAATAATATTCGGTTGATTCAGGGGAAAAGAAATGAAATGTACATAGTACTTATGCAATTGTTCGTTTTTATCAAGTATCTTACAACACATGGGTGAGTCTTGCTAAGAAGGAATTGACTGAGAGGCAGTAGAGGAGATCGCCTTGAATCTATGCTGCGTCATTGAAAGTTATGTGTTCAGTAATGAGGTAAGAATGAAATGTCACTCCGACACTTGTCACATACAGCACAATTTAACACCAGCCATAAAATGCCAATTTGCGTCTCATCCCAGTGTTTACGGCTGAAAGCGTACGAGCGCGCGTAGAACATTAATTATACCCTTAAAATTCGCAATTAGTTATGACACCACAATTTCGCACATGTTCTAAACTGCGAAGCGTTGTCTCGAGTCTTATGAAATTGCCCGCTTCGCTAGTTTCAACCGACTGGACTATAGTCCCCTTAAGAATGATTTAATAGCAACAAGAAACAATCGACTATACAACGAACGAATATAGGCTCCCGAACGAGCGAAATTATCACGGTTCATTGAGACGTTACGCGTACTTATGCGCGATTAACTGCTTTAAACGCTTCGCAAATAAACTCTCGCCGTGTACCTGGAAACTAACTGCATACACGCTGTTTATTTTCAAACAAGATCAGCCGTACAATGAATATTATCGCGCGCGATAGCCAGCACGCCTCCATTTCTCACAGCGACATAAGACGGAAAACGCGGCTGTTCGAGCAGAATCAGCTGTCTTCGTAACCGAATGTCATAAACGCGATAACGCGTCCGCACCCACCAATGCGCAACCCGCGAAGCCCAACTTTCACTTTTCCGACTCTTTCTCTCACTTAAATAGACCAGTTACTCATCACGCGAGGAGCTGCTTTCTGTTTATTTAACGCGCAAATCGCCTAACAGCCGTCTCTTTATTTTCCTTTTACCGACTTAAATCCCCGCCCGCCAGAGCATTCTCGACTCAACGAGCACAATAACAACGCGACCCGCCTCTCGTCCAAGCTTCCCTCCCGACAACCCTAAAAATACCTTCGAAAGCTCCACCGAACTGCCTCGCAAGTTCGCGCGAATCGCCGTAACTCGTTGAAACGTCAATCGTCCGCGTGTCCGCAACAGGCTTACTCTATATGGTTTCTAACCGAGCGCGACAGATTACAGCGCCGTAAGACTCGGAGCAGCGAAGGTCTACACGCTCTTGACATTGTCGGTGCTGCCTTCCTCTCACTCCCACGCATTCGCCTCCCGTGCGCGTCACTCTCCATTTCCATCTTCTGTCCTCTCGGACACCCGTTCTCCCGATGGCTCATGCGATTCCGGCACCGAGCGAAATTAAACGAGGGGCCAAGGAAGGTCAGCCTGAACGTGCAGTCGGCGGCGAAGTAGGTAGAGGTCGTGTGAGACAGGACTGTTCAAGCAAGCGAGAGACACGATCGGGGCAGATAAATAACAAAAACGCGGACCTCCGAGATCGGACCAGCTTAACCCTTCGACGCGGCAAACAAGCCGTTCCAGAAAGGGACCCGGGACAAACAGTTCTGCGAATCGAAAGTTTGCCTAAGCGAATGTAACGCAAGAGAGCAAACCCAATGATCGAGGGAGAATGAGAGGCAGAATGGAAGATTACGGATCGGTTACAGCCATTGCATGCTTGTATGGAGTGTCGTGCGAAATTACGAATTTTTAAGAAGGCGGCTGCAGTAAAAGAATCCGTCACGGCCCTTTGACTGCTAAATACTCGCAGCCGAATGTAACGCGGGGTATAAGAGAGCAAATCCGATGATCGGGGAATCATGAGAGTTAAAATGGAAGATTACGGATCGGTTACAGCCATTGCGTGCTTGTAAGATGGTAACGTGAGGTGTCGTGCGAAATTAAGAATTTTTAAGAAAACGGTTGCGGCGAAATAATCCGTCACGGCCCTTTGACTGCTAAATACTCCCAGCCGAATATAACGCGGGGTATAAGAGATCAAACCCAATGATTGCGGGCGAATAAGAGGCAGAATGGAAAATTACAGATCGGTTACAGCCATTGCATACTTGCTCGATCGTAATATGGAGTGTCGGGCGAAATTAAGAATTTTTAAGAAAGCGGTTGCGGCGAAAGAGTCTGTCACGGCCCTTTGACTGCTAAATACTCCCAGCCGAATGTAACGCGGGGTATAAGAGAGCAAATCCGATGATCGAGGGGAAATAAGAGGCAGAATGGAAGATTACGGATCGGTTACAGCCATGTGTGCTTGCATGATCGTAATATGGAGTGTCGTGCGAAATGAAGAATTTTTAAAAAAGCAGCTGCGGGGATTCCGTTACGGCCCTTTGACTGCTGAATACTCCTAACCGAAATAGTCGCTAAAGCACAGTAAGAAGGAACTGTTTTTTGCTGGTATGTATTCTGTTGCTTAATCCCACATGGCGCAGTTGGGATGGTAACTCCGCAGTTACGTCGAATGAAATAATACAAGACAGTTACTTGCTGGACAATGCTTGCGTCCTCGTCGGATACGTCAATGATTGAAGTACGTGAGAGATCGAAAAAAATTCACGAACCTACACATGCGTTCGCAGTCCAGACCGATAGCTTTCAGTAGACGCACGTATGCGTCCGTAGTAGTCGAAGACTTAATTTGGCAGCCGACAGGCGTTACGCGCGGACATAATGCAAGACGCAGCTCTGCCGGGCTGACTGTAAAACGGCGGACACGCAGGTTCTTGCGAGGAAAGATTTTGGGGAACGTGGACGTGCGTTGTTTGTCCGAAAAGGAATCGGTGGCAGTCTGATGTAACGCGGGCGGGATATTTTTGGCGGCGCCTTGTCCTTATGAATACGTTGATATTTCGACGGGAGCGGATTCTGAAATGGCGGAATGCGGATCGCCCGACGTGCGAAGCCATTCGAGGTTGCGGAGAAGAAGCTTCGGGCGGGAGGGACGAGCCGAAAGTCTCAATATTTTGCTTGACTCATCGAAACATCGGCAGCGGGCGCGATATTGTTAAGGCGGCGCGTTGCGGGCATAGGCAGCGTTAAAGTATTGTCGCAACATAAATATTTCCCGGAACGCGCACGTCTGCCTTTGGATAATAAACGCGCCGCTTAAAATTAGCCAGACGGGTCTAAGCAGCGACGCGAACCTCGCGACAAGTGATTCACACGCGTTTGCAAGTGCGCTAACGGATCCTTCGCTTGAAAGAACATTTTTTCCTGTCGTTCTGCGTTTGACGTCGCCTCAACTGCTGTAAGGTTATTGGCGGCGACCGTCTACGACAAGGTGGACTTCTATATCATTTGCTCGAACAGGGAGGTATCTTTTAAAAAGCCGCTGTATCTTTAAAAAGTCGCTGGATACATGTGAAGTTATGGAAATTATGTCTTAACGCTAAACGTACCGATACTTTACACCTACCTATTTTTACCATGAGGAATCATTTGACTCCTTATGAAATAAACATTGATTTTCAGAAAGAAATTCCAAATTTATTAAAGCAAAAAATTTAATAATCAGATGATATGCGAGTTTACAGAAAGTCAAATGAGCAGAAGATATAATAATGAATGTACGATTTTAAAGTAAATTTGACCCCGCTTGGTACGTTTAGTGTTAAGGTAAGTTTCAGCCGTGCTTTACTCGGACGTCTGAATACTTTGGACATTCCAACTGTAGGCGTTTTACAGTTACACTTTACCTGCAGCGATTACATAGTGGGGAATTTCTTTAAATAACATATAAAACCGGTGAGTCCCGTGCGTTCGATTCTAATTCTTGACGCGATCGCCTCTTCTCTTCTCGTTAACTATGTTCTCGACCAATTTCCATTAAAACATTTGATTTCATTCCCCCGCATCCGTACAGGCGCATAGCTGTTCCATTCTTCTTCGCGTGTCTCTAATATTTTCCTACTTAAGTACTTACGAAAGAAATTAATCTGCCGGACCGCGCGACTCTCGTAAACGGAAAATTAAACGTTCCGAACGACACTGGAAAACAGACGATTACGGCAGGACTTTGGTAGGAATAATTGCAGCAGGATTATTATCACGTTGCACTCTGCAGATGCAATCGCGCGGAGTCGCCTCGTGTTGCGAAATCAATCACGCGCGTATGAAAAAGTCATGCGGGTAGGTGGACGTAAGCGGACGCAGGAGAAAAACACATCGTTCCAATGTCGCCCGGCACATGAGTAAAACGTGGGTTTCATCGATGCAACGCCCGCCTCGCGATCTGATATTGAAACGGACCGTTCGCGACCTACGTATCTAGTTTAATTGCGTGTGACG
Organism: Cryptocheilus praepositus; assembly: GCA_033815515.1. Taxonomy (NCBI): domain Eukaryota; kingdom Metazoa; phylum Arthropoda; class Insecta; order Hymenoptera; family Pompilidae; genus Cryptocheilus; species Cryptocheilus praepositus. Next base: position 15,700,090 of record JAWWQZ010000035.1, on the reverse strand, counting down.
AATGAGCTAGTTACGGCTGCGTAAGGCGGTAGCGAGCCTTCACAAAACGTCGCCGACTGACCGACTTATGGGGGAAATACCAAGTAGGCGCCTCTTATCCACGGAAATTCCAGCCAAACGCCTCTTGCCTGGGGAAACTCGTTTTTTTTGTCCTGCCCATTCAGTATTTGCTTCGAGGATTTTTCGGAAGGAAAGTCTCTGCTGGGTAGCTGTGTGTTAAGTTGTTCAAGGCCCTGTTGTGGCCTGATTGCCATCTGTTGCATCAAAGGATGCGCGTCATCGTTGGGGAAATATTTTCATACTAACGGTTGCCGCGTATTCCCAGCCCGCCGACGTTACCGGTTGTTTAATTATCTATGTGACGTGGGTAATGACCGGTATACACGCTGAATATGAGGTTCGACCAACGAAAGTGAGACCGTAAATAAATGCCGAGGAAGCATGTAAGAAGCGCAGAGCGCGGGCGGACCTGCGATACGTCCGTGTCTGCGATATTCAATAGATTCCGGCGAAGCCGATGGGTAATGCATGCGAAGCGTTAGCGCATAAATAACAAAGCGCAGCAGTTATGCGGAAAGCGGACCCGTTGACAGATTTACGGCGATAGCGGTAAATTAACATGTTCCTCGTTCCGGTGCGCAAGTTAGAATCCTTCTGAAATGACATCAGGCATTTGAGCACGACAAAAATATGTCGTAATAGACTTTTATCGGGCAGTAAAAAGTCTATGGGCAACGTTTCTGGCGGTTCTTTTGTCCCAACCTGTTCCTCGCCGCTGTCTTTACTGCGAAGCGATTTAATTATCATTTAGAGACCTGCGATTGGCAGGCAGTCCGGCACGGCACACCGAACAAAGAACTATTCATCGATCTCACGTTTTTGTTCCTTCTTCCACGTCCAGTTGGCAGGCTGGTTCGGTTTACTACGTAACAGGCTGTAACCGGGTTGACCAAGCCATTTCATTATACTAATAAATTTGGTGACCTTCGTGGTTTCTTTCCTCATAGCCTCATCTCGGTTCCCTCCTTCTTCTGCCAACGCATCCTGCCTCCTTCTCTGTCTCTTTTTCTGTCTGTGCCGGGAGAAAAAATCTAGGCCTGCACACTGCTGATGTGCCAAGGTGAAACTATGCCAAACTGAACGGAAAAATCAGGCTGCACTCTTTTGCCGCATAATGCGAACGGGCCTCAGAGATTCTTCACGTTTATTCGCAAAAAAGTTTTCGACAGTTCTTGAACCGGTCAAAAGTAAAATAATCTTTTATATTAAACCAGTGAATATTTTCGCAAAAACACAGTCGTAACTTCTTCCCGCTTTAACCTGCAAGGACGATACAAACTGATGAAGTGGTAATTGTCTTCGGTACCAATGATGCTTAGCACACGACGATCGATCTTAGCAAATTACATTAGGCGTTCGTGAAATTAGAAATTTGTTTGACTATACCGGCCAAGTAATTGACACGTTCAAATGTTACTATCTGAAGAAACACGATGCTTCGACACTCGGCCCGTGCCCTTATCAAAGTAATCAAACGTACCTTCAATTCCACCGACAACCACGCTTGCGATAAAACATCACGTCACATTACGCGTCTCTTTACCTTTCGTTCATTCGCCTCTCATCAAAAATATGAAAATACGCTAACGCTAAAATATAATAAAATACGAAATATAATAAGTAAAAAAAAATAAAATAAAAATATGAAAATACGCTAAATATGAAAGTTTAGAAGCAACCATAATCGATCTCTACAGACGAAGTACCACCGAAAGCACAAAATGACCAGCGAAAGAATAAAAATGAATTTCGTAACACAGTCCTCGAAATCGTCGCGAGCATGAAAGAACCGCGACGGCAGCCATAACGGTCCCATCAAGGCCGTTATTCAATGAGAACCCCGAACGTCTGCATATGCATCGCACGGCAGATCTGACTCCCAGCAAGAGTTTCCGTGCACCTGTTGGAGGCGCAATCACGAATAGCCTCGAGAAGGTGGTTACAACAAACGTACGGAACTTCGAGAAGTGGCCCTTACAGACGTCCAAGTATCCGCTCGCTTTGTCTCGTTAGCCCGACCAACTAGTCCCTAGACTGCGGGTGACACTTCTAATAGAGTTGCCGGCACTTTCTCACTCGGCTGCGAGGCCCGCCTGGGGCGGATCCGAGAAATTTCATTCGCAATTAAGATTTTTCCCCGCAGGAAGCTGCGCCGCTAATTAGCGGGACATTCAAATTGCGCGGTAACGACTGGCTGGGCGTCGCGTACGCGAAATAGAAACGGCGCGATCAATCTCGTAAAGTCTTTGACCCCGACGCGCGTTTTCACTGGCGCGCGGCTTGTTACGTTCAGCCAAGTGACTGCATAGTAATTTCGATTCATCGCGGCACTCGTATTCTCATTACACGGACGTACGCGATCACGCGATAACTATGCTGTGAGAAAGTGCCCGTTACCGGTGAATAAGACACGCCCGACCGGGTCCGGAGAATCATGTTAGAATTCGTAGTCTTTCGGTTGATACGGACACGTGTATGCGCCGAAAACTAGAGACGCAGATAATGGACGCAGTTATGGGATATTTATGTGAGGATGAACGGATGTATGTAGGATCTTAAATACAGACGAGTTTGTTGAATTGTGCTATTTGGTTGCTTAGTAATTAGTTGACGACAAAACGTAAAGACGATAAGACGTAAAGACCAAACGGCGTAAAGACGAAACGACGAAAGATTAGGAAATAAGACTAAAGTGTCTTGATTGTATTGTTATTGTTTATGAATATTATACTCTCTAGTTTCACGTGTTTAAATCCTACATGTATGTGTACTGGAATGAATGCGTGTGCGACTTGTAGCGCAATAACGTGTATGGATATCTGGATAAGGGACACAAGAATTGGTAAAGGATAATCGAGAGGACAGGGGGAGAAAAAGACAAGCGGCAGTTTACGACGAAATGCCAAAATGAAAAGACAAAAAGACGAAGGTTTAAGAATTAAGACTAGTCTTCTTTGTGTTATTATTGTTTATAAATAGTATAGTGATATGTTGCCCTGCCTCTAGTCGCCGGTCTAAATTTTGTATTTATGTACTTAGTTTTCGACCTGGCATGTAGTGCAGTCATAGTTATCAATATATGGTATGAATATGGATGCGTTGTTTAACGAGTGACTCTCTTGCATTGTACGATTTGCCGTAATTTAAAAATTGCAATTATAACTCAATTGCGCGTTGTATTGGATTGTCTGAAGAGATGCCAATCTTTCTGGATAGTTCAAAAGACATTTTCGTAGATATCGATATATATTTATTAATTTATGTCCTTGATACAACTTGAAGATTCTGTCCTCTCAGAGTTTCTCGGGATGTTCAGCGAAAATTAGTTTTTAATGCCGACACTAAAGAGTTCAAGTTCTGGCCACTAAGGGAACCTTCTTTTCGAGATCTTTTTCGCTTGAGATTATTATAAATGATCAATTTTTTGTGGCTCGTTCCTATCTACTTCAAAAAAAGCACAAACCCACCACAAATCAGTTTAGCTTAACCAAAGTTTCATCCGACCAGTCTTCAAATGTCAACTTTCAGAACACGTACAAAAGCAATTTATTTCTAATAAACCCGGCATATTCAGACATATCCCACGGCCGTCTACCGAAAATCGGCACGAACTTTCCAGACAACCCAATAAAATCAATCAACAAAAAGTATTCCGTCCTCAGTGAGCGCTTCGGCCGGGGGTATTCAGCAGTCAAAAGGTTAAACACTTGATAGCATGAGATCATTTCATGGCATGTACGTCACAAATTCATGCTTCTCCAACCGACCGTGTACTTAATTTCCGCGTCCACCCAGGAGGCTAACACTAGATTTACACACCAGTTTCGGATTACTCCAACAAAATGACACAAACTCTCACTATTATTTTCCAGCGACCTCGGACTCTTAGGAGTACATTCAAAATCGTATCCTCCACAAGCTTCTCATTCTTCAACTCTCCACCTCATACATCTACACATTTTTCCGGATAACATCGCATACATTTTTCCCCGTACATCCACTCTTAATTACCCGGACAAAAAAGCAATCCACGATCCGCCGCCACGACACTCATAAAAAGCCGCGAAACATCTTATTACATCGCGCCACGAATCGAACTGGTTCAAGCCGCCTCGGGCTCGATAAATTACCAGCGACACTCTGCCGGCAAAAGTGCAACTTACAGACCGCCGAACACGCACTCCGACGTATCAGTTCTTTCGCTGTGCTTTTATGACGAGCGGCGAGACGAACTAATGCTCGTCTCACCGCAAGCAAATCGCAATAAATGTTCGGGAAAAGCCGTAAATGCGCCGGTGGACTGTCGATCGTTGCATCGGTAACGGCGATCTCGAAGACTGTCGGACGGTCATCAATTATTAGCGATGGCCAATGGACTTTATCGCGTGTCATGCAGATATCGCGTGACGAAAAACGCTAGCGGCGAAGCGTTGAGCAACCGTTAGCTTTTAAATGCACGCGAGTATTTAAACTGCATCCATCGTGCGCTGACGAGGTGAAATGCGGGGGTCGTAAAATGTCGACAAATTAGACGTCGGGATTGACGGGGCTGAGAGTAAATTAATCCCTCCGTTTGCGCGGATGCGATTTTAGGCGCTTGGGATATCTGGTGCGCAGATGAGCTGAAGTGATTTCGGCTAAGGAGTATTAACCCTTTGACTACCACGGCGGTCACCGGTGACCGGTACAAAAGATTTTACTAAGAAGGTAAGAAATTCGCAATGAAGCCTATTTGCAATCTTGTAAAAGCAATTGATATTGCAATGCTTCAATACTTCGGCTTCTAACACCCCTACGTTATTTTCTTTTTGCACAATTTAGTCCTACTCTGAGTTATTTCATCGGATTGCAGTTATAACATAGCAAAATACGCTTGGCAGTCGGCGTGTAAACCCTTTGACTGTTATGGACGCATATATACGTCCGCCGAGTTCTATGTATATTTTCCCAATCGTTTCGATTTCTTACCTATTGCAGCTACAATTATCAATGTATGAGCTAAATACAGATGCGTTATTTATCAAATCATTTTTGTTTTGGATTATTTAAATTGACGTAAATGAAGAATTTCCATTAGAACTTAGTTGCGGTTTACATAATTAATCAATAGAGTTTGCACTAGCAAAAAGTATTTTGTCCACAGCGAGCGCTGCGGCCGAAAGTATTCACCAGTGAAAGGGTTAAACTATGGATGTGGATGGTAGAGTCGGAAAGGTGTGTTTGTTGCCAGTATATTTTTAAAAAGCCTCGCGTTAAAACTTTTTTCCTCAGCAAGAGCTAAATGCATATTTGTGAGTGCAATAGTGGATAATGGGATAACAAGCCCGTTTTTCTGTAATTGACGGCGTATTTGTCTACACGTTAAATTACATTAACACACATCTTATTGCCATAGACGTCTGATGGCAAAGCACTGTCTGCCACAAAGCATGTAGAACCGTTCAAATAAATGTTTTCAATCGGTTGCTATTTTCATCCAAAAATAGCTTATTATCTTATTATTCACTATTATTAATAAGGTCGAAACAAAACACCATTTAATACTTATCAATGTGGCACGGATTCTTACTTTAAATGACTTCCTATAGTTCCGTTTACGCAAGCTTTACTATACCTAGTTGTAACGTGTAACTTGCGCATTTTGTAGAACTCGGGAAGTGTACGTAAGTGGCACGTAATTGTGCATGTTAATGTCGTACAAGTTGAAAAGTCATAGCCTTGCTGTTTACCGCGTGACACATTGACATTCACCGCCCGCGACCGTTCGATTCGGTGCAGGTGAGTTTGACAAATTGCACATGACGGTAATACGCAAACGTACTGACATGCCGTATTTCCTAATGGTTATTACATACACCGAAGGACGCCTGCTTAATTCGTCCATGCGCGAATCACTTAAAATGTACGCACGCGAGATGACACACGAGAGGAATACGCATCGAAACGAATTTTTTATCGCACAAGGGAGATGAACGGAGCGACTACCGACGACTGGATGCCAGTCTTTCAACCTGGGCTTAAGATACAGTGTCGCTGATAAGATTGACAGTAAGACGAAGTGCCAAACTGCATTAATGACGCGCGACACGTGTGCACTAGTTAGTTACATAATGTATAGGAAGTATCGTTTATTTGCATTCAGCGTACACACCGTCCTTCGGTTATCACTTTTGCAGGTATTTCGCTCCGATAACAAGAAGAAGTGACTCGTGTCCAACGAAGATACCCGCTTTTCTACGTATCATTATTTGTTCATGACGCAACAGAAACGTTAATCCGAACGATCGTTTCAGAAGAATTACTTTGTCAGTGCTAATACCGACTTGTCTTCGCTCGGAACGATTATTTCCCAATTTCAGAAGACTCGTCTCTGAAACAATGAGTTTTACTTACTCTACGTTGCATAGCTCCCACGGCATGAAACTCCAAAAAAGGCCGCGACAAGCCGGCCTAGCGTTAATTTCTGTTTAAGATGCGCCTTATCGGGCTATCATTCATGCGATCTCGAATGGGACGAGGCACCCAGTAAAAGGCCACAACAATGGAATGCGTCATGGAACCTGGCATTTCCCAGCACAGTTTTTCCGCGAGTTCGAATTGTGGCCTCAACGGCTCACGACACACAAGACCGGTTAATATGTTATCAGTGACGTACAGTAAAGTCATGTTGCCAGAACTAATTTACCGTCTGTGGGCATTGCGCCGGGTGAATTATTTGCACAAAACAGTTGTAGGCAGTTGAACTGACGATAAAATTTTTAATTACCCAATTTCAGTCATGTGATACGATTGGTGGAGACCGAGCGCTTTCACTCCTTCTGCTAAAAGTACTGCCATCCGCAGTTTATAACCAGATCGTTTGATGTCGTCCGCTTTATCGACACGCGCAACGTCGGAAATACCGCTATCGACTCTTCGACGGCAATATCGAGTAGCATTTTAATTGCATTTCCATTGAGAACAGGCTAACTTCTTTCAAATGTTCGTCACGATCAGTCAAATGCAACGATGCCCAATCAGGCTCGCGGTGTTTTATTTTTGCTCGGCTAAAAGTGAGCGCAAAGTTACCGGGTAAGTTGCTTACGTCAACGGTACTAGCATGTATCGAACTACACCATGTTTTATTTCCGTGCGGCTAAAAGCGAATATAAAGACACAAAATAAGTTGCTTCCTTCGACAGTATTAACGAATAGCAAACTACTTCGGGTGTTTTAATTTTGCGCCGCTTAAAACGAACATAAAATTACCGAATAAGTTGCTTACTCAGCTATTACTAGCGGGTAGTGGATGACGATGTATTTTATTTTCATACGGCTAAAAGCGAATATAAAGACACAAAATAAGTTGCTTTCTTCGACAATACTAAGGAGTAGCAAACTACTCCGTGTGTTATAATTTTGCCCCGCTTCAAGCAAACATAAAATTACCGAGTGCTTACTCAGCTATTACTAGCGTGTAGTGAATGACTCGGTATATTTTATTTTCGTGCGGCTAAAAGCGAATATAAAGACACAAAGTAAGTTTAGAGTAGCAAACTACTCCGGGTGTTTTAATTTTGCGCGGCTTAAAGCGAACATAAAATTACCGAGTAAGTTTACTCAGGTATTACTAGCAGGTAATGAATGACGATGTATTTTATTTTTGCGCGGCTAAAAGCGAGCACAATGTTGCCAAGTAAGTTTGCTCACCGCGACAGCACTAGCGACTAGCCATCTACCTAGTAACGAACTACAAACTACCACACACGTCAATCGATCGTGTGTCACGTGCGAGCAATGAAATCACAAACTCGCGGGTATTGCATACGCGTCGCGTCATGAAAGACCGAATGAGCCGCGGTAACAATTTGCCAGTGTCAAGGTCGGCGCTGTCAGGCAACGGTACGGATGCAAAAATGGCACGACACCGGTTCGTGGCGGAGCTTATGCGGATACAGTCGACGGAAAGAACAATAAACGATGACGAGCGTCTGATAGCGACGTTGGCGGGCGGCGCGAAAGGTAGGCGAAGATGAAAAGACGACAAGAGCGAAGAGAGAAGAGAGAGACAAATAGGCTGAGCGAGTGTAGACACTGAGAAAGCCTGTCATGTTCTGTTGATGAGCAGAGCTGCGGTATGATACGCCTCATGCAATATATGCCGACACGCGCGTCAACATTTGCATATTTTATCTAATGAAACTTTCACCGGATTGTTTTACGATCAATGTTTGTATGATGTGGCATGTTTGGGGATCGATGCCACTGCCGTTGTGATACGGAAGAAGCGTCAATTATTCACGCTTTGACAGCATCGATGGCAACGGATATTCAGTATGCACGAGAAATACGCAGAAAGAGTACATCGCAACCGGTTTTCTCTAAGTCCACAACCACTCATCATCCGATTACCTAATCTCGACCATGCTCCCTGAATTTGCACATGCGAGAAATGTTTATGTATATATCTGATCTGGTTCGAGCAGGTGTGAGTACTTGCGTATGGATGATGTATGCGTGCATGGTAAGAATGCTACGCCGTAACAGAACAGACAAAAGACAAGCCCGGGGAATCACGTTCGTCCGCTTGTTGCGCAGTCGTTTTTCGGATGGGGCGCATATGGCGCGTCGGCGTCAACAGTAAAATACGTATCTTAACTGCTGCCATGATGGTCACCGGTGACCGACGTAAGAAATTTTACTGAAAATCCAAAATATACGCAATGGGTAGCAATTATTATTTTATAAATGCAGTTGTTATTAGAATAGTGATTTGATCCTTTGGTCTGCAATACCTGCACATTATTTACATTTTGCATAATTCAGTCGAACGCTGTAGTATTTCATAACATCGTCGTTCTAATATAGTAAAATACGCTTGGCAGTCAACGTGTTAACTGCCACGGTGGTCACCGGTGACCGACGCAAAGACTTGACTAAAAATGCAAAAAATTCGCCATGAAGCCTATTTGCAATCTTGTAAAAGCAATTGATATTGGAATCATGCTTCAATACTTCGGCTTCTAACAATTCTGCGTTATCTTCGTTTTGCACGCTTCAATCATACTCTGCAATATTTCATCGCATCGCGGTTTTAACATAGCAAAGTACGCAAAAGATTTTACTAAAAATGCAAAAAATTTGCAATAAAGTCTGTTTGCAATATTGTAAAAGCAATTGACAGTGGAACGGTGCTTCAATACTTTGGCTTCTAACAACTCTGCGTTACCTTCATTTTGCACGATTTAATCATACTCTACACTATTTGATTGCATCGCGGTTCTAACATAGTAAAATACGCTTGGCAGTCAACGTGTTAATATCCAGGTGCAGATTCTACCCTCGCTCCCCATCTTGTCTCCCCTACACACCGACGAAAATACACTACCGTCCAAAGAAATGTATTGTTCGCCACCCGACCGCCTGGAAGCATGTTTACGAAATCTTACAATCTCCCGTACATGATGAAACTTGGATTCCCGTACGGGCGCATAAAGTTTCCCTGACATTTCGAAAGTAACTTCGGGCCGCAGGGTGGGCGGTTGTTTTGTCAACAGAACAAACGTCGAGCTAGATGTAAGGCGTACTTCGGGAAAGTACGAGGCCTCGGCGCCGGTGAAATAAATCGGTCGCCTTATAAAACAGACAAACCGTGGCGTGACGGATAGTGCAGCGGCGGAATGATTCTTTTACGCCGAATCGGGGATGGGCGCGGGGCATCGCGATAAACTATTCAACTGCACCGATGCCCCACGAGAGAATTAAAATTAATAGGCGCGGGAATTGACGTTACGGCGAAAGTTTATCGACGCCGTGGGTAATGCGAGGTAAAGGACAAGGTCAGCGACGACGCCGTTCCCTGTGTACTTTTCTGAGGAACGAAGAGACGAGGCGAGCGAGAAGACCAAAGAGGGTGGCAAAGCAAGGGGCGAAAGAAAGTATCGGCGAAACATCGAACGACCCGACGCACGAGTTGATCTTGTGCGCCTGCGATTAAATTATGTTACGTCAGTGAAGCGAGGAAGAGAAAGAGAAGCGGAAGAGAAGGGCGTGACTCAAAGCGGAAGAGAATTGTAATGCAAGGGGTGACTGAAGATGAGACGCAAGAATGTAAGCATCGGAATAACGATACATCGACCGACATGTCGCACGAATTTAAAACGAGTGCTTGCAGTTGACATGCATTATCTCTGAGAAACAAAGAAGGCTAGAGAGAGTGAAGAGACGAAAGCGGGGTAAAATGGAGAGTGTGGAACAAGAATGGGGAGGAATATCGCAAGTATCGGAATGAGACATTGAAGGACACACAAGTTCAAAGCGTGCGCCTGCGATTAAACTACGTTACTTCACAAAAGGTGGGAGAGAAGGCATAAGAGTATTATAGAGTAAGGACTAAGACAAGATGAGCCAAGTCTGCAACTATCGACTTGTCAATACATCGTCCAACACATCGCAAAACTACAAATCCTGCGCCTGCGATTAAACCGCATTATTTCAGAGAAACACAGGGTCAGAAGACAAAAGAAGGGAGGCAGTGAAAGGTCCGATACAAGCATGAAGCAGAAAACCGCAAGTATCGGAACGATGATAGATCGACCGACAAGCTGCTACAAATTCAAGGCGTGTACCTGCGATTAAAAACAGGCGAGAGATAAGGCGCAAGAGTATTGTAGTGTAAGGATTAAGACAAGATAAGCCAAGTCTGCAACTATCGATTCGACAATACATCTTCTGACACATCGCAAAACTACAAATCCTGCGCCTGCGATTAAACCGCATTGTTTCAAAGAAACAATGCAGAATGCAAAGAAACGCAGGGGCAGAAGACGAAAGAAGGGAGGCAGTGAAAGGTGCGATACAAATATAAAGCAGAGTACCGCAAGTATCGGAACGACGATAGATCGACCGACAGGCTGCTACAAATTCAAAGCGTGCGTCTGCGATTAAACTACGTTATTTCCAAAAAGCCAGGAAGAAAGGCGAGAGAGAAAGCGCAAAAGTATTAAAATGCAAGTAGTAGTAGTCTGCAACTATCGACTCGACAATACATCATCCAACACGTCTCAAAACTACAAATCCTATGCCTGCGATGAAACTGCATTATTTCAGAGAAATTGTAATGTAAGGACCGAGACAAGATGAACCAAGTCTGCAACTACCGACTTGTCAATACATCGTCCGACACATCGCAAAACCACAAATCCTGCCCCTGCGATTAAACCGCATTATTTCAGAGAAACAATGCAGAATACAGGGGCAAGAAAGGAGGCAGTGAAAGGTGCGATACAAGTATGAAGCGGAAAACCGCAAGTATCGGAACGACGATAGATCGACCAACAAGCTGCTACAAATTCAAAGCGTGCGCCTGCGATTAAACTACGTTATTTCCAAAAAGTCAGGAAGAAAGGCGAGAGAGAAAGCGCAAAAGTATTAAAATGCAAGTAGTAGTAGTCTGCAACTATCGACTCGACAATACATCATCCAACACGTCGCAAAACTACAAATCCTATGCCTGCGATGAAACTGCATTATTTCAGAGAAATTGTAATGTAAGGACCGAGACAAGATGAACCAAGTCTGCAACTACCGACTTGTCAATACATCGTCCGACACATCGCAAAACCACAAATCCTGCGCCTGCGATTAAACCGCATTATTTCAGAGAAACAATGCAGAATACAGGGGCAAGAAAGGAGGGAGTGAAAGGTGCGATACAAGTATGAAGCGGAAAACCGCAAGTATCGGAACGACGATAGATCGACCAACAAGCTGCTACAAATTCGGAGAGTGTGCCTGCGATTAAACTGCATTATATATGAGCTGCAACCGCAAACGTCGTCGCACCCACGCCTGTATCGGCACCCATACACGATCGCGCAATTCTCGCCAATCTAACCGCCGCTGCGAATCAGGTCATTAACGCCTCGCGGCTATGAAGCACGTATAATCGCGTCGGGCAAAAGTTACCACGCGCCTTTTCCTGAATTTCCGCCGTGCGCCGGGCGAAATCGATTTGTTAAGCTGTCAATGCGCGCCATGCTATTTCAATCTTGTTTGACGTCCGATACGATCGCGCGGCAATCGCGTTTTCATTCATGTTGAACATCGACGGTGAGTAATGAAATTTTCGCTAAAATTCTAACGGAATCACTGTACGGCCGAGTTAACGGTGAAATATGCATTGTTGCGAAGATGACGGCAGTTTGACGATATGATGTTTCGACGTTGCCTCTGTTTGCTAGAAATTGAAATACAGTAATCCGTCCATTCACGCTTGTAATTGGCTCCGCGAAAACAGCGCGCAACCGGAGACTGCATAAATGGAGCCATAAAGAGCTGGTTAAAATAGGGATCTGTCCCACATTCTCAAATATGTATTTTGTTCTTAGTTGAGTGAAGTCTGTTTCAAAACATACTGGCACAAGTTTTTACTGGAGTCGGTTTCAAAACTTACTGGCAACAATAAATGCACTTCTTGATATAACCATAAATTATTTCCATAGTTTCATGTTACTTCTTCGAAATCAGTGCCACGACGGTTACCGGTGACCGGTGCACAAGATTTTATTGAAATTGCAAAAAATTCGCAATAAAGCCTACTTGCAATCTTGTAAAAGCAATTGATATTGAAATGGTGCTTCAATACTTTGGTTTCTAACAACTCTGTGTTACCTTCATTTTTCACGATTTAATTATACTCTGCAGTATTTCATCGCTTTACATTTCCAAATGTACCACACCATATTCTTAAACACATTGACTGCCATGATAGTCACCAGTGACCGGTGCAAAAGATTTTATTAAAATTGCAAAAAAATTCGCCATGGAGCCTGTTTGCAATATTGTAAAAGCAATTGATATTGAAATGGTGCTTCAAAACTTTGGCTTCTAACAACTCTGCGTTACTTTCATTTTGCACGATTTAATAATACGCTGCAGTATTTAATCGCATCGAGGTTCTAACATAGCAAAATACCCTTGGCAGTCAATGTGTTAATCCGCCAAAACGCAGAAATTACTGTACATGTTTGTGTCCACTCGGCGGCATTCAAACGGCATATTCAAATCTGATACTCAGATTCAATCGTCGATTTAATCAGCGCGTCATTATGCTTCTGCTCAACTTTATTTAATCTCAGCCAAACGCACCCATTCCCGTGATAAGTCCGAGCGATTGCGTTGCAAACTCGACAAACTGCCAAACGCCAATTCTCAACAACCCCTCTGAGACTCAATTACCTCGCTCGATAAGCGTGGGCCAAGTATAAGGAAAACGCGAGCGCAAATAAGGCAAGAGCCGCGTTTTATATTAATGGAAAAACTTTCCGCTCGCCAGCAAGGCAGAAATGACTGATCGCCCACGCAGTGCATCGCGCGCCGCGAAAAATGTACTGACCGAGAATCAGATTTTACAAGCGAAACTATTTCCGCCCACCAGTCCGCGATATAAAGTTACACGGCACGTTCCCGAGGAAACAATGTCTACGGTCGTTAGCGTCAAATTTTCAGCGAGGCGAAAAGGCATCCAGCGCACCCCATAAACGCGCCAAAGAAATCTGGAGGCCATTGGGAGAATGTGTGTCGAAAGGCGCATTACGCGTAAGCCCGGTGTTCTACTTTAAATGCTGATCATTTTTGTGCCTGTATTCGATTGAATAGAAGAGCTATGTGAAGTAGATAAATTAAATCGGAGGATGAGTGTCTTCCGGAGGAACTTGTGAAAAATGCATAACGCTTCTGAAGAGGGGACCCTTGGGGTTCGAAATATATAGAGCCCCTAAGTTATAAAATAAAAGACATTCAACGAAGAAAAGGCTGACAAATTATGAAAACTATCAGAAAAGGTTGAGCTTGTAATCAAGTTAATCCAATTTCTAGCTTAAAGACGGATGAAGGAAAAATTGTGCTGTTTATCAAAAAATGCGCTATTGGTAATATGCGAATAATTTTACTGATAATTATTTTCCGCATACTTCCTGTTTTGGGTTAATAATCTTGAATGTATGTATACCTTGCTTGAGCAAATACGGACCCGGATTTTCTGAATACATTCTTTACTGTTTACTTCAACCATCTTTAAAGTATTTAAAACAATGCGCAATTCAACCATTAAAATAATATTTATATATGTATTATTTCAAATACTTTCCGACTGCGCGCACGTCGAGTTATCGTCTTCCTTTCATCAAGACAGCTCTCAATTTCCCCTTATTTCTCCTATTACGCTTCTCGTGTGCTATTAAGCATAGCTGAATCGCGTATCTTTTCTTTGTTGGGAGTCCTATACTTGGTCGGCAACTCGCTGTTGAAATGGCCAGTGAGACTTTAGACGCATGCACAGCAATGTATGCGATGGCGCATGTTAATCAGCGTGGTCGCATATATGTAAAAGCCTCGTAAGTTTCCTGGCGCATTTAACGTTGTCTGACCAGTACGTAATATACACGGAGAGAAAATACGAAAAAGGGTCTCAGGAAAAATAAAATCAGGATACGGCAAAATTATAAGCTTTCCAACGATTCAAAAGGAAATGTGCCTTCTTTCGAAAATATTTTTTTAAATAACGAGAACGATAGTTAGTTATAGATTTTTTAAGATAATTTGGAAATTTGTTTTTGTATGTTAATACAAAAAAAAATACCACGGGTAGTTTCAATAATTTTCTGATTTCCACGTTATTGACAGTTGTTCGATTCAGTGCAACCAAAGAAAATCATTGCTTTAATTCATGTAAAGATGATAATAATTACGCTGCACAGGACGTCCTTTTTGACTGCCCTTAAAACGACCGAGGTCCACATAGGCTTCGACAAGCAATAGTTGTATTTTCCATTCAAATAGATTTAATTATAATAATTTTATAAGTATTTTAATCATTTGACTTAAAAAATGTGAGTAAAGTGATATATACATATATATCGAACTTTATATACGTATATGATATATATAAGTATATGATATGCGACGTATACGTATATACCAAACTTACATATAAAACATATACATTACTATGTCACATCACTCCCTGTTTTGAATATAGCTTTTTTGATTTAATGCACCGCCCCATTAATAATAAGTATACGATATACGATATATATACGTATATATCAAACTTACATATAAAACATATGTATTACTAGGTCACATCACTCTCTGTTTTGAATTTAGCCTTTTTGATTTTAATACACCGCCCCATTAATTTGACGAATTTCACGCTTTACGGTATCGATAGAACGATGAATAAACGTGCAAATCGTTCGCTGGCTCCCGTCGACGCTGAATTCCGATTTCTGCATGCTTCATTGGCGACCGCGCGAATTATCAGGATTTTCAGTGTCCGAAGATAGCGTGGCAGACGCATTGCGCGATTGGATCGACACATTAACACATCGTGCGGGCGTTTATTCTCGTTGTGCATGGCGCACATGCACGCCTATTTACTTTGTCGCGCTGTTTGCACGACGTAGTTTTCGCTTCTGCAAAACATCCATCGCGTGACGTGCAGAACCCGCGCAAACTTCGATATCTGCCGCGCGTATGCGTTCGATTGTTCTAACTTCGGATGTGCATCTTCGTATCACAACAATGGTACGTGAGGTTTTCACACGGATTGCGATCCTTCAATCGGGACGCTTGAGGCTGATTTAACAACGTGAAAGCTTCGGTGTTCGTTGTTTTACGAAGTTACGGCAGAAGTGAAGACGCGGAATGGGTTGTAATATGCAAATAATATCTAGTACAAGACGTGCTGGACCTAAAACACGTTTTTATTCACTTTTGAAAAATCGCACTCATACAAAATCGCACAATGGTACAGAGGAGGGAGGTAGTATGGTATCTTGTATCATCGATCAACTTGAGTGATTATGGAGATACATCAACTTGGATAATTAATGCAATGAAGCAACGCGTTACATTCAACCGGAACCTCAACGCAATGAATCTCACGACGAAGCGACACAATACACCGGACCGACAGGAGTCGAATTATGCTCAATAATGAACGATGTTAAAAAGCGCGTCACTCGTTGCAATAGAAAAAAACACAATGAATACTAATCAGCCGCCTCGTGTACGAAGGCGTAATACGTACTTCCTTATAGTACGCGGGTATTATGCTTAACGTCTTTTCTTGCGCGCAGAAATTATCTACACTGACTCCCGACAATTGCAGGTACACGATAACTCAGTGTCTCTCAAATGAACAATTGCCGAGCGAATCGATCGTCGCCGCAACATTCTCTATCCCGCATTAGCCATTCCTGTGATCGATCGACGCTTCTGCATTTAATGCGTAGTTATTCCGCGCAGATATAAAATACCTTTAATTCGCTCGCTCTTGCATGCGTCCACGTATACGCATATACGGCCACGCTACATTTGCATTACGAGAGTTCTTGGAAACATTTTTACGCAACTCTTAGAAACACTGACTCTTTGTTGCGATTCTGGTACGAGGCTGAAAGTGTTCGCACGCTGTGATAACAGGTACATAATGCCCGTACGACAATGAGACACGCTGTTTATTGTGGCCGAGCGCAATCGCGGTCCTCTGAGGAAAGACACGGGACATTAGCGGGTTACAGCCGTGACCTTACGACGTCAATTAAGGGTCGTTTTTGCCGACGGACTCCCTTCGACTTCTTTCCGCGTCACCCGACCGCGAGATTTGCAGCAAAAATTAACACGTTGACTGCCGTGCGTATTTTGCCGTATTAGAACGGCGATGCTATGAAATACTACAGCGTTTGACTGAATTATGCAAACTGTAAATAATGTGCAAGTATTGGAGACCCAAGAATCGCATCACTATTCTAACAATAACTGCATTTATAAAATAATTATTACTACCCATTGCGAATATTTTCGATCTGCAATCAAATCTCTTGGCCGGTCATGTAACGAACCGGACTCGCAGAACTTCACCGGCGCATGTAACGATGTAGATTACACGTAAGGTCGCAGGTATCAAAACTATCAGGGTGATAAGCGTACAGACACGTTATAATGTATTCACGATTTTCGCAAGCCAGTGTTCATCGCGTTTGGAAGTGTTTGCAACGATCTTTTGATTACTGAAGAAACGTGAGCTGTAGTACATGCATTTAGCATGCTTTGTAGATATTCCGGAAGAGTTGATGCTTTTAACTTTGTGGTATAAACGTGCATTTACGGACCCTCATATTATTTAGTATAGTTTTGGAACTAAGTAACGTATTATAATGATATTGGACGTATATGAATTGATTGACATCGAAAAGTATAGATTTGCAAAAAGATCAATATTTTATTTTTTACAATTTTGTACAGTGTGATCAACTTTAAAACACTCCCATTTGACAATAATGAGTCGTTTGACGCTTGCCACCACGTGTTTTTTCTGTAAGACACACAAACAATGCAATCCCGTTTTCTTTGTCCCACATCGGTTTTGCGGCCTATGGAGATTAACATTTTCAAGGACTGGTCGTTTATGCATCGTAACAAAACCCGAAGATATTTCTTTTATATATTTTAGTAATTTTACTATATTTTGATTTGACTTCTTGTGCCATTTCAAGAGAAAACTTCAGGCAATATCGAAAAGTTGCGCTGGAATAAGTTAATTCCCTGTAACCTATAATAAACTTTAATGTCCCCTGAGAGGGGACAGCGGAGTGCAAAGGGTTAAAAGATCTATCCGGTTTCTTACAACCTGCGCAAAAAATAAAATGTACTTTCGCGTGACGCGGCAAGACAACGCAACTCCTTCTGCTATGAACGGATCTTTACTGGGAGACTTAACTCGTATTACCAAGTGACTCGGCTGACGTGCACGTTCTTGGCTGATCTTTACGGCCGCAACGGGTCGTAACGCGCCACGATATCAAGAATCTTAATATTTCGCGAAACGGCGGTGGTCTTATGCAATGTTTATTTCGCGGCCTTAAACGGGGTACTGAAAACAAGAGTAAAAAGAACGAGCAAACCTACATTATCTCAGCGCATGCAGGCACGTGAATGAACCATTCACGTCCGAACACGAAGCTGACGAGTCTACTTCGTGAAGTTCTCGAGTAGGTGCTCGAAAAAAACGGATTATGGGGCGCTATGGGGCTTTACTGCGCCGCTAATGAATCTATCGAAACGAACGACGCGTTATTTTTGCCCGACGCCGGCCGTCGCGTTAATATCCCGTGACCTCCTTGGTCAAATATCCGTTTGACCTATTTGTTCTCCCTGACGCTCGAAAGTATCCGGTCGCAGATATTTTTTGCCCCCGCGACATTTGAAAATATCCGCCCGTCAGAATCGCTTTTCCTCGCGCTCGCAAATTTCCGGCAGGCGCGCATTGATTCGCGTCAACGACCGACGACGGGATTCATTTTTCGCGCTGACGGCGACGCCTGCACGTCGTTTTCTCGACTCTGATATACCGAATCGCGGTGCGCCGTGAATTTAAACGCCGGAATTCTTTTTTTTCTTTCTATTCTCATTCTTCATGTTTAACACTTTGACTGCCATGATGGTTACTGGTGACCGACGCAAGAGATTTTACTGAAGATCCAAAATATTCGCAATGGTAGCAATTATTATTTTATAAGTGCAGTTGTCATTAGAATAGTGATGCGATCCTTCGATCTCCAATACCGGCACATTCTTTAAATTTTGCATAATTCAGTCGGATGCTGTAGTATTTCATAGCATCGCTGTTCTAATATAGTAAAATACGCTTGGCAGTCATCGTGTTAACTTTCAATATCTAACTGTTTGTCGTTTCGTTTCTACAATACCTCCGACCGTGTGAATGGCAGAGGCACTTTAGAAACTTTTGTCAATATTAACGCACCGCGATAAAAGTACTGGGACTTTTTGGCATGAAACCTGAACAGCGCGATCGCACTGCAAGGGATTCAAACGTTAATTTGCCCGCCATGCTGGTGTATTTGAATATTGGAACTGGTATGGCCCCAAAAACCTTTAATTTTCAGTAACGATTTTTGCTTCTTCTTATACTTTTGCTGAAATTGTTTTGACCTGGGACCCTATACCTTATTTCAAAATTAAATTAAGCAACATATATCACTAGTGCGCAAGTCAGTGTGTTGTTGTGCGTGTCTGTCGCCCAAAGACGTCAATATTCTATTTTAACAAAAAGGCAATGTGCCCACTTAATGTAAATCCGCTTCTAGGTAAACTTTGTAAACCCAGAGGACAATTCTTTGATTTTAAATGAACGTCTTTATCGATCCCCACCGCATTGGCTAATTACAACGTAGGCACGGCGCGAGTTATTGTAATGCGAGCACCGTTAGTACCCGCCTTCCATCAATTGTTTATTTTTGTTGTGCGCAACGATACCGCTATTGTTCCGTTTTATTCACGATCGTGCTGTATATACGACGGCTTGCCATTATCATTCGTCAATGGGCGTGGTATTGAGACCGTAAGACTACACCCGAGTTCGCCTCTTATCACCGTACGAAGTAAATGCATCAGAAAACGCAAGCGAATAAAAAGTCGAGACGCGGTAATGAATTCACGCAAAGCGACGCAACAAACGTCCGCCAAACGAAAGGGCACAACGTATTGCCGATTTGTGCAATTGCGCAGCCGTGTAAGCACGATGCATTTACGGATTTAGCTCTTTGCACTCGAAGACTTTTTACAGGTGACGTACCGGCGAGTCGAACATGCATTGTTCACAAAGTGTTCGCGAATTTCATTTCGCTTTAATGGGACGTATGTTAGACAATAAAATGGAAATTTTATAGTTTAGATTTTTCAAAAGTGTGACTATGCTTAGGACAATCACCAGCATGCATTACGGGTTCGATTGAACAGGTATGCGCAATAGTCATTTGTTCGTCGTCTTTCACTTGGCATGTTTTTTCCATATATACAAGCAACTTCGTTTATTGTCTACTGCACGAGCGATGTGTAATTGTCATTTAGCCTGTTGTCCCAATATGATGAAGAAGGTCCTTGAGATTGTTGGAACTCATGTATCAGCTAATTGACGAAAAGCTCAATATATTTCGCGTAGGACAGTCTTAAGAAATGCCTTAAAGAAGGAAATATTCCACAATATTTCCTCCGTGCACCAGGTGTGTTCCAGTTCTCCTTAACAATAAGCTGCAGTCTCTTCATTACAATAGATCAGGAATGTCTCAAACAAATATCCGAGCAGCTGCTCTCTTTTCACAAGTTCTTCTCAATAATAAAACACAGCCTCTTTGCGTTACTTCGCAGAAAGTAACCCGGTCTCCGATACCTACGCATTATTTTCATTTTGCACAATTCAATCACATTCTGTAGTATTTCATTACGTTGCGGTTTTAATATAGTAAAATACCCACGGTAGTCAACGTGTTATATAGTGATTCAATTCTTTGATCTCCGATACGTTCGCATTCTTTTCATTTTGCAAAATTCAATCATATTCTGTAGTATTTCATTACGTTGCGGTTTTAATATAGTAAAATACACACGGCAGTCAACGTGTCAAATAGTGATTCAATTCTTTAGTTTCCGATACCTTCGCATTATTTTCATTTTGCACAATTCAATCATATTCTGTAGTACTTCATTACGTTGCGGTTTTAATATAGTAAAATACCCACGGTAGTCAACGTGTTATATAGTGATTCAATTCTTTGATCTCCGATACGTTCGCATTTTTTTCATTTTGCACAATTCAATCATATTCTGTAGTATTTCAGAGCATTGTCGTTCTAATACAGAAAAATACAAACGGCAGTAAACGTGTTAACCGCGCATCAATGACCGTGCAGGCAATTACGCTTAGATATACCAAAGTTCAGAATATCTCATCAATGACCACCACGGCAGTCAACGTGTTAACACTTTGCCTGCCATAATGATCACCGCTGACCGGCACAAGAGATTTTACTGAAGATCCAAAATTCGCAATGGGTAGCATTATTTTATAAATACAGTTATCGTTAGAATAGAAATGTGATCCTTTGGTCTCCAGTACCTGCACATTATTTCCATTTTGCATAATTCAGTGAAACGCTGCAGTATTCCATAGCATCGCCGTTCTAATACAGCAAAATACGCACGGCAGTAAACGTGTTAACCGCGCATCAATGACCGTGCAGGCAATTACGCTTAGATATACCAAAGTTCAGAATATCTAACCAATGATCATCACGGCAGTCAACGTGTTAATACTTTGCCTGTCATGATGGTCACCGCTGACCGGCACAAGAGATTTTACTGAAGATCCAAAATTCGCAATGGGCAGCATTATTTTATAAATGCAGTTATCGTTAGAATAGAAATGCGATCCTTTAGTCTCCAGTACCTGCACATTATTTCCATTTTGCATAATTGAGTCAAACGCTGTAGTATTTCCTAGCATCATCGTTCTAATACAGCAAAATACACACAGCAGTAAACGTGTTAACCGCGCATCAATGACCGTGCAGGCAATTACGCTTAGATATACCAAAGTTCAGAATATCTCACCGACAACGGCCGACACACGGGACTTCCCCACGCGACATGCACCTTCCTCTCCAAGCCCTATCGTACAGCTCACATACATGAACGGCACCCCACCTACACGCTTCCGACAACCGCATTAGAAACGATCGATTGACTTCCGCAGTCGGGGAAGTTCAAGAAAGAGCAACCTCCGTCGCGGTGCGTTCTTCGTCCGTCTCCCTCTTTCCGTGTTTCCGTTCGATCTCTCCCCTTGCCGACGTTCTCTCATGTTCTCTCATGTTCGCACACAAGTTACTCGACCCACCCCACACCCACGCGCTGTGTTTTTATTACGTCGACGTCGCCCGCTCTTTTTCCTCTTTCTCTCGCCAGAACTAGTCGTAGTTTGTATGTCGCTGCACTCACCTCACGTAGACCCGGCAGGTGGAATTGTTCACTCGCCGATCGCTGGCCAGTCTCCGACGGTCCTCGAAAAAGTCCTTCAGTGCGGTGACACCGAGCACGAAAATCACGGGGATCATCGCGACCTCCTTGCCGAACGCGTTTATGGCCGGCACCCAGTTAAGCAGAACAATGAATATAAAGTATAAGTTGGCCACGCGATGAAATTGCTCGAGCAGGTTGCGAGGTAGGAAGCTCAGCGTCGTGTACTTCGTTGTGCGTACTCTGAAACGCATGAAGGTGCGATTGAAGACGAGTTTTGTAGGGATGCGGGTTAACCCTTTGACTGCTATGGGGGCAGATATCTATTTGTCAGTCTACCGAAATTCATTGATGTCGATTATGGGCGCATATATGTGTTTTCCGGTCGTTTCGATTTCTTACCTAGTGCAGACACAATTATCAACGATTGAGATAAATGTAAATGAAGAATTTCCATTATAACTTTATTGCGCCTTGCATAATCAATCAATAGAATTCAAACTGTCAAAAAGTACCTCGCCCTCAACGAGCACTTCGGCCGAAAGGATTCCCTATCGTTTCGATTGTTTCCTTATTTCAGCCACAATTATCAACGTATGAGATAAATGCGGGTGCATTCTTTATCAAATATTTCTTGCATTATTTAATTTGGCATGAATGAAGAATTACCATTATAACTTCGTTGCGCCTTAGATAATCAATCAATAGAGTTCAAACTGTCAAAAAGTATCACGCTCTCAACGAGCGCTTCGGCCGAAAGGATTTCCAATCGTTTCGATTTTTTACTTATTGCAGCCACAATTATCAACGTATGAAATAAATGCAGATGCGGTCTTTATCAAATATATTTCTTGCATTATTAAATTTGGGATAAATGAAGAATTGCTATTATAACTTAGTTGTGCCTTACATAATCAATCAATAGAGTTGAAACTGTCAAAAAGTATCTCGCCCTCAACGAGCGCTTCGGCCTAAAGGATTCAGCAGTCAAAGGGTTAATACAGGGTGGCGGGTTGAGTTAGGTGTTGCGTGTGAGGGACTTGTCTCTCGGTTGCTTTGGTTTAGCAGTGGGCGGTTACGTGTTGAAACACTGGGCTGGATAATTGTTGATGGCGACAGGCGGTTAAAACGTGGAATTGCGGATGTGGGGGACTCGTGGAATTAAATAATGGAAAGGCGATATACGTGCTTAATGTGCGGCATGTGGAGAGGTAGCGGGTATACGGAAGATTGCGACTTCGCTCTGGCTTTCCGCGTGAATATAGACAAACGTGACAACCTTCTATCACTACTGACAATGTGACGGCTGATATGTTGAGTTACGACCACTCGTGGAACGGAATCAATAGTCTTTCTATGTTTCATATCATTTTCCAGTGCACGCGCTGTCCGTAAACGATAACACGAAGAACAGGCGGTACATAAAAAAAATCATTTATCATATTACAGTCATGTCCCGTAAACGTGTTAACTTGCGTTTGCGTATTATGCCCGAAAAGCTATACTAATATCAACAAATCCTCATCCAACGCAGCAGTTATTTCTGTCCCATTGCAGGAAAACGCTTAGCCTGTACTATTCGCCTTACTGATTCTGAATATGAATTAAAACACGCCCCACTCATTCCAAACGCGCCGAGCGTAAGAATGAATCAGTTTTAAGACCGCGTCATTAAATATTCTGCGTGCTAAATAGTCTCCCGCTGCTTTGTCATCATACTTTTCCCCCGCGCCACGTGAAAACACCGCTTTATAAGTGCAAACATTATTGAAAGTCCAATTGAAAGATTTGAAATTTATAAAAGAATTGAAAGATTTGATATTGAATTTATTGAAAGACCATTGAAAGTCTTAAACATTATTGACCACCGACCCCGTTCGCAATATTTCCTTTTGAACGTGGGAACGAATAAGTCACATCCCACTTTTCTATAATAGCAATCTACTGTGTCACGAGCCAGTCTCTAGACGATGCTATGCGACAAGCAAGATTTTGTTTTTTATACCACACGACCGTAGCGACTTTTAGATAAAGTGTAGGTGTAAGTACTACGTCATTTGTACAAGTTAGTGAAGAGTCTCACCTATTGTCTACCCTGTCTCCGTTCGGATGCTGACTCTTCGGCGTTTTAGGCGGCACCAAGTGATTTGGCACTATCGTCCTTAGACGCGGCACCTCCGGCAATGGTCCAAAGCAACGGGACCATACTCTTCTCCACAACGACGGCGCTGCGCTACGTCTTATCGTGTATATGGACTCCGATCTGTAACAATCAGTACAGATTTCATGTATGTGGAGTCCGATCTGCAATGACGCACAGAAATTTCGTGTGCTCTTTCGGCCTTAATAGCATTAGCTGAACACGATGCTGATCTTGATTGACCAGTCCAGACGATGTGCAAATACAAAAAAAGCGTCTGCGTGTGAACAAAAGGCAACGGGGAAAAATGTCAGTTTTATTGAAAGGCGTTTGAGTAAAATCCATTAAAAACGGGTAAACAGATGTAATATTGTGTGATTCAACAATCAGAAACTTGAAGATGCAATGGATTTGGATACGTATTTGTATTAATCCATTAATAAATGTCATAAGTTGCTGGAAGATAATAGTAATGGTTTCTGTAAATTTACGCGTGAAATTCATAATCCATCAAATTGACGGGTCTCATAAATCTATTGTTAATATGTTAAAGACCTTGAAATGAGTCGATAAAATTCAACAAAGCCGTATAAATATAGGTTGTGGTAGAACACACACGGTATGCATTCCTATGCAGATTTATTCGCGTGTCATCATGCATATGTTTGTTTCCGGTGAATTATGAAACTATTTGTCGATAAAGTGTTGTGTTAGACCCGTGAAAGAACATTTAACGTACATTCCGTCCTTCTTCGCAATCCCCTTGATAATTTAAGAACATATCGAGCATTCTAGCGGCAGACATGCTTCTTTCCCCACTTTTATAAAATAGTCATAGCCGTCTAGCTGTTTATTGAGAACATGGTCGCGATTCGACCGTGACATATCCTATTAGTACCCAAGACATATGAACACGAATAAGCCTTACTTCAATCACAAATTTCGCGCGAACAGTTCTTCAGCCAACTTTCTCAATAATCTACAACGTCCCAACCAATATCCGTGACGCACTGAATTGAAACATTCAGGGTAAACGATGACACCAAATCAAATATCCATGAAAAGTCAATTACCAAACCATTAGCTTCCGCAACGTAAAGCATTAGCCCATCGTTACGACTCACGACCCACAAATCAAAGCCTCCGCTAATACCATCAGCCCAACAAATTCCGCTTCCACTTTCACGCGCATTACATATCTGTTGGATCGAAAAGTAAAGCGTCATCGAACGTGATCGATCCCGTTTCCGTCGCATCCTCAAGCCTAATTTACCCGGGGAACCAATGTCTTCGGTGTTAACCGTAAAAGTCCCAGCCGTCATTTAAAAAATCTTTACATGAAAACAGTAGCTACGCGCAAAATAATGGTCAGTAAATTTGTGCGCGTATTGCCCATTGGACATCTATGGATCTACTGATTTATCCATCTATTCATCTATCTATTTATCCATCTACTGGTCTACCCGTCTATTCATCGATCCACCTGTCCATCTATTGATCTATCAATCGATCCATGTCTCATACTTATCTATCGATCTATCCATCTATGCATTTGCCCGTCTATTCGTCTATCCATCTGTTCATCTATTGATGTATCCATCTATTTATCTATCCATCTATTCATCTATCGATCTATCCATCTGTCCATCTATTGATGTATCCATCTATCCAGCTATTCATCTGTACATGTATCTATCTATCCATTGATCTATCTATCTATTCATCTATCGATCTATCTATCTGCCCGTCTACTCGTCTATCCATTTATGCGTCTATCCATCTGCCATTTTTGCATCATCCTATCTGCCTATCTATACATATATTCACTTATCTATACCTTCTACTTATCTATACATATATTCATACGTATGCACCTTGCAGCCACGAACTCACCTGGAGGCTTGTCGCGAGTGACCTCGAAACGACGGGACCTTGCCAGCAGTGACGGGCCGCGGTTCTTCGCGATGCCACGGCGGCAAGATGAAGTCCGTCCTCGAGCCCACCCGGCTGTGCCCCGTGACCGACTGTCCCTGCACATCGACCACCTGGCCCTGACTGAATGCCCTCTGATGACCCGGCTTCTTCAACGCCGAGGGCCGTCCCAGCGGCGGGGCTTGCTGTCCAGGCACCCCGCTCGTCAACGTGCTCACTCCAGGCGGAGGGACGCCGCTTTGCAAGTAACCGGAAGTGGCGTTCGCCTGCCAACCCGTGTTGCTCGACGCCGCCAACACGCCCCCGTGACTTGCTGAGCGCGCGTGGGTGCGCGGATAGGGACGCCGACGGGCACATGTCACGGCGTTGTCGTCGTCCTCCTCGTCCTCGTCGGAATTTGCGCGTCCGGAAACGCTCGTCTTCGTCGCCGTCGCCGGACGTGCAGACGAGGACGACGGCGTGCTGGACGGCACTGCCGAAGTCGACAGCGACGTCGGGGCAACGCTCGTCGCTTGTCGTCCTGCACCAGGGAACACGTAGAGGGACCCCTGCCTCTCGAGATCTTCGCACGCTGCTTCCTGCACGTCGCCCTCGGACATACTGGCACATCTGCGGACAAGCACGTCGAGACGTAAGTCAAGTTTGCAGTTCTGATGCATGAAGAGTAGGTTCGGCGGAAGGTGACGTGTGCGGCGACGTTTGGAGTAGTTTGGGGGCCGTGGGAATACGTGTAGTGGTACGCCGTTTTATGGCGGAAATGTAGGAAGTTTATTTTGTGAGATGTTACTGAGATGGTGACAACCGTGTTCTAACAAAGCGTTTTATTTGGTTCAACAAAGAATGTACAAGATGCGCGTTTCGGTTCTCTGGGTAAACTGTGTTCTAACTTAAAAGTTACCCCGTTTTATAATCAAAGGGCGGTAGGCGGGCCTCGTGCACCCACATGTCCTTAACGAACCCTTCTCTTCAGGGACCAATCAGAAAACTTGAAAATATTCTATGGAAACCAGCCGCGACGGTTTCCTGATCAAACCGTTTGAGTACTGAATACTTCCTGCCGAAGTGCACGCTGAGGACGAAACTCTTTTCGCTAGTGTGAACTTTATTCATTGATTATGTAAGGCGCAACTATGTTCTAATGATAATTCTTCATTTACGCTGAATTAAATAGTGCAAGAAAGTTATTTCATAAAGTACGCGTCTGTATTCATCTCGTACCTACATTAATAATTGCGGCTGCAATAGGTAAGAAATTGTGACAATTGGGGACGCATATATGCGCCCATAGTCGACACCGATAGATTTCGGCGGACGCATACATATATGCACCCACAGCAGTCAAAGGGTTAAACAAACCGTGCGGTGGCCATTCAATGAAACAAAGACTTATGGGGCCCATAGTGACCGCCGCGACTCTTCGTTGGTCCCACAAAGCGTCGCGTGTTTACGACCGATAAGATGCGTATAGCGGCCGCAAAACCTTCCTAAATTCAAGTAGGCCGTCTGTGGATACAGTGTTGGTGCAAGTGCACCACAATTTGGCGACTTGACGTGTTACGGGATCATACATGAGCGACAAGAGCAGCGAAGGCTAAGGGAAGTGTTGGGATTCACGGCGGAGATGGGATGGGAGGTTTTTTGGTAAGAAGTGTGTTGCGTGGAAGACGACATGTGAGATCGTGTTTAGGTAATGTGGGATTACTTGAAATTATGGTTGAAATGTAGAAAATTTATTTCATGCGAAGTGTATCGGGATCGCGCACGGTTGACAAGGATGTTGAAGCTTTTTATGTGCAGGAAGGTGGGTGGGAGGGAATTTGTTGTTGCGCGGACACATTAAAATAATGCGGTGGAGTGACGCGTGTGTTTGTGTATTCAGTGGAAATTGAGTGTTATTGTAGCGAGTATGGAGGATCTTAGACGGGTTATTATGGAAACGTGGTGATAATGATGCGCAAACAAAGTGTATTGATTGGACTTCACTGAGAATGTGTGGTGTGATCGACACGATCGGCGCTTAATGGCGGACGGGTAATAACATAATGAAGGCATTAAATGGCTTGAGGCGATGATGCCTCGTCTAATATGCCGTGGCGAACGAAAAATTGAATCGAACGAAACATACCATAAACACCACTGCCGCATTACGCTGAATACTTTATAACGCATTTACGGCAGCGATCTGGAAAAAAGATAATGCTAATTTCCGTTCTTCTGGACTTAGCATTCTAGTCTTCAAGGAAACTTATTTCTTTCGTTTAACATTCAATGGAACAGGCGAGTCTTTGACTATCAATGACGTGCGGATGAACGTACCGCATATCTTAGGCATATTTCAATTGAATTACGTAAATATATTCGCACGGAATTCGCCACTGTAAGTTTTTAGATACGTATGCAAGATTCTAAAAAGAAGTAACTGCTGATCACCGATTTAGCTACCATGAATAACACCAAAACAAGTACTGGCACACTGGCTTGTATTTCCGCTTCCTTATTGCGCGTATAAAATATTGCTCTTGTCTTTATCCCGCCCGCAAATATTATTCCAAGTGGGCAGATTTTAAAATGAAGTCTCTCCGTCTGTGATTTTATTGATACGCACGGAAGTGACAACAAAAAACAGAAAATGCTTGAAGCTCGAGAAAAATGATAAAATATTCTTTCCGTCTCCAATTCCCTGCAGAAACATATATATCGCCCATAGCACACATTTGATGGATTCATAAAGGAACTCTCAGTTACTATGAATATATCTCTGTCTATCTATAGATTGAATACATTGAATCGTGTGCCATCCGAATTTCCTCGGCAATATCTCGAGAATTAAGTTTGCCTTTCCCGGAACAGTTTGCAGTACATAACGCGGTCGACAAAACTACAGCTGAGCGGATAACCAATCCGACCGCGGCGTTACCGTCGTTTTTACCGTTAACTTTTCCTTGAGCGCTAACCTTGAATTTACCGTACTATAAAAGACATAATCTTGTCGACCTCGAGATCGGAGAAGTGCATGCTAATCAGTACACATCAATGGTTTCGGTCGAGAATTGCACGTCGAACGGCGGCACACAAGAACGGCTCCGGTTTTGTTGCCGGATGCAGGAAACATCGCGAGCGACCGCATCGGTTATTACAAGGTGCACGGTAGGTACTAATTACGCCGATGCCGTAACTGACCTTACGTTGGGCTGAAAAGTGGCACGGCGCTCATAGTTTCCGTGTGGGACATCGACCCACATCGCTTATTAGCATATTTACGGCGACTCGTAAACGAGGAAGTGAACACGGAAACCTCCGCAATCGGCTGTAGCGCGGGCTGCACGTCAAAAAGTGTAAAACGTTTATTTGCCTCATTGTTCAACGCGAACCGCTGTTTTTCCCGACCAATGCAAATCAGTGTTCGGGAACGCTGTAAATGAAAAAACTCGCGGCTCGGCAAACGTAACGAAACGGCACGCTTAACGCGTTAAATGCGCAGTCGATTTTAATTGACTTTCCGATTACGCGGTATGTGAATTGCAAGAATGCGTTGCTAGATAAAGAAGAGATAGCGAGCGGCGCTCCCTTTTGTCTGAAACGTTCAGGAAAATTCGTCGAAAAAGTGCATACAAATTTGCCAACGTTGTATGTATTGTAATCTATCGTTTTTCGCACTTGACACTGCCGTCTGTAACTACGTCCGACGCAACTTTGCCATAGAATCTCAAGCCGGATCTCCGAAACCTATAAAAGCCCACGTCCACGCGACTCAAAGCAGTT
This sequence comes from Cryptocheilus praepositus, assembly GCA_033815515.1. Taxonomy (NCBI): domain Eukaryota; kingdom Metazoa; phylum Arthropoda; class Insecta; order Hymenoptera; family Pompilidae; genus Cryptocheilus; species Cryptocheilus praepositus. The sequence continues at coordinate 15,670,341 of JAWWQZ010000035.1, read as the reverse complement.
CTTTTTTCGACCTTTACCCCAAATACCAGAAAACACATAGCCATTCGACATCCACCTGTACAATTCTTTGCAGAAACAAAAGTGACGAAACATTACCACGGCAATCCTCCATTTGTTTTTAAAAATACAACCTTAGTCTTCCCTCATGATACCGCCTAAACGGAGGGTTTAGTGTTTAGCATTTAACACGAAACGTACCGGTACTTTACACGTATGATTTTAAAGTAAATTTTGAAAGTGGTCATTTTTCACCGCTTCGTTCTTTTAAAACGTTAACTGTCGTGCTTATTTTACTATATTAAAATCGCAACGTGATGAAGTACTACAAAATATGATTGAATCGTGCAAAATTAAAAAAATGCGAACGTATCGGAGATCACAGAATTGAATCACTATTTAACACGTTGACTACTGTGGGTATTTTACTATATTAAAACTGCAACGTAATGAAGTACTACAGAATATGATTGAATCGTGCAAAATGAAAATAATTCAAAGGTATCGGACACCAAAGTTGCATTGCACCGTAATTGCAGTTAGGAAATTATAAATGCTACCGATTGATTATTTTTTTAATTTTTCGCGAAACCTTTTGCGCCGGTCACCGATAACCACCACGGCAGTCAATGTGTTAATGTTAACCTGTCAAAGCCCGCGAACTCGCATTCCGCTGCAGTCCCGCAAGCTGCTGCACATCACGCGGCAGTCAACGTGTCACCACGTCTTGTTCCGTCGACGCACGTAAACAACAGCACTAGCAATGCTCATCGAAGAACCGGTCGGCGCGTGCCTATCGAGCGATCAAATTTTCCTGGACTTCCGCGAAGACCCGCGACCGCTGATCCGCCGGCGGAACTCATGGAATCGTTTGAAGTGCGGAATCGTCCAGGTCGGCCGTTCTATTTTTGCGACGTCACGGGACTCGGCACAGGAAAAGAAAAGCAGAGGCAGCGAGAACGGCAGCGGGAAAGGGAACAAAACACCCTCTTGTAGTATTCACGACGCGGTATGCAGGAAGTAACGTAATCAATTTCCAGCGCGCACGTACGCGTCCCTCTCTCCGTCCTTTTCTCGCTTCTCACCGGCCGCTGTGCGCGATTCCCAGTGCACTTGCACTTGCTCGACACAGATACGCTATTAATAAGATTGGAGAGAGATGAAGAGAGTTTTTCCTCGCAAACCCCGGCCGCCGTGGAAGGACTCGATGTGCTCGCATTGTAGGTGTGGGCGGCAGCGAAATTATTTGTCAAATCATATTTCGACACGCTTGAGCACTTTGTTGCTTCGAAGGAAGTACTCTGTTACTTGCAAACTTGCAGGTATTACGGGTTAATGTGAGCCCAGTGCCTCACGGTCGCTACGCTTTATTGTTTCTTTGATTCAAACGATGGATAAGATAGTTGTGGCTAGGTTGACATGCTGCAGATGACCGCGTGAAAACGTAAAATCTCAATAAGTGCGTTCTTATTTATAAAATCATTTTTCGACACACTTAAGCACTTTGTTGCTCCGAAGAAAGTACTCTATTACTTGCGAACCTGTGAGTATTGCGGGGTGATTTCGGCCTGGTGTCTCACGGTACTACGCTTTATTCATCTTTTGATTCAAACGATGGATAAGATAGTTGTGGATTGGTTGACGTGCTGTATATGACCGCATGAAAACGTAAGATCTCAATAAGTGGGTTCGATGCCTTCGAGAAGGAATGGGTGGAAGTGGAAATTACGGAAGTTTCGGGACCATAAGTGTAAGCGGAAAGATATACAATGCTTTGGGTAGACGAAGCAACGCATGCTGCGATTGCTTGATAATACCTGAATTGGGTGAGCACACAGATTGGGAAATTATATAGTATTGCAATATGTGACGGACAATCCTGTTCTCTGCGCGTGCACATTCGTACCTGACACTAGCGTATTAGAAACAAAGGTTGTCCGCCTGTATATTGTTAACGCTGTTATAAAACGTTGTGAAGGGAAAAAAGTGTGAAACAAGACATATGAAAATGATCAGTTAATTCAAACAGTGAGAGAGTGAGTAGAGTCAGCCACTATAGTAGCGCATCGTAATACAAGATGACATCAACGAAAGCCGTTATAGTGGCGCGTCGTTCAAAAAGATGACATCCGCGAAAGCCACTATAGTATCGTTCCTAAGAGGTTAACAGTGCTCACTTTTTGTCGGACGCCCCCGCGTTCGTTCGAAATTTGCCCGCGCCAACCCCTTCCGCGCCACGAATGTGCACGTCGCTGGCCGTATTACGGCCGTCTACGTGTTGCCATCCGCATTAATGCTACATCACCGACCTGTCGGCGTGTCATAGATGCCGCCGGGCAATATTGTGCGCGTCGCATAATGAATGCCACGGTAACGTAATATACGTGTCACGGTACGTCAAGGATGCGTCGCGTTATCACGTTGCGCGTCCCGCGCGATAAAGCGTATGTTCCGTAATGTTGCGGAAGAAAAATGACCGAAACGTAGCGCGGTGTTGCTTATTTTCGGTTCGGATGCTTTATGTGCCGCACCGCGTGGCAGCCGTTGATACGGTCCGATGCAAAGTCCGCAAACCTCAAGAACGCCGGATCCCGTGCGATATAAAACCGCGAGTCGTGGGCATTTCGTACGGGGAACTAAGATAAACCTCTTCCGCCGGCTCTTGACGTTGCGGAAGGCTGTAGGAAAAGGCGTGCGCGGAAGAGAGTCGAACGACGGCCAGGAATTTAAGTCGTTCCGGAACAACATTGAATTTGAAACAGATTAAGGCTGTAGATTAAGTTCTGGATCCAGGGGGATTGCGTGTTGAGACCTAAGACAGCGTTCTGTGCATGGGTTCTAAACATGTACGCGGACATTAAAAGTTTCAGCGAGGTGCAAAAATTGACAATCATTTTATTTTTAAATTGGTTATGATATCTTAGTAGATATTTTAGTTCAGTTAGTCATTGTCTTGACAGATATAATAATTATAAAAACTTAAGGTTATATAAAATTAAATTAAAAATAATTGACTTTAAGATTTAAATGCTATAGCATTATGTCATTCTGCATCATCATGGAAATAAATGTTATAGCATTCACGTCCACGAACGCATTAACACAAAATGAACGGGGATTATTAAAACTGTCAGGAGAGAAGATAAGGCGTTAGACGGATCAGGTGTAGATGAAAAGTTAATTTAGTTTCACGGTGCCTGTATAGAGGAAAGTTGAGAGTGTAAGTGAAAGGTGATGAGAAAGTGAAATGTTATTGGTTGAAAGGGAATTCTTTCCTTCCGGTCTCTCAACAGATTCGACTCTGAGACCCACTGCCTGCTTCACTAAAAAATTGTCCAGTGTCATTTGCTTCTATCTACATCGTAAAATGTTTCTAAAATTATACGCGACATGGTCATTGAAAATGTTTATGCTATCGCCTGCTACTGCTACATCACGATGGTAGCGTTTCACGAAACTTTGCACCAATGACTTTCGGTTGAAACATTCCCAATGTTCAATTTGGTCACTTATTACAGTATAACGCACTTTCAACTAAATTATATCAGATGCTTCCCTATCTTCGTTACAATTAATTAACACTAAACGTACCAAACGGGATCAAATGACCCCTTTTAAAATTTACTTTAAAATCGTACATTCATTGTTATTGCTTTTGCTCATTTGACTTTCTGTAAATTCGCATATCATCCGATTATTCAATTTCTCGCTTTAATAAACTAGGAATTCCTTTCTGAAAATCAACGTTTATTTCATAAGGGGTCAAATGACCCCTAGTGGTAAGAACTGGTAGGTGTAAGTACCGGTGCGTTTAGTGTTAATCCCTTTTCAATCAATAAATCCTATTATGCACCACCATTCAATTTTTTTACTTTTTACGCCTTTTTTAAATATCCAAATTGCCAAATCGTCAAGTTGCTCTCTTTCTGGAAACGGGACATTGCGGCGTCCCGAGGCTGTGTTCGGTTACAACGGGACAGGCTGCCTAAAAACAGGACGGTCCCGTTCGAAGCAGGACGTACGGTCACATTATCGTAAACCGAATTGTTCGCGATCCGACGCCGGCCCGGAAAGGATCCGTGTACATTACCAAATAACGCACGACCTGTGCGCTCACTTATCTTCCCCCCCAGACGGCTTCAATCTCTGTTTGTCGTTCACCTCTGTCGTGCGGTGAAACGTTCGCAGCCCGACACTCGTACAAGCGGCCGGTTCGTGGAACCGCGATAAAAGATCGACTTTTCGCGAGATTTGCCGAAAGAATTCGATATCGCCCGCGCCCGCCCATCCACTTCCACGAAGCTGCTCAAAAATATTATCGTTACTTCAACAGACTCCGACGCGTCCGGTTCCTCACGTCATGTGGTTGCCGACGAGTGTGGAGGAGAAAATTGGAATTCGCGCTATCGCGAACTAAACAGATGTAATCGAGGCTTGCAATGATTAAACGTTAACACTTGACTGCCAAGCGTATTTGGCTATGTTAAAATCGCGATGCTATGAAATACTGCAGGGGTTGATTAAATCGTGCAAAATGAAGGTAACGCAGAGTTGTTAGAAACCAAAGCATTGAAGCACCGTTCCAATATTAATTGCTTTTACAAGATTGCAAATAGAATTTATTGCAAATTTTTTCCATTTATAGTAAAATCTTTTGCGCCGGTCACCGATGATCACCACGGCAGTCAACGTGTTATCGGTGACCGGCGCAAAAGATCTCATGAAAAATCCAAAAAATACCCAATCGGTATCATTTATAATTTTGTAAATGCAATTAATACTAACAGGTTGACTGTCGAGCATATTTTGCTGTATTAGAACGGTAATGGTATGAAATACTACAGTGTTTGACTAAATTATGCAAAATGTAAACAATGTGCAGGTATTGGAGACCAAAGGATCGCATCACTATTCTAACAATAACCGTGTTTATAAAATAATTATTGCTACCCATTGAAAATATTTTGGATCTTCAGTAAAATTTCTTGCGCCGGTCAGCGGTGACCATTACAGCAGTCAAAGTGTTAAATAGTGATTCAATTCTTTGGTCTCCGATACCTTCGCATTATTTTCATTTTGCACAATTCAATCATATTCTGTAATACTTCACCACGTTTCGATTTTAACATAGTAAAATACGCACGGCAGTCAACGTGTTAACGGCACGATTAATGCATATATCATTAACCCTTTGCCGTACCATTTAACTCGGAAGATTTCGGGCCCAAACGATACGCAGAAATGTTCGCAGGAACCAAACCGGCTATGACGTATTATCGGAGCTTAAAACAAATTATATTTTGCGACTGCCTGTGAAGTAGCCGTGCGCTTATTTACTACATGCGACGGTGCTGTTGTGGATTTCAAATGAACTTGAAGCACAAACTTTTAAAAAATATTTTTCTTTTATTTATGCACGTATTTCTGATACAATATATAATTTTTTATTACATGTCAGACTCGTTAAAGTACAAATCTCGGCGCCCGGTACAATAAAAAAATGTGATCAAAAGCCTATGACCCGCTGACCGTGTTGAGGTGTTCATGTTACTGTCTCAGGCGTGCTTTCGAATGCGCAACGGAATATTCGATTCAACACGATCGGAGGGCGGTTAACGTTAGTAAGCGTTTTCAGCGGGATTTACAATGTAGCCCGCATTTGTTTAACGTTCAGGCCTGCGATCACACGTGCGCGGGCGAGGCTTGAACGCGATGCAGTTTATTATATTGATGTTGGCCACACTCTGCAACTATGTGGAACGTTCTACGATAAGAGAATTTACGGCGCGGTCTCTTGCATACTACGAGCGTTCTTATTATAAAGCTCGTTACCGTATGCCTATAAAATCAGGAACGGGGATAGCGGTTATTCTCACATTTCGCTATCTTTTACGCTCCGTTTGCAACGTGCGCTCGGATAAAAAATAGGCTTACACACCTACGACGGCGCTGTTAGTCAAATGGACGTCTAACGACTGTCACCGATATGCCGAAGTAATGACCGCGACTCTTCGCGAAAACTCCGCATGACTCATGTTTACTTAGCCACGTCACGGCGAACTGATAAAACTGAAATTGCGTCCCGATTCTCAGCGGTCACTAAGGTTCCGGCACTTACAAAATTCTCGGTACCTACAGAATTGTCAGTGCCTACAAAATTCCCAACGCCTACAGAATTCTCAGTGCCTACAAAATTCTCAGCGCTTATAAAAATCTCGGTTCCTACAGAATTCTCAGTGCCTACAAAATTCTCGGCGCCTACAAAATTCTCAGCGTCTATAAAATTCTCAGCGCCTACAAAATTCTCGGTACCTACAAAATCCTCGGTGCCTACACAATTCTCAGTACCTACAAAATTCTTGGCGCCTACAAAATTCTCGGCCCCACGAGGCAACCAGTCGGGCCTCCGAAATAATTAGGGTGAAACCTGTGTCAATTATTCATTCTAGCATGGCACACGACCCTCTCCATGGAAAGCTGGGGAAAACCGTCATACAGATACAGACAAAGATACGGACGAGTTCAGGTGCTCACACATACGTTCAATTTGTTTGTCCACGTGTGCGTCCTCAGGAACCTGCGTAAACGCGCACGTGAAAAGAAAGGGAAGAGTTATGGGCTACAGAATAGATTATTGTTCTTCATTGTCGGTGCGATAAGCGGGCAACCGCGAAATCTATCCGAATATCAATGTGAAGCAGTATTAAGGAGGCTTAATCTTGAGGTTATCGACTTTCGACTGACAGCTGACGCACCTTGATGATTACACCACGGTATGGTCTAATGTTTGCCTCGTGTTGCGACACTTCCAGCTCGATCCATGGGAGCCCTGCCGAACGCCTTGGAGCTTGCGGCATTGCCTTTAACACTAGGTTTACGGGACCCGTCAATTTGACGGATTTCAAACTTTAAAATGAAACACGCAAAAAACCATAGCAATAATTTTAACTACTTTGCATCGTAAATTCATAATTTCATTAAAAGAGTTTATACACACAATTATTATTTCCTTAAGCTTTCTAAATTTTGAAATTTGTATGTGGTATACCTATCTCTACGAAACCCGTCAAATTGACGGGTTAGCTGATTACGTAAACAATCCTTATATATTTGCTTCGTTTGTAAAATTATTCATCCAATAGTAAATATAAGAGTGAAAGAAAAGTCTAAGATGCCCCCAACTCATTATCTCAATAGCGCCTCGATAATGTGACATAAAGCAAATTGTGTGGTCCGGGTGTCATTTTACTTCTGCCGTAACTTCGTAAAACAGCGAGCACCAAAGCTTTCACGTTGTTAACACTAGGTTTACGGGACCCGTCAATTTGACGGATTTCAAACTTTAAAATGAAACACGCAAAAAACCATAGCAATAATTTTAACTAATTTGCATCGTAAATTCATAATTTCATTAAAAGAGTTTATAAACACAATTATTATTTCCTTAAGCTTTCTAAATTTTTAAATTTGTATGTGGTATACCTATCTCTACGAAACCCGTCAAATTGACGGGTTAGCTGATTACGTAAACAATCGTTATATATTTGATTCGTTTGTAAAATTATTCATCCGATAGTAAATATAAGAGTGAAAGAAAAGTCTAAGATGCCCCCAACTCATTATCTCAATAGCGCCTCGATAATGTGACAAAGCGAATTGTGTGGATGTCATGTTACTTCGTATTGAACAAACTCGCTTACCAGAGTGATCCTCGCGTCAATCGAAACTCAAAGCATGCAGCAAACTAAATTTCGTATCGAAAAGATATTCGGAAAAAAATCTTGACTTATTAATATTTTATTTTTACGTGAAGCCTTATATTGTTCAACTCAGACTTAGTTTGAATAAATTGATTTTTTAATGTAAACACGTATTTCCATCTACCCGTCAATTTGACGGGTGCTCGTAGAAATAGGTATATAAGAAACGCCCGTAAACCTAGTGTTAAAGCTGACACGCGAGTACATTATTTATGTTTTATCTAGGCCCCGTGTTACCGGTGTTCGCAAGTTTGCTCGTTCACTGGGAATTAAACATGTTCAATCAAGCGTCGATCTTGTTTGCGCCAATAACTTTGCGTAAGCTTCAACGTATTAAGCTAACATCGAATGGAAAACGCCAAATTGACGTACGCGACGATGTAGAATATTCCATTCGGCGGGAACAAATAGCGCGGAGCGTAAGGTATTTTTAAATCTATCGGCAAACGTCGCTTCTTTTATTCCGAATCGCCGGTATTTTAATTATGTACGTTCGGAGGCAGTATTGGAAGGCGCGAATTTCCGTTGTTTCTGCGGACTTTGCGTCGATGCGAATGCGTCGACGGAATCATTTCGTGCTCTGTGCTTTCGTTTCTAGCGCAGCGAAGCCTGTACGAAGCTGGCGATGTTAATAATCGGGATTAGTTAATTAAGCGCAAGTATTTTCGCAGTATCGATAAAACGGAATTGCTGTATACTCTGACTTTGTGGTTCAATTCTCCTATCACCATACTGTATCCCCATTTTGCCTCGACATCTCGTTTACTTTTACGTAAACTGCAGAGCCTGCTACAAATTTATATGTTCCTATTATTATGACAGTGTACGTCTTATTTTTATGTGAATCTTCGTTTGAACGAAATGATTTGACAAATGCATGACAGGGTGTCCTTGTCATTATTGGATGAACTATCGCCGCGCGAAATCGGCATGAAAGAATAATCGTTAATCCAAATATTGACGCTATCGGACAGAAATACCGCGGCGATGGTCCAAGAGGCACTAGACGATCCATTTTTCACTATGAACGCGCATAAAGTCACGAAAAATTTATTTTGTCAACGTTTTTCGCGCGGCTCCGCGACGGGCCGCTATAAAGAAATATTATCGCATCTGTAGTTCGCTTCAAGCAATGCCAGCGTTATCAAACGCTTCTTGTGTTTCCGCGCGAACGTTTGTTTATTTATTGACCGGCTACGCGAGTATACAACGCCGTGATGTCGAACAACACCACGTCGTATACTGTGACTTGATTACGTTTTAAAAACAACCTGATTCACTGTATCAGCCGGCGCACTTCTATTTGAAGCTTCGCGAACTTCCCTGCTTACTGTAACAAGCTCGGACTTATACAATGGAACGTAGCGTTACTGACGTTTCTTCGCACGATTTTCAATACGAAAGGTTTCCCTGGTAACGCGATATTACGATGTTATAACTGTGTGAGACAATTATTGCAATGTTATACGAGGTTTTAAGAAAACGCTAAAATCGACAGATCACAAGTTTCAACGACGAAAAGGCCCATTGTTTTAAATGATTTGAAAGGTTGAAATATTAACCCTTTACACTCGTCTATTCCTTCTGAGGGGATGCAAGGAGACAATGTGTTATTTTCACCTTATTAACACATTGACTACCAAGCATATTTTGCTAGGTTAGAACCGCGATGCGATGAAATATTGCAGAGTATGATTAAATCGTGCAAAATGAAGATAACGCAGAGTTGTTAGAAACCAAAGTATTGAAGCACCATTTCAATATCAATTGCTTTTATAAGATTGCAAATAGGCTTCATGGCGAATTTTTTGCATTTTTAGTAAAATCTTTTGCGCCGATCACCGGTGACCATCATGGCAGTTAATGTGTTAAAGAATACGGTGTGGTACATTTGGAAATGTAATGCGATGAAATACTACAGAATATGATTAAATCGTGCAAAATGAAGGTAACGCAGAGTTGTTAGAAGCCGAAGTATTGAAGCACCATTTCAATATCAATTGCTTTTATAAGATTGCAAGTAGGCTTCATGGCGAATTTTCTGCATTTTTACTAAAATCTTTTGCGCCGATCACCGGTGACCATCATGACAGTTAATGTGTTAAAGAATACGGTGTGGTACATTTGGAAATGTAATGCGATGAAATACTGCAGAATATGATTAAATCGTGCAAAATGAAGGTAACGCAGATTTGTTAGAAACCAAAGTATTAAAGCACCATTTCAATATCAATTGCTTTATACGATTGCAAATACGCTTCATTGCGAATTTTCTGCAATTTTAATAAAATCTTTTGCGCCGGTCACCGGTGACCATCATGCAGTTAATGTGTTAAAGAATACGGTGTGATACATTTGGAAATGTAATGCGATGAAATACTGCAGAATATGATTAAATCGTGCAAAATGAAGGTAACGCAGAGTTGTTAGAAGCCGAAGTACTAAAGCACAATTCCAATATCAATTGCTTTATAAAATTGCAAATACGCTTCACTGCGAATTTTCTGCAATTTTAATAAAATCTTTTGCGCCGGTCACCGGTGACCATCATGGCATTTAATGTGTTAAAGAATACGGTGTGGTACATTTGGAAATGTAATGCGATGAAATACTGCAGAATATGATTAAATCGTGCAAAATGAAGGTAACGCAGAGTTGTTAGAAGCCGAAGTACTAAAGCACAACTCCAATATCAATTGCTTTATAAGATTGCAAATACGCTTCATTGCAAATTTTCTGCAATTTTAGTAAAATCTTTTGCGCCGATCACCGGTGACCATCATGACAGTTAATGTGTTAAAGAATACGGTGTGGTACATTTGGAAATGTAATGCGATGAAATACTGCAGAGTATAATTAAATTGTGCAAAATGAAGGTAACGTAGATTTGTTAGAAGCCGAAGTACTAAAGCACAATTTCAATATCAATTGCTTTATAAGATTGCAAATACGCTTCATTGCGAATTTTCTGCAATTTTAATAAAATGTTTTGCGCCGGTCACCGGTGACCATCATGGCATTTAATGTGTTAAAGAATACGGTGTGGTACATTTGGAAATGTAATGCGATGAAATACTGCAGAATATGATTAAATCGTGCAAAATGAAGGTAACGCAGAGTTGTTAGAAGCCCAAGTACTAAAGCACAATTCCAATATCAATTGCTTTATAAGATTGCAAATACGCTTCATTGCGAATTTTCTGCAATTTTAATAAAATCTTTTGCGCCGATCACCGGTGACCACCGTGGCAGTCAACGTGTTAAAAGAAAGAAAACGTTAACACACGCATAAAACGCACGTAGCCACGCAAACTTTCTTTTACCGCTTCTTTCAGCCGCGATTGATCGAAACGGTAGGTATGCCGTATCACTTCCGTTTCTCAGAAAAGCGACTTCCACGTGACCGCTAATGTTTGAAGGATCGCGTAGACGCCGACTGAAAAGGACAAGCGTATTAAGACTTTAAACCCGCTCGCTCGTTTATATTTAACGAAGAGAGAGGCCGCGGCCGCAAACCACGCGAAATCACTATCGATTCGCAGCCAACAAAACAACGTCAGTAGAAATTTATCGTGTCATCGATGTTAACTCCGTGCCCTTGCCTTGCGTTTGCACTTACCCCGGCGCTCAATTCGTAATCGCTTTGACATGTCCCGCGTGTCGCGTCCGCGTTGAAAGTCAAAGAAAGGCGTTTCCGCTTCTCATTGTTTATGAATGAAAATCCACGCGGCTCGGCGATAAAACGGTTGTAACGCCGGGCATAATTCACGTAGTTTCGCACATACGCGCGCGCGCTCCTGCCTTATTTTTAACTCTTTGGCTACCAGCGAACAGATCTATCGGCCTTCGGTTCCTATGCGAAAACTGCCACGCGCCGATGCATCGGCTCTGTACGTTTATATTAGTGTTATCGCTCCTCTGAGTGTCAAGTTTGATTTCTCATGCTTGGTCGTTATCTTTAACACGTTGACACACGGTGACCGGTGCAAAAGATTTTATTAAAATTGCAAAAAATTCGCAATGAAGCCTATTTGCAATCTTGTAAAAGCAATGTGCTTCAATACTAGGGCTTCTAACAACTCTGCGTTACCAAATTTTGCATGATTTAATTATACTCTGCAGTATTTTAGCGCATTACATTTCCAAATGAACCACAGTGTATTCTTTAACACATTGATTGCCACGGGGGTCATCGGTGACCGGCGAAAAAGGTCTCTCGAAAAATTAAAAAAAAAAAAATACCCAATCGGTAGCATTTATAATGTTGTAAATACAATTAATATTAAATAGTGATTAAATTCTTTGATCCCCGATACCTTCGCATCATTTTCATTTTGCACAATTCAATTATATTCTGTAGTACTTCATCACGTTGCGGTTCCGATATAGCAAAATACGCTTGGCAAGCACCATGTTAATACATTTTTGTGAAAATAATTTTCCACGTATATTTTATACAATCTAAGTATAAAAATTTGCATTATTTATTATTAAATATCTCATTTCACTAAAATTGTATTGAATATCTTCTAATTTGAAAAGAATCAATTTTAAAACTTTCCTCCGGAAAATCCGACATTTTGTTCTTTATAAAGCAATTCATAGAAGCGTGAATATGAAATCGACTCTGACAGTCTTCACGCGTACCGCGTAGATGGGCTTGACAGTAAAATGCTTAACCGCATGCCGCTTCGGAGCGTACGGCCAGACACTCTTCGAATTTGTGCGGAACTTTTCTCGCGAAAGGTTGCAAATCACGAATTGCATCGAGCCTCGGCCACGTCTGCACACGTTTTCCCGCTCGTGCCGCTAATGAGACAGTCACTGTGCGTGGGTCGAACTTTTATGCGGCCGCACATGCACACAAGGCTGCATTGCGTATGCTCGCATTATCAAGCTTTCTTCATTGATCCGTCGCGTTTCGATTAACATCGCGCGTTCCCACCCATCACTCAACTCTTGCGTCGGTGTGAGCGTTTCATTGAAATAAACACCCGCGACCCTGTCGAAACCAAGGTATTATGTCGTTAACGGGCGGACAGATCAAAATGTCTATCTGCCTGTACACGCTCGGCTGCACTGCGCTCGGGCCTTCTGCACATTTCCACGATCACTCCCGTTAAACGAATCGCCGTGTTTCGCGTAGGTCGTACCAAACAGTCAGAACGCACACGCGTTATGCTGACGTGGGGAGACTACGGTGGCATAAACGAGTTGCGGACTATGGAGTCCATATATTGTTCCATTCTCCGAGCGTGTAAAGTCCTAAAATATTGTTTACCAATGGCCTGTAGTTTTCAAGAAAGTTGCATCAAGTATATACATGCGCTCGTCTTCTTACAACGGAACGTATCATTTTAATCTCTTGCCGTATCATTTAAAAGGAAGCATTTGTGCGCTTATTAACGTCGTACGACGGTGCTTTTATGGAATTCAAATGAACTTGAATCGAAAACTTTTGAAAAATTATTGAGTTTTTTTTCTATACATATTTCTGATACAACGTATACATTTGATCAGGAATCGGACTCGTGATATTCCTATATGATATCGTGATATTCCTCAAAACTGATTTGATGCAGCTAAGGTAAAAAATCGCACTCTACTAGCCTTTGGAAAAAAATATTTTAGGATTTTAAACGTCGTGGACCATGGAATAGCATATGTGCCCCATAGCTCACAACATGCGAGACATACGCCATGACTTTCAATTGAATCCTGAAAAAATGTTCACACCTATATCTGAACTAAAAGACTGCGCTCTACTATCCATTAGAAAAAAAAATGTTTGAGGGCTCTAAATGTCGTCGAGGGGCGACACTACGCATGAGGTCTGTAGCTCAAAACTCAATTACCCGTAAGACGCGCACTATGGTGCTCAATGAAATCTTGGAAAAACGTTCGCGCCTGCAGCTAAGGTAAAAGATCGCACTTTACTGGCCTTTGGAAAAAAATATTTTAGGATTTTAAACGTCGTAGAGCATGGAACAGCATATGCGCCCCATAGCTCACAACACGCGAGACATACACCATGACTTTCAACTGAATCCTGAAAAATGTTCACGCCTGCATTTGAAGTAAAAGACTGCGTTCTATAGTCCATTAGAAAAAAATGTTTGAGGGTTCTAAATGACGGCGAGGGGCAACACTACACATGAGGTCTGTAGCTCAAAACTCATTTACCCGTAAGACGCGCACCATGCTGCTCAATGAAATCTTGGAAAAACATTCGCGCCTGCAGCTAAGGTAAAAGGTTGCGTTATCGATGCAGGTACCCCGACCGCGATACACACTGCGAAGAATACGTGAGGGTGTCGCACGAACGGGCAGCTGCGTGACACATTTTATTACCGCGTTATACGTACATGCACGGCACCTATATACATAATCATCGAGTGATCGTGCTCAGCCGACGAATGTTCTCGCGTGCACACGTAAACCGAGTAAAGGATTCCAGTCACGATCGATGTAGGCAGAGCCCCGCGCCGGCCGCGTAAATCCCTAGTCCTAATGTAAATGGACAATATCAAGGGTAGAAAAATCGAGCCGCCGGAATTGGGTCGCGCGCATATTGACAACCCCATAACGGGGTCATTAGTGTCCGGCCGAGGAGGACAAGGAGACGGAGTGGTTGCAGTGTTTGAACGAAGGTATCGCCGATTTCGACCCTCCCGCTGCAACTGAGCAAACCGAACGAGCGGCCCGTCCTACGCTTAATTGGATGTTTCAAGTGTGCCCCAAAATGTTCCCTGAAATGTGCCCCGAAATGGTCCGCCTTGATACGGGACGTGGCACGTAAACTGTCGAGTTACGGTTTCGCTTGAAGGAGAAAGCAAGTGGCGTGTAACGCGAGGAAGACAAGTTCGACTGCGGCAGACAAGGCAATGGGGACAAATGTAACGATTGGTATCTGCTATGTTGTAATACACGATACAGGTAGAGACAGACGTTGATGACGATATAATAGGTGTATATGCAACTTGTGTGTACGAACGTCGGACTATTATTCTGAATTATCATTTATGGGATCATTGTGGATATCGAGGGCGAACATCCAGTCGACATAAATACTAATGACTTTTGGCGTTGACTGCTCGCCATTCTCGACGCGCGTAAGGACATATCCGAGCCACATTCCTTGCTCGATCGACTGCAGAACGATCGCAAACGACCGCAGCATTTTTTCATTTTTACCTTTTTTTCATTAAGACGCCCGTCGCTCGCTCGCGTTAAAACTGAACGCCGGCGATTTCATGCCGCGGCACTTTCGTTTACCCGCGCGTACTTTCGACTATTCAAAATAACGGCCGACAATTACATCCGGCATGTCTTCGGAGAAATTAAGCGGTGTCCCGGGAGAAATGACTTCACAGATTGACTTTTGCAAATCATCATATTCAAGTCCGCGACGAGCGTCTCCGGGTTACGTAATTTCGGATAATGGCGGAGAAAGCCGGAAAATATTAGATATTTGAGTAATGACCCGAATGACGTAAATGCCGCGCCACGTATTAACACATTGTTTCGCGCCGCGTTAAAGTATTTTCTCTTCTGCCTACTTTCGGAAAGAACTTTTTAAATCTCGCTATCAGTGTCCCACGTGTAGCGTGTTAACAAGTTGACTGCCGTGCGTATTTTACTATATTAAAACCGCAACGTGATAAAGTTCTACAGAATATGATTGAATTGTGCAAAATGAAAAGAATGCGAAGATATCGAAGACCAAAGAATTTCATCACTGTTTAATATTAATTGCATTTACAAAATTGTGAATGCTACCGATTGGGTATTTTTTGAATTTTTTGTGATGTCTTTTGCGCCAGTCACCGATGACCACCACGGTAGTCAACGTGTTAATGTTATTGTGCAAACAATACCGGGTTTATTCAAAGGCGACGTCAATTTCTTGACAACCGAGCGTCGTCGACAATTGCATCCCGGCCGACTTCAGGATCACCCAATAACTTGCGCACACGTTACACTCGTGGCACGTGTACGTCGGGCGTGCGTGTCCCGTAAATGTTTATCAACGACGGAAGCAGGAAATACGGCACTGCAAATACATGCCCGTCTCCCGTCGTCTGCTAATCGATTCTACCCCTAATTTTCTCACCGCTCGCCTTCTCGCCTCTCCACCGCCGTTCGGATTGACACATCAGCCACCCCAAAGTGTAATCGGCTCATAACCGGGTGACACGACGGCAAGAGCCTCGGTGCTGATAGTGGGACAGAATGAAAAACACGAACGGACAGCCTTCAGGCATTGAAAAATTGAAGAACCGCTAATCGCTGTGTGTACCGCAATTTCCGCAACGCTCAGAAAGTCGCCCGGCCGAGTTTAATCGATATCAAACGGGCTTAACCTTTTTCTGGCTTTCGGCACGATTGTTCGAACGAGTACGGCACAACCTGTATAATTATACTAACGTGTAAATGTTGTTGACTCACGCCGGTGATGCACTGTTACGACGATCACTGATTTGTTTGTTAATTAACGACACCGGTGCCAGTGTCAGTGATGAACGATCGCATGATCTTGATCGTCTGGCAATCACTCTGACTTTTTGCTAATTGGCGTCTTTGCGCACTGGTACCTCGCGTGACGATCACTATTTCAGTTTTATGCTCTGGCAGTTTAGTACGTTATAGCATCCTTAAATCCGATTAACGTTTTCGACAGACCCGACGGCTGCATTCCATTCTATAATAGCACATCGTAATAGTATATTCAACACAGTTCATAATTGAATATATTCCGTAATAGCCGTACTATAATACAATAGGGAACACGATTTGCAACTTAATGCATTCTATAGCAGCCACAAAAATGGCCTTCCGCGCGTAAGCGCTGCCATAAACAGCGCTTTTCCGCCGACCGCACAAAACTCGCGCCGCGAGAAGGGTTGCCCCCGCGAAACATTCACGCGAACTGGACGGGTTACGCGGCGGAACGCTGCCAGAAAGAACAAAAGTCCGCGATATACCTAAAGTGTAACCGCTAGAAATCGCGCACGTGCACATTCATATTACACGAGCCCCGCTATCGTTCGTCAGCGCACGCCGATGTTCGACATCGCAAGTTCGCAGTCGAATTCTGCGACACTCCGCGCGGCGGGGCTGTCGAATTAAGTAATAATGACGAGCGAACGTATTATAACTATAGCCCACCCGCCGCACGCAAACCAACACGCTTTCGCCCCGTTTCGAACGCGACGCACTCCTGTAGTTCGCGACCTTCCAGCGAATGACATCGCGATGTAACGTGCAAGTGACGACCTCGAGTCGAAAGTTTTTTCCTTCCTTCTCGCCCGTTCGTTCCTACGATAGTCCGAGACACCTCGGACGGCGGCGTGCACCTCACGTAACCGGTTTCAATGCCTCGAGACCTAGCCTAGGAGGAACTCGAAGGAAACCGTGACGGGCGATCGAGTGAGGCGACCTTCGACTTCGTCGACAATCAGAAACGGTATTCCGGATCGATCAAACGCATCGTCGCGGACGGAAAGTACAAAAGTCACTCGACGACGGTTGGCATACGGCGCGATTCGATCGCGAGACCTGCGGCGCGAAGGCTTCGGGAACGTTCCTGGCCTGTCTCCTAGCAAACTTGCGTTCTGCGACGAGTCGAAATGCCGCGAGTGTTTTCTGGGGCGCTACGGCAAAAGGACGGAGAGAAGACTGAAAGTGGACGGAGTTCGTCGGTTCAGCGAACGATAGATCATGAGCATGCCGGTGCTGGCCTGCACCGACGTCGGTGCTTGATAGATTGAGATGAAACGGCGCGTCGAAGGAACTGGTTTATCTAGTAGCCAATTATGTGGTCGGTGTCATTTAAATAGCCGCTGGTTGGCCGTGAGCGATTACAGTCTTTAGGGCGATCCGCCGAATTACGCAATTAGGGGAGGCTTCGGGAG
Organism: Cryptocheilus praepositus; assembly: GCA_033815515.1. NCBI lineage: Eukaryota > Metazoa > Arthropoda > Insecta > Hymenoptera > Pompilidae > Cryptocheilus > Cryptocheilus praepositus. The sequence goes on along the minus strand of JAWWQZ010000035.1, from coordinate 15,652,670 downwards.
AGGTTCGGTAGAGAATCGGTCGGGCGACATATTTGTCGTTGTTGCAGAGTCACGGTGCTTCGACGAAGTTAAACACAGTGTTTCTCTTGTTGTACATACGCAGCAGCGAGAATTCGACTAATCCCTTTATCGGCCGCTATCTCTCTCGGTAATGACGTGGGCGATCGCGGGTACCTACATTCGCCTTTATCTGGCCGATCGAATGTCGCGATTATCGCAACTTCGATACCTCCATCGCGCGGTCACGCGGCACTCAATCGTGGAATTTTAATCTACGTACGCGGGTTCGACTAGATTCACCGAATCGATCTGCTGACGCGGATTGCCGCGAGCAGCTCCCGCGCCTCAATTCGCACGAAAAATCCATGCGATCGTTAAGTCAAATAAATCTTCGCGTAGGAGGAACGAGGCTAAATTACGGGAGCTCGCCGTCGTTCAATCATGCGGGATGTCGGACCGCGGGGGTAATGAGAAATATTCGATTTCCATTACGCTTCGGTAAACAATCGCCGGATTTAAAAATCGGGAAGCTTGTTTGTACGGCGAAGCCGTACGAGACGAGGAAGTTTGTTCTAGATGAACTATGGGTAATAACGCACGGGAATTAGTGTCGAATCTTGTCGAGGCGTGTAAGACGTTTTCGGATCAGAATAATCTACTTAACACCTGTGAAGTTTACCAGATACCCTACGAACGGCGCTGTATACATCTGAATTCGGAACATGACTTTGTTGACCCGAGCGTGCATTTCGTAAGAACGCGAGGAAACCCGCGTTGTCGCGCCCGTAGCCACCGGGCCTCTAAAATTAAATCTCCAAGTAACGAGAAATAAAAGTAAACAAATGGGCACATCGGGTCATAACAAACATACACATCGCCACCGCAGCAAATTCCTGCTCCACAACACACCTTGCACAATTCCGGCGCTCCGTTCGTTTGAAAGCGCGGACAATTTATTCATCACCGCCCGATCCATAGATCCGATCGCTCCTATAATTAAACCCGATCGCTCTGCCAATAAACATCAATCCTCCGTACGCGCGCATCTCTATTTCCGCGCGCCGCGACGCGCACAACCCACCAACGCATAACGGCAAGGATGCGCACGTCAAACGACCAGCGGCGGTCGTGCATCAGGACGAAGCCTCGCTGACATTCCTTAATTCACCAAAGTCGCGCGATCCACTTAACTCGTTAAGCGCTCTGTCCGTCCCGAGCGACACTAAACTTTCCGTTTAGGCGGCAGTGTCAACTTCGAAAACTTCCTCATAAGCTACACATTAAAAACCTATTTTAAAAATGAATTTAAGGAAGGCAAAGTTACTAAGCTACCGCCTTCTCTTGACACAACCCACGCAGTCCTTACACCTAAGCGCTGTCAAAGAAAATCGACTCCGCGTTGGACGTGTCAATCCTCCCATAAAGCGTACCAGCCGCACGCACCGTCCGACAAAACGGTACGTCGCGCTCACGTGAAAGGAAACTCCCGCTCGCTAACGGGGCCCACTTACATTTTTTCAGGCTCCCAATGTGGTCCACGTGGCCTTGGTTAATTCTTCCGGAGGCGAGGGGTGGCACTGCTCTCCCCCGGCGGTGTCTTCGAACTCCGCCGACTCTTGCTCACATCGCGGCGCGCGTCTGCGTCGAGGGAATCCGCGAAGTCGGCTCGCGTGGCGTTTAAACGCGCCGATGCGCTCGTCCGTTAACTCCGAATTAACGCGCGCATCCGCGGCCGACGAGAGGCGGGCAACGCACGGGGCAAGGCTTAAAATCCGCGCTCTCACCGTGATAGCGAAGGTGCGCGCGGTGTGTCGTGCGGATCCCGGGGGTCCCGAGCTGTCAGGAGGCTTCTCTCCGAAAAACGCGTGCACGCCAGCACATTTCCTTCCTACAACGTCCCGCACCGGTGCACAATCCTCCGCGAGCTCTTTCGCGATTCCGTTATGACAAGCGCACAGAGGAAATGCCCGCGAGCTCACACACGCTCCCCGACCCAGCCACCTCCACGGTCCGTCCGACCTAACCGAATGACCTTATCGTCGTACACGTACTGACAATTCGTACCATATCGGCCGACCTGCCAAGCGCAACCCTCGCGGGAACGCGTGCAGCCAGCGCCATCTGTCGATGATCTCGGATCAAGCGAGTGCCAACGCACGAGGACGAAAGTTACTATGCGGCGGAGCACGCGGCGATTTTGAAATCTAGTCGGTGGTGAGTTTCGGCCGGACAGGTTGCCGTGACTGGTTAACGAGGATTCACAGGTAATTGTCGGGGGAAGTTGGGTATTGTTTGGGAACTTCGCCGCGTCGGGAATTAAGAACAGATCCATGCCGGGGGCCGCGTGAAATACGGCTGCACAGGAGTCTAAAGGTTGGTTGTTTAACGCGTTGACTGCCACCGGTACCGCCGCAAAAGATTTTAATAAAAATGCAAAAAATTCGCAATGAAGCCTATTTGCAACCTTGTGAAAGCAATTGATATTGAAACGGTGCTTCAATAGTTTCACTTCTAACAACTCTTATTTACCTTCATGTTGCATGATTTAATCATACTCTGCATCGCGGTTCCAACATAGTAAAATACGCTTGGCAGTCACCGCGTTAAAGGACGCCGCTCAGCGGGCGAAATCGCCCTCATGCGCGCGAGGCTTAAGTCTCGCGGAATGTCTCTCTTTTCGTGCGATTTAGAGCGAGGCGGGTGTCGGTTACTGCGCGGGTAGGTGCGAGGGACGAAGAAGCTAGGGACAGATTGACGTAGGAGCGGCGGCAGCAGCAGTAGCAGCACCACCACCATCACCGTCATCGGCTCCGTCATCGGCAGTGGCGAAGGAAGGAGGTCTTCCGTTCCGGCATAATAGTCGTGCGAGTTGGCAGGCCGCGCGAGCGAGTGCTACCATTTTCGTATCCTTGACCGTTCGGCGCGTAGGCTCTCTCCCGCAGCAAAAGCCGCGCGTTCCCCTGGTGCTTTTGACCGTCGTCGCACAGTGATCCACGTCTCGCGAGTCACGAAGGGGCCAGCATGAATGAAGAATATGACGCTATCGTGCTGGGCACCGGCCTTAAGGAGTGCATCCTCTCGGGTATGCTCTCGGTCAGCGGGAAGAAAGTGCTCCATGTAGATCGCAACAAGTACTACGGCGGAGAGTCGGCCTCCATCACGCCTCTCGAAGATCTCTTCACGTAAGTCTGACCCCGCGTGCGAGAAAAGTGTGCGGACCGCGAGGATTCGCTTGCCGGCCGTCCACGGGAGAGTAGCATGATCGACGTGTCACCGTCGTGCAACGCGACCCTCTGTGACGCCGCTCCTGCTAACCAACCTAGTTGGATATTGATTTTTCGCCGTCGCCGCGAGGAGTGTTCACCGCTGTTCGCGCCTTGCCGATCGAAATCGTCCGCGGCGGCGGAAAATGGAAGATCGCCGCGATCGGAGGACACGTCGTGCGAATGATGCGTCGCCACCGTACGGCTAATAAACTGTGCGCCGCCGAGTCTCGCCGTAAGATTGTGTATCACGCCGCACAGCGTAGCGTACGGCCTACCATGCTTCCGTTCGCATTTGCCTGTCCTCAGGGCGAGCCGATTAAGACGATGCCTGTCAAGAGACGTCGGGAGACTCGGGACCCCCACGGGGGAGGGGTCCTTGGCGGAACACGCTCGATCGAACGTGGTGAAATCGCTGATCGCCTCGTCCGGGATCAGTCCATCGTAACTTGCGTTCCATTTCGCTAAGCGTCCGGCATGTACGAAGGGAAAAGCTTACGGCTTCAAAGCCAATTAACCAATGAAAGCTGGCTGCTTCTGTAACGTAAGGCCGCATGTATGTGTGCAGTCGGGAAGTAACGCGGTTGCTGCGAGGTCCTACAAGATTACTCGTAATCGCAGGCTCTCTCTCTCTCTTTCTATCTCTCTTGCTCGCGCGCGCGCGCGCGACCTTTCTCGCTCATTTTTCTCTTCTCTCCTTTTGTCTCGTGTGCGCGCGCGCGCACTCGCGTATGTAGCGCAGCCCGGTTGCGGAACTGCGCGAATGAGCGCGATGCAGCACTGCGAACTTGCGAATCTCGTAAACTTTGAACCGTACGGTGCATCGCAAGACGATCATCGGAGTACCTGTTTAGAAATTTAACGACCCGAATACCGTAAGCATCGTACGTTCCAGTTCTTCGTATCAGGGTCATGCAGCGCGAGGAAAAGTACCTCCTGACGACTGCGCCGCTTGTGCAGAAGACGAATCCTGGTCCCGTTTAAAACTTGTCGGTCCTTCAAAGTTTGAAAAGCGCGTGCACTCCGCTGAAATGTTTCCAGGAGATTTCTACCGCCCTACAGACGGTTAAACGTCGTATCTATCTTATTTCACGGCAAAGTATCGAATAGCATGCGTTCTCACCGATATTATCTCGCATTTTTTGATACGTCGGACTGCACACGCCACTCTCTTTGGCCTGTATGGAATTCGTTCGCGATCCGCCATTTTTGCCGCTTGTCAAGAGAAAGACACGAATGTTTGAAAAGCGGCGAGAACTGGCAGACTCGCGTCGTGGAAATTAACGCGAACATTTGGATGACGAGCGATGTTTTCGAAATGTCGGATAACAATGCGACGCACGGTTGATGATACGATACCGGATTGCGTGACGTTTAATCATTAGCCGCGTGAAAACGTGACACCTGATATGCGTCCGTCGAGAATCCTTTTCCAGATCATCGAACGGGCGATTATCGACAAGTGTCCGAACGGTCTCAATAAACTGTCGTACGCATTCGAAGCATTCTCCACCCACCTACGACGTCAGTTATCAATTGTCGCTGACTGAGTCATTTATACCAAACGAGTCGTATGATTGCATTTCGCCACTGATGAACACGTAACGTTGAGCGTGTTAAGCCGCAGAAGCGATCGATACTATAATATGTAAATTTAGCTCTCGTGGAATGCAAATTTTCTTTAAATTAGTCGGTCTCTCTGCCGCTGCGGCATTCATTGTATGTGGATATTAATTCACAAGTAACGGATATCGACCGCGATATTACTGCTCTGGAAACGGAGTGTATTTTTGTTCCCCCGATTGATTTTCGCGTGTCCGCATACGGGCGATGAGTGTATCTGAGATAGCAGACTAAATCTGAATTATCACGTTTGACTGATGATGTTGTTGTAGGATAGTCTAAGCCTGCACGCAGTAAGTGCATCGCGTTATATCGACGCAGTTAGAAAGTTGTAGAAAACAGCTTCGTAAATAATGATCGCGTAATTGTTTTTGTTATGCAGGAAATTCAAAGCGCCGCCACCTGATGACGCCTATGGCCGTGGTCGCGACTGGAATGTCGACTTGATACCGAAGTTTTTGATGGCAAATGGTCTCTTAGTCAAACTCCTCATTCATACGGGCGTTACGAGATATCTAGAGTTCAAGTGCGTCGAAGGATCTTATGTCTACAAGTCTGGAAAGATTTCTAAGGTGCCGATCGATCAGCAGGAGGCTCTATCCAGCGACCTTATGGGTCTGTTTGAGAAACGGCGTTTCCGCAATTTCCTGGTTTGGGTACAAAACATGCAAGAAGATGATCCCAAGACTTGGGATGGTTTCGATCCGTTTAACAGCAGCATGAGCGCGCTGTACAATAAGTTCAACCTCGACAAGAATACTCAGGATTTCACGGGTCACGCATTAGCACTGTATAGGTAAAGACGATTATGTCGCTGACATTGTAGCTTAGCGCCACGTATATACACATGTTTGAGAAAAATGACACCTCGGTTAATTGCAGAGATGACGAGTATATAGGTCAAACTGCAATCACGACCATCAGGAGGATCAAGCTGTACAGCGATAGTTTAGCACGTTACGGCAAATCGCCGTACCTTTATCCCATGTATGGCTTGGGTGAACTTCCTCAAGGTTTCGCACGTCTTAGCGCAATTTACGGTGGAACGTATATGCTGGATAAGCCGATCGACGAAATTGTCATCAAGGATGGCAAGGTAGTGCAGTTCTTGTGTGTCGTCGCGATTACAACAGGCCTGTAATACACAAGAGAGGCAAAATGTTACTTTGTCGTCTTCGGTTGTAGGTCACGGGTGTACGTTCCGGTGATGAAATAGCTCAGTGCAAACAAGTGTTTTGCGATCCTACATACGTACCTGACCGCGTAAGGAAGGCAGGTCAGGTGATTCGATGTATCTGCCTGTTAGATCACCCAATACCGAGCACCGGCGATGCTCTTTCGACGCAGATCATCATACCTCAGAAACAAGTTAGTAAAAGTGACATTTTCATTATACTTTTTATGGAACGATTGGTTTACGCCCGTCCGTGAAAACAACGCCTTTTCTATACAGGTAAACCGGAATTCCGATATCTACGTGTCTCTGGTGTCCCACACTCATCAAGTCGCCGCAAAGGGCTGGTTTATAGCTATGGTTTCCACCACCGTCGAAACGAAGAATCCCGAGGCTGAAATTAAACCGGGATTAGACTTGCTTGGACCGATCAAGCAGAAATTCATTTCCGTGTCGGATTACATGGAGCCAACGGATAACGGTCTAAACAGTCAGATCTTCATTTCGACGAGCTATGATGCTACAACGCACTTCGAGACCACCTGCCTAGATGTTCTCGACATCTTTAAGCGTGCGACTGGTGAAGACTTCGATTTTAATAAGGTGAAACAAGAACTGGGTGACGAGGATCAGTAACCGTAACGTAATCACGGACATCTATTATTGTAAGAATTAATTCATCTGGAATTTAAATAAGCAACGTCATTCAACGTACATCTGCCGACTGTGTCGGATAAAACAGTGTCCTCGACGCAGATACATACTGAGCATGTTACGCTGCGGACGGACCTGTGCCTAGTAGTTCTAAAGTCTCTTTGACAGAGAACACGAAGAATACGGTGCGGTAAATAAATCTTTCTTTGTTACATATTTCATCCTGATGTCATCGTATTATGTGCTGCCCTTTCAAATTTTAAATTATGTTGTCAACGGCACTCTGAGAACTTGAAAATTTCTATTGAAAGAGGAACCCGCGAGTCGAGTCAAGTCAAAGAGAAAAGGCCCAGTGTTCTGGTGTTTTTACATTAAATGTCCAGGCGTTTCATTCCAGAATTGGCACTCTCGCGTTCATATCACGAATGCCGTATTAATGCTAGAGCAAATACGACAGCTTCGAAATTATGATTTCACAAATGTATCATATTTTACCTACCAAAATGTAACAGATAGGGGTGATGTTTACTAAAGGGGTAGATAGTATGAAAGTGTCCTATAGCTCTGTTGCGACTATGGTGTTAAGGCAGAAGGTAAAGATATACGGTACAATAGCGGTGAATTGAAAAAAAGATCCTACACACAGAAATACGAATAGCATGCCTCGGTTAGGATTAGGGAGTACGTTATTCCTATGTGTATAGCTGATAATAATATTATTTCGAATCTAAACGACACGTTAAGCAGAAAATACGAATAAACTACATACACCTGCGAAATAGTTTTCTTTGAGCGGAGGAATATAGAAACGAACGTACCGGAGTATCGTAAAGGAAAGGATTCCAAAAGTGGCCAAGCATTTCATTACGAAAATATTATAGATATATATAATATGAGATGATCGAATCGTTAAAACGTTGTTATTTTATGTGAGCTTGAGAATGAGTATTCCTTTGCCTACTGTCGATGTATCATGGTATAATTGTCGTTTACGTAATAAGTTAACCAACAACAGAGAGAAGCCTGGAAGTAGAGAGACAGTAGAGCAGATCTATGAGCACACATGCTTTTGTGGCTGTTGGGCGTGTGTGCGGGTATGTATAAATGCGTGAGTTTTGTGTCAATGAATGATTGGCAATTTTCTAAATAGATTTCCGTTTCGCTTGCACTTCTGCTTGGAATCATGAGCACGCGCAAGTTCGAATTACGTACAAATATGCTGGTGGCCGCGCGTGCCACATGCGGCACCTGGCGATACGTTTTCTCTGAACCGTTATTCACAATTGTAATGCGAGAGGCGTATGGAATAAACGATATTGTATTAATTTCCGTTCTTTATACTGTCGCCTATTCCACCGACGTAGACAGTTCAAATTCATACATGCATCGCAATTGACAGAATGAACGAACTACTGAAACACATTTTCTCTTCTTCAACGTACAATTCGTGTATGATGTCTCTTGATCCTGTTGCACCGGAGTATTATTTCATACACAGTTGCTGTTAGAGTTTATGGAATTGTGTACATACTGTTGGTAACATTCATGTATTAATGTTTCATCGTCTATGGCTTCCTACCGTGACCGTAAGTTTAGAGCTATCGCGCAATTTCTTATGGTGAATTAAACGTGTGTTGTATCTACAGGTTTTCATTTATTTTCTAAATTATGTCGCTCATTCGATTATAAGTTAAAATTATCACATTTTTTAATACATCGAAAAACGATGAATTAAAGTTTCACTTCCAATATCACGAATTGATTACAATTTCGATATGTTTCAAGCTTTCCTCTTTACTTCACGATGAAGGTGGAGCACATAAAGATTATCGTCCCTACACCCAACAGAAGCCCATTTATTATGAATCACTGGTGATGAATAGACATCACCCGGCAGTTTGATACTTGTTATCAATTCGCCTCTTGGAAAGCCATAAATTAGACATGTACCGTCTGTACAAACAACGAATATGAAGTCATCTTCACACCATGGTGTTGAAAAAATCGGCGATTCGCAATTCAGAACGAACTTCAAAGTCGGCTCCGTCTTTGAGGCAGGATTCCTGACTTCTAGACAATATAGTTGTTTATTCTTACTAGCAACGATAATGCACTCACATTTGGCAATTGCGTCGAACTGAACCAGTGGATATGAGAATATATTGCCGTTTATTACATACGTCCATATCTACCACATCGAAAAATGTGAGAATCAGTTGTATACACATCACAAGCTAGACAATTAAAGAATAAATACATTAGCAAGCAATCTTACCTTTTCGTCATTAACAACGTCATAGCAAACTAATGAACCAGCCACAGAACAGAATATGGCGAAACCGTTATGAAGGGTGGTTGGTGCTGCGAAAATCGGATGTTTCAACGTCTGTGTCCAAATCATTTTTCCCGTTAATTGATTTAAAGCTACGCACGTCCCATCCAGTGTTCCAAACAATACTGAGTCAGTTTGACGATGTAAGCAACCAGTTGCAGATATGCTTCCATGGCGAATATTATTCTTCCAAATTTCAGAACCATCCTAAACTATATCTTTAGTCCATAATTGATATAATAACAATTACGACAGCACAGTAGTATATTTAATATAAAATATGATAGTACGTACTTTTACTGATATACAGTACACGTGATGATCATAGGAACCGACGAAAACATTATTTTGTCGCTCACACGTTATTGCTGTGCATTTTACAATATCTCTTGTTTTAAATTTCCAAATAATATTTCCCGCTTTTAAATTCAAACAGTATATGTAGCCATCGTAACAACCTATTATTTCATATCAGTAATTTCGTTGCTTGCATGTACGTTAGTTAATTTGCCAGAGGATTTATGCATCATAACTTACCAACAATAGCTTTAAAATCATTTACGACTAAGCACGAAGCTTCAATTCTATCTGGTAACTTTATTTCATTCAACACTGCATTATTTTGTAGTTCAATGGTGCAAATTATGCCTGCATGAGAACCCACGGTCACGAACGGTGTTCCGCTGAAAGTGTTTGTAGGGATAAGAATAACTTCTCTTATCGGTGCTAACGTCACATACAAGAACGTGAAAAAAACTGCTTACTCTGCATACTCAAACACGGTAGGGGAAGCATCCACACACTTTCGTAAATTATAGGCGGCTTGCACTGTGACTTTTGAAACCAATTTAACTTCAGACATGATACTTTCGTGGCATCTAGATACAGGACCATTTGATCTCCCTTTACATTTGTGTTTGAAATCATTGCTGGTATCTGTATCAGCGCGAACATCAGGATATATTGATTTATTCCGTACGGACGAATCTTCGTTGTACTTTATATTGGCCGTATCAATACGATCGTTCACAATCAAAGTGCCCAATGCACTGTTACGTCCAGAAGACAACACAATATTTTTTATGTATTCTAAACATGCGTCGAAAGTAGCATCTTTCAAAAGCATGCCGATCAATTCAGGAAATTCTATTTTCAGTTCTTCGGTAACAATACTGGACATCTGTAATGCCAAGACAGACGTACCGCCTAATTTTAAAAATCCGTCATTTACAGATCCTAGATGATTTTTCCAAGTATTTTCAAATGTTTGTTGCGCTCTGTTCCACAGACATGTAGATGAGTTCTCGCTGTTTCCTGTTTCATCTTTCACACATATATTCTCTATGAAGGAAGCAGAAATCTTTCCGCTGCTCGTCAACTCGAAATGACTGAGACAATGTATCTTATCTGGTTTATAAATTGGCGGTAGTTTCTCTAAATGTGTGATGACGTTCCGTTTTATCATCGCCGATTCTGTCCTATTTTGTGCCACGTGCAAGCAAAGATGCAGCGTGTGGCTTTTTTCGTCCCAAAACGCGCAAGAATTTTGCACGAAGTCTAATTCCAGAACGGCTGCGTCAAGGACTTGCAAGTTTAGTCTGTGGCCGTATCTTTTTATTATTCTATTCCGCCTTCCTTTATAAAATATCTGGCTCTTCGCATTAACCTGGGAATAAGTTTCCTATGCTGTTGAAAACACGCAGTTAATACTGCTTTCGTGTATTTTAAAAAACTTACGGCCACAATATCACCGCTGTCTCGAAAAACTGTTCTTTTAAAGCAAGTGTTTTTTTCGTCCCCGATAGAACATATTCTGGTATTACTACCTAGGAAAGTAATAGGGGCAGAATTTATATGTATGCGTATTTTTTAACAGTGACGCCTTTTAGCTAAGACCTTCAGTTCGCAATAATTACCGATGTACAAAGAGCCTTCGCCAGTATTCAGGACTTCTCCTTTGTCATCTCTGACTTCAAATACTGTTTCCGATAAAGTTTGACCCAAGTACGATGAATCAATTCGTTCATCATTTAATCGAACTTCAGCAATACTCGACCAACACGATACTTCTGTTATACCATAAATATTGAAAATCTTTGTGGTATTGTCTATGTGTCTAATCTGTGAAATTACTTTGACATCGGGCATTGGCTCGCCGCCAAGAAGAAGAATTCTTAAGGAACTATCTTTGGTCAGAAGCGTTTGCTTGAGATCTTTGTAGGACCATCTGTGAAGCAAAAGTGATGGGGTTGTTTGCAGCACAGTAACCTTGCTGTGAGCGATTGCCTGTAACAGTCTATTAAAGAAATAACATTGAATGGGTATATTTATCAGTAGTCTTATGGTTAAAAGTTTAATATTTTAGTACTTAGTACTTAAAAGTTCAAAAGTTTAAAAGTGTAAAAGTTTAATATTTTAGCATTTTAATAACTTGCTGTTACCTGTCTGGATTGTTCATCAGTTCTCTCGAAGGTATAAATAGTGTACTACCAGATGCTAAACTTAAAAAGACCTCCACAATACTAGGGTCAAATGTATAATTGGTCATTTGTGCAATCTTATCACCCTCTGCAATTTCAAGAATTTTCTGCAAGTCAAGAATATTTGGCAGAATACAAGAATGAGGAACTTTTATGATTTTTGGCAATCCAGTTGATCCACTAGTTGATATAGCATATGCATACAGATTTTCAGGTATACTCTGTGCATGTTGTTCAGGAACAGATAATTTTGTTAAATAAATTTCTTTTCCATGAAGTTTCAATGGAGAAATTACTTCTGCTCCTAATTCCAATTTCTGAACAAATACATATCTGATATCCAATTGTTTAATCAATTCTGCCCGCACAGTTGTTTCTGGTGGTAAAGTTACAAATGCCATGTTTGTTTGATGTATTCTAAAAGAAATGAAGAATGTTAAGATTACATCAATATCATATGGTTTCTCAATCAATTTGTTTTATGGAAAAAGAACTAAAATACTTACCCTAATATTAAAGCAGGAATACAATGTGCATGCACATAATTATCTATGGCTATAAATTTGGTACCCTTTATACACTCTAAAACATTTGAAACTATTAGTTTTGCATTGTTTAGTTCCACATATTTTATCTGACAAACTTCAAATATGTCATGATATTCAATAGCAACATTTTCCGGACTTGTCCAGTTACAAACATCTAAAAGACATTTAGGATAATCTTGTCCGCTGCCCCAACAGAATCTGGCCTTCTTTATGTTGTCTTCTGAAACAGGTATTATCAGAAATTGCAAAAACTAGGGTGAACCAAAATTTACTTGGTTGAACTTACCCATTTCTCTTAGGTGTAAAACTTAATTGGTTACCTCATTACTTTGCTATTAACTTTGTGTATTTAATATGACAGACGTTTGTCAATGGATCTTGCTTACGCATCTTCGTAATGTTTGAAATTTGGACGCAATGCATTTCATAGGTTATGTTTATGTTTGACAATGGCGTCACTGACGATAGTTACAATTATCAGCATATATCATGTAATTTCTTTATATACATGTATATCTATGTATATTTATTTAAAGAGCCACTGCCGTCTGAAATTGGCTAATATTTCGTTTTGTAATCTGTGATATTTTCTTCACAAATCCAATATCAAAATGAATTCAATAAAATACCTATGTCAGTGTGTTAATTTTAAGGATATCATTTAAATGACGGTACCAATAGTTTTTATTTTCTGTATCGCTGGTATTTAATGAATTATGATTTGTATGTAACAATGCAGATATAGTATGCTATGCATATATACTATTCCATTATTATGAATAAATACATTAATGTTTACTTGTATATTGTTGGTGGTCATAGAACATAGAGATCACTGATAATTTAGTAGACTTTATTCGTAGATTAAATGTGCAAATTGTAAACAAATTACTGTTTTCTTGAAAATTCATAGATATGGTAACAAATGTAAGACAGCATGGTGAATAGTAACATTTTACTTTTCCAATTAATAGAAACTACAGATAATATAGACTTTAACAAAATACATTGAGGTTTATACATAATCCTGTGATAAGTATTATATTTACTGTAAACTTTTTTATAACAATTCACATCTATCATTTAATATACGTAAAACATTAAATTATTTCTACATACGCATGAAACACGAGGTTGTACCTCCTATTCTGTTATTTACCTGCAACATTCCGCTTATGTTATTAAATCATTATTGAATTTCCGTGTTTAATTCTATGGCATGAAGATGAGAATACTGTGAAGACATACTGAATACGCTGGAAATACTTCGGCGAAAATTGAAGATTACATACAAACAGAAATGCTCCAAGTAGGATATAAACAGCAGTTACGAAGCCTTAAGATATCCACACATTGAGATGGTTCTACATCTTATAAGATAATTACAAACTGCTTTAATTTGTAATAAATAAAATTATTTGCACATATTACTCAAATAAAGATAAATACAGATTCTTTACATAGTAGCATTTAAGGATGCAAAAAATAAATAGTGTGTCATTCTATTTTGTTAGACCAGATCATTGTTTAATCAAGAGTGGTACAGTTGTTTATAGCTCAATTGTTGAATCTTGTGTAAGAACAATGATTAATAAGAGAATCTTATTCAAACTGTGTGGCAAAATATTTATAACCCCCTATAGTCTACTTCTCTTCACACCATTCATTCTCCTTGCGCACCTGCTCCTCTTCTGATGCCGTGAAGTCATTCTTAATGTTGAATGTCTTACGAATTTCTTCTGGTGTCTTTCCTTTGATCATGTTGGCAACAGTTTTGCAGGTTACGTCCAACAAGCCTTTGATATCAAGGTAATTTGCGGCCAATATCAACTCGAACAGAGTTCCTTGATCAACCTTAAGTAAAATTTGATTGAACCTTCCATAAAACACTTACAGCCACATCCAACAACAATTATAATTATTTACACAGAGAATATATGCCATAGAACATTCAGTTGTTTGTTCTCTGATTTTTCACAAGATTGAGAAACCACAATCATATGGATGTAACATCAGGGAAAGAGACCACTCAACATTTATTATATGCCCTAAGAACATCTTACCCATTCTAATACATAGGGCTAATGGTATGAAATGCGTATGTACCTTCAGAAAGTCAGCGTCCCAAGAACTAATATCATCTGTGCGCTTCTCCTTGTTCTCATCGTCGTCTGGTAGGGGTGGATCATCCTTGTGATACGTAGCCCATTGAATTACTTTCCTAAGAATCGCGGAATTAACGTTGGGTAGAGGGACAACTTCTTCCTCGTCCTCGTCCATGCCAAGATCTTCCAACATCGTCTTTATAGTGACAGAACATTTTGCTATGTCAACATCCACCTCGAACACCTCCCCATCAGAGCTTTGCAGCTTTATGTTAGGCATCTGCAACCGAAATTTCGTCGACTGCAATTACAATATCACTGTTTCACCTGCGAAATGCCAAACACGGCGCTCTCGTTGCGGTCGCACGTATCTAGACGACGTCTTCTTATGTACATTTTACGATCTACCGGATTTCGCCAGAAACCTCGAACGCACGATTGAATAACGTGCTCAACGCAGTTGGGGGTCGATTCTCAGTGTCAGGCTGCGGGACACGGTCATTTATTTTGGAGAAAACAAGAAAGCAGTCTACCGATGCGAAACATGGGCGAAACCACCTTTGACGACTATCTTATTTGTAACGCACTGCCGAAACACGGTGTTAATCTGTGCTCGCGGGTAGGGTTCTACGTTGTGAAGAAGAACGCGGTAAAACGGTAGAGTTGCGGTCAAGGAAAGTCACCTTCGCACGTTTGTTGTCTCGAATGGCGAAAGAAAAGGAATTATTTACGGCGGTGTTGATCGGTTGAAGGCACTTGTTCCCTCGTTCCGCTGCGCACTCTTTGTGAGTTTTGCTCAATCTATTTGCGCTTTGTCTCACTCGGTCTTACGCTCACCCTATGAGAAACTTCAATTCGCGCTTATTCCTGTCCCACCCGTGCTGCTCTAGACAGACTCACGCCCCTGCGGTGTAAAAAGATCGGACAGTTGAGGTGCAAAACGGGAGATGACGCTGACGGCATTGTTGCGATGCGGTAATAATTAAATCGAAAAGAGAATTTGTTTTGTTGCTACAAAAAAAATTCCTTACTTTTATATATTAACACTTTGCCATGCGTATATTGCTGTATTAGAACAGCGATGCTATGAAATACTACAGCGTTTGACAGAATTATGCAAAATATAAATAATGTGTAGATATTGGAGACCAAAGGATCATATCACAATTTTAACAGTAACTGCATTCATAAAATAATTATTGCTAACTATTGCAAATAGTCGCAGTCAAGGCAGTCAATGTGTTAACGTTTTCATGAACTGGGTATATTCGCGGATTATTTAAAGAGCTTACGAGTCTTTTACATCGGTGATAATGTTAGGTCTGAGGATAAACGTAGGATCACTATTCTAACAGTAACTGCATTCATAAAATAATTATTGCTAACTATTGCAAATAGTTGCAGTCAAGGCAGTCAACGTGTTAACGTTTTCATGAACTGGGTATATTCGGGAATTATTTAAAGAGCTTACGAGTCTTTTATGTTGGTGATAATGTTAGGTCTGAGGATAAACGTAGGATTTGATTTTGCCGAGGGAGGTAGACGGGGTAGAAATAGATGTGTATTTTTGTCCGCGGTTCGAAACTCTAGAGACCGCTGATAATCTTCGTGTTACATGCAACTTTATCCGCAGGGTGTAGATAAGACTACAATGCTGCAATCGCCGAGACTGGATACTCAATTTAAATCATGGCAAATTGTTTTTCAAACTGATCGACAGTGTAACACCTGTTTATTGTTATTTCGTTATGAGAGACAACATTACGAAATAAAGACGATTGCTAAAAGGACTTATCCAGTGTAATGTCAATAATAAAACACCTTCGATATGAAGTCCATACTTTTCAGCCTAATAAATTTCTGTACAAAAATCGGAATCTAAAAATAGGTTTGTGATTGCTTTCTAGTTTTGGCCGAGCCCGGTAGCCATTTTTATAAAGTCAGGGAACTCATCGGAAAATAAATGAACTTTATACTCTTCATACGTAGAAACGGTCACAGTACACACAGACGAAGATGGGTTGAAGATTATTTATTTGCTGTGATTGGTTAACGATACTAAACGTTAAAAAAAGAACATGAGAATATAATAAAACCTAAATACATGCATATATGAAAACGTTAATGAAGAATGATAGATTGCTGCGATTAATGTAACCTTATTGTACACCTAACATTATATTGACGTACGTTTAAAAGAGAGTACGAATTTTTGACAATTTGAACATTGATCACTTAAACTCTTAGATTTAACCCTTTCGGTACTACTGCCGCCTATTGGCGGCATCCACTAAACATTCTCTGGGACCTACCGCCGCCAATTGGCGGCATCCTTCAAAAGTTACGTAGATATGATTCCTCTCTATAGTACGCATTACTTTACTATTCTATGTTCAAAATTCCCGGCTGTTCTAACCGTTTCGTTACATAATTAGTAACAATCAACGGCGTGCTTCAATTATATTCGTTTTATTACGGTACCAATGACTATCGTGGTTCGAATGAAAAATTTAGTGTCAATCACGTTCGAAATTTCTATGAACGCCGCAAACACGTTTTTGCGGCTTTTGCTGCCGCAGAGTACAACCACTCTTTTGGAAAACTTCCTCGTCCCACGAATATATAACCGTCACCAGGTCCTCCGTACCGAAAGGGTTAACCCTTTTGGTACTACTGCCGCCTATTGGCGGCATCCACTAAACATTCTCTGGGACCTACCGCCGCCAATTGGCGGCATTCTTAAAAAGTTATCTAGATGCTACCGCTGCCTACTAGCGACACCCACGGAAAATTATGAGTATGATTACTCTCTATAGTACGTACTACTTTACTATTCTGTGTTTAAAATTCCCGGCTGTTCTAACCGTTCCATTGCATAATTAGTAACAATCAACGACGTGCTTTAATTATATTCGTTTTATTACGGCACCATATTTTATTAAGGTACCGATGACTCTCGCGGCCCGAGTGAAAAGTTTAGTGTCAATCACGGTCGAAATTTCTATAAACGCCGCAAAACACGTTTTCACGGCTTACTCTGCCGTAGAGTGCAACTATTCTTGTGGAAAACTTCCTCGTCCCACGAATATATAATCGCGACCAGGTCCTCCATTCCGAAAGGGTTAACCCTCTCATGGAAAACTTCCTTGTCCCACGAATATATAACCACAGCCAGCTCCTCCATACCGAAAGCGTTAACCCTTTCGGTACTACTGCCGCCAATTGGCGGGATTCTTAGAAAGTACCTGAATGCTACCGCTGCCCACTAGCGACACCCCCGAAAAGTTATGTAGGTATGATTCCTCTCTATACTACGCATTAGTTTACTATTCTGTGTTTAAAATTCCCGGCTGTTCTAACCGTTCCATTAGTTAATTAGTAAGAGTTAACGGCGTGCTTTAATTATATAGGTTTTATTACGTCACCATATTTTGTTACGGTACCGATGACTGTCGCGGCTCGAATGAAAAGGTTTGTGTCAATCACGGTCGAAATTTGTATGAATGCCGCGAAAACGTGTTTTGCGGCAGAGTGCAACCACTCTTGCGGAAAACTTCCTCGTCCCAAGAATGAATAACCGCGACCAACTCCTCCGTACCGAAAGGGTTAACGATACAAAGAAACGTCCCAGGGGTCGCAGGCAACCTTAAGGCGCCAGTTAAACACCGTCCACGTAAATATGTAAGTAGATTATACGTTCCTCTAATTGTATGCAACCGCAATTGCCCATTGTGCATTCAAAGAAAACGAGAATTCGGCCTTCAATTCCCAGAACGGCAGGATCTTTGCGTATTTATGATTCATCACTGCGCTCGTTGCTTAAACACATTATGCCATTCCCCAAGGGTGACCATTTGGTATTTACGCTACTTGGAACCGATATGTACATATATTCACTTGGCAAGGTTATGTTCTTATCCTAACTAAAGTATTTCCGGTCAGTGTTTATGTGACAACTACGCGTTGTAGACATTGCCGAAAATGTTTATGAACTAGTAATTTATTCATTAGAACTTAGTAAATACTAGGATTACTATATTTGAACAAATACAAGGATTACTGGTATTCAGTCGTTAGTACTTTTTCGTGTATCACCAAGAAAGTAGCTAAAGCCCGTGACCATACGTATCAATTATTCAAACCATAGGACAATACCATACAGAAATCGTATAGATACAGAAATGATCATATATCATACAGAAAAATGCCATATAGAAGCAAAATACACCGCGCTGAAACGTGAACAAAACCGCCTTCACATTATACATACTTGTATACGTTATACACAAGTCGTCGCAGCATGATATTGCAAAGAAAAGCGTTCACCTGTCAAGAGCCACTGTCTTTCGGCATTGTATCCTCGTTAAAATACTTGAAGCTGCGTCTAATGGGTAATTGAGTTAGCGGATAAGCGAATCGGAAAGAATTCGTTAAAAGTCACGGTACTCCGACGGTCCTTAACAGACTCAGCCTGCGGGGGCTGAAAAAAACACCGGGGATAAGTAAGCAAGGGAACAAACACAGCGAGGACAGCCAGGCTGATTTGTTCGCGGGTATGTCGGTGGCAACCGACGGATACTCTTGCCAAACTTTTGCCCCTGCCGCCCATGCTCGTCTCCTTTTCAAACGAAAATCCGCGCCGTTGAGCCCGAAAGCCAAAGTGTCTAAAATAAATGAACGGACCTCCGTTAATTGCTGACCTGGAACCGATTGCGCATTGTTTAATGCCGTTTCCAACGATCATCCGTTACTGTGCTGCCCCGTAGGCATTTTGGTCATGTCTACGGTCCCCCGGGTTAGAGATAATCGAGTGGTGTACTTGTGCTAACTGAAATTCTTGTCTTCCGTCGTTATCGGTACATCTTAGGCATCTGTAGGGCTGACCGTATGTCGGTTGGAATTGGACGAATTATTTTATAGAGTTTATCTGCCTTTTCTTTCGCTGTTGGCGTCGGAGGAGATGGGTAGTTACAGTGATTTCATCAGAAACGGTAGTAAAATTGACGAAGTGAATACTTTTAAAGTTCATAGGTATGTTTACGGGAGAAATTGGTGTCGGGGCATTGAAGAAAACACACGAGAGTACCATGTGATGCGTAGTCTTCTCGGAGAACGTACGTCAGGAAGGTTGCCTTTTGTGTTGTCTACTATTAACACTTTGACTGCCATGATGGTCCCCGATGACCGGCGCAACAGATTTTACTGAAGATCCAAAATATTCGCAATGGGTAGCAATAATTATTTTATAAATGCAGTTATTGTTAGAATAGTGATGCGATCCTTTGATCTCCAATACCTGCACATTATTTACATTTTGCGTAATTCAGTTATTTACTAATCGTAATATCGTACTACTAATCAGTACTATTTACTATGCGTAATCTACGCTGTAGTATTTCATAGTATCGCAGTTCCAATACAGCCAAATTACGCACGGCAGTCAACGTGTTAAATAAATCATAACATATGTTATTTGTTTCTTCGCGATATACACGCTGAATAATTAGGATATTTGTACAACAGATTGGTCTATGTTTGTGCACGCGTACGTGGTTTGTGTATGTATGTGAAGGTATTTTTAACACATTGCGTACGGCATTCTTGCTCACGCAGACCTCGCACATGTTTAAACGTCCTAAAAAATTGTGTACAAAACATACAAGCTTTTTTTAATACTGACTGATACGTTTACACTTTTTCGATATTCTAACATTCATTTACTTCGCAATTATACTATCAAAAATTGCCACGAGGCTTCATTACTTTAGCAACGTACCGATTACCGTTAAAACGAGGTATCTCGTCACCTGTACGCAATGTGTTAAAAAGAACGTCTCCCACTGCATTTTCAATCGGTACCGTGTCGTTTCTTATACCGCCGTTTCAATTTCTTCGCGTCTCCTTTCTCAAAGTCGCGTCACGTCACGTGCTTTGGCCGCAAGACATGTCCAACGAGCCGAATAATAACAGTAAAAAGCTTAATGTCGGCAGACGCCGCAGAAACTGGCACTTCGAATAGTTGCGCGAGCATTATGCGTAATGTTACGAGCACGCAAGATGTCCTGTGGACGGCATCAGGCTCGCACCTTTATATGAGCCGCGGTTAAATTTATGCAGTTCGGTGGTTAGCAGCGATGGACGCATTATTTATTGCGTCTCGGTCCTCCGGCCTGACGCACATTCTTCCGCTTCCTTTAACTCGAAATCTATCCCCAGGTACTTGCCCTCAAACAAATTCACGACGCTTCATCTACACGAGGTTACACTTTAGTGCGCGTTGCTTTCATCACAGATTGCACGTACTGTAATATGTAGAATTAATATGTCCTTTCATTGGTTCAAAGTTAAGCGAGTTATATTTGGTAAAATCTACTGCGTTCTTGTTTATACACACCGACATATATGTAGGATTCAAACACGTGAAAGTAGAGAGTATAATATTTATAAATAATAACAACACAATCAAGACACTTTAGTCTTATTTTCTAATCTTTCGTCGTTTTGTCGTTTTGCCTTTTCATTTTTACGCCGTTTCGTCTTTACATCAATATAATAATTGCGGATCATTTTTTCTCGCCAATTACAGGACCCTGTATTTGAGATCCTACATATATTTCATAATATTAGTCTCCTGTGGGGGCTTTAGTTGCCTCGAAGCTTGTAGAGGATTTTATCAGATGTAATCTGTTATATAATGCTTTATAAATGTTACATTTAAGGCTTTCGCGGTCGAAACTATGAATATGCTCGGCTTCCGGATGGTTGCCGCATCAAAACTCAGCTCCTGACGGCGTTTAGACGCGGCAACCACCCGGAAGCCAACCATTTCCAATTTATTCAAACTTTCAACCAATAAAATGGCAAGTTATTTTGAATCAATATGTAACAATAAGGCTGTAGAAGCACATCACTTAGATATTGCAACATATGGCAAACGATACTGCACGTATGTACAATTTGTATATATGACGCAGGTATTGTTTCGCTTAATCCTTGGTCACAGATGACCGAGATAATCCTCCGGCGGTCTGAATACGTCCACTTTACGAATCGCGTTCGATTAAATCAGCAAGTGGAAAGAACTGTCGGCACAGTCAAGCAAACTGTTGTGCCCTGTATTTTTGTGTTTACGTAGAATCTTTAACACGTTGACTGCCAAGCGTATTTTGCTATATTAGAACTGAGATGCGATGAAATACTGCAGAGTATGATTAAATCGCGCAAAATAAAGGTAACGCAGGGTTGTTAGAAATCAAAGTATTGAAGCACCATTCCAATATCAATTGCTTTTACAAGATTGCAAATAGGCTTCATGGCGTTTTTTTTTGCATTTATGGTAAAATCTTTTGCGCCAGTCACCGGTGACCATCATGGCAGTCAACGTGTTAAAGAATACGGTGTGATACATTTAGAAATGTAATGCGATGAAATATAGCAGAGTATAATTAAATCGTGAAAAATGATGGTAACGCAGAATTGTTAGAAGCCAAAGTATTAAAGCACAATTTCAATATCAATTGCTTTTACAGGATTGCAAATAGGCTTCATTGCGAATTTTTTGCAATTTTAATAAAATCTTTTGCACCGATCACCGGTGACCATTATGGCAGTTAATGTGTTAAAGAATACGGTGTGGTACATTTGGAAATGTAATGCGATGAAATACTGTAAAGTATAATTAAATCGTACAAAATGAAAGTAACGCAGACTTGTTAGAAGCCAAAGTATTGAATACGATGTGGTACATTTGGAAATGTGATGCGATGAAATACTGCAGAATATGATTAAATCGTGCAAAATGAAGGTAACGCAGAGTTGTTAGAAGCCAAAGTATTGAATACGGTGTGGTACATTTGGAAATGTGATGCGATGAAATACTGCAGAATATGATTAAATCCAAAATCATCAGATTGCTTTTTCCAATATCAAGATTTCAAATAGGCTTCATGGCGAATTTTTTTGCATTTATGGTAAAATCTTTTGTGCCATCACCGATGACCACCGTGGCAGTCAACGTGTTAAAAACGAGCTGTCCGACTCCGATAGGATTGCGAACAAGTGTTGGAAGCGGCGCATCTAGGGCGGGCAGAACAAGTGCAAGTGGTGCGACTAAATATATAAGCCGCCGCTGACAGTCGGTACTTACGAAACAACGTAGTCCGCGCAATTGCTCGGCGTCAAATCAAATTCCTCTAATATTGCTCATCAACAGACAAATGTTTACTCCCACAGAGAAATATCCCGTTGATTGCGATGAAGTCAACGTGCGTGGCTTTAATCTGGTAAATGGAATACGCGCAACAGCGGATCAAACTAATCCCACGAACGAACAACAAACTACTCTAACATTTGATGTACTCGAAACGAAACCGCCTGCGAGTCTGTGACTTTTTTCGCAGCTACTTTCAAGAACACCCAAGTAGCTTAAGTGCGTATGCGTTTTTGTATCCACCGTTTAATCAGACGTTGGCAAAATGCTATTGTTAGAGAATGCCGGTCTGTGACAATCGAAATGAAATGAAATTGAGCCGTTTATTTTGAAAGTGGCCTAACTCCGTTTTTCAATATTTTCCGGTTACCATGTTGCTAAATGTTATTTATCTCGATTTGAAGATAAATGGAGTTAGGCCACTTTCAAAATAAACGGCTCAATTAATCAAGAGTTAGAAGGGGAGAAAAATTGCTCTAAGTGCGTGTCCTCTTTATAGGAGTTAATTATTTTTTTAACTGATGCGTGCTGTTTGGCTTTTTGCGATTAGTATAAGTGACTTGCAGTAACTTAAGTAAATTACGGTCGTTTGACAAGACGACGCAGTGGAAAGACGTCCTTGCCCGCACATAATTGCAAAACTGCACTCCTTGACGCGAAACGACATTTTTACGACAGGAATGACAAGCGGTACATACTAAACAATAAAATGATTTGTCCAAGGTTTCCAACTATTGAAAAACTTGATTTAACTTCGTGTCATGTCTCTGATCTCATTGACGTAACAATAGAACTCGTCTCTCTGCCCAACCATCGTACGTCACGTGTCTTTTCTTTCCACAAGACGATGAGCGCTTGTCCATGTGGGTGCGTCACCAACAAAGCAAAGCTATTTCTTAACACTAAACGAACTAACCTTTAAAAATTTACTTTAAATTCCTATATTCATTGTTATTTCTTTTTCTCATTTGACTTTCTGTAAATTCGCATATCATCTGATTATTCAATTTCTCGCTTTAATAAATTAGGAATTTCTTTCTGCAAATCAACGTTTATTTCATAAGGGCTTAAATGAGGTCTCATGGTAAAAATAGGTAGATGTAAAGTACCGGTACGTTTAGTGTTAACACGTTGATTGCCGTGCGTATTTTCTTGTGCTAGAACGGCGATACTATGACATACTACAGCATTCGATTGAATTATGAAAAATGTAAATAATGTGCAGGTATTGAATACCAAAGGATCACATCACTATTCGAACAATAACTGCATTTATAAAATAATTATTGCTACCCATTGCAACATTTTGGATCTTCAGTAAAATCTCTTGCGCCGGTCACCGGTGACCACCGTGGCAGTCAAAGTGTTAACACGTTGACTGCCGTGCGTATTTTCCTGTATTAGAACGGCGATACTATAAAATACTACAGTGTTTGACTGAATTATGCAAAGTATAAATGATGTACAGGTATCGAAAACCAAAGGATCGCATCACTATTCGAACGATGCAACATATAATATAATATAACAATGCTCATAACTGTATTTATAAAATAATTATTGCTACCCATTGCGAATACTTTGGATCTCCAGTAAAATCTCTTGCGCCGGTCATCGGTAACTATCACGGCAGCTAAAGTGTTAACACTTTATCGACCGCTAGCCTATTAATCGGCTTTTCGGTTCCAACTGTTATTTACCGCTAGCCGATTAATCGGCTTTTCAGTGGTCAACGGTTACATTAGATAAAATAAATATCAAATGATATTATGACAATTCTAAATGACAATAAAATTACACTACTCTGAAACCAAAGGATTCTCAGCAACACATTCAGTATTCTTCTGTTATAAAGCTTTACAAATAGGCACATACACAATTCCTGCGCGATATCCAAAACAGAGTTGGTCGTTAGTGAGTGGCGTCTTCAGTCAATAGCGGTCGATAAAGTGTTAAGCTCTCATTGAGAGGCGGTTTTTTTGTGATGTGAAGGATATGAGAAAAATGTGTCATCGGTATGTGGGTGATCGAGGTTCGGATGTCGTAGGAAACGCGACGCGGCAATTTCAGGCCATAAAATGACGTCGATACGCGGAAAGTGGGATCCGCGGTCCGCGGAGGATACATATCTGTGAAAGTCACGATGCATAAACGGGGAGCATTTGTGTGGTAGCCGGACGCTAGTCTGGGCGCCAGCAACCTACGCACAACCTATTCTCCCTTCTTCCTTCTGCTCGTTTCTCTACGCCCGCGCGGCCGTACTTCGCGGGGAGTTTCTGCGAAGAAAAATACCTATGAGATATGCGTGGATTGTCCGGCTGACGGGTATCAACAACCCACCGATGACCGAACAACGATTTCAAAGGATTCGGATCACTTTTATCTATCACCGGGCATTTCTGATGTCGAAGCGCCGGCGAAACTTGATACTTTTCTTAGCGCTGTAAGCCTGAGGTGGTGCGCGATGGAATTTTCTTTCGGACATATTATATATTCGCGTAAGGGGTTGCAGGCGGATGAAATTTCACATTTGTTGCGCCGGAAACTTTCACGATGTTTTCCCGCCGGTGCGTTTTGTTCGACGATATATATTTGCTTGTTCAGGCGTTGACAGTGGTATTATCGATTTCGTTTAAAAACCGCTACTGATGACTGCAGGCGCGGGCGTCGACGATAGAAAAGTTTGTACATTTTCAGTTGGGTACCCTAAACACGAGCACATCGGAAACTTTGCTTCGGTCGAATTTCGGTCCTTTAACGTCAGCTTATAGGTTTCTATCGGTTGTCCTTTCTACGCTTCTCTCTCTTTCTGTTCTCTTCTCTGGCATGCACTCAAAAGCGATGGAATAGGCAATCGTGATGCAACTTTCGTGATCGCTGTTATCTGTTTAAATTCAATTACGCGTAACCTGGGAAAGTGAAAGTAAATTCTCCGTGCTCTCCATTTATACGAAAATATTTTTTTCGCAACGCTTTTCACCTTCATTTCAACTAGAATAGACGAGATATGCGCATGTTGCATATGAGTTTGTATTGCTAGTCTATTCTTTCCTTTTTTTTATCAATTTTTGAATTGATCAAGGAAATAGCGTTTTCTTGTTATTACTCTTAATGTAAACGGTTTTAATCGAGTTTACAGAAACACGGTCGGTTTAAGAAAATATACTCTAGAAAAAATAACGACGAAATAGACATTTACAGTAGACAGGGCAAAGCTTATAAAATGTATTATGAAATGAGTGCATTCATGTATTTCTGCATAGTCTTACACACTGTCTTATATCTATTGCCAAATTGCAATAATCTTTATACAATCCAGTATTTATATTGCCTAGCTTCAAGGAACCTTCTTCTTCCACAGTTCCTAACAGCATTACTTCTTACCCTTATGGCGACACATAGCATACAATCTCGCAAACAATTTGTCGATTCTCTCCTTTCAAAATAAATGGTCACAACGAAATATTCGTTTTGTACCTGCCACGAGGTCTGCACTGCTTCGAAGTCGTGTCCAAAAAATATAGTGGCATCGCAGAATTAATTAGTCGCGTTATTCAAGGTTCGACTGTATATCAGCCAGTAATCTGACACGCGCCCGCTGCAACGACGGACTAATTCCATAGAATAACTCGTGTGCCCCATAATGATGACGAAGAACCCCAAACAGCGCCATTCAGATGTTAATCTGCGTGATCCATGACTGTGGCAATCGAGGAAGAGATCCGTCGGCGGTAAGAAATAAACCGAGGAGGGCGGCGTTCCGGGCAGACGATGGAAACGCTTCTTGCCGAAGGGTCGGGCATGCGAGGAGCGAAAAGTGAAAAGTGCGAAGTGAAAAGCGGCAGCCGGAAAGTGGGCAGCGGCCGGCGAAAAGCGGCGGGCATGTAGCAGGAAGAAAGAAATGGATGCGAAGCTACGAACACAAAAGGTCAAAAGCTTTCATCATCCGAAGAACAGAATCGGCAATGGATTCAAACGATCAAACGTCGCTGCCAACCGATCACGAGTTAACTCGTGTTCGCACTTGCATTCGCTATTGCAATTTTTCAAATGCAGGCCAATATAGAATATGGGAAAGGTTTGTTCAACGTGTTTAGTCAGGTCCGGTTTATTAAAAAAGAATACTCTTTTCGCTATTTAGGTTTTTATTAGAATTCTGGTATTACAAAAATGTCAATCGTGACAGAATGTGGTGGTGCAGATGTCTTCAACGAATAATACGCGAATGCTTTATCCGATTGTTCGAGTGATTTTTAAATAAATTGTAGTGATCTGGCAAGTGATAGCTTATTGGAAGACAGCTTGTACCATCAAAACGCCAAAAAAATGTAATATTATCTGCTAGTGAAAGTGATTTTGTAGAAGAGTGGATCGGAAATAACATTACACTTGCTATGTAGGCATATTAAAATATTTCTCTAACCATTGAACTTCGCAATGCGCCGCGTACCATTACAACAATGAATTTACTTCATGATAATGACTTTTTTGACATAGTCATTTCTCAAACCATTGTGTACTACAGCTTCTGCCTGCAAACGCCGGTCAACAATCTCCCAACACACATGGATACCTTAACACTTTGACTGCTATGATGGTCACCGGTGACGGACGCAAGGGATTTTACTGAAGATCCAAAATATTCGCAATGGGTAGCCATTATTATTGTATAAATGCAGTTGTTATTAGAATAGTGATGCGATCCTTTGGTCTCCAATACCTGCACATTTTTTGCTGCCATGAATATGATAAAATACGCTTAGCACCGGTGACCGTACATTCATTATTGTTTCTTTCGCTCATTTGATTTTGTGTAAATTCTCATGTCGTCTGATTATTTAATTTCTCGCTTTAATAAATGAAGAATTTCTTTCTGAAAATCAACGTTTATTTCATAAGGGAGAACGTTTAGTGTTAACACGTTGACTGCCAAGCGGATTTTACTATATTAGAACGGCGATGCTATGAAATACTACAGCTTTCGACGGAATTATACAAAATGTAAATAATGTGCAGGTATTGGAGACCAAAGGATCGCATCACTATTCTAATAACATCTACATTTATAAAATAATAATTGCTACCCATTGCGAATATTTTGGATCTTCAGTAAAATCTCTTGCGGCGGTCACCGGTGACCATCATGGCAGTCAAAGTGTTAACAGCGTCGAAAGCAACGCTCTGCAACATTACACTCGTCTCTCCATCAGCCCAATGAATGAATCATTTAATCGCAGTCAATTTGACTGACCGCGTACGATCCACTCGATAACGAGCAACCACAGTTTCGTGCGCTACAGGTATCGAAACATTAAAGATTCCGCAAACACTCGACGCTCGATGCCGGCAAGGCGCCCCGATGCGTCGCAATCGTTTACGCAACCCATCGCGGCGACATTTGTTGCTAATTTAATTTGCGCTACGCGGTACCGCACAATGCGCAGGGGTGTAAAAGCCCTGCAAGAAGGTGCCCTATGCGCCGGATGCCTTTTCCTCTGCGAAACTCTCCGCCGAGCCACTTTCCGCAATCTTCAATCCGCAATCGCTTCTCGCCACGATCTACCCTCTCTGTTTCTTTCCCATTACTCTCGCCCCGTCGTCTTCTCTGTCCGTTTTTCCAGCCCACACACACACACCATACGAGAGAACGCGCGCGCAGGGGCGTTGCGTAAGTTCGATCAGCCATTAGCGACGGAGTTTGAGGCATAAGACACCAGAAATGGGTAAATACGGGATGACTGACTGACGGAGAAATCTTCGAAGGCTCGGGAATTAACTTTATACCCGGTTCTCGATCATTACGGGGGTTGCATAACCGCGCAACCGCTCGGGAGATTTATCGGGTCGACTGGGTAGACGGAGATGAATCATAGCCCTGACGTGGCGATTGCCGCGTTCTTTACTCAATGGCGATCGAATCGATCGTTCACGGTACTGATAGTTCGGCTATAACCATCCCCGCGGTTTAATATTGTAGGATAAAATTTATTGAGAAAGTAACAGCAATACGTGGGCCATGCAGGTTAATGACAAATGTTGTTTTTTTTACTCGTTCACAGTTTGCTTTTTAAGCTGATCTCCTTCAAGACACGTATCCACATAATGGATGTAGTTATATACTCCCCTATGCAAATATCAAACAAACTATATATAATATAATCATTAACACTTTGACTGCCAAGTGTATTTATTTGTGATAGTTCGGCTATAACCATCCCCGCGGTTTAATATTGTAGGATAAAATTTATTGAGAAAGTAACAGCAATACGAGGGCCATGCGCGCTAATGACAAATGCTTTTTATTTACTTTCTCACAGTTTGCTTTTTAAGCTGATCTCTTTCAAGATACGTATCCACATAACCGATATATTTATATACTCCCGTATGCAAATATCAAACAAACTATATATAATATAATAATTAACACGTTGACTGCCAAGTGTATTTTGCTATGTTAGAACCGCGATACGATGAAATACGGCAGAGTATGATTGAATCGTTCAAAATTAACGTAACGCGGAGTTTTTGGAAGCCAAAGTATTGAAGCACCATCCAATATAAATTGCTTTTACAAGATTGCAAATAGGATTCATTGCGAATTTTTTGCATTTTTAATGAAATCTTTTGCACCGGTCACCGGTGACCACCATGGCAGTCAGCGTGTTAATAATATAATTGTAGAGCAATATAATAATTGTAGGTCATAGATCATTTTCTCTCTCTCTCTCTAACATGCATATACATTCATAGACTCACCCAAACTCAGAATCAGATTCCGCAATACCGGCTTTTTTGGACGAAAATAAATATACTGATTTATTTCGGACATGTTACACCGTAGTGCGTAAAAAAAAACTGACATATACCATCGGTACCGTATATTGAATAGAAGATTATTGCCCGCATACCCTCTGGCCTCCGAGTTTCATCGTCCAACAATACACCCCGGCAAATCGCTCGTCGCGTACCGCGCATCCGCACTCAATCGTCTCAATCCAATTTTCGTATTTGGCCGTTCGCCCCATTGCCCCCAGAATAATAATTACCAAAATGGCCCACGCCTCGTCGTGATTAACCTTAAGAGCGCTTCGCTCGTAAACAACGCATTCTCTCCGACGTGTCGCGCCACTTTTCTTCGGAGAAGCGAAAAAAGACGACGACCCGTCGCAGTTGTCGAACGATCGCGCTGGAAAGAAGCGAACGATTCGCTTGGACGAAAGTCAAAGTCGAGGGCGATGAGACCCGTGACGCGAATAGGTTTGGCGTAACAGGCGGACGGTCATCGCAACGAAATCGGGGGTAGTGACACTTGAAGAAAGCGTCCCTTCCTTCTTCTCCTCCCGTCCTGCTCTTCGTCATCTTCTTCCTCCTCCTTAAGCCGTTCGTCGCACCAGCGGGTGGGTGTTGCGAGGGCAGAGAGAATGTGTACCGTACATAACAGTCTCGGTGATAAATACTGAATTACGCAGGTCCCTCGGCACGAGAGGCGCCGCGAGGTCTGGCGTCTGTTTCTCGCCACAGCCACTCCGCATCTACTTTCTTCTCCTGTGTGCTTGTCCCTACAGCCCGTCTTCAGCACCGACTTCAACGCGATGACATGACATTAGCTTATTTCGCCGAATTTACGGAGGGAGGGCTGTCGAGAGCGTGGGCAATCGGGAAAATTTCAGGAGCACCGCGGACTCCTCGCACAAGTGTTTGCGGTTATGTACGGATGTTTCTCATTTTTCTGCCTGGGTTGGTAGAATGTGTCTCCTTTTATCCGGTGTTTCGAGGTCTATAGGCCGTCTCTTCGGAGGCATTGTGGAATTCTCACAAGTTTCTGCCGGAAGGTACTCGTCCTAGTGAGTAGACGAAGTAGATCGGAGGATGAGCAGATGTCGGAGGAAACTTGTGAAAAATAAGTAGTGCTGTTAATGGAGCCGATAGGCCTCGAAACGTATGGGGGTTGTGCAGAAAATACAATACATTACATATCCAAAATTAAATACATTACGTGTCCGAAATAAAATACATTAAATCAAAAGAGGAGCGAAAGAAAGGTTGAATTTGCCATCAAATTACGCAGGAAAGCATGGGGAGATTGGAAATATATTCTATGACGTATTAAAGTAGATATTAGTCATTGTATACGTAAATTGGCGAGGCGATGGATGGTTTAGAAAGGACGCGGTTCTTATGCTGAAGCGATAGAAAATTTCGGGTGTACCGATGGCCATGAAAGTTTTAAATGCTTTATAAGTCAATTGTTACAGAAATCAGAAATTAAAATCAGAAATTTCTGAGGTGTATGCCGGTGATATGACTACTTAGAGAAACCTGACGTTTCGGCATTAGGTGCGTGCCGATATCAATGCAGTACATTTCGATACTGTTTCGAGATTTCAAAAACGTCTGGCTTCTTTCAGTTCTAAATTTCAACATATTAACACCTTGACTGCCATGATGGTCACTGGTGACCGACGCAAGAGATTTTACTGAAGATCCAAAATATTCGCAATGGGTAGCAATTATTACTTTATAAATGCAGTTGTTATTAGAATAGTGATGCGATCCTTTGCTCACCAATGCCTGCACATTATTTACATTTTGCATAATTCAGTCAAACGCTGTAGTATTTCATAGCATCGCCGTTTTAATATAGTAAAATACGCTTAGCAGTCAACGTGTTAATCACTCGGCTGGTAAACGCCGCAGAAATGTCTTCATTTCCGTTAATATATTTTCTTATTTTTATACACCACTATCTATATCTTTATATACATTTTCATTTATAACATTAATTTCTTAATTTCCGTTTCTTTAATTTCTTAAAACGCATTAACAAGAGCAAACAGCATAAAATGTTATCCCACAAACACATATTGCTATGATAATTTCAATAATTATATAATAACCATAGTGACCCGTATAATTCACCCGGCATAACATTTGAGACACTTCCGCTTAATACAGAAAAACTCTGCATCCGTGACTATGACAGTAAAGTTGACTTAGGGTGCCACGATTCTTCATGCCAGACCTGTTTCACCCCTCTCATACCTCTTCCTTTTGTCGTCACTACTCGTCCTTCGTATTCGCACTGTCCTTCTCCTCCAGAATGTAGAATTAATTGCGCCCGGCAGCGTGACGATTATTTTTGTAAACTTCCTTCGAGTAATGTTGTTCTCGCGAAAGAGGCTATGCCAACGACGACGATGACGGAGAGTGCGCCAGATAGAAGAGGCGTCCGCTTGTTAGTTTCCCGTGGACGAGTTAATAGTGAATAAAGAGCCGCACTTTACATCCGCGCGTGACGAGCTACAAGTTCGATGAAGGAAGATGGAAATGACGCGGGCAAATTTCAGTGAATGCGGAAAATGGAAAATGGGAAGCCAGAAAATGGTCAGTTCTGCGTAGAATCGTAATGAGCGCGCTTTCTTTGCGGAGCTTTAACGGTTTGTGCAATCATATTTTTCGCTGGACTCGCTGTAGGGCAATGTCACTTTATTATTGAATTAATTATGTGCGTCACATCAATTATTTCGGATAGGAAGGGAAGTGATTAAAGATTGTCGCGGCATGTTCGAACTAGCATGTTCATTTCGTGGATAGGAAGAAGTTAGTTGGCTGTTCGCTGGTATGATTTAATAAGCGTTTATTATCATCGTTCACAAATTGTATAAGAGAGTAATTACGTGACTTGAAAGAATATAAAAGTAGTATCACTTCGTGGGTAGGAAGACGTGCAAGTTGACTGAATGCTAGTATACTTTGATAAGCTTTTATGATCTTGCATAGGAAGTGGTACCAAAGGGTAATTATGTGATTTAAAAGTAGATGTGCGCGTTTATTGGAACCTGGGAGGAAATAGAAAGCATTTGCCTTTACTACCGAGTACATTTTTCAAAGTTTTTATCGCAATTGTCGCGCCTGCTGATATCGTCCGACGTAATCGATGTAACT
The DNA here is from genome assembly GCA_033815515.1 of Cryptocheilus praepositus. Lineage (NCBI taxonomy): Eukaryota > Metazoa > Arthropoda > Insecta > Hymenoptera > Pompilidae > Cryptocheilus > Cryptocheilus praepositus. Next base: position 15,620,337 of record JAWWQZ010000035.1, on the reverse strand, counting down.
GTGACCCTAAAAATACTTAATAGCAGACGTTAAATGTAAATCTGCGAAAAGCGAAGATGTAATAATCCTTCGTCAATGTGTTTCAGTGTCAAGCATAATGCCTTATTAAGGTTTGAAAGACGGGATTATTACTTAGCACATTTGGCTTACGCCGTTGAATGGAAGTTGATTCGTCCCGCCATGGCAGGCTTTTGAAGCACATTACCACTAAATTAAATAACGTACAAGGTGAAAACACCGATTAAATTCGCATTACACACCTTTCCTGTGTTACTTAGCCATGCATATATCAGCATTTTTTAGAACCGTATCAATCACGCCGATTTACGATAGAAATTGATACGTGTTCTCAGATAGATAACTTTCATTTTAATTTCAAAAAGCGTTTGCTTGTCCCGTTTGAATTACGAGAGGAAGAAAGTGTCATTAAGGCGAAAAATTCGTCGTTTCCCAATTCCATAACGAACGCCGAAGAAATCCTCATTTTGGCAGTCTGCGTCATTCCTCGTAAAGTACCACATGCAATTCATAAACAAAGAATCACGAACAGCCTCCTGTCGTTAGTAAGATACTTGGATTAGATAGACGCTTGCCAAGTCTTCCCTGTTGTTTTTAATGAGCGACCCTATGCGCGTTCAACAGATTACAATAATAAGGTGACCATGTACCCTATTATCATCTCCGCTTTCACCGTCCATTCATCAGCAGAAGTTGCTAAAAGTAATTTGAAATAATACGCGCGCAAGCTACGTCATCGAGTAATGACGTTCTCAGAGTTTCGCACGTTTAGCGCAACATTTTATGATTTTTTGCAATTTCCTATAATGTCATAGAGCGGCATATAAATGTAGAAAGTAACTTTGATCGGGAAATTTACCATGCTGTATACCATACTGCAGTATCAGATTTACCATACTGTATATCATACTGCATTTTACAAACGGAACCGTACATTCCAGTTTTTGCCGTTTGTGGATATTACAAGAACAGATAGAGACAGGAGAAGAATTAATAACTGCATTCTTAAGGAATGAAGTGGCCTGTAGTAGTATATATGTTGCGAATCTGTATCCACGGCTGGATGCATATCTGTGTATATATAAGGTATGTATTGCTAAGCAGTCGTGTATTTTTATACACAGGAAGGAGTATCAATTGCGACGCCCATCGAAAGATTGCGGTCTTCGCCGTAACCTTTACCACACTCTCGACTCCTTCAATCTCGCGAATATTCCGTTCAAACAACGCTTTTTCGTCATTTTGTGTGCGCCGGTTAATTTTAACAGGGCTTCGCTTTTCCAGCGCAAGCTTAACTTGGTTGTTTCAGCAGAACTAAAAATAATTACACTTTGGAATGTAATTCGACGGAAGAAACGCAACGTCAGACGTGCGTCACATTTCTGTCTGCCGTTATTTACAAAGTCATTCGAACGGGGAATTTTTCCATATCGCACTGAGAGGATTTGATGGGGTCTGCGATAAGATCATTTGTTACGCAGCTTCGAAGAAAATGAATTACGCGAATGGGTGTATTCGGTGGTTATGAACGAATACGTTACTATATCGCGTGCCATTGCTTGGCGATAGATTAACGTATTCGTGCGTTTCTATTCTACTGCCGCCTCGGTAGGGAAACGTTAAGGAGTTACGACACAGTACGGTCACAAAAGAACTGTAACTTCTTTTGCAGGCACCCGAACTAGAATGGTCCGCACAATAATGACCCGGATATGACATTCGAGCGTCAACACTTTCGCATGTTTGCTCGGACTCAGACGAATTCGCCCTAAATTCAGTTCTTTCACAAAAGTTTACTTCATCTTGCAACATCCTGCTTCGAAAGAGAATGTAAAATGATGTCGATATAAATGTCAAATTAGTGACCGTTGCCACAGACAAAAGACTTCCCATGACAATAGCTCACATGTCGAAGAATTTCCCGACACAAAGGCACGCACGAAAAATAACGCAACGCAAAAATAATAGAATTTGCTTCATTCGAGAGCGTGGAATTGCGAGATATGGATCTCGACGTTCAGTTTCAGCAGAAAACCGATAGACGGATTGAACGTAATACGAAGAAGCACAGCAGAAGCGAACGCCGGCATTTGCGATGAACCCGAGTAACGGGGAAATTGTCAGAAATGTTAAATAAAAAAGCGATCTCGCTTCGCTTTTGCAGAAACTTCCAAGCAACGTAAACCTCCCCGCAATAGATAACACCGACTCTACTGCCATTCATCTGTGAATTTTATCCTCTGTTCCCGCGTTCGTCTTATTTTTCACTGACTTCAAAGCGTCCTTACGCTTAAACTATTCATCTTACCCGATCACGCGTAAAATCTGCTTCGTAGCTACTCCACCAAGACGTCGCCGCTCTCCACTCTCACAAACCGTCATCTCAATTACTCTCCAGCCGAGCACACCAACACCCCATCATTTCCACCCCAGCATTTACAATTCGGCCCGCGTTTCACCCGAAGCCGGCCATTCCGCATGTAAAACCGGTTAATTCATTGGCGCGCAAACAATTTCCCCGTCGGCACCGTTCCGTCCGAATCCGTCGCTGCACCGCGCATCCGGCATGTTAAAAGAGCGGAAGGGGCGCGCGGCACAAACAAAAAAAGAGCGGAGATGTCGTCGGACGACGCCAGCGGGGATTTTTGCCTGCGGCGCGTCCGGGGGTCACTATTGCCGCCGCCGACGCTCCTACTACCCACGAAGCCGCCCAGAATCCGTAGCGTCATTCACGAAATCTCATTCATGAACATCCTTGTGCCGCCGCGGCGCCCTCCCGCCACCCCAACCTCGGCCCCGATCTCGTAGCCGCTCTTTTTGCTGGCATCATTTCGCCGGTACCGCCGAGATTTTCCGCGATATCATCGGTCTGGGTGGAGACTGAACTCGATGACGTAATAAGAGACGCGTACAACCCCTCTCCCACACACACGCTCGGTGGAGGAGGAACACGCATCGGGGGTGGGTGGCGGTGGTACCCGCGATAGACAGACCAGGACGTTCGGCGGGGCAGGGGGTGGCGGGAGGACAACGGAGGGGGATGGTCAGGGCGCAACGACGAACAACCTCTTGGTGGTACGGAAGAAGAACGAAGAAGGGGGGTGAGAGTTTCCAGTATAAATGTGGCCCGCGCAAGCTCCACCAATCACTCGCCCTCTGACCTCCAAACTCCGAGCTACCGCGGTACCAAAGCCCCTCTCGAGAGAGACCAGTGAACGACGACCCGTCGAGCGGAATTCCTCGTAGCGTCCAAGTTCGGCCGACAGTGACGGCGAGTCGCGAGAACGAGAGCGGACGAAACGCTCGCCGGAACCTGCAAGTCCTTCTGCACGTCCTGCTCCACGTCCTGCTGAGAAAAGGACCTTCTGAGGCCGACGGACTCACGCGCGATCAGTGGTGAACGGGAAAGGAGAAGCTTTACTCAACGCAAGGATGACGACGGTGAGCCGAACGCACGATAGAAAATGACCCGGCAGGCCGACGTTTCTTTCGTAGTTTCATCGTTGATGTCGTACGTCAAGCGCACCGGCGCACTTCGGAAGGTGTCGGGTAGATGTAATGCGGTGTCGGTTAGTACGGCTTGTGCGACCACGGTGGTGGGTTTGGGTAGAGGAGTATGTATCGGAGAGGTTGGATGATTTCGATCTTCGAAGTATGTCGGTCTGTAGCAGTGTCGCGGGAATATGCAGGAAGGGTTGGAGAGTTACGGTCGTGGATTGTGAGCGGCGGGTTAATGAAATCGAGACGTAGATGAGTGGAATTCTGCAAAAGTTGGAAAAAGGGGTAGTTGCGAAGAGACGTACGAAAGAAAGTCGGCTAGAATCTGTTCGGCACGTAGTGTGATGATAGTTGTATCGCAGGATAACTTAGCGGCCACTTGTTTCGGTTTCATGTTGAAATGGAGGAATTCGTTAGTTCCATATGTTTCGAGAGATTGCTGTAGTTTTTCGATACATTGTTTCATCATTAAAGCTCTTGTACGGATGCACGTCTAAAGATCCATCCTATTATTTTGAAGGGTGCGTTTCAAGTGAAGTCGTCACCGTGTTTAGCGTCAGCGATACTGGACAAAATTTAAATACATTACAGTGTCTAGTAAAGGAACGTGCTTTCGCAATTGCCGGTTTTCCGAGATCCTATTTGCAATCGGCACCGACACGCGCAATTTACTTGCAAGCTGCCCCCCGGGAACTAAAGACAAGTGAGATCGAAAGGCGCGAAGGGGATGAGAATTGTTAGGTTGAAAAGATCGTAGGATCTGCGAACATTTCCCTGACCGTCGTCCTTAAATACACAGAACAGGTTCTGTCAAGCTCACAGTAGAACTGATGGCCTTTCGCTGGTATCACCTTGTTCACCCTTAATCTACGCGGTCTTGTGCTTTGAGCGGATGTTTGAAAATTACGCACGAATGTGTCTTACGATAATCACTGCAGAATGTTTCAACGGGTTATGAATAAAACTTAAATACAAGTTTTTGTAGCTTAGTCTTATATGGTGGTTTTCTTTCGAAAAAAATCTGCCGAGGATGAAATAAAATCCTTGCATAATCGTTTTAATTTCGATTGATAGCCTGGATACTTGGCTTTTAATTTCACTGGGTAATTTACTTTGATACTTGATCTATTAATGAAGGCGAATAATATTATAATAATAGCTTACATGCTCATATTACGGTTCATATTGCAAAAAATATGTCAAAGATTAAATAACAAGAATGTACAATTATTTTAAGTTTGTTTAACATCTCGAATGCTTTGCTTTCCATTGTACTGGGCAGTTCGAGTTGATATTTGATCTATTAATCAAGGCCCCTTTATGAATTTCTCACGATAATAACTAATGCCGTGTATTGATTTTGCGTAGTTGATTAAACTAATATGCAAATCTCTAATATGAGAAGCTACTTTACCTAGTAATTACAGCAGACTATTTTTACCGCACTGCTTAAGCATTAATTGCAAAATGTTGCTGTTCCGCGCCTGAAAGAAATTTCGCACTTTACTGGCAATGAGAGTCGCAAATTGCCCTATTGTACGAGAAACCTTAATTACCATTCTGAGATTAGAAAAAATCGGCTTTCGTCCAGATTGCGTCGACCCACACGATTTAAAACTGACATCGTTCTCTGTGTTTCGTCCTCTACTCGTAAAATGACAATCCCGACTTATGGCTTATTGATTGCAAAGCTCTCCTTTCAAACGAACTCGATTCGCATGATGAGGTTCGCAGTCATCGGGATACTTGCACTCCATTTGCCTTGCCCATTTATAATAATCCACCAAATATATTCTTCTGCCATGCTATACCTCCCGCATACCACTGTCCATATATTTCTGAAAAATAACCCGCAACACCTCAACCGCTTTAACACGTTGATTGCCAAGCGTGTTTTACTATATTAGAACGGCGATGCTATAAAATACTACAGCGTTCGACTGAATTATGCAAAATGTAAATAATGTGCAGGTATTGGAGACCAAAGGATCGCATCACTATTCTAATAACAACTGCATTTATAAAATAATAATTGCTACCCATTGCGAATATTTTGGATCTTCAGTAAAATCTCTTGCGTCGGTCACCGGTGACCATCATCGCAGTCAAAGTGTTAACACGTTCGCTACCGGCCGGCTCATACGCCACATGGTTTGTTCGGACAGATCAGTGACTCTCGTGTGGCATAAGATTCCCTTATTCGGCGACTCATATCTAAGGCACAGTCTATTTTATAAGAAGTAAATGTTCCATATATGACACAGTTCGGTCCATTCAATGAACCAAACGATCCATACCCCCATACTCCACATATGAGTCTCCGTGAGGCTCAGATAAAAGTATTTTTGTGCTGAAACAAACCTAATTCCTCACATTGAAACTAGTCTTGTGCGTAACAGCACAAAAATATATTTTCACCCCGTGGGCAACGGTGCCCTTTTACCTGCTACCAAACCTGTCAAACCATTCTCCGCAAATCTTTCCAAGGACCCATCCACCCGCACCTACAACAACACACCCGCAAACCTTCCACCGGCAACATCCAATCTGAACGAGGCACGCCGAATTAAGTTTGCTCGTCCAGACAGTACTAAAATCTCGCGAACAATACGTCTCCCGACACCTTCCACGCGTCGATTACTTACTCTTCACGCCCACTTCCACGCGCAACTCTTCTCTCGTCACGCGTATCATCGCCTAAGAGCCTTCTCCAGCATTCAACGATCGTCGAGAACCGCCGGCTCGGATTTACACAAACTCGCCGCGGTAATTAATGATCGGCAGTGATGCGGGACTGCGCGAAGACGGGGAATAAAAAATGCGACAGGCCGGGCACGGCGATAAAGGGTTGCGTGGCGCACATGGGCGCAGAAACGTTCGACGTCGACAGCGTATCGACGTCTCTCCTCTCGACGGACGCCGGTCGACGTCGACGAGTCCTCCAGATCCAACTTCCGCAGGCCGCAGCAACAGTTTGTCGAGTGAACTATTAATTCCGCGCCGCGTCGCGCTCTACTTAGTCACGAATCATTCTCGAGCCAAATGCGCCTCGTGCCAAGTACCTTCGACTTGCGGATTTACGCCGACGTCATCGATAACGTCATCCTGCGACGCTCGTGCACTTGAAATTTGCGAATTGTTGCGGGGCCGGCTCTATTTGGGGTGTCCAATCGAAATTGGTGTGGTTGTTTATGGAGTCACGCGGATTAGAACGAATATGCGATTGCTTGTTTCTGTCACTTCATAATAATCGGTAATAAAACGCGGAGAAATCGGGCGTGTAAAACGCTCAGAGAAAAAAAAATCGTTTCTCAGATCGCAAATCGCACGATGTCACGGTTTTAGCCCTCAGAACTAAAGAAATTGCAGGTTCTCGATGAGTCGAATGAACGGTGACGATCAATCGCACGAATGTTTTTGTATCTACGAAATCAACATCTAAAGCGCAGAGAAATGAACGGTTAATCGTTTCACATCGCAAATATCAGAACTGCACTTTTCGATATGAACGTTGTTTCAATACTAGAATTGCTATCGTGTTTAGAATGCCAATAGGTGCAACTCGACGTTTAAAACGCGGACAAATCGGATAAGCCGAATGAACGGTAAAATGCTCTATCGTGAAAATTAATCGTTTCTCAGATCGCAAATTGCACGATGTCGCGGTTTCAGCCCTCAAAACTGAAGAAATGGCATCTTTTCGATAAGCCAAATGAACGGTGTTTCAAAAAATCGCATGTTTGCGTCAGATGAGCCAAATGAACGGCACGATGTTTCAACCCTCAGTATTGCATATTTTCGATGAGCTGCACGAATGATCAATTCGACGTATCGTGATTAAGATCGCCAATGTCGCGACAGTGTAAAAATCGATATTTTCGATGATCAAAGAAGAAATCGTTTCTCAGATCGCAAATCGCACGATGTCGCGGTTTCAGCCCTCAAAAGTGACGAAATCGCATGTTTTCGATGAGCCGAATGAACGGTGTTTCAGTATCAGAACTGCACGAATGAGCTATTCTGTCGTGTTTACGGTGCAAATCGACGTGTAAAACGCGGAGAAATCGGGCGTGTAAAATCCTCAGAAAATTAATCGTTTGTCAGATCGCAAATCGCACGATGTCGCGGTTTCAGCCCTCAGAACTGAAGCAATCGCATCTTTTCGATGAATCGAATGAACGGTGTTTCAGTATGATAACTGCATGAATGAACGAATTCTGTCAAAAGATGGTAATAAAGATTCGTGAAATCGCGGTTTCAGCCCTCAAAAGTGCCGAGTGATGAGCTGAATGAACGGTGTTTCAGAATATATTTGCATATATTTGGAAAAAAAGGAAGAAATGTACAGTATGGATTACAATCACGCACAACGCAAAGCTATGCAAAAACTCGCACGCAGACACACTCGCTGGTATTCCCAAAAGACTCGCTAAGACTCGCATCACGCTTGAACCTTTTATTGTTTTCATCTCCATGACAACGGATTTGTTCCAAAATCTTCTCAGTACCACATACATACCCAGTTATTGGAAAATAGCAGACAGTCTCTTCTCTTTCATCATGCATTCTCCCTCACTCTCTCTCTTTCTCTTATATATGTGTGGTTTGTTGAGACAGAAGTTGCTTGCGAAGATTTGAGCGCTGTTGGAGTGAGAAATAGGCGGCTGGGTATGGGGTTAATTGCGAGTGGAGGAGTGTGGCATGACGAATATGTCGCTCGGACTGTTCGGAGGGCGGAAAGATTTTCCCGAGGAAATCTATTTGTGAAGCTGAATAACGGTTGTGAATGTTATCGCGCAACGGTACCGGATGTAAGGGAATTAAAGCGAATCGATGCTTTGTTTTACAAGGATGTGCTTTATTGGATTGTTTGATGAATTGGAATGCTGCGTTAATGTTGCAACATTGCTGCGGAGCTCAAGGCAATGTTTTAAGCATTCGATGAGAAACTGTCGAGCGTTATAGGAATTTCACTTAATTGGTCAATAATGAAGTCAGTAATTTGTATCAAATTTTTCTGTGTTCTCTTCTTCTGCCTGCATGCAATAATTTATCTGTACGTTGCGTCATGACGGCAAAATTGTCGTGCATGATTAAATCTGATTTGGCCAATATGCGGTTTTATATGTTGCTGTTTAAACTTTGTCACGCTTCATCAGATAGATCAATATATCATATTTACGTAATCACAATGAAAATGCCATTACTACGTTTAAATATTCCTTGCGTGCTCTTAACATTTGTACATAAGTTCGATGATACGCAATTTCCACGTTAGCGTACAGCCAAGTTTACGTTAAAATATCAGTTTAACTTTTTCATCTTTTCGCGGCAAGCCCTTCAAATTTCTGCATAGCTTATCTCAAACGGCGTACACCCTTAAGCAAATCATTATAGATATCTCACTCGCTCCGTAAACTTTTTTATCGGCAATTTATTCCTTAACATTTGACCTATGCAAAACACGTGTACATTTTTTACGCATCCGCCTCAAAGCGGTCTTTACTGTACGTCGAAAAATTTCAGTATCTACAGCTAAACCCTGATCGTTATTACGAAGAATTGCGGCGCCCGTTTTTACAGAGTGCGTACGACGGAATAAATTGGCACATATCGCGACGCGCAGTAACAGTAAATTACAAGCGCAACATACTTTCTACGCGCAGCCATTATCTAAACAAACCAGCTGTAGTACCAATAACAGATCGATCATAAATATGTACGCAAATGACATCCGCTGAAATGAACAATAAAGTCGCCTGCCCGAAGCGTTGCTAATAAACCCGTCAAATTCAAAAAGTCATTCCGTTGGCGGATGTAAACTGACGCGCAACAGCGATATCGTTCGATCACGTGGCGGTTTAATGCTGCACTGTTTTATGACAGCAGCTCATTGGGCACGATTTATGGCCGAAGATGCTTTCAATAATTAGCGGCTATAATTAAACAGGCCGCATCGGAGATGCGGAACGAGACGTGCAGCCATGAACGGAGGGAGGCGTAGCGCGTATGGTGTCATAAATTAAGGATCGACCATGTGGGGTGGTCGCACAGTCAGCGAATCTGTTACATGCGCACATCCCCCGACCGCGACAATATTCTTTCACCGACATATACTCCCACGCAACGTGAATTTTCCTGCAACTCCTGCGTTCGAACTATATCTGATCATAATGACGCGTCATTAAAGGGTAGAGGGCAAAACAGTTATGAATTAGTAGCCCGCGATAAGACAGCTTCCTTCGTGAAGAACGGAATTCCCTCTGACATTTCGATATCGAATACACGGGATCGGCGGATGTTCAAATTGAGGGCGTGGAAACACTGAGCTATTGCGATGCCAAGAACTTTTCGTCCGACGAAAATTCTCCGCGAATTGATTCGCTTCTCGAGATGCAGGATTAATACGGCGGATACTCATTCCGTCTCAGTCTTGATGCTCTCGTCGCCTACACGAAGATTTAAGGTGCCCGCACTTTGCTTCTGACAGTCTCGCTAAGTTCTGTCTAATGATACTAAGAAGTACACAGTCCTTTTCCAGGGACGCTTCATAAGTCAGAGATATAATCGTTAACGACTGCAGTACTGTACTTCCGCGCGGCTACATTATGACGAGTTTTAACGAATACGTTGTTCGCTGGATTTAATATTTTTCCGTATCTGGTGCAAAGCTTTACGCCGTGTTTTGTATGAATGCTCGTACGGCAAAATCGCGCTGAAACGTAATTTTATTCAAGTGCTTTTAACAGAGAGGCGTTTCCACTATTTTTCTATTTACGTGGATTGTGTTTCGCTACTTACTAACTTTCATGTTTTGTAACATTTGCCGGAAGTCTCATCTGAATATGCGTGAGGCATGAATGCTTGTTTTGCAAGGTCGACAAAAAGATCTTCACGTACTGCGTAAAATTCGCAAAAGAATCATCGTACTTTTCAAGGTTCCGTATTTCATAGCCATTGAGACCCAAGAGGATAGTGATACAATTACGGTAATCCTATCCAATTACGCCAGTACCAGCGCACCGTTAGCAAGTCCTCTCAAACGTAAATCGTCGAAGCAGCGCAGTTAAAATTAGCGATCAAATCAATCACGATGTCCTATGCCTCCAACAAAAAGCAAATTGCCCGTTAATGCAAAAATTTAACCTACCGCAATAATGTAGTCTCCCATCGACATCGCCGGTGTCCAAATCTTGCAATTTAGTCCTACCCACTCTCCACTCACGTCAAGACCCACGATGACACGCGTGCGAGAAAAAAAGACGAACAACCAAGGCGGGTTCCATTAATGAATTTTTCGAAACAAGCTCACCGAAAGCAAAACGCATCCTAGATCATGTGCTCAATAGAAATTTCCGTTCCTCCGCCAAAGAGCAAATGAACCGTCAACACAAACATTCAACCTATCGCAACATTCTTGTTTCCCCTCACATCGCTAGTACCCGCAACCTCTCTAGCCACGTCAGACCCACGATGACACGCGTGCGAGAAAAAAGACGAACGAGCAGGGCGGGTTCCATTAATGAATTTTTCGAAACAAGCTCACCGAAAGCAGAACGCATCCTAGATCATGTGCTCAATAGAAATTTCCGTTCCTCCAACAAAGAGCAAATGAACCATCACCACAAACATTCAACCTATCGCAATATTCTCGTCTCCCATCACATCGCCAGTACCCGCAACCTCTTCAACCACGTCAGACCCGTGATGACACGCGTGCGAGAAAAAGACGACTGAATTTTTCGACCGACAGCATCCAAGATCATGTGCTCAACACAAATTTCTGTTCTTTCAACAAAAAGCAAATGAACCGTCACCTCAAACATTCAACCTATCGCAACATTCTTGTTTTCCCTCACATCGCTAGTACCCGCAACCTCTCCAACCACGTCAGACCCACGATGACACGCGTGCGAGAAAAAAGACGAACGAGCAGGGCGGGTTCCATTAATGAATTTTTTTAAACAAGCTCACCGAAAGCAAAACGCATCCTAGATCATGTGCTCAATAGAAATTTCCGTTCCTCCACCAAAAAGCAAATGAACCGTCAACACAAACATTCAACCTATCAGTACCCGCAACCTCTCCAGCCACGTCAGACCCACGATGACACGCGTCTGACTAAGGATGCGTGCGGGGAAGAGACGAAGGTGTAAGACGGGTTCAATTAATGAATTAGCGAACAAGCTCATCGAAAGCGGGAAGCATCGGGGATCGTGGGAGGGTCGCGGTAGATGACCTCGCCCGCTCCGATAAGGTCGAGAAAAATGAATCCCGGATCGAAAGCGCGGATAGATTCAGGGCCGGTGGGGGAGTCGACATGAAAGAGAACGCTGCCGGGAAAGAACGTGGGGGACTGGGAAAGACGGCAGAAGAGGAAGAGAGCGAGTGCGAGGAAGCTCGCTTCGGTTCCTGAGGCTGTCGAAGCAGGATGAGAGCGGGGGGTATTGGTAGGGGGCTTTTTGTATGCCACGAGACAGAGAGACGCCACGACGTCCCACATCCCAGACGAGAGTAACTGCGTGACGCTTCCTTCTCACCCCTGCGCTCGCGTCCTCTCTCGCTTTTTGCCTTCGCCTCTTCCTCGTTCCCTGCCGCTCGGCCTTCCTGTGATTTTATCCCTCCCGCCGCACACGCATACACGTCCTGCCCACGTCACAGTCGAGCGACAGAAGAGTTGCGTACGGCGGATGCTCACGGATCGTTAATTCGCCGTGTCCGCGATTCCGGAAATTAGTAACGATCCGACGAGAAGCTCGGGGCGTCGTCGCAACTCGCCAGCCGACGACGATTACGCGAATAATCGACCCACTTCGACTGCGGGATAAATCCGTCGCGTGGCTCAATGCGACCCCTAAACATCTTGCACTCGCTTTACTACCGCTGCGGTTCACGGTTCGTTGCCTGCGGCGAAGGACAATTCGCGGTGCGAAGGTCATTTTTGGGGTGCAGGTTTTTGTATTCTGCCGAATCAGGCGGGCAGGGGTGCAGAGCGCGGAAACGGATGATGTGCGATACAGGGTGTTTCGGGGGTATTTCATTGAATCGCGGTATGTTTTTGTCTTCCGGCGTTATTCCGCAACTTTGAACGTTTGCGGCAGTGCGGCGCCTAGGTATTTTGCACTGGCTTTACGCGGTTACCATTGCGGTTTTTGGTTTGACGCTGGCGGCGTAAGACAATCTGCGGTGCGAAAGCCATTTTTAGGGTGCAGGATTTTGTATTCTGCCGAATCAAGCGGGCAGGGGTGCAAACCGGGGAAACGGATCATGTGCGATACAGGGTATTTCGGTGGATCACGGTATATTGTCTTCCGGCGGTATTCCACAACTTTGAACGTTTGCGGCAGCGCGGCGCCTAAGTATTTTGCAGTCGGTTTGGACGGTTACCATTGCGATTTTTGGTTCGCCTACGAATCAAGCGGTGCAAGGGGAGTGCAGATTCTGCCGAATCAGGCGGGCAGGGGTGCAGAGCGCGGAAACGGATGATGTGCGATACAGGGTGTTTCGGGGGTATTTCAGTGGATCGTGGAATTTTTTGTCTTCCGGCGTTATTCCGCAACTTTGAACGTTTGCGGCATTGCGGCGCCTAGGTATTTTGCACTGGCTTTACGCGGTTACCGTTGCAGTTTTTGGTTTGACGCTGGCGGCGAAAGACAATCTGCGGTGCGAAAGCCATTTTTAGGGTGCAGGATTTTGTATTCTGCCGAATCAAGCGGGCAGGGGTGCAAAGCGGGGAAACGGATCATGTGCGATACAAGGTATTTCGGTGGATCACGGTATATTGTCTTCCGTATTCTTTGAACGTTTGCGGCAATCAGACCATTGCGATTTTTGGTTCGTTGCCTGCTTACGAAGGACAATTCGCGGTGCGGTCATTTTTGAGATGCAGGTTTTTGTATTCTATCGAATCAGGCGGGCAAAGAGTGCGGATGATGTGCGATACAGGGTGTTTCGGGGGTATTTCATTGGATCGCGGTATGTTTTTGTCTTCCGGCGTTATTCCACAACTTTGAACGTTTGCGGCAGCGCGGCGCCTAGGTATTTTGCACTGGCTTTACGCGGTTACCATTGCGGTTTTTGGTTTGACGCCTGCGGTACGAAGGTCATTTTGTAGAGTACAAGTTTTTGTATTTTCGGAATCGAGGTGGGTAAATGCGTAAAAACGCGGAAACGGACGATGTGCGATAAAGGGTATTTCGGTGGATCGCGGTATTTGTTGTCTTTCGACCGGATCTCACAACTTTGAACGTTTGCAGCAGCGCGGCGCTTAACTATTTTGCACTCGCTTTACGCGGTTATCGTTGCGGTTTTTGGTTTGACGCCGGCGGCGAAAGACAATCTGCGGTGCGAAAGCCATTTTTAGGCTGCAGGATTTTGTATTCTGCCGAATCAGGCGGGCAAGGATGTAGAGCGCGAAAACGGATCATGTGCGATACAGGGTATTTCGTTAGATCGCGGTATGTTGTTTTCCAGCAGAATCTGACAACTTTGAACGTTTGCGGCAGCGCGGCGCTTAACTATATTGCTTGTTCTTTACGCGTTACCGTTGCGGTTTTTGGTTTGACGCCTCCGACAAAGGGCAATCTGCGGTGCAAAGGTCATTTTGTGGAATGCAAGTTTTTGTACTTTCGGAATCAAAATGGGCAAACGCGCAAAACGCGGAAACGGAAGATGTGCGATACGTATTTTTGTTGGATCCGGACATGTCTTACTGCGGAATCTTTCAGATTTGAACCTTTGCGGGTATATAAGTGCGGCAGGTTATTGTGACAAACGTTAATATGGCATTGTGCAGGGTATATCTACGCCTGTTTGGGCACTGCTGATTCCAATTCGCAACCAAACGAGAACGGGCTGACTATATGGTACTCCGCACCACTTGCATTCGACCGCTCGTCGAGAAATATTTTGTAGCCAAGCGCCAAAAGCAGCGATCGACACGCTGGCGGGGCTAAGGTGCAATCATATTTATGACTTCTCGGAAATGAGGATGTCGAGTGAAATGCCAGTAACAGTGCGAAATATGTTAAATTCGGTTTGGGCAAATTGGAAAATTTTGCACGCTGCTGGGAACAAAAAATGACATGAAGTAAACGTTCTTTTTACGTCTTAATACTATAATAACATCACTATTAAGTCACATCGTAAATCAAATTTAATTTGGCTTCAGAAATGATGATACAGAGTCCCTGCTAAATGCTAGGTTGGTGTAATAAACTTATCATTACCGGCGTCAAACTTCATGTAAAGTATGTATAGTTAAAATGGGGGAAAAGAGCTATTCCTAAAGGTTTTAATAGATAAGTGACAACGTATAATTTTGTTATGAAATAACATACGACGGCGGTGTCGTTTTGTCTCTAATAAATGTAGTATAATATTACATGATCGCGTTACAATATTTTATTACGTTTTTCGAGGTAATCAATAACTGTGAAAACGCTATCCTAAAGGCAGTATAATTTTACACGGACAATACGTAATGGCAAAGGTTTTTCTGCTTTTACGCACTTGTTTAGTCTGTTCGTTTGAACAAACTAACCGAAAGAGGGTTTCCTCGTTCCTCTAAAGAGTCAAACCACGTTAAAACGGCCACAGAAAAAATAGTCGATTAGGGAAGACGAAAGGACGTAAAACTGAAACGACAACAGTGACGGCCAAGAATGTTGAATGAACATTGTTCATTGATATCTGACGAAACTATTATTTTTACTATCTGTTATTTTTACTATTATTCTGCCTTGCTTTCTTCTCTGCTAGTCCATTAGCAGCTGTGATCTTAAAAGTTTTATTTAATTCACTTATTCCCCTCAACCAAATAAATCAACTGTTATTGAAATTAAACACCTTTAAAAAGAAATTACTCATACACATAGACTAAAAGCGCGAAATACTTTGTAGACGAAATGTGTGGAGCAGTTATTTTTATTGTAAGAATCTGCTGAATGAATAATCGTATAAAAATAATAAATCGAGGTGCCAAGGTTTACTAGCGCTATTGGAAAACTTTAGCAACAGGAAATGTCACGACATTTTACTCTCAAACTGCACTTCCCCGAAGAAGTATCTGTATTATCTTGGCACGTTACTACTGTTACGTAATTCTCGTACATTTTTCGTTCCTCCTTTTTCACCAAGTTCGAAAGCAAATCGATAGTCGAAAACTGTAATTTTGACACACATTTACGGTTTCTAAAAGTACCGTTTTCTGACAAAAATCTTGTTTGAACATAGGTGCTTAACACAAAACTGATTTAAAAACCCATAAATTTTACGGGTTTCAAAATTAACGACTAAAATGTTAGAAATTATTACTATTACTTTGTAACAACTTTTACTGGCTTCCATTAGTAGAATGACACGAATATATATCTAAGCGAATTTCCTCATCAAGCAACTAATTTCCAAATTCTTTATGACGTATACCTACATATTTTTCCGGATAATATGTACCTGCATGTTCCTCCGTAAATCTAGTTTTAACGTAACCACTGTTTAGCCACGACTCACAGAGTAGCAACTACGAAACATGTTGTCATGAAGCGCGGACAAATTTCAACCCCTAAAAATCACACAGACACACACAACGTTCAAACATCCAGCACAAAGTCTCCATGCGCCTCACTGTCAGTCGTACGCGACCCTTTTTTCCGTAGTCACTGAAGCCGTTTAGTCGGTCGAGCGGTCATATTTGCGGACAGACTTCTTCCGACTGTTTCACTTGTGTTTGCTGTCGTTCAGTTCAAACATCAGGCTAAAGGTTCCACGAAAAAGGCACGACTGGCCGCGTCGACCTTGTAATTGATACCGCCTGACCCCAAAAAGAAGGGAAAGACCGGGTGAGAGATGAACGATCTTACGTAACAACGCAGTGCGTACAACGAATTTTGTGTAATCGACGAGACAAAACTTTTTCTTGCATAATTCTTGTCCAACGTCAACGATAAATTCATATATATATAAGTAAGTAAATTTTCCTACGTCAGAATCGTCACTTTCTTCGACCATTTCCGTCATTGCGGACCTTGAAAACCCAAGTCCTGGATGCGATCGTAATCTTTCTCGGCTACCATAGTTTTCCTCATGATAAGACAATCACATTTTTACGCGCAATTCAGTATACACGTCACTCAAGTGAAGTTCAGATACTACAGCCGCCTGACGCGGAATCGTGTCGCGACAGAATAAAAAGGCCCCTTCCTTCAATTGAGGAGTTTATCTTTCAATTTCTCTACATGTAGGATTTTAAAAATGACGGTCAAATATTGCAAAGAGAATAATTGGTAGAATAAATGATTCATAACGCATTGTACTTCTTAGCTTATTATCTCCTTCTGAATAAGTCATCGACATTATTTTGTTCCATTATTCTTTCTATTGTTTCAATAACTGCCCATATTGATAATAAGACAACTAACAATGCAATTTACGAGAAACTATCAAGTATTACCCTTTGTTTGCGGCAAAGAGTCAATTTTTATTTCAACACGTTGAATTCCAAGCGTATTTTGCTACGTTAGAACCGCGATGCGATGAAATACTGCACAGTATGATTAAATCGTGCAAAATAAAGGTAACACAGAGTTGTGAGAAGCCAAAGTATTGAAGCACCGTTCCAATAGCAATTGCCTTTACAAGATTGCAACTAGACTTCATTGCAATTTTTTGCATTTTTAATCAAATCTTTTACACTGGTCACCAATGACCACCGTGGCAGTCAGTGTGTTAAAGAATGTGGTGTGGTAGATTTAAAAATGTAATGCGATGGAATACTGCAGAATATAACTAAATCATGCAAAGTACAGGTATCGCAGAGTTGTTGGAAGCCAAAGTATTGAAACACCGTTCCAATGTCATCAATTGTTTTTAATAAAATCATTTACGCCGGTCACCGGTGCCCATCGTTGCGTTAAACGTGTTAATGCTGTATAGGTTTCATTTAACCCTTAGATGCATGATTTTTTAATTTTTTTTTATATTTTATTATGTACATGAAAAAAAAATCGGTATTATTGCATATATACGAGTCTTTTGCACCGGTCACCGGTGACCATCCTGGAAGTCGACGTGTTAACTACTTCGTACCCTAACTGTGTATACGTGCCAAACTCCACCTTGCGAAAGGGTTAAGCATTACGAACTTTCATGATCCCACCCCGACCCCCGCACTACACATACGCGTCTCAACTAGAATCATTCGAAAACTTTTGTTTCGAACGTTTCACTTTACTATCCCTCAGAACCCCTGCCGCTAAAACATCCACGTGGCCACTAAAACACCTGCGCGTCTGCCAACTTACCGCGTAACTCAGCACTCGCGGCTAATAAACGCGCGACGACACGAAATTTCAGTCCGCAGATTGCGGAAATCGATCAGTCGTCTGTTAAAACGGGCCGCGCGCGGAAATGGAAGTAACGGCTAATTCGCGAATAACCATGCGACGCCGAGTAATCATTGATTTATCATGGCAATCGTATGTTTCGACATCGCCACTTCGGATGGGGTTTGTTCGCGGGCGCATAATTAGACCGTAAATCGTCGTGCCGCGCGTTACGCGGGGGTTGCGCCTGTGAATACGTTAATGAAGAAATGCGGAGGAAAGCGCAATGACCATGACTGCACAGCACGACGCGATACGGAGCGTGTCGAGATGGAACGTTGTCGGTGTCGAGGCGATGAACATGGAAAAGTTACGTCAAGCACCCATGTCCTTACGTCCTGCGATCATTAACACGTTGACTGCCAAGTATTGTGCTATGTTAAAACTGCGATGCAATGAAATACTGCAGAATATGATTAAATCGTGCAAAATTAAGGTAACGCAGAGTTGTTAGAAGACAAAGTATTGAAGCACCGTTCCAATATCAATTGCTTTTACAAGATTGCAAATAGGCTTCATTGCGAATTTTTTGCGTTTTTAGTAAAATCTTTTGCATCAGTGACCACCGTAGCAACATGTTGACAGCCAAGTGTATTGTGCTATGTTAAAATTGCAATGCAATGAAATCCAATATCAAAATGAAGGTAACGCAGAGTTGCTTTTACAAGCTTTATAAGATTGCAAATAGGCTTCATTGCGAATTGTTTGCATTTATGGTAAAATCTTTTGCGCCGATCACTGGTGACCATCGTGACGTTGAACGTGTTAATGCTGTATAGGGTGATTTGAGCGTTTAACCCTTAGATACATGATTTTTTAATTTTTACCCAAAACATTCCATTATACGTAGATAATTATATAGATTTATGAAAAAACTTTGAAAAAAAACTAGTATGACGGTATTAATTTCATTTTTAAATTAAATGTTTAAAAAATTATACATCATCCAGTACGAACATAAAGAATATCGTTTAATTGCTAAGAAAAGAGTATGCATATATTTACTTACTAGTTATTATGAAAATGTAATCATTTTATTTTATTGTCATGCCTAACTAATTTTTTTTAAGTGAAATGTTTAAAAAATGATACATGCGATACAAACATAAATAAATAGTTTTCCTAAGTAATCGTATACAATGCACCAATATAAGGAGGATGACTTCTTCCATTCTCGCATCATCCCTCAATGCTGTCATTAGTCAACTGATACGTTTAGCTGCTCTTTACCCTGTCACACTGGAAGTTGACGAACCGTGCGCGCTTGAGTCGCAATTGTGGTAAATTTTGGTAATTCGCTCAACGGGCGGCATATGTATCCGTATCTGGCAACGGGCTGCTACATATTCACAGCATTGGCTGAGTCGCAACACGACGAAAACAATGTGTAATTGCATGTACAACGAATGTCGTTGCATTGTAATTAAATTAACTGGCACGCCGAATTAATTAATATTGATGGGACGTGCGGCACTTTTAACCGCGTTGTAGTGATTCAGCACTTTCGTAGTTTTCGAGGTTGTTACGAGGATTATAATGTGCTAGCCGTAGATGAGCACGGTGTATTTTGACTAAATTGTAATATAATCCTGGTAAGAAAGAAGGACTAAATTTCGCGTGTAATATAAATAGTGTTAATTCTTGAACAAGTTCACAATGCCGCAACGTTACAGAGAACAGTGATTCATTGGCTGTAATTATCCTAGTAGTACGTTTGAGTGAAATAAAAAATTACCAACCGATACCATTTAAATATGCGTAAAGCTAGACACCATAGAGGTAAACAAACTGAATGGAGGATAAGGATCGTATTGCGTATGAATGCAAGCGCGCTTTACTGGAAAACCTTTGAAGCATTAGACATTATGAACACCCCTCCTGTGATTACATAGTAATTAATTGAAACCAATGGCCCGTACGCACACTTACATTTACGGTGGCCACTTCAACACATTTATGTCACAGCCCCCGCATATAATATTTAGCGCATCTCTCTCATAAACAGTCACACTACAATTCGCTTTGGATAAATAAAAAATTAATACTAGGCCGAAGGTAAAGAAACAATACGAAAAATAGAGAGTAGCTTATCTAATGTCGCCGATAAAGCCCGGTATTTCGTTTTGAATATTACTTAGTTAACCGCGCATTTTTTGTAAGTAATGCAGAATGATCTTAAATACTTGAAAGATGGGAGGAAGGTACAAATATTATTTTAACGGCTCAATTATATTTAGTAATGATCCTGTTTTGGGTGCAGTTGGTGAAAAGACATGAAATTCAATTTAAATGACGTGATAAAGTAGTTTTTCTTGCTTATGCAAAACCTAAGTTTAACGATAAATTACACAATTTAAAAATTAAATTCAAAAATGAAATTGGAACCATGTAACATACTTTACTATTTTCTTGAAGCGTGATAACGTGACAATTATAAAATATTGTGACAATTACATAACGTATAATTATATAAAGTGACAATTATAATTATGACATATAAAAACTACATATTGAAATTTCGATTAATAATATAATATTTATAAATATATAGCAAATGTGATAACGTTTCCCATTAACATTCATTGCATTTATGTTGCAAGTTTCATTGAAGATTATGATGTACCAAGCATAAAAGGTTTGACGCTTCAATACAAGACTGTCCAAATAACACGGGAAAAAGTAGAGTCAATAAAATGCAACGCGTTGTTAACCAAAAAGCGCGAGATTTTCCCATTCGGTGATGTAGCGACTTACAAAGCGGGGAGATCTCCCCATTCGGCTGGCTAAGTGTTAAGATAATTACCCCAATGGTGCCTCGCTCGAACGGAAACGCGCAGCGAACGTCGAACGTCACCGGTCGGCAGCGAATCCTTTTTCCCCGTGCATCGTTCACCGCCAATCCATTTGCATAATTTCCGCAATTGCGATAGCCGCCAATTAACTAAAATCAGCCGTGTGCGACATTACCGCGTGACGCATAACCGCCTACTCTCACTGAGTGAGCCCTTTGATAAATTCTCAATTAATGTACGATCGTGTGAGCACAACTCTGCATGAACGCGCTGTAAGAACAGACCCAGCGCGGCTAATTTGGCGATATTGAACGCGGCGATATTTCTGCTAACGCAAATTGCATAATATTCTTAACCTTTCCGCCACCGCGGACTATCTCGCGAAAGTAAACGGCGGAAGGTAGTCAAAATTTGAACCTACGCTTGCCCGGAAGTAAAGCATGAGATGTTATGTTGTGTCACCGACGCTGTTACGAATTCTCAAATTAGCAGCTCAAGCTAATTGTGGTATTGGAGATAATATGGGCATAGTGAGCGTTCAATGGTGGATGACTATGGTCACCGTTAGAGTCAAAAATCTATAGATCAAAATAATAATCACATAGAGGAAAACGGTAGCGTCAGTTATCTTGGAGATCATGGGACATTTTTGAGGGTGATTATGGTGTAGTCACGTTGATTTCGAAAATATCGTGATTAACACTTTGACTGCCACGGTAGTCACCGGTGACCGGTGCAAAAGATTTTATTAAAAATGCAAAGAATTCGCAATAAAACCAATTTGCAATCTTGTAAAAGCAATTGATATTGGAACGGTACTTCAATAATTTGGCTTCTGACAAGTCTGCGTTGCTTTAATTTTGTACGAATTAATCATATTCTGCAGAATTTCATCGCATCGCGGTTCTAACATAGCAAAACATGCTTGGCAGTCAACGTGTTAAAAGCACTGGTTGAAACAATGGAACAAAGTAACGTTTTCCATTACAATGGACAAAAACAAAAATTTCATACAAATAAAAAAAAACTATATGGACGAAAACAAACTTTATAATAAACAAAGAACAAAAGTAACTTATATACTTATTTTCCTAGCTTTTTTCTTTTGCGAATTGATTAATATCACACCTATTTTAATGATTAAATAAGTCACTCTGTATGGATAAAAGTGTATCTGTAAGGATAATTCAGTGGTATTTATTTGTATCAGTACACTGTTTACAAGTTCTCTTGCCGATTTACTTTCTAAATTGCTTTCTTGTCGTGACAACAGCTTTCCAACGAACCCGCCCACTCTGCTTGCTACACCGTCAGCGCCCTTCGCTTTACGCTATTGTCAGCCGTGGTACATTCTGTAAGGGTAATTTAGCGATACTTATTTGTGTCAGTACACTGTTTACAGGTTCTGTTGTTGATTTACCTTCTGAATTGCTTTCTTTCCGTGACCGAACCCTTTCGCTTCCCTTACCGGCTGCCGTTTTGGCCACGTGCTGTTACGCTGTCACCTTCCGATTTTTGGAATTTTGCTTCGCACCGTGATAGCACCGAGCACCTAACGTCTTTAGTTTGTCTTCTTCTTTGGCAATTCGAAATTAACCCATTTACACCCACTAGAGCAATAGTCCGCATATCATGATTGTCAATTATCACCAAAAATGGAATAAGCATAGCGATATTTCATGTACCAGCATTTTGCCAACGTTTCACAGGCGTTACAGTGATCATCATCAGGGCAGGGGGTGATTCGGTTCTGATACTGTGTCAGTAACGCCTGCGAAATGTCGGCGAAATGCTGAGAAACACACGACAACCTTCCAGAAGCTAATAATATGAACAATCAGCGCAATACGCAGTAATACAAGCCGACTGCCCAGTTGAATGTCTCGAATTTTTGACATTGATCGCTTATTTAAAGCTACAATGCAAATGGGTCCAACCACTTGCATGTCCTCAGACACACCATATCAATTTACGTGCATGTGCACGTGTCCAAATAGTAAACCGTTAATCTCTGTTCTGTTAAACTCTGAGGCTGGAGAACTAAAAGCGGCGGTGGTGAACTAAAATAAAATCAAGAGAGGACAGAAGCAAAACATCGGGTGACTACACATATATATAAGACTGCATGTGACTACAAAATCAACATATAACAAAATAACTCCTTATCTATCGAAGTCCCCAAATCTCGCCTTTTCCAAACTCTAACTCGGCAACCCATACCTTTTTTCGTCTTCCCATACAAAAATTATATAATAGGCCCACCTTTGGCAGTCAAATATGACCCTGCGTTTACACCGTCGTTCTCCCTTCATCCGTCTGAAAAATAAAAGTAAAAGGCCTCTTCATAACGCGTCTTCCAAAACCGCGTAAATTACGGGCGCCGACGCACGCGCCAATTTTTACAAACGCGTCGATGATTTTGTGATTTTACATGATAACGATTGACAGAGGGTGCGTACCCTATTTAGCGACGCACAAAGTTACGCAGTTTCTGCCGCGGTGTCTTGGGTAATATGTTTATGACGGCGGTGCCCTATCTCTACGCGTTCGCGTACATACAAAAACGCGGGAAAGAAGACCCGGAAGACGCGTTAAGGGTTATCTCGCTTATCGGGACACCGGCGACAGCGAACGGTTATTACAAGATGGGCCACGAGTCGTTTCGTATACCCGCCGTATCGATCTTAACGAGACTTGCTTATAACAACGGTTAACTCTTAAATGCACGATTTTTTAATTTTTTTCCCCCAATAGATTCTATTACATGTTGATTATTATGTATATACATATAAAAAAATTGAAAAAAAAAAATAGTATATCGGTATTCATTTTTTTAAAAGGAGTGTTTGAAAAATTATACACCGGGCAGTGCGAACATAAAGAATATCGTCTAATTGCTAAGAAAAAAGTATATATATATATTTACTTAGGAAAAGTTATGAAAATTGAATTAATTTATTTTATTGTGTTTTATTTTTATTCGTCTTTTATTACATTTTATTTTATTATTACGTTTAATTTCCACGAACTTCTTCGGACCGGCCAAAACAATTCGTCAATCTAAATGTCATATTGAAAAGCAAGCGGATTTCCTTTTTTCTTCTTTTTCTTTTTATTTCGTTTGAATGCATCGAGCTACTATGGCATACAGCCAAAAGGAAAACTTTCATTACGGTTAATACTTTAATTACGGGTTAAAGACAGTGTTCCAATGACACAATTATGACACTTTTTATGCTATTATGTTTTATGTTATCATGTTTATGTTATCATGTTTATGTTAAATGTTTCAGAGTAATATATTGCGTGAAACTATTCCTAAAATTTCGTTTCTACAAGAATACTTAATTGCATCTTAGTTTCGTGTTAAATTGTACGCACTTCTTCCATTACTTTTTACGCCCTCATGTTTCAAAAATTATCCAGCACAAAAATTGTTTCCGAAACTCCCCACACTTTTCCGTTCGATTTCCACATTATCCAACCACCGATTGTTTCCAATTACCGATATTGAGTCTTCAAACCATATATCTATACTTTGTTTGAAGCGCTTAAACACAGATTTGATTACCATACCATTCAGCTCATTAATTAACTCGGTGTCGATAATACGAAATTTTGGAAATTTGCGGCGGTGTGTACATTTCAAAACGATATTAGGCGCAAAATTTGACGCAATACATGGCCGGGTTCCGCCCACATACTTAATTAATGAAAAGTAGGATTACATTCAGTACGCACACATTATGCAGTAAACACGGATATATCGTGGTACAACAACAGGTTCTTCAAGCGTATAATTGATCGAAAGAGTGATAAATGACAATTAGTGCAACACCCGCTAAAATCTGCTTTAAGACTTACTGCTGAAGCATAGCGTCTTCGTTCAGTACTTTGAATATTCAGTAACGTAAGAAGTTCCATTCCCACAAATGAATGTTGGTAACCTTGACTCTTTGGCATCGGACGATGCATACATGCTTTATTTGGTTTTACACAGTCCTGTGTTAAAATCAATGAATAAAGCGCTGTAGATGTTTTGCGAGATGGAATAATTTAGTTTGTTTACACCTTCCTATTCTGTTTCGGGATTATTGACAGTAGAACTGCATTTATGTCGTGCGTGAAAATTTGTCGGGAAATTTTTTTACTCGTACAAATATTACGAAGTACAGCTGCAGCTTGGCAATTGTTTTCGTCGGCAATTTGTTTGATGGTTTGTTTGTTGGCAAACGTACCATAAAAAAACATTGACGTTGATAATAGAATACCATAATGAAAAGTGTTTATGACTGAACGCGCAACCGGTTAAATATTTTCAACAATTGCACTTGACCTAAAGCGACTAGCCTGCATGCCCCGAAGCCAATGAAATCTAGACACGATTTAGTACACACGTGTATACACGCTTACGCGCAACAGGCGCCGTAAGTGGTCACAAAAGTGAAGGCTGTGATTCTCGTATTCTAAAAACGCATTACGAGATCGCGTCTTTACGACGTGTGCGTTACGTGATCGGTCCGTTTAATACGTCAAACTGCCGTTCCAAGCTCATCTCAGTGAGTCATCATTCTACTTGCGTTTCCTCGCTTGCAGAAGGATAAGATCGAACTAAAATGTAACAATAATGAATAGTCGTCGCTTCATTGTCCGTGAAATTATCGCTTGCCGCGACACTAATGGGTGGCAGTCTTTCTTGTTGCTGACATATCAACTACCGCGTCAGGTATAAATTATCATTACGTTCTAGCAGTGATAAAACGGAAGAATTGATATTTGCACTTTATCAAAGGCGCGAATAAACTGACAGGAGAATTATCGCGGTGGTATTATTGTGTGGAAAATAACGATCGGCGTGGCAGCATGTGTTGTGCAGTAAATTATGAAAGTACACAATTGCAGCAATCATACCGCATATCGGGACCAATCACACGCCAATCGCATCGTTGACAGATAAGAAAGACGTTTATGTCCGAGTTTATTGACAGCAATCACGTTTCGTTCCTATTGTCGCAAATTAACACGGGATTCTGATAAGAGAGTCGCACGAATGAAAACTCGCGGCAAACGAGCCGACGGCTTCAACAGAAATGCGTAAAACGTGCCATGGTGTAACATCTTTTATAAGACATAAGTACTACTCGTTAAAAATCAGCGTCATGGCGTATGTCCAATAAGTATTCAAAGTGCATCGGATTAACTTTAACTAATCTGACTAACAGATTTGCGTCAATAACTGTACGTGTCGTCGCGAAAATTCGAAGAGCGAAAGATTTACGGGATCCGTAGTGCAGAAACTCCTCAACTTACTTTATTTTTTTTAGTCTAATTCGGAAAACGAATCCGGTAAATCAAGAACATATTTTTGATTAGCGCAGCAGACAGGCGAAAAAATACGTTATGAAGGATTCACATCTTCCTACACAGAGAAGTTGTGACCGTGAATTTATCGTTACATCGGACCAACTTCAGCTAATTTCATTAACCAACTTCCGTCACCAACCACACGCTCCATTGCGAAAATTGGAACGATTGTTGAGATCCGTGGTATTTGATTAGTGCGGCAGACAGGAGGAAAAATATGTTATGAAAAGTTACAATCTTCATACATAAAACAGTTATAAGCATTTGTTGCTACATCGGATCAACTACAACAAATTTCACTAACCAACTTTCGTCTACAATCGCACACACTGTCGAGAAAATTCGGTGAACGATTGTCGAGGTCTGTGGTATTTAATTACCGCAGCAGACCGGGGGAAAAATACGTTATCAAAGGTTAAAATCTTCCTACATAAAGAAATTATAAGCGCGGTACATAATAACTTATAATTTGTTGCTACATGGGATCAACTACAACAAATTTCACTAACCAACTTTCGTCTACAACCGCACGCATTGTCGAGAAAATTCGCTGAACGATTGTCGAAGTCCGTGGTATTTGATTAGCGCAGCTGACAGACGGAAAAATATGTTATGAAAGGTTAAAATCTTCCTCCGCAAAGGAATTATAAGCATTTGTTGCTACATCGGATCAACTACAACAAATTTCACTAACCAACTTTCGTCTACAACCGCACGCATTGTCGAGAAAATTCGCTGAACAATTATCGAGACCCGTGGTATTTGATTAGCGCAACAGACAGACGGAAAAATATGTTATGAAAGGTTAAAATCTTCCTCCGCAAAGGAATTATAAGCATTTGTTGCTACATCAGATCAACTATAACAAATTTCACTAACCAACTTTCGTCTACAACCGCACGCATTGTCGAGAAAATTCGCTGAACAATTATCGAGGCCCGTGGTATTTGATTAGCGCAACAGACAGACGGAAAAATATGTTATGAAAGGTTAAAATCTTCCTCCGCAAAGGAATTATAAGCATTTGTTGCTACATCAGATCAACTATAACAAATTTCATTAACCAACTTCCGTCGACAACTGCATGCGCCATCGCGAAAGTTCGAAAAACGATTGTCGGAATCCGTGGTATTTGATTAGCGGGGCAGGCGGAAAGATATGTTATCAAAGGCTGACAGGCCGAAAATATGTCATAAAAGGTTAAAATCTTCCTACGCAAAGGAGTGATAAGTGTGCATTTATTGGTACATCGGATCAACTACAAGAAAATTTCATTAACCAACTTACGTCAACAACCGCATGCGCCATCGCGAAAATTCGAAAAACGATTGTCGGAATCCGTGGTATTTGATTAGCGGGGCAGGCAGGCGGAAAAATACGTTATCAAAGGCTGACATCATCCTACACAGGGGAGTTATAAGCGTGAACTGGTTGGTTCGGTCCAGAACACATACAAGCTTCGGGCACGGTAGACTTTCATATATCCTCAAACGAGTATAGAGACATGGCACTCAGTGGGCGCGTAGTGAGAAGAGGAGTGGGTGGCCAGGCAGCCTGCGAAACTTTCGTATATTTATGAGTCCGCCGTTCTTCACGTTCGGAAGAAACATCCCCGCCCCCGCCCTCGCCGGAACACAACACGATTTCTACCCAGTTGCATCGCCCGAACGGTCGTTCGCTTTTCTTCCCACGTCTCCTTAAATTCCAGCCACATTGTTAAGACGCATCCGCGCACAAATTGGCTGACGCCGGGCATGGGACCGTCATTTTCTGCCCTTAACCAGTGCAGCCTCTGTTGTCGTCATCCTCAATTTCCCATCGCCGTGTTCTTCCGTCTTTCCGTGCCTTTTCCGTGGCCGCCAATCCTGTCCTGATGTGCGCGCCTTCGAAATAAATAGTGCTCCCATCGATTCGGTCGGAGATCACTTTCCCGCCGCGACTGAAAAGACTTTGGCTTTCGCGGTGACCTTTTCTCTTCATTCGATAAAGTTGCGAGCGGAAGTCTTCCGGTGTACGAAGTTCTTCTCTTCATTCGCACGTCTAATCTTCCGGGGCACGGGTCTCCGGTGACCGACACGTTGAGTTATTAAGTCTTGAGTGATATAGGCACGTATGTGTCTGCCTGGCGGAAACTACGGCTGTGGATCGTGGTTGCATGTGTGGATCTAGCGAAAATTATGAGAAAGGATGTTGAACATATGCTTGGGTTGCTCCACTTTTTAGCATCCTTCATGACACAATCATGCGCGTCCGTGCATGGGGTAAAGATATGTTACTTCTTTAGGAAAGAAATGAAATAAGTGAAAGAAAATTTCACTTATGTCAGTTTGTAGCCTATTTGTTGGAGCAGAGGGTTGTCATTTTGAAAGGGTTGTGATTACTGTTGTGGTATAGCATAATATTGTAGTAACTTCCTTAGTAATGAAATGAAACAAATGAAAGAAAAACTCATTTATGTCTGTGTAAGTCTGTTTGTTGGAGAAGAGAGTTGTCAGTTTGGAAGGGTTGTGATTACTGTAGTGGCATAGCATAATATTGTAGTAACTTCCTTAGTAATAAAATGAAACAAGTGAAGAAAAAATTCACTTATGTCAGCTATAGCTTGTTTGTATGGAGCGAAGAGTTGTTATTTTTGGGAGGGTTGTGATTATTGCAGTGGCATAACATAATATTTTAATTACCTTCTCACTAATGGAATGAAACAAATTAAAGAAATGTAAACGCGTGGAAACTTCGTTGATGTTACACCATATATTAAATTTCATTAACGAGCATTATCTTTCAAAAGGCATATGTCGTCTGTCGGTGCAAAAAAAATGTATTGGCAAAGCAATATAAACATATATAATAATTCGTGGACGTTACGTTCTAATTTCCTAATTTATACACCACTTTCATCGAACATTAACATGAAAATTTACCCTCCTTAGATTGAATTTCGTTAACGAGTATTGTTTCGCATAAACTTAAGTCTCCTCTCAGTTGATGCATTTGATGCGCGTCCCAATTTGTTCCGCCCCCACCGATTTTACCCTTGCACTCTTCGAATCGTCAGATTTATTCGCGGGTAAATTTTACCGTCCCTTCGACAACACCCGCCCTCCCACGCAATTTGACTTTGAGCGCACAAAATACAATATCTTTCGGGTACGATCTGCTGTAGATTAAATTATCCCCCGTAACTCGGCAAGGCAACACAGCTTTGATATTACCCAAATCACACTACATCCGACGAGGGTCGTGAAAACGTTTTGACGCCGGGATAACTTAGGCAACATTTTCGTACGATGAAACTTCCAAGTAGAGTTCAACAGATAAGGGACAAACTTTCCCACGAATCTATTATGTAGTAATTAGCCGCACCTATTTTTGCACCGCGGCATACGCAACTCATCGTATGACGTCCGTCTAAAATTAATTGTACAGTTTACTTCATCGGCGATTAATGCGGATCTGTCTTCTTTATGTACGATTAGTTCTTGACAATATAATATAATAAATATGCTATTTAATGCTATGCAATGTAATGCTGTTTTAATAACGTGCTGATCACGGCTTCATGTTTCAGCTGAAGACGTTCCTCGGACAGTGCGTAATTATCTTGGGAATTTTTGTCTGCAATGCCCAACCGTGGACTGATGAGAACACTGGGATAAATTGCGAGTGAGTGCATTGACGATATTATTACGGCTATATAATTATTTAAGATCAACGATCACAATTAATTTATTTGTAAATTATTAGGTGGTGTCATGAATGTGTACGATTGTTTTTCAATTTGATATGACAAGAAAAAATTAATATGACTATATATTGAATCGGAGTGATTGAATTTGATCTGACTATACATATATCTGTCGACCTTTACTTATCTCGTAGTCTATTTATTTGCCATATTTGTGCAGCTACAATGAAACTCGCAGTATCTCGATACAATAATACGTAATACAATAATATGTTATGATCAAATTAAATTGGCTTCTTACACCGGAATCCTAGAAAGGTACCGTAGCAACGTGTTAAATTGAAACAATAATGTAGAGTGCACAAGACTCGTCGTTTGAACACAATTGCAGATTGTCCTCAAAGCAGAGTGTTAATTGCCAAATTTCGAATTTATTACGTATTATTATTATTATTATTATTCCATTTGTCTACGTGTTATATAATATATTAACACAGTGCTAGCGTCTTTCTGTATCTCCAAACAAACATGCAAATATGCTTGGCTCGCAAGAAGTGACACTGTAAAGCATCAGCCGTTTCTTGTTCTCAGGCTCTTCCCGTATCACAAGTCCTGCAGGGGTACGATGACGAAAAAAATTACGTTAGTACCCAGAGACATGCGTAACTTCGGCAAATCGAGAGACGACAATTACGTAGACTCCAGATCGACACCATTCGAGAAGAGCCAGAACGACGTACCAAATTATCTTTTGTACCATTCAATGCCGGAATCCAAACTTCTCATGAGGCTAATCAACGTGAGTTCCATGGTGTTTAAAATTTAATAAACATTGCCTTTATAATCGACACTAATTTATCGCCCAGACTGTCAGGAGCGTCAAATTTAACACATCCGCAACCGGAAAATGTTTTCCGGTTCTAATACTGAGTACCGGCAAAAATAATGGAATTCTAAAGCTGGTTGCCGCAAACTTGTATCGTTATAGCAAGGATAAAAATGATAAAATTTGTTTTGAAACATCAATGTTGCAATTTTGTGTTGTTGAAGATAAAAAGATTTTTATCATTTGTATACCTGCTTCACAGGTAGATCATAGATCACTTGTTATTATTGTGCTAAATTTATTTAGTGTTACATCACAAGTATTTTGGAAAAGCCGAGTAAAAAGAAATTTTATTATTTATAATTAGTGTGATAAATCGAGAAACAATGTAAAGTTTAAATGTAAATGTAAATGTAAAGTTTAAAGTATGATATTGCCTGAAGCACCGGTAAATAAGCCAAAAAACATGAAGACAATCGAGTTTAATACATTGAATATTGATGTAAATACTTAAATAGACAAAATAGGTACAATGCATCGAAGTAAGTGATATCTAAAGACAGCGAGTAGAAAACACGCGAAAACTCGTGAGCGGTCCTTAAAATCTTAACCACTTATTTAGCAACTATCACCGACACTATATCGTGTCGAAATTACCTGATTCATTTTGTTCCAGGTTTTAAACGCCGACGACGCGTATCCGATGAAATACGGCAGAGGGTACAAGAACAGTCAAAGCATCAACAAGAACGGCGGGTCGGAGTGGAAGTTGCCGCAAATGGAGGCGCGCCTTTTGGCGGACATGGAGAAGATGGAGGCCGACTATTAGTTTAAATTGGAGCCGAATAAAATTTACGCAACCGCGCAGCTGACTCAGTCATCGAGTTTCTCAATAAACGTCTTACCCGTCCACTTGTTTTCCTACACGCGCCACACTAGTTTCTTCGCTCGCCCATCCCCCCGTCTCTTTGTCTATCCGACGAATTTCTTTCTGATTGATGGAAAAAGGGGCATCTCACACGCACACGTCTAATCGTTCAGTATGCGCGATATCGTCGCACGTTTATCACGGATTTATGATCCGCAGAAATACCCACGACTGAAAGTACACGTTACGCCGAATGATAGATTACCCGAAAGTACCGACCGATCTTTGGACCAACCGAACAACGCGAAAATTATTAATCACTGCGGACCGAATTTCGAGCGACAATTGCAGTGGAACTTCCGTTATCGAAATGAATATTGAGGGCATAGTTCGGATATTGCGTGAATGCAGACAAATTGGTCGGGCAGAAGTATATTTAGTGTCCGCGGAGAATATATTGTGTACTGTCATATTTCATTTTGATGTTGACGAAACGGCGAGCTGATCTTAAAGCGGCTGAAACGTAAAAAAGACACTTTTCGGAGATGGACAATTGGCGCATTGGATAATCGGGGTTCTACTGAATTTGACCTCTTGTATTTACGTGAAATTTCGTGTTTAATGAGAACGAAGATGTTATTTAACAGAGAAACGGAAATATTTATTTATTTAGAAAGGTGTTATTTAAGAGTGTGCATATAGCTTAATCGTGAGTACAATTGTTACCTCTTCACTTACTATTATGAATGGAATTTCGCGGGACTACTGATGGCGACTATGTATCTACACTTCCATGAGACAGTTCGTCAGCAAGTTAAATAATTTGGTGTATCTTCTCGGGTTTATTAAATTGTTCCCCCACTTTGTACTACTAGTTTCGAAAATGTCTTTCTTCACATTTTGTATCTACTCTGTACATATACTATTATAAATACATGGCGATTTACGTTTTATCACTGCTCACGTATTTAATGCCAACTTCGTTTGCTCTCTCCACACCAACCAGTGACATTACTCGATAATAAATTCAATCGACTATCCGCTTTATCATATCTACGTAATTCGCGTCAATGATCGAACGATCGAACACGTTCATCCTCGGTAAAATGAAGTACAAAATTACGTGAAGGAGCATAAGTACATAATATTCTGCGACAAACTGCGTGCAGAATCGTCGAGGAACCTTACACGTATTTTAACGCATAATAATAATTGGCCTGGGCTTCTTATCTGTATATTTCTTGTGGCTTTCTTATGGTACATTTGCCTTCGTTGTGTCGTTATACTGTACATTCCTATTGCATATGACATCACACACTGCAAACAAATTCTCGAAAACGGGCTACACACTACACAATATAATGGTATTAATATGCGTGTGACTGAATTAAGTAGGATGCATAGGTGACATGTACGTGTATGTGCACAGAAATATTAATAATAAAAGGATATCAATGAGTACAATGAATTCCTCAAAACTGGGCTTCGTGATTGAAGATATGAAAAATCGATTATCGTATCCGACAGAATGCTTCGTTGTCTATCGCCTTCAGATCTGCATATTATGTTGTTAATAAAGATTTTGCGCAATCAGCATTTATTGTATGTTTACGGTATTTGTTAGTTCATTTGTTATAACAACGACGAACGCAAAAGATAAGTTTCTTTATTATGCGTGAGCAAAACCATAGCTGAATACGGGTCGGATATTAGATTAAGGATATTTATTGTATGCACTTAAAATAAATTCACTTTATATTGTAATATGGATCCTATATATGTCTGACACGATATCATATTGTTACAAATAAAAGTAATATTTTATGTCACCGTTGTTACGATCACGCCCGTTGAACTGTTATACTCGTAATATTTCACCGACTAATGGCTTCCCTTAAACGTTCCTTTAACACGTTGACCGCCATGATGGTCATCGGTGACCGGCGCAAAAGATTTTACTGAAGATCTAAAATATTCGCAATGAGTAGCAATAATTATTTTATAAATGCAGTTATTGTGAGAATAGTGATGCGATCCTTTCGTCTTCAGTACCTGCAAATCATTTACATTTTGCATAATTCAGTCAAACGCTGTAGTATTTCGTAGCATCGCCATTCTAATACAGCAAAATCCGCTCGGCAGTCAACGTGTTAACTTCGTTGGGTCCTGGCATAAAGAACTGCTCGACGAACGTGTATATTTCTCTGTAATTTTTTCAGCGGTCATGTTATCAATATTATATAGTAACGCTGACAAGTGCAATGTTTCACGGTATCCCAAATTAAGTACTTATACAAATTCTGCAGCTATACAATGTCACGCTTGATTACAATATTGCAACTGAATTAAAAAGTATTTATTGATGAAGTCATTTGAACATGTCTAAAGTTCGTCGTCTATTTTCGCAACGTTCTTATTTCTTAATTTATAAAATGCTTATGTCAAACATTAATAGAATCAATTTCATTATCGAATATTGCCCCGCAAAAAAATGTGTTAATTCGTACGCGATGGAAGTAAAAAATTCTCTGCAGATTGCAAATGTCCATTTCTACAACAATTTAAAATTACAGCAAAATATATCATAGCATGTTCTTGATTAGAATAATCCTTTAAACCGAAATTTTTCATGTATCGAAATTATTGATTACCGAGATTTTTGTTTTATGCGGCCCCTCTTTCGGTTTTTTACAGCAAATAATCTACGTAATTCGTTTTCGTTTCAGCCTTGGTAATTAAATCTATTTTTTAATTCAGTTACAGTATTTAAATACTCTCTGACGACAATAAACGTCACCATCAAAATAATTCAAATCATGAGCTTAAAAGTAAATTAACTACCAATCCTCAGCATAGATGGCGCTTTACTCTTTTGCTAGACCCAACTTATTTCGCCATCTCTACTCTAAAATAGTAACCCAATTCTAGTATTTCAAATTGCCGGAAAATAATAATAAAAGAAAATGCATGGTCAAATGTATACCTAGTCTATGATTAACCTACTTCGTAGATAATAACGGCAAGTTTACAATTCTACGACAAAGTAACCGGAAATTGTACAAAAAACGATGGTCGCCCTGAGTAGTCTCCTTTTAATTATACAAAAAAAAATATAGTATTTTTTATTGATTTGTTAAATGTGGATTGTATATAATCCGCTAGACAAAATAGATCTAACAGTCTCACACAATGCATGCGTCTAGCGTTATCAACCTAAGTGATAAGAATAGATCATGTAACATTTGTGTGTGCGGTTGAAATATTTGTATATATACGAAATGATATCCACGGTACATGCCGGTTTGCTGCGATAGAACGTAATTAGGAATGTTAAGAAATACTATTTGTAATAGAAGTACAACGTGACCGACGTCGCACGATTTAATTTGTCAAACATTGGAGAGACCCCACGAGAATAAATCACCGAAGATGAATTCATTTGTGAGAATGACGAGTGAAATCGCTCGTATGAATGGAAGAGGTTTGCTGTTGAGGTTACACAAACAATGTAGCATGAATCAGTGTGCAAACTTTCTGAAGAAATCGGCAGTATCTCTGCAAACACGTAAATTGGCCAATGAGTTTGGCCCTTGGACTGAAGAACAGGATAATGTAGACGTTAAAGCTGAAATCGAAGAAGAGTCTATGGAAGATATTATAGCAGAAGGGCCTCATGCTCAGCGATTTTTTGAGAACTCCACACATTATACAAACACGATAATACCATCTAAAGCAGCAAAAATATTCATAAACGATGAACAGAAACAGCAATTGTCCAGTATTAATTGGAATACCGCTACCGAACAGCAAATTGTCAATGGATTAAGATTACTTTCGCAGATTGAAAAGACAGCTGAAAATGAAGAAATGGTTCAAAAAATGTTGGATGTAATAAAAGCAAATTGTCTCAATTATCAAGACAACTCCATATTGGAAATACTTAAGGGACTAGTACATGTGCAGCACAATGGATATGATTTGCGTATTACTCAGGAGTTCCAAAGATGTTTAGATAAGGAATGTTTGAAACGTTTTATGAAAACCTCTGTGCAGGAGCAGCTGCTAGTTTGCTATATTTTACAGTACTTACATGCTGACAAACAATTCTCTTTCATACATGCGGCTCTTTTGAAAATTGGTAATAAGCCGCACAAGCTTTCAGCTAAGAACTTGGTACAACTTTTGTATATAATAAGTACGTCTAGAAAAGCACCTCTCAATATGTACGAGCTGGAATACAGACTAGAGGAATGTAAAGAAGAACTTTCTATAACCGAGCTGGGTATTGCGGTACTGGGCTTTTTCAAAACACGTTCTAAAGTAAGGAGTTTAAATTTGTTTAATTATATTGTACAAGAAGCTGCACAGTTTTGCAACATTATGGATAGCCTCACAATATCAGCAATTACGAAAATGATAAGGTAAAGCAACATTTTATCAGTAATAACTTAACTCTTTGCGCTCGACGCGCTTTTCTCTCGGGCTGACCAGCAACTCGACAGTAATCCGCCTATTTCATGAGTTCGTTTCTGTTAACTTAAAATAATTTTAGGCACAATGGGACACTTTAAACTCGTATATTTTAACATTACATACATTTATTTAACTTAATGAAGGATATTTATTAAAGATTACGTTCTATAATTTTTCTTCTTGTGGTATTTTGTAAAACAATCTCCAATGTGCATTCTTGACTTGTAGGGGCATGTGTCACAATAGTACACAGTTTGTCGTCTTTGGCTGGACTTTCGTTGGGAACAAACTTTGCAATCCTTTTTTTGTCCCATCAAAATAACATGCAGCTTCCCATTGAGTCGGATCATTTCAGAAATGCTCTGTGAAGTAGAAGCTGTGCTACGTTGGCTTTTGGCTTTTGGCCACTTTGGCTTTCAGATTCACTATCGATTATTCGGATTTTTCGTCTTCTTACACCTATAACGTCGTCACTATCTTCATCACTTCCGTCTTCATTCTCATGAGCAAGCTGTCTATGTAGTGATGTAATTTCGTTCGTTATTGCCGAAAAATTGAACTCATCTTCACTAGAAGTAATTTCTTCGTCGTGTTCCATACTTATTGGGCTCACTAACTTTGAAAGAAATATTGCGATTGCCAAGAAGGTTGAATTCGAAATAATGTCGAAGACAGAGTCCAATCCGCGTTTGCAAGTATTTTTGAGATAAGACATTTTATCTCAAAAGTGCGAAGACGATGATTGGTTCTTTTTGTACCTTTTTTTGAAAGAAGCGAATTGAAAGAAGCGTTGCCACGTCTATCAACTTTTCTATTATTCTCAAGGCATAATGCACGCATTGAAATTCGTTTGTGTTTTTGAGATAAGACATCTTTATAGCTACGTAGACACCTCATAAAATGATCTACAAAAGGCCAGGTAGACTTGTCAAGCGATATTCGTTAGGCCAAACACAAATAAACACCGTTACCACTCAATTTACCGCATCGATGCGAGTGGTGCCTGAGAGGCACCGGTCGAGCTGGCGCAGCACATGCTGTGGTGCCTGAGAGGCACCGGTCGAGCGCAAAGAGTTAAACATTCTCTTTTTACAAATTTACGACTTTAACTCTTATGATACATATAACATTACAGACACAGTATGCAGCTACAAGCATTATTAAAGGTCAGTAATGTAATGTTAATGCTGAAAACACGTATTGCGGACGTTCATCTAATGACCGTCACTCATATTGCAGAAACATACGTAACTCTAAATTTCCACAGAATAGATGCTCTACGCCAAATAGCAATAAGGTGAGTAATGTACATGTAGGGTACTTTAAAATGTAAGATACTTCTTCATATGAATGTTTCAAGATTTATTTAAGAAAATGAATTAACCACTTGCGCTATAAAGACGTGTCATGCACGTCGAGATGCTTTTATTCCAAAGCCACCAGTGACATGTATACCACGTTGATAGGCATTTGTCGCAGAAGCAAAAACAACGTGTCTTTTACATGGACGCTGCTACTACATCAATAGCTGCTACTAGGCTTTATGGCAAATTTTTTGCATTTATAGTAAAATCTTTTGCGCGGCATCAAGGTAACGCCTTATCGCATGTTATATTGTAGAGCGCGGCAGCCGAAAATTAAATCGTAGCGCAAGTGGTTAACCACCCCATTGCCAATTAACAGTAAACGTACCGGTACTTTGCACCTTCCTGTTGTTACTAGGAGGGGTCATTTGACCCCTAATGAAATAAACGTTGATTTTCAGAAAAAAAGTTCCTAATTTATTAAAGCGAGAAATTGAATAATTAGATGACATAAGAATTTACAGAAAGTCAAATGAGCAAAAGAAGTAATAATGAACGTACGATTTTAACGTAAATTTTGAAAGGGATCATTAGATCCTGCTTGGTACGTTTAATGTTAGTGACAAGTTGAAAAACTATTTGATGATTGATGTTTAAGATTAAATGCTGACATTTATGTTTAAGATTGAAGAAGGATATAAAAGAGGCCAGAATAAAGGATATTGAAAGGATATGCATGTGTTTATGCCATTTTAATTATATTGAAGATACAAGCGTTTACGATGCCATTATCAAGGAAATCCATGAACGACTGGATGCACCCCAAGTATCAGATACTGCAAAGTAAGTGTTGTTGTCCTTTGTTAATAATATGCTAATATTCTTTGGTTGTGACAAATTTTAATAGCCACTCCAAATGCCTGTATTGTTAATCCATTATTGCGATCCAAAAGGTGAAAAACCGAAATTATTTCTTAATTTCCAGGTTTCCTAATTCACTTCCTCGAATTTTGGCATCGTTGGCACAAATACAGATCTATCCACATTCACTTATACAGCATGTTATGAGTGAGGAATATATCCACAATTTGTGCAACGGCAATTACAACAAATTGGATTACTGTTACTGTTATATACATTATAGCATTCAAATAGACGACCCTACCTATAAAGGGCCGTTTCTAAATCGGCTTGCGTTAAATCTTCAAACAAAGGTACATCATTGCAACTCATTTCATTGAACATTCTTAACACGTTGGCTGCCGTGGGGGTCACCGGTGACCGGCGCAAGAGATTTTACTGAAGATCCAAAATATTCGCAATGGGTAGTAATAATTATTTTATAAATGCAGTTATTATTAGAATAGTGATGCGATTCTTTGGTCTTCAATACTTGCACATTATTTACATTTTGCATAATTCAGTCAAACGCTGTAGTATTTCACAGCATCGCCGTTCTAATGCAGCATAAGATCCAAAATATTCACAATGGGTAGTAATAATTATTTTATAAATGCACTTATTATTAGAATAATGATGCGATTCTTTGGTCTTCAATACTTGCACATTATTTACATTTTGCATAATTCAGTCAAACGCTGCAGTATTTCATAGCATCGCCGTTCTAATACGGCATAAGATCCAAAATATTTGCAATGACTAGCAATGATTATTTTATAAATGCAGTTATTGTTAGAATAGTGATGCGATTCTTTGGTCTTCAATACTTGCACATTATTTAAATTTTGCAAAATTCAATGAAACCCTGTAATATTTCATAGCATCGCCGTTCTAATACAGCATAAGATCCAAATAATTTGCAATGGGTAGCAATTATTATTTTATATATGCAGTTATTATTAGAATAGTGATGCGATTCTTTGGTCTTCAATACTTGCACATTATTTACATTTTGCATAATTCAGTCCAACGCTGCAGTATTTCATAGCATCGCCGTTCTAATACAGCATAAGATCCAAAATATTCACAATGGGTAGTAATAATTATTTTATAAATGCAGTTATTATTAGAATAGTGATGCGATTCTTTGGTCTTCAATACTTGCACATTATTTACATTTTGCGTAATTCAGTCAAACGCTGTAGTATTTCATAGCATCGCCATTCTAATACAGCATAAGATCCAAATAATTTACAATGTGTAGCAATTATTATTTTATAAATGCAGTTATTGTTAGAATAGTGATGCGATTCTTTGGTCTTCAATACTTGCACATTATTTACATTTTGCGTAATTTAGTCAAACGCTGCAGTATTTCATAGCATCGCCGTTCTAATACAGCATAAGATCCAAAATATTCACAATGGGTAGTAATAATTATTTTATAAATGCAGTTATTATTAGAATAGTGATGCGATTCTTTGGTCTTCAATACTTGCACATTATTTACATTTTGCGTAATTCAGTCAAACGCTGCAGTATTTCATAGCATCGCCGTTCTAATACAGCATAAGATCCAAATAATTTGCAATGGGTAGCAATTATTATTTTATATATGCAGTTATTATTAGAATAGTGATGCGATTCTTTGGTCTTCAATACTTGCACATTATTTACATTTTGCATAATTTAGTCAAACGCTGCAGTATTTCATAGCATCGCCGTTCTAATACAGCATAAGATCCAAAATATTCACAATGGGTAGCAATTATTATT
This sequence comes from Cryptocheilus praepositus, assembly GCA_033815515.1. Classification (NCBI taxonomy): domain Eukaryota; kingdom Metazoa; phylum Arthropoda; class Insecta; order Hymenoptera; family Pompilidae; genus Cryptocheilus; species Cryptocheilus praepositus. The sequence continues at coordinate 15,580,452 of JAWWQZ010000035.1, read as the reverse complement.
TTATATATGCAGTTATTATTAGAATAGTGATGCGATTCTTTGGTCTTCAATACTTGCACATTATTTACATTTTGCGTAATTCAGTCAAACGCTGCAGTATTTCATAGCATCGCCGTTCTAATACAGCATAAGATCCAAATAATTTACAATGGGTAGCAATTATTATTTTATATATGCAGTTATTGTTAGAATAGTGATACGATTCTTTGGTCTCCAGTACCTGCACATTATTTACATTTTGCATAATTTAGTCAAACGCTGTAGTATTTCATAGCATCGCCGTTCTAATACAGCATAAGATCCAAAATATTCACAATGGGTAGTAATAATTATTTTATAAATGCAGTTATTATTAGAATAGTGATGCGATTCTTTGGTCTTCAATACTTGCACATTATTTACATTTTGCATAATTCAGTCAAACGCTGTAGTATTTCATAGCATCGCCGTTCTAATACAGCATAAGATCCAAATAATTTGCAATGGGTAGTAATAATTGTTTTATAAATGCAGTTATTATTAGAATAGTGATGCGATTCTTTGGTCTTCAATACTTGCACATTATTTACATTTTGCATAATTCAGTCAAACGCTGCAGTATTTCATAGCATCGCCGTTCTAATACAGCATAAGATCCAAATAATTTACAATGGGTAGCAATTATTATTTTATAAATGCAATTATTGTTAGAATAGTGATGCGATTCTTTGGTCTCCAGTACCTGCACATTATTTACATTTTGCATAATTTAGTCAAACGCTGCAGTATTTCATAGCATCGCCGTTCTAATACAGCATAAGATCCAAAATATTCGCAATGGGTAGTAATAATTATTTTATAAATGCAGTTATTGTTAGAATAGTGATGCGATTCTTTGGTCTCCAATATCTACACATTATTTACATTTTGCATAATTTAGTCAAACGCTGTAGTATTTCATAGCATCGCCGTTCTAATACGGCAAAATACGCACGACAGTCAACGTGTTAAAAACCTGAACTAATCTTATATTAAAAAGTGAATTTACGCTAATAAGTAAATTGTATTACGCAGTCTCTTGAATTCTTGAAGTCTTCGATACAGATGCACAAACCAGCGAAACAACTGAGTGAAGTGCTTTATTATTGTAAGGTACTATTGCCTCTCCTTCCAACAAGATATCTGCTCTTTATACTTATATATTATTAATACTCAACTTATTTCTCTGATAGGAAGTTGTGAACACACCTGATGCAGTATTCGTGGAACAGTTTTTACCTCACTATCCAATTAGAGATATTCTCATTGGTCTAGACAGTAATAAGAATCCAATCCCCATTGCCCCTACTTTGTCGAAGGTACCTATCACAACACTAAAACGTGTGCACGAATATCTTCCGGAAAATGCTAAGTTGATTGTACTCGTTATGGGAAGTAATCAGCTGAGGATGAGAGGTACCGCGTATATTGGTAGTCTTCTTCTAGCGAAAATGAGGCACTTAAAAAGTGTTGGATGTACACCTTTTATAGTAAGTTTCCGTTTTATATACAGTCAATTTATTTTTGCCGAAACAATATACAATCTCAACCAGTACTAATCATATTAATAAGTTACATTTGTCACGAAAAAACGTTGCTTCCATATAAGCTTAAGTAATACTTAGTTCGTCATATAACGTTAATTTGCTTATTACAGATATGGAACGAAGATTGGATCCGTCGAGATGATGAATCGAGGAGAAAAGCTTTGCTAGAAGATTTACTCTTTTCTGATCACGTGCCTGAGGAGTATCAGTAGAGAAGTAAGTTTAATATTTATTTACATCATGAAAAATAAATTTCTAATATCTTTCCTGGGATCCTGGTTATAAGAATACAATAAAGAGACGTTCCTATATATAACAAAATTTTACATTTCATCTGCTACAAATACAAAATACATACATTTGCTAGAACGCTGCAATGTCCTAAAATAAAACTAATAGCGTTACAAAATATTTGCACAAATACATGGTATGTATATAAATTCATAGAAATTCGATTCTATACGTAAGAGCTAAGAAATTGTATAACCCGACATGGCAGTTTACATATGCGAGTATATAGAAAAGGAATATTTCTTTTATATATAAATGTGAAACACCACAATGAAATCGTGTTAATCTCATTCTTAAATGTTTGTCTTTTGTTAGCAGATTTTGGCATTTTCTAATATACGTACTTTGCGGTCGATATACTAGAACTTATGTAAGCATTAATTTCCCAACAAATTGTGCATCCATTTTTTCGAGTATATATACAAATAACGTTGCAGTAGCTGGTATCGTTCTTATTAGCGTCGGCGTCAAACCATTGTATAACCCGACATGGCAGTTTACATAAGCGAATATATAGAAAAGGAATATTGCTTTTATATATAAATGTAAAACACCGCAATGAAATCCTGTTAATCTCATTCTTACATGTTTGTCTTTTGTTAGCAGATTTTTGTATTTCCTAATATACGTACTTTGCGGTCGAATTACGTATGCCTGACTAGAACTTATGTAAGCATTAATTTCCCAACAAATTGTGCATCCATTTTTTCGAGTACTCATATGTGACAAATAACGTTGCAGTAGCTGGTATCGTTCTTATTAGCGTCGGCGTCAAACCATTGTATAAGGCACCGACACCTTCGGTCCTTGCTATTTCCCGAAAAACAACTAGTGCGGGTGTCTTCAAGTTTTGTACCTATGCGGACAAAAACATCAAGCGATTATAATTTATACTTATGTAAGTTTACAATAGTGTTCATCCTATGTAAATTATTTGTACAACACAGATTGAATGTCTTGCATAGTTTAGCCAATACCAACGTTGTAATACAAACATTGACGTACCCTAATGTTTTCAGTAAACCTGCATACCTGTATTCTACTTTTAACTACATCCGCTGGAAATATAACAAGCCACAACAGACTTCCACCCACAGCACCAGCTATCATAGTTTTTTGCCATCCAATGTCATCTCTACTTTGATTAGGCCCTGCCAATAGTTGCCTGGTGCCCTCATAACCGCCGAAGAAGAAAAAGTAGCCAGGCATTTCCCTCGCTATGGTAGACGTCAAGCCAGAAAACATGCCTCTAACACCCTGCTCTCTAAGAATACTTCTTGTCAATTCCCAAGGACCTACGTTTCGCTAATAAAAATACTATTTAAACTAATGGAAAAGTAACATAAATGGCAGATCAGATTTATAGTCACCATAGATCTTGTCGGATCTGCTTGACTCTTCTGTGTCTCGGTTTCACGCATTGCTTGTAGCTTACATTTTATAAGTTCTGTGGGACACAGTGTAAGGGAAGAAAAAAATGCTGCAAAGAAGCCAGCCCAAGCATTACCGAGTAGCCCGAGATTTTCTATCTTCTGTACCCCTGAACATAGATTCGTCATTTAAGAGTATAATAATCATGAGAGTAATAATAATCATGATTATTTTGAGGATTGCCTATCTTTCGTGTACTGATATACCTAATACACTTGCGATCATTCTCTGACAGCCCCCATAAGCTGCAAATAACACCGAGTTCTCTGCCACATTGGCAACAATGGCTGGCACGGTCCCTGCGTATAAACCCCGTACTACACCGTCAGATTTTAGCGTAGTCAAGAAACAATTTACCATGCCCTTGTACAGGCCAGGAAACGTTTGCATTTTTACTTTCACTGTGTCCAATGGTTGACCCACATATACTAAAGCCACTCCACCTATTATAACACATAGATGTAGAATATGCAACAAAGAATGTAGTAAGTAAGGGAGATGATATGTAATGCAGCAAATGAACAGATAATATTTATATAAAAGATTTATTTATGAACAGTTCATACAATGGTATGTCTTTATGAAATATCAAATATTAAACAAGATGGCAGTGCAAATACTTTTGCATTGCTCATGCTACTGTGATATTCTAAACAGGGCTAATGAATAATCAGATCATTAAACATCAATTTTTGTTTGCAGACAAGTAATGATGTACTATTATTTCACTATCTTGTGTAAAATATGGCATAAAATCTTACATGTAAAAGCTACTGTAATATATAAGGATAAGAAGGCTAAAAGATCAATGTTAAATAAAATTATTCTAAACTTTAATTAACATTATATTATATATATATCCACATATAACATATATCTTGTCTAGATTACATTAATGTAGGGATTTCTGTATCAAATTGATATATAAATGACATTGACAATTTGAAGATACAAGTATTTGACACTAACGTTGTATAGTTTTTTACACTTCTAACTTAATTATTTGTCAAGAACTACTAGAAATAAATCGAGTTTAATCAATAAAATGTCCATTTGCGTCATCAAATGATGCAATTTTCACATTTAAAATGTTACACAATGCCCACTGTAAGTGCTTCGCCCCCTTATCAATTCGTAAAATATGAAAGTAAAAGATAACAGTTCGGTATTTCATGTACAAACGGGAGATATCGTGTGTTGAATCAACAACACACGTGCAACACAATTTTCTATTGCAGCGTTTAACTTATAATCCGTATTCATATATACGTCCGACAGATGTACCAGCTATTATCATGTACTTATAACAAATATTACCAAGTGACCCAGCAGTGAAGTCAATGACACCAGCTTGCAAGCTTTTTACACGTTCGTTACCACTTTCAACAGAATCGAACGCCATCGCTTACTGTTAAAGGATCACAGATAAAAATGAATTTTTGCGGGATTTGTTATATTTTAAGGTTAGCACGTGTTCCCACCCGTCCAAACAAACACGGTTGACTACACTGACTGCCTCTGCCCTCGTGATAAGAAACCATTCTGGTCTCTACGTCTGGACACATGCGTAATTTGCGCATGCGTACGTTAAACATTGTACAATAAAAAAATTATCATCCTGTTTATACCGCTACACACGTAGTCAGTCTGCTAAAACATAACCAACGGAAGCTTTAAAGTTCCGTTCTAATCCACAACTAAGTATCGTGCGTTTTAAGCAGAAAAATAACGCTGTTCTGCAAGAATAGTTGGGGTGATTAACACTTTGACTGCCACGCGTATTTTACTATATTAAAACCGCTACGGGATGAAGTATTACAGAATATGATTGAATTGTGCGAAATGAAAATAATGCGAAGGTATCGGAGACGAAAGAATTGAAACACTATTCAATATTAATTGCATTTTCAAAATTATAAATGCGACCGATTCGATATTTTTTGAATTGTTCGTGAGACCTTTTGCGCCGGTCACTGATGACCACCATGGCAAACTGTTAACGTCTCTTTGACCTAACCGATATCTGGCGAGTAACGTTTGTCCCGCGGCGATCAGTCCTTAATGCGAATCAATCAAGCGATCGACGTAAGTCACATGAGTTCCCGTTTAGGAAGTTCTTGCACCAAACACACTAGTCGCGTGTACCTACTTAGATCGCGAATATAGGTTGTATAACCTTCCAAACCGAGACAGCCGAGAGAATAAACCGACAAGTCTGCGAGAAGGTGGCAACTCGCAGTGACAGAGTTCCCAGGTTTCAGAGTTTTCGATGACGATGATGTTCAAAGACGAAGCAGCTGTAATTTCGAAACTGCAGCGAGTTTCGCGATTCTGTCAAACGTAGGACCATTTTGATACTGTTACTAAGTTACAAAAGGACGCCTAATCAATCAAGCGATCGACGTAAATCACATGAATTCCTGTTTAGGAAGTTTCTTGCACCAAACACACTAGTCGCGTGTACCTACTTAGATCGCGAATATAGGTTGTATAACCTTCCAAACCGAGACAGCCGAGAGAACAAACAGACAACTCTGTGACAAGGTGGCAATTCGCAGTGTCAGAGTTCCCAGGTTTCAGAGTTTTTAATGACGACGATGCTCGAAGACGAAGTCGCTGTAATTTCGAAACTGCAGCGAGTTTCGCGATTCTGTCAAACGTAGGACCATTCTGATACTGTTGCTAAGTTACAAAAGGACGCCTAATCAATCAAGCGATCGACGTAAGTCAGATGAGTTCCCGTTTAGGAAGTTTCTTGCACCAAACACACTAGTCGCGTGTACCTACTTAGATTGCGAATATAGGTTGTATAACCTTCCAAAGCGAGACAGCCGAGAGAACAAACCGACAACTCTTAGCGAGACATCCGAAGGTGGCAACTCGCAGTGACAGAGTTTTCAATGACGATGATGCTTGAAGACGAAGCAGCTGTAATTTCGAAACTGCAGCGAGTTTCGCGATTCTGTCAAACGTAGGACCATTTTGATACTGTTGCTAAGTTGCAAAAGAACGCCTAATCAATCAAGCGATCGACGTAAATCACATGAATTCCTGTTTAGGAAGTTTCTTGCACCAAACACACTCGTCGCGTGTACCTACTTAGATCGCGAATATAGGTTGTATAACCTTCCAAACCGACAGTCGGGAGAATAAACCAACAACTCTGAGAGACATGCGAAGGTGGCAACTCGCAGTGACAGAGTTCCCAGGTTTCAGAGTTTTCGATGACGATGATGTTTAAAGACGAAGCTGCAGCGAGTTTTGCGATTCTGTCAAACGTAGGACCACTTTGATACTGTTGCTAAGTTGCAAAAGAACGCCTAATCAATCAAGCGATCGACGTAAGTCACTTGAGTTCCCGTTTAGGAAGTTTCTTGCACCAAACACACTAGTCGCGTGTACCTACTTAGATCGCGAATATAGGTTGTATAACCTTCCAAACCGAGACAGCCGAGAGAACAAACAGACAACTCTGTGACAAGGTGGCAATTCGCAGTGTCAGAGTTCCCAGGTTTCAGAGTTTTCAATGACGATGATGTTTAAAGTCGAAGTCACTGTAATTTCGAAACTGCAGCGAGTTTCGCGATTCTGTCAAACGTAGGACCATTTTGATACTGTTGCTAAGTTACAAAGGGACGTCTAATCAATCAAGCGATCGACGTAAATCACACAAATTCCCGTTTAGGAAGTTTCTTGCACCAAACACACTAGTCGCGTGTACCTACTTAGATCGCGAATATAGGTTGTATAACCTTCCAAAGCGACAGTCGGGAGAATAAACCGACAACTCTGCGACACATGCGAAGGTGGCAACTCGCAGTGACAGAATTTCCAGGTTTCAGAGTTTGTAGCCTCGTCGATGTTCGAAGACGAAGTCACTGTAATTTCGAAACTGCAGCGAGTTTCGCGATTCTGTCAAACGTAGGACCATTTTGATACTGTTGCTAAGTTACAAAAGGACGCCTAATACCGTACGGTTCCCATGGCAACGCAGTACTGCACCCCAGAAAGCATATGTCACTAGATCCGTCCTCATCCGACTATAGCCCAAGTACGTTAAATAGTGAAGCGTTCGACAGCCGTGTCATAAACTCCAGCTCGCCACATTGTCTATAGTCGAGCGACAGAAGGCGCAGGCAAGCCAATACGATCCAAAGATTGAAGCGTCCCACCGGATCGCTTCCGAATTTCGATCGAACCCGAGCGGAGTGGTGAATCCTGCGAAAATCACTAGATGAGCGTTTCAAGGCACATATGTATGACGTACGCGACGTTGTGTAGTTCCAAAACATGAATTTCCACTCGTATGCCATTAATTAGACAATCACCGCGACTCTTGGCCGTCGAGGAGCGAGGCTGCGTTTTTTCGCGTGCGATCGGTGGCTTCGAGCGGCGGGGTGGTCGGGCAGAATGGCCGTACTCTGAAAATAGGGAAAGTGTGTGTCGCGGTCGATCTGCCATGATAGACCTGAACGCGTCTTCACCGCACATGAAAAAAGGCAAGGATTGTTAGCAAAATGCAAGAATTCCGCTGTAAGGAGCGCTCTTTCAAGGTAAGCACGCCCTTCGACGCGACCTGCGAAGCATCCCCCGTTTGCGGCTTCCCCGAGACGACGCCGTCTTAGCTCGAAATTTCGCCTGCCTCCTGCAGGGCGCACGACCCGTCTGCGCCATTAGCAGCGTATCAGGGCATGGTCGTCGGCCGTCGGTCTTATATTGTCAAAATAGGACAGGACGCGCCTCGGCGATCGACATCTTGACCTGTCACTTGCCCACCTGGGTGACCGACCGTTCGCTCGCCCTGCCATTTCCCCGTTGCCCAAACCGCCCGAAACTTTCGGCAATCGCCACTGGCCACTGTCATCCGAAGCCGCTATTATTTTCCTGCCAGCAATAAAGCTATGCCCCTCTCGCCGTATCTCTGGGCCGCAGTTGCGGGGACCCCGAGGTACCGCCTCGGCATTCGCAAAGGTTGTCAGTCGTCAACGGCACGGTACATCGCTGCGTTATAAAATCATTACCTTCCTATCATATTTCATCCGCTCGCTCGTCGTCCCGTGCGTTTCTCATCTGTGTCAGTCGCAATCCGAGGGCCCCGAGCGCGAAGGCACTCGGAATAAATAAGGGAACGACGGACGGAAGCGTGCTGCTATGTTTCGGTAGCGATATTCCGCACCTCGCCGAGTGCCGATTCTGAAATGTATCTTGACATTGAGCGCAGCCGTGCGTGTGTCTCGGATTTCGATGCACGCTGAAACAATGGTGTACGCTTAACTTCAAGGCGCCTATGATCTGCGTTGAGGACTTTTCTTTATGCCCCGTACGCGGACCGATCGCGGATTGATTACAAAGAAATTGTTTATAGATGTAAATAATCGGGATCAACAGCTTTCCCAGTGTAAGGATGTGCATACATGACCGTTGTGATGTGCAGATGTTATCGTAGTCCGTTCTTTTTATTTTGTTAATATTCTCGCTAGAAAATGGTACAGCGTTGATAAATATTTCTGTATCAGACTTTTTCATTGCTAAGATAAGTGACATGAGCCCTGCTGCTGAGGCTGAGTGTGCTTTAACATACAGTATATTTTCAGAATGAAATGGTTAAGTGCTATGTTAAAAGTAACATATAGTATTCGTTTTAACCATGTCTGCAAAAGTTTGCACTTAATATCTGTAAAATGCTTACATTTAGCACATTATAAAAAAATTAAAAATACGTCTGAAGTTACATTCTTGTGACATAACCTGAAAATGGAACTTAACATAATTTTTTTTTTCTCTTAATTTTTTCAGTGAAAGTAAGGGTTACAGAATGGTGGTGGATTGCTTGTCAATTCAAGGCTCAGCAGCTGTGGTACGGAAGCAGGAGCGAAGACTGGGTGGGTCGGTGGGAGCAAAAATGCAACCAAACATTGGTGGAAGTGGAGGTGGCATGACACCTAAGGAACTTTCTGATAATGATGACCTAGCTACTTCTCTCGTGCTAGATCCCTACTTGGGCTTTACCACACACAAGATGAACATCAGGTACACTGAAATAGGAATCATTAAGTACAAGCAATGTTGGATAGGTAGCCATAATTTATTAAGTTGATTACTGAAACTTCATATTTGTTTTACAGATACAGACCATTGAAGGCAAATAAGGAAGAACTTCGCAAGATCATATGTGAATTTATTCAAACACAAAATTATGAAAAGGCATACAAAAAATTAATGGGTGGCGACTGGGGAGCAAGGCTCCCACATACAAAATCTAAACAGCAACAAATAAATCTGGAAAAGCATGTGCGTAACAAATTACACTCTTGCCTGCTCACATTGAGTAAAGCGTACAATTACATGTATGCTTTATCAATAAATTTGTTAAAATATGTTTTAACGCTGTTTATAGTTCCTTAATTATGTGTTATGTTGTGTATTTTAAATCAATGTTCCAATACCTTATATTGCAGATTTATCGTTATTTGAGAGTTTTTGACAAGGAATCTGGATTTGCCATTGAACCATGTTATAGGTATAGTTTAGAAGGTCAAAAGGGAGCAAAGATATGTGCAACCCGCAAATGGTTAAAGCATGACAAAATATCTTGTCTTGTCGGTTGTATAGCAGAACTCAGTGAAAAGGTTTATTCAGACTACTGAACATTGATAAAAATAAAATAAAATAAACACAACTGGACCAGGTGAAAACAGTGACTCATAGTAACATCGTTTATTATTCACTTTCAGGAGGAAGCAGCTTTACTGCATCCTGGTAAAAACGATTTCTCGGTAATGTTTAGCTGTCGAAAAAATTGTGCTCAATTATGGCTAGGCCCTGCGGCATATATTAATCACGATTGCAGAGCCAATTGTAAGGTTAGCTGCAACAATTCGGCTAATATCGTTACATACTCGGTGTAATGCAATTGCGTCATACATTTGTACACTCATTTGTGCACTTCCGCAGTTTGTAGCGACGGGAAGGGATACAGCCTGTGTCAAAGTTCTACGCGACATTGAGATAGGCGAAGAAATCACGTGTTTCTATGGGGAAGACTTCTTCGGCGACGGGAACTGCTACTGCGAATGTGAAACCTGCGAAAGGAGAGGAACAGGGGCATTCGCTAATCAGAAGCCAGGCGAAGAACTTTCCTCTGGTAATGTAATGGTATCCCATATGGGAGCATACTTTACAGAATCATCTAAAAAGTATAATTAGAACAATATGTACGTCTCTACGAGAAAATGAGAACGGAAAATGTCGAACGAATGTTTGATAATTGTTTTATCTTTGGTAGGATACCGTTTGAGAGAAACAGATAATCGCATTAATCGGACAAAACATCGGCAACAACCATTGAACAGGAGTAAACAACAAGCTGATGGTGCTCTTACTGAGAGGAACGCTGTTCTGGTCGGCAACGCAGCAGTAGCACCGCAGTCTCTTAGTATGAAAGAATTACGGCGGAAAGGTCTCACGAAATATGACGCGGAACTGCTAATTGCGCAGGGTTGTCGATTCTCAGATATTGCTCAGCAGCAGCCTACTTTAAACGATGGCGAGAATGTGATTCAGACGACACGTCCTCATCCGTCTGCTATCACTAATTCTGCTACAAGATCTCTCCGAAACAAACAACCGTTGAGCAAATTTGAAAATAACAACGGTGATCAGCATACCGTTAAGAACAACCAAGGTTTAAGAACATCGAGGTGAGATATGTACAGTACTGACTACGAATTTAAGTCTAAGTATTCGCATAGCTTGGATGCTCATTTAATTTGAATTTTATTGTTAACTGTTGCGGTTCCAATGTAATAATGATTATATCTGTTATACAGGCTTCAGAAAAGAACAGAATCTAAAAAAATGAAAACCAATGAAAAGAGTGCACCTACCTGTTTAAACAATTCCGCTATAGAAGATACTGAAAAAACAGACGTGAGCCACCGTAAAGAGGATTCTGACAGAATAGTGGCAGAAGATGAAGTTTATTCGAGACTACAAAAACATCATCCTCAAACTAGTTCAACTCAGCACGCTCATCCTAACTGCCACATCCACGACACCGAGCACAATATGTCGAAGCATCCTGTTGACACATTTTCCAATGAATGTTCAGTCAGATTAGTCCTCGAAGATATTAGGGAAACTAATAGCGATCACGTGGAAAAGAAAGGAATACCTAAACTTATGATAGAAGTTGATCCCAACGTCGTAAATAATATTAATTCTTCCACTTATAAAAGAAAACATTATAGTACAAACTCCTGTGATTCAGTTCGGATAAGTTCTACATCTCAGTCTCATATTAATCATGCATCAAGCGTACCAGACACGGTTTCTCAGGATTCGTGCGAGTCAAGAGACTATAATTCTAGTTTGTCAGCAAATGATCATTGTGATATGACGGAGAAGTCGCATAATAGTTCCATTGATAAATTTCAAAAATCGCATAAGCAAATTCTGGAAAGCGACGAAAGAGATAGTGACGGTACGCACAAAGAAATTCCCACTGATTCGGAATGTTCAAATTCATCGATCTATGTGAAAATGTTACGAAATTCTAATTACCTGGAAACATACCGAACAATCACACCCGTTTCCAATGAATCAAGTATTTCTGACAACGAATGTAACAAACCAGACGTAGCGAACATAGATTCCTCGAACAAGTGTCCTGAAACAAAAGAACCCGATAACAACATCTGCGAGAATTCTACATGCGATACAGTGAACTCGTCGATGACCCCCACTGAGTTCTGCGAAATTAATACTAGCGAAGATGTCACTAATAAGCAAACTATTGTCGATTGCAACATGAAGCATGAAATCGTTGGCGCTGATCCTGAGAACGGTCTTGTGTTACAAAGTGCTCTATATGTAACCGACATCAAGGACACTTCTGAAAAATGTGATTTGGTCGAAGAGTGTACCAGAGACACGGAATCTGTAATAGTCGCTGGCATTCAAAACGAAAATTTCGATTTTGTGGATGCGAACGACTACAACGACAACGCCACTCAACATAAGCATCCGGAAGACACCCGTAGTCTTACGTTGAAAAGACCGGCACCTCGTCAGAACGAGTCGTTAGACGTAACACTACGACCGCGCAAAAGCCAGAAAAAGTTTTCGAACCTGAAGAAATCGTCCAAGTATCGATTTGGAGAAATCGGCATCATGATGCAACACGACATTGAAGATACGATCACGGAGTCTAGCACTAAAAATAGAAGTAAAACGGTGAAATCTAAGAACAGACTTTCCAGAAGCCAGAGAAGGGATAAGCAGAGAACAGTGTCCGCTGAGATTGGAGTTGCCGACGATGATTCGGGCATTCAAGGCGATATTTACGAATTTAGTGAAAAAGAGAGTAATTTAGAGGATATCGGTGTGCCGTCGATAATACGACGTAGCAAGCAAAATTCTCGTAACAATGTACCAACGATTGCGTCCCGTTTGCAAGAAACACAGTGTAACGAAGAATACAATAAAACCGAACCACCAGTACTTGTTCCTCAAGAGCCATGGCCACCAGCTTCGTCTAATCACATACAGGCACCAGATGACGATAGTAATAAGGAACTCATAGGACATTCCGACGACGGAGAAGAACTGAACAGGTGCATACCTTAGACTTGTTTCTTCACTTTCTCATTACCTCTCCTCTCTTAGTTTTCGATTTCGTCATCCCCACAAAGTGCTTGCCAATAAAACGCAGTTCGGTCGCCACTATTTCTGCTCCGACTAAATGATCTTCTTTCAGATTGATGGGTTGCAATAACGACAGCGCGCAAAAATTATCGACCCTACCGGAGTGCCAATGGCAAACAAACACGTCCAATTGTCGAGTTTGTCCAACCACCCCAGAACGGACCGGCGGTAGACTGAAACTTACTTTGCGCATGAAACGTTCTCCGGTTTTAGACGACATCGTCGAATCGGGTACCAGTCTCAGTGAAGATAGTTACGAGCCGGAGTATGAAGTACTGCGCGTCGAAGGAGTGGAAAGGAGTAGACGCCGAAAAAAGCATAAAACTAGGGATAGAGAACGGCGGCATAAGAAGCGCGAGCTAAATCTCGACCCACCTCCGCCTCCGATGAAGAGGTTACGGTTAATTTTCGGCAATGAAACACACACTATCGATCTGCCTCATTCTTAACAACCATAATCCGACCGCGTGTAGCATAGCAGACTTATAACAGGATGCATCCTAAATATAATTTGTGCACTCGAACTTGAGCCTCCTTGTCCTATGTATCAAACATGTACTCCGCGTCCTTCAAATGTTTGTAGCATGTAGCACTTTCGACAGTTCGTTCTTTCCTACTTTTAGCTCTTACTACTCAGAATTGCTCGTTCTAGTAACAACGAATGACCGAAGGCCTAGAATGATTTTCGCAAAAATGTAAGATGTCGGAACAAAAACAATGAAAGTCGTTCACAGAAATATCGCTGAAGCAGGGAAGTTTGGCGATTCGTAACGTCATAAGATACATGCGTATCATTTTCCATAGTCGCTATATACAGATCACGTTCAACTGCGTTCTCCTATCCAAAGTTCTAACAACGATAGTCAGTATTCATCAAAGCGTTCCTACGCTTCAACATATCCAGCTTTATTTTACCTTTGGCGATTGCAGAAAATCGTGTATGGGACACTGACTTTTAATGAAAGTGTTCTATTGCGGCTATTTTTCAAAGTTTCTTAGTGTTTTTCGCATCAGACAGTACGGTTACTCGAACTTTATTGAAACAAATTTCCCGACAAAATTTCATGGCACCGATCTTGAATACACCCACAGCTACATTCAATTCTACAAAGAATAATCAGACGATCAGAAGTGTCAACTCAACCATGATTCGACTTTGCAAAATAACGATATAAACAGATCTGTCGAAGCATTAATCGAGTCAGTAGATCCACTATGTTCTATTGATTTCGTTCAGACTTTATTACATCTCATTACCTTTTCGCACGATATACTGGGATAAAAGCCGGGGTTTCGGAAAACGGTGATTCCCTTGACACGTGCCCGCGCATTTTTCACCGTAAAAGGGACAAAGGGGGACGGTCCATACACTTACGCTATGTATAATAATTACGACGGAATAATAACATTAGTTAAATAATTAGTTAGCACATATTAATTGCTATTCCCAAACACGTGATCGAATATCATTGAAACAATGTAAATAACGCTTATATATATACATACATATAAATATATAAATATATAAATATACATACTATATCATATTATGTATGTAAGAAATTCATGACTGTATTCTGTATCTCGATGTGTTGCAATGCCTCGGTGCAAACACGAATGTTGGGAAAGGGGAATGAGGAAGAACGACCGGGGCGCGTTGCACATTACATTGTGTACTGAATGCATTGTTTAAAAATATAGTAACAAAGTATTACGAGAAGGTTTATTTAGCGAGTTGAACTATTAATCGATTAATGGAACGACCGAATGCAGATGACGATTTCTCTAAGACGTTTCCTCAGGAAGTCACGTTTATAGCGCTGCATTTTGTGTTTACTCTAGCTTTATACGTGAAGAGAAAGAATAAAAGAGGAGTCACGCTGAACGCGGCGAATGGCAGGCAGTTCGTAAAACAATATTGCGATATGTAACATAGTTTAGTGAAGTTGCACAGCATTGAGATAAAGCGGTGAAGGAGGAACAAAGATCTGAGCTAATTATTTAGTGTCAACGCATACATCTCTGTATCGAACGCGCGAACGCCAAACACATGCATTCATTCGGCGGAATTTCTTCCAAAACAATAATTATACATAGGCAGAACGAAAAGAGGCGATTTTCATTTATACAGAGATGTATCGAGTCTCGCGGATAAATGGGCCGTTACTTGTGTTTTATATAACTGAAATTGGTTGTACGTACTGCGATGTTATTATTGCTACTTCACTTCTGCATTGTACTGATAGCTTTATCGTCGCGATTGCGATAAACGGTACCGACGAGTCGGATGATTATTTTACAAATAAACGAAAGCAAAAATGAGGAAAGGAATGTAGACAATTTGTACAGCGAAAGGGCAGTCCGGCGTGCTAGATTTTGCCGCACGACGGACACTTCGCACTGTCCTGCGAATGTCACCGTGTCGAGGAAGTTTCTTCGGATGGCAAAAGTTGTGTGCCAGGCGTAAAAATAATATGCGGTGAATGCGTACAACCGGCCTTACGCGCAAGGCTAGACGTTATTTCATTGCCGATGTTAGATAGACTATTTAAATGTATAAATTACTGGAGAAAATTTAGCTCAAAATGTATCAACGTAGAACTTAATCCGCTGTAATAACGAGCTGCAATTTCTAGGTAATATTGTGTTCATTAGCGTTAATTTTAAAAGAATTTTGCTTTCCTGAATGATTGAACGAACAGCGGCAGTTCGAAATGTGTCGGCATCGCTTATATCGATTGTAAATTATTTTTTTAATTGTAATGAGTCTGTGAGAGGAGCGAGTAAATGATGAAACGTGCATAATACGTGCTTTCAAGGAGCCTTATTGTCAATTTTGTTTAACGAACTGTACAGTTTCGATTCGCTTGTATGTTACTAACGTTAGATCATATACGACACCGCATACACGTTCTATTGCCTATGAATCATATATTCACTTTTTATAGTTTCTGTACATAGCACATGTTCTTTAAACCTTCTGATTTACGCTTAAATGGTCATAAGAATCAACATTATAATGGTATTTAAGATCGTTTTTTTTTTAATAAGGATAGCATAAGTATACATATATAAAGTTGTAGATGATTGATTTACTTTACAATTGGTAATAGGCCATGGAAATGGTTACGATTGGTGATTAGACGTTGGTTATTTTAAAAGATAATAATGTTAAAAGTGTGCTCTCACGAAAATACATATACCTTGCAGCGGTGTATTGCGTTTTTACAGAAATCTAAAAGGGGCACATTTTGGGAAACCTAACAATTCTCAAATAAATTGCGTTTAACTTTTAATTTACGCTTAGAAGCCATTTCGATGCGAAGAACCTGCGAAAGATAACGCAGCCCTAATCAAGTCACGTCTTTTGCTCTTTCTTCACTTCCGTTATTTCTTTTACATCAGATACAACCTACCGAATACTGTAATACGAAAGAATTGTAAAGTTTTACGCGTAAAATTGTGTCCACGACGATCATTGCGTATGTACTAAGAGCGAAGGGGTCGCTGATTATCGAATTGTCATCGGCAAGCTAACAGAGTTCGAAAACAAATATCGTTCATGTCGCTAGATGAAGATACAATTAAAAAAGTCTAGTTTAGGAGGGACGCGCAAAGATGAAGTTGCGCTCGCATCGTTTGTTGCGACTTGGTCTTATACCAGATACAATCGTGGCTTTGCTCAAATTACGCTCTACTGGCTCCTTTGAACAGTTTCTTTGTCTCCCGTATACTACAAATCTCGAAGCGATTCGGATTGCGTAAAACAACTTCAATCGAGCTACCTAAGGGAAAAATCGTCAAATTATCCGTTCAGAATAATCGAATAATTCATAGCACTCAAAGTGTTGTAACATAAAGATCATTTTAGTCCTTCCGATGAGTACGATATAATCGGCTGTAACATATTGCGACATCGATCGCGTTCAATATTCCAGTGAACTTATCCGCTTTGTAATATTGTGTAATCGTAGCGGTCCATTTTACTACCAAAAAAAAAAGCAGAGAAAAAAAATGTTAAAAAAAAGGGAAGATTTGCAGCGACGAAGCGAGATCGGCGAGAGCTTTCGGGGACACATTGTAGAACGAGCGTTTTTCAATGTACAGTGGAAACGGGAGAGCGCTGCAAGCTCGCCAACATTCGTTGAACTTATAGTTTAAAATCATTTCGAACCTCGATCGTAACGACTTGAGCCCGGAATTGACAGTCGATCGACGACGATTGCAGACGTTGCCCGACGCGCAGTGACGTGGAAACGCTGTTATCGAAGTTACAGCTTTGCAGTAAGGCGTAGTTAAAGATAAACCGGCGATCGAGAGTATTTTCCAATTACATCCGCGTAGCGCAATTGTTACCGGCGTAGTCGCGTCATTTGGAGAGGGAAGAAACTGTCCCAGTCGACCGTCGCGTTTCTGTCAGTTCCCGGCTTAAGAGGTATTCAGAATGTGAATATGAATGTTACATATAAGATATTTTTGTCCTCTACGATGCGACTAAGGTGCGTCCGTTATTGATAAAAAGGGATGCGAGGGAGAACAAGAGAAAAAAAAACACAAAAAAAAACATGAAGGGCAAACAATACCGAGCAGTATTTTGTGCGGTAGATTCCTAAAGCTGTGTACTTCGTTAAACTCGTGAATTTTCCCCCCCTTTCTCTCACTCTGCTGTTCGGCGATGATTTCCAATCACTGCCACTAGGAGAGTATTTTAGTTGTTGTTTGTGATTATTAGGTAAATATAGCACCGTGCAATGCTATAATATAGGGACAGTAGGTAAATTCTTTGTTGTACATCTGCGGGGTTGGGAACGTGTTCTCACGCGGCGTGTTTTTCGAATAATTTCGCCACATCGCAAAGGTCACCGGTGTTATTGTACGTTGTAACTGTACCGCCCTCTTTGTTAAGCGATCCGAATTATGATTTATCATACAGAAACGTAAAGTGTATATTATCATTATTATTTTCTACGATTTAAGAGGTAACAATAAATGAATCGCATAACGCAACTTCTGCTCTCTTCTGTTTTCTCTTCGTGGCGGGAGGGTTCCTTTACGGAACCAGTTGCACTCGCATAGGAAATGTTTAAAGCATAGTGGTCGATTAATCGATCGTACTCGTGTTCGCCTATAAATAGTAACGCAAAGCTTGAGTACGTTGATTTTACTTGGCTTTGTCTCTGCTACTTTATTATTAATCAAAGCCGTTTTCTTTCAGCGCAAATGTATACGTTCTATGGAGCCAGTTTATTTGAAATTTACGGGAAGCAAAATTGATCGCTAGATGTTTTGTTCGTTGATGACTCTCAATAATAGATAATCAGGTATGCGTAATTATGCGAGCGAAAAATAATAAGTATTAATGATAGTATGATTGTAAGCAACTATAATTGGTAGGCTTCAAATTTGACTAGTATATGATAAGATACGTGGAAGAAGTGTATATTGTATGAATTTCCGTCAGATGCCGCATGTTCTTCGATTTTCTCGCTTGTATTCAAGCAACTTGTCAGAAGACTAGAATTGCTCTGATACTAAAGACAGCTGTAGCTAGGGAAAATTCAATTGGCACAGATCTAGTCAATTTTGCGCGCAATGTTGGGATGTTACTATATTTGCAGTTTAAGTTTCATCCGCATTGCAAGTTATGCGACACTCAGCGGCGGATAAACGAGTTGCTGCATATATTCCCTATTAGTTATAACAATTTTATTAAAAATATGTCCAACAGTAGAATATTCTCTTTACAGGAAATTTCAACGACGCATAAAGTTGGATAATGAGGAATATAAAGTAATATTAATAGCGATTCATGGACTTTGAGATCCTGCGACATTCAAATCATGTTGAGCGTTCAATTTTTCAACGACGCATAAAATTCGGTCATGAGAAATAGCTTTCCTGTTTAGAACATTTTAATACCACAATATCCACAATAGATTTTATTATTTCAATCTGGATGAATTTAGCTCGATTCGATAATGGAACCCCTGTTAACTGTGTTTTATTTATTATTCGACGGTTTTGTATTCAGTGTTTGAATTCGTTTGATCTATGACTTACGTGTAGTATGGTAGCGAGAAAATTGTAAAGTTTAAACGACATCTAATGGCAAAATATGGAGTCGCTACAAGTAGTGTACGATTACGGTCATCTATGAGTTAACTTTCATTCACTTCAAACTTGAGTGGAAAACATCTGTGAGATATTCAGTGCACCACGTGTTGCCTGCACGAAATGTATTTGTGACAAGTGTTACTATAAGACACGTTGTTGTCATGAATAAGAACACGACGTTCGATGATTTAAATCTAAATTCATGGATTGTCAAACAGTGCAATTTTATGGGTACGAACTGTATATTGATATTTTGTTATTAGTCCTGCACAATGTTTTGGCTGTGGGAATTATTAACCATTTAACTTTAATTGTAATATTTTGGCGACATTGTACACAATTGACAACATCGCGGTTTGTACGATTGTTTAGGAAAATCAATAATATTTAAAATATCTCTTATGTCTCGTCAGTTTGTAATGATATCTTTTCAAAAAAGAATGTACTTTGTCATTGATTGTGCATGTAAACGTTTGTACTAATGAAATAATGTTTGCAGGTTTGAAGAACCCAACTCCCATTCAAGAAAATTGTATACCACATATATTAGCAGGTGAAGATTGTATAAAAATGCAAAAACAGCAATGAAAGCCTATTGCATTGCTATTTTGCAGAAATTGATATTGAAACAGTGCTTAAATATTTGCCCTTGTATTAACTCCTACTAGAGAACTTGCTTTTCAAGTAAGTTATCTAACTGGTTTGTATACTATATACATGGAAAACAGTATAAACAAAAACAAAGAGTAAACTGCATACAATTTTAGATAGCTGATCAATTTGCTGCTATTGGGAAATCTATTAATCTGAAAAAATGTGTGATCGTTGGTGGCATGAATATGATGAAAATGCAAAAAATTAGCAATGAAGCCTATTTGCAATCTTGTAAAAGCAATTGATATTGAAACAGTGGTTAAATACTTTGGCTTCTAACAACTCTGCGTTACCTTCATTTTGCACGATTTATGCATACTCTGCAGTATTTTATCACATTGCAGTTTTAACATAGCAAAATACGCTTGGCAGTCAGTGTGTTAAAATATCTGTTATTGACACAATTGACAACGCCGCGATTTGTATGATTGTTTAGAAAAATCAATAATGTTTAACACTTTGACTGCCACGGTGGTCACCGGTGACCGGCGCAAAAGATTTTACTAAAAATGCAAAAAATTAGCAATGAAGCCTATTTGCAATCTTGTAAAAGCAATTGATATTGAAACAGTGCTTAAATACTATTGGGATGCTAACAACTCAATTCATTTTGCATTATCATACTCTATATTTGATCACATTGCAGTTTTAACATAGCAAAATACGCTTGGCAGTCAATGTGTTAAAATATCTCTTATTGACACAATTGACAACGCCGCGATTTGTATGATTGTTTAGAAAAATCAATAATGTTTAACACTTTGACTGCCACGGTGGTCACCGGTGACCGGCGCAGAAGATTTTACTAAAAATGCAAAAACTTAGCAATGAAGCCTATTTGCAATCTTGTAAAAGCAATTGATATGGAAACAGTGCTAAAATACTTTGGCTTCTAACAACTCTGCGTTACCTTCATTTTGTATTTTGTGTTATACTGTTTGTATTTTATCACATTGCAGTTTTAACATAGCAAAATACGCTTGGCAGTCAATGTGTTAAAATATCTCTTATGTCTTATTAGTTTCTAATGGTATCATTTTAAAAAAGAATTTATGTTGTCATTGATTGTGCATGTAAATGTTTGTCGGTGAAATAATGTTTCAGGTTTGAAGAACCCTCTCCGGTGTGTGTATACCATATTAGCAGGTGAAGATTGTATAGGATGTGCAAAAACAGGGAGTGGAAAGACGCTTGCATTTGCATTACCTATTTTGCAGAAATTATGTGAAGATCCGTACGGTATATTTGCCCTTGTATTAACTCCTACTAGAGAACTTGCTTTTCAAGTAAGTTATCTAACTGGTTTGTATACTATATACATGGAAAACATATAAACAAAAACAAAGAGTAAACTCAACAATTTTAGATACATTTGCTGCAATTGGGAAACTATTAATCTGAAAAAATGGATCCATCATGAATATGATGGACACTTGCAAGGAACTATCAAAACCAATATGTATTTTGTGTTATACTTGTTTATGCTTCATACATGGCAATACTAAAGTTGTGCACAATATCTTAAACGTGACTATGTTACCGTGAATGACCGAAATTAGAGAATGTCGACTTTCACCGGTGAATGTCAACAGATACCAGTTTTACGTCAAAGAAAGATCGAATTTTAATGTTCATTGTTGTACACAATGACAGACACCCTGTGTGTCGACAATCAAATCGTGCATCTAATAAGGTATTTAATTATTTATCTTTGATAACAGTAGTTATTATTATTGGGATGCAACAAACCAATTGATCTCATTATCATATTCTGATATGTCAGGTGAATATGGAATCTCAGGTGAAGATGCTGGTATTTCACCTGTAACAATTATATTCATCAATTACAGACAATGTCAAGATTCTTTCCTTGTGGAAGTTATCAGAACATTTCGTAAAACTAATGAAAATGGATCCATCATGATATTCACAGACACTTGCAAGTAACTACTCTGTTACCAATATGTATTTTGTGTTATACTTGTTTGTGCTTCATACGTGGCAGTACTAATGTTGTGCACAATGTCTTAAACGTGACTATGTTACCGTGAATGACCGAAATTGGAGAATGTCGACTTTCACCGGTGAATGTCAACAGATACCAAATACGTCGGTGAAAGATCGAATATTTCATTACATTGTTGTACATTCGAACATTAGTGCATGGTGAATGTCAACATTTACCGGTGTAAGTCAGAAATAAGGGTATTTAGCAAATATTTCGGACATACACCAAGCGATTATGTGAATGTTGACATTCACCGGTGAAAGTCGACATTTTCCAGATTTCGGTGTTTCACCGTAACAACTATATTCATCAATTACAGACAGTGTCAACTATTATCTATGACACTGAACGACGTGGGCTTCGAAAATGTTGCACTTCATGCGATGATAAAGCAAAAGGATCGTCTTGCGACCCTGAGCAAGTTTAAGTCGAACCACGTAAAAATTCTGATAGCAACCAATGTTGCGGCCAGAGGTTTAGATATTCCAACTGTTCAATTGGTCATTAATCACACAATTCCAAATGTACCGAAAGAATACATCCATAGAGTAGGAAGAACAGCTCGAGCTGGTAAAAATGGAATGGCTATAAGTCTGATAACACCGTACGACATAAAACTTTTGCACGCGATTGAAGATACAATTGGAACGAAGTTAACAGAATATAAGGTTGACGGTACGGCACTAATTAAATCTTTAGGCTGAATCCTTTGTCGGCTATTAGATAATTGTTTTAATATGTTAAATACTCTTCACAGACAAGGAGGTTGTAACAATATTGACGCAAATATCGGTTGCAAAACGGGAAGCAGAAATACAATTGGACGAGACAGATTTCTATGAAAAGAAAATGATCCACAAGCGGATGAAATTGGTACTGGAAGGAAAAAGTCCTGAGGAGATTGATGATATATTAACGGGAAGAATAAAATCGAAAAAACCGGAAAAAAAGCAAAAGAAGAAAAAGAAGAAGAGGAAGATTGAACATGATGAAAGTGATAATGAGGAGGAAACCGGTAAAAAAGCAAAAGAAGAAAAAGAAGAAAAAGAAGAAGAGGAAGATTGAACATGACGAAAGTGATAATGAAGAGGAAACTATTTTACATACTTAAGAAAGGTAGATGTTTATTCGTAATCGTGTCGCAAATATAAGTGTGTATTTTTGAATACATGCACTTGATAAAGGCTACATAGCTTCTTATGAAGTAACAAGTACAAAAGTATTCTTAACCATTTTAGCCTAGTGACAACAAATGTCCTCTAAGTTGCCGATAACCCTGTTCGTGAAAATCTTCAAGATTCGATACAAAAAGCCACATTCCCCTGCATGAATAATAACTAAAAGGCGAGTAACTGATTTAGCAACTAAAACTGATACTGCATGTATTGTAAATCATCACGATCATTTGTATATTTGTAAAAAAAACTTTTCTAATATATACGTGAGTCTACTAAACATACGGAACATAAAAACATGTACTGACTACAGTCACGTACGTTTAAGTGATACTAAAAAACCTAATAAATTTCCTAATGTAACTTATTAAAGCCATAAAATGAATTAATCAATGCCTTTGAACCGGCATTATGTAATTTGGCAAGTGCTGTTTTGAATATGTCCGACGCACATAATAGATAATCATGTAATGTATAAATATTTACTGCACTCAATCTGTACTCTCACATTATTGGACCCTATATATTGGAACTGCTCTTACAAACGTGCAGTGATTTTTTCCCGGTTCTGTATTAAGTTCAGCTTGCTTAAGAACGCATACAGTTCCGACACGTATTCCTTTGGATACTTGTGGAAATGACCAACATGCGCTGACTTCTCAAATACCTTAACATAAGTCTGAAAATAAAATTGCACAAATGATAAGCGAGTCATATTTCAAATATTCAATAGCGAATAAATTACACTGTGTTAACACATTGGCTGCCGTGGGGGTCACCGGTGACCGGCGCAAGAGATTTGACTGAAGATCGAAAATATTCGCAATGGGTAGTAATAATTATTTTATAAATGCAGTTATTGTTAGAATAGTGATGCGATTCTTTGGTCTCCAATACCTGCACATTTACATTTTGCATAATTCAGTCAAACGCTGTAGTATTTCATAGCATCGCAATTCTAATATAGCAAAGGACGCTGCGTATTTTGCTATATTAAAACAGCGATGCTATAAAATACTACTTGCATAGATACTATTTTGCGTAATTCAGTCAAACGCTGTAGTATTTCATCGCATTTGTACACTAATATTTTGCTATATTAAAACGGCGATGCTATAAAATACTGCTTGCATATATACTATTTTGCATAATTCAGTCAAACGCTGTAGTATTTCATCGCATCGCAATTCTAATATAGCAAAGGACGCTGCGTATTTTGCTATATTAAAACAGCGATGCTATAAAATACTACTTGCATAGATACTATTTTGCATAATTCAGTCAAACGCTGTAGTATTTCATCGCATCGCAGTTCTAATATAGCAAAATACACTACATATTTTGCTATATTAAAACGGCGATGCTATAAAATACTGCTTGCATATATACTATTTTGCATAATTCAGTCAAACGCTGTAGTATTTCATAGCATCGCCGTTCTAATACGGCAAAATACGCACGGCAGTCAACGTGTTAATGACCATCTGAACTGTAGCAATGGTAATGACGGCATAAGGTATGCAGATATTATTATGCGGACTTGAAAAGATGATATTGTCAGGGCTATTAGTAATGTAATTAGTTGAATAAATGATGCATTGTTTTGTGTTACCGTTACTCCTAGTGAGTCCCACGCATCACGCACTCTCATGTTACCGCTTAAAGTGCCGACAGGATCAGAGTTACTAACGAAGAATAACGCCGGTGCGCGTACTATACTTGTGTGAAATAATTGACTAGAACGTATATAGTACTGGGTCGACTGTTTGTAAAAGGTTTTCATGTGGTACCTGCAAGTGTGACGTAAAAGTATATCGTAAGACGTTCGGCCCAATTCGAAAGCGAATAGAATGGTTACATCTGGAGAACTTACTCTATGTACTTCTGTAGCATATTCTGTAACACCTTATTGTTTGGAAAAATCGCACGCGGGGTGCCTATTGATATTTCGGTGATATCGGCAAGACTATCCCATACTTGGCCAACAATTTTCTGTATAACTGGATCGTATTTTTCTCGATCGGCATGTACAATGTCCAGAACTTCGCCCCATAAATATCCACCTACCGAGAATCCGTGCAGCAAAATTTGCTGATGAGTTGTGTCTTGTACTAAGTATTTTAACAAATCTTGGGCAACTAGCTGAAACAACAAATATCAAGTATGTAAGAATAGGATTGTCAGCATTTTTGTATTGGAACCTAAATGTGAGTCTGAGAAATAACTGTGTAATATCCTTACTCTTGATCCCTTTACAGGCCATAGCAATTGCCAAGGAGTGACTGTTACAACAGCAACATCAAAACCCTGCTCCATATACAAATTTGCATATTTCATCACATGTTTGCGGTTGGACATAAGCCAACTCAGTAAGACTAATAATGGTCTTGGCTCCTGATCATAATTTTTTGAGGAACTTCCGGCTGATGCAGCTTTAGTGTCTTTTGGTACAAATTCTATATTTCTTGAAACTTGAAAACTAGACAATAGTCTGCATGCCATTATGCTGGTAGCCTGTTGATTGGCAGTGATCTGGAAAAGAATTCTCATAAGAAAAACATTTATCAGCGAAGCCCAGGTAAATACAGGTGGCAACTATCATAAAAAGGTGAATAATGCAGTAGTCAAAGACAATTATTAATCTGAATTAACGGATAAGGAAACTGCTTGTGCATTGATTACAATGTCTTATTGTAAGAATCTTGGCCACTATCCAAACACTTCATTTTTGCATACACAGCTGAAATTTTACAATAATTGATAAGAATTCTTTATATCCCCAGAAACGTTATTATATACACTAATAACAATATTTTCAACTCCTGAAAATACTGTTCAAATGCAATATATACAGTTTGCCTCATATCAAGATGCTGCTGCAGTATCAAGATACACCTGCTAAATTTTCATTTAACAATTGAACGACGAAAATCCACGTCAGTGCACATACTAACAGAGACAAAGAAGATATTAGTTCAGCGACAAAAAACCGTGGAACATCTCGTATTGGCAGACACTGGCCGGTTCGAAAGCTGCCATTGGCGTCGATTGTGTGCAAAAACAGCGCATACCGGTTCTAACCAATTATGGCCGCACATTATTAAAAAGTACCTTACCAAATTGGGCACATGGGTCGTTAGCCGTGGTCCGCAAAACCGCTGTCCTCTTCTAGCAACTGTGCACAGCATTCTTCCGGCAATCATATCGGGAGTGCACGGCTCTTACAGGAATGTCTATAACGTAATTAGATAATTCAATTAAGCGCACGGAACACCGTACGTGCATGTTACGGATTCACCGAGGATCTTTTATAGCACTCTCGATTTCGGCGAATACATAGTCCGAAGGTTGACTTAGGGTTACTCGCCAGCACCTGAGGCAGAAGCGAAATGACGCTTCCCATTGGATCCGTCTGACAGTTACAACTTTTTTGTTACTAGTATCTCATTTTACCTCCCTCCAAAGGGGAACGTGCGAAGATCAAACTCCATTACCAATTCGCGTTTGCGTCAAGTTTGAGTACAACTAACGCCGAACTCCCGACATGCGTTTCTCGGCTGACATTCACCGTCGCGACCGCATGTTTTCGCAGGGCTAATATGTTTCGGCATTATGCACTATGCATGCGTTGTCCAATTGCCGACTAAGCGCTGTGACCGTTTTAATTGCCCCGACCATTCCGCCGTCGAGTCTTATCGCCGCATTGACCCTTTTGAATTTAGATCGGACCACTGTCCCACCACAAGTTCCCTTGGCGACAAGACGCTGCCGACTACCATCGAGATTCGATTAATCGGAGAGAACTGCGCGAAAGCTGGTCCCATTTATTTTTGACGTCGAGCGAACCCGTTGGCAGAATGCGAAGCTGTATGTCGATAGACGAATTTATGCGACCGCGAAAAATATGACGAGAAGGACACACGTTGAAGAACGCGGGAGGTGCGAAAAAAGAAAAAATGCGGAGACGAGAGGAAAGTAAACAAAGCAGCGAGCGACTTACATCGGCAACCCAATGATTAATGATCGCACGAACTCAACTAGCTTTGAATGCACGCTGCTGACTCGCATCTGTATTGTGTTACGTTACGTGGATATGCGAAACTATATATGTGGCTACGTGTATATTAAATTCAAGCGTGCTACGAACGAACGTGGCATCAATTTATTTTGTAGTGGACGCACATCCTTCTTCGCGGTTGGAATCGAGATGGCGAGACGCAAAAAAGGCCTGCGTCGATTCCGATCGGGACTCCACGATGGTCGACTGTGTCTGATAGATAAGTCGAGGACATGAAAATTTTATATGGATTTTCGATAAAGATTACCTTATCGCGCCGAATATATTTGTATCGGGCGTATCTTTCCACTTGTCGTGGTTACATGTTTTCATTTGCCAGTCTGCCGTCCGATGTACACGTTATGTCACAGTACCGAGGATCCCGTAGGAACATTATGCGTCACGTCTGGCTAATGATAGGTCATTGTATTTCATTAACACCGAGGAATAGAACGCAAGAACGAGTGTAAGAAATGTTACAGCGTCGCGTCGTGCGTAAATACGTCACACGCTTATTTATTCCATCTGAATACTACATTGATCTATGTAGATCAATTAAGCCGCACCGCGCTGATTGAAAAAAATGAACTGGAGCGTGACGAGTCGGAATGAGAGAAACTTGCTTTAAGATCCGCGTTACCGTACGTGTCAAAAGTACTGTAATAAGCAGTTGAGATACTGAACGTCTTCCTGCTTTGCTTTAACCCATTCGAGACCGATTGCACACCGTGTATGCAATAACAGTAATGTGCAACTATCAGTTATTCTGAGTAAACTAGCCGTCAAAATAAGATTTTTCTTGAACTAATGAAATCTGTAAAGTACAGGAAAACAAAATTTGGCATTGGTTTTACTGTGTACCAAAAATTAAAAATGAACAATATAAAGAAAAAAAAATTTCGCTCGTGGGGACCGTGTTCGAAAAAAATCGTCTCGAATGGGTTAAGAAATGCGCCCACTCGCCACAATGCATTTCTGTCTGGTAGATACGAAGTTTGCGGTTTGTGGACTATTATCAGCGGCAAGTCTCGGAATGAGAAACTGCGGATACTGCGATATCGTGCCGGATACACAGAGACCTAACAATTATTGATCCTGTCTTATTCACGGGTTACATTATTTTCTCTCGCGAAGCTATCAATAGTTGTACTATGATTGCATTAACCCATTGACTGCAACGCAAATTTAGCATGTCTTGCCCCAGGTGCCACAGTTTTATTTTAAAGAAGACATGAAGTTTTACAAAATATAATATTATTAAGTTACTGATATAATATTGTAATTGTAAAATTGTATGGCATTTACAGTATTTCTATTTAAAGAAAAACACTTTTGGTACAGACGCTTACTACGAGATATCTCGTAGTTGGCAGTCAATGGGTTAAACGCACGAAACTACAAAAGATCTACAACAGCACTCTTCATACCATAAATGTTACTTTCGCAAGTAATACACGGCGTGTAAATATTCCCGGAAAAAATCTTTGCGACTCTATTCAATTCGTGTTCTATCAGTTGCCTCAATAAAAAATACAAGAATTATTAGTCACATTACATAGTCCATGTACGGAGTCTCCTGACAAAATTCTTTGCGACAGACTCTAACCTTTGAATTTCCGACTAGATTCAAAATTTGTTCGCGATATTGTGTAACTGATACGTGCACCGAATCTTTTGACAAAATTCGTTTCGCCAGACTATAACCTTCGGCTTCCAGACTCACATGACCTCAACGTCCAGCCACTCACCATGCGACGATTGCGTGGCACGCGTTAATAATCGATTATTACCGTGTCACGTGAACATATTTTATTTAGCAACAAATTGCAAACTTCCGACGTTATTGGCATTGTTGCACTTTGCACTTTAAACATACTTCTCTGACATTGTGTTGTTCTTTTTCGCAGCGAAGTGGAAGACGGTTATCGTGTTATCGTCTGTCCTGGACGGGTAAGGTACGGGAATACGATTGAATAGCGTTTCAAAACAAAGATGTTTAAGTAAGTAAATGTAAAGTAGGGTGATGCAAGCGCAACTGATAGAAAAATACTATACATTGGTCAGAATAAAGTCTGCATTTTAAGCAGGAAGCGAACGTTATCTTCTAATTTTGAAGTTTGGAGTATATTTGTTGCCGATATACTAAGTAACGGCGGTTTGCGTGGTCTAATGAATTCGACAAGACAACTGATAGAACAATACTGTACATTGGTCAGAATAAAGTCTACATTTTAAGCAGGAAGCGACCGTTATCTTGTAATTTTAAAGTTTGAAGTATATTTGTTGCCGATATACTAAGTAACGGCGGTTTGCGTGGTTTTAACACATTGTTGAATGAATTCGACAAGAGAACTGATAGAACAATACTGTACATTGGTCAGTAAAGTCGGCATTTTAATTTTTGAAACGCAGGACGTTATAGAATATTTGAAAATTTTGTTCATTGTATTCAATCGTTGCTTTATATAAAAAGTAACGGCGGTTTCTTGGTGGTTTTATTACAATTTCAATAATAAAACTGAAGAACAATACGGTACATTTTTCAGAATAAAGTCTGCATTTTATATAGCAGGAGTGAACGTTATCTTGTAATTTTGAAATTTGATTATTGTTGCCGGAAATAACAAGTAACGGCAGTTTGCTTCAAATGAAAGCGATAAGACAACTGATAGAACAATACTGTACGTTGGTCAGAATAAATGTCTGCATTTTACAGTTAAATAGCGAACGTTATCTATATAAAATTTTGAAGTTCAATTTGAATATTATGCACGATATACTTTATTAACGGCGGTTTTACATGGTCTAATGAATTCAATAAGACAACTGATAGAACAATGACTGTACATTGGTCAGAATAAAGTCTGCATTTTAAGCAGGAAGCGAACGTTATCTTGTAATTTAGAAGTTTGAAGTATATTTGTTGCCGATATACGAAATAACGGCGGTTTGCGTGTCTAATGAATTCGACACGACAACTGATAGAACAATACTGTACATTGGTTAGAATAAAGTCTGCATTTTAAGCAGGAAGCGAACGTTATCTTGTAATTTTGAATATATTTGTTGCCGGTATACGAAATAACGGCGGTTTGCGTGGTCTAATGAATTCGATAAGACAACTGATAGAACAATACTGTACATTGGTCAGAATAAAGTCTGCATTTTAAGCAGGAAGCGAACGTTATCTTGTAATTTTGAAGTTTGAAGTATATTTGTTGCCGATATACTAAGTAACGGCGATTTGCGTGGTCATACAATGAATTCGACAAGGTTGTGATAGATATATACTGTACATTGGTCAGAATAAAAAGTCTGCATTTTAAGCAGGAAGCGAACGTTATCTTGTAATTTTGAAGTTTGAAGTATATTTGTTGCCGATATACTAAGTAACGGCGGTTTGCGTGGTCTAATGAATTCGATAAGACAACTGATAGAACAATACTGTACATTGGTCAGAATAAAGTCTGCATTTTAAGCAGGAAGCGAATGTTATCTTGTAATTTTAAAGTTTGAAGTATATTTGTTGCCGGTATACGAAATAACGGCGGTTTGCATGGTCTAATGGGTTCGACAAACATCAAGATAAAACAATATGTACATTGGTCAGAAATAGAATACCGAATAGTAAGTAGTACGATATTATCTGTAATTTAGAAGTAGATAGAATATTTGTTGGATAACCTACTAAAATTGTATACGAACGAGATGAATTCGATAAGACAAAATTAATAATTTATAACATTGGTCAGAATAAAGTCTGCATTTTAAGCAGGAAGCGAACGTTATCTTGTAATTTTGAAGTTTGAAGTATATTTGTTGCCGGTATACTAAGTAACGGCGGTTTGCGTGGTCTAATGTATTCGACAAGACAACTGATAGAACAATACTGTACATTGGTACAGGTAATAAAGTCTGCATTTTACGCAATGTTCAGATGCAATAGATGAGCTTTTTTTTACAAGTTATCTATGTAAATTTTAAAGTTATGAAGTATATTTTTCCTATATAGACTCGCTATGGTAGAAAGGCGGTTTGTCGTGGTCAGTATTACAATATAGACAAGACGGACCATAGAACAAATGGTTGCGGTTCATTGGTCAGAAAAAACTTTTGCAGAATCAACAAATGCGTTATCTTGTAATTTTAAAGTTCTTCCGATGCTCACTTTGCGATTAAAGTAATAAGTCTGCCGAATATAAAACGGCGGTTTCATAAATTATAAACCTTTTTAACACATTGTTGAATCGGTACGAGTTAACGTGCAGGTTGTCATGTCTCTCTAACGTTGCTGTTACCGGTCTAATCGAGTTAAGTACGATGACTTTAATGTCGGCGTTGTAATTTTCTAAACGTAGGACAATATAAATATAACAAAATTTTGTTCATTGTGTTTAATCGCGTCTGCTTTATTATAAAAAAGTATACTTTTCTTGGTACTGAGGCTTTTATTACAATTTCAATAATAAAAAGTGTCAAGAACGACGGAATGTGACGGTGAAGCATTTTTCAATAAACTATACGTGAATGCTTTATATAGTTGCCTGAGTGATTCTTAAATAAGTTGTAGTCATTTGGAAAATGATTATTGGAAATGAAATAACAAGGGCATAATCCAGCTCTTTAAAAGGAAAGCGCAACGAAATAAGACATATGTGCGAAACCTCTCGGCTACATCTACGCGTAAATGCCTGCTGTACAGTTAAATACGAAAAAATATTAAAAGTTATATAAAATTTATGTCCAAAGTTCAATTTGAATTCATTATGCACGAACAAACTTTATTGAAGGTTATTTACATCGTTTCACTTCTATGGTCAATTACGAAGTAATAGCCGGTGACCTGAGACAGCTTTTGCCGAAAATTGCCGGTCAACAATGTGTTAAGCAGGAAGCGAACGTTATCTTGTAATTTTGAAGTTCGAAGTATATTTGTTGCCGGTATACGAAATAACGGCGGTTTGCATGGTCTAATGGGTTCGACAAGAAAACAAATGTATCGATACGAAATGAAACGGCGAAGGATATGAACCGCAATTAGGAATACGGGAAATACGTGGACTTTAGAGTGAACAGACCAGCGAATGGACGATTTGTAATGCAAATGAAAAATTCTCACATTTTTACGAGGAGGAGGATGAGATAGCGAGAAACGTAAAACGAACTAATAATTAACGAACAACAATGTACAAAAGAGCGCTTGGATCCAACAATAACTGATATATTCGAAACGATATTTATTACGTGATAACAGTCGAGATAAATAGGTCAGCTGACTTTCAATTCAGCGTGATTAGTATACTCAATGTGCACAGATACTCATACAAATATGTGTAGAGCGTACCACAGGTTGTGTTTAGATATATAAGTATACAGGTCATTATAAGTTAATTAACTAATGAGGCGATCATAAATATGTTTACTCTGTTCATTCATTGGTCAATTCATTCTGTTTGTACGGTTAATATCGTGTAATGAATATGCGTTGTATATCTTATTACAATCACGACTTAGTACACACATGCACGGAAAGCATACATACGGGCGCGTGTTAAATCAAAAAGTACATCAATGTAGTCGTTACAATAGCCGTTTAAAGAACTTTATTACAGCTCTTATTCATTATTTGAATATTAATTAGACGACCCTAGGTATGTCATTTTATGTACGTCACAACATCAAGAGATAGGTTTTATGGAGTATCATATTCTAGTCGCAGAAATAGAATACCGAATAGTGAGTAGTACGATATTAATGAATACGCAGTAGATAGAAATTTCAACGGAATAACCTACTAAAATTGTATACGAACGAGATGTCACTCTCAAAGTAAAATTAATAATTTATAACGATTGCTTATTATAAGGTAAGTCTCATTTCCCTGCGAGCTTTTGGAAATTCCGTCTGACCGTACAAATACGTCTGCGAAAAATGAGAGCATAGATTACCGGATACGGCTTAAAGTCAACATGATAGAGTGTTGCGTCTGGCTTAACGTGCTCAACGTAATATTTCATTTATACACCTTTCATAAAGAACACATCGTGTACGCACGGTAATTGATATAGTTATCGAAACAGTGGCCAGATTCGCGTTACGCAATGTTCGGTATTTACTTGATGCAATAGATGAGCTTTTTTTTACAAGCCATTACCAATATTAGCGATAAATTACTTAAATTTATGTCATATAAAATACGCACGTATAAATATTTCCTATATAGACTCGCTATGGTAGAAAGAAGTGTTTTCGTCACTGTTAGTGTCAGTATTACAATATAGATGAGCGCAAAACGGACCATAAAATAAATGGTTGCGGTTCTTGTTCGATCGAGCAAAAACTTTTGCAGAATCAACAAATGCGAAGAGGCAGTTTCAAAGTTCTTCCGATGCTCACTTTGCGATTAAAGTAATAAGTCTGAACACAATATAAAACACCTTTCATAAATTATAAACCTTCGAAAAATTCGAATCTTGTACTTCTACGTGCAGGTTGTCATGTCTCTCTAGACGATCTACTGTTACACTATCTAATCGGGA
Organism: Cryptocheilus praepositus; assembly: GCA_033815515.1. Classification (NCBI taxonomy): domain Eukaryota; kingdom Metazoa; phylum Arthropoda; class Insecta; order Hymenoptera; family Pompilidae; genus Cryptocheilus; species Cryptocheilus praepositus. The sequence continues at coordinate 15,546,913 of JAWWQZ010000035.1, read as the reverse complement.
ATCTTACCGATGACTTTAATGTTACGTTGTAATACTTTCTAAACGCACATTAAATAAACCCTTTCTCGATACTATCTTTGTTTCAGCTTTACGTGCATCTTTACCGCTCTCTCACAAACGCGCATTTACTAAATAGTTAATAATGATGTGAGACGCCGCAGTGGTCATTTTTGAACAGCATTTTAGTAAGAACGTAGTTTACGTTAATTATGCTAAATCAGATTGGCAGTAATACAAGCTTGCGAAGAAAGTATCGACGAAAGTCCAGTTTGTTTGCTCTCTTGTGCTTGGAATCACGAAAGGCTAGATGATTCGCATTTAGACGTCAGAACAAAATTCAAAATATGTACAATTGCATAGTGTAATTAAACATACACGGCGAATACAAGTTTCTTATGCTTAATGCGCTAGGATACATAGTCAAGAATGGTATGCAGTATAAGATATATGAGTACTTTCGTTTTAGCGACGTTATTTGTGCAGTATACTCATTCGTAATAAATAAATTATTCTGTGCTGAAAATTGTGACGTAAGAGCAGCGTAGTACAGGTATAGATTTGTGTACTTATTGTTATCTATGTCAATGTAATTTAATTTACAGGAACTTGTGAAATTAAATTTCACTTTAAAAAGCAGATACATTGCATCTGATAGATATTACTTTATAAGTAATAACTGGCGGTTTAAACAAACAATGACTTGACATGTTAAGCACGCGTAGACTAGCGCGCGTACATGTTGCAATAATTTCCTAAGTCTGTACAGCAATTCATAAGATAGTAAAGAAATGTGACAAAACTTACGTTTATATAGTGATTGTTATTTAGATAATGGAAGCACGTTAATTCATCGTAATAACTTCTTAGATGTACTTATTTATTTACACATAAGAAAAAGAAAATTTCCTTAACCTTGTATTAAAATTGGGATATACTTCATCGAGATTAAACAACGAAGTAGGCAAAGAAAGAGATTAAAAAGAAATCGAACGAAAAAATAAGTACACAATGTCACCTATGGAAACAAAAACTGTTACAGAGGTTTGAAAAAATTGTGCACATTTACGCAAATTATTTTTGTCTTTAAAATGTGATTTAAAATATTCATTAGCTATTCAGATTTGTTTCGGGATAGATGTAGTCATCTTTTGTGTAAATATTTTAAATGTCAAGGATAGATAAAATTAAATAATTGAGCTGGTGTCCGGAGCACATCTGCTCTAAGACACTAATAAAAAAATATGTTGTTCAAAACAAAAATGGTAATAGAATACGAGTGCTCAGTAATAAATCACCTTACAAATATGTACATATTCCGTGATAAACTTCCAGATGCTTTAGCATAAAACGATTGTTCAATTTAATCTACAATGTGTTATGTTATGTTCAGTGCGCTTTAATAGGTCAAAGTTGACTCTTGAATTATTAATTAAACGCTCCTACTTATCTATTAATAAGTGAGGTCACTTCCCAGATCAATAATGTCTCAACCAAAGTGTAAACTTTAATAATGGAACACGGTAAGGAAGTGATTTTTTTGATCGCTGAGATTAAAAAATAAAAACATCTTAATATTCAGATTTGCTACGAAATTTCCATTAAGCATGCGAACGAATAATAATAAAAAATAATAGAAAAGTTCTGTCAAGTATTTGCTGTGGAATGGCAGTACAAACATTGTACAATATTCAAGTGATTGTAACTACTCTCGTATTAGCGGTTACACTTATTATATAATCGGTGGCAGTATAAGTTTCGAATTATTTTAATGCATTCCATGCACATATTCTTTCGTTTGCACGCAATTTGTGCAAGATCATCAATCATGACTTAAGCTACAATTTTTTTTACATCTTAAATCACTCACCTACGTTGCACAGTTTCAATGCGACTTGACGTATTTCTTTCAAAGTGCCATTCATCGCGTTAATGAAAGTTTAATAGATAACCGCACGGTCATTGCTAATTTCGCATATGTCCCATTAGAAATATCGTATATGAATAGTTGGGCGATTCTGGCAAACACCTGATCTTCGTGTATCTCACAACTCAAAAGAATTATATACTCGTTCTCTAGAAAATCAAATAACGGCGTCAACATTGTAATCGAAAATCTAAAACCGATATTGGCACTTTACAAAACTTGCTGAAAAAGGCCAGTGCGACCAGTCACGCGTAAAGAAATGTGTACACTCGTTCTCTACAAAATCATAATAACGGCGTCAACATTATAATCGAAAATCAGGTAAAACCGATATTGGCACTGGTTAGAAACCTTTGACAAGTAATGTGCAAACTATCACCGCGTAAAGAAATGTGTACACTCGTTCTCTACAAAATCATAATAACAGCGTCAACATTATAATCGAAAATCAGGTAAAACCGATATTGGTACTGATTAGAAACCCTTGACAAGTAATGTGCAAACTGTCACCGCGTAAAGAAATGTGTACACTCGTTCTCTACAAAATCATAATAACGGCGTCAACATTATAATCGAAAATCAGGTAAAACCGATATTGGTACTGGTTAGAAACCCTTGACAAGTAATGTGCAAACTGTCACCGCGTAAAGAAATGTGTACACTCGTTCTCTACAAAATCATAATAACGGCGTCAACATTATAATCGAAAATCAGGTAAAACCGATATTGGCACTGGTTAGAAACCCTTGACAAGTAATGTGCAAACTGTCACCGCGTAAAGAAATGTGTACACTCGTTCTCTACAAAATCATAATAACGGCGTCAACATTATAATCGAAAATCAGGTAAAACCGATATTGGCACTGCTTAGAAACCCTTGACAAGTAATGTGCAAACTGTCACCGCGTAAAGAAATGTGTACACTCGTTCTCTACAAAATCATAATAACAGCGTCAACATTATAATCGAAAATCAGGTAAAACCGATATTGGCACTGGTTAGAAACCCTTGACAAGTAATGTGCAAACTGTCACCGCGTAAAGAAATGTGTACACTCGTTCTCTACAAAATCATAATAACGGCGTCAACATCATTATCGAAAATCAGGTAAAACCGATATTGGTACTGCTTAGAAACCCTTGACAAGTAATGTGCAAACTATCACCGCGTAAAGAAATGTGTACACTCGTTCTCTACAAAATTATAATAACGGCGTCAACATCATAATCGAAAATCAGGTAAAACCGATATTGGTACTGCTTAGAAACCCTTGACAAGTAATGTGCAAACTGTCACCGCGTAAAGAAATGTGTACACTCGTTCTCTAGAAAATCATAATAACGGCGTCAACATTATAATCGAAAATCAGGTAAAACCGATATTGGCACTGGTCAGAAACCCTTGACAAGTAATGTGCAAACTGTCACCGCGTAAAGAAATGTGTACACTCGTTCTCTACAAAATCATAATAACTGCGTCAACATTATAATCGAAAATCAGGTAAAACCGATATTGGCACTGCTTAGAAACCCTTGACAAGTAATGTGCAAACTGTCACCGCGTAAAGAAATGTGTACACTCGTTCTCTAGAAAATCATAATAACGGCGTCAACATTATAATCGAAAATCAGGTAAAACCGATATTGGCACTGGTTAGAAACCCTTGACAAGTAATGTGCAAACTGTCACCGCGTAAAGAAATGTGTACACTCGTTCTCTACAAAATCATAATAACAGCGTCAACATTATAATCGAAAATCAGGTAAAACCGATATTGGTACTGGTTAGAAACCCTTGACAAGTGATGCGCAAACTGTCACCGCGTAAAGAAATGTGAATTTAATGGTTCATTAGATACCTGTAAGCACTGGGTAATGCTATGCATGAGAACTACGTTGTATCTTTGTCCATCAAATACTATTGATATGAAGTGATAAAAATACCAAGTAGAAGTTTAGCATACCGATCACGTGAGGGTTGTTGCTTTGTTTGCTTTCCCATCCCAGCATCCAAGGAATTACTTTTGCGATGATGACTCCCAACCGTTGCACATACCACTGCGCCTGCATCATTGGACCTGTCGAATGTAAAGATGGAAAAACGAAAGGAATATAGAGTCCCGTGAGAAAAACCGAAGTTGATTATTTGAAGCGGTATAAATGTAGAATCATATACTTCTGTAGTGCACAAAACTCAAGGCTAAACATGTTCTAAAAATGCGAAACATAATACTATTTATCATTAGTTTATTTCCGAAGGAATGACCTGTAAGAGACCTTTTGTTTACATTCTACATTCTGTGTATGGTTATGCATTTATTGGATGAGACAAGACAGACAATATTAAGTGTGTGTACTTTATGAACACAATGACACAATTTATGCTCAGTATATGTAGCAACTAATTCATTAGCAATGGAATGAAACACGATGGGAAGAGAAGTGCATGATAAACGAGTTATCAGAATGATCACGTGGTTCACTTACCTTAGTTAATTACAGACTACCACACAATTAAAAAATGCATAATTCACAACAAAGTTTTTAACACCTCTGTAATTTTATCACGAAACTTGAGAATTTATTCTGGCTGAGTATATTGCGGTGATTAGAACATAATGTAAAATACAACAGAGATTACCATTGTTATTCTTGAAGTTGCGATGATATCACTGACATGTACAACCGGTGAACAAAAATATCTTACTTTAAGAGGTAACAGATTATAAAATAGTAGGGAAGAAATCGTTTACAAGTATTAAAGTTTTAACATTATATCTGTCTAATCAGTTGCAACCACAGTGCCCTTATACCATTAGAAAAAAAACATTTCTTTCTTACTCTTTTTTAGTCTGTTACCCCATTGTACAGATATTTTTTTTTCATCTGCTGTACATGGGTCACCTTTTCTATTGTGCCCAATGATTAGCGTGTAGCTCTGTTACTTGAACGTAATTTTTCCTCAATTCCGGATTCTCAAATCTTTTTTTTGCGACGTACGGATTTAAAATTGAGAATACTTAAAAAAAATTCTTTTGCACAAATTCAAAGCGACTAACCTCTGAAGAATCGAGACCGGCAAGGAGGGTCTCTCCTTGTATTTCAGTCTCTGTGAAGATGTGACATGTCCTTGCACAGAGCCTGGACACAAGCGATGATGGCTGTTTGAAGTATTTAATTCCTGTGTGGGCCCCACCTGTAGCAACTGACTTGGGCAAGATCCCGATCTAATTTTAAATACACCCCCCCGCCCCCCCGGGTACATTAGACAAACATTTCAATGCGTGCAGTTAACATCATACTCTAAAGCATGATGAATAGATTCTAACAATTTGTGCTCTATATGATGGTTCTACCACTTGTTTTCATTACAAATGTGCATAGGCATTGAAATATTGATCATGCAGTGATCTTAATATATACAATAAATGTGCGTCGTTGAACATCGTTTAATAATAACCACAAGCACACTCACATGTACACATTTCGTGTTTCTCTTATTTTTGCACAGTAACGAAAACAGCGTTCACGAAAATACACCATGCATACAAAACTTAATGCCCGAACGTGACATTATGAATCTTCATGCAGATTAATAACTATATACTCTTGTATTGAAGAGTTTTCAGACAAATTAGAAACAGTACATGTACATAAGCGTAAAGCTGTTGATGTGTATCAACGATGAAAGAATTGTATCTTACCGAACATGCATCGGGTTGACGGAATTACCATCATCAAATACGGGATTGTCCATTGAATACGTCGCCGGCGGAGGGGATTTCGACTTCTTTATATTTGTTAAACGACGATAAAGGGACACACACTTGTCTTTCTTCTCTTTTGGCTATAGGCACAAAGAAAAATAGAAAACAGGAGAAGCGGGCACACGTAACACCATTTTCATGTAAATCTCAGTACAGCATTAAGAATGTTGATACACGACTAATACCTTCTCTGGATTTTTGGTCATGGATGCAGTTGTGCTCGAGGATTGAACTGCGCCGGACACACCGCGTAAGCTGGTGTTTGGACTTCTATTCAAATCGGTCGTAGCAGAGGATACAGTCGCGCTCGTAACATTGGTGCTACTTGTGCTACCACCGGAAGCTGTTGTGTTTGTCAACGGTGCAGTTAACATTACCTGTTTTCCAGGTGATGCTACAATGGTACATTTTAATGAATTTACCAATATCCTTAAATAAACTAACTCATAACGTGTATTAATTCTGCGTCCTGCGTGAGGTTGGACAGACAGACAAGAGCTTAGCAAGGATAATACGATGCTTACGGATATTCGTTGACATCACCGCGCTGTGGCTTCGACCAAGCGGATTAACCGTGGAATTCTGCTCATTATGTCGGGGTGGACTGCTATCCTGGCTTTGTCCTTGACTCTGTCCGTGCCATGAGGAGGAAACTGTTGGCACAGGACTGATAGCACGCGGTGGTAGTTCAGGCGGTGGCAAAGCACGCGGATTATACGGTTGGGGCGCAGGTCCTTTGTTCTTTGTGTATGTCACGGTCAACCGTGACTCGCTATTGTTCTGTCCACTCGATAACGGTGAACCTTGATGCTGCCCGGTATTCGGAGATCCTCTGCACACACCGCGTTGGCATCTAAGACAACACAAGAGTGCACACCGAACCTTTAAACGCGATAGTTTGCTTCAATTAAAGTTATCGGAATTCCATATTACTTACTTCGCAGGGGCAACGTAATTTCCTGGAAAGACGCCACACTTCTGCGTGCGATTCGAGGTTCCTTTAAACCAACCATCTTGGCAACGCTCTGTGACCATGTAAATGCCCCCTTTTCGCAGTTCAAGTTCATCCGCCTTCTGTGGTTTGTACGGGTACAGCGCAACGTATGCTGCGTGTAAATGTGTGCTGGAAGAAGAATTTGCGGGCCCACTCTGCGATGGTTGAGCAAGCACAAGATCGCTGCTACCGCTTCGTTTGTGCCGGAAACCATGTTCGGTGGTACCGCTGGTAGTCTAATACAGAATCCACAAATGCACATCCCATATTCTATCCATATTATAATAAACTCGTGATAGAAAGGTATTCCTTACTTGCAAAGTAGAAAATGATTCATTGGCGCTACTATTATTACTGTTACTAAGTGCAGATTCCACTGCAGGGCTAAGTATCTCTGCACTATGTCTGTGATGTGGGTGGGAATGATGGCCTGTATTTACAGCAGTAAAACTGTGACGCTTAACGTTATGCCTGTTACCGACAGCAGGCGGAGAATTCGCAGGACTACTTGGACTGCTGGGAGCAGTGCTAGAACTGCTGGAAGTGCTTGAGCTGTTAGGTGTGTTTGGAGTAGTGGTTGTAGAACTGCCTCCAGACGAAACAGTTGAACTAGAGTCAGACACAGGTAACGTAGTGGTCTGCAAGGAAATTAAATATTCCAATCTTTTAAGTTTAAACACTTGACATAAACAGTTAAGTTATTGTGTACTGTAATACTGTAAAGTGATCTTTAAACAAGTAGGTTTATTTTTCACCTGTACGTGTTGTGGACGTGATTGGCTTGCTGTTTGTACATTACGTGAATGATCCGTTGGTATTAAAGGTGTGGTCTCTTCATTTGTGGGGGTTGGTGGTGCTACTCTTGATGGCCCTGGCTGTACACTAATCAGAAGAAGATTGTGTGTATGAGAATACATTTCAATAATGATAGGCATAAATATAAATGCTTACTTTGTTGACAGCTTCATTAACGCTCTAGCAACACTATTTAGTTCCACAAAGGCTAATGGAAAGATACCAATCCTATCCAGAAGTTTACCTTCTGCCCAATTTTCATCTACTCGTCTAATAACGCTAATAACTTCACCCTATAAAAGTTCATCATACGACATTAGTTTCGATTTATGAAATTATATAGTGTTTCATGAAAATTGCAAACTAACTCAACTAGTACTGATATAAATACCTTATTAAATGTCAGACAACCGTCTTCATCGTCATTTGTCATTCTAAAGTCATAAAGTGCTTTACATTGTGGTACATGCGGTGGTAAAGGTGTCATCACCTACAAGACAAAGATTGAACATCTGTAAGCATCTTGTAGTTGGCAAATAGTAAAAGGCAATGTACTTTTAAGTATACTCATTACCTGTACATAAGACAGCGGAAACACCCCATGATTAGCACCGCTTTCTCCGAAGTACCAATTATTATCAATCTTCTTACGAAGAACAATGATGTCCCCTTTCTTGAAACTTAAGTCGCTGCGAAGTGAAATAAACGAATGAATTCAAAGAACACAATGGCAATCTAAACGTAAAAGGGCAATTAACAGGCACGACAACTGAGAGTCACGTACCCTGGAACTTTCGACACGTAATCATATATCGCTCTCCCATAAGCTTGGTTGTGCAGATGCACTTGTTTGGCGGCAGCATTGGCATGACGTGCAGGTTCAGTAGTGGTGAGCACGGTGGGAGCAAGATTCGTAGTCACAATCGGCGCTGGTGCGACTTGATGCCCCCCGAAGAGCCTCTGAGGTCCGGGATTATTCTTCGACAGAGTCTTGACGTTCGTCTTTGGTGCGGCATTTCGCATTCCTTCCAGGATGCGCATCAGCAACACGTTAGGTGGCAGGTCGTCTACTTTAGCGTCGACCAGCACACGACACTCGGGGCAACGCAACTCCCGATGCGTGCTGACGATCTCCTCCAGGCATTTCTTGCAGAACGTGTGCTGGCAGGGCAGCACCTTGCTCGACGTGTCCAAACGTTCGAGACACACCGAACATTCCAACAAATCGTTCAGCATGCACTCATCCATTCCGCTCGCGTTTGGCCGAACGCTTTTTATTATCCCGAGCGATCAAGCCTCCTTCTCCGCCTCACTACTCCCGCTCGCACTCGTTTGGCACAACACGCGCACTCACTCTTCCTTCTAACCCTCCCACATTCCGTCTCTCTCAGCCACGAATCCCTACGATTCTAGAGCGCCGTTTACGTGTAGCATGGTATGCGCGCGATGTAACAGTAACAACGCTCCTACCGAGGGCCCCCCGTCTTCATTTCCGTATCGCCGGATAATGCGCCAGCATTTTCGGGCCAACGCGTTTTCACCACTGCACCGTTTCGAGCCCTTACGAGAGCGAGTCGATCGGATCAGGGTCCCCTTCGTTTCGACGGCGCGTTAGCGGAGTGCGCTGTCACCCAACTGTTCTCGTTTCATGCCGAATTTTCTCGCACGTCGTTGCACACCGTGCCACATCGATCAATCGGGATCGTCGATAGTGCATCGAGACGAATCTCTGATGTTCCGAGACGGCGGAGAAACGACATGGTCTTCATCTGCACCGGGGCGAACGTTCGGATCTCGGCACGGAGTATCGGGACCGATACGGAGTCATTTCAGAATCAATCGCGCCGTACCATTTCCGGCTGAGTTTTTAAAAAGTCATCCGTAAATGCGCGTAGGTATAGTTGGGTGCAGCGCCTGCATGCCTATCTTCGAGCATGCACCGTTCAGATGTGACTGTCCACAGGAGAAAAGCCGAGCATGTGCCTTTCTATGTAGAGAGTGCTTTGCCCCAACCGGTCGATTACGGATTGAGCGCAGCGAGATAAACGGTATTAATATCGACGCTGGGGTAGATTCTGTTGTGAATGAATTCCGTATGTTCGGGGAGTCGGAGCTTTTTATTCGGCGCTGAAGCATTTTCTTGACGTTGAGTTTTGAAATTCGTCTGAATTTGAAAATCGAATATTACTGAGAATACCACCGTCAGCAAGAATAGTAATACATGCTATTGTTATACTACTTTTGATAGGAGTCGTGTGGGGTATGTTGCTGAATTCTTCAATTTATTTACGGTTGCATATGATTCTTTGAGAAAAAGGTCAGTCAACCACAGCTCGGACACGATCGCAGTGTATCTGCCGGGTAAAGGGTTAATGTTATAAACTTATTCAAAAGGACATGAGATGGCACCAGTAAGACCGTCATTGCGGCGTCACAGATATTGATGTGCACCAACGGCAGACGAAATATTAGCATCTTGTGCTAGACCCAATCAATTGGACCCTAGCAAAGCCGTACCTTAGGTGCTTCTATGCCCAGTGTCGTAGGCTTACTAAATTCATAGCTTGCATTACAACTGCACTGCGGTCGAACATTAAGAGGAAGTTGCAGGTGTCGTGCGGCACCTACCGGTAGCTAATACCATAATCTCCATCGCACATGTGTAACAGCCTTACGAATTTGTTGAAATATTTACCTGGTTGAACAGTTAGAAAGCGAAAATACAGCAAAATCGATATGCAATAACACACCGTCGCTTCTGTAAAATATATTGGTACGAGTGTTGAATTAAAAGGAATATGGAAATAATCTTACCGTTAGGACTAACAGATTTTGTTACGGCACTAACTTACTACATATCGCCGAATCATATCCAATGAATCCATTATAAATGTCTGACATTTGTGCAAGAAATTAAATTAAGAGCGTAATAGACTTACACACCTTACACGAACGTCATCGATTCGACATGAAAATATATTGCGGGCGTACATAAGATACTGTAGCAATTACTGAGCTGTGAAGAGAAGAAACAATCTAATTACTTCGGCCAGTAATGAGGACCCAGGGTACTTCTTATGGCTGCGAGGTTAATCTCAGCAGAATTTTTGTCATTACACAAGAATGGTGTACAAATACCTGAATTAATTGCAGGTTGCAGTTGTAAATGAAGGTTTCTGAACAAAACTTTAACATCATATCGTCACTGCGGGTTTAAAATTACAGGGTTCTAGAATATATAACCGCCAAATTAATTGACCAAGTAAAATTTTTGACTGCAATAGTCATGTGGCAACTTCCGGCTTTTACAATCCTACGTATTTGAACCAAGAGTTTCTAAGAATGAAAAAATGAGAGGATTCGGATCATTGAGTTACCAGAAAATTGGAAAGGTGTTGTTCCGGATTTATTAGTTTGTAATATCATACGGAAGGTGTTGGTAAATGCAATGCTACATTGAAGAATGATTAAGCAACAATGAAAGGTATATAAATGCATCTGTTATATAATACGACTAATTGCTGTTTTTTGAACATCCCACTATGTTCCCGATAATTGGATATAGGCCCCGACAATTTTTGTTCATTACGTCAGGTCGTCGTGTGATTTAAGTAAGTCATCCAACATGTTTTCGCCAATAAATCGAAAGCTTTTTGCTTCCGGCAAAAATGACAATAGTTTTATAACATAACGTTTTTCATAGTATCTCATATTAATCTTTGGTAATAATATATTTACAATATTTTTGTAAAATTAATTTTTTTTTTTGTTAGAAATATGTTAAATATTGACGTGTTCTTTATGAAACAAGTAAGATTATACTTACACTTGACATTTATCTTGTCTGGAAAGGTACCAAGCAATTTAATATTACAAAATTGATGTAGTGGCCATACTAATCTGATATGTAACCTATAAATAGATTTACTGTCAAGCAGTGTACTATTTATTGTTATTACATAAAGGTAATGCAGACTTCACAATAGATACGTTCTTTATGAAACAAGTACGGTTATGTTTACACTTTTTAATTTATTTGCACTATTTAATTTAAATCCTGCAAAATTCGTCTAAGGAATATACTAGTTTGATAGGTAACCTATAAATAGCTTCATTATCAAGCATTGTACTATTTACTGTTAATATATAAATGTGATATAGTCTTAATAATAGAATTGCTTTCTCATTTTTGCCTAATTTAACTACTCGTAATACATTTCAGTTTTTTTATTGCCCGTCTTCCATTCAAGTTTCTGGAGACTGGAATCTAACCCAAAAATGTATCGAACCAAGAATTACAGATTGTGGTCAACATATCCGTGCAGTCCATATTTTCTGTCGAACAAAATCTGCAACACATAATTTTCAACTTTTACATTACAGTAATCGATTTGTCCAACCGTTCTTACAAACGCCTCAAGTTTTATGAAGGAAGCGGTACTGCAACTTGCTCTCAACCGTAACACCACTTTCCCTTAAATGGCGTTTCGCTTTCGCAGAGCGTGAGGAACTGGGGAATTAACTGCAAGAGTCAAATTGAGCTATGTAAACAAGGCTTAACACCCGTGCTCCGCAAACAAGATTATAGGGAATTTTTCTAATGCATTCTCAAGATTTCCAACGATTAATTAACGCGACATTTTCCGCACGAAGCACCTCTACGAATTTCCCGCTAAATACCTCGGGCCATTTATGACGTTCGCTAGAGGTAGGGCCTAATGAATATTAATTCGATATCGACGACGTGTAAAAAGTTATGATGAAATGACGATCAGTCGCAATGTGTCAGAATGTGCGTTATTACAAAACGCCGTTTCGAAGGTGAGGGGCCAGGAAATATATAAAGGAATTGGGCTTGCGTTGTCCAGCGAAGGAAATATAGGAAAAAGGGTAATTGTAAAATGAAACAGCCGTCCCCGTTAACACTTTGACTGCCAAGCGTATTTTGCTATGTTAGAACTGCGATGCGATGAAATACTACAGCGTTTAACTGAATTATGCAAAATAGTATTTTGCTATAATATAGCAAAATATGCGATGCGATGAAATATGAAATACTGCAGCGTTTGACTGAATTATGCAAAATAGTATTTATGCAAGTAGTATTTTATAGCATCGCCGTTTTAATATAGCAAAATATATAGTGTATTTTGCTATATTAGAACTACAATGCGATAAAATACTTCAACGTTTGACTGAATTATGCAAAATAGTATTTATGCAAGTAGTATTTTATAGCATCGGCATTTTAATATAGCAAAATATGCAGCGTTTTCTGTTATATTAGAATTGCGATGCGATGAAATACTGCAATGTTTGACTGAATTATGCAAAACAGTATTTATGCAAGTAGTATTTTAGAGCATTGCCATTTTAATATAGCAAAATACGCTGCGTAATTTATGCTATATTTATGCAAGTAGTATTTTATAGTATCGCCGTTTTAATATAGCAATATACGTAGCGTCTTTTGCTATATTAGGACTGCAATGCGATGAAATACTACAGCGTTTGACTGAATTATGCAAAATAGTATTTATGCAAGTAGTATTTTATAGCGTCGACATTTTAATATAGCAAAATATGCAGCGTACTTTGCTATATTAGAACTGCGATGCGATGAAATACTACAGCGTTTAACTGAATTATGCAAAATAGTATTTATGCAAGTAGTATTTACGCAAATAGTATTTTAGAGCATTGCCGTTTTAATATAGCAAAATACACAGCGTCTTTTGCTATATTAGAACTGCGATGCGATGAAATACTACAGCGTTTGACTGAATTATGCAAAATAGTATTTATGCAAGTAGTATTTACGCAAATAGTATTTTAGAGCATTGCCGTTTCAATATAGCAAAATACGCAGCATATTCTGCTATATTAGAATTGCGATGCGATGAAATACTACAGCGTTTGACTAAATTATGTAAAATAGTATTTATGCAAGTAGTATTTTATAGCATCGCCGTTTTAATATAGCAAAATACGCAGCGTCTTTTGCTATATTAGAACTGCGATGCGATGAAATACTGCAGCGTTTAACTGAATTATGCAAAATAGTATTTATGCAAGTAGTATTTTATAGTACCGCCGTTTTAATATAGCAAAATATGTAGTGTACTGCATAGTATGATTAAATCGCGCAAAATAAAGGCAACGCAAAGTTGTTAGAAGCCCAAGTATTGACGCACCGTTCCAATATCAATTACTTTACAAGATTGCAAACAGGCTTCACTGCGAATTTTTGGCATTTTTACTAAAACCCTTTGCACGGGCCACCGGTGACCACCGTGGCAGTGAACGTGTTAATGCGGGAAGTGAACTAACCGGCAAAGTCCCCAGTCTCACATTGCGTTGATAGACGCAGTTGCAGGTGCGCGCGCGCGCGTAATTCGTATTTCCATTGACGCATGCGAACTGTTCTACTGGAATGACGTCATCGGAAAAACGTGAGCAAAGGGGGGGAGTTAAGTGCACACGTGTGCGCAAGTATATGTGCCTCTTGGTACCCGTGGCAGAATACAGTTTGTAGAGTGGAAGAGTGTGTCAGTTGGTTGGGAAGTGAGGAGCATCGTGTACGCGTATGACTGCGGGTCGAGAGATAACGCGAGTGAATTTGCCAAAGTAAGGGTGGTGCATCGGCAGTCGTACTGAACTTATCCCCGGCCCATGTGCTCTACTGACTAAAATGCTCATCAAGGAATTGTAAGTCGGCCATTATGTCTGTTAGCGCTGTTTTTCGAGCGGGCGATAGGCGACAGTTCGGTCAAAATTTGAAAGTGAAGCTTGGGGTATGGTTACTAATCTTTAACGGCGGGCAGCGTTGGAGGGGCGGACGGGGATGTCGTCTTCATCATCCCCAGTCAATCTGTTATTGGCGAGGACGCTCGAACGCCAGCGATTACCTGTGCCAGTTTTCCGAAAACGTTACCGCTTATTGATCGACTCTGATTTACGGTTTCCTTACAATTCGTTGTCAAACCGTTGCGCGGACCTCCCATTGGGTGCATGCTGCTTCTTGCTGTTGGAGCATGCCTCAAGGCCATGTTCTTGCTGGCATGATCTTTTCACCTCTCTGACAGAATGCTGACATAATGTATTATCTTTCTGTTACAGCCGTGTCACCTTACCTCTCACGGTGGAAGAGGTATGTTTCTGATGATCCACAAGGTCTTAGCATAATGACCCACTTTGAAACATCTTGCCATCTAATCAAACGAGAAAAAACTATCTGAGATTGGCTTTCCTAATGACAAAGCAAAATGTGCAGCAGTTGCAACTCATCTAACCACTGTTCCATCCCTGCGACACCTGCTTATTTTACGCAGCATAGTCTGGACTGTCTGTTCAATCTGCTTGAGTAAAGGAATCAATCGCGTTGGATACATATCATTTGAAGAACTACCAATTAGAACTAATGTTGCACAAGTATAGTAATTGCGGATAGAGTTCATTGTTTTGTCTTATACGCTGTACACGTGTGTCATTTTTCAGTACATCATTACTTATAGTCCTAATAAATTGATAGTTTTGGTGCCATTGATATGCGTTGTGGAAACTATTCCCAGTAACTTTTTATTGTTCTGTTAAAATATTACGAATGATAATAACTTCATTTATGACATGGATTCAATGCTAAGTTTTGTTGAGCAAAGGCCATGTATACATATATATCTGTTTTATTTACATAACTGCCAGTGGAGTTTGAACAAGCCACTAAAATCTTTGAAAGTTGTACTACTTACAAAATGATATTTCTATATGGACAAAAGTATTTCGATACTACAGAAGCAAATGTATTATTAAAATACTATTAAATATACAAATTATATAACCAAGATATATGCAATTTCGCCTAAAACACTAATACAATTTTACAATACATTCATATCATTTAATATTACTAATCTTTTCATAACTGCAGAGCGTTAGGTGAATTTTAACACTGCAAAACTGCTGCAATTCTAAAATTATTACGCATTTCCTGAAAGCCAAAAAGTTATCTCCAATCGTGAAAGGATTATCTTCATACACGTAAGGTAAATGTAGTCTTTTTTTCTTTTCAACAGTACCAGGTGGCTCAGCTGTACTCTGTGGCAGAAGCAAGTAAAAATAACACAGGTGGTGGAGAAGGAATAGAGGTTTTAAAGAATGAACCGTTTACGGATTATCCATTGCTTGGTGGAAAGTATTCTGCGGGTCAATATACATACAAGATATATCATTTAGCCAGTAAAGTGCCTGCTTTTATTCGCATATTGCTCCCAAAGAATTCATTGGAAATACATGAAGAGGCCTGGAATGCTTACCCATACTGCAAAACTGTTATAACTGTAAATATATTTTTATCTATATTTATACACGTATCCAGACATTTAAATAAATCTTGCAATAAAATTGAAGCATTTAAATTTTTAAATTTTTACGAATATTTATATTTTCTTGTTGTTACAGAACCCGGGTTATATGAAAGACAATTTTGTGATTATGATAGAATCCTTCCATATTGGTGATGTAGGAAATCAGCACAATGTAAGTATTACTCGTACTTGATTTTGATGTTTATTTAAATATTCGTTATTTAACATCTGCAAAACCCTGAAAACGTCACAGGTTCATGAGTTGCCACCTGACAAGTTGAAAATGCGAGAAGTGGTGCACATAGACATTGCGAACGATCCCATCGCTAGTACTGATTACAAGGATGATGAAGATCCGAGTAAATTTAAATCGGAGAAAACAGGTCGTGGACCTCTCGTTGGAAAAGACTGGAAAAATAATGTTCAGCCAGTAATGACATGTTACAAACTCGTTACTTGCGAGTTCAAATGGTTCGGGTTACAAACCCGCGTCGAGAGTTTTATCCAAAAAGCGGAGAGGCGCCTCTTCACCAACTTTCATAGACAAGTATTTTGTTGGATAGATCGTTGGTATGGGCTCACAATGGAAGACATCCGAGCTATTGAAGACAATACAAAAGAAGAGTTAGATAGAGTAAGTGCAACTATTGAACGCATGATCATATACATGAGGTATCTCACTTGGGTTGATGTAGATTTATGTAGAATGCTAAATTTTGCATTTTTACTTGCAGCAAAGACATCAGGGAGAAGTACGGGGTATGCGAGCCGATGATTGAGGCTTTGATAGCTTCTATTATAAATGGTTAAATCAATTTCCTTATACATGTCAAATACAGATACATGCGCATACCTACGGATGTACACCCAAATATGCCCTGCCATAGGCGATCCTGCAGGATCGGGACAATTTCCAGAGTTTACGTGTCTAGATCAGTGTCTATTACAATTACTTACAATTTTAATTTATTTACATTTACAAGCATTTTAGATAAATGTACCTACAGTCAAAGATTATCATTATAATATAGTCTGATGGACCGGTATAAATAGGACCTATTTAAATAACGCATAAACGTGCAAAGGAAAAAGAGAGAGTACGGTTCGAGAGAAAAACAATTAATATAGATAAAAGAAAAGTAATTACTTAACAGTGTAGTTGTGAAATAATATAAGATATTTGAATCTGTTATGAAGCTACTAAAAATGCTTGCTGCACAGTACACACCGAGAAATACATGTGATTTAAAGCGTCAAATTCAGTTATATTCTAATAATAAAACAGATTTGTAGGTTGAATCGTAATATGCCTTCAGCAACATTATCGGAGCAGATGGAAAACATATAGTTCTGCTATAATAGTTATCGATGAGTCAGCAAGTTTCCCTGCTGTTCACTTAAAGTTATATAAAGCACGATGTAACATAACGTGAAAAAGTAAGACCTGAAATATGCTAGAAAAACAATATATAAAAATGATGTCTTTATATAGAAATTTATTTTACGTATCTCCGTATGGTAAAAGAGTGAGCTAGACTAGACTGCGAACTGCTTCAATATATTTTTATTATTCCGAAGCTGTTTATTTTTAATTAAAAGAGACACTTATCTTATGTTCCGTAGCTAAAGTGAAGCTGTATGATCTTTTTAA
This sequence comes from Cryptocheilus praepositus, assembly GCA_033815515.1. Lineage (NCBI taxonomy): Eukaryota > Metazoa > Arthropoda > Insecta > Hymenoptera > Pompilidae > Cryptocheilus > Cryptocheilus praepositus. The sequence continues at coordinate 15,529,420 of JAWWQZ010000035.1, read as the reverse complement.
TTTTAAATTGAGCTACACTGTTAATAGCATAACGAATATTATAATTTTGTTTAAAAAGGAAGTTATGTAAGCGATGTAATCTGTGTTAAGTGATTCAGTTAATATGTACACATATGTACACACAACAAATATACACAGACACATCTAAGTAGAAGAGATGATAGGCTATTTCAATATTGGTGATAGGGGGTGAACGGCGAAATGATGCGTTGTTGTATATAAGTAAGGCTACAATGAAATTCAAACTGAAATGACACGTATTGTTTCATTTGCATTCCAATGGGTCTCTGAGTAAAATCACATGGATATTTTGATGGAATGCTTGTACAATGTCTGCTCAGAGATGAATTGTTACATAGAAAAAAATGTCTATCAATTAAAGAAACGGCAACTAAAGGAACAAGCGGTTAAGGATAATTTGTTGTCGTTTGCACAAATTAAACATACTGTTACCTATTATCCTGGTATGTATAGATTAAGATAACTCTATCTTTAATTCATAAGTAATATCAGTTAAGGTGCACACCGTGCTCATTACCGTTATACGATGTAGCAATTATTAATTTGCTTTTCGCAAACATGGCCATAAAGTATTGATATTTGTGCCGCTCAACAGTGAGTTCGATGATCTATCTTACAGCTGCATTGAATTCTACTGTGATTTATTTCATTATAATTCAATTTAACTGTGCGCAGTATCTATTATCTGTATTCTAATACTACTTAATGGCTAGACATTAGCTGTTCCTCATGACAAGCAGGGTAGTAATGATGGACAGATATTCCTGTAATGCTGCCAAAGGGCTAATAGTGAATTACCAATGTATATGTGTATATATGTATATATGGATATGTATGCATTTTTGCATACATACATGCATATATATGTATATGTGTGTGTGTACAGCAGTCATATAGTCAAAAGTTAATAAAATTAAAGGCTATAGCATATAAAATTTATTGACTCTCTTCATATAAAAGTACATCATATAAGACAAAACATTCTCTTCGATCAAGAGATATTTTCTTTCAGTTCAATCACAAGTTTTTAGCACATACTGTGTTCCTTCACGACGTTTCCTGCTATGACGAGTCTCTGTATTTCTGAAGTTCCTTCGTAGATTTCTGTGATTCGCGCATCTCTATAATGGCGTTCTGCAGGCATATCGGTGACATACCCCATGCCACCTAAGATTTGTATACATTGGTGTGCACAGAATGTGGCTGCTTCCGATGCAGCCAACTTAGCCATAGCAGCTTCCTAGTACGCGAATGGTTACTTAAATCTGATGTCTGCAGCGATTCATTTCACACACTATTCCTAAATTCTTATCAACTATAATACATGCGAGCATGAGAAACTTCTAATGAAAATATCATACTTCTGACGATATAGGCTCAAGTTTTATTTGTCACTTCAAACATTGATTAAAAAATCAGATCTTACCTTAGAATATGGCTTTCCATTGTCTTTAAGTTGAGCAGCGTTCCAAGTTAGTAATCTAGCAGATTGAAGTTTTAAAGCCATATCTGCTATTTTTATTTGGATGGCTTGGAACTTGGCAATTGGTGTGTTGAATGATTGACGCTTTGTTGCATAGTCTAGTGCACAATCTAGTGATGCTTGCGCTATACCCACAGCTTGTGCGGCTATGCCGATTCGACCAGCATCTGGAATATTAGTTACAGCCTCCTGATTTTTATCTGCGTCAACGTAGATATGTACGCTTGCTTCTTACCCAGTGCCTGCATCGCAATGGTGAAACCCATCCCTGGTTTGCCTATTATATTCTCTGACGGTATTTTACAGTCTTCAAAAATTAAGGAGCAAGTACTACTACCACGTATGCCCAGTTTGTCTTCTTTTTTACCGAGTGAAAGACCGCTGATTGGTTTGTCGACTATGAAAGCACTGATACCTTTGTTCTTTTTAGATTTATCAGTAGTCGCAAATACAACTATGCCCTCTGCTTCGAAACCATTTGTTATCCACGCTTTCGTACCATTTATAACATAATGGTTATCGACAAGATTTGCAGTTGTTGACGCTGCGCCAGCATCCGATCCGCTTCCAGGTTCGCTGAGAGCAAAGCAACCGATCTTTTCCCCATTCGTAAAGGGAGTAATGTATTTCTTTTTCTGTGCATCGTTACCAAATTTGTGAAGGACCCCCAAGTAAAGAGAGTTATTCACACTCATGATGACTCCTGTGCTGGCGCAGCCTCTTGATATTTCTTCCAGCGCAATTGCATAAGCTAAGTAATCTAAACCTGCACCACCGAGCTCTTCTGGAATTGCTATTGCCATCAACCCGAGATTACCCATTTTTTTAATTTGTTCTCGAGGATACATGTGTTCTCTATCAATTTTTTTAGCCATAGGCTTTAGTTCTCCCTCTGCGAAATCTCTATAAAATACAAATATTTAATACAGACATTTTGCTGACAATTAGATTGGAGTTTTCAAGTAATAAAGTATTACCTGCATGTTTTTTGAAACATCTGATAGACCTCGGGTAGTAACGACACCGATGCCATGTTTCGATGAAAAGGATTGAAACCCTTTAACACTTTTAAAGTATGCAATTAAAGGAATCATTAGAAATTCGTTTCGCGTCACGGGATCTGTATTACTTGATTTATTAAACTTACCGGTTCGTCGTAGGCATTGCATTACGTTCCGTTACGTGAAATCACTCGATTGAACAGAAAAGCACTAATAACGTTAAACTTTGGCCGAACCGCTATATCTCAAATCACGTTGTCATACGCAGTCTATCTTCGTGCATTCATATTCTACACGCAGTATTTGTGTCTAACACACTTTCAATGACTATGTCCTTTTTTACTGCTCCGTCGCTTATCTCGGAACAACGAACACAGTTGACAATTTAATATATTTGTAAAAACTTGTTACAACACTCCATTAAATTTATAACATTTTACATCAATCGTATTACGCTTATCAGAATGAGTATAACAAAAATATGTGGTTTGAAAGCATAATCGATGATGGTGACTTTGCGATCAAAGTCTACGATCAATAATTAAATCGACTGCGAACAGTTTGGATTCATTCACCCCGGTGAATGCTATTTACATAGAACATTCAGCATCCTATGGATTCTTATAGTCTCATTAAACCATTATGCGATTAATTCGTTAAAACGTTTGGAAGTTTGAGGAAAATATAATATTACGAGTTATTCGTGCTATGGATTTATTTTCACAGATATTCATTATGTGCGCTTAAGAAAAGGATCTGCTAAAAATTTACTTTCCGACAGAAGCCGAAGAAACTATATTAGTGGCTCCACCACATGTCAACCACCATGATCAACCACAAATACAACTGCGAATGCCATAATTTATTCCTATATACCATCTAACAATCACTTTTCGTTTTCTTTTTAACAGTAATCGAATCCCGGCATTTTTAACGGCTTCTTCTATAAAAGAGATCTAGTGTACCTAACGAATTTGTGAAACCGGAAGCTGATGATAGCAAACACGAATTAGTCCCGCTGCATATTATTTTTCTACCCATGGCGAATGTGATAAATAGTAAAAGCGCATTTTTTAGCATTGACTTACTTTGTCTCAGCGCTGGGTGTCAGTAAATACATGAAGTTGATCGTAAAAAGCATTTAATCTTATCGTATGACACTCATGTATGCGGAATGGGCTAGTATAATTTCTCATAAAAAATCGCGCAGTTACGTAAAAATAGGCCCCTTGCGCGTGTGTGCATTTCCGGATTGGAATTACATCATAGGGCACTTTCGGGTCTTTACGTTGGCAGCAACGGTTCGTTGAGAGCGGCACTCAGTATAAATTCTCTGGGGAGCCTGTGGAACATTCAGTCAAGAACGAAGAGGCAGGAGTTATTTTAAACGCACCTGCTGAGTCTGTGGTTGGTGCGTTTTGCTGCTGAAAATCTACGGTGGAAGAAGATGTCGTCAACAAGGAAGAGAAAGGTTCGATATTATTCATATTTTAAATAAAAGGGTTTTCATGACTTGGTCATATACTATGAGAGATTGTTAGAAAATTTAAATATTCGTATATTAATACTGATTGCTGTGATGGTTACCGGTAACTGGCGCAAGAGATTTTATTAAAGATTTAAATTATTCGCGGTGAATAACAATAATTATTTCATAAATGCAGTTATTGTTGGAATTACGATGCCATCCTTTGGTCTCTAATACTTTGGTCTCATTATGTACATTTTGCATCATTCAGTAAAACGCTGTAGTATTTTATAACATCGCAGTTCTAATATAGCAAAATACGCTACATATTTTGCTATATTAAAACGGCGATGCTATAAAATACTACTTGCATAAATATGGATATAGAGCTGCTATATTAACACTGCGATGCAATGAAATACTGCAGCGTTTAACTGAATTATGCAAAATAATATTTATGCAAGTAATATTTTATAACATCGCCGTTTTAATATAGCAAAATATGTAGCGTGTTTTGCTATACTAGAACTGCGATGCGATGAAATACTACAGCGTTTAACTGAATTATGCAAACAATACTTATGCAAGTAGTGTTTTATAGCATCGCCGTTTTAATATAGCAAAATATGTAGCGTGTTTTGCTATACTAGAACTGCGATTGGATGAAATACTACAACGTTTAACTGAATTATGTAAAATAGTATTTATGCCAGTAGTATTTTATAGCATCGCCGTTTTAATATAGCAAAATATGTAGCGTATTTTGCTATATTAGAACTGCGATGCGATGAAATACTACAGCGTTTGACTGAATTATGCAAAATAATATTTATGCAAGTAGTATTTTATAGCATCGCCGTTTTAATATAGCAAAATACGGAGCGTATTTTGCTATATTAGAACTGCGATGCGATGAAATACTACAGCGTTTAACTGAATTATGCAAAATAGTATTTATGCAAGTAGTATTTTATAGCATCGCCGTTTTAATATAGCAAAATATGTAGCGTGTTTTGCTATATCAGAACTGCGATTGGATGAAATACTACAACGTTTAACTGAATTATACAAAATAGTATTTATGCAAGTAGTATATTATAGCATCGCCGTTTTAATATAGCAAAATACGCAGCGTATTCTGCTATATTAGAACTGCGATGCGATGAAATACTGCAGCCTTTGACTGAATTATGCAGAGTAATATTTATGCAAGTAGTATTTTATAGCATCGCCGTTTTAATATCGCAAAATATGTAGCGTATTTTTCTATATTAGAACTGCGATGCGATGAAATACTGCAGCCTTTGACTGAATTATGCAGAGTAATATTTATGCAAGTAGTATTTTATAGCATCGCCGTTTTAATATAGCAAAATATGTAGCGTGTTTTGCTATATCAGAACTGCGATTGGATGAAATACTACAACGTTTAACTGATTAAATCGCAAAATAGTATTTATGGTAATATTATAGCATTGTTTTAATATAGCAAAATACGCAGCGTATTCTGCTATGTTAGAACTGCGATGCGATGAAATACTGCAGAGTATGATTAAATTGTGCAAAATTAAGGTAACGCAGAGTTATTAGAGACCAAAGTATTGAAGCACCGTTCCAATTCTTAGTAAAATCTTTTGCACCGGTCACCGGTGATCATCGTGGCAGTCAACGTGTTAATAAAAACATGGAAAAAGAAAAGCACGAAAGAATGTCTGGAAAGGACATCTATGTACGACCGTCCGGGTAATAAGCAGAAGCACGACTAACTTGGCAAACAAAAAACGCACACACGAAAAAAACATAAACTCAAAAGAAGCTCTCGAGTCGACCGTGAAATTGTTTCGAGAAATACAAGAGGTCTAACGTGTATATAAGTTCTTATAACCCTTTTTATGCCATACCTTGGACTGACCGTTTTTAACGTACATTTGTTTGGCAGTACAATAGGATATGTATTATTTTGGTAATAAAAATGAAGTAGAACATACACGTCGACAATTATTAAAAATGAGGTAGAACATACGCGTCGACTATTATATTTCTTGTCCAGAAAAGATTGGTAATTTTTAGGGTAGTTGTGAATAAACTTTACGTTCATTTAAACATTATTCAATATGAGCTAGGAATTGGTATTAAAAATGAGGTAGAACATACGCGTCGATTATTATATTCCTTGTCCAGAAATGATGGTCATTTTTAAGCTAGTTGTGAATAAACTTTACGTTCATTTAAACATTATTTAATATGAGCTAGGAATTGTTCTCAAGAGACAATAAAATAATAATTTTGTACTATAGATACAACTATTTTTACATTTATAACGTCTTTACCTCAATGAAGAAGTTAATAAATTAGACTTTTTCACATAAAACATAGTATTGAAAGGAGAAGTTATATGATCGTAACTTTTGATATCGCGTGATGTGTTCAGTCTGCGGATCTTCAGACATTCATGATCGTTCATCTATGTACTTTTGCACTTTTTCCAATTTTTCCATCGTTGCACTATAAATATTTAAATAAACTGTTACACAAAGAAGATGGTATCTCGTTTAGAAATTTGAATTGTTCGATTTATTATATGAATTGTTCGATTTATTTTGTATACATCCGGTTGATGTATACAAAATTCTATTAACAGCACATTATCTCAGAAGACTCTAGTTATGTTATCACATTAATAATCTCACATAATGATTACTTACTGTTTAAGTTTCTACGGTGCAATAGATAACGCCGTATTTATATAATTAGAAATACTGAACGTCTAAACGATTGATTGCAGGTTTTCTCGATTAAAAGTCGCCGGCCGGCTCTTCCTGGGCTGTTAAAGCAAGAATCAGCATGTTAGTCTCCTTTGCGGTACCCCATTCTGCGTTTGGTAACGTACACCTCTTCCACAATGCTCGCGGGTTTCCTTTGAAAACGTTAAAAATTATTACCCGTTCAAAGCTCTAATGCGCTCCGTTCTTATCCGCGCCCAACGAATATGGCCAGCGTATTAAAACGATATTTGCTTTGCGACTCTTGGAAGGTTCCATCAAGTGGTCCATTTTGGCAGGGCTTTTGGGGTTTCACATTATTGTCGGTCGATGTACTGTTTCCGTACAAGCAGGCTTGTTTGTTCGTGTCAAACGTATTTTGATCCGTTACCGACATATTTAAGGGGTCACGCATTCTTGCCAATGGGCCACATTGTTGACAAGAGTTAAGTCAAGTGGAATTTGGGCTTTGCGGTTCGTAACGTATTATACAGGTAGCGAAGAAGTAAATGCTTCATTGCCTGGGAAGATAATGAAGCATTTACTTTGGTAAGGATCCTTTGTACATCAGGTAGAAACCTCTAGCCTCTGCAAACAGTTTTGTATTCCCACGGGAAGCAGATCATTGTTTTTCTCCGTCGGTTGCCTTCTGGTTTCAGTCATGCATATCTATAATAAGTTTTTGTCATCGATGCGATAGCGTTAGACAGATGCATGGTTAGTCATTACAATATAATGTTAGTCACACGCCTAAAATTGTAAATACGTAACTTACCAACAGAAATGAGAGTTCCGGATTATAAAGCTGTTTATTCTTTAATAACAACGCTTTATGACCTTTGTTTGGTATATTCACGTATTGCCAGGAGAAATTAAGAAAATGTATTATAACTAACGGATGGGGATCAACATTTTTAGAATACTTATAACAAAACGGATCGAAATTAGTATGCCTGAAGCAAATTTACATGCTTCAATAACAATGGCAGAGGTGTATGCCATTTAACCTCTTTAATTTTTTTTTCGCTAACTCCCCGCCTGCCTTTTATTTATTTTTCGTTAACAGAGGAGTATAATATTGCTTAACCCATCATTTTTCCTCCGCCCAAATTTGTATGCTCTTATGACAACGATGTTTCTCTATGCCCTGGTAACTCCTCTTAATTTCGTTGGTTTGCCTTTCTATTTTTCCGGCGGGGAGTATAATACTGGTTTATATGAAATGATCTATCATTTCATTTCCCTTCCCTGGTCTAATTGGTTCTTTCCTTCTTTCTTCTACAACGAGTAGAATATTGCTTCGCATGCTGTTTTATGCGAATATCTATGCTGCAATGACAACGGTACGAGTCTAAAACATTTGATTCTGAGCCGGTGTCATCACTTCTTCCCTTCTTTCTTCTACGACGAGTAGAATGTTTCACATGTCGTTTATGCGAATATGTATGCTCCAATGACATCAGCACGGATCTAAAACATTTGATTCTGAGCCGGTGTCATCGCTATTTTCCTTCTTTCTTCTACGACGAGTAGAATATTGCTTCGCATGCTGTTTTATGCGAATATCTATGCTGCAATGACAACGGTACGAGTCTAAAACATTTGATTCTGAGCCGGTGTCATCACTTCTTCCCTTCTTTCTTCTACGACGAGTAGAATGTTTCACATGTCGTTTATGCGAATATGTATGCTCCAATGACATCAGCACGGATCTAAAACATTTGATTCTGAGCCGGTGTCATCGCTATTTTCCTTCTTTCTTCTACGACGAGTAGAATATTGCTTCGCATCCCGTTTTATGCGAATATCTATGCTCCAATGACAATGGTACGGGTCTAAAATATTGGATTCTAAGCCGGTGTCATCGCTATTTTGCTTCTTTCTTCTACGACGAGTAGAATATTGCTTCGCATGCCGTTTTATACGAATATCTATGCTCCAATGACAATGGTACGGGTCTAAAACATTTGATTCTGATCCGGTGTCATCGCTATTTTTCTTCTTTCTTCTACGACGAGTAGAATATTTGCTTCGCATGCCGTTTTATGCGAATATCTATGCTCCAATGACAATGGTACGGGTCTAAAACATTTGATTCTAAACCGGTGTCATCGCTATTTTTCTTCTTTCTTCTACGACGAGTAGAATATTGCTTCGCATGCCGTTTTATGCGAATATCTATGCTGCAATGACAACGATACCAGTCAAAAATATTTGATTCTAATCTGGTATCATCACTTCTTTGTTCTTTCTTCTACGATAAGTAGAATATCTGGTCCCAGGCAATTTGTATGCTCCAATGACGATGGTAAAGGTCTACACCATTTGACTCTTTCCCTGGTGTCATTGCGTCTTCGTTCTTTCTTCTACGACGAGCAGAATTCGTATGCCGTTTCGGGCAAATTTGTGTGCTCCGATGACAACGGTAAGAGTTTATGCTGTTTGACTCTTCTGCCCGCGTCTTGTTATTAAACACAATTCGATTCTTCTTCCCTGGTCTTGTCGTTCTATACGATTTGACCCTTCTTCCCTGGTCTTGTTGTTCTATGCGATTTGACCCTTCTTCCCTGGTCTTGTTGTTCTATACGATTTGACCCTTCTTCCCTGGTCTGGTTATTCTTTTTTCTGCCTTGGTTTGGGGCGAGGAGAGTGTTGGTTGGTATGCTCTTGGAAGTGAATTTGTATGCCCAAACGACACTGCTAAGGGTCTTTGGTTTTTCACTCTTCTCGCCCCGTCTTGGTCTGGTTATGGTATGGTTATGGACGCATATAATATTGGTTGGTATGCTATTTTATGCGAATCTGTATAATTCAAATTACGATAGCATAACGTCCAATGCAAAATTGTATGCTCCGATGACAACGGTAATAAATTACCTAAATGTATTTATTACATATACATTTAGGTAATTTATTGCCTTTGTTGGTATCATCATTTTTTCTTCTCATTCCTTTTACGGAGGGCGTCATATTCTTGCACATGACGCCCATAACAAATTTGTATGCATCAATACCTCTCAACGCAAAGATGTATGCATCAATGCATCTCACAAAAGTGTATACAACTCAACTCAGAATATCAAATTGATATGTGCCTTCCGATGGCATTAAACTCAACTTTATATCCGACCATGTCGGACCACGTCGAACCACGTCGAACCATGTCGAACCATGTCGGACCATGTTGGACTATGTCGGACCATGTCGGACCACGTCGAACCATGTCGGACCATGTCGGTCCATGTCGGACCATGTCTCGTCCGCGATTATTTGAAGCGAGTAAAACTGCTATTAATCGCAAGTTGCGTTCAAATTTGTATGCACCAATAGCAGTGAAACTCGATCTTCGGTACATCTGTACTTCCATAACTTGAAGTAAATTTCGGTGCATTTAATATGCGGTTAGTCGGCATTCAAACGTTGTCGCAACTTCCGCGAGTTTGTATGCACCAATAACAGTGAAACTGACCGATTATAAAAGTCCCTTACATTTTCAACGTTTCACAGTGCAGTACTTACGTGTACCTTTGATACGCAAATAAACATTGGAACTTTTGGAAACCCTGCTTCTGGAAGCATGTTGAATAGCGACGATGTAAGGTACGATATATTACGTACGATTATATCGAGATATAAGGTATGATATATTGCGTACGATTATATCGAGATATAAGGTATGATATATTACGTATGCTTATGTCGAGATAGTATTGATTTTGTACAGAATTTTGACACGTTTGCAACAAAGGTCAGTTTCTACTGAGTTGCTGCAAGAACTTCTCGCGATTGCGGTAGGAACCGAAAAACATAATTAAATTTCTGCGGTAGACAGTGTTTTATCTTTAAACAATGCTATCTTATGTGTTGTATTATGCACTATGTGGTGGTAGAATAATTACTGCCTTTCTTTTGGGTGGCCTTTCTTTCTTTCTTCAATATATATACTGGGATTCTCATATTGGACTTCTCATACTGGGTCTCTCTTGTCCTGGATTGGATATAAACCGAAAACCATAGGCATCCCGTCATAAATTATGTGATTCTTCATTATCGGCCATTTGGTTGGTTTGGGTGCCATTGCAGTGCCAATGGAAGCTCCTTGAGTATTGCCAGGGATTTTCCATAGATACTGCGTTTCATTTTTTTACGGTGCAAGAAGTATGCCTATCAAATTTCTGATTCGTGGTACTGATTCCTGTGAAAATTGCTCTTGGTGTTTAGTTTATAGTCATGGGTCAAGTTTATAGTCAAGGAATTATTCGCTGCTCTTCTTTTCGGAGATGATTGTTATCCTTTTAAAACTGATGTTCTCCAGTTTCCTAACTTGCACTTGCCTTTTTCTAAACCCTACCCAGTTGATTATTTTCTGCTCTTCTCTTCGGAGATGATTGTTATCCTTTTTAAACGGATGTTCTCCAGTTTCCTAACTTGCACTTGACTTATTTTAAACCCTACCCAATTGATTATTCTCTGCTCTTCTCTTTGGAGATGATTGTTATCCTTTTTAAACGGATGTTCTCCACTTTCCTAATTTGCACTTGCCTTTTTCTAAATCCTACCCAGTTGATTATTGTCTGCTCTTCTTTGCGGAGATGATTGTCATCCTTTTTAAACTGATGTTCTTCAGTTTCCTAATTTGCACTTGCCTTTTTTTAAACCCTACCCAGTTGATTATTCTCTGCTCTTCTTTTCGGAGATGATTGTTATCCTTTTTAAACGGATGTTCTCCAGTTTCCTAACTTGCACTTGCCTTTTTCTAAACCTTACCCAGTTGATTATTCTCTGCTCTTCTTTTTGGAAATGATAGTTATCCTTCTTAAACGGATGTTCTCTAGTTTCCTAACTTGCACTTGCCTTTTTCTAAACCCTACCCAGTTGATTATTCTCTACTCTTCTTTTTGGAAATGATAGTTATCCTTTTTAAACGGATGTTCTTCAGTTTCCTAACTTGCACTTGCCTTTTTTTAAATCATACCCAGTTGATTATTTTCTGCTCTTCTCTTCGGAGATGATTGTTATTCTTTTTAAACGGATGTTCTTTAGTTTCCTAACTTGCACTTGCCTTTTTCTAAACCCTACCCGGTTAATTATTCTCTGCTCTTCTTTGCGGAGATGATTGTTATCCTTTTTAAACGGATGTTCTCCAGTTTCCTAACTTGCACTTGCCTTTTTTTTAAACCCTACCCAGTTAATTATTCTCTGTTCTTCTTTGCGGAGATGATTGTTATCCTTTTAAAACGGATGTTCTCCAGTTTCCTAACTTGCACTTGCCTTTTTCTAAACCCTAACCGGTTAATTATTTTCTGCTCTTCTCTTCGGAGATGATTGTTATCCTTTTTAAACTGATGTTCTCCAGTTTCTTAACTTGCGCTTGCCTTTTTTCGAACTCCACCCAATTGATGGCCATTTCGAAAAATATGTTTTTCTGATATTCATATGAAAAAACCCACCACATGCGTGTAGTTTGTATTAAGGTTTTCTATACATTTGTATATGCAACCTAGATCGCGTTACAAACAAATCGGAAATGATTATGCGGAAGTTATACCATGTGTAGTATTAACGTCCAGCCAGTTCACTATTCTTAGGTATGACGGGAATAATATTACAACGCTATGTAATATTACAATTTTTAAATGATATGCTAGCGCGAAATTTAATTGCTACATTGATGAAAGATTTAATGACATGTTAAAGTTATCCGTAACTTCTTTAAAAATGAATACCTAATGGATAATGAACTGGCGATGCGACGAGTTTATAAATAACCAGCGATTACAGAATTATGACACTTTCATATTTTCATTCTACGTCTATATTATATACTTCACATTTGACAATTCTGGAAATATCGAGACATGAATGAGGATACGAAAGTTTCATATGTATGCGTGTACACATCTACGTGTATAAGTATTTTAAGATATTTTAATCATGTAGTAACTACGCATCATGTTATGAACGTCGCTAATTACCATGTTGTCATGTAACGTTACAAGTACAATGTAAACAAATATGTGATTTATATATGCCTAAGATCAAGTCTTCATAGTGGCATAAAACAACTATTGTTAATTAACAACTGGAAATGTTGAAATGTAAGGATTTCACCTACTAACAACTGCAAACTTTGAAATGTAATGTGATTTATATATGCCTAAGATCAAGTCTTCATAGTGGCATAAAACAACTATTGTTAATTAACAACTGGAAACGTTGAAATGTAAGGATTTCACTTAATTGTCGGCAGTTATGAACGGATCAATGAATTTGTCCGTTCAACCACTACTGTTTGTCGGGAATATACATTCGAAGTTTCGGCCATCAATACTTATAACATTTAAAGTTATTGCATTCAGCCGTAAATTGGACCTCACTAAAATGATAACTGACATTACTACACGACGTGATGAGAGACGAATGGAGTGAGAATTGTACGCAAATTCATAGGTACGTATTTCACATCTTGCGAATATTATTGATCAACCATGTTTTAAAATATTATTAATTTCTTACAGTACAGCAGACTGTCGAATTTGTCTTCTCAGGCAACAACCGTTGGTACCATAGTAATGATCAGCAAAATTGTGGTGTAATGAATACTGCTTCAACATCTTTGTGAATAAGGGGTTTCCAAGTTATGAAGAATGTTCAAAACAGCCAGGTGAGTTTAGTAACACGAACGTGAATAAACCATGTTCTTTCCTGTAATTTAGATTGAAAAACGTTTTATGTTTCAGCATATGTATTTATACTCATATGCAGGCAGTTGTAACAATGCACGCGTTACATAAGAAATGATGGCCGATACACACAGTATATTACAATGCGACTTCATTGTAAGAGAATATTTATGAATAATTTCCAAAGGGCGGGGGTACGTATATTTCTAAGTGTATAGCAGTCTGTACACTGAATTACCTATAAGATATTGAAAAATATGGTAATTTGATTTTCCATGTGTATTGCTTTCAGTTCCAAAGTTCCAATGAGCGAGAATATTGTTTAAATTCCAAAGATCGGAGGTACGTATATTTCTAAGTGTATAGCAGTCTGTACACTGAATTATCCATAAGGTATAGAAAAATACGGTAATTTGACTTTCCATGTGTATTGCTTTCAGTTTCAAAAGTTCCAATGAGCGAGAACACTGTTTAAATGGCTGCTATTAGGTGCACGGATGAAGAAATAACTGACAACCGCATTACATATGCGGAATCCTTCATCCGAAATTTACGCTAGTAAATTATATCAGACTCGTGTAATCTGATTTGCGTGAACGTAACAACGTTTGGCATTAGGTACAAATATTGTACCAACTTATACCCTGCTGAATATAAATGTTCGGTAATATGTGGGTAATACTTATTTAAGGCAACTGACTGATTTAATAACTGCTAGTCAAGTGTTTCACTTAGAAAATGAGGGTGGTATATGTACTATGAGTCAAAAGTTTTGAGCACCTTATTGGTTCACCCATAAATTCAATTGTAGTTTGTTAATGGAATTACCCTGTTTCAACAGGTTATCTTCCATTATTAAAATTATGATCCTTACGTATGCAGAATATGCAATGAATTTGCAACCAATGGGTGCTCTAAACTTATGAGTACATTTCTTATAAGTAATGGATGATGTTTTATTCAAATGAAGTTACAATACAATCGATCGAATATTATTTACGGCACCGTATACATTTATTTGAATAAAAATTCATCCATTTGTTTATTAGTTGTAGAAACTAATTGTGTGTATGTTTCAATGTGAAATCACAATGTAATGTAGAGTTAAATCTGAGAAATTGTAATAACAAGCAAACAAATTGTAAAAACCAATAACTTATTTGCATCAATGTTCGTCTTTAAATAGATGTGAGGTAATAAACTGTGTTTTCATACAAAATACATACATTTTTTTCCTAAATTACAAAATCCGTGTTTTATTGCAATTATATTTTCGGTCGTGAAAATCTCATATTATTTCAAGTGTTTTGGAAATTAGAGTCTGTGTTTTAAGAGGGTATTTAGTTCTTTTAATCAGCTGTCTGAAGGTCCATGGTTCAGGCATTAAAATTCAGATTTCAAATTACAGAATCCAGATGGTTAAGGATTTCTTGATGAATTAACTGTATGTATGTTTCAATGTAAAATCACAATGTAATGTACAATTGAATCTGAGAAATTGTGATTACAAGTTAACAACCTATTTGCATCAATGTTTGTCTCTAATTAAATGTAAGGTAATTAACTATGTTTCTATATAGAATATATACATTTTTTTTCCTAAACTACGAAATCCGTATTTTATTGCAGTTACTTTTCGCGAAAATCTTATATTATTTCAAGCGTTTTTGGGAATTAGAGTTAATGTTTTAAGAGGGTGTTTAGTTCTTCCTATCAGCTGTCTGAAAGTCCATAGTTCAGGCATTAAAATTCAGGTTTCAAGTTACAGAATCCAGATGGTTAAGGATTTGCTGATGAACTAACTGTATGTATGTTTCAATGTAAAATCACAATGTAATGTACAATTGAATCTGAGAAATTGTAATTACAAGCAAATAACCTCTTTGCATCAATGTTCGTTTCTAATTAGATTTAAGGTAATTAACTATGTTTCTATACAGAATATATACATTTTTTTTCCTAAACTACGAAATCCGTATTTTATTGCAATTACTTTTTCGGTCGTGGAAATTGTATATTATTTCAAGCGTTTTGGAAATTATTGTCGGTGTTTTAAGGGGGTGTCTAGTTCTGCCAATCAGGTGTCTGAAGGTCCATGGTTCAGACATTAAAATTTAGGTTTCAAATTACAGAATCCAGATGGTTAAGGATTTGCTGATGAATTAACTGTATGTATGCTTCAATATAAAATTACAATGTAATGTAAAGTTAAATCTGAGAAATTTTAATTACAAGCAAATAACCTATTTGCATCAATATTTGTCTCTAATTAGATTTAAGGTAACTGACTATGTTTTTACATAGAATACATGAATGTTTTTCCTAAATTATGAAATCCGTATTTTATTGCAATTACTTTTTCAGTCGTGGAAATTGTATATTATTTCAAGCGTTTTGGAAATTATTGTCGGTGTTTTAAGGGGGTGTTTAGTTCTGCCAATTAGCTGTCTGAAGGTCCATGGTTCAGACATTAAAATTCAGATTTCAGGTTACAGAATCCAGATGGTTAAGGATTTCTTGATGAATTAACTGTATGTATGTTTCAATGTAAAATCACAATGTAATGTACAATTGAATCTGAGAAGTTATGATTACAAATTAACAACCTACTTGCATCAATGTTCGTCTCTAATTAGATTTGAGGTAATTAACTATGTTTCTATACAGAATACATTAATTTTTCTTAAATTACAAAATCCGTATTTTATTGCAGTTACTTTTCGTGAAAATCTTATATTGTTTCAAGCGTTTTGGGAATTAGAGACTGTGTTTTAAGAGGGTATTTAGTTCTTTTAATCAGCTGTCTGAAGGTTCATGGTTCAGACATTAAAATTCAGGTTTCAGATTACAGAATCCAGATGGTTAAGGATTTGCTGATGAAGTAACTGTATCTATGTTTCAATATGAAATTACAATGTAATGTAAAGTTAAATCTGAGAAATTGTAATTACAAACAACTAACCTATTTGCATCAATATTTGTCTGTAATTAGATTTAAGGTAACTAACTATGTTTTTGTATTGAATACATGATTTTTTTTTCCTAAATTATGAAATCCGTATTTTATTGCAATTACTTTTTCGGTCGTGGAAATTGTATATTATTTCAAGCGTTTTGGGAATTAAAGTCGGTGTTTTGAGAGGGTGTTTAGTTCTGCCAATTAGCTGTCTGAAGGTCCATGGTTTAGTCATTAAAATTCAGATTTCAAGTTACAGAATCCAGATGGTTAAGGATTTGCTGATGAACTAACTGTATATATGTTTCAATATGAAATCACAATGTAATGTAAAGTTAAATCTGGGAAATTTTAATTACAAGCAAATAACCTATTTGCATCAATGTCTGTGTCTAATTAGATTTAAGGTAACTAACTATGTTTTTACATAGAATACATTAATTTTTTTCTAAATTACGAAATCCGTATTTTATTGCAATTACTTTTTCGGTCGTGAAAATCTTATATTATTTCGAGCGTTTTGGAATTAGAGTCGGTGTTTTAAGAGGGTGTTTAGTTCTGCCAATCAGGTGTCTGAAGGTGCATGGTTTAGACATTAAAATTCGGGTTTCAGATTACAGAATCCAGATGGTTAAGGATTTGTTGATAAAATTAAATATGTTTTGCACAATCGCGATAAACTAATTATAGTCCGTGAGATATGGAAATACCTTAATTATCCAATTACACATTACTCGTCCCTCGATGTGCTTATCGCGCCACGCCATATTGTGGAATAGAGTTGGTACTCACCTTAGTTACTTTAAGTTCGACTCTAGGGGTTCTTGGGTCTTTGATTTGGATCAAACCTGGCTTAGCAGTTCTTACACATTCGAGGTTCATGAGTGGGGATTCACCAGCCTACTTCAAGAACAATGGTTCAAATAATATAATTTCAAATTGTCGTGAACCATTTCTAACAGGACAACTGAAAGTGAACAATCGGTTGCTTAGGTTAAGTCCGATTGCAAAAAGTGAACGTTTCATGGATCAAATACTGTGTTTGCGTGTAGATATATTTTTGTAGGATTGAAATTATTTGCTTCACTTATATTTATTTAACGTTGACGGATTTAGTACTTAGCAGAATATAAGTATGACGTCCACGTCTGTTAAGTGTAATCAAAGTTATGTGTTACACAAATACGTTATGATATTAATATTTGGACTAACAGTTGGATCATTATTTAGTTATTTAAATTATATTCATCCCTATCCTTTTACGGATGAACTTTTTCATATACCGCAAACATTGCGTTACTGTGATGGAAACTATACACAAGTAAGTGTAGAATGTAATATTTCAGTTAATGCTTTTCATACACTGGTTAATTTATATGATAATCAATTACATATAATGATCTTAAATAAATTTGTTGATCTTCATTTTCAGTGGGATCCTAAAATCACAACTTTACCCGGTTTATATTTCATCGCAGCTTTCATACTGTCTCCGTTAAATCTGTGTACGACAATATGGATGAGAGGCATAAATTTAGTTGCTACATTTTTGAACTTATACTTAACCTACAACTTAGTCAAAACGGTATATAAACGTTATGGTTCGTCCAGTAATAATTGGTGGATGGATCTTGCGGTGGCATATAACATGACCTTATTTCCACCGTTATTTTTCTGGCATTTTCTTTATTATACAGATCTTATGTCTGTAAATATGGTTTTGTTAATGTTATTATTGCATCAGCATAGACGTTTTAACACATCTGCATTTGTCGGTAAGTGAAAAACTAAAGACCCGTAACTATTTTGAAATTCTTTGGAAGGTTCAATAATGTTCAAATTGTACAGGGCTTTTAAGCATTCTTATTCGACAAACAAATATTATATGGGTTGCATATCTCGGCTTTGAACACCTATTGGATATCTTAGACCAAAAGATAAAGAAATCTAGTGATAACAAAATTTTAAGTACGCCAAAGCATGTAAAAGTAAGTAAATGGTATATGGAAATATTTAATTTTGGAATGGCATATTTCAGAATAATCTAAAATGATTCATACAAATCAGAAGCTTTATATAATAAGCAAAAAAAATAATGAAAATGATTATTTCTAGTTATTGTGGAATGTTATAATGGAAGAGGTACAGCGTGGACCAGCTTTATTTATAAAGTTCATTACTCAGTTATGTATTAAACTGACTCGTTACATAATAATAGGTCTAATGTTCGTGACCTTTCTGATTTGGAATGGAGGCATTGTAGTTGGAGATCGCAATGCTCATATTCCAGTTATTCATATACCACAAATATTTTACTTTACTGCTTTCACATTCTGCTTTTTATGGCCATATATGATAATACACTGGAGAGGATTCCTTTATTCTGTTCAAGAGCATTGGGCCCTGACAAGTGGCATTTTAGCGTGTATGACAATCATTGTGCACAATAACACACTTGTTCATCCATATGTCCTTGCTGATAACAGGCACTACGTCTTCTATGTGTGGACGAAACTTATGGGTAGATATTTCGCATTCAAATATTTGTTAATACCAGTTTATTGTTTTACTATGTACACAATGCTCCAGAGTATGGCGCATTTAAGATTTATGTCTCGTGTCAGTTATGTAGGTTGTGTATGTATAGTGTTGATTCCGCAACTGTTACTAGAACCTCGATACTTCTTCATACCATATCTCATCTATCGTCTCAATATACAAAAGCCTGAGAAATGGCAAATTATAATGGAATCGCTTACTATGATTCTAGTCAATTTTGTTCAATTTTTCATATTCGCCAATAGGGTTTTCTATTGGGAAGATCAGCCGTATCCTCAGAGGATAGGTTGGTGATGCGACAGGTATGGATGTACACCTATGTTATTAGCGGGCATTTATGTTTACAAAGTTATTGTTTATTCATTTCCTGTCTGCGTTGAGAAACTTTGTTACTGTTAGTACGCTTGTCGCAGAAACAAGCCTGTGAATTATGTACGTTCTACATACAAAATGGTGTTCCACGTAGATCGGAAATAAAAGTTTAGTTTTTATAAGATTGATATAGTTATGGCGATAGAAAGATGGTTCGTACTTTACAATTATCAAAGTAAATCGGATTACTGAGTAAAGTGCAGAATAAGCAGTGCACAACTTATTCTATTATGTTTGCATAGTTATATTGTACAAATATGTTACATGTATTTTGAAATTCTTTGGAAGGTTCAATAATGTTCAAATTGTACAGGGCTTTTAAGCATTCTTATTCGACAAACAAATATTATATGGGTTGCATATCTCGGCTTTGAACACCTATTGGATATCTTAGACCAAAAGATAAAGAAATCTAGTGATAACAAAATTTTAAGTACGCCAAAGCATGTAAAAGTAAGTAAATGGTATATGGAAATATTTAATTTTGGAATGGCATATTTCAGAATAATCTAAAATGATTCATACAAATCAGAAGCTTTATATAATAAGCAAAAAAAATAATGAAAATGATTATTTCTAGTTATTGTGGAATGTTATAATGGAAGAGGTACAGCGTGGACCAGCTTTATTTATAAAGTTCATTACTCAGTTATGTATTAAACTGACTCGTTACATAATAATAGGTCTAATGTTCGTGACCTTTCTGATTTGGAATGGAGGCATTGTAGTTGGAGATCGCAATGCTCATATTCCAGTTATTCATATACCACAAATATTTTACTTTACCGCTTTCACTTTCTGCTTTTTATGGCCATATATGATAATACACTGGAGAGGATTCCTTCATTCTATTCAAGAGCATTGGGCCTTGACAAGTGGCATTTTAGCGTGTATGACAATCATTGTGCACAATAACACACTTGTTCATCCATATGTCCTTGCTGATAACAGGCACTACGTCTTCTATGTGTGGACCAAACTTATGGGTAGATATTTCGCATTCAAATATTTGTTAATACCAGTTTATTGTTTTACTATGTACACAATGCTCCAGAGTATGGCGCATTTAAGATTTATGTCTCGTGTCAGTTATGTAGGTTGTGTATGTATAGTGTTGATTCCGCAATTGTTACTAGAACCTCGATACTTCTTCATACCATATCTCATCTATCGTCTCAATATACAAAAGCCTGAGAAATGGCAAATTATAATGGAATCGCTTACTATGATTCTAGTCAATTTTCTTCAATTTTTCATATTCGCCAATAGGGTTTTCTATTGGGAAGATCAGCCGTATCCTCAGAGGATAGGTTGGTGATGCGACAGGTATGGATGTACACCTATGTTATTAGCGGGCATTTATGTTTACAAAGTTATTGTTTATTCATTTCCTGTCTGCGTTAAGAAACTTTGTTACTGTTAGTACGCTTGTCGCAGAAACAAGCCTGTGAATTATGTACGTTCTACATACAAAATGGTGTTCCACGTAGATCGGAAATAAAAGTTTAGATTTTATAAGATTGATATAGTTATGGCGATAGAAAGATGGTTCGTACTTTACAATTATCAAAGTAAATCGTATTACTGAGTAAAGTGCAGAATAAGCAGTGCACAACTTATTCTATTATGTTTGCATAGTTATATTGTACAAATATGTTACATACTTTGAATCTCCCACTAAATCTAGTACTTCTGCAGAATGGCACACAATTTTGCCAGATACGATAAAGGAACACAATATTTTTCAATGTGTTCTTGGTATGTGGCAATAGTCTTATAATTTTAGAAGTAAAGAACCAAATGTGTTCAGGCCAGTGTACAGAAGTTTTGTATAACTTTATTTCATACTACAAAGTAACACTCCACGTTACAATAAAAACAGCATTACTTACATGTATCAAGCAGAAATCGCTTTTTTATTTTCAATATTGTACTTGACATTCCACTAATAATTTTCTGTGTCACAATATGACTTTCAGTGCTAGCAGGGCGTAATATACATATTTACGTTTTAATACTATGTAAGTAATCGGCCGTTTGGTTGATGAGCAAAGTTATTTTATATTTTGGAGAAAGCTACTTTAGTATCTAATAATATTCAACAAGTACGTTCCTTATTATTTTTACTTTTAATAAGATAAAAATCTTGGATCTTTGCTTTACTATTATACCTTTCACATTATTGCTTGATACTCTGTAAAATTTACTTCTCCCTATCTTTTTCCTCGTCAGCGATGCACTAGAATTTGAATCAGTACAAAGTCGTAATAATTAAAAGGAAGCTAAACTTAGGAGAGTCACTTCGGTTTTAATATTGAATCTTTGGAATGTTTACAAAACAGCGTTTTACTACGAAAATCATTCGTGCTTGTGTCTTCCTAACTGCTATATTCTGCTCTTAAAGAACTGGAATGAACGAATCACAAACAGAATTCAGACTGAATATATGGCACGTGATTACGCCAAGAAGTGTCTGAGCTAAGCATATTTTGGTCCTTATGTGCTCTTTTTTTTCAAAAAACGATATGCACCTCCTAAAAATAAATCGAAGTAAAAAATATACTTCATTAAATTCGACTGAGTTTAATACATTTTCCTTCCTTTTAACAATCATACATTATTATATAACTCATTTCATTAATTAAGAGTATATACAATGAAGTGCTAAACTGGTATGCAGCTAATAGGTCGTAATCAAAAATACATTCTTTTTGTTACACTTTCTCGAATGCCTAAAAAAAATATGAATGAACGATGTCTTTAAGATAAGCATTATTTATTAGCGGTGGCAGACACTAATGCCACGCGCTCAAATGTAACTTTAATACTTTATAGACTGAGATATCATTTTATTGCTAACGATTCGAAAATGATTACCTAAATTCCTCCACGTTACATCTGCACTGACTTTACGGACTCAGACGCTATATATATTATATAGTAAAATTTGCATTAACGCGGTATCATTAGCTGTACATAAATCAAGGAAAGTCAATTCCCTTACGATAAAAATTATGAGAATTTTTACAGCCATAATTCGATATGCAACAGTCCTCACGCGACTGTCAGTTCTGTTTCATGAAATCCCAGTATCGAATGTTTACAAATCATTTCAGTGAGGTTCCATTTCGTATAATCTAAATTATACATTATTTTACATTAACGGAAACAATAATTGGAGCGACGAAAGGCAAAATAATCCTTAACAAAATTGTATGCTTATTTTCAATAATCGTACATCACACTAGGAAGTGCAAATATCTTTTGCTCTTTCACACTCTAACTCTAATATTAAAATTAAGTAGGTAACAAAGAAAATCGTTGTGAATCATGGCACTCACACTCTTACTATTAAATATCAAAAATGTACAATACGCTTGCAATAACAATTGGATCTTCTGTTTGTAAACAATTATAATACGTAACCTGGCAATCGTAAATGCATTTCGAAGTAGCAAATGATATTTAAACAAGAAAGATGACGCATTCTGGAACATAACTTTATCTGTACACAGACGCTAGAGTCATTCTACCACATTACATAGTCCCTGTTAATCATTGCTTTCTACTAAAATAAATCATTCGTAACGATCGATTGGTCTGCAGGGTCATAGATGACTGTGGTTACTAAACTTACCGTTGGTACTAGGCTGATAATGAGCAATACTATTTTTAGCGAAAGGCAGTGAAAGACATTTTTTTCAGCGGCTGCCTTCCATTAAATAGTTTATTGACAAGAGACCTCTTATTGTTGGGTGTCTCGCACTTATTTTAATGACCAGGTCGGAACCCGTTGTCTTTGAGCCAATAAAGTGATCTCACGTGAGAAGCATTTGCTGTCATTTGGCGCATTTGAAAAAATACCGCAAAACGGATATTCGGGTATTTTTGCTTATAGGACTTCGGTTATGGTTAACATATCAACCTTCACTCATGTTATCTTGTCATTCATTACTCGGCGCTTCGATATCTTATTGCAAAATTTCTATCTCAACAATTTTGTTTCTAACGCAATAGCCTCATTCGGGGCCACGCGTTTCTATTAACTAATTCTTCCTACAGTGCAGAACATAAATCGTTTATACATATTTGCGACGTAGAACTAAGGAGCCTTTTTACAGTATTCATAGTCTATGAAGCGAGCTAGCCGGTAAATTAATTCAATTAATTACTCGTTAGTTTGTTTCATATCTTATAGCTATGGGTAACTTAATGGCACTAGATGATACGATTGTCAATATTTACATAAATAATAGCTGTAAGACCAGAACATACTTGATAAATCACCGAAACCACGTTCCCCGCTGATTCTAGCAAAGGTTTAGCAAAGGAGACAGAGATTTCGAAAGTATTGAGACTGACTCGAACTTAATAGTATTAATGATATGCTTGTAACACGCAGACCCCACGCGTCTAGCAGTAAATCTTAACTTTTATTCGCTTAACGTACAGTTGTAAGTATCGTAACGCTAACGATCCTCATGGAAACTTATTATCAACGAGTTCCTTCCTCTTTATCAATACATAACTTGACTAGTATACAATGTAGTGAGAAGCCTTTGGAAGTATTTGGTTTGGGAACGATGGTTCGGTACACTTTCCGCACAAAAGGCTTTCGGAACGTCGGAGGAGTAAAGAGTGGCATTACGTTTACTTAAACCGAACGGTACAGGTGGTAACGAAGACCCGCGCGGATCGGAGAACCGCCGAGAAATAATCATTCTACCGCTACGCTCAAAGACTTGCTGATTGCGATTAGACGAAACACTTATTTTAGGCACTGAAACATGCAACCTCCCTCCCCACTCCTATCAGAGCCGGGCATATGAGTCCATACAAAACCAAATTCACCCCCTTCGCACCCCGTACCCGAAACAACCGCGTTTCGTCGCCGCGAAATTCGACCCGCCTAGCAGCGTCTTCGCTGAAGAAACTGACCCCGATAAAACATCCCATCGGCCGTTCGCACACGGTCCCGATTTATAGCGCGCTCGTCGAAATTCGTTACGGCTCCCCGTACTTCTCCATTTGGTTATCGCGCTATCACCCGGCGATCTCAACCGCCAATATCGCCGACACAGTCATCGTAAACATCCACTTCTCGTGTCGCACGCCATGCAAAGTCACTTCCATAGGAGCGCGCCCCGTAGAACGGTCGAACTTTAGGTCTTCCGTGTGTGTCGTTTAGTCAATGCTCGCGTCCGCACGCCGGATCATACTATCTGCTGCTTGAGCTTAACGAGATTCGTCGAGCCGTAGAGTTTCATGTCGAGTGCCGCGCTCGGCTCGTTCTTCTTCGTTTGCGTGTGCCACGCCAGTATCCTCGTGCAATTGTCCGCCAGCAGCTCGATGTCGCGGGGCTCGAAGGGCGCGAGACTCTTCAGGAAGCCGTCCTCTTCGTATCCAGCGCGGAACGGCATCGTCGCGTTCGGCCTCGAAAGCAGGAACTTCACGCTCACCGCGAAGCCGGCCATGTCCACGGGAAACTTCCGCCCGGCGACCCAGCCGTCGTAAAAGCCCGCGAACTTTCCGCTCTTTATGACGGGCGAGCTTAGACCGAACTTCGTGCACAGGCCCACGGGGAACATCGAGACCTTCTTCGTTTTTCTTATCTGCAACGGCGAACCACGCAGTGCGTTCGTTTTCCTCGAATTTGTCCGTGGAATGATAAAGTGTCGGAGACATTTTTAGCTAAGCATGATTTGCGGAGGTGACTTGGGGGGATGACTGTTTGATTTTCCTCGTTTGACTTTTTTTAGGAGACGCAAGCATGCACTCGATTTTCCCCGATTTTGTAAGCGGTGTAATAAAGTGTCGGAGACATTTTAAGAAAGCGAGACGCAAGTACGCTGTGCGTTCGTTAGTACTACGTGCTACCGATTTGCTGAGGTGATTTGGGGGTGCGTAGGACATGATTTTACTGGGTTTTGTCTGATTTTTCTCGAATTTGTCTGCGGAATGATAAAAGTGTCGGAGATATTTTTAGGAGACGAAAGCATGCAATGCGATTGTTAGTGCTATGTGCTACCGATTTGCCGAGGTGATTTAGGAGTGCGTAGGATACGACTTTACGAGATTTTCCTCGAATTTGTCCGCGGAATGACAAAGTGTCGGATACATTTTTAGGAAGCGAGACGCAAGCATGCAGTGCGTTCCTTAGTACTACGTGCTACCGATTTGCCGAGGTGACATAGGTGTAAGTGGAGTTTGACTTTACCAGATTTGGCCCGATTTTTTTCGCGGAATGATAAAGTGTCGGAAACATGTTTAGGAAGCGAGACGCAAGGATGCTCTAAGTTGAAGGACGTGGAATTTAGTAATTGTCAAATTTGATAGCGCTTATCTTATTGTCCGATTAATAACATTTGCATCCAAATGTTAGATTTGCATTAAAATTCGTTCTTTTATCAGCTGTCTCCTTATTTTATTTTTACCTAAAATGGAATGGTAGCTGTAAAATCCGCATCGATAGAAACCGAGCGTGTGCCGGTTGTTGGCTTCGCAACCTAGAGGGTTGGCACTTTTCGAGCGAAACAGAAGAACTCCAAAATCGCTCCTTGGCACTCAAACGGTTTAGAAACGAGACGCAAGCATGCAGTGCCTTCGTTAGTGCTACGTCCTACCGATTTGCCGAGAAGACTTAGGGGTGAATGGGACATGACTTTACCCGATTTTGTCTGCGGAGTGATAAAGTGTCGGAGACATTTTAAGAAAGCGAGACGCAAGGATGCTCTAAGTTGAAGGACGTGGAATTTAGTAATTTGTCAAATTTTCACTTAAACGTTCAAGGGTTTCTGACGGGGTTCTGTTTTGTTGCGACAAAGGTGGTGAGAAGCTCTGTCTGCTTAGTTAATGACGTTACGATAAGAACGATTAAGCCGTATATCAGGTTAGTCATTGACGCAACGAGCGATGACCTCGGAGTAATTTACGGCGAACAACGAAAACATGTTTCTGCACAGCGGAGTAGTGGTTTTAATTGATGCTTTATAATGTGGCAGTAATTACCTCGTCGAAGAGGGCGATGTCGTAGGTGTTATCGTCATCAGCGAAGTAGAAAACGCCAGTCGTGGCGTTCGCTCTTATCCACTGTAAGCCGCGGTTCCTGTTGGACACCCCTCGCGGCTTCGCACCCTTCTTTAGCTTATACTTTTCTGGCATTGGAGCTGAAGAATAAACACACAACGTTATTAAGAATATTTTAGTAGGGTACTATTATTTTCTGCGTATCTACGGTTGCTGGAATACGTTCAACAGAGATAAATTCTTAGACAGATTCTCCGAACGTATTTCCGGGGGCGATTGAAGACCTAGACGATTAGTGTCGTCAATCGTCTTTAAAAGTACATAAAAGTGCTGAAATGCCGTAAGATATAGAGGACAGGGGGATTCGGTATCAATTGCCGCACATAAATCGTTGGAAGTAATTGCACGGCAATGGCGTGATTCGCTGACAACCGGCAAAGCGCGGCTGTGATTACAAATCTTCCCAGTAACGAGCGACAGATACAAACGTATGTGCGAGGCGGACAAATGCATTTCACCATATGGATAGAGGAATCGGTGGATGTAGCTCTCGCTAAGTAGCTTAAGTTTGTCACTTATGCAAATATACGCATGTACGTGTACGAAGATGCCTGTAAAGGATATCTTTTAACGATCGTCTTTTCTTCGTGTCGGAGTAATATTTTCATTCAGCACCACTTCAGACATGTGTACGATAGTTTAGCAACTCCAGCTTAGAGCGAGTCACGATAAAATTCCTTTATGCTAAAAAATGTTATTTCGCTGAATGTTCTCAAAATCCACGTGTCATTCTTTTTCGGGTCTACATCTGCTCGGAGGCATTTCAGTTTTGATGGGACAAGTGTATTTCCTCTGAAACGCCACTCCGACTCCCAGAATTATTCTGTTCGTCACACTAATGATAACAGTTGACACGAAAACGCGTGCGTGTCACTCAGATTTTTAAACAAGTCATAAACCGGGGAGGAAAGTAGTGTGAGAGAAATCGCAAAACTTGCGGGCAAATGGAACGAACGATACAGAACGTGAAACAGAATAAAGACCTGAAAGGGTCACTGATCGATAACGCGCCGCACGGGGGATCACGGTTGTACGTAAATTGCTATATTACAAAAGCTGTAGACTCTAAAGCACACAAAAGTAACAATTGAAATTTCGTGACTCGAGTGAAAAGCGTATCAATGATATCGTGGCCGGTGGGGGACCGGCAAAGCACGCGAATTGATTCGTTCTTCAAATAAAAATCAGCGCAATTTTTGTGCGTCACTGAGCACGACGTCACCCTATTTTAGGGGAGCCCGTTGGGCCAACCCCCATACGTGTCATGTATCGTACTGTGGGGAATCTGGATAATCTCATAAAGGCCGTGGATCAAAGTAGACGCGCGGGATGAAATGCGGACATGCTGAGCGATGCGTCTGTTGCGATTCCGTTTGCAAAGCGATGAAATTAGTGCCCGATCGTTCGGTGGCGATACGGATACGAACTCAGCAGTCGATATCCGAAGGTAGAAGCCCCCCGTAGCGCAGCTCACGCTCGATTGCTACAAGATTGCTGACTGTCTCACAGTTTGCAAGACGGTAGACGTCTTTGTAGAGCTAGTTTCAAACACTACAAAAGGATCCCTCCAATCGTTGTAATAGCATTCGCATAATGCAACGTATACTCTACTGAAATCTGCATTCTAAAAATTGGAACATCTGACTTACGATATTCACACGTTGACTGCCACCGGCGCAAAAGATTTTACTAAAAATGCAAAAAATTTGCAATGAAGCCTATTTGCAATCTTGTAAAAACAAATGACATTGGAACGGTACTTCAATACTTTGGGTTCTGACAACTCTGCGTTACCTTCATTTCGCACGATTTAATCATCTTCTGCAGTATTTCATCGCATTACATTTCCAAATATACCACACCGTATTCTTTAACACATTGACTGCCATGGTGGTCACCGGTGACCGACGCAAAAGATTTTATTAAAAATGCAAAAAATTCGCAATGAAGCCTATTTACAATTTTGTAAAAGCAATTGATATCGGAATGGTGCTTCAATACTTTGGCTTCTAACAACTCTGCGTTACCTTCATTTTGCACGATTTGATCATATTCTGCAGTATTTCATTGCATTACATTTCCAAATGTACCATACCGTATTCTTTAACACATTGACTGCCATTATGGTCACGGGTGACCGGTGCAAAAGATTTTACTAAAAATGCAAAAAATGTGCAATGAAGCCTATTTGCAATATTGTAAAAGCAATTGATATTGGAACGGTGCTTCAATACTTCGGCTTCTAACAGCTCTGCGTTACCTTCATTTTGCGCGGTTTAATCATATTCTGCAGTATTTTATCGCATTATATTTCCAAATGTATCACACCGTATTCTTTATCCCATTGACTGCCATGATGGTCACCGGTGACCGGCGCAAAAGATTTGATTAAAAATGCAAAAAAATGTGCAATGAAGCCTATTTGCAATTTTGTAAAAGCAATTGATATCGGAACGGTGCTTCAATACTTTGGCTTCTAACAACTCTGCGTTACCTTATTTTGCACGATTTAATTATACTCTGCAGTATTTCATTGCATCGCGGTTCTAACATAACAAAATACGCTTGGCAGTCAACGCGTTAACGTAGGAAAGCAACATAACGTCGTGATACCCAATTTTCCCGTCGTCCCAGTGCATGAAAAATATCCGGTATTATTATAACCTCAGCTCTCGATGCTGCACATTTTACGCAGCCATAATTACGCAGTTCATCAGACGCGCTCTGACATAGGGCTGCGTGAGCATCAGACGTCAAGCAGATAATAACTGTCGTTCGTTACCGGTGAGCATGCAATTCGAACGCATTGATTCATAGAACTAAGCATTGTACGTTACACTCGGTAAACATAGAACGTCGCGTACAGTTCTCGCCATAATGAGGTGATCGGTTGCCTAGCAATCTGCTAAACGGACATTCGATCATGCAGGATACGCGCGCATAAAGGGAGCTTTACTCACCGATGAGGTGTTCGAATTTTAGGCCGGTCCGTTCGAGCAGCCGCGTCACCTGCTTCGTGGCGACTGTCGCATCCTCAATGACGAGCCAATGGACATTTTTCACCAGCATCAGGGTATGAGACATCCGGGTGAGCTCTGGAATCTGCTCCGGCCTCCGATAAGTCGGCGTGATTATGTAAAGTGGCTCCAGTGACTTGTCGAATTTCGCCGGAGACGGTGTACAAGTAGGCACTGCACTTTCGACAGTAGCTCGCGGCTGCTGGTGTTGCGTCCGCACGATTCGCGAATTGTTGCTGGCGTTGTCCAGGAAGTTTTTGTTCAGGTGGTTCATTAGTTCTTGCACGAGCAGGGAACCTATGTCCGGACTTAGGCCGCTGACGGCTTGTACGCGCGATACGGCACTTCGGATCTAGAACGGACAAGTTTAAAAAAAATTATTTTTTAATATTTTTAATATTAACACTTTGACTAAAAAATGGTGGTCAAAAAAAACGAAAGTGACCGAGTTTAATGCAAATATTGATTTTACTAGAAATGCAAAAAGATACAATGTATCAAAATGAAGCCTATTTGCAATCTTGTAAGAGCAATTGATATTGGAATGATGCTTCAAAAAATGCTTTGGCTTCTAACAACTCTGCGTAATTTTTATTTTGGCCGATTTAATCATACTCTGCAGTATTTTATCGCATCGCGGTTCTAACATAGCAAAATATGCTTGGCAGTCAAAGTGTTAATCATAAGTTTTTTTGAGTAAAAAATGAAAATACGAAAAAAAATGAAGGCGATCGAGTTTAATGCATTGTATATTGATGTAAATACTTAGATAGACAAAATAGATACAATGTATCAAAATAAGTGATATCTTTGTGAAACTTTCAGAAATTGTATAATT
This sequence comes from Cryptocheilus praepositus, assembly GCA_033815515.1. Lineage (NCBI taxonomy): Eukaryota > Metazoa > Arthropoda > Insecta > Hymenoptera > Pompilidae > Cryptocheilus > Cryptocheilus praepositus. The sequence continues at coordinate 15,499,174 of JAWWQZ010000035.1, read as the reverse complement.
GGAAGTATTTTACGTATTAGTACAAGAATTATGCTTTTAATATTTATCATAACTTTTTTACTAAAAAATGAAAATACGAAAAAAATGTGAAGGCGATCGAGTTTAATGCATTGAATATTGATGTAAATACTTAAATAAACAAAATCGATACAATGCATCAAAATAAGTGACATCTAAAGACAGCGTGTAGAAAACACGAGAAAACTCGTTAGCGGTCCCTTAAAGTGTTAACCAGTTAAGCGCGGAATTTAATTTTAGAAATTTCCCATAGGGTGCGGAATTAAAATCAAGCAATGACGCGTATACACGTCAAACGCAGGACAAATGGTTCTATTATAAATTTCGGTACTACTGCTGCCTGAATCACCCATCTGGAGGCTAAATTTAGCAATTTATTGTGTCATAATTATTATTATTATATATTATTGGTATTTAGCTATTTTTCATATCTTACGCTTTATTTTGATAATAACTGTGAACAGTTACTAACAGTTATTACAGAACATGTATACCCAGATATTAGCTGTTGCTTTACAAGCATGTAAAAGATGTTACAACAAAGTTAGCGCTGCAAGTGAAGAACTTTTTTAGGCGTTCGTTGGTTTGGCGGCATTCTGTGGCTATTTTATGTATAATTTATGATAAGACCTGATAAAGTCCTCGAAACGTCGCGTTTAGGCCGCTTAAGGCATTAGAAAATGAAAAGTCGATAATTGGTAACGTGATTTTCGAAGGGGTTTTTGACGGCGGAGTTTCTCAGATATTAGCTGTTGCTTTACAGGCATGTAGAAAAATGTTTCAACAAAGTTAGCGTTGCAAGTTAAGAACTTACTCCTTCCCACGGTGGGATGTAACTCCGACGCTATTATACGGAAAGAAACTTTGTTTGAGTCCTTCGAAGTACAGTCTTGACGAATCTGTCACTATGTTATCGAAGTTTTCACGAACATGAGCTGATAATAATGTCTTCAAACAACTGAGGACAGATAATTAACCAACCCTCGGAAGGAACTATGAGTCTAACTTTGAAATTAATATTTGTCACGGCCCCAACACGTACAAGTATCCTACTACACAGTACTCTCAATCTGGACCCGCAGTATTTCTTATACTTATATTCGTCGTGCCATTTCTATTGTCAAGGGGCTTGTCTCGTCAATTATTTCTGTAGATTTCGTTAGAAGAGAATTCGAAACTTTGTTGTCGCGAGTCATTTGTTTTACGGCCAGAGTGTTCTCGGTGCATTAAAGAGAACTGGAACATTAGTCTGCGATGTGGACATGAAACAAAATCGTCGACAGGTCCCAGGAAAGCTGCCTTCAGACAGTCGTACGCGAGATGTGTATTCACCTCAGTGCAGAAAACGAAGCTGTCCCGGGGTTTGAAAAATTAAAGAATCATTCCACCCTCTCCGCCGGGATGTAGCGCATGAAGGATTGACCGAAGTAGCAAGAAGAGACCATGCACTTTGAGCGCATATCTCATAGTATTGAGTTTAAAAGGTTTGGGCGTTCCTAGCAGGAACGTTGACGCAAGCAAAATCTCGCGAGGAATTCAAAGAACCTCGTGCTTTCCTATTTGCATTTTCTATTCCGTAGTTGCGCGCATCGGGGCTATGTGAAAGGTACGGCTGAAACTATCACTTATGCTTTAAGGCGGAGAAAAATAGGGACTCGAATGGCCTAGGACTCCCGGCCGGAACCTTTCAATTTCCGGATAGCGTCCGTACCAACTACCAAGTCTCCGTTACTTCTGCCTCTGTTTGACTAGTTTCATTTTTTCTTTGTCTACGGCGCGACATATTGCTGCGGATATTCCTTTCGCGACTGAAACTTCACCGGGTCATTTCCTTTCACGTGAGATCACGCGAATAAATTTACCTAAAGTATCTACGATGCCGTGTGAATAACAAAAGTCAGGAAGTTAACACGCTGGCTGCCGCGGGGGTCACCGGTGACCGGTGCAAGAGATTTTAAAATATTCGCAATGGGTAGTAATAATTATTTTATAAATGCAGTTATTGTTATAATAGTGATGCGATTCTTTGGTCTCCAATACTTGCACATTATTTACATTTTGCATAATTTAGTCAAACGCTGTAGTATTTCATAGCATCGCCGTTCTAATACAGCATAAGATCCAAAATATTCGCAATGAGTAGCAATAATTATTTTATGAATGCAGTTATTGTTACAATAGTGATGCGATTCTTTGGTCTCCAGTACCTGCACATTATTTACATTTTGCATAATTCAGTCAAACGCTGCAGTATTTCATAGCATCGCCGTTCTAATACAGCATAAGATCCAAAATATTTGCAATGGGTAGCAATTATTATTTTATATATGCAGTTATTATTTTATATTGCAGTATTTCATCGCATCGCAGTTCTAATATAGCAAAAGACGCCGTGTATTTTGCTATATTAAAACGGCAATGCTACAAAATACTATTTGCATAAATACTATTTTGCATAATTCAGTCAAACGCTGTAGTATTTCATAGCATCGCCGTTCTAATACGGCAAAATACGCACGGCAGTCAACGTGTTAACTTTGCTGAAATTTAAACAACGACCGTCCTTTTACCGTTTGCCTGGCAATACATTACAATTTAAGCACAATGGCGCATTTTTCATTAGTCGCTAAAATATGTTCCCATTACGAGTCTTTATTTTAGCAAAACGTTCGTTTAATCGTCTGAAGGCTTAAAGCTAGTACGATGAATCCCGAAATTGCCGAAAGCACTGCCGCGCATAATATAAATACGCCTTTGACGGGGGTGTACACATATAAGGTAACACCAGCGGAATCGGTCTTCGATAATCGCGGTGCCGGGAGCGTAACTCAAAATATTTCATCGCGTCCTAATAACGACACGTGATAATGTTATTTGTCCTCTCTTAAAGCGTCCTTTCCCGGTGTTAAATGTATCGTTACAATGAAATTGCATCGTGCTGCTACCGTGAAAGCGACGGCACCGGCATGTTATAAAGTTTAATTATTCACAGCGCAAACGGTCAATCGGATCGCTGTTCCCCAGTAATTTCGATTTAGTGAATAATTAACTGCACGATACACGCGCTCAAAAAAGAAAACACTCTGAATGAACCGTTTATTCGCGCCGAACGGAGTCCGCCGGAAAATTTGATAGCTTCACGGGGACCAATTAAAAACTGCCCGTTCAGCCGCATAGATACTGATTTCATCCGTTTCACGTGATGCGATCTTTTAATTTTCCAAGCACAAAGAAAGTCCGGGAATGATAAGAGAGTATTGTAGGCAGGGTCGAGGAATAATTGCCGATGCAATGATTAGGAATTGTCGAATTTGTTACTTTGAGAGAGTATGGACGAATCTTACAAATGCAAAAATTGGTGTCAAACTTCATCAATGAGAATAAAACTCTTAATTTGTATAGCAACACCATACTGTTGATGAAGTTTTACAAATATTGTAAATGCTATTACAAATACTATTACAAATGCAAAAGTTGGTACCAAACTTCATCAATGCGAATAAAACTCTTAATTCGTATAGCGTTGCTATAGAAATGTCGGAGCACATTTAAAGTTTGAAACAATGTTACGTTTGTTTACGCTGTAAATACGTGCTGCAAAACCTATGCTATAAAAGAAATATCCAAATATAATATGTATTGCAATACATTCATAATGAACCTAAACGTAATATCAATTGCAGCAATAAATGCGCACTATTCGGAATGTAAAGCGCAGTCATTTGTGAATTTACTTGACAACCCAGGCGTATCATTTGCAGCATAATTTTTTTTTTACATAATCCTCGAATTCTGATAGTTACGTATAAAGCATACGGAAGCAGAACGCGATATTTCGTAATTTTTCTCGATTCACTTACCATATCTTCGTTGATCTTTCTGTGCCTTATGTAACCATCCACTTCGTCACCCACTGACAAATTGTCGACATCTTCGGCGGTGCCTACTGCGTTGAAATCCGTCACTTGATCGAACCTTACCCCTGTCGACAAGTGGTACTGATAAAATACCACGCATACACCTATCAAGGCGATCACTCCCATTTTCATGGATGGCTTCATCTTACTGATTCCTGAAAGCATAAGAATCTTGATGTTACTCTCACAATCTCTAATTGACAATTATAAATCGCATTAACGCAAGATTGTCTTGCATGCGAAATCTTATCGCATTTTTACTAATCGTTACCGGATCAAAGTATTATTACGTGATGACACAGGTTTTTTTCCATTGCGGAAGGTTATGACTTGTGCTATTACAGTGAAATCATTGTCAAGTTATTCGATATTTACAGAATAATATTTAGCGTTCGTGACATTATAGATTGGTAATACTTTAAGTCATAAATACAAGAGTGTAGAAGGTTCGGACATACGGCAAATTTGATCTTATTTGAAAAAGAACGATAAACATATTATATTTTCGTTACTTTTCTTACGTACCACTAACTTTGAATGTAGTTCACGAACGTCTCTTGACGCACTAAATTAAAAACAGTGACAAAAGAATCGCAATGCCTTCCTCATGCACGAATATGCATCCACACCACCTACGCAGATGTATTCATGTGCGTACGTAGAAACATTTTTCCATTGCGAAAGGTCGTGACTTGTATTATTACAGTGAAATCATTGTCAAATTATTTGATATTTACAAAACAATATTTGGCGTTGCTGGCATTATAGATTGGTAATACTTTAGACTGCAAATACAAGAGTGTAGAACGTTTCGACATACGGTAAACTTGATCTTATTTGAAAAAGAACAATAAACATATTATATTTTCGTTACTTTTCTTACGTACCACTAACTTTGAATGTAGTGCACAAACGTCTCTTGACGCACTAAATTAAAATCAGTGACAAAAGAATCGGAATGCCTTCCTCATGTACGAGTATGCATCCACACCACCTACGCAGATGAACTCATATGCGTACGTAGAACATTTTTCCATTGCGGAAGGTCGTGACTTGTATTATTACAGTGAAATCGTTGTCAAATTATTTGATATTTACAAAACAATACTTGGCGTTGCTGACATTATAGATGGGTTATACTTTATTGACTCAAAATTATTCGATTTTATTTGAAAGAAGACATAAAGTTTTACAAAATATAATAATATTAAGTTACTGATACAATATTGTAATGGCATTTACAGTATCTTCATTGAAAAAAAAACACTACGAGGTAACGCGTAGCTGGCAGTTTTTGTACAGACGCTTACTACGAGATATCTCGTAGTTGGCAGTCAATGGGTTAAACCACAAATACAAAAGTGTAGAAGGTTTGGACACACGGCAAACTTGATCTTATTTGGAAAAGAATGATAAACATATTTTCGTTACTTTTCTTATGTACCACTAACTTTGAATGTAGTTCACGAACGTCTCTTGACGCACTAAATTAAAAACAGCAGATGTACTCATATGACAAAAGATTGCGGAAGGTTATGACTTGTGCTATTACAGTGAAATCATTGTCAAGTTATTCGATATTTACAGAATAATATTTAGTGTTGGTGAGATTGTAGATTGGTAGTACTTTCAACCACAAATACAAGAGTGTAGAAGGTTTGGACATACGGCAAACTTGATCTTATTTGCGATAAACCGTTACTTTTCTTACGTACACCTAATGTAGTTCGCACGCACTAAATTAAAATCAGTGACAAAAGAATCGCAATGCCTTCCTCATGCACGAGTATGCATCCACACCACCTACGCAGATGTACTCATATGCGTACGTAAAAACATTTTTCCATTGCGAAAGATCGTGACTTGTATTATTACAGTGAAATCATTGTCAAATTATTTGATATTTACAAAACAATATTTGGCGTTGCTGACATTATAGATGGGTTATACTTTAAACCACAAATACAAAAGTGTAGAAGGTTTGGACACACGGCAAACTTGATCTTATTTGGAAAAGAACGATAGACATAGTTTTGACACTTTTCTTACGTACCACTAACTTTGAATGTAGTTCACGAACGTCTCTTGACGCACTAAATTAAAAACAGTGACAAAAGAGTCGCAATGCCTTCCTCATGCACGAGTATGCATCCACACCACCTACGCAGATGTATTCATATGCGTACGTAAAAACATTTTTCCATTGCGAAAGGCCGTGACTTGTATTATTACAGTCAAATCATTGTCAAGTTATTCGATATTTACAGAATATTATTTAGCGTTCGTGACATTATAGATTGGTAATACTTTAGACTGCAAATACAAGAGTGTAGAAGGTTCGGACATACGGCAAACTTGATCTTATTTGGAAAAGAACGATAGACATAGTTTCGACACTTTTCTTACGTACCACTAACTTTGAATGTAGTTCACGAACGTCTCTTCACGCATTAAATTAACTGCCAAGCGTATTTTACTATATTAGAACGGCGATGCTATGAAATACTACAGCGTTCGACTGAATTATGCAAAATGTAAATAATGTGCAGGTATTGCAGACAAAAGGATGGAATCACTATTCTAATAACAACTGCATTTATAAAATAATAATTGCTACCCATTGCGAATATTTTGGATCTTCAGTAAAATTTCTTGCGTCGGTCACCGGTGACCATCATGGCAGTCAAAGTGTTAAAAACAGTAACAAAAGAATCGCAATGCCTTCCTCATGCACGAGTATGCATCCACACCACCTACGCAGATGTATTCATATGCGTACGTAAAAACATGCGCCCATAGTGTGGGATAGAGAGAATGAAATGAACTAAACGATGAACAATAAACAGGTTTCATTTCATTCCTTGGACACGTGTAGGGTCAGGATATTCTCAATAATCGTTCCCTGATTATAACTGTGTGTATATTTTACCTTTTGACACGTGCCCTGTTGCAATACAATTGGCCCTCGACAGCGCAAAACATATATACACATTTTTTCGTACGGTGCCAATGATTCTGTAACGCATATTGTTTGTCAAAAACATACACCGCATCAAAACGCGCATGACATTTCGTACATTACGTGAACCCGGGTGAAGCAACTTCACGAAGCCTACAGTATACAGCGTATTCACCAACTAATTCTGCGTTACGTGTATTAATTATGTAAACACTGTGGTTGAGAGTTCCCAAGATTTATGCGTTTAGAATTTAACATGCCCAACGTAAAATCGTTGGCCTCGTTTAGGCATCTTGCGCATAAATCATAGGGATCTAATGCAACGCGAGCACGATGCTGACTGTGACAGAAACATAAACGGGCACTGAAATATGCGAGCAGGGAAATAAAATGTTAATCCTTAGAATACTTATGCAAATACGGGACAAACTCCATAAATAATGGGCGGAAAACAAGAATGCAGCCAGAACTATGGTGTATATGTTTTATGTATATTATGTTCAAGATAATGGTATACTTTATACTGTCGCTCGGAATGGGTCCAACAACGAATACACTTACTCCGGCACATTAAATTCCTACGAGCGCCTCTAGTTTTTGCGTCGCAATTTCACCCGAAGTTTTTAAGTATGCTTATTTGAGTTTCTCTCGACACGAGTTAGAGTATACTTTCGCGAAATATCTCGCGGCGTTTCTATCCGCCGTTTCGCTTGTATTACATTTTTATAGAAATTACAGTCACTTCCATACCTGGTACTTTATCTGATGAGCGGGAACCTTTCAATGCGAGTGCACATAATTGAAACGCTCTCCCGTTAGCCGCGATACCGTCTGGCAGTAAATTATAGCATGAAAGACGCGTTTATCGTCCTTTGTGACACCGTTCACATGCATTAACAATCGGTAAAGGTTAAAAGAGTCACCTACTTTGTCGCGTGCGTTCAACTTAAAAGACGGCGTCGGGGCGTCCTCAGGAGACGTACTTTTCGCTGACTACGGATGATATTCGCGCAAACGCACGCGACGCAGTGCAACGCTGCGTAAAAACACCGCGTGACATAATACGAGACAACTCGACGCAAAACTCAACAAAGCAAAGACGGTGGAAGAGTTTGAAAGCGCGCCATTCTGTTATTAGACCGTCGTTAAAAACGAAATAACAGTTAAAACATCCGGTCTCAGACAATTAGACGCAAACGGAATTACTGGCGAAACTCTGCCTGCCAAAATTCTGGTTTAAACGCGTAATTCTAATTTTTACGCTGTCAAGTTGTACGCACAATGTCAATTGCACGGTTTCACGGCATAAGTTCCGGTGGAACAGTTCTTAAGCGCTGCAACTGCTGCATTTGAAAAATTTTACGACAATAAGGAAAATATCTGCAAGGGCAATCTGTAAATAAGATATGTAGTGGAAACTTAAAAAAAAAATGAAAGGTGGAATCGTTTGTAATACCTTTATGTGAAACAGTGACGTATATCATGATATTACTCTGACGTTGAAAACGAAGTAACAGTTAAAATATCTGATCTGGGTTAGACAACTGCAAACAAACGGAATTATCGGCGAAACTCTGCCTGTCAAAATTCTGCTTTAAACGCGTAATTCTAATTTTTACGCTGTCAAGTTGTACGCACAATGTTAATTACACCGTTTTAAGCGTTGCAACTGCTGCATTTGAAAAATGTTACGAGAATAGAGAAAATATCCACAAGGGTAATCCGTAAACAAGATATATGGTGGAAAGTTAAAAACAAATGAAAGGTGGTATTTTTTATAATACTTTATGTGACACAGTAATGTATACCATGGTATTGTTACTCTGACGTTGAAAACGAAGTAACAGTTAAAACATCTGATCTGGGTTAGGCAACTGCAAACAAACGGAAATATCCGCAAAACTCTGCCTCACGAAACTCTGCCTGCCAAAATTCTGTTTTAAACGCGAAATTCCAATTTTCGCCGCTGTCAAGTTGTACGCACAATGTCAATTGCACCGTTTCAGGGCATAAGTTCGTTGCAACTGCTGCATTTAAAAAATGTTACGAGAATAAGAAAAATATCTACAAGGGCAATCTGTAAATAAGATATGTAGTGGAAAGTTAAAAAAAATGAAAGGTGGAATCGTTTGTAATACCTTTATGTGAAACAGTGACGTATACCATGATATTACTCTGACGTTGAAAACGAAGTAACAGTTAAAACATCTGATCTGGGTTAGACAACTGCAAACAAACAGAATTATCGGCGAAACTCTGCCTCACGAAACTCTGCCTGCCAAAATTCTGGTTTAAACGCGTAATTCTAATTTTTACGCTGTCAAGTTGTACGCATAATGTTAATTACACCGTTTTAAGCGTTGCAACTGCTGCATTTGAAAAATGTTACGAGAATAAAGAAAATATCCACAAGGGTAATCCGTAAACAAGATATATGGTGGAAAGTTAAAAAAAAATGAAAGGTGGTATCTTTCATAATACTTTTATGAGACACAGTAATGTATACCATGGTATTACTCTGACGTTGAAAACGAAGTAACGGTTAAAACATCTGATCTGGGTTAGACAACTGCAAACAAACGGAAATATCGGCAAAACTCTGCCTCACGAAACTCTGCCTGCCAAAATTCTGCTTTAAACGCGAAATTCCAATTTTCGCCGCTGTCAAGTTGTACGCACAATGTTAATTACACCGTTTCACGGTGTAAGTCTCGTTGAAGCACTTTTAAGCGCTGCAACTGCCGCATTTGAAAAATGTTGCGCGAATAATTAAAACATCCACGACGGCAATTCGTAAATAAGATATATAGTGTAAAGTTTAAAAAAAATACGAAAAGTGGAACCGTCCCTGATACTTTTATTTGAAAACGGTGATATATACGATGACATAAAGTTAAAAAAAAATACGAAAAGTGGAACCGCTCTAAATACTTTTACGTTAAAACGCTGATTAATACGATGATATCATTACTCTAACACCGAAAACGAAATCACACTTAAAACTTCCGGGTTCCATCAGGCAATTACATACAAAACGGAATTACCCGTGCCACAATCCTCCGTATTTCCGTATATTGCGGTTCTTCTGGGACGAGCTTCAACTTAATTTCCCAGGCGCTATCGCGCATGCCAGGTAAACGCGGAGTTAGTATCACGGATAAGGCCTTGGGATATTTCTGAATATACACCAGCGATCGGTCGGAACTTTTCAATAACCCGGTATCGCCGGGGTCGCACTGATCCCGGACTATCGGAGAATTTCATCGTATAACGTTCCGTCGGTATTTTCCACGGCCGTTCCGCAGGCTTCGCCGGACTCGCTTTGAGGCGCCAATTTCTCAACCTTGAGATCATTCCCCGCGAACGAGACAATCGGGATAACCCCCCGGCGCGCAATATTAATTCGATCTACATTCGAGCGGACGTTTATAGTCCTTTCCGAACACTTTGACCCAATGGAAATGGATCTGCGGGATTACCGGGGTCGAAGCACGGGCCGCGCTCTCCCGGAATAAAGATGGTCGTAACTCTTTGCCGAGGATACCGACGGAAAATGAGAGCGGATCCATGGATTCGGCCTTCGAAGAGATACGACCCCTCGTAAATGCCTGCTGGATGCCGGAGACTCGATCAACGTAAACATCCGCGGCCCGGCGTCTTACCCGCGGTCTTCGAGACTCTGCGGGTTCCCAGTCAGTAAAGCACAGTTTCGCAGATCGGCGCTGAAAAAAGATCCGTAGCCTAAACACGTCCGTGCCGCCAAGTCGGCGATGTTTGAAACGCTAAAAGTTTCGCCGAACCCGACTCGGGAGGACGAGACGCTGCGGAGGAGTCGACGACGAAGCAGAAGAGACCCAACGCCTTTCTTTTCTATCGTGTGTAGGCGCTTTGCGGTTAACCCTTTCGCTAGTACGGGTGACTATAGGCACCGGCGAGATAACAATACCCATACACGATGGGTGACTATTGTCACCTGCCACAAGATGCGACCTATACACGACGGGTGACTATAGTCACCGGCTACAAAATGATTGCTTAGTATTATGTTGTAATTATATATTGTGTTGTGTAATGTGAAAATATCAATTGTATTGTTGAATTAAAAATATGTTCAAAAACAATACCCATACCGACGGGTGACTATTGCAAAACAAGATGTTAAAACTATAGTCACTGCTGAAAATGATTGCACAGTATTATGTTGAATTATATATTGTCACTGTAGTGTGATATCAATTGTATTGAATTGACGTACCGCGAGAAAACAATATCCATACATGATGACTATAGTCTTCATTTGCTTAGCCAAATGTAATTATATATTGTGTTGTGTAATGTGAAAATATCAATTGTATTGTTGAGTTACAAATACGTTCATGAGAAAATGATGAACACAAATAATTTTCTTTATAAAAGAAATGTTACGTCGTTTTTGAGACAAAAGCCCGCCGTAGCAAAAGGGTTAAAACTTTATACTGTATATTCCGGCCGAAATTTTTACGTATTTTGATCTATATTAAAACTGCAACGTGATGAAGTCTAAGATACTTCTTCATTTGCGCCAAATTGAAAATAACTGGCGGTAGTCATCAGGACACCAAAGAATGAAAACTATTTAATATTAACCCAATCGTACAAAATTATAAATTTATATTGTATATTTTTTAATTTTTACGTATTTTACTATATTAAAACTGCAACGTGATGAAGTACTATAGAATGTGATTGAATTGTGCAAAATGAAAATAAGGCGAAGGTATCGGACACCAAAGAATTGAATCACTATTTAATATTAATTGCATGTACAAAATTATAAATGCTACCGATTGGGTATTTTTTGAATTTTTCGTTAGACCTTTTGCACCGGTCGCCGGTGATCACCGCGGCAGTCAATGTGTTAAAGAATACGGTTTGGTACATTTGGAAATGTATGCGATGAAATACTGCAGAATATGATTAAATCGTGCAATATGAAGGTAACGCAGAGTTGATGGAAGCCAAAGTATTGAAGCACTGTTCCAATGTCAATTGCATTTACAAGATTGTACATAGGTTTCACTGCCAATTTTTTGCATTTTTAGTAAAATCTTTTGCGCCGGTCACCGATGACCACCGTGACAGTCAACGCGTTAACAAATTTGTCGCTGCGCTTAGATTGCGCGGCTTTCCGCACGTTCCGCCTGCGGCATTCGCCCGTGGACCATTCGACGCGGTATACGACTGATAAATCTTGGGCATTGGCTGAACGTCGGCAACGCGCCTCGGCGGAGTCGTCCAAAGATGCCGCGTACGCAAGTAGAAATGACATCGGTGTGTGCGCGGTGAAAAATGCATTGCGACAGTTCTGTCGATGTGGGTATTGAGCCGCGGTCGTCCGCATACGTAAACAATGCGCTTACCGGGCGGCGGGGCTTCGCAACGAGCCGAAGTCGTGAAAATAAATTTATGAAAAAGCATAAAAATGCGATTTCGCCGGGAATGCGAACGATTTTTATCGGGTCTGTCATGAATATCTTACTGAGAAGTTTCGAACGCGCGCACGGTCGTTCATTTTACCGCTTCGCGCGTAACACCCAGCCCATGCCTCTGTGTTAATGTGTCGGCAAGGTGGACAGTAAACAAGATATATACCGGAGAAAATCAGCGTACGCACGATGCGACTCCTTGACATCGTTTTTCTTAGGTTGCGCGATGAATGCTCGATATTATGGCAACCTGCCTCGTTGCAGGCTCGTTGCGTCAATGGCTTATCAAAAAATGGCTGCTAAGTGGCTGCGTAATTGACTCTTATGGTAGGGCGCGATAACGCAAAGGCGTAAAACATCAGCTAAACGAGCGACGACGTTTTCGCCGGTCCACGATTGAAATTGTCGCCCGTGCCCGCTTCATTCCCCTAACTTAGAGCTCAACAACTTCCATTTGTTCCGAGAAATAAGAAAGCCATAGCGGGGGAGTGTACTTTCGGTCTTTCCTTATACCAGAAAGTGTTATAAATAAGCGGGTAAGAGACGCTTAACGGAACTTCTTTGAACAGCTTCCAAGGAAACTAACTTCACGTTAACGTTCGCCGCTCTTAACAGGAATCGCGTTAAAAACTGTACTGTAGGGTGAATGAAATATAATGGATTAAGAGAGTTAAGTGCGGAATTCTAATTTTCGCCGCTGTCAAGTATTACAATGTTAATTACACCGTTTCACGGCGTAAGTTCCGTTGAAATTGTCCCAAGCGCTTTAACCGTTGCAGTTAAAAGATGTTATGGGAATAATTAAAATTGCCGTAAGAGCAATCCGTAAATAAAATATATATTATAAAGCTTAAAAAATGAAAAATGGTATCATTTCGGATACCTTTGTCAAAACGGTGGCGTATCGTTGGCCCAGAATATAAATAGACATCAAAACTGTTATGGGATAATTAAATGGAAATAATTCAAATCGCCGTGAGAGCAATCCGTAAATAAGATATATGTTATAAAGCTGAAAAAATGAAAAATAGTATCGTGTCGGATACCTTTTTGAAAACACTGGCGTATTGTTGGCCCAGAATATAAATAGACATAAAAACTGTTATGGGATGAATTAATGGAAATAATTCAAATCGCCGCAAGAGCAATCCGTAAATAAGATATATGTTGTAAAGCTGAAAAAATGAAAAATAGTATCGTGTCGGATACCTTTCTGAAAACGGTGACGTATCATTGGCCCAGAATATAAATAGACATCAAAACTGTTATGGGATAAATTAATGGAAATAATTCAAATCGCCGTAAGAGTAATCCGTAAATAAAATATATATTATAAAGCTTAAAAAATGAAAAATGGTATCATTTTGGATACCTTTGTGAAAACGGTGACGTATCGTTGGTCCAGAATATAAATAGGTATCAAAACTGTTATGGGATAAATTAATGGAAATAATTCAAATCGCCGTGAGAGCAATACGTAAATAAGATATATGTTATAAAGCTAAAAAAATGAAAAATAGTATCGTGTCGGATACCTTTGTGAAAACACTGGCGTATCGTTGGCCCAGAATATAAATAGACATCAAAACTGTTATGGGATGAATTAACGGAAATATTTAAAATCGCCGTAAGAGCAATCGATAAATAAGATATATATTATAAAGGTGAAAAAATGAAAAATAGTATCGTTTCGGATACCTTTGTGAAAACACTGACGTATCGTTGGCCCAGAATATAAATAGACATCAAAACTGTTATGGGATGAATTAACGGATATAATTCAAACCGCCGTGAGAGCAATCCGTAAATAAGATATATGTTATAAAGCTTAAAAAATGAAAAATGGTATCTTTTCGGATACCTTTGTGAAAACGGTGACGTATCGTTGGTCCAGAATATAAATAGGTATCAAAACTGTTATGGGATAAATTAATGGAAATAATTCAAATCGCCGTAAGAGCAATCCGTAAATAAGATATATGTTATAAAGCCGAAAAAATGAAAAATAGTATCGTGTCGGATACCTCTGTGAAAACACTGACGTATCGTTGGCCCAGAATATAAATAGACATCAAAACTGTTATGGGATGAATTAATGGAAATAATTCAAATCGCCGTGAGAGCAATCCGTAAATAAGATATATGTTATAAAGCTGAAAAAATGAAAAATAGTATCGTGTCGGATACCTTTGTGAAAACACCGGCGTATCGTTGGCCCAGAATATAAATAGACATCAAAACTGTTATGGGATATCAAATCCTACTAAACGGCCGCATTGTTACGGGCAGCGTATTTATAACCCGACATTTTCACGTGGGGAACACGGTTTCAGAGCGGTCATCTGTTGCAGGCGTCGTATCGTTAGTTATGACATAGCTTGTACCCTGAATGGTAGTTGTCGATGCACTGCTAATGGTGTCAGATGATCCAGCCGACGGTTCGTCACTACAGAACTATGATTAGCCCCGTAATGCGCACTTTAGTCCCACTCATACTTGTAACAATCTTACTAATACATCGGTAATGACAGGGGCGATTCATAATTAATGATAACCCTTATCATTATAGTGCAACGACTGAGACATTACAACCCACACGATTTCACAGAACTCCACAGTTTTATTTGACAGTATTACCCGCACAGTATACATTTTCACAAAACGGTCTGACACGACACTGTCTGGCATTAACGATAATTATACACTATCGCGCTCACGTGCTTCCAAATCTGCACCCGACACGGACCTGATGAGCGCTCTTTGTGAACGTGAATACGATTGATTATCGATTGATTACCTGGGTACCGGTCGTTCAAACGACGGTTAGAATAACTGCCCGCCCTCCGCTTGCTCCCCATTAACGTCTATGATCTAGCACTCATGGCACGCGATGCATTTTCATCTATTCTCATGGTTAATATTCATCGGCCGCGTGTCACCAGAGCTCCATTGATAACATTCTGCGCTCCGTAACACCGCCAATTTGTGCCGTTGCACGTATCGAATCAGCGGATAGGCCGTTACACACTTCGAATAAGCACCAGCGCTCCTGATGCGATTAGTTACGTCAATCATATCCGGACGGAATAATTACGGAATTTTTCAATCAGGCAAATGGCCGCCCCTTTATTCATGCACGCCGCTTATCGCGATTAATTCGTCGTGCGGCTTTTCTATGCGCGTCCGCACACTCGGCCGCCACGTAAGATTTATCTGACATCACGTTATCCGCCCGCACCGCATTTGTTGTACGCTAACGCTGTCGCAGCCAAACGTTCCTTCGTTAAATTCGTACAGCGACTTTCACGTATGCTGAATCTGCCGTAATCAGCGAATTGACCGGATGCTTTAACACTTTGATTGTCGTGATGGTCACTGCTGACCGGCGCAAGAGATTTTACTGAAGATCCAAAATATTCGCAATGAGTAGCAATAATTATTTTATAAATGCAGTTATTGTTAGAATAGTGATGCGATTCTTTGGTCTCCAGTACCTGCACATTATTTACATTTTGCATAATTCAGTCAAATGATATGGTATTTCATAGCATCGCTGTTTTAATATAGTAAAACACGCATGGCAGTCAAAGTGTTAATTGGTTCCAAAATTATACTAAACTGTATATAAAACTATGCTACTACTATTGCATACTAGAGTAGCAATAATTATTTTATAAATGCAGATATTGTTAGAATAGTGATGTGATTCTTTGGTCTCCAATACCTACACATTATTTACATTTTGCATAATTTAGTCAAACGCTGTAGTATTTCATAGCATCGCCGTTCTAATACGGCAAAATACGTTTATAGTAATAATTATTTTATAAATGCAGTTATGCTTAGAATAGTGATGCGATTTTTTGGTCTCCAGTACTTATTTACTGTACATAAAACTTCTAATACAGCATAAAATCCAAAATATTCGCAATGAGTAGCAATAATTATTTTATAAATGCAGTTATTGTTACAATAGTCATGCGATTCTTTGGTCTCCAGTACCTGCACATTATTTACATTTTGCATAATTCAGTCAAACGTTATAGTATTTCATAGCATCGCCGTTCTAATACAGCAAAATACGCATGGCAGTCAAAGTGTTAAGCGCAATTTATCGAAACGATATCGCTCGCGACGATCGCAATTTTCAATGATCAACGTTAAGGAAGCTGACAGATATGCGGTGTCAAAATGCTGGTAATTAAAGATGGGTATTTGTTCGGGTATATTTGCTGGAAACATGAGGAGAAATCGTGTCGCACTGAAAGATGTATCTGACCCCGTATTGTGCGCGGCGACAGATCGGGAAGTAGCGAGAATCCGATAAATTGATCGGTGCGGAAAGAAGAACGTAGCTACAAATTGTGTGGAGACAGACGCGGAGGTGCGAAAAAGGACTGTTGCGCGGCACAAAGCGGCACTTGAAGTCAAAACAAAAGGCAATTGTACTCACCCGAATGCTACATGCGTTGGCTGTTTCGTCGCTTCCTTTGCCTCTCTTGATGCCCAAGTTCCTTTTTGCCCTGCGAAGAAAAATTGACGGCTCTAGTGGAGAAATTAGCAGGTACTAACCGTACGTGCGAGTTTAACGCGCGCTTTGTTTCATCGGAATGCTCAATTGTTCTTGACTCGATAATTAGAGTGTTAAACGCGTGATACCGCACTGCAGTGGTTAGCGACGATATATATCAGACAGCCGTAGGCAGGACAGATACGGCGAAGGAAGAATTTTTAGGGGCTCGATAAAAGTGCGCGTTCGTCCAAAACACGCCGGGTTCGCACAAAAAACGTCTGCTAACGAACGCCGGAATAAATATTCGCCGCGAAAAAAATGTCAATTAAGCGCAACATAAATTCTGCGGAAAAATCGCAACATTCGTCGTCCGTACGTGCGCCGATTGTACATACGGGCTGCTTCGCCCATGGTTTTCGGTCGTTCCTTTCAATCTCGCCCGTTCGATAATTCACGGCATCAATAGAATGCGCGCGGAGCTCATGGTCATTTATTTAATTCCATTCGAATATGACCATATTTGAGCGCGTCGCGAGTTTTATTTAAAACCCGGCAGAATTCTCGTCCGCCGCGCGAGCCGACATTGTTATTCACTTACGTCGACGCATTCGCGCCGCAGGACGAATTATTGCGTGCAGACACCGCCGTCCATACCGATCAAACGTGAATCGCCCGAGAGGCATCCCGCGACAATGCTCCCGCGCTATAGCGATTGTAAATATAGGGTGCGTCGCCAAAATCCGGACAAAATTCAATTTAAATTTCCCTTCGGTCTATACCACTTGGAGATGTCGCTATTGGCAACCAAATAATTTGAAGCATCTAATAAACATTCATAACCTCGAAACTGTAACTATGTTAAACCAAAGTGCAGAGTATAATCGAAGAGCCGCGATTATCGAAAGTATTCGCGCTGGGCGCTCAGCGACAGAAATGATTCGATTCTTCGGATACCCAAGATCGACTGTGTATGATGTTTAGGCGAGATATAACGAGTCTGAGAAGTCCAGCGAAGGTTTTGCAACACCGGCCAGGAAAAGTCACTCGAAGGAGCGCGTATTTAGGACGCCCGAAATCATTCAATGGGCTCAGGAGCTCATTTTTGAGGATCCAGGGCAGTCGATCCGAAAATTGTCGTCGATTTAGGGTGTAAGCGAAAAAACTATGCGTCGAATCTAGGAGGAGGACCTCCGCTACAAGTCTTATGCGATAAAAGTGAGACAGATGCTTTCCGAAGCTGATTCGATTGTTCGGATAGCCAAGATCGACTGTGTATGATGTTTAGGCGAGATATAACGAGTCTGAGAAGTCCAGCGAAGGTTTTGCAACACCGGCCAGGAAGTCACTCAAAGGAGCGCATTTTTAGGACGTCCGAAATCATTCAACGGGCTCAGGAGCTCATTTTTGAGGATCCAGGGCAGTCGATCCGAAAATTGTCGTCGATTTAGGGTGTAAGCGAAAAAACTATGCGTCGAATCTAGGAGGAGGACCTCCGCTACAAGTCTTATGCGATAAAAGTGAGAGAGATGCTTTCCGAAGCTGCCAGGACAAAGCGAGTTGAACGCTGTAACCTGCTTTTCTGCCTCCCAACAGCCCAGATTTAAATCCTTTCGACTATTATGCATGCAGCGTGATTGAAAGGGTCACCAACAAGTCCAGACATCCTAATGTCTCATCATTAAGAGCCGCTATTGAAGCGGCATTCGCTGATATGAACCGAGGCTCGTTAACACTTTGACTGCCACGGTGGTCACCGGTGACCGGCACAAAAGATTTTACTAAAAATGCAAAAAATTCGCAATGAAGCCTATTTACAATCTTGTAAAAGCAATTGATATTGGAACGGTGGTTCAATACTTTGGATTCTAACAACTCTGCGTTATCTTTATTTTGCATGATTTAATTATACTTTGGCGTCCATTAAGTCTTTAACACATTGACTGCCATGATCTTCATTTTGCACGATTTAATCATACTCTGCAATATTTCATTGCATCGCGGTTCTAATGCATCAAAATACGCTTGGCAGTCAACATGTTAAAACGGGCCTGCGACAGATTCAGACCGAGAATGAAGGCGGTCATTCAAGTCGAGGGGGGTTATATTGAATGAATGTTTCTTTATGCCCCAACAAACAATACAGTAACAAAAAAAATGTTTACTTTTCTATTATTGCAATGAAAATTATGTTTCAAAAAAATGTTTGATTTGTTTGGATTTTGGCGACGCACCCTGTATACGCGGATAGTGAATCGTGCCGGTACCGCGCCCGTTTTATGCGCGGCGCGCTATCGCGGACGTTCGACCAAAGTGCGATTCAGAATTCCGACGCTGAAAAGCGTCCACGTAAGGGAGAGACGGAAGAGAGACAAGAGTGACGGGTGAAGCGGAAGGAGTACGTCGATGGCGCTACATCGCGCAGGCGTGATTTGATACAGAGCCGGAAGGACATCCGTCACGAACAAGTCGCTACCCGATAAACTGGCACAAAAACCGGCGATGGCTATTAACGGCCGAGATAAAGCTACGTTTCATCTGCTTAGCGCCTGCCCTATGGTGCCTCGATCGCGTCACATGACTTCGCGCGACAATTTAGGAGGCGATACATAAAATGTAAGAACGAACCTGCAGTTTACACGTTGACTGCCAAGCGTATTTTGCTATGTTAGGACCGCGATGCAATGAAATATTGTGGAGTAGAATTAAATTGTGCGAAATAACCCTTTGCGGACGAGCGACGCATATGTGCGTTCAGCATAAGATATTCCTATAACCGATGAAGGCATACTTATGTTCGAAATAAAGGTAAATATGCGCAGAAAAATAAGAGCCGTGGCGGGCATATATGTATGTATTTTGCAAATGGCATGTGTTAAACAAGAGTTGGTAATTTTGATGGGTGTTATCGGCTTCGAATCGCTCCGTCCGCAAAGGGATAAAGGTAACGCAGAATTGATGGAAGCCAAAGTATTGAAGCACCGTTACAATATCAATTGCTTTAACAAGATTAAAGTTAGTAAAAAACACGAGAAAACTCGTGAGCGGTCCATAACAATTGGGACACGAAACCCGAGAAAACTCGTGAGCGGTCCTTAAAGTGTTAATAGTACGTGTACAATCGTTGACTGGTCCTGTGTATTCGTTCTGTGACCAGTCGGCGAGTGGTTTTATAAATCCGCGCTGCGGCAACATGAAAATCGCAATGGAAACGTATACCCGTGATATATCGTTGAATCGGCTGTCTTCCATTCGCGACTTCCAACGTTCAATTATCGGATGTTTTGCGCACGTCTGCGACATTCATTAACCGTGACCGAATAATCGATAGCGCACTGACAATCCCATCTCTTAAACTGCGCCTCTGTGTTTCTACTTGAATACGTTGTATTACTCTGTGGCAACGTTAAGACGCATGGTCGTTAGCGACACTCGAGCTAAATGATTCCTGGGACGCTAATTACGAAATTCCAAAAATAACAGCCGGTATCAATTAGAAAGTGGCTCTTAACGCGCCCGCCAGTTTCTTATCTCGCAGCATCGCATTGTCATGAGCACAGAGGAGTTAATTCCTATTACGCGCTGCCAGCGTCCGAGTACGCGCAGTTTAACAATGGAACTCCTGATACAGAGAACGGAACAGCTAGGTAGTCCCGTCTAAATTTTTTAATCCCTATCACGTCTTGCCCGCGTCCGGTACACGCGGTTTACAGTGCGACTTTCAATGCAGCGAAGCGGTTAGCTAGATAATCCCGCGTAAATTTGAGCTTAACCAGTTAAGCGCGTTTGACGTGTATACACGTCGGACCAAATCTCTATTGCGGTGCGTATGACGTGTATACTCGTCGTGTAAAATAAAAAATTACTATTGACTATCAAAACTCGAAATTTCAATAAAACACTATAATAATATTATTTGTATGCTTCCTTTACATTACCAATAGGACTGCTAAGTATTGTATATTACATCAATCATCAATTTACTTACATGAATATTCAATGTATCAAACTCGATTGCCTTTATGTTTTTTTCGTATTTTCATTTTTAGTAAAAGAGTTATGATAACTATAAAAAACATAATTTTTTTAATGATACCTAAAATATTTTCAATTATACCATTTTTGAAAGTTTCACAAAAATAGCTTTATAAATAATAAAGATGTTACTATGAATGCAAAAAAAATACGCTATGAAACCTATTTGCAATCTTGTAAAAGCAATTGATATTGGAACGGTGCTTCAATACTTTGGCTTCTAACAGCTCTGCGTTACCTTCATTTTGCACGATTTAATGATACTCTGCAGTATTTCATCGCATCGCGGTTCTAACGTAGCAAAATACGCTTGGTGGTCACCGGTGACCGGTGGAAAAGATTTCACTAAAATGCAAGAAATTCGCAATTGAGCCTATTTGCAATATTGTAAAAGCAATTGATATTGGAACGGTGCTTGAATACTTTGGCTTCTCAGAACTCTGCGTTACCTTCATTTCGCACGATTTAATCATATTCTGCAGTATTTCATAGCATTACATTTCCAAATGTACCACACCGTATTCTTTAACACATTGACTGCCATGATGGTCACCGGTGCCCGGTGCAAAAGATTTTGCAAAAAATGCAAGAAATTCGCAATGAAGCCTATTTGCAATCTTGTAGAAGCAATTGATATTGGAACGGTGCTTCAATACTTTGGCTTCTAACAGCTCTGCGTTACCTTCATTTTGCACGATTTAATGATACTCTGCAGTATTTCATCGCATCGCGGTTCTAACGTAGCAAAATACGCTTGGCAGTCAAGGTGCTAAAACCGTGTAACACGTAAGGGCCAGTACCGACGGAAGGGAAAAATGACATCGGTGCTTCGTTACATCGCCGATTGATTTCCGTGTAATCGCGATATTCACGCGATAGCTTCATAGCATTAATGTTTGTTCGTGCGGCAGGGGTGCCTAACGATTTTTCGGGCCTTTATAAATAACAAAGATGTTACTATAAATGCAAAAAAAATACGCTATGAAACCTATTTGCAATCTTGTAAAAGCAATTGATATTGGAACGGTGCTTCAATACTTTGGCTTCTAACAGCTCTGCGTTACCTTCATTTTGCACGATTTAATGATACTCTGCAGTATTTCATCGCATCGCGGTTCTAACGTAGCAAAATACGCTTGGCAGTCAAGGTGCTAAAACCGTGTAACACATAAGGGCCAGTACCGACGGAAGGGAAAAATGACATCGGTGCTTCGTTACATCGTCGATTGATTTCCGTGTACCGCGAGGCACGCGATAGCTTTGCTTTAATGTTTGTTCGTGCGGCAGGGGTGCCTAACGATTTTTCGGGCCTATTTTGACAACGACCAGCGTGGGCGGCGGGTCGTTGAGGCAAGGTCAGCGAAGAGCTCGTTTCGCGTGACTTTCCTCCCGACCAACAGCAATGGCCAACCCCACCGCCGCGAGTCGTGCGGTTGTTGAATCGCTTTTTTAAAAACGGCAACTCGGTAATTAAAACTCAACGGCTATTTCGCAGGCATTCCGGCGTGCCAGCGATGACACTATAAATTCATGCGGTTTTAACAAAACGGGCCAACTGTCCCTGCAGAGAGGCGACGTCAATGGATGGGGGCTCAAAAAAATATTCTGCGGTGGCACGCTTTTTCCTCCCTTCCTCCCCCTTTTTTTCTCTCTCCTCTCTCATGAAATAGCCGCGCTGAGTGCCCGCCGCGTTCCAGCAATTTATCCGTGCGTGACTATTTCCTCGGGAAATATTTGTAAGATAAAATGCACGGGTTATCAGCTCGGCGGCTGTCAAATTGCGAGGGCAAATATTACGAGGCGAACCGTTCAGAAATCAGAGGGAAATGGCTATGATGAAAACAATTTAACTCCGACGGGCGAGGGCGGAAATTGCCTTATAACGGAATTATTTTACGGAAAACATTTGTCGCTAATGAAGTTACTTAAAATCGAATGAGTCGCCGTATGAATGAAATGTAGGACAAAAGGTAAATTGTGGACATTGACGTTTTAAGCGTCGCTGCTTTTTATAACGGCGTATGTCAATGAAAGCTCGATGCCACTTCGTTTAAAAAGCTATCAGCATGTTTCTCTGTTTTCGAACGCGCACCTGTTTCGCGAAAATATGTTTGTCTCAGATGCGCATATTATACCGTTCATTGAGTTATCCATGCGGCCATCTGATGAGTATGATTCAATCGTTCGTCGGATTTCATGTACGCTGCAATTACTATCGCGATACTATTAATTATGTAACGTCAGCCTTGCAGTAACAGCGCACTGAAATTACGGCGGCCGCATGATTGCCAGCCAATTAAAATGCTGATAAGTATTCGCGATGAATTAAAGGTTCAGGAAACCGCAGACGAAAGCGAGATTAGGAAATTGCGCTTATCGCTCGTTGATATGCACTCTAACGCACCTTGTTATTTTAACGCAGTCAAACGTAAGGAATACTATCGCGTCACGTCAGTGCAATTGACAGTTTGTTTTTTTAAAGGTTACATCATGCATTCTATTGTATTCCGACATACTGTGAAATCGCGACTTAACGTGTATGACTGAAGCACGTAATAGCTAAAGCTAACAAAATTTCAATATAAAATCATTTACCGTGTCAATACGTAATAATTTACTGAAATTTTACAATATTAAAAGTAATATCAATATTCATATTTTAAAGACGTTTTGAAATAGTGGTTGCCCAAATTAATAGCCGTGAATGATGGGTAAAAAGCCTTTTTAGTTTGAAATTAGAATTCACTTGTAAATTTTTATTTTTAGAACCCTGCATATGTTTCGTTGCATTTGGTGCCGTCTTATCAGGAGTTTCCAATAATACAATGTGTTGAAAATATATGTGGGTGTGTTAGTTTCACACAGCATATATAAAATTATATAATATATATAAATATAAATATATAAAATTATATAACATATATATAATACATGTACATATATATAAAATTAGAATCATATACGATGATATATGATTCTAATTTTCCACCAATAGAGCTTTCAACTCATTACTTATACCGTTTGTAATCACATTGCCCGTACAAACTTTTTGGAATAAATTCAAAACAACCGACCACTCAACAGTTTGATAATATTCGTTTTCAAAATGATCATATATAAGATAGCTTGAATAAATTTTAACGGCCAGAAAAATATCACGGCGGCCTGTCAACGATTAGCCTCGCATCGATATATAGAGCGAAAAGGTTCCTCCTGCATTTCGTTGGGTTCCGGAGCATTTTCTTACGTAAGGACGATGATCGCGCACAACGTGGCGTCAGCGCTTTTCAAACATCACCTTGCACCATCAGCGCCGAGGAAAATGTCGGTAATTATCGGTAAAGTCTACCGTCTTTACCTCGCTTAATACCTTACATCCGGCCAAGATTGCGTCAATGACAATCTGGGAAGCTCGGGCCATCTCTCCTTACGAATTTGCGTCGCGCAACCGTTAAGCAAGACTACATTGGGGCAAGTTAAGAGGAGTTAAGTAAGGCCGCAAATCAACGTGAAGTGCGTGTTGCGCAAAAATCTAATGACAGTCATTGCTCTGAGCTATTGGCTCTAGGCCGTCGGTGCAATCTCAGTGCTCGCATGACATCGTTTCACGGTTGTTCGGAAACAATCAACTTTCGTGATGACGACGTTCGCGAAGCCGTAACGTTTTCGGCTCCTTGCAGTGCAGAAGAATTTCTCAGTTTGCGTGCTCGGCGAAAAAATTACCGCATCGCTTGAAAATAATTTTTATAAAATTCACCCGTTTGGCGGAACGCACCGGACCCTGGATAATTTTGCATTTTCGCCGCGTACGAGAAGCGCGCGTTTTCGCTCGGTCAAATATCTTAGCCTACGGGAAAATAGCGTCATCCGGCGGGGCGACATTAAAGAATTCAATGGCTGGTGATTTATGCTGCTAAACGTTCCGACGTCGCGCCGATATTTGTATGTTTTTAAGCGGATCACGAAATGTCGCGCTTTTTTCGTCGAGAGTAAGCGCTTTAACTCGTCACGTTTCTAAGGCGGATATATCCGCCGGTGGATTTTTACTATTTTACCCTTAACACTTGACGTTCCGGACGAGTCGCGCCTGGCTGGCTCCGGACATCGCATCGATTTTTGCGCGAAAGGCGTCAAGTATGCAGGGGTTACACTGAAATTCCTCTCGCTCTTTTATCATATAGAATGCTAAAAAGGACGTTTCAAGTAAAATTCTCTATGCTTCGCAGCTTGAACGAATAGAGTGAGGCGTGCGTCGAGTTATGCGCTAAAAGACGTGTTTCACGGGCGAAGAATATTAAAAGGAATTTTATTTATAACCGCTTTAAGCATACAAATACCGACATTATTATTGTGGATTTCGACGTAATCGTAATTAAAGTTTGTTTGGAATATAATGTGGGCACCGAACTTGAATACCTACTTTTAAAGTACGCTTCAAGTAACCGCTTTAAGCATACAAATACCGACATTATTATTGTGGATTTTGACGTAATCGTAATTAAAGATTGTTTGGAATATAATGTGGGTACCAAACTTGAATACCTACTTTTAAAGTACGCTTCAAGTAACCGCTTTAAGCATACAAATACCGACATTATTATTGTGGATTTTGACGTAATCGTAATTAAAGTTTGTTTGGAATATAATGTGGGTACCGAACTTGAATACCTACTTTTAAAGTACGCTTCAAGTAACCGCTTTAAGCATACAAATACCGACATTATTATTGTGGATTTCGACGTAATCGTAATTAAAGTTGGTTTGGAATATAATGTGGGCACTGAACTTGAATACCCTCTTTTAAAGTACGGTTCAAGTAAGAAATCCGTAAAGAATCAACATCAATAGCACGTTGCCGTCATTGTAAGTGGTTTACATAAGAAAGAAGACGTAACGTCTGAATGCAGTGTATCGTAAAGGATCTTCTGGAACGGCGACCTGCAAAAACATCAGTGAACGGAGAGGTTTTCTCGTTCGGTACGTTGAGTCTGCGAAGGCAGATATTTCCGCCTGATGGTTGTTTGTATACACCTCGACCGAAAATTCTCGTAGATCACATGCCAGACTATAGGTAATACGCGGTGCATGGTCGAAAAATATTTTTTCCTTCACCGTGGAATATAACATTAAATTATAAGAGATTATGGGGAAGTAACTACGATCTTTTTACGAACGAGAGACATCACTGCGGAAAACACACTAATTTGGCTGAAAGTTCGAGAGTTTTTTCCTCTCTTGTGTAATATAACATTAAATAATAGGAGATTATGAAGAAGTAACGACGGTCTTTGTACTAATGAGAGAGATCGCTGTGGAAAACATACCAATTTGACTGAAAATTCTGAAGTTTTTTCATTTCTTACGTAATATGATATGACATTATGTAGATTTATAGAGAAGTAAGTATAATATTTGTACTAACGAGAGAGAACACGGTGGAAAACATACTAATTTGGCTTAAAGCTTGAAAGTCATTTCGAGATTGATTCGGAAAATAAATTTGAAACCGCGCGATAGCCATGTTTTGTGTTTATATCAACACAACCGTTGCCGTTTTGCGATTTAATTGCAACACAGGTACCAGATCCCCCGGGAATCAGCAATTGCCGGCAGGGATGAAAGGGACACAATTAGTTTTCAAAATATGTTTCCCCGGAGAAGTATTATGCTAGCCGGTCGAACGGTGAAAAATGAACGAACAGCGATACTTCTGTAGTACCTAATTCTTCAAGCAGCCCATAAAGGTAGACGCATACCTTTCATCGCGTTATATTACACTCAGATTTATGGACGGAACGATAAAAATGGTATTACGGCCCCGTAGGTTATATAAAATTTAATTTAATTAATTTCACTCCAATTGAATCCAGTTCGCGTAAAATGAAACAAACGCCAATCGTTTTGCGTTTTTATACGATGCATCAAGTGAATGAAGTATAGTTAACCGCCTTCCGCTTCCTTCTCGCCTCGTTTAATAATACACGCGCCGCCGTTAATCATTACGAACGTAATTCAAGTCACACCTCTTGATCGAGCGCCTTCAGTCTCGCCATTTGCATAATTGTCAATACAAGTGTCGAAGTGCGGGCGACATTTATCCGCGTCTAGCGAATTTATTTATAATGTGTGTACTGTCCGAGAGAACATGTCAAGCGTAACTGTTTGCGCACGTATTACGGGACGTTGTCGCAAAAAGTGCGTTTCGTGTCGTGAGAGAATTTCAGCGCACACGATATCACGCGTGCACGTGTAAGGAATAATCGCTACGTGTTTTCCGCGAGGGGATTCATTAAACGGATCGGCTTTTA
Source organism: Cryptocheilus praepositus (assembly GCA_033815515.1). Lineage (NCBI taxonomy): Eukaryota > Metazoa > Arthropoda > Insecta > Hymenoptera > Pompilidae > Cryptocheilus > Cryptocheilus praepositus. The sequence continues at coordinate 15,471,962 of JAWWQZ010000035.1, read as the reverse complement.
ACGAGCGTTATTGTTCAATCATATCGCCCGGCGTTCCGAGGATCGCTTCAAAGGATTGCCCGGCGATCTAATTAAAAGTATTTTTTCTCACAAAAATCCAAAGAATCCGGACAATCGCTTTTGCCGAGTACAATAATAGCGAGACCGATGCCAGCCCGATGCGGGCGCGTAAAAAGAAAAACATTCCCATCGATCGTTGCCGACAAGACAAAGAGCTGTTTACCTTAAGTGCACGTTCTCTCGCATAGAAAAACGAGACGAGTTCCGCGCTCGCAAATCTTCTGATATCACACCTGCGCTTCTGTCGCAGTTATCTCCCGCGGCGCAACGCCTCCACAGTTATGCAATTATTGCGACGAGCAATGCGGCCGCGGTAATAAGAAAATTGCAGAAATGCCAGCGCCTTGCCGCGTGCGGCAAAAAACCGCGAGAACGCGCAGTTACGTTTGTCCATGAGCGTATACAGCCAGTTACGTTTTATGGGACCCGAAGACGCACCCCGCGATGCCTGAAAATTCGGGGTGTGTTTCTTACAAAACCGACACACCGAAGAATTTGTAGCGACACACAGTCGATACTAACAATTCGTTTTACAATCATGCGCTTGCATCGATTGACGCGTTGACTGCCAAGCGTATTTTGCTATGTGAGAACCGCGATGCGATTAAATACTGCAGAGCATAATTAAATCGCGCAAAATAAAGGTACCGCAAAATTGTTAGAAGCCAAAGTATTGAAGCACCGTTCCAATATCAATAGCTTTTACAAGATTGCAAATAGGCTTCATTGCGAATTTTTCGCATTTTTAGTAAAATCTTTTGCACCGGTCACCGGTGACCACCATGGCAGTCAATGTGTTAAGAAACCTTTTTCTCGACAAACGCAAGATGATTACTTTTCCAAACCGTGAAAACTAAATTACTTTATTACCACTCCGTGCATACGAATTACTTGCATTTATGACTGTGGGTCGCTACCTACGCATTCACCGTTAACACGTTGATTCCCGTGCGTATTTTGCTGTGTTAGAACGGCGATGCTATAAAATACTATAGCGTTTGACTGAATTATGCAAAACGTACATAATGTGCAGGTATTGGAGATCAAAGGATCGCATTAGTAATCTAACAATAACTGCATTTACAAAATAATTCAACAAGGCAAATAATTTAACAAGTCCCTTCGGTGTTCGTGAAAGATACCGTCCTTCAATCCACCGACTATAAAATTCAAAACATCTCAAATACACGCTCAGTCACAGAAAATTCAGTACCACTAATAACAACGCAGTTTTGGGCAAAAATAAAGAAGACTACCACCTTACTCTCGATAATCTTTCACAATACTTTCCTACGACCCCAAAAATTGCACCGCGACAGCGAGGTGTGGGTTTTGTGCAGGTATTGGAGATCAAAGGATCGCATTAGTATTCTAACAATAACTGCATTTACAAAATAATTCAACAAGGCAAATAATTTAACAAGTCCCTTCGGTGTTCGTGAAAGATACCGTCCTTCAATCCACCGACTATAAAATTCAAAACATCTCAAATACACGCTCAGTCACAGAAAATTCAGTATCACTAATAACAACGCAGTTTTGGGCAAAAATAAAGAAGACTACCACCTTAGTCTCGATAATCTTTCACAATACTTTCCTACGACCCCAAAAATTGCACCGCGACGGCGAGGTGTGGGTTTTGTGCAGGTATTGGAGATCAAAGGATCGCATTAGTAATCTAACAATAACTGCATTTACAAAATAATTCAACAAGGCAAATAATTTAACAAGTCCCTTCGGTGTTCGTGAAAGATACCGTCCTTCAATCCACCGACTATAAAATTCAAAACATCTCAAATACACGCTCAGTCACAGAAAATTCAGTATCACTAATAACAACGCAGTTTTGGGCTAAAATAAAGAAGATTACTACCTTACTCTCGATAATCTTTCACAATACTATCCTACGACCCCAAAAATTGCACCGCGACGGCGAGGTGTGGGTTTTGCGAATGGAATCGAAACGGCATCCTGAAAAACGCACGTCGACCGTTTCCGTCGTCAGAACGTCTGCGTTTCCGACGACGTCAAGAGGAAACGTCGTCAACGAGGGGTGGGACGCGTGTTGGGCAAAAATAAAGAAGACTACCACCTTAGTCTTTGACGCAACGCGACGGCGAGGTGGGGTCGCGTAACGATTATATCGCCGTTCATACGTCGTCATTAATAGTACCGGCGAGTGGCAATTAACGGGCGGTACTGTTCTCTGAATGTTACCGCGGCCCTTCCGTCAGGCCGTTCGCCCGCAGCGCGCACGACAAAACGATCAATTTTTCCCCCTTAACGAGAATCGCGATATTCGCCGCGAACATTTTTCCGGCGCCGAACCATCCTACGCTTCTACCTGGATACAGGCTGTTGAAAAAGACGGGGCCCGAGACTACGAGCGGAAACTAATACGTTGACTGCCGTCCGTATTTTACTATATTGAAACCGCAACGTGATGAAGTACTACAGAATATAATAGAATTGTGCAAAATGAAAATAATGCGAAGGTATCGGAGACAAAGAAGACAATCACTATTCAATATTAATTGCATTTACAAAATTATAAATACTACCGATTCTATGCTATGCTATGCTATCCGATGCTACCGAAATGTGTTAACACGTTGACTGCCGTGTGTACTTTACGATATTAAAACCGCAACATGACGAAGTACTTCAGAATATGATAGAATTGTGCAAAATGAAAATAATGCGAAGGTATCGGAGACCAAAGAATTCAATCACTATTCAATATTAATTGCATTTGAAAAATGGTAAATGCTACCGACTGTGTATTTTTTTAATTTCTCGTGAGACCTTTTGCGTCGGTCACCGATGACCACCATGGCAGTCAACGCGTTAATGAAATTCGATGGATTCTTTATTGTCGAAGAAATTTGGCGTGCGCTAGTGTTCGCTGTTCGGTTAATGTGGGCGTGGGGTGATAAAATACATTTTATTCGCGTTTATGACCACCTGCTTGAGTTCCGAAACGCGCCGCTTTAACAGCCTGTAGAAACGCGAGTTGGTGCACGCCTACGTGCACGCGTGTGTATTGAAAGTGCGGGCGAAGTAACGCAGCCGTAATATCTGTAGCCTATCCAGCAGGACATCTCTCCGTTAACACGTTAACCGCTGCGACATGCTCCGCGTGCCAGATGATAAGTGCCGATAAGTGTTGCGTGTAACCTTACAATGCCGATATCGCACATACCATCGAGCGATGCTGTGTGGCTTTAATTCGTACGTTACATCGCGTTACGTCAATGCCGCTTCAACGGACGCAGACCAACGGTGACAACGTTTGCGGATTATATAAATTAACGTCATATAAAACGCGGGCAGAATTATATACGAAAAAGACCAAACCGGCTACGATTAGGTGAAATACGTGTTACACACGAAACGACAATAATTTAACCGGCCAATTATCGTAACTGTGAGAATGATTTTTCTATCAAATATTTTAGACCAAACCGGCTACGATTAAATGAAATTGTATTATATTCGCTTCACATCGTTGTTACACACGAAACAACAATAATTCAACCAGCCAATTATCATAACTGTGAGAATGATTTTTCTATCAAACATTTTAGACCAAACCGGGTACGATTAGATGAAATACGTATTATACTCGCTTCACATCGTTGTTACACACGAAACGACAATAATTCAACCGGCCAATTATCAGAACTGTGAGAATGACTTTTCTATTAAATGAAACATTTAATCGTTGTTACACATGAAACGACAAAATCGACGCCAAACCGGCCACGATTAGATAAAATACGTATTATACTCGTTTCACATCGTTGTTACACACGAAACGACAATAATTCAACCGGCCAATTATCATAACTGTGAGAATGATTTTTCTATCAAACATTTTAGACGAAACCGGCTACGATTAGATGAAACACATATTATACCCGCTTCACATCGTTGTTACACACGAAACGACAATAATTCAACCGGCCAATTATCATAACTATGAGAATGAGTTTTCTATCAAACATTTAAGCCGGTCTAAAATCGACGCCAGACGATATTACCCCTTGCCACGGAGTTCTGTTACACATTACTCAGCCGGCGATGGGCGTGGTGCCGTTATTGAAAAGTTACACCCAGGCTCGACTCTTATCAGGAAGTAGAGCGTATTGGTGTCCGTGTCGAATAGTCCTGTGGGGGCCATAATTTCCAGTTACAAAAATGGCGTTTATATAGGCGTACATGAAGTACGCGGGCTTAGACGTGAACACGTCGGTACACGCGTCGACACACGCACGCACACAGCATCAGGGTTAATGCGCGGGGGCGAGTGATAGGACAAAGGATGTGCATATGGCGTGCGTCGCGCCGTTCGCATGGTGAGACATGGATTTTCGCGTTGCGATGGGGTGGAACACGTCAGGATTTGTGGCGTATCGCAGCTGCGTCATTCGCACGCACTCGTGTCACAATTGCACGCGCCGTCTCATTTGCGCGAGGAGCGTCTCAAAGCTCATGAGTCGTGGATTGCCGGGTAGGCGCGTATTCCCGCTCGTCAAGAGGCCGTTCCGACGAGAAAACGGTTCCGCGCAAATTAATTTGGAAGTTTAATTACCGGGGTAATGGACACGCGAAATTACGAGTGTTAGCTGAACGCAATGTGCGGTGCAACCGATGTTGGCCGTACGGATGCGAAATAGGCAACTACCCCTCGACGGTTCGCGTCCCTATTTTACCCAGTTACGCCGGAAGAACGATTTTACGCCCATTTCATCCGCTGCGCCGTTTTACGTTTAACGCGATCGTAAGGTTGCAATCGCGTCTTTGACTTGCGTCGGGGCGGAAGCTTTATTTTTTCTGCGGATTTAACGTTTACGAGGCTGCGCGCATGCTTGGATTTCGCCCTGGCTCTCTATCACTCCGTTCATAGCGTTATGCTAGCGGACTCGCCAAAGTAAATACTCGTCAGCGTGCGCAATGTGTCTACGCCGTTTTAACGCGAGCGTCGCGTTAACACGTTAAGCGCCATGCCGGGCCTTAGGGACTTATATTAGCGATTTATACGGGTGTCCACTTGTTCCCCTTTTTGCAGAAGTGTGTCTATCAATTTTTGACGGTACATTATGATAGACATCTTCTGGCCCGTTGTTTCTTGGTATATGAAAAAGGAATTTACAACAGCGGTGTTCAATAATAATTCAAAAGCCAATTTTCGATACCATTTCACATTGATGTTTTTATGTATTATATTGTTTTCCTTAAACCATTGACCAAACAAAAACGATGCCGCCTAAATTAAACGTTCAGTCTCACAAGTACGAAAGGACAGACATATGCACGATGATAATACGAACGAAAAGTCCGCCACCGGTCCTTGCAGACCGACGAGGCCCGAACGAAAAGTCTAGCACCGGGTCCTAGGGCCCGGCGTGGCGCTTAACGTGTTAACCGGCAGAAGTAATTGACGGTCAGATACAGATTCCGTGGAAGTAAACGGGCGTGAGTGACGAAGGATCAAGGAACAGTACTAACGCCGGCGGTCAATAACATGTGTTCGACGCGATGACGTTACGGCAACGTCACTAGCGGTCTGCCTGTTTCAACAGAAGGATCTCTCGGTAGACGTGATCTCTGTTAATTCAATGCCTCCTGCGCCATAAACTTCCGCAGTGCGACGCTAACGGACGTCCCCCTCCTAATTTGATTTCCTCACTTTTTTCTCTTCCGTTCGAAAGAACGAGCGCGATTAATTTTGTGGGTGGCGATTATTTATCAATGAGAGACACAGGGCGGAAAACACGTGTTCGGTTACTATCGGTCGTAACTTTCGAGGCGGCCAGCATACATATAGAAGCGACTCGCCGCAAACCACAAGGGCACTATAGACACATGAACGCGTAAATGCTCGCGTAACCACGCGCGTCATATGTCGGCCATATACACTTCTTGTATTTATGAGCGGCCCATGTTCTGCACGTCCCTTGTCCGCTGGCCCGCATTGACTGGCAAAGATGTAAAAATGTCCCTTCATGCCCTGCGTCGGTCAAATGCGCTGTCCCTTTTTCGCCGTCTTTTATGTTTTAATTAACCTCGCATGCCCGCTATCTCGTCATTGACGTCGTCATCGTTATCGGGAAAACTTTTATTGCCGGTTTTTTCGTCGCGGATGAGTGGACGACCGAAACTTTTCTTCGCCACGATACCGCCCGTGCTCACGCCAGCTCGTGCTTTGTGGATATCAGCTAAAAGTAACACGATCCGCGTAACGCGCATCCACCGGCATCCTGATGCAAGCTGCACCACGCGGGTATAAAGCAATTTCGACAAAAGATGTTTCCGCCGCGGTGCATTTAATTTTACGTTAGGTACTTTATCGCCGGCCTCGTTTTTTAGCGAAAGTGCTCTCGTAAGGTTCGAGTTTGGAAATTAAGAAAATTGGATTTTTCGTGTTACGGCAGCGCACTCAGACCCGCTACAGGGTACGCTTTCGCATTATATGATCCTTGAGAAGTACCAAATTTCAGTTTAAAGTTGTATCGGATTATTGCACGCGCTGATAAAGTTATTACAAATTTAAACGGACCCATCTATATGCGCTATGTTTAAACCAATATAGCGTCGAGGGAGTAATCAAGCGGAACTCGCGCAATACATTAGCTGTTAACTTTTCGCAAAATGAATGCTACTCGAGGGACGTGGGGAAAGATATCAGGTCAAGAGCGGCGATTTAATTACGCCGTTCATCGCGTATTTTTTGTGGTCGCTTCCTCATGCGTTACTTTTGGTAGGTTGCTCTGATTGGGTGATTCCACGTTACGTAAATATTGCATCAATACTTCTACCTTTTCCAATTAGCGTTCGCTGGCAAGTCAATAAATGCCTCAATCTAATTTCAAAGAATCAAGCAGAAACCATATTGACACATAAAGCGCATCGATACGAATTACACCGTCGATTCCAGCAACATCACCTGGCAGTGCAAACATTTTCTACAAACATGTCCGTCATACGGCATTGAAACTGCTAGATAAGAAAATGCGATGTAAAAATGCTACGAATCCCATGAGGCGGGACATGGCTATCAAGAGTATCGATTTCTCGTTCCTACATCTGTACTGTCGTCTAGCCGATTCTTTCCAGCTATCTCCACGGTATTAAAATACGTCTGCAACTGCTTTTTAACGAGTTCGGTCATTATTTTAAATATATATCCTCGCTAAGACGCAGTATTTCAAGATAATATTGAGAGCGATAAAGGGTTTATGCATATTCATTTTCGCTGGAACGACAAGCATTGCCGTTATCAACGCGACCACGTAAGTGATAACAATGAAATAACTCGGGCACATAGAAATATCGAATACTAATTGTAACCGTCCGCATCCAACCAACAATGCCGCGAATATAACAAAGCAACACTCTAACAGAGCGGCCATATGCGCTTGTAACGCATTGTTATCGATAAACTTTAACTGACCACGTGTTTATCTACACTTATGATGGAAAAGGAGGCAGTCTGCTCGTTAGCGTGGTTGCAACTCGCGCCGAAGTTAACATGTTTCCCACTAATTTGCCGCCGCACCGTATATACGTAGACCTTTTCTTATCCTCGCCCATCGACCGTGCGGATAGGGTTATGAATTACGACCCAGATCAGATCCGGTGTCAATCGGCTCACGCCCTAAGTCACAACGGTTTTATTCAACTCCACGGGGGACAAGGGCGAAAAAATAGAAAGCGCAAGAACACCGTGCCGCCAGGATCTATTGCCAAAACCTCATGTTTCGTCATGTTCCGAATCGTAATCGATGTATGCATGTCGGGCGTGGAGGCATTGGCACTTTTCCAATGACGATAAAATAAGAGAATGCGAACTTATAATATTCGAGGCAGCGCTTAATTACGTCGAAGGCCAGTTCGTTACGGCACGTTAACACGTTGACTGCCAAGCGTATTTTACTATATTAGAACGGCGATGCTATGAAATACTACAGCGTTTGACTAAATTATGCAAAATGTAAATAATGTGCAGATATTGAAGACCGAAGGATCGCATCACAATTCTAACAGCAACTGCATTTATAAAATAATTATTGCCAACCATTGCGTATATTTTGGATCTTCAGTAAAATCTCTTGCGTCGGTCACCAGTGACCATCATGGTAGTCCAAGTGTTAACTAAATTATGCAAAATGTACATAATGTGCAGGTATTGAAGACCAAAGCATCGCATCACTATTTTAACAACAACTGCATTTATAAAATAATAATTGCTACCCATTGCGACTACTTTGGATCTTCAGTAAAATCTTTTGCGTCGGTCACCAGTGACCATCACGGCAGTCAAACTGTTAACTGAATTATGCAAAATGTACATAATGTGCAGGTATTGAAGACCAAAGCATCGCATCACTATTTTAACAACAACTGCATTTATAAAATAATAATTGCTACCCATTGCGACTACTTTGGATCTTTAGTAAAATCTTTTGCGTCGGTCACCGGTGACCATCACGGCAGTCAAACTGTTAACTGAATTATGCAAAATGTACATAATGTGCAGGTATTGAAGACCGAAGGATCGCATCACAATTCTAACAGCAACTGCATTTATAAAATAATTATTGCCACCCATTGCGAATATTTTGGATCTTCAGTAAAATCTCTTGCGTCGGACACCAGTGACCATCATGGCAGTCAAAGTGTTAATTTGAAATGGCCGTGCCCGAACGAGTGTCTAACGCTGTCAATATAAATAATCCGGGAGAATAGCGCGGAGTCCTAACGTGCAGCGTGTCTATGAAGGAATTCGCAATAAGCAGCTCGCGTTTCGGTAAAAACGTGATGTTCTCGCGAAATTTTCAGTACGCGAGTACTGGCGCAAGGCGGGTGGCGACACACATGAAACCTTTGACAATAACGCAGGAAAATGATATTCCGTATCTCGGAAATAGGAGCGTATCAGAAAAGCGGGACAGTCATTCAGCGCGCGGAGAAAGAAGAAAGTTGTACTGAGAATTTGCTGCGTCAAAGCGAATATTCTGTGCTAAATAGAGTATGACGCGAAGAATGTCGCGTTGCCGGATAATAAAAATGACGGATAAAGAAAAGGTTTCGCTTTACTATTACATATCCCACATTGCCACATTGAAATGGTGTCTCAAGGTTATTTGAACGTAACAATAGTTATGCTTCGAAACAGTTAAAACTGCACTAGGGCATTTACATAGTGTATCGTAAGTCAACTTTTATCAGAAACACTCATCTTTGGCGATTTAAGTAAAAAAGGCGGTTCCGCAAAAATGCTATTAAGAAACAATGGAAATATGAGATACCCCCAAAAAAACATTCACTGAGTGTTGTATAGAATATCAACCTGCGGGCGGGTTGTTGAATAAGAAAGGCACACTGAACAGTGTCAGGCATTACAATTGTTATGGAAAAGAACTAGGATATCAGAAGTTGTTCTGTGGAGACGAAAAGAACGGAACAGAGAATAAAAAGAAAAAGGATAACATTAATATCGCGTGTCCAGGCCTTAAATAACGGCCGGGTTCCATTGTGTCGGGGCGGTGGAAGAAAATTTAAGAGTACAAAACTCCGCCTCAATTGTACGTTCCGACGACGTAACAAAATTTCCATACATGCATTTGGACAAAGACATCCCCTAAGGTCTTATCCGCGGAGGGTTTTACTCAAGGGTCACGTGCTGTTTGCGAAACGTAAGACGGCGCGCGATGCGCTCTCCTGCATATGTATACATAAATGTACGGTCAATTCAAAACGGGGCATTATGCATTCAACACAAACCATCCCTCATCACGTTTTGCTCGGTGAAAAATTAAGAAATCGCGTAACGCTGTCCGCGCCTCTCCCTTTTATAACAGTCTATTATGTTTGTGCACGAGTAGAAGCACTGCGCGGGTACACGAGGGCTGTTATGGAACAGTGTAACAGTGCAACTTGTTGTTTTAGAGTGTCGAAACATATTCTCTTTTGTTCAATCTATTATAGAGAAATAATGAGGCTGTTCTTCCTCCGACCTTCCGAACGTTTCAAAATAATGAATGTATTTATGCTTCGAATACGCGCCCGACATCCTCTTTTCTCAATTTAATTACTGACGTTTGTTATATATAGCGTATTAATGTCTATCTTCGAACGTGTTTATCATTCGTTTGCGGCAATAATTTAACGCAGCCCCAAAAAAATCGGAAATCCAACGTACACGGTGTATTTCCCGTCATTTGGAAAGCTCGTTAAAGAATATGGAATATCCGGTATACCTATACGCTGTCATAAAAAGTAATCTAGAGCATGGCTTTGAATAACTCCTCACTGTTGGAGTTCGACAAGTGTCAGCAGAAATATGATAAGTGTATCCATTGGGTCGAATGCAAAGTATCGACAACTTCAATCATTTTCCGCTCTTTCTAAAAATATCTCATTGCAGGAAGCGAATCTCCAGCAGCTTGGCACAAATTTAGCTCTGTGAAAGTGTGACGCAAGCCGCATACGAAAGAACGAAGGGTCGCAGCGAACTCAACATTTTATGCTCCCTTACATTAACTTCGGCGCGTTTTGACCTCTTACTGGGACGCCGCTGCTCTTCATTTGAAATAACGATACATAGTTCCATCGGACGAAAAGTATATATAAACTCTAAATCGTATATAAATTTAGCGTGACCCGGAAATGATTACAGCCGTTTCGGAGCTTCTCTGATGCTCCAAAATTTTGCAACGTTCGTGGAGCGCACTGCATAGGAGATCATACCCAAACAAGTGCATAGCTTAATTCTCATGCATTCATAATTAGCTAGAACGCTGCAGAGTTATTACTGAGCGAAGTCTTTCGGTGCAAGTTTTTCTTTATTTCATTTGGATTCATGATCAAATTAACGTTTTAATTCGGCTCCAATTTATCTCTGAAGACTAGAAGGCACGGCTAGACTGGATAGCTGAGCAATCTGGAACGTCAGAGTCTCTGCCAACAAGAAATGGATTTGACTCATTAAATTCGAGTCGAACAATAAGTCGGAAACAATTGGACTGCCAATGGGATTAGACGCTCCTTCGTTCTGACGTTGTTGCTACTTTATGCCGGGACGTTGCTAGAGAATCGACGAGAAACTTGAGAAAGGTCGGGAAATTCATTTTCCCGAGTTAGCGCTTTCCGTACGAATGTACGGTCACTTAATTAAACAATAGACGAAGAAATAATCTAGCACCGATCGATCGGTCTTAATTAACGGTTACGACGCATGTTACCTGCCACGGCATCAAATCAATTCGTGAATAAATTCTATAGGGGAATGATTGCCTCCGAGTGCGCGTCCGCAATCGTTACATCGTCGCGATTAAAGTCTCTTAGGCGAGTGGAAAAGGAAAATGAACTCATGAATAAAGAGCGGGCCGCAAGAAATAGGTATGGAAGCCAGACCAATCAAACGTAACTTAATGTGGACTTCCGACGAGCAGGACTCGCCCAAATTACATTTCAATGGACATCGTCTTATATTACATTTTCTACCGCATCGAAACAATAACGCTGTAACGAATATCTCTGAACATATTTTCTTTTCCCGAATATGTCAATATAACGGTATCGTCCATATGTAATTATTCGAAATTACGGCTCATTCTACAGCAAAGTCTCGACCGCAACAGTCGTTAGCCGCGGAAGGCCGTTTGCGGTCGGTTTCTTTGCAACTAAATTGCCATACAATACTCTGACTATTTATTACTTTTAACCCTACGTCACGCGATTGCGGTCTATTTCTAATTCCCTTTTTCCATTCCGGCTCATTGTACTCCGCGCGTTACCGACGGCCTTACCCTATAACTATACACGGAAAACAAAGTAACGAGAATCAATGACCTTCCCTTTAGCGTATCGTCCGTACGCACCACGTTTCGTGTACCTCTAACGTTTATCGGCAACACCTAACCGATCAACAGCGAGTCCCAAAGAAAAACAGAGCCGAGATACAATCAAGGGAGCAGCGTTTGAGGATAGAGAATGCCGTGCCGCACAAAGGACCCGGGGGCTGATGAAATAGCGTGCTCCTCTAATTTCGAGCGGACTGATCACCGCGTTATCGAGAGCATCGGGATTTGCATCGGCCCGCTCGCAGGGACGCGTCGCGACGCTGAGGCAATTAATTATGACTCACCTGATAATCGGCAAAGCTGCGTTCGCACTTGGGTCACGCGCCACGATTGTCATGCTTCGTCCCTGTACTCCCGATTAAACATACACGTGCATCGTTCAAATTGGCTCGTTGCGCGAGGCGATTCTATGCATTAGGTGCCGCATTCGCGTATGCACTGCGCGTATCCGCACGTCGTGCGGGGGGTAGGATCGACGGAACTACGTCTCTTCTTTCGTGCGCACCCGCTGACATTCTCGAGCACGTCAGGGGCCTCGCATCTCGCGAAATTGCGCAAGCTGACGATCGGCGACGGTGACTTCGGCTTCAAACTCGGCGAGCGTCGCGACGCCTGCAGGCCGATCGGCTGCTGAAGACTGTAAGGCGCCAACAATGTTAACCTCAACGCACGGGACCGTCGGATGGGGGCGCGATCTGACACGGCCGGGGTGCGAAGGCCGATGGAAAAAGTTGAAAGGGCCGCTTTGCCCGGGGCACCGACACAGTGCGGTCAAATTAAATTTTCTGTGGGCACTTTGATGCGATCGATCTCTTGTACTCAACGTTCGACGCCGCGTTGCCTTCTTGCGCAAATTGACGATCGGCGACGGTGACTTCGGCTTCAAACTCGGCGAGCGTCGCGACGCCTGCAAGCCGATCGGCTGCTAAATGGACCCCCGTGGCTGCCACCTGATCAGCTCGTGGTGGCTAGAATATTCTAGTTCTCGGGCGCATACTCACTCGCTGTCCGGTAAAGAAACGATCGCGGGGACCTGCCGAAGACCGTAAGGCGCCAACGAAGTTAACCTCAACGCACGGGACCGTCGGATGGGGGCGCGATCTGCCACGGCCGGGGTGTGAAGGCCGATGGAAAAAGTTGAAAGGGCCCCTTTACCCGGAGCACCGACACAGCGCGGTCAAATTAAATTTTCCGTGGGCACTTTGATGCGTTCGACGCCACACTGCCTTCTTGCGCAAGCTGACGATCGGCGACAGTGACTTCGGCTTCAAACTCGGCGAGCGTCGCGACGCCTGCAGGCCGATCGGTTGCTGAACGAACCCTCTGATCGTCAGGACCCCCGTCACGGCTAGAATATTCTAGTCTCTCGCGCTGACACTCGCTCGTCCTCCGACAAAGAAACGATCGCGGGGACTTGCCGAAGACCGTAAGGCGCCAACAACGTTAACCTCAACGCACGGGACCGTCGGATGGGGGCGCGATCTGCCACGGCCGGGGTGCGAAGGCCAGTGGAAAAAGTTGAAAGGGCCGCTTTGCCCGGAGCACCGACACAGCGCGGCCAAATTAAATTTTCCGTGGGCACTTTGATGCGATCGATCTCTCGCACTCAGCGTTCGACGCCGCGCTGCCTTCTTAATCGCCGGCACGAGGGAGAGGGTATTTTTAGCGACGGTTCGTCGCACTGCATCGAAGCCGGGAGCCTATTATGCGGACGACAGTGCGGCACTCGTCTTTTCGCGCGTGTCGCTCTATTTAGGAGCGCGAAACGATGTGCGACGCGCTCGTTCGCGCACGCACCGGCGACACAATACACGCACGAAGAAGCTCACATCGGCACTGAAGTCATCTGCACATCGCGGCTGCTTTCTATACCCGGCCGCGTTCGCACAGGCCTTCCCCCACTGCGCCACCTCTCTCACCATCTCTCTCGCCATCTCTCTCACCACCCGTTGGCCACCGGGACATGGGATGCGTTTACCAGCTAGCGCGCACATAACGCGGACGGCAAGGAGCAATCGGCAACTACCAACCTTCCCGGCATTCTTTGTCGTTGTCCTTGGCTTTGATAATGAAGGAGCGCTGAAAGCTCGCTTGTCGCACAAAAATATTGACTTTCGACAACGAATGTTGAGAGTCAATATTTTGCAGGCATAAGAAGTGACGCTTTTTCATTTCGTTTCAACGTTAGGTTCGCTTGATGAAGGGGTGTTAAATGGCGTTCAACAACGAATGTTCAAAGTTATGTTTTGCAGGCATATGAAGACTTTTGACGCTTTTTCATTTGGTTTCAGCGTTAGGTTCACTTGATGATGAAGGGGTGTTAAATGTCGTTCAACAACAAATGTTAAAAGTCAATATTTTGCAAGCGTAAGAGGACTTTTGACGATTTTTCATTAAGTTTAGTTTCAACGTTAGGTTCGTTTGATGATGAAGGGATGCTAAATGTCGTTCAACAATGAATTTTGAAAGTCAACATTTTGTAATCGTAAAAGTTTAGTTTCAACGTTAGGTTCGTTTGATGATGAAGGGATGCTAAATGTCATTCAACCGTGAATTTTGAAAGTCAATTTTTGCATTGGTAACAGGGCTTTTGAACCTTTTTCATTAAGTTTAGTTTCAACGTTAGGTTCATTTGATGGTGAAGGGGTGTTAAAAGCCATTCATGAAAGATTTTTTTGAAACTCAATATTTTGCAACAATAAAAGGACATTTGACACATCTTCATTGATATCAGTTTCAACGGTAGGTTAACTTACTAATGAAGGAGCGTTAAAACCCGTTTTCCGGGTGAAAAATATTGACTTTCAGCAATTAATTTAAAAAGTCAATATTTCTCAACCATAAAGCGGTTTTTAGCACTCCTTTATTAAGTTTAATTTCAACCTTATTTTAATTTGATATTGAAGAAGTATCAAAAGCCCAATTATGCTTAAGAAACTTTGACATTGAACAATAAAATTTGAAAATGAACATGTTCCAACCATAAGACGGCTTTTAACACTCCTCCATTACCAAATTAAATTAAGGTCGAAAACAAACACTTAATCTACCAATTATTCTCCTCTATTCTTCCATATCTTTCGCCACCACCCGCATTCCGCGTCGCCCAAGAAAAACAACGCGCGGTCAAATAATGAGGGATATTCTCGAACGAAATATCACGCGTAACTGGGACAAGTCAGACTCGCAAAGGGATGTTTCTAAGCCGTCGCATGCGATTGTGTCGCGGTAGCGCATTTCATACGGTCGTACGCTTGAAAGTACGAGCAATAAAAGTGACGTATAGGCCGTTATGCGGAACAAATCGGCAAGAAACTCGCAATTTGCGATTTGCGCCTTTGTTTACACCGGTTCCGCCGTCATTTCGCGTTCGAAACAAAAATGTCTCGAAGCAGATTCCGGAACGTATGCACTCGCCTTCCGCGTCAGTTGATAAAAAAGGCAGTGGATTCGCCCGTTTGAACCGGCACATTTGACATCAGATACGTTTAGCGGGCTGGGCACATAACACTGCGGAGATAGCAAACAGCAAGCGACAGCTAGGGCGAAGCAACGGTAAAGTTACGTTTCTTCGTGACCCTCGCACAGTGTCACCGCTCCTCTCTTTTGCTAGTCCCTCTTTCTGCACGGCACACTGAATCACGACGGCAAATCCATTGAAGCTCGAGGGGACCGGACCGCTTTGTGCTAGCTTCTCGGAGGAAATTATCCTACCCGGCGCGACTGTTCGATGCGCTCGCGAAAATCTTGCTGCTGCTGTCGGTTTGCTTTCCCGAGACGGGGGTCGCCTCGTACGGGAATCTTTGTGGAAACCGTCGGTTCAAGGGTTTTACCGTCGTCGACAAAACGCGCGCGGCTAGAGTGCAGCTTCCTGTCTTACTTCGTAATGAAAAGATATGAATACGTCTCCTGGCGGGCTCAGTTATACGAAAGGCGCGGCGCTGAATGTAAGTAACACCTCGGGAACTTTCGGTGTCTGACAGTTATGTCAGCCGATAGTCGGTTCAACAGTTCGCTAGTTGACTCCAGATATACCTGGTCGGAACTCGGAAATTTATCTTGCAAACTTCGACGTTGGTACTCAATAAAACTTGCGTTTCAACGGTATGTTAACAATCGGTCTGCGCTCGTACGATGTGCCTGGTTAATTGGTTCCGGATGTAATACTTTTCGAACGTGCATCGGCTGCTCGCGAAACTTGTAATGATAATTCATCGTTGACGCAAAGAGGAGCTACTGATGGAGATTATTATAGGCTGAGAAACAGAGAGTCTCGGTTATAATGAAGATGCGTAAATTTCCAGCACTGAGAAACTTCCAGTTGATATTGACTCTCGTAAATCAGACCGAACTTCCAATTGACACAGCTGCATTTTAACAGGAACTATGAGCAATGCATCTAGCTCAACGAGAATCTGTGTGGCAATATGAGGAGAATATGTAATTGCGTATTGTGCGAACATACTGCAAATGCATTTCTATGAAAAATAGATGCTTGCTAACCGTTTATTATTGAACGCAAGAATTATTGTGAAATTACCTTTCGCCGATATATTTAATTCACGAACTTTTACAATAATCCGTTCAATAGAGGTGAATTAATAAATCGGATAACCGTTATGTTTTATGTGCTTTCAGTGTTGTTACAAAACCCGTAATACGCATATTTTCAGCTGAAGAAAATTAAACATTAATGAATGACGATAATTGAAACGTTGGAGCACACAGTGGGTCATGGAAGATGAACAAAATGCATATAATCCTTATGTATTACGCCGCAAAGTGCTGGCTACCGGCCATAGGCCACTGCCGTACATCAAACCAGCACACAAATAAACCAACATTTTCCTCCGTGTGCGAATTCTCTACACGCCGCATTGGTTTCGAAAATCTATCGGCCGTAAGAGAAATGTTTGTATCTACTGAAATGTGCCGCCACTTTTCACCGGGGTTGCATGTAAAACAAAACACACTTTGGTTCCAATAAAGAGCCATAACAAAGTACGTCAGCGATGAATCTCATACTCAACGATATGCCTTTCCCCTCTCCGAAAGCGCAAACCGTTTCCCACACTAACACGGTACGTTCCCTAAGAATAGCATAACTCACACGATAGCGCAGCAGAAATGATTCACTTTATGTATCTTATTCGCACGTAAGTAAGCTCTTATGCCACAAATCGCACCGGCACTTTAAAGAAGCGACAACTATATCTTCGGAACACGCCGCGCTGCGAGAAATTTATGATAAGAATTATTTTCAAGAACAATGATATCATTGTGAGCGTTCGCGCCGCAGCGGCGTCGCGCGTTGCGAGGGTTGACGATATTTTGTCAAATACGGGAAAACTGTGTCTCGTCGGGAAGCAACTGTGCTGATAAATGGCAAAGACAGAGGTTAGCAGATAGGCACGTATCACGGCGGTAGAGTTTGCGGCGAAGTTCTCAAATGCACCAGCGCTGAATAAAATAGATCAAGCCGGTATCTGGTCTCAAGGGGTCAGGCGTAAAATATGAACGGCGACATAAATTTGCCCCGGTCTTAGTCATCGGGTCACATTCGTCGTACCGCACCGTTAGACAAGAGAATTTCATTTCTCCGCAAAGTGGGACGTAGCGGAGTCCCGATACACGGAATAATATTTAACGTCAACCGATTGCGCGACGGTTTCCTTAAGGCGTCCCAGCACGTAGTTATACGTGGGTATCATTATTGTACGACGTGCAGACTCGGGCGCACATGTCGCATTATACTAGCGGGCTTTGTTTGTTTTCGCAAAAGGCCACATCCGAGTCGCCGTTCTTCGCGTGTATTTAACGCATTATATTTACGCGCGCAGAGCATCTCGGACAATTTATACGCGACCGGCAGTATTTTCCGCTCTCTCCGCTGACCCGCTTAAAAAGTTCGCGAAGGAGGGAATATTTCGGATTATTGCCGAAAGCAGGTTTTTCGGGCGGGACCGGTAGGCAGGGTTTACGGTGATAAGCCCTTTCCGCTCTCCATTTACTTCGTAATATTTAAACTATCTGTTCCGGGCGTGTGTCTGCCTACCCGGGTTCGATCCTTTACGGGGCGACCGCAATATGCACTACCCGCGTGAGGGAAAGTACGATAGTTTAACACTTCCGAGAGATCTTTACGACGTTTCTCTGAGGGAGTTTAAACTTTTCCCTTAAAAAAGATGTAAAATCTGTTACGCTGGGTTGCCGCTGGCAAAATGCCGATTCTACATTTACCGGGGAGCAGTTACGGGCAAAAAGGCCTCAAGTTTAACTTCCGCTGCTCATTTGAGATTAATGAATTCGGTATGGTTATTAAAATACGCGTGGGTATTAACTTTGTGTAACTTTCGCCGACTACACACTCGCACGCAGGTGTGTTTGCGCTGGCTGAATTTACTTCTTCATTAATCAGCACCATATTACACTGACGCGCGATTCAGGGCTTCCGTTGTTAACGGCGTTACGTGCGTGTGCACATCAGAGGGCCCAAATCCAATTCCCGTTTCCGAAAGTTACTGCGGTTCTTATTGGTCATTAGTACTTCTCCACTTCTGCCTCCTTTCCCATTTTTCTAACTTTCCCTTGTTTAGCTCCTCGAAGCTGCGAACTTAATTCCGAAGCATTAAACCGTACCGACGAACTTTATCTTCCTTAGTTGCTATTGTATGCTTCATAATTGCAATTCCGGTGAATTAGCACGGCCAAATAATTCGCTCATCTCAAGGGTGGGGTTAAATTATGCTGCAGGCAATTGCCTGCTGCGCTTGTAGAAGAGATTTGTTAAAGAATAACGTTCGCTCCTCTATTGAAATTCACCGGGGTGTGTGTGAACGTAGAGGAATCGGTGAAACACAGTCATTGTCACGTTCGACCTCACGCATCAATGTCAGCGTTACCAAACTTTTCCAATTTCTGACTATTTCCAATCTCTAGCTATTTCCTCAAAAAAGTTTCATTGCTCCTGGTGCGGATACTGCAGGGCACCGATGGCATCTTCATCGCAGGAAAGTCTTCATTCTCTCAATACTTCTTCCACATGAGAATCGCTAAAGGCAAGGTTTGTACCGTATTGCCAATGATCCATCAATTCATATCCTGACTCAATCATCGTTGAGAACGTCGGATTGGATGCACGTGGTTGAATGTTGGAAATTTTGAAACGCGCGAGCACGCTCTACCTTCGACATTCTTACGAAGTTTTGATCTATGCGCAAACTTTGATTCCGTCTATGAGACAGCGCAGAAATATTGGCATGAAATGATTCCACCCATGAAATGGCATGTATAAAAATCACACTTTTAAGTAAAAGCAAGTGAAAAGATATTGGATAATACGCTTTTATACCAAGCGCACTGCCAAGCTCCTTTGATAGTTAACTGCGATCATATAAAGGGTTACGAGATGATAACTGTAACTGAACGACAACTGCACTTTTCTTCTCTAGTTATATATAAGCAGCGGCGTTGCTTTATCGAGAGAATAAAAACGGCCATTGTCCTTCAATTATACTTATGCGATAAAATAACATGTTTCGTTCGAACCAATATTTGTTCCACCGCGCAAATATGTGATTTAGAAATTCCCTGTTCGACGGTAAATGTTACGTGCAAATTCAATTGATAATCTCTCCCCTAAAGGTCACGGGAAAGGTACACAAATAAACAGGGATTCCAACTCAATTATTTCATACTTCAGAGACAAACGTTTCGGACGCAGTCCTCGACTGTTGTCCTCCGAAGGCGAGAATTCCAGTTCCCCGATAACTTTGATTGAAATTGCTGTGGGGCCGGTGAGCACATGAGACGCGTCTGTCCCCGTCAAAATAAAATGCTGATTTTATCCGCGTCTAGGTCGTGAGAGCTCCGAGGCTGAATGAATGAAGTTACTGTGATTATCAGTCGTGCGCGAAGAGGGACGAAAATCTTTTGAGCCGACTTCGGGCGTAATTGGAGCATTGGTTAGTAAAGGCTAACTCGCCAGACCCGGCCTAGAAGCGACAACTCGAACTAAAGAACCAGGCCGATGTCTAGATAACGCAATTATTTATTGCGCATTGTTATCTGCGCTTCCTTTGGCAGGTTGTTAAGCTACTTGCGCTCGCGGCAGAAGAAGACACGACGCTTCGACTTAATTCGTTTCCCCCCAAACTTCGCAACGGAGCGGTTAATTTATATGACGACAGAGGTGTATGCATTTACAGCGGTAAGTCAATGGCCGCCGCTGGTGTGCGCTGAACGAAAGTTAACGCTTGCAAATTGCCGGGGATTGTAAAAATACGATGCAAAGGGACGACGAGAATGAAGGCACTGAATGAGACGGGCGGCGCTGAGTATATTGACGTTGCGAGATCTATGCCAATCCGTCGCAAAGGAAACGGAGATTCTGTCGCAGGCTTTATCGGGGCAGCCAGAGAATCGCTGTGGAGCGCATTGACATAAAACATCGCGCTACTTCATTATTCTTACTTAAGAAGACACAATTAGGAGCGCTGTTACTCGAAGCGCCAAAGACACGGAGCGACGGTAACGAATGTTCTATTTTTTCGCCCTTTTTTTATCTCCTGGCGAAAAGTTGCTTCCCTCGGAACGGCACGTTGACCCGAGAAACTGACGGTTGAGCGACTAATGAAAAGTGCTTTCGAAAAATATTAACATAACTAGGTCAGCGCCCAAACCCATTAGAGCGATCCCTTTGAGATTTTGTACGGGTGCCGGATGGTATAGAGCAAAGTATAAAAATGCGAGATGCACGGGCATACGCGAAATGCAATATCCAAGACAATTTCTCGGTTAAGTTCCGAAAGCGCACAGTTTCGTCTAATCGCTTCGCAACGTGTGTTTTCCGAAACCGGCAGATTAAAAGTGTGGCGTATATCGGCGAACGGCAGCTGAGGGTCTTGTGCAATCGTGAGATTCATCGATGGCAAGTTCGGTAGCGAGTGAATTTTAGTCAGTGATTGACGCTGTTAACACGTTGACTGTCAAGCGTATTTTACTATGTTAAAACCGCGATGCAATGAAATACTGCAGAATATGACTAAATCGTGCAAAATGAAGGTAACGCAGAGTTGTTAGAAACCAAAGTATTGAAGCACCGATCCGATATCAATTGCTTTTGCAAGATTGCAAATAGGCTTTATTGCAAATTTTTGTGGTGTGGTATATTTGGAAATGTAATACGATGAAATATTGCAGAATATGATTAAATCATGCAAAATAAAGATACCGCAGAGTCGTTAGAAACTAAAGTATTGAAGCACCGTTCCGATATCAATTGCTTTTGCAAGATTGCAAATAGGCTTTATTGCACATTTTTGTGGTGTGGTACATTTGGAAATGCAATGCGATGAAATACTGCAGAATATGATTAAATCGTGCAAAATGAAGGTAACACAGAGATATTAGACACCAAAGTATTGAAGCACAGTTCCAATATCAATTACTTTTACAAAATTGCAAATAGGCTTCGTTGCGAATTTTTTACATTTTTAGTCAAATCCTTTGCGCCGGACACCGGTGACCATCATGGCAGTCAATGCATTAAAGAATACAGTGTGGTACATTTGGAAATGTAATGCAGTGAAATACTGTAGAATATGATTAAATCGTGCAAAATGAAGGTAACGCAGAGATATTAGAAACTAAAGCATCGAAGCACAGTTCCAATATCAATTGCTTTTACAAGATTGCAAATAGGCTTCATTGCGAATTTTTTGCATTTTTAGTAAAATCTTTTGCGCCGATCACCGGTGATCATCATGGCAGTCAATGCATTAAAGAATACGGTATGGTACATTTAGAAATGTAATGCAGTGAAATACTGTAGAATATGATTAAATCGTGCAAAATGAAAGTAACGCAGAGTTGTTAGAAGCCAAAGTATCGAAGCACCGTTCCAATATCAATTGCTTTTACAACCTTGCAAATAGGCTTCATTGCGAATTTTTTGCATTTTTAGTAAAATCCTTTGCGCCGGTCGCCGGTGACCACCGTGGCAGCCAACGTGTTAATGTAATTTCGCGAAACGTTTACGGAACAACAACTGATCGTACGGAACACCTTATAAGGTAATTTGTAGATTCATTCATTCGTATTTCATAATCGAGGTCGATGGTGGTCTCGCGTGCCGTTTATCAGTTCCGTGTAAATTACTTCATGAGTAAGGTAGAGACTACAAAGTACGTGGCGGCATTCTGTCACGGATTTTCATCACGCGACGATATTTTTTATGTCGAAATTCGTTGAATACGCTCGGTACCGGGGCTATGCCGTTTTTCTGTTATTACGCGCACGCGCGTGCACCGAAAATGACTGTTGCTCAGCCGAATTTTGAGACAATGCCGCGGGAGGGTGATTAACGTCGCGTCCCGGCAGTACACGAATTTTTTGAAGCTCATTTCACGCTCTATCGCGCTCCGAAATGATCGATGGCCCTTAATGAAGTTCGATGACGCCGAACAGCGGTAACCCTCGCGGCATCCAACGTGTTAAGCATAATTTAATGAAATTCTTGATAACTTGTTCGCTTGCCGCCACGGGTAAAAAGAGTTTAACCCCCGAAGAATTTAATTTAGGAAGATGAGATAAGAGGTTCAAGGTGAGGAGCCATTAAGATTTAATTTGGAAGACAAAAAGTCTGTATTTATCCAAATTTCGTAGGAACGGGAAGATCGCGAAGTTTAGAATACATATTTCGAAGTTAAGGTAAGATAAGCGGCGAGGCAGACGCTAATTTTGCTGAAATTGTTAAGAAACACACCGACTATGTGCAGAATGCCTTTCGACGTTATCTCGAACTGAATAATACTTTTGCCAACGTTCCTTACTTAGTATCGCTGCGGGAAATTACGCGCTGCGATAATACCGCGTGTACGATTCGAACAATCTGGGTCAAAAGGTGCAACTTAACCCTTTGCCAAATCGATAATCTTGCTCCCGTCGCATAAATGTCGTTGAAGACGCCAACAAACAATCGGCGGGCTGGGGAGTCTATGATACGTGCATGTCCGAACCGTTCCGCAGGAATTCTAAACTTCATGATATCGATCCTTGCACTTCGGGGACATACGAGTTTCTGCCCGGCACCCGATGCTTCTCCGAATCCTCAATGAGACGTTACATTTTTTATCGCATCCAAATAGATTAGCCCATTTCCAGTGCGGCAAGGTGGCCTGGGACAACAGGACTTGGCGGGAACGATTTTTGCACTTAATAAATCGAGAAATGCAATGTAGCACAACAGATTGACTTCGGCATTGCGTTAGATTGCGGTATCTCAATCGTGCAGTGCAGGTGCGAAGTAATCGGCGGGAACGATTTTTGCACTTAATAAATCGAGAATTGTAGTGTAGTACAACAGATTGACTTCGGCATTGCGTTAGATCGCGGTATCTCAATCGTGCAGTGCAGGTGCGAAGTAATCGGCGGGAACGATTTTTGCACTTAACAAATCGAGAATTGTAGTGTAGCACAACAGATTGACTTCGGCATTGCGTTAGATTGACTCAATCGTGCATTGCGTTAGATTTTTGCGCAGTGTATCTCAATTGACGTGCAGTGCAGGCAGGTGCGAAGTAATCGGCGGGAACGATTTTTGCACTTAATAAATCGAGAATTGTAGTGTAGCACAACAGATTGACTTCGGCATTGCGTTAGATTGCGGTATCTCAATCGTGCAGTGCAGGTGCGAAGTAATCGGCGGGAACGATTTTTGCACTTAATAAATCGAGAAATGCAGTGTAGTTGACTTCGGCATTGCACAACGTGATTGACTTTTTGTACTTAATAAATCGGCATTGCGTTAGATTGCGGTATCTCAATCGTGCAGTGCAGGTGCGAAGTAATCGGCGGGAACGATTTTTGCACTTAATAAATCGAGAATTGTAGTGTAGCACAACGGATTGACTTCGGCATTGCGTTAGATTGCGGTATCTCAATCGTGCAGTGCAGGTGCGAAGTAATCGGCGGGAACAATTTTTGCACTTAATAAATCGAGAAATGCAGTGTAGCACAACAGATTGACTTCGGCATTGCGTTAGATTGCTGTATCTCAATCGTGCAGTGCAGGTGCGAAGTAATCGGCGGGAACGATTTTTGCACTTAATAAATCGAGAATTGTAGTGTAGCACAACGGATTGACTTCGGCATTGCGTTAGATTGCGGTATCTCAATCGTGCAGTGCAGGTGCGAAGTAATCGGCGGGAACGATTTTTGCACTTAATAAATCGAGAAATGCAGTGTAGCACAACAGATTGACTTCGGCATTGCGTTAGATTTCGGTATCTCAATCGTGCAGTGCAGGTGCGAAGTAATCGGCGGGAACGATTTTTGCACTTAAAAAATCGAGATATGCAGTGTAGCACAACAGATTGACTTCGGCATTGCGTTAGATTGCGGTATCTCAATCGTGCAGTGCAGGTGCGAAGTAATCGGCGGGCACGATTTTTGCACTTAATAAATCGAGAATTGTAGTGTAGCACAACAGATTGACTTCGGCATTGCGTTAGATTGCGGTATCTCAATCGTGCAGTGCAGGTGCGAAGTAATCGGCGGGAACGATTTTTGCACTTAATAAATCGAGAAATGCAGTGTAGCACAACAGATTGACTTCGGCATTGCGTTAGATTGCGGTATCTCAATCGTGCAGTGCAGGTGCGAAGTAATCGGCGGGAACGATTTTTGCACTTAATAAATCGAGAAATGTAGTGTAGCACAACAGATTGACTTCGGCATTGCGTTAGATTGCGGTATCTCAATCGTGCAGTGCAGGTGCGAAGTAATCGGTGGGAACGATTTTTGCACTTAATAAATCGAGAAATGCAGTGTAGCACAACAGATTGACTTCGGCATTGCGTTAGATTGCGGTATCTCAATCGTGCAGTGCAGGTGCTAAGTAATCGAACGATTTTTGACTTAACAAATCGAGAAATGCATTGACTTCGCGTTAGATTGCGGTATCGAGAAATGCAGCATCAATCGTGCAGTGCAGGTGCGAAGTAATCGGCGGGAACGATTTTTGCACTTAACAAATCGAGAATTGTAGTGTAGCACAACAGATTGACTTCGGCATTGCGTTAGATTGCGGTATCTCAATCGTGCAGTGCAGGTGCGAAGTAATCGGCGGGAACGATTTTTGCACTTAACAAATCGAGAATTGTAGTGTAGCACAACAGATTGACTTCGGCATTGCGTTAGATCGCGGTATCTCAATCGTGCAGTGCAGGTGCGAAGTAATCGGCGGGAACGATTTTTGCACTTAATAAATCGAGAAATGCAGTGTAGCACAACAGATTGACTTCAGCATTGCGTTAGATAGCGGTATCTCAATCGTGCAGTGCAGGTGCGAAGTAATCGGCGGGAACGATTTTTGCACTTAATAAATCGAGAAATGCAATGTAGCACAACAGATTGACTTCGGCATTGCGTTAGATTGCGGTATCTCAATCGTGCAGTGCAGGTGCGAAGTAATCGGCGGGACCGATTTTTGCACTTAATAAATCGAGAAATGCAGTGTAGCACAACAGATTGACTTCGGCATTGCGTTAGATTGCGGTATCTCAATCGTGCAGTGCAGGTGCGAAGTAATCGGCGGGAACGATTTTTGCACTTAACAAATCGAGAATTGTAGTGTAGCACAACAGATTGACTTCGGCATTGCGTTAGATTGCGGTATCTCAATCGTGCAGTGCAGGTGCGAAGTAATCGGCGGGAACGATTTTTGCACTTAATAAATCGAGAAATGCAATGTAGCACAACAGATTGACTTCGGCATTGCGTTAGATTGCGGTATCTCAATCGTGCAGTGCAGGTGCGAAGTAATCGGCGGGAACGATTTTTGCACTTAATAAATCGAGAAATGCAGTGTAGCACAACAGATTGACTTCGGCATTGCGTTAGATTGCGGTATCTCAATCGTGCAGTGCAGGTGCGAAGTAATCGGCGGGAACGATTTTTGCACTTAATAAATCGAGAAATGCAGTGTAGCACAACAGATTGACTTCGGCATTGCGTTAGATTGCGGTATCTCAATCGTGCAGTGCAGGTGCCAAGTAATCGCGCTGTTTATCATACGTGGATGTTCACAAATGTCAATGTCAAACGTCACGCATGCTCGCTGGCGATAATTTATCGTTGAACAATTATTCACAACGGTTTTTCAGTCGCTTCAGATACTACGCGGAGACACTTCGAAAAGGTGTAATTGCGCGCAATTTGTGCACGCGCGGCGCATGTGTACAAAATACTGGCACACTTTTCCGGTTCGCCAATTTATTTACTCAACAAGTACTCCATATGAGTGCCTATTTACTGACCACTCCATCCCGCGTGTTATTTCACAATCTGCACCCGTCCTGCTCAGCTTAGATTGTAATTAAGTGTGTTTCATGTTATTGATCAAACCTACCGGACGTATCGTTCCACTTCTAAACGGTTAAAGTGCAAGTCCGAAATGAGAGCGATTTACGTTAAAGCCTAAGTAATTCCGTCTGCGATATCATGTAGTTTGGCTTCATTGCTTGCAACGGCTATAAAAGAATTTCGATCGGTCCGTCATGAGAAAATTGGATTTTCCCATTAGAGCGAAGTTACGTTTTAATCCGAGATATTCCGAGTCGTAGAATTACGTCAACATGAGTATCGGCTTAATTGAAATAGTTTTAAATATTTACCGGTTACCGCTGTCATGTACCTTTCGCGGAAATGTTTTATATCATATTAGACTCAACATTCGTTGCTATAGGGAGTTTGCACGTGTTATTCGATATTCGAACAACCCAGCGTTTATACTATGCGCATACAGTTTTCCTTTGAAACGAATATCAAGTTCAGCACACATGAAAGTAATTTAATCCAATTTAACAAATACGCACGAAGGCCACGATGTTACGCAGTTAAAAGCATTTGTATAACCGTCCGCTTCTATTTCTCCCTGTCAAATACATGATCTAATCTGCTATGTGCATTTATGCAGGGCTCCCACTGCGACATTCGCCGTGTGATTTCAATCTGGTTCGATAATAAAATGTTTACAATGGATGTGACATTGATTGCAACCACATATTCCCGGCGCGTGACTAGGAATATTTCTGCCTACCTTGCGCAATAAGAAAAACATGAGCGTTTCTTTAAAATTACCCGAACACCCGTGAATGCGCGAATACGATTAAAATCGTTTAATTGATTTCAGTTCAACACGTTATGAAAACTGACGTTTATCTGCGTTTATGAAGGAAACGGCGCAAGTCGGAGCAATAAGTAAAAAGCGTCCGACCGAAACGAAAAGGCTGACCACACTTGAACCTGCACCAGAGTCACGTTCCACACTCGAAATCTATGTCATTTCACCTAGAAGCACCTTTCCATGGAACAACGGAGATGAGTGGCGAGTCTTCCCCTCGTGATTACCATTACCCGTCGGGGTAATTGGTACACTTGCGCATGGCGGACGACGATATTTTAGTCCTCCCCTTAAAATGAACTTTACCTTCTGGTCACGTTTACGGCCAGAAGAGCTTTACCCCCGGAATGACAATGTCCGATGATGATTTGGCTCATTTGGGGTGCAACTTCTGGCGTAAGGTGGGAACTAATAATAAGCCTTTTTCATCGAAGTTCGTTCCCCTCCCGATTTTTTCGGTTTGGAGACCCATAGCCCATGTACTGGTCGATAACCACGCTCAGCAGACACCATGTAATATCTCTCTCTCTCTCTCTCTCTCTTTCTCTCACTCTCCTTCTCCCTTGCTCGCCCGTTCGCACTCATATAGATACATTCTCTCCCTCTCTCCATCTTCTTCTCTCTCTTCCTCTAACAGACTTTTACTTTGCCTCTCTGTGCTAGTGTATTGATCCGGACTTGCACTACCTACATATGCCGTATACTGTTGTAATCTAGGGAGGCCGCTTATGGTTCCTATAACTGGGTATCCTGATGACTAATTCTTATATTTATTGGCCTGGTTTCGATCGTACACTGCTTTTCGAGCATGTTTCAGACTGCTGCCGGCAACATTTCCCGTCGCTTCCCGTGTGGTTCGTACAATTTTTTATTGGCGAGCATCGTTTCAATCATACGCTGAGGTATCAGTATTGTTTACGTACGCCCTTCTACCGGTTAAATGTGCAAGAAATAATTTACAGCGTAAAGAGCAGTCGTATCGATGAGTTGGACGGATCGTATTTCTCTGCTGCGATCGTGTTATGTTGAGTTAACCCACATTTGAGATTTGAAAATGGGATTAATAGAGTCTGTTTTATTTATCTTATTATGTATTCAGTATCCGAGCACTCCAATTCTAGCGTGATGACGCGAATCCTCTTTTTAAACTGGACAGCGTGTTCTATCGCGCCCGGCCCCTTAATCATTTAAAGCCAAGCGACGACCGAATTGATTTCACATCGTAATTTAATAGCACGCCATCAGAAAGCGAGAGTCCTTCACGTTATCGCCGGTCGAACGGTTCTCTTATTTTTAGACACGTGTGAAACCCATTTGGCTCCCGAAACTGTGCTTGCCCCAGATTTGCTTAAACACACCGCGATTCTGCACATCGGTGTTTCCTACGAACGATCGATATTATTCCTGCTTAACGTAATTGTATACTCTCTTTGTGCGATGTTACGGTCTGATAAAGTTCAAGTCTCGCACCAGCGTCTTGCGGTCTCGCGACGTATACCGGCAGCGTTCGGGCGATTATTAAAAATGCAGTGGCTGCGAGTGCCAAATTTAAAAATGAAATTTCGCCGTCTGTCCGGTACCGCGATGTCCCGGCCATTTTACTCTTACCTCGGCATAAGCTGAACTTCGTTTGTTTTAATAATACAGCGTACGAGAGTACTCTGATGTGTAGCACGTGTAGCGCAACGAGCATTGTAAACCGGTTATAACATTCTCATGAAAAGAATGATAAATATTAACCATCCCACGTAGTACACCACTTCCGAAAACATACAAGAGGCTCTTTTACCATGCACCGTTAGGGTTTCAACGACCTTCAAGAAGATAAAATTATAATAGAAAAAGGAACGCATAGGTTATACGAGGAGCGAGGTTTGAAAAATGCAAGTGGAACCGCAGCAGTTCTGCAAGTCGAAAAGAATAGCATCGGCCGAGCTGGCAAAAAGGAATAACGGTGCCGGCTGCTTTTGTGATACATATTTAATCACGCGAAGTACGTCAAACATTTGCATTGCCGAATATATTTCTTACAGTAATGCCGGATGATGAATTGTCCATGCAAATGACGCAGTAATTAGTGCAACAGTTGGAATGTAATTTCCGATAGATAGGCGCCCGCGCTCGCTCACAAATGCCATTTGCGATGGCGTATTCATGAGCGATTTTTCTCATTTTGCAGCGGTGCCTTTGTCCTCTGGAAACTGGGACCGTGTAGGTACATTCCGGGAAAGTGTGGAGCAAGTGTTGGGTAAAAATAAGGGTTGTAGAACAAAGCTTGTGTGGAGAGAAGCGGGTAATGAAATGTTGTTTGACAGAGGTCTATGCGATATTCCGCGAAAAAAATGCACTTCACTACGCATCTGTGTGCGCAACACTTTTAACAGCACGCGAAGTAACGAATAACATAATGATGTTTACGCGGCGGAACTAAGCATCCGAGTCCAAGAAGTTTAGGAAAATGGGTCTGTAGGGATCTGAAATGGAGTCAGTAATGAAGACTATTACGGTTCCGCGCAGAATAAATGCGTTCGGGGTTTTCGCGGGGAATGCTTACATTAGACATAACTATAACGTCACGCGCCGAGAAACGTTCGCAAAAGCAAACAATTCTATAGATCGTACCTTATACGCTGAGGTAATAAAAATGTCGCGTGTGCTACTTCCACGTCGTGAGTTAGCAGAACTACGCGATAAACATTTAACTTGCGGTGTACATTATTACTTGCTACATAATGCGGCTAAGTATAACATATCCATGTGCCTATGTAGGTGTCGACAATTGTCAATTGACTGTTCGCGATACGACTCTTATGTGTTGTAACTCGATCACAGTACCAATGTCTGCACCTTTATTGCGTTGAATAACGCTGCCTGTATGCACCATTCATATGTTGCCGGCAGGTGTGTAGAACTTCGAGTCTACATGTGGACCGCACGAACACAGATTAATTACTTTCTGGGTCCACGACGACAATTCTGCACGCGCTACTTCTGAGTTCTAGTTTGAAACGTGAAGTACAGTGGAGTAGCATTTCTTCGCGTGGCAGCGCCGACCCGTTCGATGTGTGTTTTCAAAATACCTGCTCGCGAAAATTTGTCCCACTTGGATACACCTCGCGGCTCGTGTACTTCGCGCGTTTAATCACCTGCCCGGTAAAATTAACCTCGCGACTTGAATTACGGTACCCAAAGTAATCGCGAATTAAAGTAATCCGACGGTCGCTGTATTTTACTAGAGATGTTAATGTAAAAAGACGACGCTCCGCGAATAACGCCCGGCATGAAATAAAGGTAAAATGTCGGCATGCGAGACCGTAGTGAAATATTTGCATATGACGAGCCGTTCGTCACAGTATTGCTTCAATTCATTGATTCTGCGAAATTAAACGTGTATTTTTTGAAATGATTTATTTGCAGAGCGGGGATGCTAAAATATTTTTTACGACAATTGTAAGGTAAAATTGTGAACGCGTACAATTTAAAGTGGACGTCAAACGACATATTTTAACGCTGCCCTTTTGGCTTAAAATTGTGTCAGCGCAGCTGCTCTTCAGTTATTTTCAAATTATATTTTCCGATTGCTTTACCGTACTATATAATTACCCCCCCGTGTAAAACTCGTTCATGTAATTACTCGGAAATCATTTTGGCGAGACAACCGCGCTTATGTTTCTCGCGTATCGCCGCCGGCCTACTACTTTTCCATTAATTCGCGCAGAAAACATTATTAGTACTACACCGAAAGAGTAAGCCGACGTTACCATATCGCGCATTTAATTTATATTAACGGCACCGACTGTTCGCGAAGTTAAATGCAAGGAACTTTACAACTTTACAGGCCAGCCCTACGGACGTTAATTCCTGTTCTTGTCCAGACCTTGCCGTAATGAAACCCTAAACTCTGAAGGGAACTGGTTAATAGGAAGTAATGCGAACGACAATTCGCATTGCGCTGATGAGTGTTGCGCCGACTATTCTCGACCTGCACCCCGTGGCGGCGTGTTCGTGTCCCGTTAATAACTACAAACTTGCTGCAGTGTGACAGGATGGAAAATACCGCCCCGCATCTTGCATGAAACGGCGAACACCATGCTAGTTCAATAGCAGATACGTTCAAACACATTTATCAAGTTTTGCCGGCGGTATCGCGACTCAGCGAATAAATGAAGTTCTAACCAGATTATCGATATACATTACTAGATCCAGCGCGGCGTCGGCGCGGCGAATAAATCGAGTTACGCTCAAAATGCAGATGACACAGATTAGACAGTAATGAGCGCGGCGATAATTGCTCCAATCGAATTATTCCGTTCGTTAGCGGGTCAATATACAATACAATTAATATTGCATGCGGCGAAATAAAAGATAATATGTAACGTGAGCCGCCACGCGACGCGTTCCCCATTTTACGTGCACACGTACGCGAGTGAATACGTAATGATAAATGTCTTTCGCGTCCGCTCCACGTGCCCGGAGCGGTAGAAAATAACCTTTCCACCGGCAAGCAAACGCAATTATGTCTGAAATAATGCGTCCCTGGACTGAATCGAACCTTAATCCCTATCCTGCCTGTTGATGCATCCGCGATTATCCGCGCGCCTGAGCATGCGCCCTCGAACACGGAAAGTGGAAAATCCTAGCGCATTTTGCATCTCGCCAGGGCACTTCCCTTGCCTCAAGGACGCAATACAATTTCCGAAAGTGCAATATCGCAGTTATTTGCATTTATAATCCGCTGCGCCGGGACATCCTCGTCTTCCCGGTTTCCGGATACGGGATGCGACGGGGTTTAATTTAAAGTTCCGGCAAGTAGGAGGGAAAGGTTCCGTGCATCCCCATACGACGAAGGCGACGCGTACGATCATCGGTCTAATTAATAAAACGGCGTACAGAAATTTCGTGAGAAAGTCGTTTAGGGACAGTGAATGGCTCGGGCACGGTGGTTAGATGCAAATCTGGTCACTAATACAGTGAATGCAGGCGATAATTAACGAGTCCGTGCTAAATGTCGCGAGATGGTGAAACTTGCTGGTGGATGCCTGAAGCTCTTACAGTCCGCACGCTTCCTCCGAAGATTACGTTTCCTCGTTATGCCATTAATGTTCTTAGCTTGGCCCGCGTGGGTCATTAACCCTCTAACTGTTTTGGATCCTTTCGCTGCTAGCACCGCTTGGACATTCGCGTCCGAGAGGGATTCGTTAATAGTTACGACGCAATTACATTGCAGTGCATGGATACCGCTGTGAAACGTCCTTGCGGAATATTCAAGCAGTACCGAAAAATTACATGCACGGAACGTAGCGGAACGATATCTCGGCGCATATCTCGCGTCGCGCTCGCACACAAAACGCTTTCGATTTATTGAAAGGTACCTACAGTGACAGACGTCCATTAGCAATCGTAAAATCATGCCGAGCGATGCGGTGAACGAGATCGTATATGCAGATTTGGTGCACACAGGGCGATCGATCTAATTTTATGGCCTGAAATTTCTCAATTGCGCCTTTATGGCTACGTGTGCCATGTAATTTCAAAGAGCGCCCGACAGTGCGGGTCTCGCTCGGAAAAGTTCTATGACAAGAGCGATTTCTGTCGTTATACTTTGCACGTGATGTTCACCCAGTTGCAGCCATACGCTTGTTTCCATGCATGCGCGATTCATTTCATTTAACTGCTTCTTAACTATATTGGCTTTATCCTACATTATAAATGTAGATTGCAGCGATGCTGCATTTCAGTACGGCATGTCGTTCAGAGTGAAACGTTACGATGGAGTAAAATTTCACAAAAGATACGCTTCACGATAATCCCAATTGACGTCCTTGTGCGCAATACGTAATTCTATTTGCCTCAGCAATTATGCGATTGAACTGCAGCGGAAGCACGATTATTGGAGCGTCGTTTATGCGAAATTTCGATTAAGCAAAAGTCCTTTATTGGAAGTATTGATCACCTGAACCAACCGACAGGATGCACAATAGAGTAGCGTGTGCCTATTAGTCACGAGTGTTACTATCACACAATAGATTCGCGCTATTCCAATTATGGAGGATGATGATAACGCGATCAAAGCAATAACGGAACAGTTTCAAATTTCACCAGATCGCCGGTAAAGAGGCTTTGATGATGATAACTCTACTCTACTGATCAGACAGGACAGTCTGCTACCACACTCTCCGCTCACGTCTAATGTATCGTCTAATGTATCGCACCGCCCTTACGAATCGATCTAACCAATCACTGTTAACATACCTAAGAACCCCTGAAACTTCATGCTATTCTCGTCTCATATCAATACATCGCATTTGTACGTCAGTCTCTTCGTCTGCATCGCCGAACATCCAATCGCAGCCCGACATTGCGTTCCAGTGTCAATTTTGCACGTTTACCGTGAATCGCCAAAAGACGTGATGCGAAATCGCTCGTCCCATTACATCGGTCCCAATTGATTTCGTATTCCCGGGCAAAAGCCATCGATTGTATTCGATTCGGCGAAGGTCTGCAGGGCAAGAGCGCGCAGATTGACGGCGAAAAAACTTTCGGCCCTGGTGCAACCTGTCGTTCAATCTCCGCGAGTTTCTTCTTCCGAGCCATAGTGGCGGCGAATGCGGATTTCAACCTGGCCTCGTAGACTGCTGAGAGAACTTTGCTTGTTAGCCACTTCGGAAGTTCCGAATTAAAGGGAAACATCGACTGGGAGCGTGCTGAGTAGCGAGCGATCGGCGAGCAGTGAAACCGCCGGCAGCTCGCCGAACAAAATGGCACGTGAACGAAAGGCGGTTAAAACAAGCGATCCGCTTCCTCGCGCACCCGACCCCCAACGCCACTCGGTCAAACGCGTCAATCCATATGTTAGAAAATAAACCCGAGAACCGGTGTCGCTGAGTCAAAGTAATAGCGAACCGGAGAAAAACGTCAAACAACGCTTTTGCAGAAATGCTGCACGCTTCTCGCAAAGTCTGCTAAAAGGGATCGCTGCCTCTGCTATTCCGTGACCGGATCCTTTGGGGATAACGTTCCTGCTCTTTAGGCAGTGCAACATTTCCTATCTGACACGTGTCTCTGCTGAAGAATGGCACGGCGTCGCGAACTTTCTGGTCCAGGGGCTATCTTCTCCGGAGCACACCGTAATAAATCCCGGTCCGGGATCATACGGCGGTGGGACTAATTACCGTCGACTCTGGCATATTGTCGTCAGTGCGTGGGTCTCGGTCTCAGAGTCGGCGGCTTCGCGTCTTTCGCCTTCGAAGTCCGAAGACCCGACCGCGAGGGTAAATTCAATTTACGGCCGGGGAATGCAATCTATAATTACGCGTGAAGTGCGCTCTACAATACGCGCCGCGAATGCAATACGCCCCGTGGCCTTTGTCCTTTTTGTCGCAACGTCTCTCAATCGCATTCCCTCGCACGCGTCGCGCATTCTCGGCGATACATTATGTTGACAATATCCTCATCTCGTCACTTATTTTTGCAATGCCTTTGCCCTCGCACCCCGCGAACCAAGCTTCTGCGAAACGGTTGCGCATTGAAATTTACCGGGTTCCTAAATATTTAATTGCTCATGCAATTATCATTGTTTGCGTACAGTCTGTAATTACACGGCGGTATTACGGTATGGAGAGGTAGCGTTGAGGTTTATTACATGGACCATCGTTACGTGTTGTTCTATGCACCAGACCGAGTACATAATACATAGCCACAATTATGTTAGATCCATATATGTGGTCCCGATGTAGGTATAACTCCTGTTACATAACGTATTTAGGAGTGCAACCCCTAGAACGCATCCAGGCCCTCGCACCTAACTCGATTTCGCATTTTCTCGGTGCGCGTGGCTTTCAGTTTTTCCCGTGCTATTTAATCATAACGTAACCTGATCGCAATGGCGGGCGGCGCAATATCGCATTGTTTCCCAGCAGAACCATGATTTACACTGAAATATTGCGAATGAGTTGAACGCGGATCGAATTGACTGTTCGTGCGGTACAGTGGGTTTTTGGAAGTTTCGGACAAACGGTTAATCATCTGGCCGGGGGATTAAATGGACGGCAGTAGCATGGGGCGAGGAGTAGAAGACGGCAAAAAGGGCGGGTAAAATAACTGAGCCAATTTCTCTCCCTTCTTCCGACCAACTTGAACGCAGGAGCCAACTGAATCGCGTTCAACTGGCGCCGCTCTGTCGTTTCTTCTGTCGTACCGTCGCATTCGCGGACGGAGCGGACTATTCGTGCGAAAAGCACGTAGTAACAGAAAATTGAATTCGCGACTGAAACGGTACAGATTCCTAATTACGTAACTGCTTGGCGATTCGTATTGCACGTAAAAGGCGACCGTAAACTTCGGCGCCGTCCTTTTGTTTGCGTTGCGGAGAAACCTTCATCGCGCATCGTTTATTCCTACGCTTCCCTGCGAATCTGCCACGTATCGTTTGTTCGGGCAGAAAGCGTTTGCAATTAGCATCGTGGATAGAGGGTTGCAAAGACGCTCACTTTAAAAGCGGACTCTTTTCGAGGCGCATAGATTGAATTAATATTAATGGAACGGCTCTGCTTTTTTTGGTAATCAACTGGAACGGCGCATGTTGATACGTTCGCGAACGTCGACCGCAGAAGATTGAGGAACCCCGGGTGTGTAGGCATACGTTCAAAGCGTAGCAGGTACGTGCTAATATGTTCATATAGACCAATTTAATTTAATGTCAACATTCAATGGCACGGGACGTGTTTAACAGCGCAACGCAAATACAGGACGTTAAGTTCTCAATACAAGTTGTCTTGTTCTGTGACACGTCATGATTTAATTGCAAACACGGCCTGCGCATACGAATATGTGAATGAAGCTTTAATTTGATTGCGCTGCTGATATCGTTCGCCCATAGTGTTATGCCTGACAGTATTAATCGATTATCGATCAATATGCCAACGCTTATGATGTGTTAATTAACTATCGCAATTCTGTTATCACGTTAATAACCTGTCCCAATTGCAACACTTCATCCCATATTGCACTAAATATCCCCGTTTCACCATCTGTTTTCAGATATCGTGGCACCATTTCCAAGGTACCGTCAACTAAACGCAGGCGCCCGCTTCTTAATTTCCATACATCATTATCAAGATAATACCGCCCTTAGCACCCAATTCATAAAGTCCACAGAAGCTTCGCTCCGATTTTAACATCTCTCGTCCGATTCAAATAGGATTTCGAACTACACCAGCAGCCTTTGTCCTCGAGCCTTTGTATCTTCGTTTGCCCGTTTCTTAGCCCCGAACATACAGTTTCGCAGTTGCATTGTTAAGAAACGAGCCTCCTCGAAGGCTCTTCAGCGGTTTAGAGCCTGATCCGACTCCGTCCGTAATTGCATCATCGCGTCCCCCGTCGCATCCGCGAGTCGGTTGAATTTTCGAGCGCGGCCGACGAATTTATCGGTGTCGCAGGACTTCCTGATAGCTAAACTCTGTCAAATACATTTCCACTTCCTCTATTGACCTTCCGGTTCAGCTCGCTGTATCTAGTCGCGGATTACAGATACAGATAGCGCCACGCTTGCGGTCGGGGAGACCATTCAAAGCTGCGCCGAATGTATAGGTATTGCAGTGCTAACACAAGCCTCGTGGAGGCTATTAGGAGTAGCACACGTTGATCGAACACGCTAGGTCACAGTTTCCCTACGCTTCGATCGACAGAGGCATTGAGGTGAAGTTCAATTCCGTAGCTCTGCCGTACCTCCTAAGCAAAAGCCTTTAGGTTAGAAGCTTCGATCGGCGTTGAGGTTAAGCGTGCCGGCGAACATTGCGGCACTACCCCTCGGAAATCTCATCGGAAATAACTGAACGCCACCCCATTTCTACCGCCGAATGCGACAAAGACGGAGAGCAGTTTTGCGCCGCTTTCTCGCGGGTCCTCGCACAATATTTACACACAACCCCCGAGCCCGACCAACGCACCCCTGCACACGGTGCACGCAGGACAATCGCAGGATTATCGGCGAGCCTTTTTGTTCTGCGCGCCCCGCGTGCAGATGCTTTCGCGGTTACATTTTGAATCGACTTTGTCCTATCAATACTAACGTCGCCCCGCAGAAACAATGCACATTATTCACGGGCCGCGAACCCCTGATTTTCACCCCGCTGTCTCAACTCTGAGCGGGAACGAGCCTTACAACCACTGTCAGATTAGCGCGAATGTCAGCGGCAATCTTCGCCTACGTCCTCGCGCTAAACGTCGCTCGCGATCAATTGTTTGCAGTCACAGAGCACTTGGCGCGCTCGACATTTCGCACGTTGGAATAATATCGAGACGTTACTCACCATAGTAACGGGACAACTTCAGTTGCCCTGTGTCGTGCGAGGAGCGGGTGCACCAGGACGGGTTGGGACGAAAACGTTTAGCGTACACCAGCACGGGCAGCGGTACGGGAACTACTGCCATACCGGGGCTATGACAGCTATTCATTCCAGCCTGCAGCACTCGAAACTCGCGCATGTTTCTTGCAACCGGCCTCTCTGCACGCCTGGCTGCCAGAACGAAAGACACGGACACGCGGACAACGGCAAATACGTGTGGCCAACATTTCAGGGTGAATCCCTCGCGAACCGACGGACGGAACGTCACACTAAAAGCTAGGCGGATGATAACAACGACCTTTGCGACTGGCACCTCACCAACCTACGGTCGGAGAAAACGTAAACACACCCTAGGTGTCGCCTATTACGATTACGTTCGTGAGTCGCGTCGTCAATTCGCTGAGGTAATGTTGATTGAAATGTAATTCGGGTCGGGGGTCCGTTATTCTACCGACGTTTTCTGGGTGGATTAATGTTCGCGGTAAATTCGGATGTTTTCGGAGTGAGGGATGTTCAACAGTGCGATTTATTGTGCGACATAAAATAGGGACGTTAGGGAACCGGATCAAGTTTACTGAGTCCAATGTTGCGTCTGGCTTGTGATTGACATTGTATGTGCAGACCGATTGATCTTCAGACGGAGAACGCCGGGTTCCTGTAATAATTAATTGCAGATGCTGACTGCATCCAGTTGATGAGGGACAACTCAGACAGTACTTGAGGACAAAAAGAAGATAATATAGCTCCTCCCTTAGTGCATGCCCTCTCAAGAGTCAGCACTCATCCAAGCTCATTATCCAAAGTGTACGATCATTGAATTCCATCGATGCGAAAACACAGTGTACACCCTCGTCAAACATTTCCAGTAATCTCTTGCAACTGTAATGCATACTCATCTTCAGACTTTTTATTATTGTCGCATCAGGGTTGCTACTAATTGTTAGAACCATTTGCATCGATTATTCAGTCTTCTGAGGATGAGGGGATACAAAAGATGTTGGCTTTGCTCTTGTAACTTTTCCATAATGTACTTACTTGTGGATAGGCAAGGAAAGAAAAGAACATGATCTTATGGATGTTCCTTTCTAACTATATCAAAAATGTTTGTTGAAATATAGTCTGCAGAAGTGGCACTATGTGATCACAGCAGCAAATTATGGCAACGGACAGAAATATTTCAATGGGGTAAAGTATAGGTGAAACAGTGTTTTGACAAATTATCAAGCGTAAATGATTGTAGATAAATCAGTTGCATTGCTTGTGGATTGCTCAACTAATACCTGATCATTTCTATACGAACACATAACTCACATTAATACATAATACATTGTAGTCTAAATTGTCAAGTGATTTTTATATAAATACATAATTGACACTTTCATAAATTTTCAAATGTCTTTTTTTTTTTTGTATAACTGGTAACTGTCGCCATCTGTTACACCTAGTGGGAAACATATAGACAAATAAAACATATCGATAGGTGTGTATAAGCAATGTACAGTGTTTGTGTTACAAAGAATATCACATTGTATACTTCACAAGAGCAGCGCATTATACGGTCAAACCATAGAAGTGTATTTAATTTAACAAAGACATTCAACACGTGTGTTTATAGTGTGTTGTGTATAAATCACACGCATGCGCAATAAACATTGAGACCCTGTTGCAAGCCACCAGCCAGCAGTACGCTTCAAAATATTGGGGGGGGTAGGTGACGTTTTGTTGTTTTTAGAATGACAGATACCTATAAAGTTTTAGATGTTCAATGGAACGACAGATTTAGTTAACTACATAGGAGCACAGAGTTAGATACAATTAATTATCTTATCTCAGAGTAGCCGATATGACTCACTGTCTGTATTTCATATACAAAGGAGACAATTTTATTCTATAATAAATTTCAGCAGTTACAAATCGATTGGAATACATTTCTGTCGTTTAACACATTTCGAATGTTCAAATACGTCTTATTTGCACGTTATTCACCGTAACTATAACTTACTACCCTGATGCTCGCCACAAAGTATTGTCTATTGTCACTATAATTATCGGCATGATCAAAGTAACTTGATCTCCTGGCGACAAATTTAATCGGGATGAAACGTTAATCGCAACGCCTGCAGTTTAACACGAATAAAGGGAATATTCGAAATTATGTGTATGCAATTCAGATGGTTAACGTTCACCGGAACACTCGACGTATTAATAATTCGGAACGAATGGCACAATCCAACGCAAGCTGCCCTGAAGAAGCATTGACAACGCCATAAGTCAGTACATTTTCGTTTATTTTAGAAAAGAGTAAGGGAGATTCTCACCTCCCTGCGTCTCGTCACTCGTGTACTCGTTACACAATTTGTAAGTACTGGAAATGTCCGTAAGATGATCGTACGCTATCGTTACTTATATGGAACTCGTATGCATATCGCATATCATACGGAACAGGCTCAATCACACCGTGCGCAAATATACTACTGATCCTAATTTTCATTTAGAAAATATGATGCTCTGTAGTGTAGTGTGACGTATAAATAATAAGAGAAGCAATGTTCACATCGTGCGTCCGAATGTTCGGTACAATTTTGAGAA
This sequence comes from Cryptocheilus praepositus, assembly GCA_033815515.1. NCBI lineage: Eukaryota > Metazoa > Arthropoda > Insecta > Hymenoptera > Pompilidae > Cryptocheilus > Cryptocheilus praepositus. Next base: position 15,431,913 of record JAWWQZ010000035.1, on the reverse strand, counting down.
AAATATGCGTTATTACATTGTCAAGCGGGTAGTGTATCACATTTGAAACAGCACGCTTTATTGTTACATCATGCAGAATGCACAGTTCGGGTACTATGTCGATAAAACTGTCCAACTTAAATGGTCCACGATAGAAACGGTTTGATGTACAGATATTGTACGATGTCATTTAGCATTAACACTTTGACTGCCATGCGTATTTTGCCGTATTAGAATAGCGGCGCTGTGAAATACTACAGCGTTTGACTGAATTATGCAAAATGTAAATAATGTGCAGGTATTGGAGACCAAAGCATCGCATCACTATTTTAACACTAACTGCATTTATAAAATAATTATTGCTATACATTGCAAATATTTTGGATCTTCAGTAAAATCTCTTGCTCCGGTCAGCGGTGACCATCATGGCAGTCAAAGTGTTAATGGCGTAGACACTTAGCACATCGTATCACGCGAGAAAAACTAGCTACCAATATTTGGCAGAGATGTCAAAGAATGAGGTACATTTGCGGATCACTAAGTGGACAGTTTTGTGATACTGCACAGAGCAGGTATCGACGACGTTTGAAAGCTATCGTGCATACAAAGCAATTTGCGAAAGAAAATATTGCTTTATTCGAGACGTTAATGCTGTAATTATCAGAAGTACACGTAGTAATGAGTGGTTGGAAATATGATCCTTCGAAATGGCATCATACCGATCGTGTGACATAAGCGGGTCGTAAAGATCTTACGGGACGAGTCTCTAAGTTTTCTGTATATAGAGGACGATTTCGGCGGGTTACAAAATACTAAATGGCATCATACCGATTGTGTGACATAAGCGGGTCGTAAAGATCTTATGGGACGAGTCTCTAAGTTTTCTGTATACAGAGGACGATTTCGGCGGGTTACAAAATACTAAATGGCATCATACCGATTGTGTGACATAAGCGGGTCGCAAAGATCTTACGGGACGAGTCTCTAAGTTTTCTGTATATAGAGGACGATTTCGGCGGGTTACAAAATACTAAATGGCATCATACCGATTGTGTGACATAAGCGGTTGTAAAGATCTTACGGGACGGGTCTCTAAGTTTTCTGTATACAGAGGACGATTTCGACGGGTTACAAAATACTAAATGGCATCATACCGATTGTGTGACATAAGCGGATCGTAAAGATCTTACGGGACGAGTCTCTAAGTTTTCTGTATACAGAGGACGATTTCGACGGGTTACAAAATACTAAATGGCGTCATACCGATTGTGTGACATAAGCGGGTCGTAAAGATCTTACGGGACGAGTCTCTAAGTTTTCTGTATACAGAGGACGATTTCGGCGGGTTACAAAATACTAAATGGCATCATACCGATTGTGTGACATAAGCGGGTCGTAAAGATCTTACGGGACGAGTCTCTAAGTTTTCTGTATACAGAGGAAGATTTCGGCGGGTTACAAAATACTAAATGGCATCATACCGATTGTGTGACATAAGCGGGTCGTAAAGATCTTACGGGACGAGTCTCTAAGTTTTCTGTATATAGAGGACGATTTCGGCGGGTTACAAAATACTAAATGGCATCATACCGATTGTGTGACATAAGCGGGTCGTAAAGATCTTACGGGACGAGTCTCTAAGTTTTCTGTATACAGAGGACGATTTCGACGGGTTACAAAATACTAAATGGCATCATACCGATTGTGTGACATAAGCGGGTCGCAAAGATCTTACGGGACGAGTCTCTAAGTATTCTGTATATAGAGGACGATTTCGGCGGGTTACAAAATACTAAACACCTTACAACGGTCGTAAACACGGCGAGCACTCTTGTTTCGGTTGTACGCGCCGTATTTAAAAATCAGACTTGTTATTTCACCCGACAAGTCGGATCCTTTGCCAGTTTTTACCTGAGAATAATTACGAAATGATATTTCATATAATGAACACAACACCCATACTCGCGTCGCGCAACTCACAGCTACTCGCATTTATTGTTATGCCGTGCGAATAAAACCGCATTAATGTAATGGGCGTAAATTATATAGTTCACGCTGTTTTCGCAGTATGTAAAAAGTATAAAAGAGGCACGCGCCTTAACGAGTAACTTTTATCAATGAACAGACGTTTGATGTGTGTGCGAGCGTAGTCCAATACGCGGGGACTTGAAAGTAAACTTTTTACAGTGTTTTACAGTCAATGATGCGGACGATGAGCTATTTTAATGACGCTGCTGCAGGACAATTATGATGGTAGTTACGTGTCGCCGGTGTTCAGACTTATTGAGACTTATAACGTAAATTATTTCACAGCTAAAGCGCGAGGGCGCAAATTGAATGTGTTTCCCTAGTCTTCTCGTTTGTCACGTATCGATATCGTGTCGCAAAGAAAAACTTACGAAAGCGTATGAAAGGTACATCGACGAATGGAGAAACCTGAAAACGTTGTTGGCGTAACTAATTATTTCACGGCGCAAAGAATTTTACTATTCTAAAATCATCGCTGACATATACGCGACGAAGCGTTTGAAAACATTATCAGCGTGCTACCAATGTTTACTGAGGATTTTATGCTCAAGCAGATCATTACGTTAAATTGATTGTTATAAGAGCTATAAATAATTACGAAATCACATAAGTTAAGTAAATGACCGTATGAGTATTGATATAAAAGATGTACATGCTAATTTATACTGCGAAACTGTACAGATTATTTTTAACGATGATGTAAGCTCAAAAAGCGCAATACAAAGACATCACTGATGTGCAAGCTGCAAAGCTACCACAATATAAAATAAATATAAATACAGGTACCTAAAGTAATGGGTGCAAATCATTTTGAATGGTATACAAATATGAATAGCTAAAATTATTCATACCCCATCTATAAAACAAATTAAACGTCAAGAAACACGTGATACATTTGAAAGAAACATATCATGTAATGTGTCCTAATATTACATATTATTATACATGAATGACATGGAAGGATCAATTAAAGAAAATATTACTGTTTAGAAATATTCGAGATATGAAATATTTATTATGCTCGTAGCACGAAAACCGTGATATGAAAATATCTGAAATTATCATTTAATTTATTTGTGTTGGCAATTAACAGTTTGTATGGTTGCGTTTCATTTTAATTACACAATCTAAATCACTTCATATACTTTCACCGCGATTCTCCATTATTTTATTTTGACCGGATTCATGCTTTTGCCCAGTTTTCTCGTATTGCGCATTAAGTGTTGCAAGTAGTAATATTTTCATAAGTAGTACGTACACGTTTTTCAGTTTCACGATAACAGCCTACTGTCTGAATAAATATTTCATATCGTGTTAACGTTACAGCGCTCCAATGTACATGTCCCTTCCGCTGTTTAATTCGTACAGATACATGATGATATACACTGAAATACATTACGTACTACTCAATGCACCATAATGTTTCTAAACGGTTAGTTTAGTTCATTGACGGAGTACAAATACTTTTATAACCCACTGTATATATGCTGTAGTTACCATGTTAACATGTTAATTGGTTGTGTCGAGAATGGATATGTCACGTATAACGTGTCCGCATAATCATGTAATGATCAACCTTTTGATATTAGTTGACGTAGCGTATCATTTTGCATAGGTGGCGAGGGTACGTAACAACAAAAATAGTACTCTCTGACAAGGGTTCTCCTCATGAGGATTTAACTGACAGACATGTTTGGAATATCAGACGCCGCGTTCCACGTTTAACATGAAATCATATCGAATACAGTCATCTTTCCGTCTTGAATAATAATTCTCAACGACTACGACGTATTCAAACAACTTTTGCATCTACCGGATGCATGCATTTTATGCATTCAAAATTGCTTCATGTTTTATGCTCGGTGATAAGATGTGCCACGTTCAATAGATAATAGAAATAATAATATTTTACAATTGCTAATGCTAAGAACATACAAAAGTAAACGCTTGTGAGAATTAATTTTGTTTGCGTGTTATAATGTATTAGTACATCTAACTGATACTGGATTAAGCCATAAAGACAAGAAGTTATTTTCATTTCATAAAAATGAAATACGTGTGTGTGTGTGTGCGACTTCGTGTAAAATGAATTTATCGAACGTGAGTATATGAAGTAATGCTAAAATGATTTGTGTATCCATATATATTTGTGTCACTACTTTTTTTTGCAAGTAGTCCCTTCTATAAGTGGATATCGATTGACACTTTCACCTTCGTGAGTTTACACCCTACCTACACAAGGAGTACGGTTGTTACTATAATGCATTGTTTAACCATTATGCCTAAGGAGATCTTAATTGAGGGGGGGGGGGGGGATTAATTACATTGATGAAATCTAGCGGACAGGTTTGCCAGGTTTACTACCTGAGACATCATGTAACGTTCAGTCGTTATAACTATATAATAGAGAAAGGATGGAAACACGCACTCGCGCAAATATACGGCGACAATTCAAGCAACAATTAGAATACAACAAAGTTCGTCAAGTACCTGCACATAATGTTAGCACGATTATTAACTAAATGCTGGGGCGGTGAAAACCAACGTCTCGTAAAAGCTATGTATAGCGTACATCCGTCTTTTATGTATTACTTTCAGCGTTATCCTTCTTTGAGACAACGAAATAATGGAAGAAGCGAGTTCGTATGTTATTTACAGCAACTACACAATGTTAGCAGCACTTGTGGAATGCCTGTCACCAAAGTGATTCGTACGTGACATATGCTACGTGAGAAAAAAAATGGTGCACCTGCTTGGGCATGAACATTTGTCAGAGAAGCTACAACTGAATATTCGTAGGCAATTTAAATATATCTTTCTTAGTCTTAAAAGTACAGTTAATATCTATACATAAAGCATTACAAACCACACTGTTATAATTGTAAGGAATTATAACAATTTAAGCATTGGGTACGTAGAGATAGTTGCAGGTAGTCGATGCTTAAGAGTATAATTCGTGATGTATGATCGTTTAAAACTATCACATAAGTATGCGGCAATATTCTATGGTTGATAAGCAATGTCAATTATACTTTGCGGTTACGAAAAAGGTAAGACAAGGAAGTGAGAATGTGTAAGCGTTATCAGATAATATTGCTGAAATTTGTGGATATCGAAAATAAGATTAACAAGTTTGCATTGCTCCCACACAGTCGTGCCGACAACTACTTGTAATACCTAATCATGGCGCCGGCAAATCATTTGAAAATAAACTATATCGCCAAGTATTTTACCCATAACTGCAACAAAGGATAATAGAACTACGTTTATCAGGGTGATCGCCCTGACGTGATTTTTACGCCGTAAGTTCGGGGTATCTGGCATTAAAAGAAAAATACTGTCTACTACCGCACAAGAACGTCGAGAAGATAACTGGTACATACGGTTCCGTGGATTAAAAAAATAAGATTATGTATAGTAATGGAAATCAGGTATCTAACTGTTAGAGCATTTTTACCAGATGGCAAGTTTGTGCGGACAAAAAGTAAGGACCAGTTTTTCTTAGGAACTACAGAGACTTAAGCACTATATCGAGACCTAATCATTATACAAAAGTATTCCATTATTTTTATGTACAATTCGTTTTAAAGTATTGCCAAATCGGATAATATTCTCATTCATTCGTCGCAATCAACCTAGTCGGAGAATTTATAAAATTAAAATTGATGTAAAAATGACACACGCGTGCGCGCACACATACAGATTCATACGTAGAGGTAAGCCTCACATTCTATAGGTTTTTGACACCAGAGTAGATTGACAAAATGCAATTAACTCTACTAATCAGGCCGGATATGTAATACTGATACTATCGAGAAGTTAAATCTGTTCAATATGAGAAACTCAGAGTGATGCAGTTTGGCGTAAAATAAGGATGTAATTGATACTGTGATTGACAATGATGCTTCTTTCCTCCTTATGCGACATTTCCATGAAAAACAATGTATGACAAAAGAAAATTATATACAATTCTTTGAAATTATCCAACGCGTCTTATACTCCTATAAAAAAAAATGAAAAGATCTGGCAGAATCAATAACCGAAACCGAAGGCTGCACGATTATATGTATGTATGTATATTAGTATTCGTAAAGATTTCACTCATACCGTTGCATATCATCATGCGGAAGAAGTCAAAATTCATCAGGCTCAGCACATTCCGCATACATGTGAATAACAGGCAATACCACAGAGTGCTTTGTATTATACGCCTAATGACTTATTGCTTTCAGCACTTTCCAAAACAGTAAAAATATGGGTATCTATTCTAATAATTGTGTAAAAACCGTGTCACATTATTGACGCCTGAGCCACAAATAGTACAACTATCGCAATGTATGTCACACTCTGTCGAACCAAAGGCATTATGCCGCAGTGTCTAAACACTTTTGAAACACTCTCAAACCCTTTTCGGCTGTAAAGTAAACTACCGTCGATATACAAGTCATGTCAGCGCTTTGTAAAACAGCTATGCGTGCAATTATATATGTAAACTATTGTCTTTGAAAAATATTACATTCTCCTGGGTACATTTGGCAAGCGTGCGTTTCGGCCTGGAAGAACAAACCTTCGAAGAGCAATTAAATAAAGGATGATGCTAGAAGGACTACTGATAGCTACGAGAGAAGAGCTCGCATCTTTCTCAAGCGCGCCTCCCAATGAAGCTTATTTCTTCCGTTAGCCCATGCGAGTTTGAGTCCAGAGTCAACTGCGGTCTTATTAAAATAAGTAATATCGTTGTCATGGCTGAAATGCGGATGAAGAGTAGCCAGATTGACAGCGTGTAAAATTCGTACGGCGGATGAGAGATGAAGCTTGCTGGCTGGAGAACTAAAGACCAACTTGCGGGGTTGCTTGTTATTGATGCCGGCGTCGTCATTACCGCTACAATTACTGTGCCAATGATCCCTTTGCAATTGCTTTATTTTGCGAGAATATTCGACGCAAAATGGTTTCGACATAGATCATTGCCGAAACGTCTGGGGTGATATGCCGTTGCCAGGTGTCACGTAATCTCCGATCATCAAGCTTGGATTCACTGGATAATGGGAAGTGTTGCCGAGTACCAGCGATTGCTGGAAAGTAACACCAAGCTGTAGCGCGAAAGACACGCAGGCAGGCGTATATTTTAGTAGTATCCTCTTTGTCAAGCGTCATCAAGTATTTAGCGAGCTATCAGTTGTTATTGCCTAATGTAAAATGCCCCCAAATCAACGCATCGCATCTTCGTGGGACGATCTAAGTACATGTATGAAAGTAACGGTAAATAATGTCAGCAATGGTGTTAGTGGATGAAGGATGTATACCCTTATTAGAGTGACTCATAAGCGCATTTTCCCTTCTAAGAGGTGATGCGATGACCCTAGGACACACTACAGATGCTCTATTCACAGACGATTTTGAATTATTCACAGTATAAGTTATCAGAGTGTACGGCATTATAATTAACTAAGTAATTCTGCTTTTGCACATACAAAACAATAATTGCCAAAGCAAAATAAACTTCAGCGTATTAAAACAATTGAGCAGAGGGAAATCTGCATTTCATCATTAGAAATCGCGACGTAAGTCAAAATCATCTAACGGATTGATCAATGTTTAAAGAAAAATAATGATTTTCCGCGACACAAGGAACGATGTTGCAAATAGCGTGGAAACAAAATAACGATAACAACATTTTTCCTTTTGCCCAGAAGACGGCAAAATATAGCTCGCTGAAAATATATGAGAATAAATAATGTACACTTACGGTAGCAGGAGAAGTAAACATATTTGGAGTTATTCCACCACCTATTAATTGCGCTGCTTGTGTACTTGTAGCCGTACCACCGACTCTCCCTCTTCCTGTACTCGAAATAGATCCTGGATGAATATTCGGTTGACCCCCTGCCATACACACACATACAAACACACGTCAATTGTTAATAGCTTCCTTATTTGATTGTAAGTATTCGATTGGAAATATTAGACTCGTTTGCTATACCATCAAGAGCGATTGTATAGTAATATCAGAATCGTTCAATATGTCTACTTTTGATCTATTTTGGCGCTTAATTATTGGATTGTCGACTCATATAATTTCAGTACGTTTATTACCATTTACCGACACACATCACCCGTAGACAGGCTTAATTAACTTGTCCCGATAATAAACCGTAACGAGCATTTGCTTCTAATCAGATCAGTGTCGTTATATGTATTTTCTAATCAAAACGAATAAATTGAAAGCTCGACTACTTCGTACAGTCATTCCAAATTGTATAAATATAATCCTTTACTCTAATCGAAGGTACGTGATTTATGGCAAACTTTGTCGTAGCGTAAAATTATGGAACTTTCGTATACAGGGATCGAAATAGTTTTAGCTAACATTAATTTTATTCTGGCACAGGTATTTCATGGAAATCAAGCAAGTTGTTATGTACAAAATAGGAAAGCATGTTTTTCGTGGTATTTTGTGATTAACATTTCGAATATTTGTGACTTGTACTCTGATTACACCTTGGCGATAATCATTGCGAAATCGTTATACGAACAGCTTTACAACATTTTCCCGGTCTGAGTGTATTTTAACGCAGGGTCATGCAAAGTTAAGTGATTGTACACTTAAATATGTGATGATATTAGAGAGAATTTTATTGACATGTATTTATTCTACAAGATTTTATAAATTCCAGTAATCATAAGCAATTTCTGTATTTATATGTATAGTTTTCCCACGTTTACACCGTGCAACTAAATGGAAGAACTGTTAAAGAAATGCAGAGAATGAGATTCATATACAGAATAAACAAAAAAATACCGGCGTTCACTTAAAACTCGCTCCAACACACTTCGAAAGAAATATCTATAACGATTGTCAAACTTTTATGAAATGCTACAAAAGAGGTTCAGCTGGTGCTTCTTTTTTTTTCGTAATGTACATTCGCGTCAAACGTTAATTTGCATTCACATTTGTGTTTACTATTACTTTAAGCAATTAAAACTGCACAAACAGAGAGAAAAAAAAAAGTTTATGACACGAGGATAATTAACAACAGCAATCCAATCAAGTAGCCCTTTGAAAATCATGTAAAAGCTCTACTGAAACATTCACAAAGTACCACATTAAATTTAATTTTCATACAATGTCAATCGATTGCTTACTCTAATGCGATGACTGCAAAAAGCGTTACCATGTTTTTAATAAACATGAAGTTTGATTGTAAAATGTAAACGGTAATATAATTAACGAAGGCATGTTCTGAAAGCATAATTCCATTTTGTAACAGCTGTTTCGAAAAACGGCTACAACAATCCAGGTAACAGCCAAACATTTCCTTCGTACAATAAGCGCTAACGGAAGACTTTCAAAACATGTAAAAAATGTAATCTTACGCTCCATAATCTGCGAACATGATGTGTACAACGCATCTTATAACATTTCAAAATGTTATAATACTAAACGTAATATAAAAGGTAAACTTTAAAAAATATAACTTTACGCCATTTGTTTGTGGACAGGAGGGAACATTCCGCATCGGCTTTTCAAACTGATGCAATTATGTTAAAGTAACTGGCAAAGCTATTATTTTATACATTCGCAATAATGTTAAACGATCATTGTTTAGTATGAATAGTATGCTGCAGAATCAAACCAAACCTTACCTATCGCAAGTAAATTACTAGGATTGACTGCTGCACTAGTATCCATTGAAACCTCACCAAGACCGTTAACCGACATGCCATTAACCATGTTCACTGCCTGTCGAGCACCTTGCGCATCCAGTGTCGTCCAGTAAGATTCACTAGGCGAGGTATTATTTAACCCGGGCGGTGGTTGTGCTGCTGCTCCTGTATATCTAAAGTACGGGTTTTTCAAATCTAAGGTATTACTGCTACTTTCCATATTCGTCCCTTCCAGTTTCAAGTCTATGGTAACGTCGTAAGATTGTCTGAAACAACATATTATAATTATTGGCATGTTAGTCTACCTACAATTTATGTGATCTTATTAGCGTTAACGGTACGTGATAATATGTCGATAAAAGAATGTTTTATAGGTAGAGAGATTATTCATAGTTAACTAAAGTCGGTGTGTATTTAAAACGTGTAGGGGCGAGTTACCTTTTATTTGCAATTAGAATAACTTTCCCAGAGAGCAATTGTCCACTTTTGCAGAACAACGGATTTTCCAAAAGGCAGCGCACCTGATACCAGTGTGTCAGTGGCTCTGTAGGAGCTGTGCTTAACCAAACTTGTTGCGTGCTTCCGATAAATGCCACATCGAACCAAAATGCAAGACCGTGACATGTACCACTCTCCAGTATATGAAAATCAACGTCTATCTCTGTCAAACGAAATTAACAACGCTATAGTCCCCGTCGGATTGTTCGACGTTAAGTTAGTAATCTTTTTTTATAAAAAAGCCTACCTATTTTATGTAAATCAGTCTCATCAGCTGTTTGGAAGTCTACTATGTGTCTGACAGATTTAGCCATACAAATCCTAATGTCGAAGGTGTCGACGATTGGTTGCCTAAAGTACTCTTTGATCGCATTATTTCTCATTGCAGACAGGTCTACACCATGGAAGCATGTTTGATACCAAAAATTAGCTTTATTGAATTGTTCCATATAGAGGTTTTCATCAGAAAATGGAGCAATGTGAAGATCACCTCGCGATGGAAACATCCTTCCACCTGTACAAACAAATTTTTCGTATGTTTAGAACGGCAACTGTGCAGATGTCGTGAAAACATTAATATACGGAGTTTAGTGATAGCAGTAGGACAAGGCCATGCTGTAATTACCTGGAACTAACCACTTTTTTGCGTGTAAATACGTTTCAAGCATTCTCTCATTGTACAGCATGTATCCCATAGGTTCACTCACTATACAATCTACCCTTTCGGGCAAGTCTATCTCTTCGATTTTTCCGGCAATGACAACAATTCTATCTGATAAGTTATTGGCAGCGACTAACAATTCTGCATGATTTGCCATGTTACTGGCTTCTACGGCATATACTCTTTTTGCACCGGCTTGAACGGCGAAAAATGATAAGATCCCAGATCCAGCGCCGACGTCTAACACGATTTTGTCTTTAAAATCCGATAGATTGCCGAGTATCGCACGCTGGTAGGTGCTAGTTCTAATATAGTCTTGCATCATATTCTGTTGCTGCGAGAGGTAGCCGTAGAATTGAAAATACTGCATAGCGGATGATTCTTCCGTTCTCTCATTGAATGCGGATATGCCCTTTCCATTTTTAAGTTTTAATATTTGTGAGTGAAAGTTCCGAAAATCTGTAAATAGGATGAACTTTGTCAGAAAGCTTCAAATGATAAACAGGTAAAACGTAGTTCCAAGTATTTTGGTAAATAAGTATGGATGCATTGTTCCATAGTGCGTGATCTTACCGATTTCATTTTCAAACGTTAATAATAAACTGTCTGCATCAAGTGTAAAAACGTAACTTCGCGATGATACCCTGGAGCATTCTGTAGTATGGGTCACCGGAAATTCCAACAATGTACCTTTTTCTCCGGTCGTGCCATCTCCTAAAATAAAAAAATTGTCATATGAAAATGCTACATAAATCTTACAGGGATACTTATAATAATGCAATGTTCTTTTACATTAGATATTTAAAAAACATATGAGCCGTTTATTTTGAAAGTGGCCTAACTCCATTTATCTTCAAATCGAGATAAATAACATTTACTGATAAATAACATGAATTTGTACATGTATCCATGGTAACCGCAAAATATTGAAAAACAGAGTTAAGCCACCTTCAAAATAAACGGCTCACATATAAAAGGAAAGGTGCTCCCAATGAACAAAATAACAAAGCGCATTTTATTCAATATTCAATTAAAACTGCAGAAAATCAGCAAAAAACAACTTTCAGATAAAATGTTCAGATGAATGCACGATATGAGAAATGTATATACTTCAATTTAGCGCAGCATTCACTTGGCAACACAAATTTTATTTTATTCTTAATCTTAAACATCAATATTATATTGTCATACAAATCATTCTAAATTCATTACAAAATCCATTATGCCTCACATTGTTTAATCAATCTAGTAAACAACTCTAGAAAGTTTTACGGTAACAAGATCCTCCTAAATATGTAAGAAGCAAAGCTTGGAACATTATTTGTTTCCATGCATGTATCAGACAAAAAGAACCAAGCATGCATGCCCTTTGTACAATTCTTACATCCACATAATCCCCACAGCAGAATTTACAATTATACTACTTCAATGTCAACACCGCCAATCAATCACAGCAGTTTCGCTACCCGGTGGCAAAACATCTACATAAACCAAACTACCACTACGCATCATTACGAGTCGCTCAACAACTTTTGAGCGATCGCAAAAAAATACACAGATCCAGAATAAGGCATTCGCCGCATTAATAAAGATACCGTGCAAGCGAAGACACGTAATCGCGTCGGTTTCAAACTCGGAGCGTATACAAACACCGCGACGGTATACAACAAAGAGGAAAATGAGCGTCCGGTTATGTGCGGTTATGTTGCCTAGCGCATGATATTCGCGACGGTGGGAATCGGCGAGATAAATCTACCGCCGGACAATTACCTGACACGAGCTCGACACTAAGGCCTTGAGGATCGTAGTTAACGTTGAGCGTGACCGGCTTATTGTACTTCGGCGTTGACTGTCCATTGTTTGACAAAGTCGATACTGTCACCGCGCGAAACGCCTTCGCCATTTTTAGATACCGCGTGCGTTTTTGTGCGCTCCCTGCCTCTCGTAACGCACTCTCGCCCGAACGACACTCGCCTGGCGTGCTAGCTTACAACCGCCAAGCACTTCACGCCGAGCAGTCTGTGTAAAAAAAAAAAGAAACACCCCTCGCGACGCCACGCACGGCCGAATTGTCTGTTGTACGCCGGCGAGAGAACTCGGGCCAAGTCGCGAATTTCCAGTTCGCACACCGAACCATCGACCAACCACCCCCGGCGCCGTTTCACACACGCGCATTAGGGTCGCTGCATCGCATAGAGCAGACGATTCAACTTGCCGAGCGGCGTCGATTCACCACGTTTCGCTCCACTCGTCTGACTTTAAGAGTTCTCGGCGGGCAGGTGCTTTTCGGACGTATGGCTGTTCGAAAAATAGCTGAGCATGTGAACGACGGCCACGGCGGAGTGACGAGATCGGCACTCGCTCGCTCAGACTGAGGGACCTAGGTTATTTGGTGTGCCGCACGAAGGTACATGGCGGATGGGCCCTGCGTTATTACTAGGGGTGGTACTCTCTGTAGACGAGTGATCGTTCCTCTAGTTCCGGCACCAGATGTGTTGTACCAGATGGTGTTTGCAGCGGATTCAGCGCCATCTAAGACGCTTAGTAACTGTGGTCATGTGCGCAGATTTGAAGGTTAACGAAAAAAATACAATTTCTGCGGACCAATCACCCCCAGCATCGATTCACCACCTTTCGCTGCACTCGTCTGACTTTGCGAGTTCCTCGGCGGGCAGGTGCTTTTCGGACGTATGGCTGTTCGAAAAATAGCTGAGCATGTGAACGACGGTCACGGCGGAGTGACGAGATCGGCACTCGCTCGCTCAGACTGAGGGATCTAGATTATTTCGTGTGCCGCACGAATGTACATGGCGGATGGGCCCTGCGTTATTACTAGGGGTGGTATTCTGTGTAGACAAAAGATCGTTCCTCTAGTTCCGGCACCAGATGTGTTGTACCAGATGGTGTTTGGAGCAGATTCAGCGCCATCTAAAACGCTTGGTAACTGTGGTCATATGCACAGATTTGAAAGTTATGGAATAATATACAATTTCTGCGGACCAACCACCCCCTGCGTTATTACTAGGGGCGGTACTCCTTATAGACGAGTGATCGTTCCTCTAGTTCCGGCACCAGATGGTGTATGGAGCGGATTAGCGCCATTTGAGACGCTTGGTAACTGTGGTCATGTGCGCAGATTTAAAGGTTATAGAAAAATATACAATTTCTGCGGACCAACCATCCCCGGCGTCCTTTAACACACGCGCATTAGGGTCGCTGCATTGCAAACAGCAGACGATTCACCACGTTCCACTGTACTCGTCTGACTTTGCGAGTTCCTCGGCGAGCAGGTGCTTTTCGGACGTATGGCTGTTCGAAAAATCTCTGAGCATGTGAACGACGGTCACCGCGGAGTGATGTTGTTGGTTGAATGTTATGGCTGGGTGGTTGGACATATTGAATTAGATGTAAGCACCTGAAACACCTGTGTGCTTAATCGCCGAATAAGTGGCAACGTCATAGGCAGAGCAATTGCGTCACGAAGAAGATTAAATAAAATCTAATTATGTTTTCTCACGTGTTTACGGACTGTATAACCTCTGTTGTGTACTTAAGGAGTACTGATATTGTACATATGCGGATGCAAAGAAAACACATTTGTTTCTGAAGCAAACTTTGCCCGGCATATATTTGTTGATGTTAGATATCTATGCATAGTAAGATGTATTATCTCTGCAGCTACAAGTCGCGATTTTCGAATCTGTGCAATTTTTAAACGTTATCGAATGTTACCGATATTCTCTCCTCGGCGAATCCATTCGGGATAATTAAATTGGAATATAGACAACAGACGAGTTATGTCATGAAACAAACAGATAAAAGATTTGCCAAGATTCGAAAATTAAAGATGCCTTACCATAGACTTCGTATAGATACACTTCTTTATGAAAGTGTACGTCCCATTAACTGCAGTACCGACTTGGCAAAACTTGCCGAATCCAGCGCACCCTATATTTGGAGCATAAAGTCTCAGTAGGTGACCGGTCTATATCTATCTCGTCTATGGTTCTAGTTTTCTAGAACAATGGAGCACGAAAATATGTTGAACGATATGTCTAGTCTCTACTTAGTCTCTGGTCTTACACACGTTACCTTATCTGTTTTTATCGATCGAGTGTAGTGCGCGAAAGACAAAGTCTTAGCGCCAAAACACCATGGCGTTGTATATCTTCAAATATAGCCACACTACCAATTGCTGATATATATTAATTTGTATTAATAATTTCGCGCTCTGTTGCAGATTAATTACATTGGTCTCCACACAAAGAAAGTCAATGAAACAAATATATCGCTGATACATTTACTTACATTAACACGTTGACTACCAAGCGTATTTTGCTATGTTAGAACCGCGATGCGACGAAATACTGCAGAGTATATTTAAATCGTGCAAAATAAAAGTAACGCAGAGTTGTTAGAAACCAAAGTATTGCAGCCCCGTTCCAATATCAATTGCTTTTACAAGATTGCAAATAGGCAACATAACGAATTTTTTGCATATTTAGTAAAATCTTTTGCGCCGGTCACCGGTGTCCATCATGGCAATGTGTTAAAGAATACGGTGTGGTACATTTGGAAATGTAATGCGACGAAATACTGCAGAATGTGATTAAATCGTGCAAAATGAAGGTAACACAGAGATATTAGAAGCCAAAGTATTGAAGCACCGGTCCAATATCAATTGCTTTTACAAGATTGCAAATAGGCTTCATTGCGAATTTTTTACATTTTTAGTGAAACCTTCTGCACCGGTCACCGGTGACCACCATGGCAGTCAATGTGTTAACAATTTCGCGTTTTGATGCAGATTAATTATATTGGTCTCCGCGAGAAGAAAGCCTTCGTTTCATAGATGAAACAAAGAACTTTGAATCTCAGCCCGTGAGTTTCCCGCCTAACGTACACCGGACCGTAACAATCAATATGTCGCTGAAGAGGGGGTAGAAGTAAAATGCGCGCATGCACCAAAAACTGCTTCTGTTCGATAATCAGCTCGCCTTCCGCAGGAGTCTCCGCGGCCATTGCTCCGTAGGTTCACATAGACGAAACGTTGTGCAGGAGAGTGCAGGCGTCCAACTGCTACACGAAAGTCTCTTTAAACTCCATACAGCATGTCAGGCAGCAAGTGCGTCAAGCAGCCGCGAAAGGCTTATGCCAAGGAACAGCAGCATGAGATGACCCACTCGGAGAAATTGAGACTCATCGATGACGAGCTCAACTCTTTTTACAAGTAACGACATTCCGGCATATTTTCGAATTCTCTTCTAGCATGTCCATTTTACGGGTGCTGTAAGAATGATGTAAAAGGTCGCCACTTTATGTTCCCAAATAACACTGAACCAGACTAATCGAATTATGCGAGCATGAACGGTTTTTTCAAGATTCTTTATTTCGCACTTGATGTAACACGCGATGGGAGAAATTGATTTGGATTTGGAAGATGAACGAATATGTGAATATAAATATTAGTAGTATGGCAACTTCATGATGGATGTACTCCTGTTCCGAAGAAACAGCGAATCATTTAAAAGCGAATGATACGAGCATGGGCGGTTCTTTCTACGATTCTTTGATTCAAACTCGATGGGAGAAATTTATTTGGTTTTGGCAGATGAACGAATGTGTGAATGTAAATATTGTTAGTATGGTAGCTTAATTACGATGGATGTCCTCCTGTTCCGAAGTAACAGTGAACCATTTCTAAGTGAATAATACGAGCATGGACGGATGTTTCCACGATTCTTTGTTTCAAACTCAATATAATATTCGATAGGAGAAACTGAATTCAATATTGGTCAATATTGGTAGTATGGCACCTTAATTATGATGGATATTCTCTGGTTCCGAAGTAGCGAAGTATTTCTAAGCGAATGATACGAGCATGGACGGTTCCTTTCACAATTCTTTGTTTCAAACTCGATGTAATACGCGATGGGAGAAATTTAATTCGTTTTGGAAGATGAACAAATGTGTGAATGTAAATATTATTAGTATGGCATCTTCATGATGGATGCCCTCCTGTTCCGAAGTAATAGCGAACCATTGCTAATCGAATGCTACAACCGATTCTTTGTTTGAAACTCGATGTACTGCGTACTGAAGGAAACTAAATTGACTTAGAATGATTAGCGAATATATAAACGCAAATATTGTTAGTATGACAGATTAATCATAATGTCCATCTGCAGGTACTGCCAACAGGCTGGATTTACCGAAGAGGAAATGGACATTATTTGTCAGCCGTTGGTCGCAGCAATGCGTCGCTCCTGGCTGCAGCTTGTCTTTCGCGGTACCTTAGTGCTGATTGTCCTTGGTACCTTAGCCTGCCTTGCAGCTCAGCTCGACTTTGTCGGCACTCATTTCACCGCTCTCAGTCGGTTGTTACTAATCAAGCTGTTGCCTATTTGGAACTGGCAACCCCTCTACTATGAGAATTGTATGATCAACAATCCGTTCTATAACGATTATACGATCACGGAAGAAGACTGCGTGGTAAGGTCACGAATGTGACAATAAAATTCTCGCGCTAGATGCGGGATGCCTCTGTACACACTTGCATTCTATGTTAAATATCCAATAATCAGTACATTATTTATCCACTGTTGCGAGTCACGCTCTGTAATATCACTTTTGCAAAGAAACGTATTTCAGACCTGCGAGGCTTTGGAGACGATCGACCGTTTATCCGACGTCAGATATCGCAATCTGGTTGACAATTATTTGAATCGCGACGCTCCCGCTATTATAACCGATGCGATGGATTCTTGGATCGTCATGAACACAGACTACTTCTGGTTCGACAATATCACTCATGTACGTAGTCAACTTTACTTACATTCCAGTATCCCTGTCAAAAGACGAGTTCACTCATAAATTGTCTCCCATCAGCTTTACCTGGAGAATGAGCGCCTAATGGAGACCGTACCCTGCGCACTCACCTCAAATTTACGAACGGGCTCATCAGATCTCGCAGCCTTCCTACGTCGTGTGCACTCGCCCGAAGTAGCGAAGTGGTTCGTGCACTGGCAGAATTGCGATATCAATGCCGTAAAGGTTCTGAGAAAGTATTACCAGCGGCCCTATTTCTTGTCGAGCACCGTCTCGCCAGCCCACTTCAACTGGGTCCTCATGTCCTCGGATTACAACAGTCCGAGTTATAAAAAAGTCGAGCTCGATTCCGGGTTGATCGCCTTAGCGCAACTTCGCGGCGCAACCCAACTCCGCCTCACGCCAATCAACCCTTGTAACAGTTCGTGCCCCGAGTTGGTCGCTGACTTACATCAGGGCGAAATGTGTAAGTTTGTGCGATCTGTGGCGTAACTCTTCATTTCACGCAATACTTTTCCATTTTTCCTTCAATGTAAATCGGCCCCGATTTCTGCCTTGTTTGTTCTACTGACGATATCGTTTTCAGTGGTTTTTACTAATTTAATGTGGACCCTGGAATACGCGCCCATGCGCGGGCTCGACAACATCGCTATACTTACGGAGACCGTTTGGGAGGAGGACACGTAATCGACGATCCATCGATTGATAATCGGTCGCAGTCGGGAGAGTTAAACACTTGACTAGTTCTTGATATATCGAATAGCCGCTGAACGCGATTGTATGCTGATTCCATGAGTCCACGCCGTTATACGAGAATAAATAAATAATATCATACTCGTCTCAACACTCATTTTTCCGTTTTCGTAGAGGCTTGGGCGAACGCACTGTTCGACGGTGGCGACGAGCGTGCGAGCTAGTGCGGGATAATTTTCGAGGTATACCAGAAGTAACAACAAACAAGATTCATTTTTTATTAATTATTCGTTTATAATAACATTGTTTTTTGTCGATTTTATGTTATAGCGGTTTTTTTATTTCTTTCAGTTGGGCTAACAAGGAATAAGTTGTTACGCATCGATTCATAGAAAAAACAAAGCGCAAGGTTACTCAATGAGAAACGTAGCTGGCAACTCGGCATGCTTAATCAACGCGATATTCATTATTATTGAAAGTGATATCTGCGTACAATCGACTCTTCGCTTACATTCCGTCTTATATCGCCTTAGTACCAACGCGACAGGAAGAATGACAATAATTGGCGACTAACTGACAGCATTCAAAAGTATTCGAAGTTATTTATACCCTTACGATTTAGTCGTCAAACATCATTCATCTTTCGTTTCTTTCGTTGAATACTCTTTCATTCCGCTCCCTTCCCTTCCGCCAACGATATGTGCACATACAGACATACACAGAACTGCGATAATGTCTACGTATATGCACATACGCGTGTTATACACAGTGACTGTCAATGCCCCCGGGACCGTTAATTCAACGTTGCTGCGATTACGTGCGGATAAAAAGACCATTTGCACACTACCAACGCGCACTCAGACGTCATCATCTGTTTTGTTGCTCTAAACAATACCTACAGCTGAACCTAAAGAATATCGCGAAAGTCTATCGTCTTCAATTTTAATACAACTCGACGGAAACTGTAACAAGATGATACGGTAGACTCGTATGGAGTAGGTTGCAAATTACACCTACCCGCCTGCGCTTACGCTCTCTTTATGTCCATCCCTCTCGCGCACCCGACCGACTACGTCGGGTATTCTCCCTCGCTCTAACGCTAATCCTTTCTCTCGGGAGGGTACGTAAGCACCTAATACCGCGGCTCGCGTTTTCTCAATCCGTTCTCTACTACTCGCTGTGTTATCAAAAGATTTACACCGATTCATTCGAATACTATTTTCGTAACAATGAGAATGTACAATGAATACGTACACACAAATGATCTGGAAATGATTTTTTAAACAGCTTAAAGTTTTACACTACGTAGCGCTGGCATGCACACACGCACACACAGGCACGCACACATACACGCACAAAACGCGTATGCCCACACATGTCACACTCGCGCTAATACGTATGACGCCAACAGATACACGCACGAGGGTGCGCGCACGTACACAGAAGATACACGGACTCATACACAGAGTGATATGGTAGCAGGTTCGTTCTTCTGATAGTAATTTCTTTTTTTTTTTTATTAAACTCCGACGGTGTGCCTCGGTATTGGTTGAACATGTCCTGCTACCTTTTGCAATTTTCACATGCACCGTAACGGCAGTATTGCCGACATGCGCTTTGTACACCTCATAAAAGGAGTTAAACACTCAAGCGAGTTCAGTACTTTTTACGGGATGGATGTAACAGCAGCTGGACGATCAATTTCATTCCGGCGTTTACAGAATAAATGCCGCTTCGTAACGGTACGACATTAATTCGCAAAGCGTCTGTCGGATCGAACAATCGCGGAGAACGCGCCGTTCTCGTTTCATTGTCGCTCACAATCCTGCGCAATATATCGTGTGTGTGTGGGTGGGTGGGTGTGGGTGTGTGTATGCGTGAGTATGTGTGTATGTGTACATAGTAATATTCAGTCTGCGCTTCATTTTGCTGCACGTATCGCCGTCAATTGTTTTATAATATTATCGGAGAAAAGATCAGTTTGCTTTTTCCATGCTTGACCATTTTGCATTGTATCAAGTTATTGTTCGCGTCGTATTTAACTGTTCATTATCGCTAATTGTAAGGGTTTGGTCTGATCATGGAGACGATAGCACAGATCCATTTACAAGTGACACGAAACGGTGGGTTATTTACGATTCAGATGTTGTCACTGTGCCTTAAATTATCTAAGATCTAAGGATATTAAGTAAAGATCCCTTTTCATCGAATTTTGATTGACAGTGAACTTGGGTATTGTTTTTATTCAACCCGCAAATCGTTCCACGCACTAATTCCCATCGTTCTTCCAATGATACGCCCATTTTGCTTATTAAATGTATTATTATAACTACGTGATAGCGTATCGCTGGGTACATCTATCGATTATGATGCTAGTGAAAGAAAACTCGAAACACATAAACAATCATGTTTGCAGGATAAATGTGCTATTTTAACATGTAAGTTAAACCGAATGCATTAAGGGCAGGCTACCTAATGATATTTTTTTTCTGCCTTTAATCAGTCTTTTTGTAACATTGCCCGAATCAAGGTCACAAAGTGAGGGTGGTCTCGGTTATTACATTATCTTTAATAAAATTTGAAGTAGTAATAAAGAGAGTTGGATCGTGTATTATCGTAAAGGGTGTTGGAAAATGTTTAAGTTCATGATAACGAACAGTAACGTGGTAACAGATTCGGATATTCTCGTTATACATTTACTAGGAATAAAATTAACGTAGATCCCTCGTCACTGATATTCGACAACAATTAGGACACACATCGATTCATCGTTTAATAATCAATGTCGTTTGAAATTTACTTTCAGCCACTGCTTCAACACTGAACGGCTTTTGATTCAAGTGAACTCCGTCCCAGCACTTCATATGGCTCGCATAAGTGCGTCGATAGACCTTGTCGATCTGAATTTCCCGTATAACGAATCGCCCGATCGATTACACGCTGTGCAATCAGGGTATGCCGAATGTTCTTCGAGTACATGAACATCAGGAGACTTGCACGCTTAACATACTGATCCGAAAATCATTTTGGCTCGCGCAACGTAAGTCAGTTTCGATGAGATTAGGCTCCAAGCACAGTCGACGGCGGATATTCGTTCAGCACGCAGAGTGCAAATCTCTCGACCGCGCAAGTTAAACATAAACTCGGTTGGGGGGAGGTCAATTCTTCGCCGTACGCCATGACGTTGCGCGTATTGCAATCTGTGGTCGCAACGAAACGTACCGAAACGATAACTGTTCATATCGTACAATATACATACGTACAGCATATTATGTACACATATCATAAATTAAGTTAGGCAACAAATTTTCTTTTGCTTGGTCCATTGTTACGTGCGCGCAAGACGACCGTGTTTTGTTTCATAGCTTGCCAAACGATCTATCTTCAGCGGGCAGGAGAAAATAAAGGAGGATGGAACGTATAGCAACGCAGTGTATGTACAATGATAATTACATTGTCTTCGCTTCGGCTCTACAATTATCTGTAATTGTGCATTCGCAAGTGTTAGCACAATCTTCCCCCCAACTCCTCGTCCGTCGAACTTCGAACGTGCTGCACGACGGGCATATAATAACAGACGCCAGAACTTGATTTTGAAAGTTAAGAACATCGGCTAATAACGATCGCGCTCTTCGCATCGATCATCGAACGCCTCGATATTTCATTCACGCCGGGGCGTCGCGCTTGTCCAACGCTCCTACCACTTGTTGGACGACGTTAATCTACGAGTCGTACTATATACCGCGCCAATAATCGTAGTACGCAGGGCAATCACTCTTTATACCTTTACGTTTAACGTATCGCCGTGACTGGCCAATGCTTGCCACTTTCAAAACCACTCATCGTCGACAGTTAGATTTGCAGATTAATCAACGTAAAGCGGCTCTCCGGTGTTGCGCGGAGAGTACGATGCTTATCATTTTCTACCGTTGCAGATCGTAACCTCTTAAACACCCAATGTACATAGGGAGAGTTATTACGTCTGACCTTGCGGATCATTAAAGATAAAGAAAAACGCTTGACAGAAAGTTGCATTTCGTCGGGAACGTTCGCCTACCTTCGACTAGTTAAGGAGAAATAATGCTTTTCTGACGCAGCTAGCGCGAACGTTGCTTCTGTGACGTTGAAACGGGACAGTGACACGTTTTCGCAAAGGAAACGTTTGGCCGTGTGACGTCATGAAATTTTGTTTGAGAAGGTGTCAGCATTCGTTTGCTTCACGTCGCAGTAGCGGGGGGTTCGGTAAAAATACTACTAGTTCTCCTTAATGCTTCCGTGTCTCTTAACATATCCCGAGTAACAACGTACATTCTCAATTGCGACGAATTATAATTTTACGTAGCAGACTACTCTATCGACTTAACGAAACGTACTAAAGAAAGTTAGAAACGTTGTTAACGGAGCGAGCTAGACCCGAGCCGAGACGGAAACCATTGGCGTAGCCAAATGGGACAGGGGTAGAAGGGTAAATATGCGACCCTCAAGCTAGTTCATGCAATATAAAATATTAGATTTGAATATTCTCTTATAATTCCCGGTAACGTGGTATTAAATTCGATTAGACTTTAGTATAACTGCAAGATTGAATACTTTTTTTGTGTAAACATTAATTCATATATACTCTTTACTTTTAGATAAGGATATTATGGTGCGCGCCCCAATAAAATTCCCGACTACGCCATTGGACATAACCATTAAACGTTTATTCCATGGTCAACTGGTTAAAACATTTTATTACAGATACTTGAGTAACGCAGTAATCGAACAGAAGACTAGTGTGTCAAAGTGTGACGTTTCCATAGAGCACGAAATGAAGGAACTCCGTGTCGCATATCGTTTCATCCCCGCAAACCGAGTACATCGTGAATTCATCGAGGGTTCATCAACGTCAAGCATATTTTTCTATCTTTAATACTTTCAGAGGTAATAGTCCATGACGTTTAAGCTGATTCAACCTGTACAAATTCACAGACGCGCACAGAGAGTCTCGCAGATTCTGCGCGCTACCTAATGCTTATATAGGCATTTCATTAACCTATGGACGCGCTTCTGGGACACCCTGTGCACCTGAATTTTCTGCTAGCTCGAACGTATGAAGAGTAATGCGTACAGAGATGCACACGACATATAATAAATACAAGCCGATTACGGTTGACAATTATGGAAACTGGTCATCTCTCATTCCGCCATCCTCAGTAGCGACTTATACTTGCTCGCGACTTATATACTATGTTAGGTGTCGAACGGCGAACGAAATCCGGTAAAGATAAGGATATTTTGTACAAAATACCATACAAGTAGCGATGTAACAACGCTTCGCAATACTCAAATATATATACTTAAATACTTAAATATGCGGAATACTTAAATAGTTAAATATATATATGTCCATATTTGCATATGTATATGTATATATGTATATATACTTCAATATCATCTTATGTTTCGATTCGCGTTGTAATATATATGTATATATGTATAGAACCCCATGTATCTACGGAGTGTTACGATACGTATGAACTGCTGCGCCAGAACCGTATTCTTCGGTTCAGTGGGTCAATCGTCGTGTCGCGAGGGATATATTAGATATCACACATTGGTGCGGACAGTCGAACCTTATTGAAAGACGTACCTGCGTACGCAATTCGTTACGTTTTGACGTTGACATCATTCGCTTCCGCTCACCGATCGTCAATCTCCGACGCGTAATTGGGAGTGAAATAATTAAGGCTGATCAGATAGTGCGCATTACGTCAACGAAGGGATCCTCGGTATCAATTATTCGTCACTGAGTCGTTTTATTTCGTTTATCCAGGTACAAAGTCTTACGCAAGAATACTTTTGCCACCTAATCCGGGCGAAATTGCATCTACGGCGCATTATGTTTCTATATCTTTTTTTTCTTTGAGTATACGTTGTATTGTCAGTTAAAAATAAATTGGTTCTCGTCGCTCCGTCTTACTAAAACGAGCGCGCCAAGCGACTCCACCATGAAAAACAACGGGCCTCAATCAATGAAATTACAATACACTCGTCACTTCGATACTCGTACCGCGTCGTCTGGATGAAAGGAATGCTCCCAGTCACTAATGAACGCACGCTACTCTTATAAAAGTGATCCATAAATATAATGTACAATCGGAGAAGTTAACAAGGGACGATCGAGTCTCGCCTTCTCGCTATCGAGAACGCTATTACTGGGCAATTGACTCGACTTCGAAATCATTAATGCAAAGTGGTACGGTGTCTGAGGCGTCGTAAAGAATACGATTCTGCCGCTACAGTCAGCGATGTCGTGTAAAGTGTATGCTTTTTTTTTTGTTTAATGCTTGTCGTGTGTATCTTCGTGTATAAGTGTGGGTATGTAAGTGCGCGCGCGCGTGTATATGTGTGCGCGTCTGCCTTTTGCACAATATATGTAATATATGTATGCATGTCTGGCCGGTTAGACGTGGCTATTGTCGCGTTACTCTGCTATTCACCTCTCTGTATGTCATTTTCTCGGTAATCGCCATCGATACGCGCATAATTGGCATGTTCCATTCGACCGTTAATTATCACGGGACATCTATTCGGTGCTCTTCCGCAATTTATGTGCAGTATTACTAGGCCGCGGGACGCATCGGAATGACTGCGTCGTGTCCGTGATGCACGTTAAAAATAGACGACAGGGATCGACTGGCAGGGGCAAGAACAGAAATCGTTAAGAGATCGAAATCGCCATAATTTATTGATTTGCGAAGAACGCCACAGATCGATATCAGGGTCTTTTCTTTGTTCGTACGCGCGTCAGTTCGATCATCGTACCATCCACTAGTATATCCATTAGAATTATGATCACTGTTTCTTTTTTTTCTTTGTTTCAGTATGGGTAAGAACAAAATTGGGAATGAAGAAGGGGGAAGAGAAGATGGGCGAAGCGTGGGTGGAGTAAGAGAAGGACGTGAAAGAGGCAAATGCACGAGAGAAGAAGAATGCTTTTTCGTTTGACGCAAAGCTGCAACACAAATGCGATCCTGTGCTTTTTCTCGTTATCTCATACGCTTCAAAGTCCCCTAGAAAAGCCTTTGCCGTATTCTTCTCGCATGACCCATTATTTTGAAGTGCACTCTTTTTTTATCACTGTACATGAGATCAACATTTAACAAGGCTTTGCACTTCCGCGTTCGTTACATGCACGGGCCTGACTACGTCCGATGATGGACGTCTAAGTAAGCAGATCTTGTGTTATATAGCAATTTTCATAGGTGTACATCGAATTAGTAATAGCTTTCGCCTGAACACTGTTGTGAGTGTATATCTGTGGAATTAATGTCGGTAGCGGATTGTTGTCGTTCGCGTACCGTTTGTATATTGCACTAAGGATTTAGTTTTTTTTTTCGTATACAAAATCGGCACTCCTAGTTAGAAAATAATCCCTGATAACTATCTCGTTAAAAGTATCTAGCGCGATGACGACTGGGAAACATGTACGATATTCGTTAACTAATTGTTGCTCTGAATACAGAATACATTTATCGACGCCTAAATTGTTAAGATTGTTCATCGATACTTCATGCCTTTCGCATTGTCGAAGCTTTAAATTCGCAGTTTTATTCCACTTAAAGTTTCAGCCGAAGCCTCTAGTCTCATTACATGGCATTGAAAAATAGAGGATCTTTTCCTTGTGCAGAATAATAGTAACAATAATGTTAACAGTAATGATAGTATCAATAACGATCATAAGAAGAAGAGAAATTATGAAGAAAGATTTACACAGCTCTCAATACTTTTGCGTTCTCTCATCTATTGTCTCTTACAATGAAAACGTTAATAACGATTCAGGCAATTCTGCACGAACCATTTTCAACAAGTTCATCTCTACTGGTGAGAACCAGTGAGATCACCATCCTCATGAGAAAGATTTACAGATTGTGTATCGTACATTTTCGGCCTCATAAGCTCTGAGCCTTTCTTTGAATATTACCAGGCATGTACATAAATTCTAAAACAACACGATGTACTTCGGTGGTACAAGCAAAATGCTTCTATTTCCAGTCAACGATAGTCATTAAAGTAACAATTGTAGTCATAGTCGTCGTGATCGTCGCTGTCATAATAATAGTGGTAATAGTGATGGTATTTGTAATCATAGTAGTAGTAATAGTAATAGTAATAGTAGTAGTAGTAGCAGTAGGAGTAGTAGTAGTAGTAGTATTAGTAGTAGTAGTAGTAGTAGTTGTAGTATTAGTAGTAGTAGTAGTAGGAGTAGTAATAGTAGTAGTAGCAGTAGGAGTAGTAGTAGTAGTAGGAGTAGTATTAGTAGTAGTAGTTGTAGTGGTAATAGTATTTACGATAGTAGTAACAGTAGCAATAGCGATAGCAGCAGTGTTGATGACGGTAGCAGTAGAGATGATAATGGCAACCGTGAAAATAATAGCCGAAGCAGCGACAATATTAGTGGAGTGGTCGTAGTTAACTCGGAAACGACGGTCAAGGTGACAGTATAGACAGAGGTAGAAATAACAGCGAAGGCAATAGCAATTAACAGTACTGATAGAAGTAATAGTTACAGTGGTATAGTAGAGGTGGCGATTGTATTGGTGACGTTAGTAGTGATAGCAGCAGCAGCAGCAGCAGCATTGGCAGCGCACGATAACTCGTCAATAAACAACGCACAAACGTAACGACGCTCCCGCAATAATACAGTCATAATACAACCTTGTCGTCGATTCCACGCGGAGGACGCGGCGCGATTCAGTGTCGATATCTGTCGAACGACGAACCGCAACGAGAGGGGAATAGAAAAGAAACTGCGATACCGGCGACGCTCCCGGGACGACAGCTCACTTGCCCAGTCCGAATTTCATAAAAATCAGTTCCTTGCCTTTTGAGAGTATGTCCCCGCCGGCACTGGCCCCCGCCATCTCGGTGAACTTTTGCATGAGATTCGGCCCTGTGCTTTGCTGCTGCTGCTGCTGTTGCTGGCCCTGCGTCGTGTTAGGCTGCGTCTTGCTCTGAGCAGTTGGTATAACTGCGGGAATCCCTCTCATCGGCTTGCTCGTGCTTTGCGGACCCTGCATCGAGGCACCCTGCGTCTGCTGGTTGAAAGGCTGGCCCTGCTGCTGTTGCGCTTGCTGCTGCTGTTGCTGTTGCTGGAACGACTGGCCCTGCTGGCCGAAGCCTTGCCCCTGCTGGTAGCCCTGGTTCTGCTGCTGGTAATTCTGATTCTGTTGGTTCGGCTGCTGCTGCTGGTACGGCTGATTCTGTTGCTGAGCTTGATAGTCGTGTGGCTGTTGCTGTTGCTGTTGCATGTGCTGGCCCGGGCCCTGCATGCCTCCTGGCATGTTACTACCAGCGACTCGATTGACCGCGCCTCCCCTCCCCTTCCCCTAAAAGGAAACAGTACCGATAGCACAAGAGTCCAAGGTTTATAAGCTCCGACATCGCCGACCTCGTGACGATCGCTGTCTCATTTCCGGGGTGATCCAGCCTGTTCCCTGCCTACGATAACTGGAATAAGGGCCCGTTTCGATGCCAGCGCTATTTGTTCAGTCTAACGCGATCAATAATTGCCAATTGTTTGTCGTTACTGCTGACACGGGAGTAAGAAAGGATCGCTAGATTGCTTTTACTTTACAGTGACGGTTATATGGTAGGCTAGCGTTGGGAGGATGCTATTCTTTCGACTATGAACGTGCAACGTAGTTGGCTATGTTGAGTTCTAGAATGTTTTGTACTCTCGGTAACTACTGCACGAGCTACGACGTAGGCTAATTGACTATTTACGGTAATGTTGAGTCTTACTGATCATGTCTTACGGTCAGTGCGAAAATAGAACAAGGGCGAATGTGTTGGTTTTGTTGTTAATCGATGACAGTTTTCCATACATTAAGTGAACTGCGTGAAGATCTCTTTGAAGATGTTCACAGTTTATGCGCAGGGCAACCTTAGGTTACGGGTACCTTAGGTTCTTTGTATAATGATTAAAGGCGTCTTTGAGTTGGTTGGGAATTCGCCTTGTCGCTCCCACAAGAATTATGAAATATTGTAAAAAAAGCCATAACATGAAAATACGTAAATTGTAAATTTTCAAAAACACTTTGATGTGTAAAAGAACAAAATGTGTTTACAAAACTGTACGTTTTTGTGCACATATACCTGCACTGTGTTAGGTGTAACGAAACGGTGTATTACGAGTATAAATTTTAGCCAATGCTTTCAATCTTGTGTGCCAGTCACCATCGAATGAGTTGGAGTACAATAATTTTTTTATTGCATTGTATTTTATTGGTACTGCATGAGAAGTATAAGAAATTGCAATGACTGAAAATCAAGGCCAATAGATAGAATCTGTCGATCATCGCAAAGTTCTTGATACGTGTTCAAGCGTAAATACACATGCCGCAAGAGTACATTGATCAAGCAAGATAGCACGTGTATAAGCCAGAAGAAGCAGAAGAAAGCACAGTTGCTGATTGATTGATAAGAAAGCGACGTATGTAAAGCGTATATTTACACATGTACGGTCTTATATATAGATGTATACTGGCGCAGTAGAAAAAACTACGTCCCGCAGATAATTAGAGACATTACTTCGCACGTCCGCGTACTTATATTCAGAGACAATCATAGAGAGCGTTCCTTCAATAAAAACTCAACCGTAAAGCTCTTGGCATGGCCTAAATGAATGAAACCGCATTCTAGCCGGGCATCATTATCCTACCAATCTCATGTCATCGTGCGCCACTGTCATGTTAGCGCGTCACGTTGACTAATACTCGATGCAGTCACTACTCTTATATATGCACAGTCAAAACCGTTGTCTACCTAATCCGAAAGTTAATCGACTCAACGGTACAAAATAGCGTACTGCGACTACAATGATCCCACACGTCACTACATTCACACGACGAACAATAAACGGTCTACCATAACTGATCCGACAACTTGGTACTTTGTCAAGTACAACCGCTTTCGGCGAATACTTCGTTCAAATGTCAGCCGTAATACTCAGCCATTTCGCAATAAGAGCAAGGGCGAGCCGTTTGCGGGCGTTGAACGTCGTAAAAGAATTTCATACAACTATCGTGCTTCATTGTCGTAGGATTCCGCACGTTGCGGAGTTATGTACGTGCCGAGTATTCGATGGCGGTACGGCGTTAAGCAGAAGAAGAGAATAGTTTCGGAAAAGGATTGCTCTCACCTGTTGCTGAAGGTGGGGTGGTACGGGGCCTTGCGGATGGGATCCCATGACACCGCCGCCAGATGGCAAGTGACTGGGCCCATGCTGATTGGACGTGGTTACAGTCGTGTAGCTGTGGTGATTCGCTTGTTGGTACGCTAGATGCGGTGGATTGTTTTGTTGATGTTGTAGTTGATGTTGTTGGTTGTTCATTAGTGATGGTTGTTGTTGTTGTAGTTGTCTAGAGTCTAAGTGACAGACAGGGACAGACACAGGCACAATGCAGGCATCTAGCAACAGAGAAGAGAACAGGACCGTGTTGTCATTCATGGCGCATTTAAGTTTTCAGTTTAATTGTCGAGCAATAAATTCGAGACCGAGGTTGCGGAGCTTTTCGAGAATTAATATGGAATACTGGTACTGTTGCGTTCAGCAGTTATCTTGAAACGTGTACAGATATCGTAGAGAGAAGGTTTGCTGCAGTCGATATGTTGCGAGTTGTGCGTTACGAATTTCGGTTACAATAATGTTACTATTTACAGTGAAATTCGTAGTTTGTCGCATCGGTTAACGGTTGAGAAGAGGAAAAGCATTATCGTAGCGTTATCTTCGAATCGCTCGGCAATAATCGGACTCTGACGTACGACGTTAATTTCGCGAGATGGAACTGTGCGTTTCGAGAAATACGTTGCATCAACAGAGGTCACAGAAACGCCAGGTATACCGTTACTTGTGATCAATGGAAAAATTAATTGTAAATGGCCAGCATGACAACACGACACGAACAACAATCATGTGACACGACGACCATCGACCAATCCAGGCACACAGAAACAGACCATGTCGGTATAGAGTAAACGCTTTGATATATCACAATAACATGACCGTGTAGTAGTACTCGGTTGTTAAAAAAATAAATAGTGTATATATAGTACGTATGTATAATAAATAGAGAGAATAGGATAGATACAAAGAGAAGTAACAGAGCCAGAAAGTGCTCGGATATATATAGATATATATGTATATATGTATGTATATATATACGTATATATGTATACACACACACATATACGCACACACTTAATAGAAGACACTGAAAGCAGCTTAGTGTTCGATTGCTTATATATATTGTCGCGTGTGTAACAGCACGTGTTCCTGAAATGTTCATCAAACGCAACTCCATCACGTTTAAGATGGCAGACATTGACTGGAAACAATGTCGACACTGTGTATGTATATATCTCTTAGCAATCTGGTCATCGGAATTTCAATGTACTTCTGGCGAAGCACGGTGCAGTATTATTGAGAATTGCCTGGTACAGATCACTCTCACATAGAACAGTTTCGATTAGGCTCCGATTTCAATGTACATCTAACAGCCCCGATTTCTACGCCAGTTTAACCACCCTTGTGTGACCCTTCTGCCTGTCGTCTGCACATATAGTTTCGTGTCTTGTGTTGCTCGCCGTTTAGTTTTCCGCTCATGCCGACATGAGCGCATGTATTCCTGATACCAATGAAAGCATCTCACATCTTTCTCGTTTCTTTATTTACGAAGCGATTCCGTTCCTCGTCGATATATTCCGACCACATAAGCCTTACTCAAACCCCACCCAAAACATCTTGTGCCGGTTCTCAGACGCTCGTTCACCCAGCGTTAAATTCGCTGCATCTTTCGTAGCCCCTCCGCACTTTCTATTATTCCTTGCAATTTACTTTACTACGCTTTTCAGATTCTGCACAAAATCGAACCAGGCACAGGGACCGTTCTTCGTATATCATCGAATTATCAGAATATGATCAGAATTGACAAGACGAACGTTAAACATCTACCAATATACAGAGGTAATGCATCGCAGAGAATCGATGCTTGGCGTCGTTGAGAAAGACGTGTTTGGCGAATAGTTTATAGTTTACCTTTGCCGCGACGATGACCAGGTGGCGGAGGTTCCCGAGGAGGCGGTGGTGGTCCTCTTGCACCAGGTCCTTGACTTTGACCTGGTGGTCGCCTACCTCCTGGTAGCGGCTGATTTTGATTCTGCCCGGGCGCTTCTGTAAGGAAGTTGCTTGGCACCAGACCACGGTCACCGTTCAACTCGCCCATGTAGAAACCGTCGTCATCCATTTCGCCGTAGACGTAAATCTCGTTGCCGGTTTGGAACGTTAGCTCGACTTGCTGCAAAAGAATTGCTGGTTAATAACGAAAATTCAAAAGTTGCCGCGTGGGAGTAAATAATCATGTTCGCGGTTGGATGGATGCCGACTAAATATTTCCCGAATTGCTCGAAAGATGAAAAATAAACGTTACCGTTGCTGGGACTGTGTATTTTTGCGAATTAAAATAGTCGTTTTGCATATGTAACGAATTTGGTAGCAGCTATGAAATATTTCGCGAATTGCTCGTAAGATGCGAAATAAACGTCACCATTGTATATTTATGCGAATTAAAATAGTCTTTCTGCATATGTAACGAATTTGGTAGCAGCTATGAAATATTTCGCGAATTGCTCGTAAGATGCGAAATTAACGCCAACATTGTGTATTTTTGTGAATTAAAATAGTCTTTTTGCATATGTAACGAATTTGGTAGCAGCTATGAAATATTTCGCGAATCGGTCGTAAGATGCGAAATAAACGTTACCGTTGTGTATTTTTGCGAATTAAAATAATCTTTCTGCATATGTAACGAATTTGGTAGCAGCTATGAAATATGTCGCGAATTGCTCGTAAGATGCCAAATAAACGTCACCATTGCTGGGACTGTGTATTTTTGCGAATTAAAATAGTCTTTCTGCATATGTAACGAATTTGGTAGCAGCTATGAAATTGGTTGTACAGGGAGGTGAACACTTACAGAATCGACGTTCGGTGATAGTTCGTGGGGATCGTAATCGTAAAGTGCTATCATTTTCTTGACAGGCATGCTTGCGTAGATATCTCCCCATCTCTCGTTTTGCGTCGCTCCCCTTCTCTGTTGCCCTTGTCCACCCTGATTTTGATCCTTTATTTCTTCGACCATGTTGTGCGGCACATAACCACGTCTACCGCGACACTCGCCCCAATAAAAACCGTCATCGTCCTTTTCACCGTAAACCTACATAAGGACAATGGGTTCCATTTTTGTTAGTTTGCTCGTGAACGAAGAGAAGAATAGTAGATGTAGATATTGTGCTTATTTGACGTGTACATACCTTGATCGTGTCTCCTTCGGAGAATGGTAACTCCTCTTCGCACGCATTAGGATTTGGCGACATAGTTGTAGGGTTGTAATCGAATAATGCAACGAACCATCGTGTTCTCTTGTTCATCTGCTGGGATCCACCTTGCGTATGAGTAGCACCACCTTGAGCCTGAGTTACACGTCCGCCGCGATAAGCAGATGTACGACCTCTTTGGACGCCTAAAGAATATGTTTTGAAATCGTTAATATTTCGCTCGTATTCGCAATACCGTTTAACAAATATATTAATCGTTCCATAATCTCGCTATTGGTTTAGGCTTCCACATAGTTATTTTATTTCGTAACTATGTAAAACAGATAATATTCATTATTCCAACGTCGCGGGGAAGCCGAAACTAATAAATAAATATGAAGTATGTACATACATAAAGAGCACAGCATGTTCAACTACGTCATTCCACGTCCATCTTTACTCACAGTATGCTGATATGGAAAGTCACGTATCGAGATGCACGATTGTTCGGCGTATAGTGCACCTTTGATACGACTCTGTACATTGAAATTGCTTAAATGCGCAATTTCTTTCCTTAATACAGTTTACTCACCACAAGTCGTGTCGTGGTGCGTGATTATCCATTATGATATGGCGCAGTTTGCATTACCAAGAGTTGCTATTACCGGTATGAGAACTTTGAAGTCCATGTTATTTTCGGGGCGTTACTCCTTCAACTTCGAAGATCAGACTGAAGGTCTCCAGAGACTCCACAAACACACGTGCGAACACCCAGTACACCGACGTGTAGACTTGAAATTCGGCACCTACCTGATTGTTCGTAGTAAGGGTCTTGCGGTCTTGTACTAGGACCGCTCATTCTGGCAGATCTGGGAGGCCCTTGAGGTCCCATTTGACTACTATATCGGTGGTGCACACCATGGTGTTGTCCGGACATTCCTCGGGTTCTTCTGGACGGGTCATCCTCCTCGCTATAGTTAGCTTCACTCGCGGAATCCTTCGTAATTTCCGGAATACCTAAGAAATTATAAAAGCGCGAACATGCATTCAGACTACTAAGAAACCGTAGCTGGACCCATGCGGTATTTAAGGTAAGAACTCGGAATATTGGCAAATACTAATAAAGGTAATATTATTGGGCAATTACTTACTGACGAAGATAATATTATGGTAAAGTCAGAAACGGAATAAGTAACAATCGAATAGATAAAAATTCTGCGTCTATGCGTTAGTGCGATACGCTTTCGTATGGTCTACGTGCTAAGAGCTTGCATAGGAAAACGTTGGCTCTTGCCAAAAGCAACTGCCTTCGTCGATCGAACGATATAAAAACGTCTAAGCTCTATCGTTTAACTATTAAGCCCTATTGTAAAAGATTTTCGTCGACTTTTCAACCAGACCCAATCTCGACAAATCCGCTTCGCAGTGCTTCGGCGTTCTTTCCACGCCTACATTCGTGCTGCAATTACGTCTGATTACAGTTGTAGTTACATCCCCGATTAAGCATGTTTCTGACACGCAACGATAATACAATCTCCGTTAAAACCGTCACAAAGAACGTCCCCATTAGTGTAACTACGAAGTGATAAACGGAACGATCTGTACTGGCATGCCGGGTAACGCACGGAAAACGGCCTACCCATTTGCGAGATGCTCTGTCCGGGATAGATCTCCTTGTCGGAGAGATTCTCGTCGGTCTCAATGATGACTTGACCGTGGGCGTCAACTCTAGTGGTCCCGTGCCGTCTCATGTGCGACGGAACGGATCCGACCGGATATCTCTGACTAACCCCGCCACTCATACGATGGCGATTCGGATCATCCATTGGCACAACGCCAGCGACCTGCTGCTGTTGACCCTGGTCGATCATATGTCCGGACCCATGTTGTATAGGTGGTGCCGGACCACCGCGAAGGACGCTGCAGGGAATCGCCGTCGCGCAACTATCGCCCGACTGACTTTCTCTGCTCTTCGTCCTCACAGTGATGTGCTTCGGATTGAGGCCCATTAATTTGTGTATATCGACCAGCGCATGGTCACCGGTGGGACTATCTACGTCGGTGACCTTCTTTCCATCGGCGTACACCGCGTAACCGGTGACGGCCGAACCGTTTAGGGCAACAGGCTGCCAGGTCACTAGCAAAGTGCCGTCCTGCGGTCCAGCCTCCACCTGCGAGTTGTGCAACGCACCGTTATTACAGCTATATCGGGCACGAAAATTTCACGGCACACCGCGCTCGCCACTCTGTCTTAGTTGGATATCGGCACTTTGCATTAGCAATGTCAACCTCAGTCGCGTTCCGGTTCTTACTTCACGGAACGAGCATTTCGTCTGTTTTCCGCTAAATTCGTATGGTATCTACCGTCGGGATTAACTGAGCTTGACATACCGATTTTATACAAATGGATTTATTAACCTGGATATCGACCGGAGGATCGGGCAATCCTTTTGGTAACGTCTTGAAGTGAACATGGCAAGCCAAGTTGTTTGCCGCCTGTGCGTTTTGATCTTCGAAGTGAGTCGCTCTCAAGTTCTTCGCCTTAACGGTCACCCTATAAATCGTCGAGGGTGCTAGGCCCGTAATGGTGTGCCTATAAACACCTGGCTTCACGGTTCGCACTTCGACATTATTCACACACACTACATGCTGGTGGTTGCTGTTGCTCGGTAACCAGGATATGACCGCACTGGTCGCGGTTACATTGGAAGCCTTCACTGCGGTTGGACCCAAGGCCACGTCCTTACCGATCACCATTGTGCAGGCCGCATCGCGAGACGTTCTTCTCGAGTGGGTTACCGAGCGTACGCTTATTCTATGCGGCTATATCATCAAGAAAAAACGATATAGAATGGTGGTTGCGTACAAAGTTTTCTCTCTACCTCCCGCATTGTCATCAGAATATCAGTAAAGTATGTAGATAGAAAATCTGTACGAACCCTGGTAGAGTCTACTCCCTCCACAAGCGCTCTGGTCCGTTCGGTGGCCTTCACGGTGACTTTCAGTACGCCGTCCACGTAGACATGGTAGGATTCTAGCTGGTGCGGATTTTCAGGTGCCGTCCATCCGATGAGGACACTTTTATTGAGCTGCCGCTCCAGCGTAAGGTGCTGCGGCGCCGGAACTAGGTCCGAAAACAGGTAGACTTCTTCAGGGGGAAAAAGACAAGACAAGCCTAGCTGTAGCTAGAAACTTTTCACTATCTATTTCTTTAAGCGAGCCTAAGTCCAATCAATATTCAATGCAGTGCAAGATACCGCCCGGTTCACACCATTACTTGTACTTCAAACCGAACGGAAAATCCAATACCACTACTTCGTCTGTGTCACACGCCATGCTCCTCCTTTCCTTTCACAACTCTATCGTGTGCAAGAAGTGACGGAAAACAGTGTAAATTTTGGGGAAAGCTTTTGGGTGTCTACTACGCTCGACATTTAGCGGGCTATGCACAGCATCGCGAGGCCTAAGCTGCAAGCCCTCCACCTTCATTTACAGTCCTTGCGGTTATGAGAATAAATGTACGATTTGCTCAACGAACGATGAAACAGCATTGTGATGAATTTTAAGTACGATGTAAATGTATGTTCAATTAAAAAATGGACGCCAATTTATTTTCATGACATAGACGTGTTTAATCGTGTCACCACTGATCTGTGATAGTGCTTTACTTTGTGCTCAGCTATTCAAATATACTCCTGACCATCTCTATCTGCCTTTATTTTCCAACAACCGCACTAAAACGCTCGCAAATGTTCAACAAAGGAAAAAAGGAAAACTCTACCCTCTAACAGTGCATGCAGGATTCTTCAAACCATGCAAGTAGTCGATACCAACTAACCTGGTGGTTCCTGTTCATCCTCCTCCGCGATATTGTCGAGTTCGGCATACGCTGACAGTTCAGCTTGCCGATTTCGATTGCCCTCTTCCAACGCAGCTAATTCTAGGTCAATGTCCTGCAGATAGCACTAAAACCAAAAGGACCTCGTTCATGTTTCAGCGAGTGGCTCTCCGCAGAAGCGAAACGGGTGTTACCGAGAAAGAGGTATTTTGTTAGAATCGCAACAAACGCTCCGATTGTCACT
The DNA here is from genome assembly GCA_033815515.1 of Cryptocheilus praepositus. NCBI lineage: Eukaryota > Metazoa > Arthropoda > Insecta > Hymenoptera > Pompilidae > Cryptocheilus > Cryptocheilus praepositus. Next base: position 15,395,118 of record JAWWQZ010000035.1, on the reverse strand, counting down.
CAACTAGCGAATTTAACGTGCTCAAAACCGATCATCCGGACAAAGCGGGGTAAGTGCGATTTAAGAAATGCCTCAGCGCCGTCGTCTACATTCAGTGTAGCGAAGCAGGCGGATCTGACGTTGCTCACTTGAGGGATATTCGTTGAAGCGGAATCGTCGACGTCCCTAAGACCAAGGACGGCTTGATGGAACTCCAACAGGTCATCGCCGACTAGTTTCTGAAGGAAGTTCGCGGGCACGAGACCCCGTCTACCGTCAAGTGTCTCCGCGTCGAGGAAACCATCCTCGTCTGGCTGTCCCCAAACGAGTAGGTAATCTCCGCCTTGCACCGGCAACTCCGCTTCCGGATTCTCGTTCGGCGAGTGTTGGAATGGCTCGTAGCTAAAACGGGCGATGTAAACGTAACACCTGCCCTTACCCGGTATGTCCAGCATATCCACTTGACCCTCAGAAACGATATTTTCATTGGTCAGACGATCCAAGGGATTCGTGAGTATACTGGTAGGAATCTTTGGCATCTGCCTTGGACCGAGGAAATGATGACCGGTCGTGCCGGTTGTCGTGGGCGAACTTGCACGCAGACTCTGTTGGATTTGCTGTATAATCGCTTGCTGCTGGAGTTGATTTGCTTGCGACTGAGCGGATAACTGCTGCATTGCCTGAAGAGGATCCCCTATCGCTTGTAGCAACCCTCCCGAACTAGCACCTGTTAAGAGTAGAGTTTTCCTTGACAAGCTTTTGCGAAGCACGCGCGCGTGTGTGTCGTACAAACATAAGTGACTGTTGAATTTTGAAGCTGATTACGTAATGATTCACTCTTACCCGTGTTTACACCAGTCGTGCCGAAAGCATTGGTCCCGACCGTAGAATAAGTCGACCCGCTTGTAGTAGCGAAAGTGCCTTGAACACTCGAGAAAGGAAGAACGGATTGAGGGACACTGGTGAGTGCGCCCAAAGTAGAATGAAAGGACGTTGTGGAGTATGGTGGCAGCGAGGACAATGTCGTTTGAGGAATGTTACTCTGTGGAACGGAAAAGTTGTGTCGCGTCAGCTGGGTAGTTGAGTAGTTGCTCACCCCCGAACTGTAAGTTCCATTCGGGTGTGATGCCATGGGCAAGTTTCGATATGTCGTTGCCTGTGCATAATTTAAATCGCTATTAAACTTTGACAGAACCGATTCGAATCATTGTTTCGTTCGACTTATAGACTCTTTTTCTCTGATTTGCGCACAGGTTACTACTGCCATTTGCACTACGTACGAATTGCGAACGTTCGAGATTTTAAATTTGCGGAATAAGGTGGCCGATCACTCACCTGCTGAGTGCCGTTTAGCTGATAACTCTGAGCGGTCTGAGACGGTTGCGTGTAATGGGGAATGACGCTTTGGCTTGCCGATGTCAGGTACGCAGTCGAAGTCGGATGTTGCGGTTGTTGTTGCTGTTGCTGCTGGAGCGGCTGCTGATAGGTTTGCGTATGCGGGTAGCTCTCTTGATACTGATTGCTTGTAAAGTGAGTGTGCGTTGGTTGTTGCGGTTGTTTCTGCTGCGAGGACAAAGCGCCTGTGGTGTGGGAGCTCTGCATGAGGTCCCCGTGCTGTTGGGTTTGCTGTTGCTGCTGATATTGTTGAAGCTTTTGCTGAAATGCAGGTTGCGATTGGCTCGTGGAGAGTGACGGTGCTGGTGGTATTGGTTCGCTGTAGTGATATGGCGGGCCGTTCGGGGTTAGCGGAGGACATCCAGGCATCATTGGTGTCAGTGGCATCGGCGAACCAGCGTACTGCAAAGGTATTTACCTCTGATTAGAACGACGCTGAAATCGCGCTGGCGAAGAATCGGACAATGGTTCCGGGAATCGAAAGGTACGTGACGCTTGAGAAATGCAACCGCTCAATGGGGGAGACGTGAAATCACTCGGTGGTTGAAAAAGTTCAGCTGCTTAGTGTTAACAATGAGACTGTGTACATACGTGGCTTATCTGAGCAGGGATTCCAAGATTAAGGGCGTGCGGATGAGGCGGGTGCTGATGTTGACCGAGGTTGGGAAGGTTTTCTGCACTGGATCGAAGAATACTCTGCGTCGCGGAAGGCTGCTGTGTCGTTATTGTTCCTCGAGCGTGGTCCAGTTCGTGCAACATCCTGCCAGTACTGATTTTATTTAAGATAAATTAAACCGCCGCAAGACAGACGTGGCTGGAAAATGCTGGTATCCAAAACCAGTTTTTGTACTCCGCGATATAAGTTTATGCGCCACGTGTTGTTGCACGTACACCCCACGTAACGGCGCGTCGATATATCGAACGTTAAATTGTGATGTGGGGAAGAGCTATTCTCATTCCATACACATACTTCCGTGCGACGCTGTCATTAGTACATTAACGATTAACACAACCGACACCGACAAATTGCATGCATATCGAGAAAACTGCTTTTCTTCGATCGTAAAAAATTGACTAACGCCCTACTGATTGTTAACAAAACGATAGGCGTATTGTTTGACTGAGCCTCCCACCTGCTATCCTGCTCTATCTTGGCGATGATTCTGTCAATTTCTGAACCGGCTGCTGGCCAAGAAGAAGACGAGACGGCCGACGACGGAACATGCCCCACAACCGGTCCTCTACTTCGCGCTCGCCTCAGACTCGTCAGTTCCAGGGACAGTTCCTCATGCTTCACCATCTGCAGTTCCGTCTTTTTCTCGAGCTCGCGGATTTTTGACTGCAGGGCCTCGACCGATTCCGGACCTTGATAGCGGCCTGCTATCTTCTCACGGAGTTGGTTCTGTGCCTCGGCATGCTGTCTTTCCAACTCGGCCCTCCGAGCTTCCGTTTCTCGCATTTGCTGAAAAGGCAGTAACGAAGAATAACGTATCTGGCATTTTATTTTCCGATACCGCACACGTTCACGTTTCGTTCAATAAATTCTTGCGAAAACGATCGAGACGATATGCTTCCGGCGCAGACACTCCTGCCGTGCGCGATTCCTATTATGTTTTATTGACTAGGGTGCAATGCACTACGTGCATTTGGAGATACGAGGAGCGATGTACTTTTTATTGGACTTTTGCATCATGTACTCTGAATGCGGTGTAATATCGATCGGAAAAAAAAAGATGTGAAAAGCACGGCGATACCGGATGAAAAGAATATGGGGGCGGGCTATTGGAATGTCTGTTCTGGTGTGATTTTTACAGAGGAGACAGGAGCTCGTGACCATCTTTAATAACCCGGAGCGATGTCTAGTTGGAGCATGATCGACGACATGAATCGTCCGCGCGGCATTAATAATGGAAGGGGAGCCTTTGTATTATGAACGCCCGAAGGCAGCCAGCCAAACGTGCTCGTCACAATCTCGGACGCGGCCGTACGAGTGGGAACGTTTGACGTTAAAAAAAGGAATCCCACCGTCGGCCGACGGAAAATGCGAGAAAGCGCCAAATTTTCCCACCCGCTCGCACTGGATCTCGTTTAAAGAGGTCAGCTCGCGGTTTTCCGGCCTTAGTGCTCCGCAGACTTCACTTTTGACGTGAAAGCGTACTTAGCTACAGGCACTTCTTAATGCGAATCAATGAAGTGCCGCTGGGCAAATGATGCAGCTTATTGGGTCAGAAATCCGCTTAACACCGCGCTAACGGCGACAACATTAAATTAGTTGTACCTGTAATGACTTCAGCTACGTCACCTAGATGAGCTACGCCGTAACGTACACGTTCACATGCAAACGCGCGGATAGAAACGACATAAAGCATGCCAGGCGACTTTACCTCGAGGATTGATTCAAGGACTGGATCCTGCATGATGTTGGTTCTCGTGGAGGTGGTAGCTCCGACAGCAGATCCGGTACCCTGCAGCTGCGGAGCCTGAGGTGCCGTGGAAGCGCCACCTCCAACACCACAGCACTGCAACATTCCTGAAGTCTGAGACCCTCGCCCGTCGTTATCACGGCCAGTCCCTATCGATCTAGCGTATATCTACGAGCTATCTTAATTAATTGGCGGCTTTTGCGGAACCCGCTGGGTTACGCTTCATGGTTTCACGCCTGGGCGTGCGATTTCGAGTGTGGCGGACGACACTTTTTCGGTCCTGCACAACGAACGCCGCGGCCTGTTTCTCCTGCGAAATTGCCGGACCGCGACGGGGATGCTTCTACTAACGTTTAACCGTGCCGTCCTGTGGCGGATCGCGTGCAATCTTGTCCTTTGTTACACCGTTCATTTCGCGTCAGATCGCTTCTCTGCGCGGACATGCAGATTACGGACGTTACTTGCAAAGACAAGTGTCTTTATGTGCTTTGATTCGGTAACGGCTTGTCTCGGAAGTCTGGACGACGCAAGGAACGCGTTGCGTTTATAAGGGTTGTTAGTAGTTGATGGTTAAATATCGCCGGGAGGAATTGAGAATTGCTTGGGGAATGTTCGTACCATTTGCATTTACGAGGGCAATTGCACTGCAATACGAAAATACAGTTTGTCGTCGTCGTTGATGCCGTCCTCCCACTAACTTTCCTAATAAACGAAAAGTTTTGACGCGATTAATGGCAACAGGTTCCCCCGACGAAGTTTTAATTAAATTTTGGTATTCGCCCGTGATTGTAAAAATTGATTTCGGCAATTACGGACTTTGACGAACGCTAATTGGATCGAACGACGTTGAATATTGTTTACTCGGCGCAGCCTGCAAGCCAATAAAATTCAGACAAATCCGTCGCACAATCAAGTAATTTTTCGAACGATACTAATTGGCGATATCGAGTGCACAGGTCGTCGATGAAAATCACTGATCCGACTTCACGCAAATTTTTCAACTCTATATTGTCACGATGAGCTATCGCGTGTGCGAAGGCATTCTATTTCATAAGAAAAATATGGTAGCGGTTTAAGTCAGGGTGCTCTTGTATGGTAGCCCACTGACTTCGTACTCAGCAAGTTATTTTCGACACAGACGGCAGGAACGGAAGGAAATTGCACTCGAGCACGTGCGTGCACTTTCTCATATTCCCCTATTTTTCGCTGTATTCAGCCGATTGCACGGAAGGATGCAATTGCGGCATTGCTCCTTGGAAACTGTTACGAACGCGAACCCAGCGAAGAATTCGATGGATTTTTTGTGACGTATGTTCGCAGATCGTCTACATGCGCAGCTCCGCGACCGTTATCGCGTTATCGTAACAAGTTACTCATATCTATATTCGCGGTCTCGCACGGGCATTAGGGTAGGCTGTTTTTAAGCCGATTCCAGCCGTCCGTGAAACTGACTATCCGACGTTTTAACAGGCTTGCCTCTGCACCGTATCCCACCGCAAGATTACGGAACTGACGTTAATCCGAGAGAAGACATCATTTCCGAGAGAAATCTGCGCGACGACGAGATGATTCGTTTACCGTGCGGTTGCGAGAAATGAACGTCCAGTGATTTTATTGAGACCGTTCACGCCGATGCGACCGAGTAATCGGAACCATAACATGCACCGCAGAGAAACGTAGGAAGGAGAAACGGTAAGAGTGTGAATGAGGAAGAGAGCGTGCGAGAACTGGACGGCAGCAGATGTAGCGGCAACGGGAGGGACAAATAGGAGGGGGCGTGCAGAAGGTACGAATGAATGCATAGACGGAAGAAGGGTGAGAAACAAGAGCGAGTTGTCCACGATTACAAGGAAGCATAGACGCACGTTTCGAGTTGCCGAGCGCCGCTGTTGCAACCGAAATGGCTCCGCTCGCGGAAAATCACTTCCGTGGCCGGTAAATGTCACGCAAGTTCAAACGGGCGGCGTAGGTGGGTATCGGGCAAACGAGATAGAGAGGGCCGAGGGAACGCGAAATTCGGAACGATTTTACGGCCGAGGGCATGGGTCGAATAGCACGGCACTGTTTATTGATCTCACTACCAAAGGTACGTAGCGAACGTATATACATATACATATACATGTACATACATATACGTGCACATACGTCTGTATACGTATATAATATATGTACACGCGTGTGCCTACAAGTATACGTATTTATGTGCATGTACCGAATAAACACACGAGGCACTAATGCACGGCGACACGTAGTGCACCCACTAGCACTGTAAACCCGACGTGGCCTTCATCACGGCGAACGTGTAGAATGTAGGAGCTGCGACGGCCACGAGCACGACGACGACGACGGCGACGTCAAGGGTGGCGATGAAGGTGTTGGTGGCGACGACGACGGCGTCGACGGCGAGGACGGTGGTGGCGGTGGCGACGAAAGCGTCGGCAGCGGCAGTAGTAGTAGCGTCACCAGCACGGCAGCGGCGTAAGGCAGGGGGTGTTAACGGGCACCAGCGGCGAAGCTAATCAGCGCGAACCCAGTGCGGAAGCAACGCGAAGATAGCGGAAGCCGTGGAGGCGGAGGCACCCACGGTTCGAACCTCGGCACATATCATCCGCCATACTCGTGATGACTCTCGTGTCCGCTGCCACCGCCACCATCATTTCTGTCACTGAGCACTGTGCTACGATTCTGTCCGTTACCCCACCGAACACGCACGTTTCATTGAGCCACGAAACAATGCGCCCAGGAGCCCTCTATGCGGTCGGGAGCGTTCTCGCCTGTCGGCCTCGGACACGAGAACGACCGATGCATATAGCATCTTATCACGACCCTTACGTGACTCGAGAAACGATTCTCCGTTAGACACCGACCCCATCTACCCGCCACCAGTTACACTTTATCGCGAGAGGAATATCGTGTAATGCACGGTGTACTCGATCATTTCTCCCGACAATCGCACATACACACGTCCGTATGTACGTTCCGCTTTTTCGCTGCCGTTCCTACGCTGTCAATCGCTCACTCATGTTCCGATTCTCACTCTTCTCTCTCTCGCTCTCTCTCTCTCTCTTTCACTCTCTCTCTTACCTTTACGCATTCTCTCTCGCTACTTTTCTGCCCCGTACCCCCTTTTCCTCGCAATCTCAAGCTTTCTCCCTCGCTCGCTCTCACTCTCACACCCTCTCGGTTCCTTTCTCAAACGCACTCGTCACTCTCCCTCCTCGCGTACCATTTTCTCGTTTTATCTTCGATCGTGCACTCCCTCACTCTCTCACTCTGTCACTTTCTCTCGGTTGCACTTGCTCTCGTTCTCTCGACACGACACTTACGATGACCGAGTCGAAGGGATTGTGGCAGGCCAGGGCTGCTGTTGCTAGTGAGCGAACTCCTCGGGACTCGTGAGCTTTTTCACTCGACTATCATCCCGTACAACCCCCAAGATCTGCTCGGCCGTGGAAGGCAGGCAAGCAGGCAGGGCTGCTGGAATTGGGGGAGGAGGTGGTCGCTCGCCACCGGAGAAACGGTGGGGGATGCCAGTGGCGTGAGAGTGGGGCGGGGTAAGGGATGGAGGACAGGGAGAGAGAGAAGCGTCACAGGGGTAGCAGTGGAAAAGCAATGGAGAGGTGAAGGCTCCCGTCACTACCAGATATGGGTCACTCCGCGATCGATGTCGATATAGAGTCGCTGCACTGCCGGAGTGCTCTCGCGATCCTTACGTCATCTCTCGCTCGCTCAATGCGTCCGAGCTCGGCGCATTACAGCTCTGCTCTCCCACGCGACGTTCCTGAAAATTCATTCGGCAACGGATTACCGCGCATCGGCTTCCCGAACATGGCACGGGAACGCTCCGCGAACGATTCTACCCGGAATGCGCCCGCTTCGATTGAGCCGGCCCGCTGAACATGGCGGATCGCGGCGTAAAGCTGTAAAGCACGCGGTATCCTGAAAGTCTAGTGACTTGGCAGAATGGTTCGCGGCGCGGCTACACGGGGGTGTAGCTTTCACAAAAGACCAATCAATACGCGCGAGGCGATCCACCGATATTTCGCTCCTGCTTTTCCCCTCTCGCTCTTGCCCGCTATCTCTCTTTCCTTCGGCATTGCCTCTGTTTCCCCTGCGCCTCGTCTTTCTTCTATTCTCACTTACTCACGCATTCGTTCCTCCTCAACCCACCGAACCGAAGCTACCCCCTCTCTCTGGATCTGTCTTTATCCCTACCTTGTCCCACCGAATCTCCTTTACTTTTTCATCCCCCGCTATCTCTTCTTTCACTAGCCTCCCTTTGAAACGTTTTAAGACGAAAAGCAACTAAGCTACGGAGCCGAGCCGTGTAACCCATTTTTAACGTCCGAGAGTCTGGTGAAAATTTCCCCTCGCAGAAATTTGAATTTGCAGGAACGTACCAAGGGAGCATCGTCGGTGGTACAAGAACCGAACGTCTCAACGTGCCACTGTGAACGGCACAAACGCACGCCCTGTGACGGTTCTCTCAATGGCAGGAATATTTTATGACGCAAAGGAAGGATATTAATAACGGCACTTGCGCCGTGTCCGATTCGTACGGGTCTTTGATCGAGCCCTCTACCAGCGTAGCGTTTTTTCCGCTCTCAGCAAATAGACGTGGGAGGAAACGAAGGCGCAGCGGATTTACGACGAGTGCGGAAAGCTCTAATTACGCCCCTGCTACGAGCGCAGGCGTCCCGTCGCCCATGTGACGTCATGGATTTCAGACACGAGGCGTTATACGCTTATCAATGAACGTACGACGCCTACGGCAGGTATCTGTTCTCTAGTGTTGGACATCCTCCCTTGCCCGCCCTTGCATCTATACGCAATGTCTCCTCTCCTTTGTTCATCCTCAGTTTGCAAATGCACCCTGCGGAACTTCCCGCGATAGATTATCTTCCTCTTATCGACGACACGATACACGAGCCAATACCGGCACCCCGTGCCGTTTTCCTCGGCATGCAGTAGTTACCCCAAGTTCCACGTACGTCTACCTCATTGAGTAACGCAAAATGGTACGTAGCTTCCATCTACATCACACATGGCATTGATTGGCACGACTTCCTCTGTCGTACTGCGCTTAACGCAAGCGGACCGAACGGAGATGAAAAATAAATGCGGGCAGAACAGTACACCCAGCGTCATATATTTCGCAGAGGGTAAGGGAGGTGTTCGCAGAGCGAGAAAGAAAAAGAAACGACGTGCGGAGATGCAGAGAAGAGACGAACGCAGATTTCAAAGCTGTTCTTTCGGTAGGTCCTGGAGAGAGTAATGGAGATGTCTAACCGTGACGCGAACTAATTAACCCGCTTTCAAAATTTCCTCTGCACGGCATAGCGTCCGCACGCACGTTGCATTTGTCGGGAGACAGGGAAATCTGAGACAGAGCGGAGAACGGGCATCAGCGGTTTACCGCCGATCATCGTTCACTTTCACTTTCACATTTCACGTCCCCTGAAAGAATTTCCCGATCGACGGCTCGTTCACTTACTCCGTAATCACGTTACCTAAATTACGTAAGGTCAGACGCAAAAGATGGAGCACGCAACCGGTTTTAGTGCATGAGTAGAAGAGTTTCTTCGCAATGCGAGCGTCGCTTGCAGTATGTGACCGATTCGCTGCACTGGTCAGTGGCAGTAGGCAAGAAGACATTCCGGAGGGAAATGTCGTGTCAGCTGCGCGTGACAGTCAATCGGCTTGCAGTCTTGCTCGAGGCGCATAACAAAAAAACTGTGCTCGATTGCTGACTTATTCTGAAAGGGTGCTTAAACATTAACGTTCAACGGCACATTGTTATTGATGTGTCACGCGCTGCGACGCCTTACTGACAGTTAAAGGAAGGACCGGTCAAATTGCGGTTGTATGAAAAACGTGAAGTTTTGTTGTTTGTGTCATTCGTCACTGGTGCGAGAAACGGTGTTAGGGAACGGTGACATTTTTTTTGCTGCAACATACATAATTGTAAGACTACAAAACTGCAAGGTTAGTTTGAATATTTTATGTCAGTACAATGTGATGCGCACTACGACATATGTCTAAAAGAATGTACGTAACTTTCGCTAACGGCAGACGCTGATATTTGACATTTTGTTTCTTCCCGCTCAAGTACATGCAGGACGCGGCAATCTACGCCGCGATGAAACATTGTTTTGTAATTTTGAAAGAGCAAATGTTACGATCGAACATCCGTGTATCTTGTTAAGTATGCAATAAACCGGTAATGAGTGAAACGCATTAGAATGCGTGCGCGTTATACGTGATAAAGTGATGAGATAAATGCTAATGAAATTGTGCACGCTAATTTACCGTAATTTAAAATGTGCGACACTTGGGGCATGAATGTTGGTACATAGAAGAAAATGTTCAATCGTAACTTCGTACGACACATCGCATTGTTCAAACACATTAAGCAAATGAGATCAAATAAACATCCGCGCAATGTGGTTTTATCTGCAGCTGTCATATTTGCATTGTTTAACTTCGCATAATGAAATATGCAGATACGACATGAGCCAACCAACTAAAAATATATGTGTAACATTTACTCACCGTGACATATACTATCGTAAATAAGTTTCTTCGATACTGATTGACACGCGAGCATTCAGGAAGTTCACAGAACTGTCACACCTAATCAAATTTCGCCGATCGCACAAATTGTACGAAACTTACATCGTCCGCAAAAATTAACCGGCATGACACATATGTCCTAATTACCTAAGTCAAAGTCTTCAGTTCTCACTTTCAAATCCATGCGAATGATAATTTAATGTTCTTCCAGCATGAAGTTGGGACACACACTCGAGGAATCGCGACGGAAGTATCCAGAGCTGACGGACGAAATTTTACAGGAATTACAGGATTGGGCTCAAGAGCAGGGCCTTCCAAAAATCCCGGAGGAACAGTTAGCGCTGTTTGCGCACAGTTGTTACTTTAATAAAGAGGCGAGCATACGATGTATGAGCGTTTACTACAGAATGAGAGACACTGCCCCGGAGTTTTTCAACAACAGAGACCCAAGACTTGAATACTTGCAGCACTCTCTCAAGGCTCTGTACGTTGTTGTCTTTTCTATCGTCAAATAAGACATTCTCGTAAATGACTCATGCGACGCGCCCGTAAACGCTCTTTATTACTAACATTAATGGAACAACGTAGCATCGTAACGTATCTATAAACGCATTTTTCTTTCAAGGGAATCTTGTGTTAGGGGCCGAGGAAAAAAGGGTATTTCGGTAGAATGAAAATCGCACCCGAGACCTACCTTCTACAGGTGAACGATCGCCCAACTAAGTTATGAAAGACCTTGGCCGAAATTCTTATGCTAGTTCTTACAAACCGGCAGACCCTAATGTAAACGTTCGCAACGTCGAGTCCTAAATACAGACTTTCGCTTTCGCTCGTAACGGCGGCTAACAATTTCTAATTCCCACTGCGACGTTTACGCTTAATAGAGTAATAGGTAGAGGTTGAGTGCGTCGCTAATCTGTCACGTGCATGCTTTTGTAGAAATAGATATTAGTAGAACCTTATGCACCAGTTGCAGAGCGATCTATTTTAAAACCGGCTCATTGGGTCGTTTCTAAAAGTGTCCTGTGTGTGGCGTGTATTATATTGCGGTACGCCGATTGTACTATCGCCGATTCGACGCGTCGTGAAATCTTTCCGTCAGAGCGCAAAGTGCATTAAAATCGGCGCGGCCGCGTGCAGAACGAAATTATTTGTATTTCCGAAAGCTCTGTTTTTCGCGGTAATTTTTTTCCCGGATATCATTATCCGCGAGGTGAAGAGTGCATGCACGCGGAGCTATATCGGGAGCGCTCGTTGTCGCGGGTACAGCTGCGATTTTTACCCACGGTATAATGAATGAACCGCTGCTCATTAACAGTTTAACTACCGCGGGGAGTCGTGTCGCAGTTTGCTCGCTTCGGCATTTGCTTCTCGCTTTGTATCGCATGCATTCATGAAATAGGTAGCCCGAGGGAATCAAACAAGTTGGCGGTACACGCCAGTCGCGCAATCCCTTTCAGACATCATCCCAGCGACGTCGGTCTAACAAATTTTCGTTCGTGTACCCGCCTCTGTAACATTGAACGCCGCACGGCGCGATCCCGAAAACTACAGGCACCCCCCGTCTTTTGCATGACAGAAGTTAATATATTACTGTGCACACAGTGCAGCGCAAACGTTTACGTGTCGTCGGTAGCGTGACTCCTAATAAAGCCCTTGTCTTTAGCGGACTCTAATACCGATGCAATTAAGTGTAGGAACGCCACACGGGCATGCATCCTCGTGAAAAGTGTATCAGCCACCTCCCCCCGGCCAGAATGTCTTTCTCTCTCATTTATCGATGCAACCCCTGTACTCCTTCCACCGGCACTCTTCCTGGCGCTTTCCTCCCCTATCCTGTTTCCCATCCGAGCATTCCAGTCACTCCTTTATGGTGTGTCAGACAATTTGTAGGCCTGCCAATAACGTTTCGTGCGCGATACGTTTACGTTCGATATCTTTATCGTTACAATTTTCCGCTATCCCGTAGCTTGTAGAGCTGCGTATATTTCCTCCGATAACATCAAAAATCCAGACCCGATATGATTACCTACGACGTCACCGGCCACGGTCGCTGATTAAATGCCGCCTGATACGCTTTTTACGAATTAAGTGGAACCTGTTTAAAGAACGGCATACGCTTAGACGACAGTGTCGCTCGTAATATCGGGCTATTTGCGTAGATACATATAAATGGCAATTAATGTTGCAGAGAATTTGCGCTGCTTCCTCTGCCAGACGACAACGGAAACCGAATAATTTTCCATCGACTGGCGGACTTTCGACCGGGACAATACATGCTCGATGATGGCATCAAGTTACTCTTTATGTCGATGGATTCCCTTCTATATTCGGAAGGTTGTTGCCCGGGAATTATTTTCCTTTTCGACATGCGCGGCGCCAAACTAGGTCACTTGACGAGACTATCCATGGGTAGTGTACGGAAATTTTTCGAATACATACAAGAAGGAGCACCGATAAGACTTAAGGGCATTTACGTGCTGAACGCCGTTTGGTTTATGGACAAGATTCTGTCACTCGTCAAACCTTTCATAAAGAAGGAGCTGTTTAATATGGTAAGAATCAGTTCCTTCTTTTAAATTTCTAAAAAATGTACAGTAAAAATCTCGATATTCTACGGGAAGTCCAAACACGTGTAAGTTATATGGCAGTTTTATCGTTACTTCAGTAATTAGATGTAGGAATCTCCGAATATTGTGTCCATACAATTGTTTATTACCGTTATTGTTGTAGCTTCACTTGTTCCCCGGAGATGTTTCGGACGTTTACGAACACATACCGCCTAAATGTCTGCCAGAAGATTTCGGCGGCAAATTGGATAGTACGGAAACTCTACACGGTAAATTTCATATTATCTAGCGGTTACGACATCTACCGGAGATTACGTGAAATTACAATTGGAAGGCGCGATTTTTTCAAATAATATTTTCATTCAACAGAGGTGCATTGTCAAAGATTAGATCAGTTAAGGGATTATTTTCTTGAAGAGGAATCCCTATATCGACGAACGTCAAGCGTTGAGGAAACTTGTACAAATAGATACGACGTTGAATTGTCTGAAGACGATCGTAAGGAATTTTACGAAGAAAATGAAGTCACATTTCTGTAAAATATGTACAAACATTTAGAGATGGGGAATAAAGTATATTGCAGGGCAATGCATAATGTACAACTTTTTCTTTACCTTTGCTCACATCATGTAAAACGTCATAAGATATCGATCTAGGTCCAATCTATTTTTATTAAAGTAATGTACTGCAGTTGGATAGAATACATTATGAGACACGTGTCGAAAAATATTCGTTTTTACCCATCACCTCACTGCTTTGAATTATGTATAAGTAATACATTAATAACATTTAAATTTTTTGTTTCCTTCGTAATTGCCCTATCACCTAGTTGCAGCGTGTACACAGACCCCTTCGTCACGCTAAAAACTTTAATTAACGAATACTAATTTCGACAAAGAAACATACATAACTACTTTGACCGTGCTGCTGCTATCATAATTACCAGGTAACGTCAAAGGATAATCAAAAAATCAAAGATCTCCACTGATTACCCGCGTTTTACATAAACGAACGAAAACATCAACCTTTAACACCCCGCGTCTGCATCTCAACAGCATTGTAATTATTTGCATCAATTTGAATACAAATATTTAATCTTTCCTCGCACCGACAAACATCCACACGCCTAACCCAGGCTGTGCAGCTCACCAATAGCATCGCTTCCTCCAACATGCGGACAAGTAACAAAACGCATGAATGAAAACTTTAATTAATGAATACTAATTTCGACAAAGAAACATACATAACTACTTTGACCGTGCTGCTGCTATCATAATTACCAGGTAACGTCAAAGGATAATCAAAAAACCAAAGATCTCCACTGATTACCCGCGTTTTACATAACCGAACGAAAACATCAACCTTTAACACCTCAACAGCATTGTAATTATTTGCATCAATTTGAATACAAATATTTAATCTTTCCTCGCACCGACAAACATCCACACGCCTAACCCAGGCTGTGCAGCTCACCAATAGCGTCGCTTCCTCCAACATGCGGACAAGTAACAAAACGCATGAATGAAAACTTTAATTAATGAATACTAATTTCGACAAAGAAACATACATAACTACTTTGACCGTGCTGCTGCTATCATAATTACCAGGTAACGTCAAAGGATAATCAAAAAATCAAAGATCTCCACTGATTACCCGCGTTTTACATAACCGAACGAAAACATCAACCTTTAACACCTCAACAGCATTGTAATTATTTGCATCAATTTGAATACAAATATTTAATCTTTCCTCGCACGGACAAACATCCACACGCCTAACCCAGGCTGTGCAGCTCACCAATAGCGTCGCTTCCTCCAACATGCGGACAAGTAACAAAACGCATGAATAAGCTCGAACAGCAGAGTGCAAAAACCCGTCTACGTTGCGTTTTTCTACAAACACTAATAATTTGCATTCTTCCAGATCCGATTGCTCCCTGCGTAGGTCCGCACTTGCGTGGTAAACTGCTTGAACACATTGTCGCGTGTCTCGAGGCAAGTGACTCTGCGTGGCAGATTCTGATTCGACGCTGCTAAAGCACCGTATACTCTCGGCACGTCGAAACCCCCGTGCCCTTTGAGGTTACCTCTCTCCACAGTGCACACGAAGTTCCTTCAGTCACGAGTAGCGTAAAGGCTATAAACAGTTACGCGCGATTAATACGAAACGGCAGCCCGTGGCAGGGAGTTGCGCGTGTAAGAGTCAAAATGAAAGCATGAAGACCTGACCAGAACGGTCCCCTCTGCTTCTGCGAAGAGAGAATCCGACTATACGCGGCTAACTGAATTCGCATCGACGTGCGAAATATCTCACTGCGTCCGCTTTTTATTTTGTGACAAGTGGAAGTAGGTGTAGACCCCTAACGAAGACGAGAAAGCGAACTTCTGCGAAGGTGCTAAGGTTACGCAGTTACGAAGAGCCGGTCCAGGTCGTAGACCCTTCAGTGACTAGAATTAGGGACTGTTTAATTGATAAATCGAGCCCGTCCGCTACGAAAGCCAACGAATTTTGTTTGCCGACGATGTGTCAAACAATGTACCTCCCGTTAACGTTTATTCTCTTAACCACCGTCGGAGTAAGCGTCTCGACGGCCGAGGATTGCAAAGGATGCGTTCCTTTGGACTCCTATTCCTTCGACAAGGTACTGTCTCCTGAATTCTCTAGCGGCTGCGGCTTTTGGGGCGACGCGTTCGTCTGAAACCGCGAGCGAGAAGGGATGAATGATAAGGCTCATTGTTTATTTTATGCCGCTTTTACGCTTTCGTTGCCAAGGTAACGAGACGATTCAACGCATCTGATTCATCGATATCGGGGTCTATGCGTAGATACGGCGCGCGCGTTTCTTTTGCACATGTATCAAAAGATGTCACGTGTACAAAGTCTTGCTCTTGGCTTTATGCATATGTATTGTAAGTGTGTAGTTAAGGCTTAACACTTTGACTGCCATGATGGTCACCGGTGACCGACGCAAGAGATTTTACCGAAGATCCAAAATATTCGCAATGGGTAGCAATTATTATTTTATAATGCAATTATTGTTAGAATAGTGACGCGATGCTTTGGTCTCCAATACCTGCACATTATTTACATTTTGCATAATTCAGTCGAACGCTATAGTATTTCATAGCATCGCCGTTCTAATATAGTAAAATAAGCTTGGCAGTCAAAGTGTTAATGACTGAAAGTGTCGCGTTGTATATGTATGAACGTACTCACGATTAGCCGAACTCAAAACATATCACGTGTACAAAGTCCTGCTCTGCGCTTTATGCATATGTATATTGTTCATATGTATAATTAAGACATTACGATTGAATGTGTCATATTTTTCAGGTTATACCCAAATTCAAGGCGACGGTGGTTAAATTCGACGTCGCATTTCCGTACGGCGAGAAACACGAAGAATATGGAAAAGTAGCGCTAGCGACGAAAGACTCTCATGATCTGTTAGTTGCCGAAGTCGGCGTTAAAGATTTTGGAAACAAGGACAACTCTGATCTGGCGAAACGTTACAATATTAAGAAGGAAGACTTCCCGACCGTCTTACTCTTTTTGCAAGGCAGAACGGAACCTCACCGATTCGTCGCAGAGACAGACGCAGATTTTACGGTGGATAACATCAAACGGTTTATCAGATCGAAGTCTGGAGTCTATTTGGGTTTGCCCGGCTGCGTCGAGCAGTTGGACAGACTCGCGGAGGAATTTAAGGCTGCTAACGATAAAGACAGACAAGTATGATTGAGCATCGCACGGTTTCGTACATATTTTCTTTAGGATGTCATCTATACTAATAATAACACCTGGTTTCACAGGAGCTGTTAAGTAAGGCCAAAGTCTTTGAGGAGACTCTGCCAGAACATCATCAGGTGGCCGCTAAAATTTACGTTAAAACTATGGAAAGGATACTGGAAAGGGGAGATACGTTTGTCCAAACGGAACAAACGCGAATTGAAGGTCTACTTAAAGGAAAGCTGTCCCATGAGAAGAAACGCTCGATGGAAGAGAGAAGAAATATCTTGCAATCGTTCGCGGACAGAGATGAACTATAAGAAATACTAATAAATAGATGAACAACATGCTATTACGAGAGATTTCGTTGTATCTCTGTTTATGAACATACAGATTGTAATCTAATGTTTTATATCACACGTCTTCGTTTCGAATGAATACGGTTATAACTCCATTTAAAACAGCAAATCAGTTCATTTCTGCCATTCCGAGAAACTTATTGTTTCAACTACTTAAACTGCTATTGTCTGTATAATATGAGTTATACGGAAGATGTGAAATATTATTATATAAATGTAGTAAGATTTATAAAACATAATTGTATACAATGAACTGTGAGCTGTATGAAATAACTTTTAAATGGAGTCAGTTCAGATTATTAATGTACTAAGTTGTTGCTATTCCTGGAGATTTACTTATCAATGTGAATGTGAATTAGACGTTATAAATCCTAGTCTATATATTGTAGTCGAAGTTAATGATATATCAAAATGATGTTTCTCAGACGAGTTACTTTCAACAAACACCAGATGTAATGATAAAAAAGTATATAATACGCACACTGTCTTTGCTGATTGCCACGGAAACCTACGTATCGAAAACCCATTGATACGATCTCCGTTTCAATGAAGAAAAGTTCCTTATCTTTCGATCGTTAGATTCGCAACTGAATAAATTACAGAATTTTCAAATTGCACGTGTAACTGCCGTTACAATTTATTAAACCTTTAACTCTTTCAAATTTGCATACGAAGTTCGCATGTTTAAACCAATTTTTCGTTTCAATGTGAATGCCATTTTGTCGCGACTCTAGCTAAATATAATAAATCACAGATAAAATAGAGTGACTCTATAAATATAGTATTTATATATTCAAAATTTATTTCGCATGTTCGTAACAATGTCATTAAAAATGTTCCTACATATTCATTGTTGAAGCATTGACGGCGTGTAAAAATGCACGGAAATTATGTATACATGTGTGTTACCATTACGTCGACATCCACTGCATAACACCGCTACATTTTTTTCTAGTCCTGTGTGCACGTGCGCACATGCGCGTTTAATCGGAACACGAGCTTGTGTATATGCACGTACATATTTTAATTGAAAGTTGCATATCTGAAGAGCTCCTGTGCGATTATTTGGTTCATGTGCACACGTGCAGCTTAACGCACATAACGCACATGTATGCACATTGAAATGTATAAGTTTATATTATAAGGAATGTGCCGTATTACCAAATTTAAAATCACTTCTCATTTGCAATAGATATAGTTACTTTTCTTTTTCAGCCTCGTTTATCTCTAAATGCTTAAGTTCTGTAGTAATTTCGTCGCTATCTTTGTCGTCCTTTGCCGTGTCCGCGGACGGCTCCTTTTCCTCCTGCTTGGTTGAAGGCGTCTCGTCGGTTTGTTTTAACGATTTGGATTGGTCTTCGTTGTCCGTACTCTCCGTGTAACTTACATCACTAGACGAGTCACTGTCATTTTCGTCACGTTTCTCCGCCGGATTACTCTTGCCGGCGTAAATTTCACATTCTGTACCTACAATCTTCTTCGCCTTCTCGAACGCTTCTTTCCATAGGGTTGCATCTAAACATGTGGAGGATGCATGTCAATAAACAACGTTGTGCAACACGTTGGCTGCCGCGGGGGTCACTGGTGACCGGCGCTAGAGATTTTACTGAAGATCCAAAATATTCGCAATGGGTAGTAATAATTATTTTACAAATGCAGTTATTGTTAGAATAGTGATGCGATCCTTTAGTCTTCAATACCTGCACATTATGTACATTTTGCATAATTCAGTTAACACTTTGACTGCCGTGATGGTCACCGGTTACCGGCGCTAGAGATTTTACTGAAGATCCAAAATATTCGCAATGGGTAGTAATAATTATTTTACAAATGCAGTTATTGTTAGAATAGTGATGCGATTCTTTGGTCTTCAATACCTGCACATTATGTACATTTTGCATAATTCAGTTAACACGTTCGCTGCCGCGATGGTCACCGGTGACCGGCGCTAGAGATTTTCCTGAAGATCCAAAATATTCGCAATGGGAAGTATTGATTATTTTATAAATGCAGTTATTGTTAGAATAATGATGCGATTCTTTGGTCTTCAATACCTGCACATTATGTACATTTTGCATAATTCAGTTAACACTTTGATTGCCGCGATGGTCACCGGTGACCGGCGCTAGAGATTTTCCTGAAGATCCAAAATATTCGCAATGGGGAGTATTGATTATTTTATAAATGCAGTTATTGTTAGAATACTGATGCGATTCTTTGGTCTCCAATACCTGCACATTATGTACATTTTGCATAATTCAGTTAACACTTTGACTGCCGCGATGGTCACCGATGACCGGCGCTAGAGATTTTACTGAAGATCCAAAATAGTCGCAATGGGTAGCAATTATTCTTTTATAAATGCAGTTGTTAAAATAGTGATGCGATTCTTTGGTCTCCAATACCTGCACGTTATTTAAATTTTGCATAATTCAGTCAAACGCTGCAATATTTCATAGAATCACCGTGATGGTGACCGGTGACCGACGCAAGAGATTTTACTGAAGATCCAAAATAGTCGCAATGGGTAGCATATATTCTAAAATAAATGCAGTTATTGTTAAAATAGTGATGCGATTCTTTGGTCTCCAATACCTGCACGTTATTTAAATTTTGCATAATTCAGTCAAACGCTGCAATATTTCATAGCATCGCCGTGGGGGTCACCGGTGACCGGCGCTAGAGATTTTACTGAAGATCCAAAATATTCGGAATAAGTAGTAATAATTATTTTATAAATGCAATTATTGTTAGAATAGTGATGCGATTCTTTGGTCTGCAATACTTGCACATTATTTACATTTTGCATAATTCAGTCAAACGTTGTAGTATTTCATAGCATCGCTGTTCTAATATGGCAAAATACACATGGCAGTCAACGTGATAATTGGAAAGAAACGTATATATGATATTACATATCGTATTAGTTTCGTTTTGTAATAAATGAATGTGTTCTTACTCTCAGCATTTGCAAATCTTATAGCCAGTAGTTCCTGCTTCAGCTGCTCATCTGCAAAGTCTGCAAGCACACTCCATACCCAGGCCCTGTCGCTACTGCAGATGGGTTTCAATTCCATCCACGGGGTTACAAAATGGTTAGCACAAATTTTTAATGTTTTATCTCTGCGCATAACAACCCTGACAGTGTTCTTTATTTGGTGCCTTAAGAGTTTTACTTCACCAGTGCCACGCTCTTTCCATTCTCCTGGATTAGTTGATGAATCGTATCGGTAGAGTTTTGCTCTCCTGCAAGTTCAAGGTATAACAGTTTAACAAATTTGTTCTTAAAAGAAACATACTGTATCATGAATAAGATGCAATTATGGCATACATTATGGAACAAAAGAAGATAACCTATACAGAT
Organism: Cryptocheilus praepositus; assembly: GCA_033815515.1. Taxonomy (NCBI): domain Eukaryota; kingdom Metazoa; phylum Arthropoda; class Insecta; order Hymenoptera; family Pompilidae; genus Cryptocheilus; species Cryptocheilus praepositus. The sequence goes on along the minus strand of JAWWQZ010000035.1, from coordinate 15,374,726 downwards.
TTACTCACAATTTGATCAATTCACTTTCGTCTTCTTCATTATTTGACACCTCAATCAGTGGTAAGGAAATAATTGGCTCAAAATGCACATCATTGTCTGTATTTTCTTCTTCATTTTCCTGAGTCTCACAGTTTGCCCCCTTTACATCTACGTGGTCTCCATTCAGCTTTAAAGTATCATTTAATCAATGTTGCAATGAAATATCTTAATTTAAAATGCGATGTTGATGGGTTTTGTGTGCCATCTAAGACAGTGTGGCACTCAAAGAATTTGGTCATTGTTTCATTAAGCCCTTTGCCCATTGCATAATATATATTTTTCTACTTGGCGTTGTAAGCGTGTAATTAGAGACTTGACCATTTTGTCCCACGTACTTTATTATTACATATTATTGTATCAGTCATTGATATCATTATCAGCTTTGTTTTATGTAAATATGAAAGAAAGGCAAGTGTAGCCTGAAAAGTGAAACTTGAAAGTGTCTGTACGATGAAATTATCTAAGTAACATAAATGATTAATCAAATTGAACGAAAAAAGTATTTTTTGTTCGGCAAAACGCAGTCGGACGTTGCCTTTTGTTTTTGAATAGACGCGAGCGCATAACCTATTATCGGCCAATTTTTCTTGGGTGATATATAGCGTAAAACAAGCAGTCGCTCGCTTTGTTCGTAATACTAATTAAAAGAAAATTTCGATGAATTACCACGTTCTCTGGCATCTTACTGTTGTAGCCCCAAAAATTCACGGAAACCTTGTGCGAACGCTACCAAAAATTCCAGTCCAACTGATGCTTGCTTCTGTAATGAATGTGTCCGCCAATCGTATTGGTCGGTCAACGGTTGGTAACATTATCTTAAAAACAGGTGTGCCCATACGCTGATATTATTATTTTTACAAAAGAATTCAACAGCTCCTTGATCCATTATATCGTAGCCAATTTTTAAGCCTACGCCGCATATTTAATTTTTTACAAAAATTTTACTCCGGAATGGCGCAACATTCAAACGTCTCTCAGCATCCCAAGCAAGCATCACCCTCCATCCCGTATTCTCCAACACATTAGACTTTCCCAACTTCGAAATACGACACCGGCACCCAAAAATTATCAGCGCGCTTCTTATTCATACATCTGAAATATGTCATCGCATAAATATAAATCGGAAGTCCGCATTTCTCCCACGCATTTTAGATACATGTACATTAACATGTTGACTGCCAAATGTATTTTACTATATTAGAACGGCGATGCTATGAAATATTACAGCGTTTGACTGAATTATGCAAAATGTACATAATGTGCAGGTATTAGATTCCAAAGAATCGCATCACTATTTTAATAACAACTGCATTTATAAAATAATAATTGCTACCCATTGCGACTATTTTGGATCTTCAGTAAGATCTCTTGCGTCGGTCACCGGTGACCATCACGGCAGTCAAAGTGTTAACTGAATTATACAAAATGTACATAATAGCAAGGTATTGGAGACCAAAGAATCGCATCACTATTTTAATAACAACTGCATTTATAAAATAATAATTGCTACCCATTGCGACGACTTTGGATCTTTAGTAAAATCTCTTGCGTTGGTCACCGGTGACCATCACGGCGATGCTATGAAACATTACAGCGTTTGACTGAATTATGCAAAATCTAAATAACGTGCAGGTATTGGAGACCAAAGAATCGCATCACTATTTTAACAATAACTGCATTTATAAAACAATAATTGCTACCCATTGCGACTATTTTGGATCTTCAGTAAAATCTCTTGCGTCGGTCACCGGTGACCATTACGGCAGTCAAAGTGTTAACTGAATTATGCAAAATGTACATAATGTGCAGGTATTGAAGATCAAATCATCGCATCACTATTTTAACAACAATTGCATTTATAAAATAATAATTGCTACCCATCGCAACTACTTTGGATTTTCCGTAAAATCTCTAGCGTCGGCCACCGGTTACCATCACGGCAGTCAAAGTGTTAATTGAATTATGCAAAATGTACATAATGTGCAGGTATTGAAGACCAAAGCTTCGCATCACTATTTTAACAACAACTGCATTTATAAAGTAATAATTGCTACCCATTGCGACTATTTTGGACCTTCTTAATCTCTTGCGTCGGCCATAGGTGACCATCACGGCAGTTAAAGTGTTAACTGAATTATGCAAAATGTACATAATGTGCAGGTGTTGACGACCAAAGCATCGCATCACTATTTTAACAACAACTGCGTTTATAAAATAATAATTGCTACCCATTGCAACTATTTCAGATCTTCAGTAAAATCTCTTGCGTCGGTCACCGGTGACCATCACGGCAGTCAAAGTGTGAACTGAATTATGCAAAAACTAAATAACGTGCAGGTATTGGAAACCAAAGAATCGCAACACTATTTTAACAACAACTGCATTTATAAAATAATAATTGCTACCCATTGCGACTCCTTTGGATCTTCAGTAAAATCTCTTGCGTCGGTCACCAGTAACTATCACGGCAATCAAAGTGTTAAGTAAATTATGCAAAATGTACATAATGTGCAGGTATTGAAGTCCAAAGAATTGCATCACTATTTTAACACAACTACATTTATAAAATAATAATTGCTACCCATTGCGACTATTTTGGATCTTCAGTAAAATCTCTTGCGACGGTCACCGGTGACTATCACGGCGATGCTATGAAATATTACAGCATTTGACTGAATTATGCAAAATCTAAATAACGTGCAGGTATTAGATTCCAAAGAATCGCATCACTATTTTAACAACGACTGCATTTATAAAACAATAATTGCTACCCATTGCGTGTATTACTAGTTACGCCCCTGTTTCCTCCCGCGATATTCGTGGGCGTCGATTAATCGATCAATCGAAACTTCTCGATAAGTCGAACTATCTCGAAAGCAATCGAAGCTGGTCGCGTAAGAGTTGCCGCAGGAGAAGGGGCAAAAGGGAGTGGAGTGCGCGGTTATCCGGGCGGCCATTGCGGGTACCTTGTCCAAAACCGCGAATGCAATTGAGTGTCGTGTGCCACGCAACAGAAATCCGAGAGAATCTACGTTAATCCCCGTAGCAAGGTGTTCCGTGTAGAGCCCGGGACGTGCAGGAAACTTCGGCCCGATGGCTGAGACCGACAAATTAAACATTGACAGCATCATAGCTCGGCTCTTAGAAGGTAAAGCTGGTCGATAGCAGTACTTTGAGGGGTACGGAGCAGGGGAGGGGGGCATGTAGATACGATGAAACTGTCGCCCGCGTCACCCTTCCTGCCGTCCTTCCTTCGTTTCGCTTCTTTCCTGCAGTTTCGTCTTCGTGGCTTTCGGCCGCCGCGAACTTCGACTCGACGCTTTTCTTCCATCGCGTCCCGCGCACTGCCCTTCGTCTTTACCCTTTGCCCATCCTACCTGCCTACGTCGTTCTTTCCCTCCTGGCTTCTTGGCGTTTTGGTCCGTCTTGCGTTTTCGTGACGTCGTTCGTCGGTGTCTAGCTCTAGTGCTGGCTCGCCATTAAACTTTTCTTTTTCCCTCCATTTTGCCCTTTACATTTTTATTTGGCCACTTCCTCCTGCCGGGCTTATCTTGTTACCTGATTGTTTGCTTTCCATCCACCTTACGTGATGGCTCAGCTACATTCTATCCAAACAATGGGGGAACAGCTCAAGGGCACAACGTGCCCTAAACACCTTTTGATTGATTACGCAACTGTCCTTACCGGCAAACGGTCCGTGTTATTTGTTAAATTGGCCCGCCTATTGACGCTCAAATTATATTTTAATGTTCCTTGTACGAAGTCGGTATTTCCAGTTGGAATTAAGAAAGCTCGGATGATTGTTTACTTTTGGTGGAGCTATCTTAAGAATTGGAAATGATTCATGCTAGTGATAATATTTGGAAATATCAAATTGATAGAAGGCATACAGATTATGTCTAAGCCTCGCGTGAGTCGGATACGTTTGTTAATTAAATCATCTGTGTTTGATGTTTTGATACGTAATTATGTTTAACTTTTGCTTCAGTTGGGTTTTTCTTCCTTGTTATGCTTTATGACTGCCTTTATTTGCTTCAACTTAATTGTTATTTGTGAAACGGTGTTTTATGTTTTAGTCAGAGGTGCAAGACCAGGGAAGAATGTTCAGTTGACAGAAGGAGAGATTAGAGGTCTTTGCCTTAAATCACGTGAAATTTTTCTATCGCAACCTATTTTATTAGAACTCGAAGCACCATTGAAGATATGTGGTAAGATTTTAGTGGATATTAATTATGCGTGTTCAATACAAATGTTTACACATTTAAGCTCTTCCGAAATGACTTTTATATGAAACATAAATCTTTTATATGAAACATAAATCTCAATAACAAGCATTGTTTTCTTTTAAGGTGACATTCATGGGCAGTACTATGACTTGTTGCGGTTGTTTGAATATGGTGGATTCCCACCAGAAAGTAATTACCTCTTCCTAGGGGACTATGTTGATAGAGGAAAACAATCATTAGAAACTATTTGTCTTCTTCTTGCCTATAAAATTAAATATCCTGAAAACTTTTTTTTACTTAGAGGAAACCATGAATGTGCATCCATAAACAGGATATATGGATTCTATGATGAGTGTAAGTATTTTATTATGCCAACACAACTTTTCAAACAGTTCTTTAGCTGCATATAATATTATACAAGATGCAAAAACTTATTGTTATTATTTTCACACATTTCATGATATTTTGTGATAAAAAGCATGCTGTAATAGATCTTGAAAGCATATTCTGTCTTTTTATACAGATTTTGTTTTCTTCTAATATTTTTCGGGGTTGGGATAGTAACTATATTATTTTCCTGCAAGAATATTGATTGGTTAAATACTTAGTTTGATGAATTTACTTGGTTTAATAACAAACTTACTTCAAAATAAGTGGTTTTAACTTTTGTATTGACAAATGTATGTCCTGCTAAAGCAATGCTATCTTTAGAATAGATATTTTTATGTTGCTTCATTCGATCTACTATAAATAGCATTTATAGTAGTGAGTAGGTATTTGTGATGAGTCATAACGTGGCTCAAACAGCAATATATTGGGTTCTACATTAAGCAAAACTGTGTGCTACAGAGTAAATAACAGAGGTCACTATGCACATTTGACAAGTACAGGCCCAACACAGGAGAATTTAATTCATTTAGGAATTGCCATTTTTGGCGTGTCACTAATAATAGATTTGGTCCTTTCTTGACATTTCTTATGTATAACACAAAGAACATCACTGATACAAGGGTTTTAATAATAAAATAAATGTATATTGCTTCTATTGTATTCTTCACAAAGTATTTACGTGTGCTACAGAGTAAATAACAGAGGTCACTATGCACATTTGACAAGTACAGGCCCAACAGAGTAGAATTTAATTCGTTTAGAAATTGCAATATTTGGCATGTCACTAATAATAGATTTGGTCCTTTCTTGACATTTTTTATGTATAACACAAAGAACATCACTGATACAAGGGTTTTAATAATAAAATAAATGTATACTGCTTCTATTGTATTCTTCACAAAGTATTTACGTTACAGGCAAACGTCGTTACAATATCAAATTGTGGAAAACGTTCACGGATTGCTTCAATTGTTTACCTGTTGCTGCGATTGTCGATGAAAAAATCTTTTGTTGCCACGGTGGCTTGAGTCCAGATCTTCAAAGTATGGAACAAATCAGACGCATCATGCGGCCAACGGATGTACCCGATCAGGGACTACTGTGTGATTTATTATGGTCTGATCCAGACAAAGATACAATGGGTTGGGGCGAGAATGATCGCGGTGTGTCATTTACATTTGGTGCTGAAGTGGTGGCCAAATTTCTACATAAACATGACTTTGATCTTATATGCCGCGCACATCAGGTAAATATATACATTTACAGTGTTACGTTCTTGTAAACAATGCCCAATATTATCAATCAACGTTGAAGTCGTTTCGTTCGATGTATCTTTCTTTGAAGTCTCATCCATCATCAATACTGAGCTTCTAAATACATTCGAGCTTTTGCAAAGGATATATTTATCGTGTCATCAACAAGAGCAATTTTTCGTTTTACCAAACGGTACGTTATTCGTTTTGTTCTCAGGTCGTGGAAGACGGTTATGAATTCTTCGCCAAACGACAGTTGGTTACACTCTTCTCGGCTCCGAACTACTGTGGTGAGTTTGACAATGCCGGTGCCATGATGTCGGTGGACGAAACCCTCATGTGCAGTTTCCAAATTTTGAAACCGGCCGACAAGAGGAAATTCACGTACGGTGGTTTGAATGCTGGACGACCAGTGACGCCTCCGCGGGGCGCGAATAACAAAACCAAGAAGAAGTGAAACCCTTAGAGTTGATTTCCTTTTTTTTTCTGAACGCGACGCTTAGGACATTAAGACCGCTCCCTGTTCCCCAACCCACCATCTTCTAAGACTTTGTCCGTGTAAGAGAGTTATTATTATTATTATTATAATTATTATTACTACTACTATTGCTGCTGCTGCTACTACTATCACTATCACTACCCACCACTACTATTAGCACCAGTTCTATTACTAGACGCATTAGAGCTATGATTACTACCACTGTTACTTCAACTATTATCACTCTGTCGCTTTTACTGCTCCTTTTGCACTATTACTCCCCGTCTTATTCCTTTTCTTTCTTCCACAGCCTTTACTGACGCAATCACAACCATTGTGTCACCAGCATACAATCGTCATTTCCATTAGCACCTCTTCTGCATCACCACCGCTACGACCCCTGTCGTACTACTGTTAGTACTCCGATGCCTACAAGTGACCAGGACAATGACTCTGACTTTGATTACGATGACTATGACTATCGCGACTTACAATCGCCATGATCATTGTTAATACTAATATCATCGTTATCGTCACCACTGTCGTTAGAGTCATCATTGTCAAATTGTCATAAAACTTTTGCACAGGCGACGACTGCGTGGAGAGAGACAAAAGAAAAACTCCACAAAGGCATTGCCTGCAGCATCTCTTGAAACTATACTTTCCAGTTAACATGTGTACTTGTAGAGGAAAATATATCCGATTAACGTAGGAGCGGACCCATTTATGTTTTAATTCGTTCAAATTATTGCGTAACGCCATGTTGCCGAGCCCCTTCGGACGTGTCTTTTATGTTGTACGGCCATTTTCCCATATGAACCGTGTTGTAACATAATCGATCAAAAATTTGACACTCTTCGCGTTGGTTCTTCAGACTCAACTTACGCAAGTATGGTAATTGTAATTTAATAGAACGAACTATTCTGGGTACGACATAGCTATAATCTTGATACTTCCATAAATGACACTACACAAACATCAATTAACGATACGATCTTCATAATACTCCAGTCTATGATATCGTTTTTTAAATAAATCACCATAAACCACGAAGAATCTAGTGCTTTGTAGAGTATATTATCGCTTCGTTAAATGGGTTTCACTTTTGTTAGAAATTCTTCGAATACGCCCTAGATATATTTTATTTCATCCTCGCACACTTAATGTCCATCGTTAAAGCGTCCGATCCTTAAGGTAGTTTTGCAGTAAAGCTTTTCTGGATTGATCACCGTCATTGTAGGTAATCATTTTTGGGCTGGGGATAATAAAATAACATGAAAATGTTCATGCATACTGTGCGCAAGCTAGTACCGTTGCGTACGGTGTTTGCACTTAACTTAAGAACTTATAATGCAGGAAGAGCGTAGCGTTCTACTGCTCGAAGGATTTCGTCCTTAGATATGATGGACCTATTTACCTAAGCAGTCTATTATCGTCATTGGCATTATCACGATTTCATTACACTTCACCTTCATTTCGTTAATGTTCTTTCGTTATTTACTGCACTACATAGTATATCAATTTGTTTTGAAATGACGTTGTGTGACGCAACGAGACAACGACGCGACAAAAGCTTATCGAAGTTCGAAGTGAGGTATCGATTATGTTCTCTCTTCCCTCAGAGTTGTATATTAATTTCTCTTTTGATCTTTTTTTTTATAAATAAAACGAACATAAAAACACTTTTATTTATTGCTATTTTGTCGAGTCCCATGGCGCTCTGTCTTCACAAATTGTCATAAGTTTCTTATAACGCGTCGACGTCACGAGATTCGACTGTGTATGTATGTGTGTGTGTATGCAATGAGTGACATACTAAAATAATAACGGTAACAGTAATAGTAGGAATACTTATAACAATAATAATAATACGAACATTGAACAAAAATTTATAAAATGTAGTTTCATTTTAAATTATCCGATCTTTGGCAGAGTATCGCATGAATTCGACGAGATACTTGAATTGTGTAATACATTGTGCAAAAATATATGCATATATATATTTATTGTACATAACACAATCATTGGGATTGTACAGTGGGGCGAAGAAGCGACGTTTAAGTTATGATATTAGATCATTGTTATTGTAACTCATATTACGACTTCCATAAAATTCACAATGAACAGTTTGTCATCCGAGACCTAATGTTACATCGGTCTAATATTAATCCGAACTTAAGAATTAATATACAGGCCAGAGATCATTGAAAACACGGCAAACGAGGTCAGCGCACGTTAATTTGACTTACAAAGGGCGGGGACTAATACTTTAGAACGTGCAAATGATAGCGATGAAACATATGTTAATATAATCAAAACAATAAATAATTGTGACAAACTCTTTTTGACACACGTTTGAAATGTCTTATAATTCTTAAACGCGTGCGTCGAAAATTTGTTTTTAATTGTGGACTTATATAATAAATAAAATATCGATAGAATGATTGTCTCACGGAATATGACTAAGGATCGTTTATGTAAAAATCGTCAAACGTATGAGAATGATGATTATGTGATTTATCTCCATTGTGCACATATGTATAAGATATTGTAATGAAGTGGTGAATAATTATTACATCGGTGAACTAATGTCGGGTTTTAAGCGTTGATCATTTAAAAATAAAAAAAGTTGGTTTGCCACAAAAACAAAACGTGTTTTAATGGAAAAGAAATTATACTGTTTCAACATTTTGTTTGTGTTGAACCAATACATTCAGATGACGCCGCTTGTGAAGCAAAAATGAAAGAAACCTCCACGCTTACCGCATTGTCAAGCACGCAACGGCTGTCACACACAATCGTCGGTAAATACCCACTCACATTTGAGACATTTTCTCCCACCTTTATATCAACGCACATTTCCACCCACAACACGTCGCTTAGAATGATGCATTTCCTTTCCGTCATACTTCAACCCCTGCCCAAAACAAGCGTACGTTTTACTTCACGATTACTTCAATTCCTGCTCAAAACAAGCGAACGCTTTACTTCACGACTACTTCAACCCCTACCGAAAACAAGCGTACGCTTTACTTCACCACTATTTCAACCCCTGCCCAAAACAAGCGTACGCTTTACTTCACTACTTCAACCCCTGCGCAACCAGCATCCACGCCTAAACATCGGCCTCTTACCCAACTCATTCCGCTACAAATTCTTCACCATCTCCGGACGCGCAATGAAAGCGCAGGGTAGTTAAAAAAGTCCTGCAATAGGTAGTTTCAGCGGTTTCCCTTTGAGACGGAAGTGCTGCCGGTGCGGACGCATAACGAAAGTGCGAATTGACGAGCGCCCGGCGAGGGGAGCGGATTCAGTGGCATCCCCGATATTACGTAGGCGCAGAGCGTCTGCCGCAGTAGCCCTTACTGGTCCTGGCATCTCCGACGCCCCTGACTCTCTGACTCATGCACTCCCGAGACTCCGCCTTCTGGCACGAGCACCGCGCTCGAGGGTCCAGCCAGCATCCCGAAGATCCGCGTCGCTCGGCGTGGGTGTTTGCGTAGGAGGTTCCACGAGAAACCCCTCCTTTCGTCGGCTCCTCTCTCTCCCTTCCTTTCGCGCGAGAGTAGAAAGGGAGCCCGAGAGAGGAGGGAAGAGCGTGGGAATAAGACGAAGTGAGCCTCCGGAGAGAGGGAATGCCCGCCGACGAAGAGGGCGAGGGAGAAAGAGAGAACGAGGCGGGGAGGAGAATGATGCCTCGATGATAAGCCGGGGTAGTTGTCTCGGGTGAGTCCTTTCTGGCCCATCCGATTTCTCATCGGCGGCTCGCGTGCGACTTTTCGGACCCCTGTCGCGGCGTGCGGATCTTAGAGCGAAGACAAGTCCTGTTGTCGGCCGGGCAGCGCCTCGCCGTCGACGAGTTGTCGAAATCGCGGCCGAGGTACATTCTGTATCTTCAGCCCCCCGGTGGTCGGATAGGAGCAGTCGAGCCGATTGAACTTGACCGCCAGAACGTCAGGGAGCAGATTGCATTGTGGAGAAGAGTAATGAATTATACCGCGTGGAAACGACGGCTAGAGGCATCGATGTACTGAGATTAATTTATATGTACCGCTGGGGAGTACGGGCGAATCTGGCCTGATTGGGTTTGCTGAGTGATTGTGGTGGACGTGTACGTGGTTACACGTGATCGAGGGATTCTGACGCTGATTTTCCATGAGTTGAGTTACCGGAGTGTATTGAAATATGTGCCCGTTTGTAGTGTGGCTGACGGCGCTCCGTTGGCATTGAGTGTCTATGAAAGTGTCAGACGAGTATTTTTCAACGTTTTCGAATGACAGTGTGAGAGAAATAAGCCGCATGCACGTGGATTTGTATAGCGATTCGTCAAACTGGACGGGCTAATGGCAACGATGCAGCAACAACAGCAACACGATCACCGACGCGATTGCGTTGACATCGTCGCTGATTGTTGCTATCAACAATGGCCAGCGGAACATCAACAGCATATGCAGCATCAACAATTGTCCGCCGTACCTTCGCCGATGCAACAGATGGAGGGTAAGTTTGTTTTGTAAGAACGTGAAGAGACAGAGAAATTTCAGAGTGCTGTTGTGTTAAATTCTCAGAGTTGTACCTGTTCGTCCGCTCGGTTATGTGGAAATAATGCTTCATAAGTTATGTCTAAATGATCTATAATACGTATGATTGTTCATGTCCGCAGCATTATGTGGACATTAGAGTTACAGAACACATTTGATATCTGTTGGAAAGTGTTTTTGACAGTCCGTCATGTGTGTACTAAGTCGTTCCTAAAAGATCAGAATTTATAGTACGGTTTAGAATAGTAACGAGAAGGAGATAATACAAAACGAATAGTATTTCCTGGTAATTATCCCGTCTCAAAACTTCCATACCGCCCATCACACTTGCTTTGAAGTGTGCTAATTACTCTCGAACTCGTTAAAGGTTTGCATTTCGCCTTTTTATTCTGCGTGCAACGTACGCTAAATTGTCATTTGCAACGTGAGACATTCCTAAAGTCCGAAATCATTCGAAACAATGAACGAGCATTTACGCTGACGAAGCTTTGCTGACAAATCCACGTTCGACAAAGATACCCGATATATGTGAATGTAATACAATTTGTCAATGTTGAAATGACCGCAGAGTGCTTCGTTAATGCGAAAATAGCTTTCAACCATTTCTCTATCTTAGAGACCTTTCACATAAAACCAGATCAATTTACCATATTCTTTATAATAATGTTCATCTGCTCGATAATCACACGGTGAGATTTGTTCGACATACGCACCGTAATGCTACATCGTAGCGAGCATGCTAATTGTATGCACGATCCGTCGCATTCTTAGCTTGTCTGCAGAGCGCCGGCAGAGTAAAAAGATCGCGAAGTCCGACTCTGGCGAAAAGTTCCTTGCTGCCGCACGCGTCGGCGTCGGCAACAATTTCCGGATCCCCAGTGGAGTCCCGAAACGACAGTAACAACAATAACCATCATCATGGCGATCACCATCCGAGGGATGACGGAACTGCCTTGACGAGTGAAGAAATCGCATCGAAGAGACCACTTCATCCGGCACTCGTTGGTGCCGGTTCCACCCTCGAAGCGAAACCGCTCTGGGAAGAATTTCATCAGCTGGGCACTGAAATGATCGTCACCAAGGCCGGGAGACGAATGTTCCCCACGTTCCAAGTAAGAGCGCGTTTTTTTCTCTTTCCGCTTTTTACTAATTTTTCAAGTTCAGAGGAATTAGTCGGTCCGAGTCGTTTTTTTCGTGCAGCGACAGAGTTGAAGTGATTTATCTTCTGTGAAAGTACAATGTGTATCAGGAGAAGAGTGACATTGAAGTGGCTTGTAGACGCATATTTCCAGTCAGAGATCAAGCAGAAATAGGAATACGTTGATAATGACGGCCACGTAGTCATATAACTTTGAGAATTACCTTGGGAAATTCGTCTAAGAAGTTGAGTTTTTCGAATTCGCTAATCTCTTTTCATCGCTTACCCTTTCTCAGTGTCGGTTGTTTGGTCTGGATCCGAATACGTCGTTTTTTTCATGCAGCGACAGAGTTGAAGTGATTTATCTTCTGTGAAAGTACAATGTGTATCAGGAGAAGAGTGACATTGAAGTGGCTTGTAGACGCATATTTCCAGTCAGAGATCAGGCAGAAATAGGAATACGTTGATAATGACGGCCACGTAGTCATTTAACTTTGAGAATTGCCTTGGGAAATTCGTCTGTGACGTTCCGTTTTCCGAATTCGCTAATCTCTTTTCATCGCTTACCCTTTCTCAGTGTCGGTTGTTTGGTCTGCATCCGAACACGTCGTTTTTTTTCATGCAGCGACAGAGTTGAAGTGATTTATCTTCTGTGAAAGTACAATGTGTATCAGGAGAAGAGTGACATTGAAGTGGCTTGTAGACGCATATTTCCAGTCAAAGATCAGGCAGAAATAGGAATAGGTTGATAATGACGGCCACGTAGTCACTTAACTTTGGGAATTGCCTTGGAAAATTCGTCTGAGAAGTTCAGTTTTCCCAATTTGCTAATCTCTTTTCATCGCTTACCTGTTCTCAGTGTCGGTTGTTTGGTCTGGATCCGAACACGGAGTACCTTTTGGTGATGGATTTCGTACCGGTCGATGACAAGAGATACAGATACGCATTTCACAGCAGTGCATGGGTGGTGGCAGGTCGTGCTGATCCCGTCTCACCTCCACGTATTCACGTGCATCCGGACAGTCCTGCAACTGGTGCACATTGGATGAAGCAACCCGTGTCGTTCGACAAACTCAAACTGACAAACAACCAGCTCGATGACAACGGACACGTAAGTCAATCGACGTGATACAATACCTACTCCCTGAACATTCTACTTACTCATTCGCATCAAGCGATATTCGGTATGCCAAGCAGATATTCCCAAATACGCGCTGCCCATTGCAGGAAACGCAATAAATGCCGTTGCGCTTTCTCTCCTCATTAATTTCCATATTACCCACTATCAAAGCGATTTACTCTTTGACTCGGTACGGAACGGATGACTAGTTCGGCGCCGTATGCCGCATCGCGCATATATCGGTCGGCACCGTTTAGTTCATCGCGTTATGATCCATTGCAACGACTGAAATGCAGTCCCTCGCCTTTCGTCCTACCCTTCGGACGTCATACGTTTCTCGCCGAACGCTCGGCGGCCTCGTACCTCGTGTAAAACACCTACGCAATAAAGTAGACTGAGGGATGTAGCGAGTTTTTAGAAACGACGCTTCGTTCCACATGTTTGTCGTTTACGGACGAGTTCGCCTTAATTGACCTGAGATACGAGGCTGTCGCTTGCTCGCTCACGGGAGCTTGTAACGGCGACGAATAGAGACGACAATTCGTCGGGGTGGATACCTTCTCCGAGACTCGGGGTGATATCTGCGCGTCATAAAATACTCGCGCACGATTTATCGTATGTCCTCGCATAACGTATCCCTGCGTAATGGAGAGTGTATTCCTGAACGTCCGTGTCCAAATTGCATGCGGCATGCACGCAGTATCTTGTAGGCTTTCGGTAACTTTAACGCCATGAATGCTGCGTGAAATTAGAGTCGTTTCTCAGCGGACTTTGTTGTATAAGATATAGGACGGGCGTTTCATATTTTGCGAGCGTTTTTCTTTGGATTTCGGACGTAATGCAGAGGCAGTGTCGATTTGTGCGGGCAGCAATGACGTGAGGATATGATGGATATGTTTACCGATGTGTATGATGGAAGTTTTGCAATATTCTGTTTGGGAGACGTCGGCCTGAAGTGTAAAATAGACGGGATGAGAGAGTTTTTCTGACACAATGCGGCGGCAAATTGTGTTAGGTATACAGTCTCGGCGATGGACGGCGCGGTATTTTATCAGTGATATATCAATTCGCAAAATGTGTACAGGTAAACAGATATTTCACGAGGTATATTATCTTCATATAACGCTGCTTTTAAAGTTATTGGTCAGCTATCGAGTTCAAATATGTTTCTCACCCACTTTTCTAGCTATTTCAGTTCGTAATAGGCAGACAAAAAAGTGGGCCTGATAAATATTTTACACTACATTATAAAGCAAATAAAGCATACCGTCGCCGTCTATTTCTTGCGCGGAAACGGTTAATGTTTTAACCATATTTTAAGGTCTAGTGAAAACATCGACCGCTTGATAGCGTAAACTATTATACCACACAACCACACTGTACAACTCATCGTGTCGTTCGCTATTATTATGCTACGAGTAATTAGAAGCAATAATTACATTAACGCTCCTCCAGCTCTAATGGGAATTTATATCCTTCGCTGTGCAAACGTTGTTAGGCTCTAAGGACAGATTTACACGTATGCATTACTCAGGGACTCTTTGATCGTTCATTCGCAATAACGATATTGCACAGTTGTCAATAAGAATATACCAACGTTCCTCGCATCTGTAAAATCAAATTATTTTAACGATTCAAGTGTCACAAGTCATCTTAAAAATTATTCTTATCGTCATAAAAGGTTCAACGGCGTCTCTGAATCAAGTCAGTCCGTCGTAAAGAATGTTGAGTCATGCAAAGCTAAACTATCAAACTGTTGTTTCATTACAAAGATTATTTTCCAATAGCCACAATGAAAAGTAGCACCCACTAAATATCTCTTATGTGAACTTTCACCACGCTCTCCGTCTTTTGGAATCCGTTAAACTTAGAAACATCGTATTCGACTCGCATGCCTCATGTCGTCACAAGTAGCAGCGTAAGTATCACGCCTGCAGTAACGTAAACACATTTAGTATAGACAAAGCTGCGGAAGCCTGGGAAAGAAAACAAAAGCTCGTGTTTCCTGATCCGCGAAAGAATTAATACTGACAGATGCATTCAAATAAGCGTCGCTCTGTTTCCCACATATCAACGCTACCTTACGATCACGTTTAACTCTCCAAACTGTATCGAAACCTACCGGGAAATGATCTCTCAACGTAAACGATAATTTAGACTAACGAATTACCGCGCCCCTAGACAATCCTCGCAAATATCGGGAGTTTACCGTCCATGTGCAGCGCGCTTACGATATTATTGACAAGACCAGCCTCCGCTGTCTTCCGAAGGACGGTTCCACAACCGCGATGACTCTCGGCATCGTGTTTTAAATGCAGGCGCAGGCCGAACGAACGCCAAAAATAATCCGCACGGCAAGACTCGGTGCCAAATACATCGAGTGACACTCGATTGCGATCGGAACGGTCAAGCGCGATTGGAATGCATCGGCATACCGATTAATTAATCGCACATGCCGGTCGCCCTATCATCCTCTTTTACGCTCCACCCATCTCTCTTTTGCGCTCACCGCTTGGCTCTCTATGCCAGTGCTCAGATGACAAATAGTAGTTCAGGAGGAGGCGGCCGCGCGCCATGTCACGTTTGATTTTCGGGCAACTAATTTTCATCTGGTTCCTCCTGGCGCTGATTGATTTCGTTGGGGAATCGAGGGTGCGCGGCATGCTTCGCCTACCCGACGAAACTCGCACGCGCTTCACGTACGAGCGGCTCTCTGTTTCCCGACAAACACGCTCGCTCCGAATTTCGTAGTCGTTCGCAAGATCAAGCGTCCGCGTTCCATTCGACGATTTATTGCTCTCGCACGCGGAGGACCTCTGACCCGCGGCGAGCGGTTCCGTTCTTTGGCGTCGCGTCGAACAGTTTGTTTCTTTAATTGCGCGCCCGGAAAAATGTGCCACCGGGATCGCGGTAAAAAATCCGACGGTGGGCGGCGCAGGAATGTGCACCGATGCGCGCACTTTAATTGATGACCGTTCTGCTGTATCGTGAGATGTCTCCTGGGTTTCGGGGCAAATGCGGTGAACGGAAGAGTGAGCGGCGGCCGCTGATGCGCAAGTAGACGAAGCTGCTGCGAAAAACATGAGGGAGCGGTTCAGTCAAACGCTGTTCATTGTTTCGTAAAGGAAAATTAATGTAAACCTACGTATTGCCGCAGCGTGAACAATGTTTTTTGGCAGATGAAGTTCCAATTTATCAAATGGACATTGGAACAGCGAAAATCCTATTCCACATCGTCTCCGTTGTCACGTGGTGGTGAGAATCTAATAGAAAGGCAGTTTGAAAAGTTAGCTAAAATCCCGTTCCTCAAAGTCTCTGTAATTATGTGGCGGTAAGAATCAAATAGAAAGATACTTGGGAAGGGAAGCAACTGGAGAATGTGTACCTATTCTTTAACGACGACAAGAAAGTCGGTGTTTCAAGGCCAACGTGTAAATTCGTCGGAGAAAAAGCAGAGCGTCTAAAAGCGGAGGAAAAGAAAGTGTGTCGTGAAAAGCATGCATTCCGCAGAATCTGGTTCGTAGGTTCCTGGGCCACACACATGCACTTTTCCATACTCGCGCCGAGGGTTTGTTCGTTCGCCCTGTATCTCCTTTGACGTCTTCTCTTTCGTCTTCGATCGTATGGATGAGTCCGTACACATACATATATGTCCGTTCGTGATTTCGGTATTGTGCGAGCGGGTTTCGATGAGCTTTCGGTGCATTTCGACTGCCTCACACATATGTAATATGACACACATGCCCTGGCATGCGTGTGTTCAAAGAAGGATGAGGCTCTCGGGTTGCCAGCGGGTCAGGGGTTAGTTTTTACACTAATTAGTCACCGGGTCTCTTGTGGCTGTCAAACATTGTGACCGCCCCCCGTAGTGTCTCTTCCTCCTCTCGGATTCGGGGTTCACGTGTGTTGCTTCTCGTTTTTTCCTCCGCTTCTTCTTCTTCTTCCATATCCCCTCTTTTTTCTGGTACCCCTTGTAGTAGTACTGTCGGAGCACAGATAACAGCGATTTTTAATTAGACGGGTTGAAAGGAATTTCTTGCGACAAATGACAACAACTAAATTGACCGATACCGCCAACAGGTCCGTTCCCTAGAATCAAGAATAATCTAAGTATATGAGCGTATTTAACTTTGTAACACACCGAGGAAATGCTATGCGGCCCTTTTTGCAATATCCTCCCTAAGCCAGCTAATATCTTAGCGCCTTGGTGAAGCATACCTCCAACTTACACGTTCGCTTAACTGTCTCTTTTTAGATCATCTTAAACTCCATGCACCGCTACCAGCCCCGATGCCACGTAGTCGTCGCACCGTCACCACCCGGTTCCGCTCCAGATCCACGAACGGAAAACTTCAAGAGCTTTACCTTCACCGAGACAAGATTCACGGCGGTGACAGCCTACCAGAATCACCGAATAACGCAGCTAAAAATTGCGAGCAATCCGTTTGCGAAAGGCTTCCGGGATTGCGAGTCCGATGAGTGTGAGAATGTAAGTGGCGTGCAGAATCCAGCGAAGAGGCCAGCGACAGGTAGCACGAGCCTCATTTCAGCAGGGTACGCCAACGCCGTGCCGACGATGCAAATCTCGTCGATGCCTAGTCAGGAACATCATCAGTTTTATGGGGCAGCGGCCGCGGCTGCTGCTGCGGCAGCTGCTGCCGCCGGACATTGGCCTACCTACCCCGCAGCTCATCATGTCCAGTCGACAGCTCACGTCAACTCCGTTCATTATCCCACGCATCCCCATCATCCGTCGCATTCGTCCCATCCCGGTGCCACTTCGCTTTACGGACCGCGGTAATCCTCGGCGAGATTGTTCTCTTCTCGTAAGAAGAACGTTCGCGTTCACGGTCCGATTTTGATGAGTCGAGCAGGTTCGGTGCGGATTTTACGAGAATTTTGATAAGTACGATAATCGGTGCCTTTGACGGAGGAGCGTACTTGTGCCTTGATGTAAATGATATTTATTGCGTACTGTTTACCTGAACGTGAATTCGGATGCTGTCGTTGCAGCGGTTAGGTATAAGAAGATATTATTGATGATTGGAGGCGGAGCTTTACAAATGTAGGATTTACGTTGCGCTGTACATGTAGATTGACGTCGTGCCAAAGAATTCGAGTCAATGCTTGGGAAAACGTGAGTGCCTTCGCGTAGACGACATGTAAGCGCCTGGTATGTTTGTTAGGTTTTATAATGTATTATTACCGAGTGCCTTTCCACAGCGCCTGTGCCAAAGATCGAGTCTAGAATTAGGTGCATATTAAGTTAAGGTCCGATATTAAAAAGAAACGATGTATCAATGTAACGATAGTGACTCTTGCCGTAACGGTGAACTGTTCTAATTTAGTGCGGACCTCGCGTATGAGGAGAACTTCTATCGGCGGCGTCGGATAACGAACAATGCCGCTACCGACTTATTTCAATCAGTGCCAAAGAAACGCGACATTGCGTTGACAGGTCCCGCCACGTTGTTGACTCTGTAACAATTGAAGCAACCCAGTACTCCGCCACCGCCATTGGGAATAAAGTGCGAGGTACGCTGTGCCAGCGAAGTGTCGGACAACGACAGCCAACAGAATTGGACACGTCGTACTGCCTTCGAGATTATCGAGACACGTGGTTCAAATCGTTCGGCCGAAGGTCCGAAGCTGTGCTTCGAAAAAGGAAGTGCCTTTTGTAGGAGCAAAGTGCGTCTATTTATACGGGGTGTCTCAAATGCCAAACGAGCCTGAAACGCTCTCGAGCCAAGACGGGAATGTAAACGCACCGTGACAATTCATGCGAGGGACCCGAGGCTACTAAGTGCCTTAATAAATTATGGCCACGTATATCGCGTCCATTGTACCTTAAATTTTTAAGAGTCGCGCTCACTCGATATGAATCCGCTAGTATTAGGAGGCCGTTCTTCCCGCAACATCCAAAGTACTGTATATTAGGTCGCTGAAGAAATCAAATAAATAGTGCTTAACCATGGATTACACTATCCAGTCTTTAGTGCTGTTTTCTTTGTGCCTTCTATCCCTGTGACATATAAAAAACTGTACTATTTAAGCTTGTTTTTCAGAGCAAATCCATTCAGAATTGTCGGTTATAAGCGCAATTCATCTTGCGCGTACCGAACGCAACAATTGATTTGTGCTGTCACCAAACAATATCATGTCCCTTCACTACCTTTCGTCTATTGGAATACAAGTCTACATCCAAAAAATACTTTGCAATGTGAGCTAGCCTGATAATCTCAGTGCTGGAACAGTTTTCCGAAGTTTATCTCCTCCGCCACCGGGATCGTATGTCGACAATTACACGAGTCCGAAGTTTTGACACGGTGACTGTCAGAAATGACAAACTCACGCCAACCGAGCGTAGCGGAAAGAAATTGTAGTAGAGTCTAGAGGCTTGCGGGTCTCCGTAGGACGACGGACAGACGTGGCTGCGTGATTGATGGCCCCGCGAGGAACGACGCTGTGTAAACATATTAGCGTACCCTTAATGACTGTCGGTGAATACTGTTGCACGGCGAACGTTTTGCAGTCACGCGCGAGTTGTAACGACCGTTCAAGAAGAATCCATGCGACGCGCACGACTCTCCTTGGACGGAAATATTTCTGCATCGAAACGAAGTCCGTACATTCCGTGCACACACTGAGCGCTGTGTCTTCGCATATAAAGGGATTTGTTCAAAAGATAATTTTCCGAACCTATAATGTCTGGTCTATGTTCTGCATGTACGAAAGAAGACTTGGAAATACTCAACAAACGGACATACTGTGTGATACGTATGAAAAGTGGTGTCAATGGAACTTGTGCGACTGTACAAAGTATACTCGTTGCAATACGGTAAAGTTACTGAGGCAACACAGCTGAGAAATATAGACACTCGAGTACCCGCAACTTAATCTGCCCATGCAATTACGTTATCATCTTTTTACGAGATGGGAAAAACTATGCACCCGGCCGTTTCGCGCTCTTTTGCTTTTGACACCCGAGCATAATATAATGCGATGGGTGGAGAAGAAGCGAGAGGCCTAACATAAGACTTTTGGTCTACAGAGAGACCGCGCGTATCGACGGCGCGTGACGGCGCCGGCAATAAAAAGCGGCCGGGTTGTCGTTCTACCTCGAGAATTCTTTCATCTTCCTCGCCGTAGGTGCCACGGCTGTTGGCCGAAGTTAACCCCCGGGTTAGGTGACTCCGGCTGTGTTCGTATACACCGCCGGTGGCAAGCCACCAGTGGTTTTATGCCACTTGCGAGAATACGCCAAAGGCCCTCGTCACCGACCGTATCCAAAAACTGCAAAGTACATGTTCCTTCGCCAATGCGTCAGCAAGACGCTAACTAATCCATTTGCCAGTTTATCTGAAACACGCATCACGTGCCACTGTGAAATATGCATAAGTGCACATAAGTGGGTTACCATTGAAACGTTCCCGTACCCCTTGATCTTGATAAAAAGATTTACGCCCGAAAAGTAATGCCTCTCGAGTACCTAAACTTCGTATATTTTATTACTTTCCGGCGCATGTCGTATAACGTTTAATTCATTGTTTAGCCACCAAGCACTAGCATAGGTATTAACCCACGGCAAGCGCCTGCGTAAAAAGCATCTGGATTCTTTCAACCCCTGTCACATAGAGTGGCCTCCTGACCACCCATTATCATGCTTGAGACCTACCACGGGGAACCTAACAAGACCGTCTTGACCGCACTTTGGTATCATGGCGACTTTTCTCTCAAGTTTCGAAACGCCACAATCGCACCATTGTCTATCCATACTCGACCGTCCAAACGAATCGCCAACATTCGCCAAAACTGCAGAGACTAGCAAAGAAAGGAAAATATTAATCCGCACGATACGTTGAGTGTTTAATAAATCTCTCTAATTTTCTACCGGTTGCCCCTTGGTCACGGATCAAAGCCCGACAAATGAATCGCTCAGTGAGCTTGCGAGGAAAAAAACGAGGAGTGCGGAGGACCGGTGGAAAAAGAAGGAAAAGTCTGCACAGAAGCACGTGCATCCGTGCAGGACGGACGGCGCAACGAGGTCGCGCCATCCCACGGCCCATGAATCCGTCATCGCCACCTACCACGGGGAATACGGGAATACGCGGGTACAACTGCCGTTGCTTTTATAGTTTCCACGCCGTTCGGTACAACGGAACGGACTGTGCTGGCTCTTTTGCCCGGAGACATCGACGATAGTTCACACCCAAGGGAAACGGCCGGGAAAAACACTTGGTAAGACGGGATGGCTTGCCGATTGGTCCTTATGATCAGCACCGTGCCACGCGCTCCTTTACATTGTCGTCTTGGGTCTCGAGAGAGAAGAGAATCTATTTCCGCACGTTACCGCTGCAACAAATTTTTAAGTTCACTTATATTTAGTCCCGATGACAAGGCTGTGCGGAATGTGTCAATTATTCGTTTGGTACCTACGTTGTCGCAGTGTGTTTAATAAATTGGTTATTTGAATAACTCAATCATCGGTTCATGAGACGTATAAATACTGATAAGGGGTACTTTGCGATATACAACAGTGCTCTCATTAATGTAACTGGAACACGCACTGCAGACGTGGGCCTGATTAACACATCGGAGGTTTGCAGAAGTCGCCTCAGGCACCAGCATTCTCCGGACGTAGGTGTAGCGTTCCTCAGGGAAGCGTGGCGCTGAAAAGCTTTCCGTTTTGTGGCGTGATTCTGGTGAGAGGAACGAACGCACGAGAATCGACGAGGAAGCGGGAAAGAGAAGGAAAGAGAGGGAACGAGAGAGTAGTAGGACGGTCGTATGCGACGAGCAGAAGTTCATATCCTGCGGTACCAGCCGCACGAATATGGCTGCAATGACAGATTTACAGATTCCAGCCATCGCCTTGCCCTCTTCTTCAGGATTCTTAAAGCGTACATTCAACGCGCAAGATGCGCCGAGAATGGCCGGAGTGCTCGTCAAATCGCACCTCGAATGTTTACGCTTTACGTCCACAACCTTCGTCTCCGTCTACTTCATCTTCTGCTTCCTCCTTCTGCGCCGTCTTTCCTCCTCTCCTCGCCTTCAGTCTTTGACTCCAGGGCACGGCGTGTTCCGCGGCTTTATTTAAATCACGGCGCCGAATTTGCGATCGTGGAGACGCAATTAAAAATCTCCTGGTTGGACGGAACGGGGCGAAGACCTCCCGGTTCACTCGCGACGCGAATTCGTCCGATGTCCGCTACGTTGTCTGGGAATTGTTATCGGGGCGTGTGGACGAACTGAAGATGACAATGTCGGAAGACAGTAAACAACGTCTGTCATGTTCGTACCTTATTAACGATGACGAACTTAGAGGAGTCTCGGCGCGTCGTCTCATCCTCCTTAATTGCACGGCAACGCGTGGGCTTCATATAAATATGATTTAATTTTGGATTTCGTCGTAAATACAATTTCGCGTCCAACATCAAACTGGCCGATGGCCCGATCCACCACTAGACTCCGCGGTCCTCGTTAGCGTTCTAGTCAAAGAAACTGGCACGGACCCTGGTTGCTTATCTCTACTTCTTCCAAACGAACTCGCCCCTGCTCTCTCAAGTTAAAGACGTGCAGGATAAACTGGCGGGTTTACTTGTTTACTTCACTTTCTCTGCATTCGAAAGTAAATAATCTCAACACAGTTATAAAGCCTTCAGATTATCAGAACATCGATAAATTTGGTTCCCAGGAATTACCTTAGGAATTTTCGGCATGCGAACAGAGTTTCAACCCTTCATAGCTGCTTATAGGATATGAACCAATCATTCAAATCACGCAGGCCCCCAACTTCATTATTGGTGCGTGTTGACGATCGAATTTCGACCGCTAATATCTCATTTTGATTTTGATCAAGAATAGTCGCGGAGGAATACGAAAGTATCTGTCGACGGGGCCGAAACTGTCCAAGCAAGCCGAGTACCCGAAGACAGACGTTGACCGTGAGTCTCGGGATCTAGAAGAGGTTTACCTTACATCGTAAATAAAGGGGACGATCTCGCTATATACATCAGTCTACAAAGGAGGTTGACATTGCCACGTGCTCCACGATCTTTAGGAAGTTCAAGGGTTTCGCCTGAACTCTTGATACCGTCTAATTACTCTAGGAATCAATACCCAAGTAACTCATATTATATCTCACCTATATGTATGTTCGCCTAGTACATACACAAAAAAAAGAACAAAGGTATTCCTTCTAATCGTTTCTTAACACGTTGACTGCCACGGTGGTCATAAGTGACCGGCGCAAAAGACTCTACTAAAAATGCATGAAGCCTATTTGCAATCTTGTAAAAGCAATTGGTATTGGAATGGTGCTTCAATACTTTCGCTTCTAACAACTCTGCGTTACCTTCATTTTGCGCGATTTACTCTTACTCTGCAGTATTTCATCGCATCGCGGTTCTAACATAGCAAAACACGCTTGGCAATCAACGCGTTAATGTTCAGTGTCCATATTATCTCGTGTTCTGTTCATGGTCATAGAAAACGTGACGAATCATATCTGTAGTGGCAAATTCCCGATGAAAATATATCATACTCTTCAGTATTTCATCGCACCGCGGTCCTAACATAGCAAAATACGCTTGGCAGTCAACGCGTTAATGTTCAGTGTCCAATTATCTCGTATTCTGCTCATGGACTGCTGTAGTTTTCGACTGGAACGGTGGAAAAACGTGACGAATTATATCTGCAGCGGCAAATTCCAGATAAAAATATATCATTGCAGTATTTCATCGCATCGCGGTTCTAACATAGCAAAATACGCTTCGCAATCAACACATTAATGTTCAGTGTCCATATTATTTCATATTCTGCTCATGGACTGCTGTAGTCTCTGACTGGAACGATGGAAAAGTGACGAATTATATCTGTAGTGGCAAATTCCAGATAAAAATACATCATTGCAGTATTTCATCGCATCGCGGTTCTAACATAGTAAAATACGTTTGGCAGTCAACGTGTTAATGTTCAGTATCCATATTATCTCGTATTTTGCTCGTGGACTGCTGTAGTCTCTGACTAGAACGGCGGAAAAAGTGACGAATCATATCTGTAGTGGCAAATTCCCAATAAAAATATATCATACTCTGCAGTGTTTCATCGCATCGCGGTCCTAACATAGCAAAATACGCTTGGCAATCAACGCGTTAATGTTCAGTGTCCATATTATCTCGTATTCTGCTCATGGACTGCTGTAGTCTCTTACTGGAACGGTGGAAAAACGTGACGAATTATATCTGTAGTGGCAAATTCCAGATAAAAATATATCATTGCAGTATTTCATCGCATCGCGGTTCTAACATAGCAAAATACGCTTGGCAGTCAACGTGTTAATGTTCAGTGTCCATATTATCATGGACTGCTGTAGTCTCTTACTGGAACGGTGGAAAACGTGACGAATCATATCTGTAGTGGCAAATTCCAGATAAAAGAAGCGTTAACGATATTCGGAACTAGTACCTTTTTGCCACCCTCGAATTTACGAAGAAGAACGGAGGAAACGGGAACTAGGTGATAGGCTACGTATAAGGTGGCTTTTAAGGATTTGGCCTTTGTGTAGTCGGCACGCATATCCTATCTCGCCGCTGGAATCCTCATATGTCTGTCAGCGTGGCTCTCTCCAACACCTCCAAGCTACGGATCACTTTGCTCGCACTCTATCTTCGTCTCTTTTCTTCCCGTCTCGGTTGCCTCTTTCCTGAGACGACTTAGAAGAGCCGCGGCAATACGAGAAGGCGTTCATATCCCATCCCACTGTCCCAGCTCGACCAAAATATCACCTCGACTAGTGGCCAAATCAGGGCCGTCTTCGCACGGTGTCCGAATGGTACTCTGTGGAAAGTGAGTTTCCGCCGATTTTATGTTAAACAACACCTTCTCTTGCTTCCGTTAACGGAATAGTACACACGGCTGGTGAACCGCCATTTTGTTCACGGATCGCATGATTTGAGTAGAAATGTCCTTCCAGACGAACAGTTTGTAATTCCAATGACCACAGTTGATCAGATTTTTGTGCACGTGTTAACAGTTTGGGAATACGCTGAACTACATTACAATATCTTGTATCTGTGTTTTTGATTAAGGAAAGAATGGTTAGATAGCACGGTTGAGATTAGGTGAATTTGAGTTGGGTGGAAATGTTGACTAATAGTCGATTAATGTGCGGTTTAGGAAAGTGCTCACAGGTTTGAGACATTGTCAAACATGTTTTGAGATACATAGATTGATTACCGTTTTGTGTCTTCTCTTTAGCTGTAAAATGGAGATGATGGTAACTGGTTAGAAGTGATGAGTTGTTAATATTGAGGCATTTTATAACCATTAAATCTTGCTTCATTTGGACAGCACACAAAACCGTTACAGTCAGTGTCGAAACAATATGTACATCCGAATACAATGTTCTATCGATATTACAGGTACGCGAGAATTGTCGCATGATGGAGCCACGTATACGATCGTTATATATTTAACCCTGAACCCACGCAATTTAACTTTATGGTTTTCTTTCCTTCATAAAGTTTCATGATAATTTCAATTTGTATAATAATGCTCAATGCACAACTCTACAATGTTTTCTCTAAAAAACGGGAGTGTATTGGTTCACTCAATCAAGTAGAACTCCATTGCACCATATAGATTAATTATAAAATATAATAAAAAGTATGTAGAATACTTGTTTACCCTATAGTACAGGTATTAGTAAAAGTATAAGTGTGAAGAAATTTTATAACACCAAACATTGATATTAGTTACGTGAAGTAGTATGTAATGAAGTGAAGAAAATGTTTCATAATAAATTCTTTCATGCGATTTGTTTCTGACACATATTTCTCCGGCATAAATACTTTTCAATAGAATCTCAAAAACATGAATATTTAACCCTGAACCCACGCAATTTAACTTTATGGTTTTCTTTTCTTCATAAGTTTCATGATTATTTCAATTTGTATAAATATACTCAATGCACAACTCTACAATGTTTTCTCTAAAAAACGGGAGTGTATTGGTTCACTCAATCAAGTAGAACTCCATTGCACGATATAGATTAGTTATAAACTATAATAAAAAGTATGTAGAGTACTTGTTTACCCTATATTACAGGTATTAGTAAAAGTATGATAAGTGTGAAGAAATTTTATAACACCAAATATTGATATTAATTACGTGAAGTAGTATGTAATGAAGTGAAGAAAATGTTTCATAATAAATTTTTTCATGCGATTTGTTTCCGACACATATTTCTCAGACATAAATACTTTTCAATAGAATCTCAAAAACATGAATATTTAACCCTGAACCCACGCAATTTAACTTTATGGTTTTCTTTTCTTCATAAGTTTCATGATTATTTCAATTTGTATAAATATGCTCAATGCACAACTCTACAATGCTTTCTCATCAAAATGGAAGTGTACATGTATTGGTTTACTCAATCAAATAGAACTCCATTGCATCATATAGATTTGTTATAAAACATAATAAAAAGTATGTAGAATATTTGTACCTATATTACAGGAATTAGTAAAAGTATGATAAGTGTGAAGAAATTTTATAACACCAAATATTGATATTAGTTACGTGAAATAGTATGTAATGAAGTGAAGAAAATGTTTCATAATAAATTCTTTCATGCGATTTGTTTCCGACACATATTTCTCTGACATAAATACTTTTCAATAGAATCTCAAAAACATGAATATTTAACCCTGAACCCACACAATTTAACTTTATGGTTTTCTTTCCTTCATAAAGTTTCATGATTATTTCAATTTGTATAAATATGCTCAATGCACAACTCTACAATGTTTTCTCGCAAAAATGGGAGTGTACATCTATTGGTTCACTCAATCAAGTAGAACTCCATTGCACGGTACAGATTAGTTATAAACTATAATAAAAAGTATGTAGAGTACTTGTTTACCCTATAGTACAGATATTAGTAAAAGTATGATAAGTGTGAAGAAATTTTATAACACCAAATATTGATATTAGTTACGTGAAGTAGTATGTAATGAAGTGAAGAAAATGTTTCATAATAAATTCTTTCATGCGATTTGTTTCTGACACATATTTCTCAGACATAAATACTTTTCAATAGAATCTCAAAAATATGAAAGTAGAACTATCTATATATGTATTCACTGCTATCTTAGATTTATATTTATTAGCACATTTTTTTCATTTCTATGTAAATAAGCGCGAAAAATCATTAATTAAACTGCGTGAGGGCGCCACGTTCCGAGCACAAGATAATACAGAGTGCAAAGCGTCCTATCACGTTTCCAAGTAATTTTTGTTAACTCTTCTATATCTACGAATAGGTTAGTTGAAGTGTGTAAATAAATAAATACGACCACAGAATACGTATAAGTGTAACATATAAGTGTACCATAGCATGGCACATTTTCCAAGCTTTGTAGATTAATGCAGTGAACAGGAATAAGCAACGACACAGTGACGTTAGAATGTAACGTGCTCATCTAACCTTAAATTTGTAAAATGTCAAAACTACTCAAAGTATACTATCATATAATTGTATAACAATCCATTAAGTTCAATTCCTCTAAACGAGTGTACTTATACGTAATTCTGCAAATGTCGACGCTTTTCGTAGTATGATTCTTTTCCGACATGTTCGTAAAGTAATAACAATTTCCATCAATAGGTATTGTTTACTGTACGTCCAAAAATGGACACTCCAGGGTCCCAGGCATTGGAAGCTGCACGAAATATAAAGGACTTGACTATATTCAAGAAACCAATTGGTATTGCGAAGAAGAGCAAATATGTTCACAGAGAGCCAAAGATTTTGGACGAAGACTCTTACATTGAGAAAATGGGTGAGATTATACAAAGGGACTTCTTTCCCCATTTGGAGAAGCTTCAAGCACAAAATCAGTACCTGGACGCACTTGAACAGAACGATGTCAAACGGATGAGAGAATTGTATGCAAAATATAGTTCAGGACGTCCCGCTACAGAAAGACCAGCCAGCCCGGCTACATTTGAAACACCTTTGCATAAAACAGATTCAGAAGATGCACAATTTGTCCCTCCTGAGACTGTAACTCCTGAACCTGTGCAGAATACAGCAAAGGATACAAACATAGATAGTAAAACTAGCCTAGATGCATACTTAAGTAATCATACAAGCGAGGATAATGCAAGTTTTCAGGAGATGATGGTTGAGGCAGAGAAGAAACGCAGACTAAAATATGCATGGCTTTACGAAGCAGAGGAAAATTCCAAAGCGATCGTTAACCATGAAGATAGGAGGAATCGTCTAGCCATTGAAGGCAAAGACACCAGGCCTAACCAGTTGGATACGTGGACCTACAAGAATAAAAATTACATTATGTATATACCGGATGGTGTCGAGTTAACACCAGAGGAGAGAATAGACTTAGCGAAGAAGCAGCAGGAGGTTATTCACGAAAATACCAGACTCAAGGCGAACCCATTTAATGAGCAGCAGAATAAAGAGACAATCAATGAACTTGCAAAGACCCAGTCAAGAGCCAATGATGGCAAGATTGGTGTTGACGGCAAGGAAGTTGTGAGAAACGCAACCCCCCGCGTAAATGGTTTTTCGTTTGTTGCAACTCCTAGTCCACATCCAGGAGAATGTGAGAGTCCATTGATGACCTGGGGTCAAATCGAAGGTACGCCATTCAGACTAGATGGGGGTGACACCCCATTACTGAGAACGAGTCAGGGTCCATCATTTCGAATGGCTGAGCCACCCAAAAGAGAACAGTTGGCAATGCAGTTGGCAGAGAAAGCGGTAGAGAGACATAGGGATCGGAAAAACAAAGCTTTGGAAGCAGCGCGAAAGTCGCTAGCAACGTAAGTAGAACTCTCACCACAAAACGTGTACCTTCCGTTTGTATAAGTGCAATTTCGATACGATACGAATATGCGATATTATATATAATGCGATTTCGATACGCAAATCCTGATAAATTGCGTCTCTTTCTATTACAGACCATCACCGAGATCAACCATCGATCGTTTGAACACAATGTCACCGGCAGCGAGAAGATTAGCTACCCAGAAACTGCGATTGGCCAATACACCAACGCCACGAAGAACTCCGTTATCAAGAACCCCGTCAATAGGTGTCAGAACCCCGGGTACACCAAGACTAAGCACACCCTCGAAAAGAGAAACTAGTCAAAACGCGAAGACGAGCAACAGCAGTCGTTCCGAGGGTCCAGTGCTCACTGACAATTTGCTTAATCTACCACCGCAGAGACAAAGAGCGGCAGATTTTTTTAATAAGTGAAGACTTGCAAGACGGTCATATATGATTTCGATAATTCAGAAAATTAATGAGAACATTTTTGTTGAATGAGTATCATTATTTTCCGAAATGCGTTGTATATAGATATTACCTTTTACAAAGGTGGGCTGTACTCTGAAACGAGGATCGTTACGTTACGTTACGTTGTATATATATATCTGTTAATCTATAAATAAAACCTATTTAATGGTATTTTTTACGTAAAGTAAGCATTTTTCGTATTGAATGTTACTGTATATTTAATATTAAGTTAGAATATAATGAAAGTATATATCTTTTAGTGCAGCAACATTCATTTATTTAGAAATATTTAATGAATATCGACCGGCATTCTTTCTTGACAAAATCTGAATTGATTCGAATTATAGTTATTTAGTTAGAATATAATGAAAGTATATATCTTTTAGTGCAGCACCATTCATTTATTTAGAAATATTTAATGAATATCGACCGGCATTCCTTCTTGACAAAATCTGAATTGATTCGAATTATAGTTTGTTTGTTTGTTTTCTGTTTTTTAAACGAACAAGCCAGTATATGTTCCTTGTTTTAAAGATTGCTACAAACATTGCAATTCCGAGTGAGCGATGAACAATGCACTCGTCATTTTCATGCGGTGCCTTCACTCGAACACTTTAACGGGAACCTGTCTTGACAAACAGTCATTGACAAGTGCCAGAGTACAGCAATCATGAAAGTAATTTTGCTAATTTTTCTCCTTGTCACACTGGAGGTATGTATCTGTTAATCTATTATTTGCAGATTCAAATGAAACGTTGACGTTTTATTGTCTAAATGTGTATACGTGTAAGAAGAGGCTCTTGATATATATAGCGCCCTAAATGTGTCTTATATTTTGAAATATTGATTTACCGCATGGTATATATGTGGCCTCTTCCTACTGTTACCTTTCTTCTGTCTTTTAGGAAGTTCAATGCATTCGTCTGGGCTTGATGAACGGAAATGTCAAATTCCGCGGACCCAGAATACGACTGCGTGATATTGTAGCCAAAATGGACGTCGTTATTAATATTTTCCCTCGAGACATGGACACCGATGGACTTCTTAGCAGACTGCGTTCCAAACGGCAATCAAAATGTTCTGTTAAAGTGGGACAAGGCCTTAGATAAATAAAATAAATGTTTATGGCAGCAGACGTGCTTTCTCATTTACCCCCTATCCTCCTAATCAAGTAACTTCTCTATATGTTTTGTCGAAATATGGATTTCGAAGTTTTATGGACATTGCGTGTATAAGCTCTTTTATTTGAACTGTTATAAAGTAGATAGTAGATAAGAAGAGATAGGTAGACAATAATCGATTTTAAGAAATTCGGAAAACTTGCTCAATTATTCTAAGATTCTTGCGATGAAATGATCATTAGGCATTATTGATAAGAAGAATGCTCTGACATTGTAAGAAACATTCAATAGATATTATATGGAATAACAAATAAATTTGGAAGATGTCGCAGAGCTGTAGATAATTGGAACAAGATTAGTAGATAATGTAAATAAATAATTATTTGTAATACTTACTTATAATATTGTTGTAAAGATATCCGTGATTTATATTTCCGTTTTGTAGTATAGTTGTTCTTCTGCTACGCACAGTACACAGAATATAAAATAGTGTATTTAAATATATTCGTTTTACACGTCATATAAAATCCCGACATGGGACGGCTTGGTAAACTGAATATGCAGTAATTATGACATTAAATGAGAGGAAAAAGAAATTGCGAAACCGTCGCACGTACGTGCTCACCCGACACTTGAACGCTGATACAGGAAGTATCCCCGTAAGAAAACTCAATGAACTCCCCGTGCTAAACGGTATAACAGGAAACAGCCTTCATCGTGGGAACATCGTAAATAACAGCAAAATGTCGTCTCTGATGTTGAACAATTTCGAAAATTCTTCCGCGAGATGATTCGCTTGCTGCTCATATAAGTGACACCCAAACCCGGCGTATTACAGAAAACGTGGTCGCAACTCCATCGAAGCAACAATGAGGTCCTCTCTGAGTTTGAGAACGGCTTTTCTACTAGCGATCGCTTGCGCATCAGTTTTAGGTGCGCAAAGGGAAGGATGTACCTGCGGAGATTTAGGAACCGGTATGTTACCAATTCTATCTAATGCACAACAAAGCTCTACTACATCATTTGCATCTACGCTCAAACATTCGTACATTAGCCGAACCTCTTGGTTGTTTCATTGATTGCTATTAGCTTCACTTGTGTTCAAGAAAGAAACGGTTAAGGAATTGACTGCCACGGTGGTCACCGGTGATCGGTGCAAAAGATTTGACTAAAAATGCAATAAATTCGCAATGAAACCTATTTGCAATCTTGTAAAAGCAATTGATATTGGAACGGTGCTTCAATACTTTGGTTTCTAATAACTCTGCGGTACCGGCCATGTGCACGATTTAATTATACTCTGCAGTATTTCTTCGTATCGCGGTTCTAATGTAGCAAAATACGTGGTGACCGGCGCGAAAATGCAAAAAATTCGCAATGAAGCCTACTTGCAATCTTGTAAAAGCTATTCACATTGGAACGGTGCTTCAATGCTCCGGCTTCTAACAACTCTGCGTTACCTTTATTTTGCACGATTTAATCATACTCTGCATTATTTCATCGCATCGCGGTTCTATCATAGCAAAATACGCTTGGCAGTCAACGTGTTAAGTAGATTCTACCTAACATCAGCCAGCCCCGTCATTCGCTGTAAGAGTAAATCAATTCTTCATATGCGCTCACAAGAACATGAACATACGGAACGTTGGAACTGAAAGGGATTGAATTCTGTTGAGTACCTAGGTTCGAATCCATGCACGTGCGGTGAAGTTGTGGTGAAGGCAAACAGACCTGCGAAACCATTGCACTTTGCGAGTCCGCAAGCCATCAACGAAGCCGCAGTCGCTCGTGCAGCAGCCCTGAAAGCTATAGCCGACAGAGCCTCCGTGTTTCGACCTGGAAGTGCTAGCTCCCAATTGCAGAGTACACAGTCGCAAAATATCATGGGCAGCCTTGGCTCAAGCAGCGCATCATCAACGACTATTACAAGCAGTAGCAGCGGTAGGAGCGGTAACAGCCCTTACGGTACTTTTGGACGTGGCGGTCTTGGTAGCATTGTCAATGGTGGCTACAAGATCCCCGGTGTCACGGTAGTCTCCGGTAGTGGATCCAGTTGCGGGTGCAGTCAAGCTCTTAAGAAGAATGAAGGACAGTTGGAAGCTAGGGATCTCCTCACACTCAGTCCAAACTCTAAAGTAGCACCCAAGTACGTTAATTACCCAAGTCCTGGTATTATTGAGCGGTAATCACTCGTTGTACGATTGCATTCTTCATATGAACGCATGTCAAGATTTTGCAAGTTAGACGGGTTCGGGGGTATTACAGGGGATTTTGTAATTTATGCAATATCGTAGTCGGTTGATTTCGGTCAAGGAAACATAATGGCGGAAAGGAATGTGTACCTATAGGATGATGGTGATTTGTAGATTTCAACCAATTGGCGACTTGTGCTATCCAGCAGAAGTTAATCCTAAGACTGGTGCCCTGATCCGTACCTTGACAAAGGTTACCCCTGCGGTACCCGCGAAGGTCGCGTGCACCAACTGTGAAATGCCGCAACCTTACCAAAGCTGTGAACGAGTTACAAACAGTGGAGGTGGAGTAGGAGATGCGACTACCAATATCGGCATTAGCGGAAGTGCCGGAGCTTTTGCTGGTTCAAATATCAACATCATGAATGAATTACGGGAATACGTAGGCCGAGCTACGGGAGTGAGTGGGTCGAGCATCGTAAGTGGTATTGGAGGTGTCGCTGACTCGAATGTCGTCAGTGGTCTTGGTGAATTCTCTGGATCGAGCGTAGCAGGTGGAATCGGAGGATTTTCCGGAGGAGCCGTAGTTACTAGGGTCCAAGAAATTGGCACAGGTGTCAATGGAGGAGAATACGATGATAGCTCGTCGAGCTGCTTTGATGATGGTAGGCATTTTCATCATTTATAAATAATTAAATTCTTCGATATCTAAATAAGAATTGATATGTACAGTGTGATCACGTATTTAAAATAAACTCATTATTTCAGACGTACCGGCTGTACGAACTATTCCACAAATGCCTGCAGATGCTGTGTCCCTTACTCTCGCGTACAAAAATCTCGTTCCACCCGTCGTAGTTCAGAAACAAGGGAAGAAAATCGTACCTGAGGATAGACTGTCCTTCGGACACCGAACTGCGCCTGTTGTCAAAGATGCCACAAAGAAAACGGCTGATTTTCCTGAAGAAAAGCTCCTTAGTGTAGAGAAACCCGTCTTTGAACTGAAGCCTGTAGCTGCTCCAAGCACAATCACGGTCGGAGGCTACGATGAAAATGATGAGGAAGAAAACCTTGCAGAAATGGAAGCTATGGAGCGTGAGAGACTTGTTGAAGAACAGGAGGCCGCCCGTGGATCTTTCATCACCTACAAGTAAGTCACACGTTTCATGTATTATCAGAGCAATCAAAAAATGAATATCAAGATCAGTACTGGATGTTGCTACGTGACACTGTTACTCTGCAGAGACCTCGGTTATGCACCGGTTAAACCAACGCACGTTGCTCGAGAAATTATCAGTAGAGTCGTTACAACAAATACTGGTAGCAGCAACAGTCAAGCCAGCAGAATGACCCAAAGCAGCTGTTCGAGTGCATCGGGCGGACCATGCGGACCATTAGGACCTGCACTCCCTGACTACGTGCCCGGCAATGTGTACATTGAACAGCAAACTGTTAGAAACATACAGCCAAGAGATGCAGAAGAGGACGAGGGTTATTCGGTGGAGGAGAACCACGATGAGGACGAAGATGAGGAAGACAGTGACGCATCGCACGAATACGTTGTAACGCGGCATAGGAAATACAACTAGTCCACTTTTGAGCTTGCAGCTTTGTTGCGTTCTCTGATCAGCCCCATAGATCATGTTAATACGTAATAAAGGGAACGCCTGTCGTTCATTAAAAACACCTTCAGCTCTGTCCTTCAATGAACTCCATAAGAATCCGCATAAAACACAGGAAACAGAAACTTGCTTAAGATAACTACTAAAACCATCGATGATACCGAATCGATAATACTTCATGCCCTTCCGTTCTTCCTACACAGCGCGCGAGTATATTCGCAACATGCATTTCGCGTACAGACGTGCGTGTGTCTTTCGACAGGTCGCTACGGGTTACGGGCAATAATTACGATTCTTCGTAAAATCGCGTCTTTAGTGCTGCCGACGAGAAGTGCCCCGGCTATAATTCACGGACGAGTCGCGAGCAGTCGAATCGCTTTGTAACATATGGCAATTGTACTCGTGTGAAGACGATACTGCCAGCTCCGGGGCGGTGGTGCGGCCACGAGATTTATGATCTGCCTTCGACTTTCGAGGCTAAAGCGCGCACGTCAACGCGTCATAAAGCGCCCCGAGCGTAAAGGAGAACGAAGAGGGAGTCGGTGCTCTAGTAAGCACCACATGGTAAAGCACGATGATTGTCTCGTAGGAAACATAACGTATCTCCGCGGGCAGAGTCAGCCAGACTAGAGGACCGTGTAGAAGCGTGTTGCTGGTTCGCTATTTAAAGAAGCTCCGCGTTACGCGAAGAAGCTTGCGGATACGTTGCGTCAGTGACGCTCATAATTCGATACGGAGGGTCAACGTTTCCGGGCGAAAACCATGTGGCATATATCCATCCGCGTCTGCCGATATAAACTCCCGTGTGATGGGACACTTCTTCTCGTAGTTAGTTGTGAGCGTGGTAATACTTCCGCTGAGTAAACTATAAATATGAAAAACGGTTAGGAACATTTTATGGAGCAACATTTAAAAAACAATAAGAAATGATTGAGGGTGGATAGTAAAGTTAGAGATTGTTAACAAATTGCGGACGTGCCTGTAATGACTTGCAGGCAGGGGGTAATTAGTAGTGTTGCTAGTTGTTCTCCATTGATTATGGTTGTTTCGTTGGTTGAGCGCCACGATGCAGTACGCTCGGGCTGTGAGAATATTTTCTTTTTCCCTAGTCGGCGTAGATGAAGTTTACGATCCTCTGCCTTCTGCACTTTACCGCGCGACGTGATTTATTTTATTTACATGCGCCACCAAACACCGTCGAATACTGAATAACTGTGGGTAGGCTGCCGGTTCGCGAGGCATCTTGAACGAGATGAAGCGAGAGCGGATACCATCGATGTATCAATTGACCATGTACTTTCAATAACTAACGATAAGCCAATTACAAGCACCTAAACAGAAAGTATATTGATGCACGAAAAACTTGAAACATGATTACAAATCAGTATTAATTCATAGAGAAAAAATATATATAAGTGTACTATGCACAGCTACTAAATTAGCCGTAATTTGATTTTATATTTAGTACCACGTCAGTGGTTTAACATAAAGCGACATGCTCGTACGAAGGACACTGCAGGCAGATGTAATAAACAACCACGACAGAATACGTTGAATTCATCATCAAGCCCTGCACGTGCATACTTACCGACCATTTACGAAAACATACCACACCGGAAACGATGATGCATTCATAAGTTTGTTTGTTTGCCATAAACAGGAACAGGAATCATACTCGACGTGTTGGCGTCTATATCAGGAGGAGAGATCCGTCAGCGGTCAGTTTGCATTCATATCAAGTGAGTATACTTTCGATATGAAAGCTATGAGGTCGATGTCTCAAAGCCTGACACTAGCAATTTTAATCGCTGGAGTACTCGCACTCTCCTTTGGACAGAGTTATGATGGAGTTCAAATAGTAACCTATGGTGAACCATGTGGGGCGCCACGTGAATATTCAATTGCCCTCGAGGTATTTCGCAATTAATTCCTTTTTACTGGACAGTTAAAAACTTACTCTGCTTTTAGCAAAAAATTTCGTTGTGGCTTTAATCCCATGTTTTAGGGACCGAGACCTCCCTGTGGAGGAAGTCAAACCGAAACCAAGAGATGAAATGAGATATTATGTGGATCAGAATATTATAGACGTACCTCCCCCGCCTGTTGAATATCCGATCAGCATAGAAGTTCCTATGGTTCCGCCAACACCGGAAGAACTGATTGTAAAGAAACCTTCTTGCCCTGACGTGAAATCTTACGATATCAATATTAATGTTCCGCCACCTCCTCCACCAAAGTACACCGATGTAAGGGCATACGACGCCGTAGTAGAAATTGTTCCTGAACCTGTTGTGTAAGTACACTACCATAAGCTCGATTTTGAATAAGGCTAAAATCCTTTGTACTCACACGTACTCTTTGTTTATGGCTGAAACGTTCTTATTACAAAATTTACATGTTTTACTCTTACTGTTGTTTCAGCGTTCCAGGAGAGCAGACTTCGGAGAAACCGGTGAAGCTTTTAACAGGGCTCACGTCCAGAGTCGATAGAATTCTCATACCCGCCTGTGAACTCAAATCTTTAGCATACAAGTCTTAGCGCTAAACGGTTCACATATTTGACACTGAAGTATATGTTATTAAGAAATAAACTGAATTTATAAGCGAACCATTTTTTTCTGACCTCCATCCGATACTGCGCCCACACTTTCCATAAGCGAACACGTACGTTCTTGATAATTAATTAAAAAGAAACACGTCACATGTATTCCCATGTCAGGACGCAACGTTTTTTAAGAAACCACGAGCAATGCACGAATCATGATAATTTCTTGAGGAAATGCCCCCTCGTACGAGTCCAATCTCGCTGGCATCGGCGAGAGATTATCAGATTCATAGATCAACAATCTGAAAAGTTGTCGGGATCTCGCACGACTTGCGTGCCGAATCTCGGCGAGAGATATCGATACTTTGAATATATGAAGCGGTCTGTTGCAGTAGCTCTTAACAAGTTCATTCTGGTACGGGGCATGAGGCGTGAGTCGAAAATGATCCGCGCGGTCGTCGTCGTCATCTTTTTAACGTCTTCGACCTTAGCTCGGTCGACCGAGCAATTGGATCGAAGAATCCAATTACACGACGTGTCACGAGAGGCTTATCACGGCGATAGGGGGAACAGAGACCATGTGGATCGTAGAACGAGAAGCCTTAACGACAGGTCGCAAATCTACGCATTGTCGTCGCATGAGATATTTGAGGATGAAACTGTGTCTGCTGGACGGGCGGAAGAGAGTTCCCCGAGGGTGCGAAAG
Organism: Cryptocheilus praepositus; assembly: GCA_033815515.1. Classification (NCBI taxonomy): domain Eukaryota; kingdom Metazoa; phylum Arthropoda; class Insecta; order Hymenoptera; family Pompilidae; genus Cryptocheilus; species Cryptocheilus praepositus. The sequence goes on along the minus strand of JAWWQZ010000035.1, from coordinate 15,337,025 downwards.
TGTCCACCTAGCTTTTTCACCGTAAGCACTGCTATTTTTTTTTACAACAAAAATTTACCTGGATTAAGTAAAGCGTGTACATATTTATCCATAGTCTACTACTAACTAAACTATTGGTAAACTATTGATTTAAAGCATCACTCTATCTTGTTCACAGGACTGTCTGGCTGCGGAGCGTGATAGTCAACAGCTTATTGATAATGCAAGAACTCGACAAACGCCGACTGATGAGTCTATACTTAGAGATGAGCCAGAGCTTGCCACTCTTGTTCAGATATTAAACGCAATAGCTCCAAAACCTGAAAACAGAGGAAGAGCATTAAAATCAGAAGGGCGTTCTGCTAGCGTGCGACCAACGGATCTAGGCAGATTTTCAAGCAACGGACCAACTCGACCGATCACACGAGATCAAGTAGCTGCTGCAATAAAAAAATTGAATGAAGTGTTAAAGCCGGTCGAGCATCCAACAGAGAAATTAGGCGTGAATGAAAGAAAAGCTGATGAAAATGAAGAACCGTCGAAAACCCTTCCCAGTACCGACGAACAACTTAAATCTATCGTGGACAAATTGCATACTATGCTTTCCAAACCCGAAGAGAGTGAAAAGTCGCCTGAGGAAAGGGAAAATATGAAAGATGAACTAGCTAAGCAAGTACGCGAACTCATGGAGTCTAGGGTACTGTGAACACATTATTTCTCTTTCAAGTTAAATTGCCTTGTTAAGCATAATAATAACTCATTTTCTGTACAAAAATTATTCAATAAATATTTATTGAATTTCCGGTATATTAGCATGTCACTTTAAATTCCGTCATTGATTTACAGCATGAAACAGAAAAGTTAAAAACTGTAGTCAAACGGCAAATCTCTCCAAAAGAAGAAACGGATTCTCACGACGGGGGTGGTATGTCTTGCCGAGATGAAGCTGTGGCACATGGTCACACGCATATTCCTGGTGTTGTCGCTCACGAATTCGCATGCGAACTCAAGAAAATGTACAAACATATGAGGGACGCAATGTCCAATTTAAAGAAAGAGTTTTCGGGCATCGTTCAATTAAAAATGAAGGAGGGTGATAATTTCCTAAAGCTGATAGATGCACTGACGAATAACCCAGAACGAATTATTTTAGTGTTAGATATCATCAAAGAAACGATATCATTCTCGGACATATCGTCTACATTTAACAGATTGAAGACCGCTGGTAAGAATCTCTTATGGATCGTGTACACCGTCTTGATTAATCTGGATGGCGGTGACCATTCCGATTTTGTTGAAATGATACATCTACGCTTATCTGAACTGTTGGAAGTTCCTGAAGCTATGGAAGACATTAAGCACACGACAAAGCTTGACATTATAGAGACTCTGAAAGAGTGCGTGTACGCTGCTCATTCGGCTATTAATTGCTATATAGCGTCTGGATTTCCGGAAGTGATTAAATCGACACATGTAGGAGCACTGGTATCACGAGCGCGATCGAAACTTCACGGACACCATTCAACCGATTCGGTTGTTCCTACTTCTGAAGAACCATGTCAGATACCTGTTACTCCGCTCCCAGAAGAATCGGAAGGAACGGCAGTTCCAACTGTAACTTCATCCTTACCAGAAGGTGAACCGGTTTACACTCCGCAACACATGGCTTTTGGACATTGGCGTAGAAGACCTAAACGACCGCGTTATCATCCTGGGCCACAAACTGCGACTCCTGTTGTAAACGCAGAAGATTCTGGTACAACATCAAAGCGACCAGATCGGCCTCGTGTGTCAGGACGTACAAGAAGACCTGAAACTGTTATCATCACCGAAGTAAGAAAAGATCAAAGTGGTTATGGTCCCAAATCGCAGATTTCATTATTAGAAACATACACGCAAAGCGAAGTACCCATGAGTACTATTGCTGATTCTTCTACTTCTTCGCACTCATTCTCTCCGGGAAGACCCTCTTCAACTGCAGCGACACCAGCGCATTCCACTTCGGTAGTAATGAAGTCGGACAACGCTGATAATCTTGAATTGAGTGAAATTTTAAATATGTCCACTCTTCCTTCTCCATCAACTGAGGAAGATACTGGACACACAGTACCCAAAGAGCGTCATCGTCTTTTAACGAAATTAATAACACGCATTGATACCGCAATGACGAGGACCAGGCCACCTGCGACATCACAAACTAACCCAGTATCGACATTTTCCTCATACATTGAAAATGTTGAACCAAATGCGTCAACTCCAATGCCTGCACAGACGCTTGAAACATCGGAATCTCCAGTTTCCTCGCCACCTGATTATTTAATGTATGAACCACAAAATAATAAGGCGCCAACAGTTGTGCCAGAAAGTGATACCTTTACCGGATCAACATTGCCACCAACAACTCATTCTAGCAAGGTAACAGAAATCCCGGTTATCTCAGAGTTCGAGGACATTCCTCTTCAGACGCAGTCGGACCATTCATCAACTACACAACCAGAAACGCATGATACGGTTTCAAGAACTTTTTCTACAACACCATCATCGTCGCGTACATCTGAAGTAGAAGATCCTCAAATTACGGAAGCGGAAGAAGTACCTCCCAAAGTACACACCTACCAGAGTTCAACAGTGCCTGTAGAACCTGAAAACGTTGAACCAGGAATATTAACTACAACGTTGGCCACCACACGTTTACCTGAAACAGCAGAATCTCCAGTTACAACACAAAGTGAACACACCGATGAACCCCGGCAAAATGATGTACCAACAATTCAATCAGATCCTGAAAGTCATTCTGGTGTAACTTCACCGACTACGACGACCCATCGTCCTGAGCCAGAAGAATCTCCGTTCATTTCAGAGTTTGATTCTCCAACTGCGCTGTCACCAATTAGCAATAGTCCTTCTGCAATTCCGACGTCATTCGAGTCGCTACCGCATCCAGCTGAACCGGAGAATACTCCAATGCAGGAAACAGAAAACGATCCTATAGAATCACCGACACATCCATCTTCAACGTCTATAACAGATCTCCCATTGTATACGGAAATCGCAGACGTACCTTCTGAACCACCGCATCGTCTTTCATCAACCATCTTACCACATTTGCGTGTCTTGTCAAGATTTTCATTACCGTCGTCCCACTCGACTGAACCAGCAGAAACGGAAAGATTTTCAGACGGGGAGGAAGGTAGTCCTGAACCGCATGCTCCATTTTTGCCAACGACGCGATATCTTATGGATTCGTTGAGGTCGAGAATGCCTCCAACGGAGCCGACGTTTACGCATTTTCATCGCTACAAAGGATATGACGTGAACATCAACGACCGAGAATATCCTGGTCACATGTTCCACGAATATCCTTACCGAGCACCCTACAATCCGTACAATTATGAAATGGATCATATGGTGGATCCCACGCCGTTCCCGGTTGGGCCGTATAGAAAAGCTTCAACGATACCATGGCCATCAACGATAGCGAGATGCATTATATCAGGACGCGTGAAGCCACCCTTTGCTCTGCCGAGGGACAAAATTGCTGCATCCATTGGAAGGGACCTTCTGAAACCCGGTGACGTTGTCGTTATTCGGCTGCATGATAAGATGGTAGTTTACGGAAAGGTCTACGATAGAGATAGTCCGATCACCTTCAATATTCTCAAGCCAAGCGATTCGTCGTCGGTTATACGAAACGGGGGAACTATATGGAATCTGATTGCCGACGATTTCCACGATCTTCAATGCAGGACAATGCTTAACAACGCCGAACCAGCCGAAGAGACTTGACCCGCCAGATTCTTACCCTGTACAAAAACTGAATATTAACGAATGAACAATAAAAACACAAATATCTTACAAAAGGCCATTATCTTCTTGCCTATTTTTCTTTGACTCATCAATACGTGTACCGAGGTAGAGATAATTGAAAAACACGTTCAGAAGTCGTATCATAGACGTGGCTGGTCCACAATGTTTCTATTCACACTATTTATGATCTGGCAAAATGCATGCCAGTTTTTAATGCGCCGTTGGTTACGTAATCGTACAGGATGTATTGCAACTGTGTTGCGACCACATTTCAGTCATACATAATGTGTAGAATGTGCAAAAAATATTGCTGATAATGCTAAGCTGACAGCAAAATGACCGATGAAAGCAACTGTACATGCGAAATATGATAAGAATATTGCTCGATCGAATTCACACGTCGATAATGCGCTACACGGTGATTATCGTATGCTTCAGTGTGCTCTTTATAATTTTTGAAAGTACAGTACTCGCTATCCAAACAATAGATTCCAATGAGTCGATAGAAATACCATCGAGATCCGTGCGAAAGAGTGCGGAGTGGAGACCCCGATATAGATCGAGTCTGGAATTAATTCTAAACATTTTGAACACACTCCATGCACCCTCAAAGCGACAAACCAGGAAAGCGATTTAATAAATCGAAACTCCGAAGAAACGCCCGTCTTTTACGAGAAAACAAGTTAGTTCGGCACCTATGTGATGTGGCAGTCATGCAGAACAATGGAGATAAACGGAGGTTGAAATTACACGAGATTAGCATCAGTGCGCTAGAACCACGGAATAATCAAAGGAGAGGAGGATGTGAGTACTACTAACAACGTCCATTGTCACAATGTGTCGAAGTAGAAAAATGTCAACTAAGTAGTTCGGTAGAAAAGTCAACAAAGCACCGCTCATATCCTAACAATCGACAATGAACAATGTGAAACTTCTGTCAAACACCTAACCAGCATTTTGCCCAGATTACGTGTTGTTTGCGCAGTAATCGTGGTACGCCGTCACGTGATAGGAAACGTTCATTAACATGCTCATAGATCGACTTCAATGAGCCCATTGTTGACTAAATTTTTCGCTATTTTCATCGAGTGACGGAACCGTGTGAACACACGGTTTAATACATATGCATGAGTGCTTTAAAGAGAATCCATCGTCTTTTCATTGCGCGAGTGGCACGGAAGAACACGATCGAATACGATTCGCATTTGCGCGTATCATCTTTTGCGTACTTTAGTTTGTTTTCTATTCGAAAGTGCCAACGACGTTCGAGTTATCGTTGAACACGGTTTGTACAGTATTTCCTACAATTTGTTTAACGGTGTCAAAGGTTTAGAAGAGAATACGCAGCGCGAGCGCTGTCAAGTAGGAATAATAAACAAATTGTGTATAATATATAAGCGTGGGCGTTTGGTTGCTCGTTAGTTTGATCTTTGATCTCCCGCCGTCTTATCGTACTACTTGTAGCGTTACCACGAGGCACACCAGCGACCAGTTGAAAACGATCCTTCGCCAGAGGCTCCTACTACACGCGGACGATTCTTCAGCGAGGAACACTACAAAATAGTCAAGATGGCTCGTTTCATTCTTCTCACTGTCCTGTTGGTCTGCTTATTCTGCATGTTCCAGGTAACAGATTTTTTATTAACACACGATACGCGCTGACACTGCAATCATGACAATGATACAACAGTTAAAAATGCCTCTGATTGAACACGAATGCAACACAAATAGTATTCGACACAATTAGACCAACGTGAGAAATTTTGTTCGATAAATCATCTTACGCGATGCACTGTGACATCAAAAGTGTGGATTTTAGCTCATCAAGGTGGATTTTAGCTTATGCAATGACAATTCAATCACGTGTAAACTGAAAGTACGTGAGAGTATTAACTGCTTTTCATACATCTGAGTAATATTGTAACCTTTACGATGAAAGTACAAGTTGTGTACTATATTGTTGTGCGCATCTTATATTGTTGAACTTGAATGCGTACTAATCGCACGAAAGCCAAAGTTTCTCACATACCTATAATCATGTAATTTTATCGTGTTCGTGTTCAGTGCAATGTTTCACGTAATGTACGTAACGTATCACCTTATACAATAATGCTGAACAATCGTGCGGAGGCATTGTAATGTATTTGGTTATCTGTTTCAAAAACTGTTCGCAATGAAAATAATTTAAAATGAAATGGTACCCTGTTAATGCTGTTTACCCCACCATAATTCTATAGCAAATATTAAGGTAATTAACACATATTTTTACTGAATGACAGGCTAATCCTGTGGCAGACAAGTCCGCAGAAGAGCATTCAGACAATACCGAAGATAGACTTAGGTCCGCCTGGGAAGACGTGAAGAATACTCTGAACCAAGGATTCGACAAGGACAGGATCAACCAATTCGTCGAAAATAGCAGGGTATGGCTGAACAAGGCTGTCGACACTGTTCGCAAGGAGGCAGAGAAGATTGTCCCCAAGTCTGATTAAACACCGCTACTACGCCGTTTTTCCTACAACATAAAGTTAATCGGCAACGAAGTAACATATCCTGAGAATTTGTAGGTGCTTTTTAGACACAATAATCAGATGCACTAAATCTACCTTGATTTCCATAATTTGTACCAATTATTCTCCGAATGCATTGTGTAACTGTACATATTTATTAAGAAACCAGCTGACGAAATTTGTTAGCGACGCTTATGTAGAAAGGGTGAAGCTATATTAAATCAATGTATAACATTAACCCGACTATTAGCGCCTATATAATCCTCTATAAACAATAAAGAAGATACGCAATCCTATACATACTCCTACGCATTCTCGACCGTTGGAAAGGGGGGAAAGTCTTGAACTTCCTGGGTTAGCATATTTCCGGCTTAATTTTTGCTTTCTGCCGAGAAAAGCGCGTCAGAGACGAATCCAGTTCGAATTGCGATAGCGATAAATCACGACATCCGAATAAATAAGTGTGGGGGCACGCGGAATGGGGGGGGGCGCGATGTGACTGGAGGGTGAGGAGAAAACGATCGCGCACACTGTTACGTCTGAGAGATATTTAATGACCGAGTGAAAATGGTCACGGGTCAAGGTTTCTAATCATCAACGCGTCCGCTCGCGCATAGATAACCAGGCTACGTCGGTGTGCAGAAGTTAGGGAGACGTCACCGACCAACGTAGCGCTTGTAAATGTGCAGAAGATGCACGCCTCGACGACAATGATCGTAATTTTTCGTAATCCGTCCGCAGACTTTTCCGCGGGACCTTGTCCCCTCGATGCGTCACTTTGCAGCGTTTCACAGAATTTCGGGCGGGTCGATCGACGTATGCGCCGGTCAAGCGATAAATCTTTCACCGAAGAATTTGAACGGTTGGTCGAAGAACGGTGATCAGCCAACGATCTGATTCAAGACACGGTGTATTCTTAAGAAATCTTAACAATTATGTAGCATGTTTGTAGGTGGATGTATTACGTAATAAAGCAATAGTCTTTGCTCGCATTGAAATCTCTATGATTATGAGTCAGAACGATTGTCTTGTAATGTGTTTGTGCAAAGCATTATATGATGGAAAGCCACGCTGTTATATTATAAACGATAATGTTTCCAATTAAAATCGATTGCGATGTAATCGAAAAAATTATTTTTCTTTACATGTGGTATTCCTTGAATAATCTTGTTTTCGATTTACGTGATTTTGCCTATGAGCAAGTCGATTTACTCTGTTATGTTCATTTTGTCTCACTTTGCATCAGCGGTCAATTTGCTGTACGAAATTAATGATAAGTTTGATCTCGCCTTGAACCTTGGCATGCGTGCCACACATCTAGAATCAGTTCATCGAATTTGTTACGTCGCAGTGTGATGCACGTGTTGTGCGATATTTACTGAACTGCCATTTCATATAATAATTCTGAAACATAGTAAATTAAACAAAGCAACATATCCATATCTAGAATGCCTGACTCTTGTTGGTCAGTCTAATCCAGGCACACGGTACACAGAAGTGCACATATCGATGCGATAAGGAGCCACTATCGCATGAACTTACATGAACACGCCGTGAACAGCAAGTTGATACTTTAGACCAGCCCGGATGCATGAGCGAATAATATAAATAACATTCACACAACTTATATGGGCGTTACTTCAACCGATTTGATATCAGTAAAAGTTTTTTTTCATCGCCACATCGTATGACTCCTACATCTTATTAAACCACCATAGACTTCAACCATCCGTTACGGTGAACAAATCGTCCTACATTGTAAAATTATTAATTAAAATAAAAGGAAAACATCAGGATAAAAAAAATCACGAAGTGTCCAGCTTGGGCATCAACAGTTTACCCATATAGATTAAGGCATCGTCCTCTCAAATATGTAGGTGACAGGAAGTGACAGCCTACCGGAGCTGATCTAATATTGATATCGAAATTTCAGATATCGGTCGTCCGATTTCTTGAAATTCCTTTCTTGAGTTTTCCGACGGGGATGAGGAGGTTCTGGGGTCGTTGTCGTTAATATGAGATAATAGGCAGTTTGCCCCCGTGTACTCTTGATAAGGATCGCCTATAAAAGAGAGTCGCTCGTTCAGCACTCACACCAGTCGCTTTCTAGTCGTCCAAAGAATCTTAAGACTAAAATTCTACAAACATGAAGATCATCCTCGCTGTCCTCGCGGTCGTCTTGGCTTCGGCCAGTGCCAAGGTTGTGCCTGCCAGCGATGTTGGCAGCCAACAGACAGGCAACCAGGCAGCTCAGCTGACCGATTTCATCAATCAGGCCCGCAACACCATTGAAAGTGTGGGAGCACAGATTCAGCAGCAGCTTGGCGTTCCGGACCAAGAAACTATTGTTCACACTTTCACGGAACAGAGCTCAACCTTGGTCACGAACATTCAGAACTACATCCACAACGTCTCCGAAGAGGTGAGTTTCACTCATGATGCCATTATGTCCGTTATTCGTTAATGCATAATGTGACAAACAGTACCAACCTATTAACATTCGATAAGAGACATGTTGATGTTGCATTATTTTTATCCTACTTGCGTTCAATGTACAATCGTAGTATAATGTACAAGTACTTCAATTTTTAGTGGCTATCTGGTATCAGTATCGAATATTCTTGTACGAAATTGTAGTGTACACGATGTCATAAGTAATTTTTATGGTAGGTTAAGAACAAGAGCCCTGAATTAGAGCGGATGTGGACCGACGTTAAGGGCAAGCTGAGCAAGGTTGTCGAAGATCTCAATGCCCAGATCCCGAACGCCCAGGAACAAGTCAACCAGTTGCAGGCCAAATTCCAAGAAGGCGTGCAGGTTCTTGTCAAGGAGTCCGATAAAGCGGCAAAGGCCATCGCTGAAAACTCCAGCAAGGTGCAGGAGGACGTCACGAAATTCACGAAGCAAGCAGTCGATATCGCCGTTCAGGCAACGCAGAACCTGAACACCCAGCTGCAGCAAGCTGCCGCTGCTAAGAACTAAGTTAGTTACGCAAAAGATGAGCGTCATCCGAACGAAACATCGAGTGTTCCATGACAACGAACACGAAAGAACAAAGATAGTTCCCACTATCCTCTTTGTTATTTTTATTACATTTACATGACAAGCACGACGATCGTGCCAACCGAATAAAAATAATTAAAGAATAAAAATAAAACTAACCGATAGTGAGTAATCCCGCATTTCTTCGAATCTCCACAGCTGTCACAAATATGTTGAGTACCTTTCCCGCGATTCCGACATACACGGTACCATTTCTTATAATTTAGTTGCACTAAACAGCCGTGCTTTTGTCCACCCTCCTATCCCGACTAGAATCATACAAATCATACAAAGGCAAAGTCGCAAGTGCATTCACGCGGTAGTTAACACTTTGACCGTCATGATGGTCATCAGTGACCAGCGCAAAAGATTTTACTGAAGATCCAAAATATTCGCAATGGGTAGCAATAATTATTTTATAAATCCAGTTATTGTTAGAATAGTGGTGCGATCCTTTGGTCCCCAATATCTGCACATTATTTACATTTTGCATAATTCAGTCAAACGCTGTAGTATTATATATATACAAAACCCGCTCGGCAGTCAACGTGTTAAACCTTCTCATGCAAAACAAGTGAAAACATTTTCCATTAGCATCTGCACTGCAATCGACTCTTTACGAAATTACGAAGTAACGGAAGATATACGCATCGGAAAGAATGCGTGATGACGCAACAGTCATTTACTGCGACGTAATGTCGGCTTATTCTCTCACTGGCGGACAGTGCGACACTCGCGAAACTATTTAAAATCGAGATCCTCTAAAGAGAAATCATCATCGTCACTGTACACCTTCGCCGGCTGGGAGACATGTAATGTCGGCTTGGGTGGTCTCATCCATTCCGGAAGCTGCGGTAGCCACTGGCAGATATAGGATGCCGCCCTGACGAAAACGCTGAGAGTCTTTGAGGCCAAAGAACTCAACAGTCCAGGAGCACTGCGTTCCCCTGACTTTGTTGTCGTTGTAAAACTCACACTTGGTGCCGCCGATACCTTAGGGAACAAAGACCAGACGTAAACTGTGTGTAACAACGCCAAACTACATATTACACACAAACGTGACAAGCAAATTTAGTATTACACGGACCAAAGTCAGAGAAAATCTCTGTTAGCTTGAAACGACTTGGGTGTAACACGTAACTTGCATTTTTCTTTTAATAGTTTTAAGATATATATTTAAGCACTGCGTTCCCCTGACTTTGTTATCGTTGTAAAACTCACACTTGGTGCCGCCGATACCTTAGGGAACAAAGACCAGACGTAAACTGTGTGTAACAACGCCAAACTACATATTACACACAAACGTGACAAGCAAATTTAGTATTACACGGACCAAAGTCAGAGAAAATCTCTGTTAGCTTGAAACGACTTTGCTGTGACACGTAACTTGCATTTTTCTTTTAATAGTTTTAAGATATATATTTAAGCACTGCGTTCCCCTGACTTTGTTGTCGTTGTAAAACTCACACTTGGTGCCGCCGATACCTTAGGGAACAAAGACCAGATGTAAACTGTGTGTAACAAGCTCAAACTATCTATTACACGCAAACGTGACAAGCAAATTTAGTATTACACGGACCAAAGTCAGAGAAAATCTCTGTTAGCTTGAAACGACTTTGCTGTGACGCGTAACTTGCATTTTTCTTTTAATAGTTTTAAGATATACATTTAAGCACTGCGTTCCCCTGACTTTGTTGTCGTTGTAAAACTCACACTTGGTGCCGTCGATACCTTAGGGAACAAAGACCAGATGTAAACTGTGTGTAACAACGCCAAACTACATATTACACACAAACGTGACAAGCAAATTTAGTATTACACGGACCAAAGTCAGAGAAAATCTCTGTTAGCTTGAAACGACTTTGCTGTGACACGTAACTTGCATTTTTCTTTTAATAGTTTTAAGATATATATTTAAGCACTGCGTTCCCCTGACTTTGTTATCGTTGTAAAACTCACACTTGGTGCCGCCGATACCTTAGGGAACAAAGACCAGATGTAAACTGTGTGTAACAACCCCAAACTAACTATTACACGCAAACGCGACAAGCAAATTTAGTATTACACGGACCAAAGTCAGAGAAAATCTCTGTTAGCTTGAAACGACTTGGCTGTAACACGTAACTTGCATTTTTCTTTTAATAGTTTTAAGATATACATTTAAGCACTGCGTTCCCCTGACTTTGTTGTCGTTGTAAAACTAACACTTGGTGCCGTCGATACCTTAGGGAACAAAGACCAGATGTAAACTGTGTGTAACAACACCAAACTACCTATTACACGCAAACGTGACAAGCAAATTTAGTATTACACGGACCAAAGTCAGAGAAAATCTCTGTTAGCTTGAAACGACTTTGCTGTGACACGTAACTTGCATTTTTCTTTTAATAGTTTTAAGATATGTTGTACGCAATTGAAAATGTGGGCGGTATCTGCTTACCAGATTAAGCAAGAGCGATATAATTATGATGAAAACGGCGGGGTCCAACGATCGCCGAGCTATATGTGGTGTGCACCGTATCATCGTGGACGTACAGCATAAGTTTCTCGAGTGACTTGATCCGATCTCGGCACATTGCTCGCGAATACTTAAATTTACTTCTTTATCGTGCCACGACGCGATTTCTGTTATTGTCGCAATACTTATTTCCGCTGTACATCGTGAAGAAAGTTTATGAGAGCGGAATCAAAATAAACCATCAAATTTCACGTTCGTGATTATCCTGGCAACATGAACATCACACGGTTCTTCCGGTTCGCACGAATTATAAGAATGAATAAGCACGGACCGCAGAGAAGTCCAAGAAACCGCATTCATGTCTAATAGTGATTAAGCGTGATTCTCATTAATCCACGATGCATGTACCTGCAATTTATGAACTTACTCAATTTAATTCTATTTTTTAGTTATTTATAATGTAATTTAAATATTTTAATTCTATCCCAATTTAATTCTTCGCACGCGTAGAAAGTATTAGTCAGAATGTCAGCGTATTTATTGGAGGGTCCCTGCATCAGCAAACCTTTCGTCGCGAGGTCAACAGCACAATATTTCCTCGCAACAATTCGGAATCAGCAAATTCCACAGCTATTTGGGAGTTCTAAAAGAATCAATCCATCTACCGCTGTTATTTGAACACAGACCACCGTAAACTCAGCACATACAAATATAATCCGCTAAGAATACGTAAATACGTCAAAGTACGTAAATAGGAATACAGTCAGTGATAGACTAATGTAAGAAGAAATTGTTGCTAAACAGATTGCGACTCTTCGGTCACCGTTATTAATTCTGCAACACAGGTGTTACAATATCGATTGATGCTGCATACCTACCTTGTGAATGCAATGAAGTGGTTTATTCTTATTACAATTGCGGTAAGTAACATCATAACAGTTAACTGAAATCTGTACATAAAAATAGAGTTATTTGAAATTGCAAAACAAATCTTTATAATTGTTATTGGAAATATAAATGAAATATAATTGAAATTATATAATATAATTATACTATAATCATATAAATGAAAAAATAAATATAATTGAAATTGGAACACATGGCTTTGAAAGCTTTGAAGCAAACTCTTTAAAATCAACGCCATGAGACGTTATATTCCGAGCCGTCGAAAATGTTTGCATCAACAATGCAATGGCATTCTACAAAAGTGAAAAATGATTGTATTACAGGCAGTGCTCGTAAATGCTGAAGAATTCACAAAGGAACACAAGGACATCTTGGAATATCTTTCAAAAGTCTTACCGAATAATAAGACAGTAACGAACCTCGAATCATCTCCCGCAAAAGCACTTCCCAAGAATCAGAGGTCTGAACTAATAAACAAGGGATTCGAGAAGATGATTCAAGCGGTCAACATTCTGGGCCAAATTGACAATTTTGTTTCAGACCGAGTTAAAAGCGTAATCCGAAAACTGTACGTGATGTACGAGTCGGATGAAGCCGAAAAATCCAAACGATCCCGTATTTAATTCTGACAAGCGAACAAATAGCTGACGAAAAATAAGTTGTCTTAATTGCGTACTTCTTCGATTCGTCTCCATTTCCATTCAAATACCCCGATATTACTCACTTTATCTCAAAATCCCGTTTCCTTTTAATAACATTAATTGAAACGAAGCCTCGTCATATTTTCATCCAAACGATCTCGTATTTAATTCTGACAAGCAAACATATAGTTGACGAAAAATAAGTTGATTGTGTACTTCTTCGATTCGTCTCCATTTCCATTCAAATTCGATTCGTCTCAAAATTTCCAATTTTATTGAAACGAAGCCTCATCAATTTTCATCCACGATCCCGTATTTAATTCTGACAAGCGAACAAATAGCTGACGAAAAATAAGTTAATTGCGTACTTCTTTGATTCGTCTCCATTTCCATTCAAATTCCCCGATATTACTCACTTTACCTGAAAATCCCGTTTCCTGTTAATAACATTAATTGAAACGAAGCCTCATCATATTTTCATCCAAACGATCCCGTATTTAATTCTGACAAGCGAACAAATAGTTGACGAAAAATAAGTTGTCTTGATTGCGTACTTCTTCGATTCGTCTCCATTTCCATTCAAATACCCCGATATACTCACTTTACCTCAAAATCCCGTATCCTTTTAATAACATTAATTGAAACGCAGCCTCATCGTATTTTCATCCAAACGATCTCGTATTTAATTCTGACAAGCGAACAAATAGCTGACGAAAAATAAGTTGATTGTGTACTTCTTCGATTCGTCTCCATTTCCATTCAAATACCCCGATATTACTCACTTTACCTCAAAATCCCGTTTCCTTTTAATAACATTAATTGAAACGAAGCCTCATCATATTTTCATCCAAACGATCCCGTATTTAATTCTGACAAGCGAACAAATAGCTGACGAAAAATAAGTTGATTGTGTACTTCTTCGATTCGTCTCTATTTCCATTCAAGTACCCCGATATTACTCACTTTACCTCAAAATCCCGTTTCCTTTTAATAACATTAATTGAAACGAAGCCTCATCATATTTTCATCCAAACGATCCCGTATTTAGTTCTGACAAGCGAACAAATAGCTGACGAAAAATAAGTTGATTGTGTACTTCTTCGATTCGTCTCCATTTCCATTCAAATACCCCGATATTACTCACTTTACCTCAAAATCCCGTTTCCTGTTAATAACATTAATTGAAACGAAGCCTCATCATATTTTCATCCAAACGATCCCGTATTTAATTCTGACAAGCGAACAAATAGCTGACGAAAATAAGTTGATTGCGTACTTCTTCGATTCGTCTCCATTTCCATTCAAATACCCCGATATTACTCACTTTATCTCAAAATCCCGTTTCCTTTTAATAACATTAATTGAAACGAAGCCTCATCATATTTTCATCCAAACGATCCCGTATTTAATTCTGACAAGCGAACAAATAGCTGACGAAAAATAAGTTGTCGATTGCGTACTTCTTCGATTCATCTCCATTTCCATTCAAATACCCCGATATTACTCACTTTACCTCAAAATCCCGTTTCCTTTTAATAACATTAATTGAAACGAAGCCTCATCATATTTTCATCCAAACGATCCCGTATTTAATTCTGACAAGCGAACAAATAGCTGACGAAAAATAAGTTGATTGTGTACTTCTTCGATTCGTCTCCATTTCCATTCAAATACCCCGATATTACTCACTTTACCTCAAAATCCTGTTTCCTGTTAATAACATTAATTGAAACGAAGCCTCATCATATTTTCATCCAAACGATCCCGTATTTAATTCTGACAAGCGAACAAATAGCTGACGAAAAATAAGTTAATTGTGTACTTCTTCGATTCGTCTCCATTTCCATTCAAATTCCCCGATATTACTCACTTTACCTCAAAATCCCGTTTCCTGTTAATAACATTAATTGAAACGAAGCCTCATCATATTTTCATCCAAACGATCCCGTATTTAATTCTGACAAGCGAACAAATAGCTAACGAAAATTAAGTTGATTGTGTACTTCTTCGATTCGTCTCCATTTCCATTCAAATACCCCGATATTACTCACTTTACCTTAAAATCTCGTTTCCTTTTAATAACATTAATTGAAACGCAGCTTCATCATATTTTCATCATTCACTTTAACTGTGTCGACGTTACAGCTAACTTGCCGTATCGACCGCAGTTCGCAAATTAGGTCAATGTATCAGAATTTGCTTCTGTGACATGAAAGAACGTCACTACATTTTCGTAGCAAATAACGGTTAAACAACAGATCGGAAATTGCCAGTGTGTCCACATCGTTGAGTGTTTTCCAACCTAACAAGTTGCTATTGCAGTGTAAAAGATCTTCAGAAAAATATCACAGTCCCATTGCCAATAGAATAAAAGCTGCTGTGAAGATGCGCCAGTGTAATGCTCTCGTTGCCGTAATTTAAGTAGAGCATAATTCCAAACGTATCACGACATCTAGCAATGACACAGTGAACTGACCGGATTTTATGGCTCTTTTACAACCCCAACTTTCACTTTGCATGCCGTAGAAAGTGCATGCAATAGCGCATACCAGACCAATTACAACCATGTCCACTGATTTATGCATGATTTTCTAAAAACAAGCATTATTAATAAGAATAATAATTGAATACGTACTCCGTATCGATTCCTTCATTGCATTGTATGACTTTGTATTCCTAATGAACCTAATTATATATTACACATTTTACGTATATGAATTGAGACATGGAACATATCCAATGTATAAACTATGATTAAAAATACCATTAGCGCATAGCGCAAAGAGCATCCTAATCATAGTTGCATCGATGCCAGCAGCTGTGGCTTACAAACTAACATTTTTCGCCCTCCGCATCGCAACACCGTTTACTCTACAGTTCATATAAATAAAATCATAGGAATGGAAACTAAACAAATTTTAACGCTCCAAACTCAAAGCCAACTCACTTCCTCCTATCCTTATTCTTTGACCATTCGTGCGCTACGTACTTTAACTATCAACATATCCAAGTTGAAGAATACAGTACAAGTTCCGAAGCTTAACTCGAAAATCACGGCTGACGGCAGCGTAGGTTCTCCAAGGGCTTTTTTCCAGATCAGGATGTAACATGATTCATACGGAATTTCATGGTGGTGTTATCAGTTAAACACATAACCCACCGATTGTACATGCACATGTGCGTCCGCACACATCTACCTAAGCGCAGTACGTTACTAAAGATGCATTTTCATTGGCTCTTGGGACATCATTCACGCATGAAAACTGATCTTTCGGAGAAAACGCGTACCGCAGAGCTTACATACAAAAGTGCGTACGTACGTACAGGCGAGCGTAAAGTTGTCGAGCCTGTGCCCTTATCTATCACTAGGTGGCGACTGTATCCGACAGTCACCGGGATCGGGTTGATCGGGCGACTTGTGCTAAGTTTTATCGTTTACCACATGTTGATTAATTAAATAGAAGTACATTATCGCGGTCGAAGTCGGAATTCGGAGGTATCGTTGTTAATTTCCTAGCTCCGTCAGCGTACAATTGCACACGGGCGACTTCCTGCGCGGGGAGAGTCGAGTTACGTCACGCAGCACCAAGATATCGTGTTCGGGCAGTCCGTAGGATCCGTACGTCCACCGCGATTCCCGACTCTCCTGTTTTCCTCCGTCGCATCTCGTGCCTGTCAAACTCGAAAGTCACGCACGCGCTTACTTTGGACGGGCGAGCGTGCTGATATCCAGGCTTTAGGCATAACCTATAAGTGCTCGTGAATGTTGATAGTTCGTACGGCGAGCACGACCCCTTGTCAACTGCCCTGTGGTCGTGAGAAATTCCGCGCTGACCGTTTCTCCGTCTAACCCCGCACCCGCGGTGCTCGGCAGTCCCAGGTTCCCCCTCATCGGGACGTCACGCTCGCAAACATTTTTTCGAAGTTAAAAAGTCACCGGGAAATTAGTCAAAATTCCGGTCCCCACTAGGAAACGAGAAGGCCCCCAACACACCGGCGGCAGAAATCCACCAACCACTGGCGAAGAATCCTCGTCGGGTGGCAGGATGAACAGCAAGCGAAAGAATCGGCCCAATCTTAACAGGTTCCTATGCTCATGCTAACTTCACCCAGCAACAGCAGTCAGGCATATCTCAGTTCTGTTGATGCCTCTTCCATAGGCCCATTGTGTCTTTTGTTTTCAAGCGACTGATCACCGTACTGGTGAATTCTAGAGGAGGGTTGCAGGGGATGACCCTGGTAGGATGCTGATTGTCATAACACAAGTGTTGAAATGTTTATAGATCTCCACGAGCCCGTGGGCCCCAAGAAAGATGTGTTGCAGCAGAAGGGGTTTATAATAATGCTCACTTTATGCACGCAATTACTAGCCATGTTGGTAATACTGTACAGGTACTGAACACGCTGTGGACGGCGATTAAGTGGATCTGTATTTCAGAACTTTGTAACCTGATGTGTAAATTATTGTCGCAGATTCAAACACAAAATGGATCGATATTTGAGGGTGTTTTTCGTACATTCTCCAGCCAGTTTGACGTTGTCTTGGAAATGGCCCATCGAGTAGAAGGCTCGGGGAAAATTAGCGTGGACAGTGTTGTAGAAAAATTGATTTTTAGACCGCAAGACATTGTTACAATGTCAGCCAAAGATGTTGACTTAGATTACGCTATAAAGGATAATTTCCAAACAGATACAGCTATTAGTAAGTTCAATGGTATAGTAGGAGAAAAAGAATTAGAACCATGGGATGCTCCATCTACCATGAATGGTGATGATTTAGAGCTGGATGGTGCAGCTGTAAGTCTATATAATACATTTTTTCAGTAACTTTAATATATCAACCCTGTGTATTAACAAATGGATTTATTTCTAAATCACGATTTTTTTTAGAATGGTTGGGATGTAAATGAAATGTTTCGTAAGAACGAACAACAGTATGGTGTTCAATCAACTTTTGAATCTTCGTTGGCACTTTATACATTACCGCTTCAACGTAAAGATACTAAGGACTACAAAGAACAAGAACAAAAAGCAGCAGAAATAGCCAATGAAATTGAATCTCAGCCAAACCACAAAGCGAGACAGGAATTAGAGAATGGTGACGAAGAAGAAAGATTTTCATCTGTGGTATAATATTTTGCTTATCTATGTATGTCAGTATTCATAATGCTAATATAAATTTCATTTGATTCAGTAATACTTCATTACAGGTACGACCGAATGAAGGTAAATATATACCACCTCATTTAAAGAAGAAAAACGGAAATACCGGAAAATTGATGAGATCTACTCCTTCGCCAGGACCGGCATCTAACAAAAACGCTTTCAATCAACAACCACCTTCAAACGTTAATGTTAATGTTCCCCAATCTCCAAACATTCCAGTTGGAATACAAACTGCTCACCCTGCAGTGCAGCACCCAGCATCCTTAAATATGGGAATGCCACCAAACACAGGAGTTGTTACGTATAACAATCCCCCACCACCATTTGTGCCACCAACAGCAACACAACCACCTCCTGCAGGTATTATTACATAAGAGCCTTTGGTCCGATCTTTTAGCAACATCAAAAATTATATGAACAATGATGAACTTATAATGTTTATATTTGTTTAGTAATACAGCAAGCAGCGTCACAGCCGCAGGTTGCACCTTCGATGCCGCAAATGGCATTCCCGGCGCAACAACAACCACAGCAACCTCCACCAAATAAAATGAACACAGAAAAACGTGAACGCCCTGGCAGACAGCAAGTCTATCAGGCAGACAAGACACCACCCGCACCATTCCCACAATCGAACGTTGCTTCTTCGCATCAACAACAACAGTCCCCACACCAACAGCATGCTACATTACAACAACAGAATTCTGTAGAGGGACAAAGATGTGATATGATTTCTCACAAGTCAGACCACAGAAAAGTAAGTTTATTCCTGAACGCTCGATGCCTGTGCTATAATAAAAGATTAATACGTAGATTTTTAATGAAACAGTTCTGATGGATAAAGCAATTGCAAACGACAGATTATTCCTTTCAAGGTTCCAACACCACGTGGCAGAGAAGAGCAACATTCGGACCTGAGGCAATTTGCGTCGGACTTTAAATTGGCGGAGTCACCGTCGCAAGAAACACCACCAGTATCCAGAAAACAGCAGCATCCACATCAAGACTCTCATGCCACGCCACAGATTCCTCAGCCTCATCAGCATGTGGCACCACAACAACCACCACAGCAGCAACCACAGCAACAACAGCAAACACAGCAACAGCACCCGAGTCCTCATCAGCAACCGCAACAGCAAACTATTCCAGAAGAACCCGCGATTAAGCCACCTCCAGGTCCATTACTGACGCGCGCTACAAGTCCACAACAGCAGCAGCAACAACAGCAACAACAGCAGCAGCAGCAACAACAACAACAGCAACAGCAGCAGCAGCAGCAACAACAACAACAACCTAATACTCCAACAGTTCCACAAACTCCACAGGAGCCCGCTGTTGATAAAATTACAACCGCCTTCAAAAAGTCTACCTTAAATCCAAACGCGAAGGAGTTTAATCCCAACGTAAAGCCATTTACACCCGTAAGTTTATACTGCCTTGTGCTGAGAACCAAATGCATCGCAGTAACCGACCGTGTGAAATAATTAATTTCACTTAACGTTTATATTTTACAGAGATCTCCAAGTACGCCGACTCCTAGTAGACCGCACACACCTCAAACACCACAGTATACGGGTGCAACGATGCCTCCGACTGTCGTTATGCCAGCATATGTAATGACTAGCCAACCACCAACCGCGTTCAGTCAACCTCCTGCTCAACCTGTAACGAGGTATCGAAAGGGTAAGTGTTCGCGTATATGACTATACCTTTCTCAATCTAACAACATAATCTACCATTTAAAATGTGACAAATACATTGGGTAGATATATTGTCACCATTGCCCAGTATGAAAATTGGAGATTGCACTTGTAATATATCTCTGCATTCAGTGCAAATGATGCAACACCGTCCGCCAGATATGACGCAGATGCAAGTCGCTGCAGCGACTGGACAGCCTTTACTGGCACCAGCGCCAATACACCCACCATTCCAGGTGCCTTATCCAAGTCAGCCGGCATATCAGCAGATGGTACGCATGGTTCAGGCACCACCACCACCGCCACATATGGCTACGCCTTATCATCACCATCACGAATCACCTGGACCACAAGCTCCCGGTATACAGTACATGGGTCCACACACACATCCACATCCACACGTTGCTCAGCAACCACCGAGTCAAACACCATCCCCTGCCAATCCTAATCCACCACACACGCCAGGTACTTACAATCCTCCTGGTACTCCGCAACCAACGTACCCGCAACCACCACCTCAGGGTCACGCTCCCAGCTATCCAATAATGTGTCCTATAATTCCGCCTCACATACCAATACCACCACAGCACATGCAATACCTACCACCTCAACCGCCACCAGGAGCGCAGCAAACTATACCTGTCATTTTACCGCACAATCAGTAACTACAACACGAAATAAGCTGAGACGGGAATGAGTAATAGTATTCTGCAGAGGTAGAATAAGATTTTCAAATTCAAGTTACTTTCATGACACCGTTGGCCACTTTAGATCATTTCTTTACTAGCAGTCGAATCGCAGAATATCGACTGTCCCCATGATTAAAACTTGCGGATTCACGATCACCCGTTCTATCGCCCATCGCATGTCGCGTGAGTCTCCCTTGAGTTTCGCTACATGTATTCAGTTGTCAAAGTAAAAGAAACTTATTTAATCGTTAATGAGCCGCTAGCAATAAGTCATACTTAACGTGTGAATCGAAATTTTCTTTGAAGCCACAGATTCCTCCAGGTGTCAACAGTCTTGAAAGTGACTTTCTCCGAAATGTGAGTTTATTGTCTAAAGTAACTCACGTTATTATCGAGTCCCTCGAAAGAAACCTTTGTTTTTAATCGACGAAGGAAAACAAAATCGTTATCGGACAGCTATAAAGGGGAAAGAAATCATGAGTGTATGAAACGATAATTTTCAATCAATTAATGGCGTTAAACAACGCAAACGGCATTACGTTTACGTCAAAACACGTGTTATTGGACATACTTCTTCACGCATTGTACCCACGAGGAAAGGAAAAAAAGCATTTCAGAGGGACCGCTAATGTAAATGTTATGTGCAAATTTCAATTAAAAAATTCTAACAATTTTTTTTTGTCAATCAGCGTAGCTTGCACTTATACTTCACGAAAATTTTAAAGCTAAAGCCCAGTCTATAAGACTGGTAGAAAGTGCTGTCAAATCGAATGAGCTGATAATGGATATATCTTCGGATGAAATGAATGCTACGAAAGCTCGAAAAACCAGAAGTATCACACGAGTAAAATGTTATTATTTTTTTTTACTCGAAGTAAGTACTGGAATGATATAGGCATAGAGTATATTGGATATTATGGCGTATTTTTCTGCTCGCGCTTTCGTACACGATAATTCTATCACAAAGGCAAACGGCATGGAAATGTAGGTCATAACTCTTCTTAATTCGATCGACAGTATCGGGTGATAAATAGTTGACATAAGAATGCAGGATAATAAGACGACCGTTTGTAACAGGACAGAAAGCCGGAGACAGAGAGAACGATGTGCAGAGAGAAAAAATGAAAAAAAAAATATTTCTATTATTTGTTAATACTGAGTTTCGTTAAGAGATACGTGTACACAAAATCTTTATAACAGAAGATACATCAGTAACATTGAATGCAAATGACGGTCATCTATGATATGTTGTCGTATCGTTAAAAACGGTACAATTTAAGGAGAACGGGGGGAGCGTCATGTTTGTATAAAGAAACCCGCTCATTGTATATGGAAGACTTTACGTGTATCGACTGAAAGAATTGAAAAATATATAGAAATTCTTACGGACACTTCGCGTAACGAGGCACAATTAGCCCCATTTTGATACGATCTGTTTGGAAAATCAACTGATCGAAATTGAACATAAGGGCACAATTCTCGACACAGACCGATAGTAATGTCGCTAAAAGAAGCAGAAGTTGAACTAGTATTCCAGCATCTAGAACAATTATTCGCCAACACGTTGCAAAAATCCATGTAGTCTACATTCATTTTATTCATTTACGATGAAAGGGATATTTGTTGTCATTGTGTTAAATACTTTAGCAACATTTTGTAGTTAAACGCATGGCTTTCTACGACCTTTTACTTTTTGCATCGTAATCATTTTCGTGCAAGATATCTACGTCAACTTTTGCGACTGTTTTAAATCGTTTCACCGACAAAGTGGAAAATCACCAGTGAACCAAAATTGTAATGCAGCCCGGTTGAACACTGTACGTCGATCAATATACAGCAATATTCAAAATGTACGGACGAGCGTATCTTTTAATGAGTGTTGGGAAAATGTGGTTGAAATAAGGAGCCAAGTCGTGTATTAACTATCTCTTATGTATGCACGAGCATGTCAGATTTACGGCATAGTTAAAAGAAGGAATGCTGACCTACTACGGCCTTAGACCTAGTCGTGTATATAAGGAAGAAAAAAGGCAAGGAAGATCCTTATTTGAATGAGACGATTCAGTGCGTGGCATCGTTAGACACAAATTTTATATCGAAGAGATTTAAAAAAAAACATCAAAATAAAGTCAATGCGTTAAAAACCATTCCCTTCGAGCGACTTATTCCTTTCATTACAACCTGCTGAGGAGGTGAAAGAGACAAAAAGGTAGTCTCGACTAGAATATAACGCAGTGAAGCACATTTTAGTACTGTAATTCAATCCGTTGGAAATCTCGATATCCTTTTTATCATTTCCCTGTCACGCTCCACGTTATCGACGAATCATGGAACCCTGATTGTAACAAGTTCTCATATAAAGTTCTTTATATTCCCCGACTACAGCATGCATCACATTGATCCAACATTAAAATGTGGTAGATTCAAGGAATCAGTTTAATGAATAAAAGATTTTTAGCGGTCCAATGTCACTCTTTATTCTAATTTCCTCCTATAAAAATATACGGTATCCTTGTTGGCTGTATATATACAGAGTCAGGCTCGTTTTTGCATAAGATGTGTCACCATAGGTTGCATTCTATTACCGCAATCCTGCCGGTAAGGTTTTATGGTGCCAAAATGATAACGGAGCTCTAGGGACCCAAGTTGCTGAGATACAAAAATACGTTGGATGATAGGTCTACACTGATCCCTGTCACTCTTTATTCTAATTTCCTCCTATAAAAATGTACGGTATCCTTGTTGGCTGTATATATACAGAGTCAGGCTCGTTTTTGCATAAGATGTGTCACCATAGGTTGCATTCTGTTACCGCAATCCTGTCGGTAACGTTTTATGGTGCCAAAATGGTAACGGAGCTCTAGAGACCCAAGTTGCTGAGATACGAAAATACGTTGGATGATAGGTCTACACTGATCCCTGTCACTCTTTATTCTAATTTCCTCCTATAAAAATGTACGGTATCCTTGTTGGCTGTATATATACAGAGTCAGGCTCGTTTTTGCATAAAATGTGTCACCATAGGTTGCATTCTGTTACCGCAATCCTGCCGGTAACGTTTTATGGTGCCAAAATGGTAACGGAGCTCTAGGGACCCAAGTTGCTGAGATACAAAAATACGTTGGATGATAGGTCTACACTGATCCCTGTCACTCTTTATTCTAATTTCCTCCTATAAAAATGTACGGTATCCTTGTTGGCTGTATATATACAGAGTCAGGCTCGTTTTTGCATAAAATGTGTCACCATAGGTTGCATTCTGTTACCGCAATCCTGCCGGTAACGTTTTATGGTGCCAAAATGGTAACAAAGCTGTAGAGACCCAAGTTGCTGAGATACAAAAATACGTTGGATGATAGGTCTACACTGATCCCTGTCACTCTTTATTCTAATTTCCTCCTATAAATATATACGGTATCCTTGTTGGCTGTATATATACAGAGTCAGGCTCGTTTTTGCATAAGATGTGTCACCATAGGTTGCATTCTGTTACCGCAATCCTGCCGGTAACGTTTTATGGTGCCAAAATGGTAACGGAGCTCTAGAGACCCAAGTTGCTGAGATACAAAAATACGTTGGATGATAGGTCTACACTGATCCCTGTCACTCTTTATTCTAATTTCCTCCTATAAAAATGTACGGTATCCTTGTTGGCTGTATATATACAGAGTCAGGCTCGTTTTTGCATAAAATGTGTCACCATAGGTTGCATTCTGCTACCGCAATCCTGCCGGTAACGTTTTATGGTGCCAAAATGGTAACGGAGCTCTAGGGACCCAAGTTGCTGAGATACAAAAATACGTTGGATGATAGGTCTACACTGATCCCTGTCACTCTTTATTCTAATTTCCTCCTATAAAAATGTACGGTATCCTTGTTGGCTGTATATATACAGAGTCAGGCTCGTTTTTGCATAAGATGTGTCACCATAGGTTGCATTCTGTTACCGCAATCCTGCCGGTAACGTTTTATGGTGCCAAAATGATAACGGAGCTCTAGGGACCCAAGTTGCTGAGATACAAAAATACGTTGGATGATAGGTCTACACTGATCCCTGTCACTCTTTATTCTAATTTCCTCCTATAAAAATGTACGGTATCCTTGTTGGCTGTATATATACAGAGTCAGGCTCGTTTTTGCATAAGATGTGTCACCATAGGTTACATTCTGTTACCGCAATCCTGCCGGTAACGTTTTATGGTGCCAAAATGATAACGGAGCTCTAGGGACCCAAGTTGCTGAGATACAAAAATACGTTGGATGATAGGTCTACACTGATCCCTGTCACTCTTTATTCTAATTTCCTCCTATAAAAATGTACGGTATCCTTGTTGGCTGTATATATACAGAGTCAGGCTCGTTTTTGCATAAAATGTGTCACCATAGGTTGCATTCTGTTACCGCAATCCTGCCGGTAACGTTTTATGGTGCCAAAATGGTAACGGAGCTCTAGAGACCCAAGTTGCTGAGATACAAAAATGCGTTGGATGATAGGTCTACACTGATCCCTGTCACTCTTTATTCTAATTTCCTCCTATAAATATATACGGTATCGTGGTTCGCTGTATATATACAGAGTCAGGCTCGTTTTTGCATAAAATGTGTCACCATAGGTTGCATTCTGTTACCGCAATCCTGCCGGTAACGTTTTATGGTGCCAAAATGATAACGGAGCTCTAGAGACCCAAGTTGCTGAGATACAAAAATACGTTGGATGATAGGTCTACACTGATCCCTGTCACTCTTTATTCTAATTTCCTCCTATAAAAATGTACGGTATCCTTGTTGGCTGTATATATACAGAGTCAGGCTCGTTTTTGCATAAAATGTGTCACCATAGGTTGCATTCTGTTACCGCAATCCTGCCGGTAACGTTTTATGGTGCCAAAATGGTAACGGAGCTCTAGAGACCCAAGTTGCTGAGATACAAAAATGCGTTGGATGATAGGTCTACACTGATCCTTGTCTATGGCGTTGGTATCACGAACATTTTCAGTCGATAATTCAGTTCCTGCGTTGAATGGATAAGCGGTGAAATGTTTTGCGCCACGTGCGTCCACCAATTTCGTTAATTGACGATGTAATTTGAGTACATTTATTTGGATGTGTTCATAGAGTAGTACTCCAGATTATTCGCGATCAGACTGACGTGCCTGCTTACGTGATCTATATTCTTGAAGATCAATTGTCATAACCAAACCAAAACAATGACATCCATTAAAAAATCTCAAAAATGGGATGAATTGGAGGTACCTTTGAGTCAACCGGTATTAGAAACTATCGGTGACTTAAAATTTGCTACTATGACGCCTGTACAGGTAATAATGTCGCTTTATTGTATAGATTTTGAAGGGTGTCAAATGTGTCTTGACATTTCTTGTTTCTTATGATTGTATTTATAGATCTAAAAAAAATTTGAAACGTATGCGCTTCGCATACTATCTGGTGCACAAATAATAAATTGAAGTCTCCGTTCTTTTAGGTCACATGTATTCCTTTGTTATTAACAGGAAGAGATGTTGCAGCAGAAGCAGTAACTGGTAGTGGCAAAACGCTAGCTTTTGTAATTCCACTATTAGAAATAATGCAGGTACTTGACAAATTTCAACTCGTACAATAAATATGCAATATGGCACTGTTATATTAAGCCAAAATATTCATTAACAGAGAAGACCTGAAAAATGGAAAAATATGGAAATAGGAGGTATAATTATTACACCAATCAGGGAGTTGGCTGTGCAGATAAGTGAGGTATTGCAAATGTTTTTAAATAGAATACCATCTTTGAAGCAAGTGCTACTTGTTGGTGGTGCAACTATTGCAGAAGATGTAGAAACGTTAAAGAATGGTGTCAATATCATTGTGGCAACTCCAGGCAGATTAGAAGATATGTTTTCCAATTGTAAAAGTATAAACTTGGGAAAATGTGTGAAATCACTGGTAATTATTCTCTCTTCCTGCTCATAAAATTCTGTTTATAAGAACACTGTCTTTTGTATTTGAAAACAGTATTACTATTTTACAGGAATTACTGGTTTTAGATGAAGCTGATAGGCTATTAGATTTGGGATTCTCTGCAACATTGGACACAATCTTGAGTTATTTGCCACGCTTACGAAGAACCGGCTTATTTTCTGCAACTCAAACAAAAGAGGTACAACAATTGATAAGGGCTGGTTTGAGAAATCCAGCTTTTGTCGTTGTCAAGGAGAAGGCAGATGTATCAACTCCTTTGACGTTAAAGAACTACTATACAATTGTAAAAGCCGATGAAAAGCTGTCAACGCTGGTAGAATTTATTAAACAAGAAGGAACAACATTAAAATATATACTTTTCTTGTCTACTTGTGCCTGCGTCGATTACTTCAGTCATCTCATTAAGCTGTAAGTAGCAGATTAATATTGTTGACTGTATCTAATTGTTACTTTGCATTTGCATTAATATATTTTGGTCAATATTATTCCATAGACTCGTAGAGCCAATGCAAGTACTGGCTTTGCACGGCAAAATGAAAAGTAAACGATACAAAATATTCGACAAATTCCGATCAATTGGAAGTGGAATTTTGATATGTACAGACGTTATGGCACGTGGTATCGATATACCAGAAGTAGATTGGGTATTGCAATATGACCCACCGTCAAATGCTAGCAGTTTTGTACACAGGTAAGAATGCTAACTTTTAAACTAATCAACTATTATATTAATGTCCAAAAGTAAATTACAATATCGCATTATTAGATGTGGTAGAACAGCTAGAATTGGTCGCGAAGGAAATGCGCTATTGTTCTTGTTGGAGAACGAGGATGCGTATGTAGACTTTATTAAGAGAAATCAAAAGGTGGAACTGAAGGCATTGGAATTAAGTACGTCTGACACTAATGTAGCAAAATGTTTAAAATCTGCAAGAGACACACAAATAAAGGATAGACTTATGTTCGATAAAGCGAACAGAGCATTTGTTTCGTACATTCAAGCGTACAACAAACACGAGTGTAATCTAATTTTAAGACTGAAGGATCTCAATTTAGGCAAACTTGCTATGGGCTTCGGCTTATTAAAAATGCCTAGAATGCCTGAGCTTAAAGGACGGGATACGACAGATTTCGTAGATCCAGAAATTGATATAAATTCGATTACTTATCAGAACAAGGACCGAGAACACAAGAGACAGGAGAAGTTGGTTACATACAAAGAAACTGGGGTATGGCCTACAAAAACTAAAAAGCATCGTAAAAACACTGAACCTTGGTCTGAAGCCAAGCAGAAGAAATTAGAACGAAAAGAGAAACGCTCCATTAAAAGAGAGAAAAGAAAATTGAAACGTGAGAAGGAACAGCTTACTGGAGTTCGAACGACGAAGAAGAAACGAATAAGTGAAGAAGATTTGGAGGATTTGGCAAAGGACATGGCGTTAATAAAAAAACTGAAACGGAAAAAGGTAACTTACGACAACAACGAATATTTTATACCGGAATACTTATAATTTAAATGTTTACTTATGTTCATATTTTTTTCAGATATCGGACGAAGAATTTAATAAAGCATTTGGTGTAGATTAAATGTAAAAGTTACATTATACTACTCTTTAAAATTATCTTTGTGCCTTGTCTTCCAGGTAATGTTGTCAACGCCGTACAGTACACCACACAAATATAATTTTACATTTTACACATGTTTAGTACCCCTTGCCTATCCTAAAACAACAATTATCCGGTAACAAAACAATTTGGAAGAAAAAAAAACGTTACAACTTAAATAAAGATAAGGATTCGCCTCTATCACAACATGGCGTCCCCTTATCCGACAAAATTCTTAAATCTGCTCAAAAATCTTCACATGCATTACGGTTCTGCACCCCTCCCTACGTTACCCCATTTTGTATTTTATTTTCTTTACCACCCAATCTCCATGCTCTTATTTTCACGTATATATTTTTAGCAATAAAACGATAAAGCGTTTTCGTTTCCAAGCGTTCCTCTTTGTCTACATAAGCTTCTCGTCGAGCTCGAATTGCATGTTCAGAAACAGTAGCCCCCAACTCAACGTATTTTTTGTCAATGAAGCTATTTGTGGAGTACGATAACCCATGAATACACGTTTTCCCACAATTCTACCGCGTTTCCCTCATCTCTTACAGTTCCCCACTGTCCCCCATGACCCCCACAGTTCTTCATGGTCTCCCACTTAACGCATAGTCCCTCGTGCGTCGAACCGATCCGACCAATTGGGAGTCGGACTTGGGGAGGGAACCGAGTGATTCACGCGTATGTCTCAACTCTGTCTGTCAAGTGTCAGCACGAGACTTTTTCACAGTGCTCGCTGCAGCAATATTCTTTGCCGTTGAGTTGCGTGCTTGCAATTGTTAATGGTTGGTGATAAAACGAATTTCACGCAGAAAGAGCTTATGGTTGTTGATGAGGAACATATTTAAGGGATAACAATTGTTCACACTGAGCATGGATGAGACAGCAGATAAACCGAAGTGGTTACTGGAGCTGGAGAATCGAAAACGCAAGGTTCGTATAAGAAATTCCATGTAAGACAGTGACCCTTTGTTAAAGAAGTCATGGCAACAAAGGTACGGCTGTTTGAATAAATTAATCTTCACTGGTGACTGGTTATCAGATTAGATAAAAGTCAGTTGGAGTAGTTTGTTTGCAAGCACACATTTTTTCAGTTCTGTCAATTTGGTATAGTTTATGAATAGGAGCGTTAGTATTGTTATTCACACATTCTAATTTGCTAAATAACTTGGCACCTAATTTTTGTGGTATATTTATTTGTTTATTTAGCCTCGTTTGGCACACGAAGCTGGAGCTGGTGCAGCATGTTTGATTTGTAATGCAGCATGTCCAGGATTAGATCTTCATTTTTGGAGAAAAATTTGCAAAAATTGCAAATGTAGTAGGGATGATCATGATGTTAATGATGATGATTTTCCTCAGTTTGACCTGTTATTTGGTCCAACTGGAAAGTTTAAAAAGAAACCAATGTGTAAATATTACTTTATAAACTTAATATCAAGGAACAAAGTCGTATATGAGCTATTGTTTCGTTACAAATATAAGAGGATAACATATTGCTGTTCATACAAATGTAAACCATGATTTTGCTCAAAACCTTATATTCCAGTATTACAAGTACCTAACAAAAAGCAACATGAAGCAGAAACAGCCTTTGATTGGGTACCACCCGATACAACTAAGGAGCTTGCAGCAGATTACATGAATGCCTTACCGAAAGACAAATTACCTATTAAGGGTTCAGCAGGAGCTGCTTTGAGAAGGCAGCTATTACAGAAACAGCTGCCACTGCATGATATTGATCAGAAGGCTTGTAATAATCTAAGTGATGAAGAGAAGAAGCAATTTGGAAAGTATCTTGAAAATCTGAAGAAATGTGTAGGACAAGGGAAAGTGACAAAGGTTTGTAGGATTCAGAATTGTTTGGTACATAACAAAGAAGACATATGTAAAAACACTGCATGTGTATATTTGAGTATTTTTATTCACTTATATTTTCATACACAGATACATGTACTGATGAGCATGCACTGTACATGTAATTGTACAGTCATGTTTTGCTATAACTTATGCTGTGCATTCAGCTTCTTAACAGTTAATGATCATATAATATAATAGTACAGTGAAGCAACATTAACACATTACAGATACTAGGTGCGCGTCCGTTTAATCGTGCTCTTATGACACCAGCTAACGCAACTGATATGCAGCGATCGAGTCCGCAACAGAAATCAGCATCGACACCTACAGCACATCTTCGTACGCCAAGCAGTTTTAACCCGAAAATCTCTCAAAGTTTACATTCAAAAATTCCGAACAATTCCGATAAGGAACAGAACGCTGACACTCATCAAAATTCAGCCCATAACGCAAACGTTAATACAAATGCACAAAACGCTACAATGACCCCAGAACGACACAACGGTGTTTTAAGTGCCATATCTAATAATCGAGATATTGCAAACTCAGAACAATTACACCAGGGTACACATGGCAATCCTCAGTATTCAAGTATTTTTGGGTCGGCACGAAAGCCGAATCAGTTCCCCGCAAACCGTGAACAGACTGGTTCCAATGTACCGAATCATCAAACGAAATCCTTACCCGAATCTAATCATTCTCAACCAGCAGAAATCACTGCATCTATTAATTATCCTGCCGTTCACACAGCACCACATTGCCAGATGGCATGCAGTGAGAACTGTTCCTGCCAAGTTCCTTCTGGAAGTGCCATATTAGACAAAAGGTTGGATACGAATTTGCCATATCCAAATAATTGCAACGCTTCACAAGTTTGTTCCTCGGGTGCTAATGTACCGCAAGAAAATGTCCGCGAACAAAATTACTCTGACATCGTAAGAAGACCACTGTCTAGCGTTGTACAATCAGAAAGCGTCGATCCCGAGGATGCCTTGGCCGCAGAAACTATGTTAGTAAATGCATTGCTGCCACCCAGTGCTATTCACACCAACGATATTATTGGCAGCACATTAGATGAAAAGGGATTAACGTATATACGAGAAAAACTGAGTAACAAATATAGCATGCAGGAGAATCAAGTGCCATCAGTTGCCAATCCCTCTGAAGCAGAAACTCTATTGAAGAAACGTGGTACTGTTTCGAAACAAGGTGATGAGGCGAGCAACGATAAGGAAGCTCAAAGAGAAAATATTCTTGCTGCTATGAAGAGTCCATCCGGATTCTCTGCTGGTATGAGGGATAAGCTACCAGGGGCAATTAACGCCGAAACTGAAGCCAAGTCTATGGCACCGAACAAACAGATGTACAGTTTGTCGAACAATAATCGTGGTCATCTTGAAGAAAACGGAAATACCGCAAACGCGGCTGGTTCTGTATCAAAACCAACAGGTCCATGTCAATCTAACGGTGTAAACGAAAATACTGATACATTACGGCAAATCGCAAGTACTTCTGGCCAACCCGAAACAACTCAGAATCATAATCATCCAAAAGGTCAATCTGCTCTATTGAAAACGGATGCGCCTGCGCATTTAATGAACACAAATTGCTTACAAAGCGAACTGAACACATCAGGACCTGTGCACTCAAATATTGTTCATTCTGAAAGTTTGAAAAATCAAGTTTTCCCGCATGAAGCAATTGGAAAAGCCAGTTTGGTAACTCAGGCGCAACCGAATGTGGACGCCATGATGGAAGGTTTGGAGATAAGTCCCAAGAAAGTGCAAAAATGCCACGAATGTCAAGGAGAAATTCGCGTCGGCGATGTCGCTGTGATTGCGGAAAAAGCTAAAAATGAAGCTTGGCATCCAGGATGTTTCGCTTGTTCGGTTTGCAACGAATTACTGGTAGATCTCGTATATTTTTACTACAAAGGCAAATTGTACTGCGGTAGAGATTTGGCTACATTTTTAGGCATTCCGCGATGTTTCGCGTGTGATGAGGTACGTATGATGTTCCTTATACATGTAACTATCAATCGTATTTTTTTTTTCATATTTATTGATGTATACAAATACATTGGTGGTTTACAGTTGATTTTTGTACGAGAATATACCGTTGCTGAGGGACACAATTATCACGTAGAGCATTTCTGTTGTTGGGATTGTGACGTACCATTGGCTGGTCAAAAATATATTTCTGAAAATGATCGCCCTCTCTGTCTGATGTGTTATCAGAAAACCTATGCAGAGACGTGTAATGCGTGTAATGTGATAATCGCCGCGGATCAACAAGGTGTCGCTATCAAGAATTTAAATTTTCACGCTACCGAGACATGCTTTTGTTGCGTTATTTGCAAGAAGAATCTGTTAAATAGTAGAATGGCAGTCAAAGAGGGCAAGCTATTTTGCAGCAAGGAATGCATTTCAGTATTTGGAAATCAGAACTCTACAACTTAAGTCCAGCATGATTTTAAGGCTGAATATGAATAAGGTTTTTTTAACCAAATTCATTCACGATTTTATAATCAGATCGCGTTATTTGAAGCTTTACCCATATAGTGAGGTTGTATGTTAAGGTTTTAGATATATTTGTTTACATTTACCGCATTTAACATATTACGGTAAACGCCAAGTTATGTATGTTTCCATTTGCAAATACCTATTGGGCTCCGACCAAATCAAATTCCCTATTTTTGTATGTATCGATAGTTATGCATTCATATGGCATATGAAGAAAATAAACATCTATAATGTAATAAAAAAAAATTGACTGACAATAAGACATTTTTATTTACCACTAAATATTCGTATGGATGTAGACGTAGTGTTCACATTACTCAACATTTTACTCGTTACAGTAATATTTCACTACTTGTAAAGGAAGCTTTTCACTACAGTGATGTATGAACATTATAATCTGCAAAGTTCTCCACCACTTCGCAAACAAAACTAACAAAAATGTTTTGGCATTTCCTTATAACTTATGTTTAAACTGCCAAAATTCTGAATGTTCGATGAATATCAAGTTCTTATATATTTGTCCAATGCCATTGATACATCCACTTAGAACTTCTTTTTGATATTGATTATTGACCACGCAATAATCGTAATGAAAGTTTTCTTCATTTTTATTACAAACTTTAGGAAGAAATAAGAATAACACGTCTTTTTTTTTTGCATTTTTAAACATCATTATTTTCACCAGTCATATAGTATAACAAATGTATTTAGAGTAAAAATAATGAAAATATCCTTTTTTTTTATTTTTTTTTTCGTTTATAATGTAAAACTCATGCAGATCTATTCCACCTACTCTGCTATTCCCTATTGCCTTTGTACAATTTTGTACATATACATTTCCACCGTATGATTATCCCGCGCTAATGTAGCTAGTATTAAAATATATTTAAAGCAGAAAAGTGTTTTTGCTTGTACCTGCCAAATGTATTAATATGCACCAGTCACGTTACAAAAATAAAAAATACCCATACTTTCATATATTCCCCCTGCGCCTCGAAACGTAACTTTTTCGCAAACAAATGGTGTTAACGATCATAAAAAATGAAAAATTTCCTGTTGAAACTTTACGTACACGTGATATACCTTAATAAACTCGTGTGTTTACTCATCAATGTTCGGTTATCCGTCCGACAGTCCACTTAAACCTTGTTTTTTTTCTCTGATTCTAATGCATGTAATCAAGCTAACACGATTTGCTGTTTCTAGTGTTAGCGTGCGGCTTGTGTACTTACTCTCTATTGAAGAAACTATACGAGTAATAAAGATACTCTTAAAACAATTTACAGACCTTTCTGATTGATAATTAATGCTCTTACTCAGAATCATCGCTGTCAATAACGCATCGCATTCTTTTCAGCGTGTTACGAGCTTCGCGATGCCGCGTCGGAGTACCTGCTACTCCCGGCGATGCCTTCGGAGTGTTATCCATGTTCCTCCGAGCACGTGTAACACGCCCTGTGCAAAAGTAACATAAGCAATTCTCCTCAAACTAAAATTCACAACCCAATAGAAGAGTTTATACCTTCTGATATAATATTGCTCGTATCCAGTTCAGACGCATCCCGCAGTCTTTCATTTTTTTTCTTGGCTTTTCTGCATTTCTCCAAAGTCGGTCTTCCTTTCACCCCGTTCGCCTCGAGCAGCTCCTTTAACCGATTGACTTTGCTGGCGTTCGACTTACATCCGGCCCAAACCTCTTGATACGACTTCACGACTATCCCGGCGGTCTTTATGTACTTCTTAAGTGTCAGTATTCTCTTATCAGTGTCCGGCTTCTACGCAAGAACAAATTTGAAATACGTATTAGTAGGGGCGTATGTAAAAAGTGTGGTATTCATGGTATTAAGTGTGGTATATATATAAAATAGTAGAACTTACGGATGAATCTCGTTTTTGCTTGCGATCAGTTGCACTCGGTTCATTCTCATCGCTCCCAATGTCACTTTCTGCTCCCGATGATTTGCTGTCTGCCTTCTTTTGAGGTGTCTTCTCCTCGGCAGACTTTTTTCCTTTTTCCGTTGGACTTACATCATCTTCCACTTCACGCTGTTCTTCCTCCTTTATTTTTTCCCTCTGAGCAGCACTTCTTCTACCACCGCGACCTCTTTTCGCAGGTGTTGCCTTGGCACCTTTCCTGGCGGCTGGCGACTTCTTAATTTTTTTCTTAGTTCTGGGACTGTAATCTTCGTCATCCGAATTGCTGTTTAGACTCTCTTCCTCAGATCCAGATGATTTCTCTTTAAGCACTTTCTGCACTTTTGCTGGTTCTCTCTTGGTTGCCTGTTTAATCGTGACGGTGTCAGATAATTCCTGACCGTCTGATTTCTCTCCATCGGATGGACTGACTTCGAGTTCTGATTCATTTGGTTCAGCGGTAACAATGACCGTTTTTGGCCTTGGCTTGGCATCTTTCTCCTGTTCGCTCTCAGAACTCAATGCTTCATTATCACTGGCGCATTCCACTTTAAGTTCCAATCCATCCACGACGAGAGCATTTGTACTATCATTTTGATCACTTGTATCCACATCCTTTTCAACTTTCATCTTATCATATTCTTCCTCTTCGGAAGTATTTGTTGTTCCAGTGTTCAGGGCAGGTGCAACAGGTGTGCTAGCATTCTGCAACATTAAGAAAGTAATGGAATGTTGCTGTAAAATATGCATTAAATTTGATCATAAAACTGAATTTACCGAATTGTTTCTTACAAGACAACTAATACATCTTCTACGCTTCTTATACTTACATCACTGGTTGTACCATTGTTATATACGGATGGGTCAGATTTTTCCTTGTCCACCAATGATTTCTCATCTTGTAAATCCTCTTTCTTCGCGTTACCTTCCTCTGTATACGAGGATTGATCTTCAGTACTTTCTCCATTCTCCATGTATTCACTGTCATCCTGCGACACAGTTTTCATAGAGCCGTTTACCTCAGCGGCAGGTACTTTCTCAGATTCTTCCATTGAAACTTCATTGCCGAGAGATGTACGAGGCTTCTTGTTAGGCACGATTACATTTTCATTTTCCGGAGACTCCTCTCGCGCTCTCTTATTACTGGACCCAATGGTATCACCCAATACTTCTGTAGAAGATAGTTTGGGCTCTACCTCCTCCCTCTCGCTATGATCGGAGTCAACCATTTCCAACACTGACACCTTAAATGGGAAATAAACACTTTATTAAGAAAGATAATCCCTCCACACTGTTACTCTGCTTCCTCAACATCATTTTGGCACGGTCTAAAAACTCAAAGTAACAATAGCTCTGCATAGCATCTCTCATGTTTTGCTTTGTAATGTATCACACGCATGTTAATATTCCAAAGGAAAGCTAACAGGTAGATACACAAAAGATGCTATGCATCCACAAACATATTTTCAATCCATCACCAAATCCAATTTGCACTCTCTGGCATAAAAGCATTTTCTGCCTAACACTTTTAAATAATGCGCAATATGCACTTTTACACCGATAACTTTCACATTCTTTTACGTTTTTGCCTCGGCATTGAAGGGAAATTGTCCGTTTCGTGATGCACAAACAGAATGAAGTGTAAGATAAACAAATAATCGTATTTTTAGAAAAGAGTGAGACGTTGTTTGGTTTGAATACTGTGCGCGATTACGAGTAAACATAGTATATTTTCCAAAATACATATATTAACGATGAAATAACACTTACACAGACTTAAAGTACTGTTTAATATTGACGTAATTCGTACGATTTACGGGATTACGTTTACGCGGCAAAATCTACGCGGTAACGACGCAACGGCTATTGGCCGACGCGTGTGACATATAAATGAGTAAGTTATCGTAAATGTGGTATAGAAGAAACTTTTTGTCTATATTGTTCCATCATAATTATTCTCAATAATGTTGTGTCATTTTGTAACGATATAAAAATGCGCGTTGCAATTTTATCGTATCGAGAGATGTATTGCTTTTATCGATGTATGATATAAGTATTCGTGATTAATGTGCACGCTTAGCACGCACATTGTAAGTGCATAAGTGCTACCAATTGGCTATTTCCAACATACGCGTTAATATGAGGTTACGTTCGCGATTGTTCTTCTGTTAGCGTCATTGCACTCAGCGTAATAAAATATTTGCTATTTCATGACAGGTATAAACGTATCGCCTCTCTTTTTTATCTTACGTAAGTTTTAAAAGAATGCTCAGTACACGGTATTGGTACAATTTGGTGTCCGAAAGGAAATGTAAATCACTCGCCTAAAGTTCCGTTTCCACGTAACGTTGTGCGTGCGTTTGCGATGTTTTAATGAAACTGGTTGATCCAATGGGAAGGATGAGTGTGATTGTTACATTTGCCGTTGAGTAACGCGACACAAATTCAGCCACTTGTTCTGTTTAAAGGTCAAGTGTTATTAAAAATAAACTATTACACCAAACTTGTAGCGCGATTAGGTAAGAGTTCATTTAAATAAGTATATTTTTCCTTAGTCAAAATCACAATTATTTCGACATCTGCTACGTCACATTAGCAGGCAAGACGACGGTGATAATGCGAAAAATATTAAAATAAAATTTAGTAACGAATTGACTTCGTAAATACACGTTCGCAGCTCTTTACAAGACTAATACGGAAGGATCTTATTAACCGTCTTTATGCCTCTTCACAATTCTGCTTAGCGACACAAAGTGTCGAAGTCGAAAACAAAAACAAAAACTACCGCCGACATTAAATAAACATCCATCGCCCGCATTCCTAGAAGCATATACCCTGCCACCCAAACAATTAAAACGTCGCCTTCCATCGATTCAGTTGTCCACCGATAACTCGGCGAGATTGTACCCAAGCTGTAACCTGCCAGATAAACTCGCAGGCAGGAAGTTACGCAACCCACCCGATATCGCCGTGTTCATACTCCAACGCTCTGCGTCCTTCGTCCAATACATCCATCTAATTACTCCGCAACAAATCGCATTATGCCGCACCAAGCCGCATATCGCAAGATGCAAACGATCTTCGCCAAAATCATTTCTCTTCGTTTCTCAAGCCGCGCATCGGACCCCCATTTTCCTCCCGGAGCCTCGTTCGGTAAAGCAGATTCTCGCACGAATAAAACCATCGAGTGAACCACCAACAATGGCGGCCTGCGCGTTCGAAGGCGGAAAGCAAAGCGGCGAGCAGCAGAGAGGCATCGCCCTAGATAACGGTAGAATCGTGCGCTGGTGTCGCGCTACCTTTCGCGAGTCCTAAAGTCGGGAGGACGTACGAGAGAGACTCGGTAGCGAAGGAAGCGTCTGTCGGGCGGATTTGTTTCCGCGGCGCAACGTACGGCGATCGTTACTGGCGGCGGGCATAGTGAGGATCGGTTGTGAAAACAACGAGACCGTGACCGCTCTCGGCGAGGAGTCGATTCAGACCCGCGACCCGCGACTCTCCCCGACCACAGTGCGGAATTTCTCACGCAGTGACACGCTCTTCCTCGCGAATCGCCGCACCTCGACGACGAAGGCGGCAACGGCTCGCAGGCCAGAACTCGTCATCTCGATGTACCCGCGACGGTGTGCAGTGACGAACCGATCGTAGGGCCAAGAAACGACTAATCGCCGGAGAATCTCTGTGCATTGGCATACCGTACGTGCGAGCGAGAGAGAGAGAAAGAGAGAAAGAGAAAGAGAGAGAGAGAGAAAGGAGCCGGACGACGGGAAGAGACAGAGTGCGACGAGGACCGAGAGCAGAGTGAATCCTTCGGTGTATCGGAAATAATATACGTCTTCGGCAGGCCAGTGTCGGGGAACATTTTAGCGGTATAAGGTAAGTGCACGTCGGTGTCTTTATTCGGATGTAGTTTCTATAAAAAGATACGCGTCGAAACCCCCCTCGGAGTCGTGGCGTGGCACGCCAGGCGACCGCCGCCGGAAATCATGCACGGCCGTTCGCTTGTCCGTAGGTTCGTTTGTTCGCTCGTCGGCCGATACGGCGTTCGTCCGATCGGCCCCTCGCGTCTTCGTTAAATAGATCCGCTCGGTGCCTTGCCCGTCTTCGCCGTTTCCTCGGCTCCCCCGGTCTTTCCTTCGCTCTTTCTCTCTCGGATTTCTTCGCTTTCTCGCTCGCACCCAGGCCCTCTCACGTTCGCTGCTCTCTGATCTGCTGGTTCATACGTTTCAGCGGCGCTTCTGCTGGTCGCTCGTAAAAACATTTTGCGTCGACGGCGAGTCCGCGGACGTCTTGTTTTTCCGGTTATCAGTGCCGAACGCACGCTTCTTTTTTCCTGCCGTTCTCCCGCGGTCGAAGGGACGAGGGCGGATTAACACTTTGACTGCCGCGGTCATCACCGGGGACCGGCGCAAAAGATTTCAGTGTAAATGCAAAAAATTCGACATCAAGCCTATTTGCAGTCTTGTAAAGCAATTGACATTGAAATTATGCTTCAATAGTTTGGTTTCTAACAACTTGGCGTTGCCGTCATTTTGCACGGTTTAATCCTAGGCTGCAAATGCAAAAAATTCGTCATTTCATCGTAAAAGGAATTGATGTTGAAATTATGCTTGAATACTTTGGTTTCTAAGAATTTGGCGTTGCCTTCATTTTGCACGGTTTAATCATAGGCTGCAGTATTTCATCGCATCGCGGGTCTAACATAGCAAAATACGCTTGGCAGTCAAAGTGTTAACACGTTGGCTGCCGTGGTGGTCACCGGGGACCGGCGCAAAAGATTTCAGTGTAAATGCAAAAAATTCGATACCAAGCCTATTTGCAGTCTTGTAAAAGGAATTAGTATTGAAATTATGCTTCAATACTTTGGTTTCTAAGAATTTGGCGTTGCCTTCATTTTGCACGGTTTAATCATAGGCTGCAGTATTTCATCGCATCGCGGGTCTAACATAGCAAAATACGCTTGGCAGTCAAAGTGTTAACACGTTGACTGCCGCGGTGATCACCGGGGACCGGCGCAAAAGATTTCAGTGTAAATGCAAAAAATTCGACACCAAGCCATTTGCAGTCTTGTAACAGGAATTGGTATTGAAATTATGCTTCAATACTTTGGTTTCTAAGAATTTGGCGTTGCCTTCATTTTGCACGGTTTAATCATACTTTGCAGTATTTCATCGCATCGTGGGTCTAACATAGCAAAATACGCTTGGCAGTCAAAGTGTTAACACGTTGACTGCCATGATGGTCACTGGTAACCGACGCAAGAGATTTTACTGAAGATCTAAAATATTCGCAATGGGTAGCAATTCTTATTTTATAAATGCAGTCGTTATTAGAATAGTGATGCGATCCTTTGGACTCCAATACCTGCACATTATTTACATTTTGCATAATTCAGTCGAACGCTGCAGTATTTCACAGCATCGCCGTTCTAACATAGCAAAATACGCTTGGCAGTCAATGTGTTAAGCTATCTGGAGTTTTACGCCCGGCCTTTTCGAACATTTCGAGAATTGCTTCTTGCTGCGTGCGGATGATGACTCGGAGATCGGGGTATCTATATAGCACGGTTTAGCGCCATGCACTAGTGTGTAGCATCGACAGTCGGCAATGATAATCTTGTACTGCTATGGTGTTAATTCGTGACCGCACGGAACCGTAATTCGACTTGTGAAAGAGTTAATATTCTGCCGTTTTGTCTTTAGCCTTTATCTTAACCTTACATGAGTCATCACGCAGCACAGGAAGTGACTCGGGAGAAGGAACGAAACTTTGGGCTGTCCACGTGTGAACTGGCATCAGGTTTCGTCGAAGAAAGTATTCCTTCTCACAATATGTAGCGCGGTACCCATCTTTCAACTAATCGGAACTATCCTACGCTTTTGAATGACCTGAAGGGACGTATAACGATAACGTACATTGTCAAAGGTCTATTGTAACGTAGAGGAACAGTCTTACCGGTTCAAGGAGTAGCGAATTCTTGTATCGGCGATAGTGACAGGCGTTAGGTTCGTTAGTTGATACCGCTTTGTTACAGACACGACGGCAGACAAAGTTCTTGTTCGGGTGTTATGTCTTCTCGTTATTCAACTATCCATCTAACGAAGCAGGTAATTATGCGGAAGGCCGGCGAGACGAGCACCTTGTCTCAAATGTTGAGGATGCTACTTGTTCGAGCGTTAGCTGTTCAGGTTGGTTCAACGATCGATGCTAGATGTTTGTTTCCTACTCGAGGGCGCGTACAACTTTCGGCCGATTAAAACGAAATGTTGGTACTCCACGAGTACCCTTCGACGCTCTCGATAGCTTTCTCGGCTGAGTTCGCTTGCACGGTTGAATTTTTGTGAAAACGTTGCTCAGAGCGTTCGATAAACAGGCAGCGCGATTCCCTTCACGCTATTTGCACTGAATATAATAGATGTGCGTAAAAGGAAAGCGGCGAATAATTGAGAGGTGGATATTCCGCGAGTTTTGACGTTTAAGGTTGATTCTGCGGATATTAGTCCGCATGAATGGGTAGAATGGTAGGTGCCGTTTTTTGTTAGGCGTGGCAGGACGGAAATGTTGAATGGGACATTAACATTTTATTGCGCAAACTAGGCACTGACAGCTGCGTAACTTCGCTATCGCTATCTATTGCACCTGCACACCCCCTACTACGCATAGAGTGCACTTGGAACAGGGCGGGCATTAAGTTAGATAATCACTGTTTACGGGCAATTCAACGAAAAACGAAACCACGCGTTATCGCTTCTCATTTTCCTGAGCTACTTTCCTCGGAATCATGGTTCTTGTTATGAATATTATTAATTCTGAGAGTGCATGGGTAACTTCTCCAACGTTGGTAACCGTAACTGCAGAAATCATAGATTGCTCTTAATAGACTGTTTCTTGAACTTTATCTGGGTGCTCAATTCTTTCGTAAAGTCCAGTTTTTTTTAGTTCCCCTATTCTGTTATGTCTGCTACGTCATAGACC
Source organism: Cryptocheilus praepositus (assembly GCA_033815515.1). Taxonomy (NCBI): domain Eukaryota; kingdom Metazoa; phylum Arthropoda; class Insecta; order Hymenoptera; family Pompilidae; genus Cryptocheilus; species Cryptocheilus praepositus. The sequence continues at coordinate 15,295,269 of JAWWQZ010000035.1, read as the reverse complement.
CGTTGGTCTAAGCGACACCACGATCGTTATTTATAGGTTCTAAGTTATGTTTGTGGGGCACAATCCCGACGACATTGTGAGATCGCTCACTGATGAGAATCCTCCTTGTAACCGAGGTTATGTACGTCCATCCTGACTGTCGGGTGCCCATTGACTCGATATAACGAGGATGTATAATGATACTGGTATCAGTAATTGGATTCGCCCATGCGTTGTTATTAACATGAATTTTATGCCACTACACACAATATCATAGAACATAATGGGTGCCGTAGTGATTGTGCAGCTTGATACTGCCAAGTTGTATTTTATTAAAATATTTCCATTAGCACTTAACTGATACGATACAGACGTTCTTCATCTAACAAAACTGATTCAATAATGTTAGAGTAACTGTACCTATAATATTGTATTCTCACGTTAGGTATAATACGTTGCAGTCGTATTTGGTAAATTTGTAAGTGCACTGCTTCTTAAGCTGCATCCTTTTAAAGATGATTGTACCCGCCTGTTGCAAGTGTTTCTTGTGTGCTAAGGAATGACTATAATCTCCCGCTGGTAGACCACCATCGTGTGTTAAGGAGGAACTATAATCTTCCGTTGGTAATCGACCGCAGTGTGCTAAAAGCGATTATAGTCGCTCATCAAGAATGTATTGTCTAATAAAAAAAAATCACGAACGGAAGAAATTGCGATATTATCGCTGCGTGTCAGCGTCTGCTTACGCTCAGAATGAGGGAGAGCGAGAGAGAGTTATGTTGCAACAAAGTAACAAGCTTAAATTGCATTCATTTAAACCGGTGGGGTCGGCGCTTCAATATCCTTCTGGTATAAAGTAGAAACACTTGTCGGTAACTTTTCTTCATTGAAGAACTCCTTTTCAATCAGACCGTTGCTTATCCGCCGGTTAAGTTTAACGCATTGACCCTACGCCGTCTAAAAATGGACGGGAGGCCATAGGGTCACCCTTAAAAATCAATGACGACATACCGTACCGACACGCTCCCGTGAATATGAAATTCATTTTAAAATCGCCTGATAGAAGCAACGCGATCATGTGTCAGGCAGGCACTGGCTTAGATGCACACTCGTCAGCCGACTCTCGGCTGCGGTAAATGCGCGAACGAGCGATGATAAATAATGCTCTGACGACGCGTTGATTAAACGCGAGTACATTTATGTTGCGAGGCGACAGACGCGTTTTTGGAAGTGGGTCGTAATTATCGCGCCGACCCGAGGCGCACGAAAGTGTTTGAGCGCACGACCGATCTTCCATTCTAAATTCTGCTTGAACCCACTTCAGATTACCGCGGGATATTCTTGTACTGTCCGGCGTGTCGACTTAAGTAATGCTAATAGAACATTTTACATGGTGCACGTGTCTGAACTTCCCAGACTTTGCGAGTGCGGTAAAGTGGCGCCGAGAGCCTTGGGGGCCACAAATCTTTATGAAAATCCGGCCACCGCCCCGGTAAAACCGAGGGTTCCGCTGGATAATGAATAAAACAGTGCTTATACGCACGATGACGACGTGCCCCATTTAGTTTGTCTCGCAAGAAATACACCTTCGCCGTTCCTAATGATATCCAGCGAGTGGGTGAAAATATGGAACGTTCGTCTCCTAGCGAATGGCCGCGGCGAATATGTTAAATGTAACGATGAATAGCTTGTAATTGTTACGACACCGACGTCTAATAAGTAGCGATTCACGGGAGTAAAGGTAATTCACGTTACGAACCCACGCAGTCGTCGCTTGCGTTCGTTGTCAAACGTATCCCAAGTTCCCATTAAAATGATGAGCGAAAGAAAGTTACCACGGAGTTCCAAATTGCTTGAGCCAATTTGTATGTTGAAAGGTTAAACGCACGAAGCGTATGCCCTAATCAGACACGTAGTAGGCAGACTTATATATTAACCTTGGATTACCGTAGCGAGCGAGAAAGCAACGGACGAATAATTCAAATCTCCGTCACGGGGAAATAATGCAACGTATGGAGCTGAACCAGGCGCGGGCGTTTTCGTAATTGCGTTTATTCGCACAAGGACATGAGCGCCGCGTTTGATACGTTTCATTATCCTGCCACGCCACTTTTGTTTCTCGAATTAAGATACCGATATCGCGATTTTCTGAAGATAGCCCGGAGGTTGAGATGCAGAAGATTTGCCGCTAATGTAAAATCCGCTTATGCCAAGAAACATTGTGCATTCATTGCGGTAAGTTACATACTAGCCCCAGGCTTTCGCGTGTGTAATTCGAGTTCTGATTGTCAATATTCCGAGGCTTCTCTTTACCTAGACGCGTTTCTCGTGGTATCGCGTGTTGAGAATCTTACGTAAAGAACATGCAGTATTTCTGCGATTCTACAGTGTGTCGGATACATGAATGTTCGATACCGAGACGATGCAGGATCAATTTAGCTGTTTCAATTAGAAATCTCGTGAGTAGTCGTGTAGTTTCACATTTCAAGGATAATTTATGCAGATCGAACCTGGGTTATTCGATTTCTTCTTATCTTTCGTCGATATTCAGTCCATGAACGAGACTGATTTGTCGCCGGTGCTTTAACGTTGTGTGTACAATTTTAGAATGTGAACAAGAAAATGTTGCGACCTTTTTCGTCGGCATGACTAATGGTCCATGTTTATGATTTCCACTCTGCAGGCGAGCGCGCTGCAACATCTCGCGAATTTTCGTTCCGTTTTCCCATCGAGAGAGAAAGAAAGGAGAGACAGGTCAATAGGGAGAAAGAGGTTTGTTGCGAATTGTAACCGTAACTAATGGAGACAGCTTGAATTTCTTTCTGTACGTTCTACCGTCGGAAAACACGGATAAAAGAGAAAACAACAATCGGCGAGCGCAGCATTTACTGAAAGTAATTGTGGCACTCTTTTTTTTTTCCTTTGCGGATACAATTATGTGACAGAGCTACCGTAATGCAAGAATGTGTTTTTCTTTTTGGCGACGTCGCATGTAAAATCTCATGCAGACGCAGTCTATCGCCGTTATTCGCCGCTTATCAGCTACATTTTATATCCCGTTGTGTCCCGCCCACAATTTTTCGCGTATCTCCGACCGACTTGTACATTTTTCTCAATTTACCGTAATCGTCCGTTCGGTCGTGACAATTCAATCTCGCGTTCGTATCGTTTAAATGGAACTTGGCGCGGCGCAATGAATCAAATCTGTGGAATTTTTCTTGTCGTCGGCCACCGGCAACTTGACCCGGAACTCTTATTACACATTTCCGCGGAACGTTCTTTATCATAATGTATATTCAAGGAAATGTAATGTAAATCACTTTGCTGCCGCTGTGTAAGCGCATTTATACACGCCGCACCTCATTACATTTTGCACCATTCCATGGAAAAGTGCCGGAGTAAAATAGATCTGACCAATAACGATACGACATAAGTGTATGTTAATAATTTTTTAGTCTATTTCTCTTTGGAAGTATTTTATTTTATCCTGTACGAGATATACAAAAACTCCGACAGGCAGCCTTCCTTCTATACAGAATTTAAAGTAGGTAGAAAATCCGACCTGATCAGTATATACAAAATACGCAGGAAATCCACCCGACACAGTAGATAAAACAAACGGGAAGGTGAGTTCCTTACGGAGCAAACTTGTGAAGAAATCCATAGTGTAAGTGGATTCTAAGCGCAATTTTATATACCACGTAAGAAAACACAGGAACAAAATTAAAGTTCTTTGTACAATACTTATATAATACTTATTATTGTATAATACTTATTTATACACGGGCCTCGTACAAATCTACAGGATAAAATAAAATACGTTCAACCAAAAGCGGGCCCAAAAATTATTAATATTAACGGAAGAAAGGTTTAGGTTTAGCTTTTCCAAGTTCATCCAATAAACGCGTATCGAGACATGCTTTTAGTTTAGATGTTGTGTAACACGCGAAAATATCGTTATGGGACTGTCGAATAATTATTTTATAACATGTTTCAGCGGCAAGTTGCGTCGAAAAATCATGCCGTTATCATGAAGAAATCCATAGTGTACTGGATTCTAAGCGCAATTTTATATACATTTAAGAAAACACAGGAACAAAATTAAAGTCAAACGCTGTACAATATAATACTTATTTATACACGCATCGCCGTTCTAATAAAGTAAAATACGTTCAACCAAAAACGGGCCCAAAAATTATTAATATTAACGGAAGAAAGGTTTAGGTTTAGCTTTTCCAAGTTAATCCAATAAACGCGTATTGAGACATGCTTTTAGTTTAGGGCGCGTTGTGTAACACGCGGAAATTCGTTATGCCGACTGTCGAATTGCCACTTGTCGCGGAATTTTTCGCAAGACATGTTTCAGCGGCGAGTTGCGTCGCGCAAAAATCACGCCGTTATCGTGAGTACGTCGTCGAACTTTCATACCAGTCCGAGTCGATTAGCTCTGTATGACCGCATGATAACAATGTGACGTAAGACAAGCCACATATTCACGTTCGGATCACACCGTCCGCTTATCGGGTATGCGTTTCGCACGTTACAAAATCGTCAGTGGGAATTATCTGATGATGTAGTTTCGCTTCTGCGTCGGTATGCAAATTGTTCAGTTATATTTATACATTGCGGTGTTTTTACGTGCGCCCGCTTACAACGACTTCGTTAGCGCTTTCGGCAGAGGATGTATGTTGCCTGATAATTTGCTCAGTGTTTCGACGGTATGCATGGGTGGGGTTAACTTTTTGTAGTAGGGCTGCTTTATCATGCTGCGGTCACATGTCGGGACATGCCCGACACGAGTATGCGATGGCTAGTTAACACGTTGACTGCCAAGCGTATTTTGCTATGTTAGAACTGCGATGTGATGAAATACTGCAGAGCATAATTAAATCGTGCAAAGTAACGGTAACGCAGAGCTGTTAGAATCCAAAGTATTGAAGCACTGTTCCGATATCAATTGCTTTTACAAGATTGCAAATAGGCTTTATTGCGTCTTTTTTGCATTTTTAGTAAAATCTTTTGCATCGGTCACCGGTGACCACCGTGGCAGTCAAAGTGTTAAGCAGTAGAATCTAACATTGCTTATCTTATCACACTATGCACTCACTTCTGAAGACTGTGGACCCTTCGCCTGCGAAAACAATTATTATTTAAACCAATTGAGATCCGTTTTTTCGCACAGACCGTTGATTTAGTATTAATGGTATTTCCTGTTTTTTTTATATATAATAAATAATATGGTCACAACTTAAACCAACTAATTTGGATTAGATTTAGATCCTAGCAGGAATAATTTCGTTCAGTACGACTACCGTACGACCAGAAAATACAACCGCGAAAAGTTAATTTTCGCGTACGAAGGCGCGGCAGCAAGTTTTCTTCCGTGCATGATTTCCGGCTTAAGTAACGATAGTTCTGCGCAAGTTTTGAAAAGGCGGGATTGAAAGGAACGAGGTCGGTTTTCTCGTAAGTCTGACGATCGTGCGAACTGCGCGACGGCAAAGTTCCGAAACCGAGAAATAGCAAAGTGGATTTCGAAGCGCTCGCGAATCGACCTTTCATCTTTTCTTCGAAAGCAGCGGGGAACCGTTTTCGTGAAATACTTAGTTCCGTGAGTAGTGTAATAGATGGCGACACACTTGACATCTTTGCCAACCGCGGAGGCAAACTAAATTTCATAATTTAAAAGAGCGGCGAAGGGGAAAAGTCGGTTGAAGTCGGGATAAAACTTATACGGGACTCGCTCGGCAAACGTGGCACTCAACACTCTTCGGTGGCGTTTTCCAACAGTTTCTACAGCGAGCTGCAGCCAATTGTGGCTTTGTTTCGGCACCGTTGCCAAGTATTCACAATAATTATCTTAACTGTCTTGATAACGTATAATGAAACTGTCTTTCCGCAGCAGTAAAGCACCTACTGCGCGTATACAATTCAACCATCAGGCACGTCTGATTACAAGAAGTATACGCTTATTTATATCATGCGCCATATTTTTTTCATGTAATTTAAACGCACGTACTTTATACACACATTATATTAGATACAGTATTTTTTCCGAGAGGTAAAGCATCGTCTGCCAAGCCGCGCAATTTCTAACGTCGAAGTTCGTCAGGGGTCTTTCTGCAAAAAGCGAGGGTACGCCGCCTGTTTGCGAAATTGAGTTACAACCTTCATCCTCGCCGTTCCTCTTCATCTTCGCCTGCAGACGTCTTAACTCGTCATCTTCGTTTTTACCGCTCCTCTCCTCAGACCTCCTATTCTCGAAGTCAACCTTCGTCTTCCTTGCCTTCCCTTGTATCAACGTGTTGGTCTTCCCCTAGGTCGCTCCCTTTCTTGCGGACTCTTTCTGTCTGCTGGCTCAGGAATATCATCTGACCACATGTGCAGCCGTGTAACGCCGTATGTGCCCTTCTCGCATAAGTATTCATATCTCTGGGAATCGTCACGCGAGGTAACACACTTCCGTGGAAACACGTCTGGGCCATTCTGATTCAAGGCGCAGATGATCAGCTGATTCATAATCCTTTTACCTCGACTACGTTTTAATCCCCTGAGAGCACGGCACGTCCGACTATTTCAGTGGAACCGGGATCCTGCCCGACGATACGGAGTCGAAGCGAGCTAACATTTTCGAAAATTCAGACTTTTTTCACTTTGATGCCTTAATGGCCTCGAGATGCGGTAATTGCGGCGCAGGCTTTTGATTGAATAAGCCGTGACTCGTCTTTTCGTGACTCACGGCTGTCCGAAGCCGAGGGAACGGGTTTCATTATGCATTCCGTTTAATCTACGAAAATCGCTACTGTAATGAGAGGGGTGAAAAGTGTCGCTCAAGGTAGCTCTTTTTAAGATAATTAATATGTAAAAGCACGTAATCGTTTAGTTATAACGTCTTCATGCTTCTATTTTCGTGAAATGTCTATCTGTGTTAGTGGTACGGCGCTTGTGGTCTGACAACTTTGAGGGCTTGGCGTTGAATTAGAATAAAAACGCGCACCGACGATATATCTTGTACGGAAGACTACGTAACAGGAGAGTAAGCGTGTCGACGGTCTAAACTGTTCGCCGCGAGTTGTGACCTAGTGCGTCATATGTTCAGGCTTACGTAATTTCGCTTTTAAACGTCATGCTTTCCGTCTTCGAAATCCTGTAAAATAGGGCTTACACGATTTATAACTCCACTCATCGAATTTGAGGTAATAATTGTTTGGTGTATGTACGTGTGTGTCATGTTCCTATGTATAGCGTAGTCATGGTAAGCGTTCATAGAAAATGAATGCGACATATAGACAGCGCATACTTGTCCGATCAAACAGCCCAGCTTTGAGTCAACTTTGAATATAGAGATCGTCGTGTTTGCCGATCCTGCGAATTCACCGCGGTTATAGCCGATGACGTTGTTTAATCGTGTCTAGAGTGACTCAACCCTGAAAATAATATGCTACACGACTTTGAACTCAATACCTCGTTAGACTAACGTTGCAAGGCACAATCGCCAGGGTACGTCCTCACTTCCGAGCGTTGGCGCATGAGAAGTATTGACCGATCCGGCGAAAGAAATTTGATATTTTGCTTGTCACGTCACGACCGCCTTCTCTTACGCCTCTTTTTTATAACTCTTGTCGAACGTGCGGCCGATTTATATATAGACGCGGTCTTATATATATTTAGCGCGACGCGGCCGTCATTAATGATTCGACGTGTAGGAGGCGTAACGCGTTTTCGTCATAAAAATAGTGAAACCACGAGGCAGATGCTTTCTAACTCCGCCGTCCTCGGGTAAACTCGCGCGGCTATCAAAGCTAATAGATTTTCACCGTCGCGCATTAATTTCGGGACAAAGCCCCTTTTCTCCGCGTCCCTCAACCGGCGCCGCGGCGCAAAGAATGTGAAGAGCCGGGCGCCATCTTGGACTAATTGCTTATTGACATTTCGTAATTAAGACATTTTTCTCGGCGCGCCGCCGCGAAACCTTATATCAAAGTGACAGAGCCACGTAACGAGGTTCATGCGGAATATAATGTCGAATGCAGCGCGGCGAATAATCAGAAGCTACGGCCCTCCTGGATGTTCTTGTTACTCTCTGAGGAAGCTTCTTATGCCGACGCGGAACGTAGTCCGCTCGGCCAAGAATACGTCGGCACGCGATTTCATAATGAAAAACGGAGATGCATTAAATGCGGCGAACGCTCGAGAAGCACACGACCCTTTGTTGTGCGGCAACAGAACTTGGAAAAACGGAGTTACACGTTCGACAGCGAGGCGGTGCGCGGCCATTCTACTGAATCCCCGGAGCGTTGTTACGCGCTATGAGGTTCACCAACCCCACCCCATGACTCATGGCACGTCACGCAATGACACCAAGTGCACCGGACCCGTGCGATTTTCTTACTTGACAACGGAACCGAGCCTCGTTGTCGGTACTTTCCGAGAATCGACGGCGGTTTATCGATTTCGCTCTACGCTGCGCACTCGGCAGCCGACGCCGCTTATTTTTCAATATTTGCCCAAGTGTTACCTCCTCAATCGTGATTGCAGTACGAGCACGGGGAACGAGCTAATATTATTTCGCGGACGCATACACGACGGTGTCGCGTTCATTCGATCCGACTCAATGAACGTGGAATTGCATTACGGGAAGGCTTCGGGTCCTCGGGCGGTTTCACGTCAAATTCGAGTTATCATTACGATTTTTGTTCCGCGGCGGCTCGCGCCAGATGTTGCTTTAATTCCGTAATTGAGCGGTCATTTTGGCCGACGCACTGACGTGCCATGGGTGTGACGGGCGCGGTTAAAAGGGGTTAATTAATGAGAGTTATCCGAGGAACCGTTATCTTCTTCCTTCGACTTTTCAATCGCATGCACCGTTGCGAGTATGTTTATTCGCGGACGATGAAAAGTAATATGCGTTATGGATGCTGAGTATTTAGCGATGATGCTTTCAGATCGGATAAGCGCGAGTTTTGGCATAATCGGGAGTGTTGGGAAAGTAAGCGCGGGCGAAGTTATTTTAATTATTCATGCTATTACCACGAGCGCTAGGTTTCGCGTAAGAATTTAGAACACTGCTGGCGTTAGATCTTTCGGTAATTGAGGGATGCATTGTTTTTCATGAGTCGTAAGCAATTCTTCTTTTGCGTGCAATTAATCTCGATGCAGCGTTAATAATAACGGTTTGAAGTACCTGGTTTCCAACTGTCTATTCTATCGTGTCCAATAACTCGCACGTTCCATGCGCATATATGCATACGTATGGGTGTCCTTGTTTCCCATAGTGTGCGCACTAAATTGAAGTTAAAGCATCGGGAACCAATCGTGTTCGTCGTCCAGAATTTAATCTGGGCGAACAATCATACCAACGATATCGAATTGCTATAGAGACACTAGAAGATTCCGATTGTTCTTTTTGCTCATGGTTTATCCATTCGTCGTATATATATACACGTATATATGCACATGTCGAAGCACATATCCACATACATTTGGCTATCTTGACGCAATCTGCTGTACATGACACTCAAGCTGCACTGCACAGATATGCACCGAAAACAAACAGCGTCATACGGTGCATTAGCTCCCGAAATTCGTACAGCAATTCCTCGATGAAGCGATCCACAAACATATGTCAAACGTTTATCGCGTCCAAGCATGCGTGCGCCGCCGCGAATTCCATTGTCTTTGGAAATATCGAATATTTCTCTCCGAGAAGTTTCTTTAACCCTTAGCGCTCCGTAGGCTCCGCTGCGGAGCCGAATGTTTTTAACATGATTGCGCTTAAAATATTGCGGTATCGTCGGCGTTGGCAATTGATAACTGTAGTTAAAACGTGATCAGTCTCTGCACTGTTACGATTAAACCATTTTTTGACCTTTTTTATAGCACGTGTAATTCTTCTCACTTAAAATAAAACTCCGTTTCATTTGTTCCGCTTCGAAAATGTGCCGGAGCGCTAAGGGTTAAGATGCATTCCCTTTCTTGATTACCGCGCGACGATGCGAATCGCGACTTCGCAATTCAAATCAGTTTACCTTCGCGGTCGTCGCATCGCTCTGCTTGGTGACCGTAATTTTTAATGAACGGTGCATTAGCTCCCGAAATTCGTACAGCAATTCCTCGATGAAGCGATCCACAAACATATGTCAAACGTTTATCGCGTCCAAGCATGCGTGCGCCGCCGCGAATTCCATTGTCTTTCAAAATATCGAATATTTCTCTCCGAGAAGTTTCTTTAAGATGCATTCCCTTTCTTGACTACCGCGCGACGATGCGAATCGCGACTTCGCAATTCAAATCAGTTTACCTTCGCGATCGTCGCATCGCTCTGCTTGGTGACCGCAATGTTTAATGAACGGTGCATTAGCTCCCGAAATTCGTACAGCAATTCCTCGATGAAGCGATCCACAAACATATGTCAAACGTTTATCGCGTCCAAGCATGCGTGCGCCGCCGCGTCTTTCAAAATATCGATATTTCTCTCCGTCTTTGGAAATATCGATGAAGGCATACTTATGTTTGGCGAAAACACCTGATAAAGCCGAGACATAAATATGCGTTCGAGAAAAATAAGTTAAGATATATGCATGTATTTTGCAAATGGCATGTGTTAAACGAGAGTTGACTTTTGATGGGTGTCCGCGCGACGATGCGAATCGGTTAAGATGCATTCCCTTTCTTGATTACCGCGCAACGACGCGAATCGCGACTTCGCAATTCAAATCAGTTTACCTTCGCGGTCGTCGCATCGCTCTGCTTGGTGACCGTAATTTTTAATGAACGCTTCGTGATCTAGTTGCAGCTAGTAGTACGTACTCTCAGAGCATCCGTCGCGTATGGCGATGCATAATGCGTGCCCTACATACGCGAAGCTGGCTTGACGAAGACTATTAACTTCCGGTATATAGCGTGGGTAGACCCTACAATCACGTTCAATTAATTATCCGTCCCAGTACCTTCTTGCCTGAACTCTCGTTTCGACCCCGCCATACAACATTCGTATTTTTGTCACAAAACAGCCGCGACGCGATACTCCGTTATCTACGGCTGACATTTATGCGTATTTCGCAGACGCGTTCTCAAACGCAGCCCCTCTGGCATTATGCCCCTTGACGCTGTGCCATTTTTATACGCGTTACGTTGCAAGCTTTTTTTTCATGCGGACACGCTGATACGCTGTCTCGATGGCGGCGCTAAATAACATCTACGATTCGCGGGCGTTCGTAAACTCGAAAGTTTTCGAGCGTGGGTTTTCCTATTTTCCTTCATGACACCCCTTTAACACGCTTTGTCGAATATATCGATTTCGGCCAGACAATACCGACGCAACTGGGTTAAGAGTGTGAAAACAGTGTCGTGTTGTCGGAAGCGATAGTCAGCGTTAATCCGAGACTAATGTGTTTCTGAAAGAAGCCAGCAGGCAAGTGCCGGGTGAACATGTGAAAGACGTTATTTCTAATTCCGCTGACGTCGAGTTTCGTCGACTTGAAATCTCGGGATGAAAGGATATGAAATTTATCCCTTTCCGAAACTGTACCAGTTTCGCCGAGTGCACACGGCCGTCCATTCCTCACACCACGCTCGCGTCGTGGAAAAAGAAATCATAAATATTGTCGAGCTGATGTCGAGCAATAAACGGGTCATATGTACGGATCGATCGATAGCGATGTAAGAGGAGCGATATAAAGTGATGTGCCCCCGAAGTTGTTACATACTTAGCTTTGTCAACACGGTGCACATTTCTTTCCACCGAACCGTCGGCACATAGTCTTTCCAACTTTGCTATTGTGCTCCCGTTGCCCGAAATAGATACACGAAAAGTTACGTGCTTATTACCGGCGTGAGTGATTGACAAGTTGCTAGACAGCGCTGGAAACCGTTTCGTCGGCAACAAGTCGGTGATGCAACGCCATGGCTTCAATCCCTAATACAATATTTTGATCAGCTTGCGACCGCGCGCATAGGATCGTATTTCGTTCTTCGCCTCGCTTCGCAGCTTTCTATTTTGAGTCCCAGTTTCGCGTATTAAATTGAGTATTAAATATGTTAATGTTACGTGCTTAACATTTTTTTTCACACGCCCACGTAACAGTAGCACTGTGGCACCTAAGCCATCCAAGGTGTTGCTATTATGTTTCATCGGCCCATAACTTCAATTCTTCATGAGCTCCGTTCTTACACTCATCACTGTTATGTGAACCAACAACTCGCACCGCCTATAGTTCATCCGATATCCCCTGTCGCATTCGATTTCGCCCGCTAGTCACTCGCAACTAGATGATCCGTCACGTCCACTTACTTTTTCCATCGGAATTTGCCAGATGAGTCTTCCCGTTTGCCGACTGATCAAAATTTGATACCCGCCGTAATCGAATAAACTGGACAATTGCAGGCAACGGACGTACGGACGTTACTGTCAATTGCACGGTTCATAAAATTAAGTGAATTTCGCAGGCGCTCGCCTAGCAACGATGGATATGTAAATACGAACATCCATCTGTTACGCATATCTATTCTGCGGCGCTCAGCCTGTCAGCCACCGTAATTATTTTACAGTGAACGATGGCAGCGTTAAGATATTTTCAATTAAACAGGTGGCTGAATGAGTAATTCAGTTAATTCCGCGCACTGTACGAGAACAATCGTTATTCGATGCCATGGTTATTGCGTTAATAATATGATCTGGCAATGCGGATGAGCTTCGGCATTAATAATTCAGCGTAGCTATGTGTTGTAATTCCAGTTAAGTATAATCGATCGCTGTGTACGGTACAGTTGAAGCGTGCTTTTATGATTTCACTTCAGGTTTAGGAAGTCAATTATGCAAAGCAGACGATTCTAAAAACTGTTAATTATACAAAGGGTCACTGCCGCGTGCACTCTAACGCCGCTTTATACGTCATTCCACGTAACAAGACGGAGCGTCATTAGTTTGCGAGCTCCTCTTGTCGTTTAGTCACTGTTGCACAAGTTGCGGGTTCCGTACACGTTGCTTGCAATATAAATAATCGTGCGCACGATGAAACAACCGTCGAAAAAAATTAAAGACAGAACGGACTACCGCATAATGTCATAAATACAGTATGCATTTTTGGGGTCCAAATTGTCAAGATGCTGGCACATAAGTTGTTGATTAAAAATTTTGAATATTTGGAAGCCAAGACAAAACAAAACGACTAAATAAAAAAATATAAATGATTATTACAAAAAAACTATATACAGCGCAAAGATTAGATTTGATTTGTCGGACAGTATAATTATTCCACGTACTCCTTCGATGCAGTTACTTATTAATAACTTTAACAAACAACTTTGTTTCAAACTAATCTTTCTTCACACATTCATTATGTCCGAACAGTTACGAGAAAGCCCTGTCACTAATAAAATTAGAAAATAAATCTGTAATTTCGTCATAACTTAACTCTTGCGCTAACAGCCACATATACTCTTCATCTAACGAGTATACTCGTCATTGCTTACTTTTAGCGTCGCGTTTTATGTACAAAGAGGTCGCGACAGCTAACTGGTTAAGAAACATTCTTCGCGATCTCACTTTATTCGGCAAGCTCAGCCGATCTCATCACACGCGAAACTTATTACGCCGTGTCCCGCGCGATTAATTCGGAAAAGCACTCAAACCCCGAACCCCTGCCCTCAAATACTCCACCCGAGTATTTTATTAGAACGTGGCTGAAATGATCACTCATCTGGTACTTTACGTCGCGCAATGAAACGGCGAGGCTACCTTTTAAAGGTACTTCCGCGCAATTGAGGGAAGAAAGAAATACAGTCGCGCCGGTGGAACGACATGAATCTTGCGTTTCCAACGTTTCGCCGGAACGGCCGGCCTCACTGTTTTAGGACGGAGCGGTAACAAAGAGCGTATAAAATGTAGGATGCACGGGAAGTGAAAATCACGTGGCGTGGCTGCACTGCGCTGTGCTGTTGCAAAAAAAAAGAGAGGAAGGCGAGAACACGGAGAGATTTATTCTCGAGATGGTATTGAAGATTGCCGGGCGTAGAAGTTTCTCATTAACCCTTTGACTGCTATGGACGCATATATGCGTCCGCCGAAATCTATCGGTGTTGCTATGGGCGCATTTATACTTCCGCCAAAATTTATAAGTATTGACTATGGGCGCATATATGCGTCCGCCGAAATGTATCGGTGTCGACTATGGGCGCATATATGCGTTTCCCAATCGTTTCGATTTCTTACTTATTGCAGCCACAATTATCAATGTACGAGATGAATACCGATGCCTTCTGTATTGAAGATTGCCGCGCGTAGAAGTTTCTCATTAACCCTTTGACTGCTGTGGACGCATATATGCGTCCGCCGAAATCTATCGGTGTTGACTATGGGCGCATATATGCGTCCGCCGAAATTTATCGGTGTTGACGTCCGCCGACGGGCGCATATATGTGTTTTTCAATCGTTTCGATTTCGTCCATACGAGATGAATACCGATGCCTTCTGTATTGAAGATTGCCGCGCGTAATTTCTTATTAACCCTATCGGTGTTGACTACGGGCGCATATATGCGTTTCCCAATCGTTTCAATTTCTTACCTATTGCAGCCACAATTATCAATGTACGAGATGAATACCAACGCATTGTGTATCAAATCATTTCTTTGCATTATTTAATTTGGCGTAAATAAAGAATTGTCATCAGAATTTAATTGCGCCTTACGTAATCAATAAATAGAGTTCACACTAGCGAAAAGTGTCGTCTTCAGCGAGCGCTTCGGCCAGAAGTATTCAACAGTCAAAGGGTTAAAGCGGTAGATGAATTATTAAAATGCGATATTTTATAATTTAATCGTGCTTTGTTCGGAACTCTTTGCGTCTGTAACCTTTGCCCCTGCGGTCGTATGTCGCTGCATACTTAGCAGCAGTTGCTGAAATTTTCCTCACACGTTGCCCACTCGCTGATTTTCCGTTCGCTTCAGATTCTTAAGATTCTTTCTGCAGATTGCGCGGTGCGGGCATCCTCGGTGCTGTCGCTACTTTCTCTTTTTTAATTATATCCCGTCGGCCAATCATGCATTTTCATTCGTACGTTCCGTTATTTCGGATGCGGCGAATGAAAGCTCATTGCGATATGCTGCGGGCGCGTGGCTCTAATCGTAAAAACGGGAGGTAAGAAATGTGAGCGTTTCAGTTTGCGCGTACATTGTTTCGCAAGGACTCCAAAGCTGTAATGAGCCCGGGAACATTCGGATTGAAGAAGTATGTATGTGGTGGTGAAGGATTAAAGCAAGTTCTTGCGACGATCAAATGCATTTGCTTGATACAAAATTTTTGTTGAAAATGATAGAGCGTGGACTTAAGGTCCGATTAACTTCGTGACTGAATTACAAAGTCGAGATATAAAGACCTTTTCTACTGTGTAATTAACCAGTCGTGCGTAACAAACCGGACGAATCGCAGCAGAAAGAAAATCGTCTCAGTATTATTTTTATGTCGGGAAGAACGAAACATTTTCGGTATCCATATTAAGTAATTCTGTTCTATACTAGTCTGATAATTGCGGTATCTGTAATTTGCAGTAGTAGTCGTACGTTTCGAATTAGACTTTCACGCTGCACATTATTTTCTGTATCCGTTTGTTTTTTTATGCGGAAGGTGTAATATCTCAATGTGCAGAAATGATCATGACGGGAAGAATAAATTCACCGCGGCGCATACGGGAAAGATTCTAACAGAATTATTTTAATCTCGTTAATGGAAACGATGCAATGCTGCTTTTAAAAAAACGATTTTAACCCACGTTTCATGTTGCTCCACCAGAGTTTAGCTAATGCAATCACGTTGTGTATTGACGTGTCTCTATTGATTTTTGCCTGCCGGTAGGCACAATTAAGTGTGCTGTCACCGTTCCATTAAGGTACTACGAATCTCTTCGGCCATATCAATAAAAAGTTTTTGTGGGCGAAGTAAGCATGTTAGGCTTCCTGTGACTCTTAATCCTGACGCCCAGTTGGCTTCGCTACATTATTATTGATACATATTGTTTCATGGTATGAGGTAGTTAACGTGACTAAGCTTCAAATTTTATTCTACCATCTACGTTAACGATTTATTTACTTGTGTATAGCGTATTACTTTTCTAATTTGAAGGTTGCTTTTTTTGATTCTGATATCTGTAATTAATAACGATTTATTTACTTGTCTATAGCGTATTACTTCTCTAATTTAGAGGTTGCTTTTTTTTTTTTTAATTCTGATATCTGTAAAAACATGAAAAAAGCAGAAAGCAGAGAAAGACGTATTTGATTTGGTGGTATTCACAGGTACTTTGAATGAAAAGCTTTATGTAGTGAAAAAATATAAAAAGGGATTTCATTGTATGCTCTGAAAGTCGCGAAAAAGGTGAGAGACGAGGGACGAGCGAGTATTGCAATACTTGTCATATTTACACCAAAGTAAAGCACTTTATGAGATAAATAAAAAAATAATAAAAAATCCATAAGCACTTGTCTGTTCTTTTTAAATCAAAGCTTTGAATTTCGGTATTGAGTAAATAACCGGGACGTTAAGGGTTAATATTGATGACAGCCTCTCTTACCTGCGGGGAAAATTGTAGTCCAACCTTGTGAAACAGGGTTATGACGAAGCTGTCCGGGAAACGTCACATATTGACGTGTACGCGTAATTAGGTTGGAAATTGTAAACATGCACGTATCGCGCCTCATTAACCCTTTGCGAACGGACCGGTGCGAAACCGAACGCTGTGTTGTGTCAAGTCGCTACGACGATAGTCATTCGAATTTTGTCAGTACACATATACGTGGCTGTGTAGATTCGTTATAAAAATGCCCCTATTTATATTCAGTCGCGCAGCGAAGAAATTTCAGCTTCGTTTGTACTCACTGTAACTTTGCAAATGCAATTCCGTTCTCTTTTTCATTCGCGCAGGAAATGACGGCATACCGTGTGAATTTGTGACAGGTCGTATAATGCGCCGATTTACTGTTACTTTAAATCTGGTTCTAATTCAGTTTTTGTCTGTTTGTGGACATATCTTCAACACTTGCGAAGTTTGTGTTGTTATTCTCGGCATTCTTTCATATATTAAAAGGGTGATTATATCTGGAAACTTTAATTCCTTTTTGGCAAAATATTATATTGGCAAAAAATGGTCTGTGTTACCAATACAATTGAAGCTGTTCGAAGCCAAAATAGAGGAACAAAATCATCAGCTTCGGTTACTATATTTTGAACGACATATCAAAAAGTAACGGTACAACTACATATTCACTTATTGCACTTATATAGTATTGCTTATGTTGTTAGTATTAACACTTTTACTGCCATGATGGTCACCGGTGACCGGCGCAAGAGATTTTACTGAAGATCCAAAATATATATGCAGTTATAATCCAATTTATAAATGCAGTTATTGTTAGAATAGTGATGCGATCTTTTGGTCTCCAATACTTGCACATCATGTACATTTTGCATAATTCAGTCATACGCTGTAGTATTTTATAGCATGGCCATTCGAATACAGCAAAATACTGTTACATTACATTACAATAAATCCAGTTAATACTGCAAATTTTCGCAAGCACACTAAAACGTTACATCTTCGCTTACCTTATTTCGAACAATATATAAAAAAGTAACGGTACAGCTACATATTCAGTTATTGCACTTATATAGTGTTGCTTGTGTTGTTACTATTAACACTTTTACTGCCATGATGGTCACCGGTGTCCGGCGCAAGAGATTTTACTGAAGATCCAAAATATATATGCAGTTATAATGCAATTTATAAATGCAGTTATTGTTAGAATAGTGATGCGATCTTTTGGTTTCAAATAACATTATGTACAATTTGCATAATTCAGTCATACGCTGTAGTATTTTATAGCATGGCCATTCGAATACAGCAAAGTACTGTTACATTGCATTACAATAAATACAGTTAATACTGCAAATTTTCGCAAGCACACTAAAATATTACATTTTCGCTCTCCTTATTTTGAACGACATATCAAAAAGTAACGGTACAACTACATATTCAGTTATTGCACTTATATAGTGTTGCTTGTGTGGTTACTATTAACACTTTTACTGCCATGATGGTCACCGGTGACCGGCGCAAGAGATTTTACTGAAGATCCAAAATATATATGCAGTTATAATGCAATTTATAAATGCAGTTATTGTTAGAATAGTGATGCGATCTTTTGGTTTCAAATACTTGCACATTATGTACAATTTGCATAATTCAGTCATACGCTGTAGTATTTTATAGCATGGCCATTCGAATACAGCAAAATACTGTTACATTACATTACAATAAATACAGTTAATACTGCAAATTTTCGCAAGCACACTAAAACGTTACATCTTCGCTTACCTTATTTCGAACAACATATAAAAAAGTAACGGTACAGCTACATATTTGCTTATTGCAGTTATATAGTGTTTCTTATGTGTTACTTTTAACTATCTCCGTCAATAATGCAAATTCTCGCAAATACACGGTCACTTTCCCCGTCACCCACATTCAGGTGACGTGGCGCCCAGTATGTTAATAGTTCCTTTTCTTCATGAGCGTCTCATGATCAAAGTGCGAATCATTCGGCATCGCACTTCAAGGCCGCTCGGTATCTTCGAAATGTCAAAGAATCACATTCACGGCGCCGGTGGCACGAATCCTGATTCACGGATAAGTGGGTCAGTTCGTGTCCTGGAGTGCAACACGACAGGCTGTTCCCGACAGCCCCCGGATACTTGGCGAAGCGGGCAGCTCTCCCTTCCCAGCCTTCCTTCCTCTCCATCTTTCGAGACGGAAGCCGGCAGCCAACGGCATGAGCCGGAAACTGGATTGGAATGCCAGATATTCTGGATCGAAAACCAGATTCCTTAGAAAGGGAGCAAAGGCGGTGGCTAAGATGATCGACGATGTGACGCGACGAGTCGACGTCCGATCGATGTTGCCTAGAAACTGGCAAAACGCTTAGCTAACAGTTGACTCTCGGAATACGGAGCTGCAATCCGGTGACGGGGTCTTCCGAGACCCACACGGGTGGGGCTACTAATCAGGTAGTCACTGGACGCCGCAGGAAAAATCGTTGCGTTTTTCTTCGCCACGAGAAACTGCGATGACTTTGCATATTTGCGATGGATTTCTGAATACATTGACCGCAGTGCGATGCTTACTAATGATTCGCCCGGGGCTACTGCGAAGTCAAGTTTTTGATCTTTTGCGCTCGTGGCTGCTTTTGGGCGACGGGCTACGAGCAGTCCGATTTTTGGAGCAACGTTTTGCACTATGGAATAGTAACCTGCGCTCGGATATATTTCTTTCTAAAACAGTGAAGAGTACGTTGTTTCGCATAAAATACTGATATGATGTCATATAAAGTTGCGGAGAGTTGTCTGTTCGAATTATACTTTGCGTACAACGTGATTGGCAGGTGTTGTAGAATAAATGTGAAACTTTGTGGCTTGTGCTGTTGTAAAATATGGTAACGTTCGAAACAATCACAAATATATGCATTGCGAGTTATATGAAGACTTACATTTGAATATGGCTTAAAGGAATATTTTCATAGTTGTTGGAATTCAGCTTTCAATTGATTGACGAGTTTGATTGATTGATTACGAGTTTAAAATGAAACATTTTCATTGTTTTTTTTTTCGTTAATTTTGGTGTGAATGAATCGGAAATATATCCAGAGAGCAAATGTTCGATTAAACTTTGCGTTCGCTTACATATTTTTCAGTAATAACATGCCATCTTTTCACAGTAACAACGTCATACGCACGAAAATTACATCTTATTTCATTCAACGGTAGACTCTCCGCACTTGAGCTGAAACCGTTTAAGTTTTACGCGTTTTCACAAGTTTTATCAGTCACGTGACGCATGATAAACGTATGAATACAATATACCCGCGACTTAGAAGCTTTGTCAGACGCAGTGCACACTTTTTGAGACGTGTCGACGAATATCCAGACATTTTGAAACGTTCCCCTTTCGACCATTAGCAGCTTCCTCCGATCGCAGTAGTAACAGTCAACGCAATACGGTGACATCGATTTTTGGGTAAGGTGGGCGTACATCAGACTGCCTTTGACGTGTTTATTTGAAAAAGTCTGCGCTGCACGACTAAGTTTGGCCGAGTAACGTCAAAGGAGAAACACGGTATAACAAGGTGACAGCATTTTGATAATGACACCATCGGTAATAGCGTGTGCGCGTGTTACAAATAGCAGCGTGACATCATACCAGCAGGAAACAAAGCTGTCGACTCGCTGGTTCGCATCCGCTCTTTCTACTACATGATTTAAGAGACGAACCTTAGCTGCGACGGCCAGTAATAATACACGGATATTCGCGCGAGAGTTAACGCCATTATTTACTTCAAGGAGACGTTATTGCGGTTCAACGCAGTTTTATCTTCTAACGAGTAGACGCGTAATTATTGTAAAGACGAACCTTGCGAGTAACGATGTACACAATTGATTGCGGATATACAATTAGCATCTAGACTGACAAATGTTCTAACGTGGTTGATATTCTGTACGGGACGTGCGATTTTTCAACAAACCAATATCTGACGCTGGCTCTTGGTGCGAAGAATTTGTGCGCATGCCGTTACGGTTTTGTGAGTGAGAGAAATGCGTTTGCCGGACAATACGTGTAATCAAATACAGTACGGGTCGCGTACTTGTAGTCCTGTTCTGCTAAACGGACATTTTAATGAGCAAGAGTCGTAGAAACACTAGCTGTCGGCTGCGAATGCGGATAACAGTGTGGTGTGTGCTATAACTTAGTTATAGTTAAGTTTCTTATCTGCGTCACGTTACGCGAAGTAACAGAAGCGAGCTTATAAATTATTATAACGGTCGTTATCGGTGAAGAGTGTTCTTTAATTAAAAATTATCTCAAGTTCGAGTCTAACAATCCTCGCGACTCGGTTTCAAGAAGCTCGTTTTTCTTGGAAACATGATTCATCGGAACAACTTCTTCAAACCGCTGATCAAATTAACCGCGTACTGTACTTCACTAATCACGTTACGCTGGCACTTGTTCTTTCCTTGCAACGTGGGAAACGCGTAAGGTTACTTCAGACAATCGCTTCATCTGGTATTCTACCCTTCTAGAAAGTTATCGCGAACAATAATGCATCTTCACACTTACGCCTTGATCCGCAGATATCTTTGACATAGTTTTCCACGCATATCTCTTTTATTGAATCACGACTTTCCCGTCGTGGAAGACGTCAGTCCAAACTGCTATGTTTTTTCATTTTATTTCACTTCATTTGTTTAGTTTGTTTATTAAAAAGCAATTTTTGCTTTACAATTGTTATAATGCTTACTAAGTTCGTCTCATCATCTCCTAAGAGGGCAGCGCAATAAATTCCAGATTTACCTATAAAAAACAGATCGATCTTGACAACTCCGAAAAGAAAAGGTTCGACAACAAACTTGGTACAATCATCTTAAGCTCTTGGGGCCAGAAACTCGCAGAAGACGAAAATCAAGTTTCTGTCCAGGTTTCCCATATTAACGCACAAGTACTACAAAAAAATATCACGGTAATTTCAGCCTTTAGATTTTTGTATGGGGAATCCGAACTAGAAGAAAAGGTAAACCCCAAAGAATTGAAAAACTGCCAATTTCCTAGTGACGCCGTGGCCGCTATTCGATCACGTAAAGCAAGTATGGCGAATATTATTTCACAGAATCACACAGTGCTTTTTCTCCTAAAATAGCTTCCCATCGAACCCCTGGCAGCAGCAAAACCTGAGTTGATGACGCTTCGTGGTCCAGAGTGTATATTTGCCCGCGGTTCATACCGATAGTGTTCGCCGGACGCATACATGCCAGACTCAAAGGGCTAAAGACGTTCTTCCTCAATAAAACACAGCGCAACTCGCAAACGGCATGCTCGACCTCGCGGCATCTTGCCTATGCGACGGCCTTGGCGCAAAAGTCGCACAAAGCGAGGCGAAAGGCAGGACTCGGGCCCGACTTTCGCACTAGGTTGCTATGAAAACGAAGGTAAACGGTGAAGCGGGGCGGATCGAAAATAAAGGAAACTGCGGAAAGGGCCGGCGGGGGTTGCGGGGGTTCGGAACGGAGCGGACGTGTGACCGGGCTTTGTCCCATTTATCTACGCTAATTCAATTAACCACCCCGCGCGTCTCCGGTCGCGCGAACGAAGGACGCGGCCGGGCGGAAGTGCTGACGTTTTTAAAACGGCCTGCCTCGGTCATTTTTGTCCGCCGGCGGAACACTTTCGAATGTACGGGAAATTGGCGGAACGCCTGGGCGAAAAAAAGGCCGGGTCATAATATCCGTCCCGAGATTTGCATGACGCTCGATTTGCCGGCTGAAAAATACGCTCCGGCCGCGGCGCGCTCTTTACATATTTCTCTCGTGCGGATTCGATATATCCTGTGGTATGTAAAAATCGCGACCCGGGTATCTCGGCGGTCCCTTCCCCGGCCGGGCACTTTATGCAAATGAGGGAAGTCGCGTTTATGCGAGCAAACTGTTATGGACAATGTTTATCTTGTCGGCGTCGTATCGATCATCGCGCGGTCAAAAGGGAGAACTGTTGCGGGCAGAATGTGCGGAGGGGTCTGTGTCTGCGTGGCTTCGTCAGAGAAATGATTGTATTAAGTTGATAGAAGTTCGAGGCTTGAAAGGGGAGGACCGGAAGTGTGGCTCATGCGACTTCTTTTTCTTTAGCTTTGCACAGAGCTTCTTCATTCGAAGATATTGGACGCGTCTTAAGGCAAAAGCGCCGGCGCGTTCCCATTTTCGGAAGAAAATCGGGGTGTAGATCAAAGGTTTCCGATCGCGTTGAAATTTCGCACAGGCATTGAAAACTGGAAAGTAAGATGTACGTGCGTTTTTATTTTGTACTTAATGAACGTTTAAAAAGATATAGGTACCGAAGTACTTATTATACCGAAGTTTGGTTTTTCCTACTCTTTATTATAATACTTTTTTCTTGCATATACACATACGTATTTTTGAACATCGCATATTTGTAAAACAAAAACATATATATCTCAATTTTCAATTCTAAACACGTCTGCAAAATTTGAACGCGATCGGAAAACCTTGATTTTTGACGTCGATTTTTTAAAAAAATTGGGGAGTGTTGCCACTTTCGGCAAAATACGTATCCAATATTTTCAGCTCAAGCAGGTCCGTACAGAATTGGAAAAAGTCGGTGACCCACATTTATGGTTCTCCCCTGGTGGATAGCGTATGGTGTGATCCCACGTTGACTGGAATACTTGAACTAACGCGTAACATGTCTTCCGCGCGTGACATCAAGATGCAGTATATCGTACGAGCAATACGACAGAAGATTAACTTAATTAATAGGTTAATGCCCGAGGGAGAGTATTTCAGCGTACCTACGCAAACTAGGCGTGAACAGATCTCTTTGAACACTGTCGGCCAGGAGCGTGCACTCACGCACACGACGCGCCCACGCACACGAAATGCCGGGCACATTTATCTCGTGAACTTGAATCGCGACTTCCCTTAGGCAGGAAAATTTATCGGCGAATTAATTTGCCGCCGTCCGAATAACTGAATTCCGTGTCGATAATAAATGAGGGCGCGCGCATTATGAGCGTGCGCGAGTGTAAAAACGGCACTGGCGAAATGGCGCGAGATAATGCGCAGCGGATGGTACCTTTTGCGAGAGAAGAAAATGAAAAAGAGCCAATTGTGCGTGAATTGCCGGCGAAATTGTACCTAGCGTTCGACAGCGGCGCGCACAGAAACTAATTACTCCATGCGACGATTCGGAAGAAACGTTCCGAACGAACGATTAATAAGGTCAGTCGGTGCTGTTGCAAAATCGCAAGCCGTAGTTCCTGGCGCGGGTCAATATCGCAAATGGAAAATTTGATTATGAGCCAAAATTGAACTAGCAACGGCGCACGGACTCGCCGGCAGTACATTAAGTAGAAAACAGAGTCGACGTTTTTGGGGTGCGGATGGCTTTTGGGATGCGGATAGGAAACACAGGGTGCGCTCATTTGTCATTTTCAGTCGGCGTGGGTTGTTTATGTTTTATTTGGGACGTACCGGGGTTGACACAGTTGTACGACTTGCATAAGTCTGTTACATTGCGCAGTAATTAGCGACAGTACGTTTTGCTAAATAAAAATACAGTTAAAATATCTTATTTCATCCTTCATAAAATATCAATGCGTCACTGCACAGTAAAACGAACACGAAAAGCCGCCCCTCCGTAATGGATCGTAATGCAAGAATAATAGCAGCAGTTTAAACTTTGTCAGAGAAACATAAGCAAAGTAGAACTTGCCACGGCGTCCACGCCAATAAAAATTGTAATGTTTTCGAGCATCGCCTTATACATACAGAGCACACGTTACACTTTGCCAAACAACGAGACCACACAAGTACTTCGTCGTAATCAAACTTTTCATAAAACAGCGGAAAACTTCGTTCTTGCAAGACCGACAGAGACGAGCGTGACAAAACTACGAGTTTCGTATTTGCGGTACCCAGTAAGCGTTTCAAATTTTGAGTCCTCGCGTTGAGCGAACGGCCCCCATTGTCATTCCCTGGCAGTAGACGCACTTTCCATAGACGTACTTGTATTACGGCAAAGAGGAAGACATTATTCAACCGTAGCAGGGAAGTTTTCGTTACGCCGGGAGAGTCGGTGCTAATTCTGAGAAACAATTAAAAGGCGAGCGTAGGTAAGCGCGCACTTTCCCATAAAAGTGTACCTTTTGTGCGCGAAGAATTTCAACTGCGTAGTGCGAACTAGTCCCGACGCAGCCTAGACATACTCAAGGCATAAGATACGTAGGCAGCGCGCACTTTTATGTCTGCCCTGAGTCGGTGTCGGTTCGTTATGTCGCCCGATGCCAATTACAAGTCGTCCGGGGAAAGAAGAACGATATCGTCGAGGAAAGTTCAAGCCGGACGGCCGGGAGGGAATCGGAGAAGTTTCGTCGGAGAAAAATGAATTCAATCGGGATGAATGCAAATTTCCTCCCAGTTTCGTGAACTTTTTCAAGCTGCCGCGCCGTAACGAGATACCCTTTGTTTGCCATACTATTAACCTTTCATTCCGGTGTCACGCTTGAATTCAGACGTCAGTCGGCCCGAAATTGCTCGGCCGTTGTTGAAGTGAAATATAGGCGGAGGCCAAGGAGGGTTCATTACTGTTTTTAATTGCGTTCTTTGTCGATGAAAGAAGGTCACTGTTATCGCTAGGAATATTCTTCGCCGGTCGCGCGAACTTCGCGAAAACTATTATCTCCTTAATGCTTTTCATTGGAATTATTGTTGCGCACGGAACTAGATTCTATTAGTGCTTGACACGGCGCACCCTGCGTCCTTTTGCCGTTGCCGCTTGCCTGGGGGCGTTCACAAAGTTGCGACGCTGAAGCGGCCTACTGTAAAAAGTGATAAATGCGCGCGATTAAAAATAAAGGTCCGCGAGTGCTTATCTGTTGAGCAGAAGCGCGCGAGAGAGGTTAATAACGGAACACGAGCGAAAATTGTCTCACGCAGCGTAGCCTGCTTTACGCCGCGCAAAAGTCTATTGCAGCGTTTTCAAGTAAATTCTTTTTTCGTTCTGCTCCTCACGTGTCCGGAACCACGCGCAGTAACAACAGAGAGACGCTTTCGCATAGTTATGTTCTGCGTACATGAAAATCCCGCAACGCTGAATGTCGGCCGGCAAAATTAGTGCCCGCAGTTACGATGCCGAAACGTTGAACTTGAACGATGCACATTGCAACTTTCCTGTAACAAATTCTTGCGTCTCTGTCCCGCAGCGGTGGATAGTTTAATCAGAATTACAGGGAGTTCGTGCTCTGTTTAACCTTTGTTGCGAACGTTGCGTCGAGATACTGTTAATTTGCAAAATGCAGAGTTGCGGAATGACTTTTGAAGGTAAACGTTGAGCTTGATATGATAAATTATATAACGATTATTTAGAAAATAGCAAACTCGACCTTTCGTTAATTCGGTGAATGTTGCATATTTCCTTTCATGCGTCGTTAGTGTGTGCTATTCTGCGGATAACGGGAACTACGTATTTTCCACGTTATTCGGAATATCAGCTCGACTTCCTCAGGTATTTTGATTCACCTTCAAGGTTTTCGCAAGTTCATTCTAAGTTGGAAATTGCTTTGAAGCGAACGGTAATATCACACAGTAATGCATTTAAGGATCTAGTCAGAGAGAAAATATTGTTCACGTGAAAATTGTGTGGAAAGGCTCTAACGTAATGAAGTAATAACGTTATAAACGGGAAATTACGTTGGAGTTGGGTCAGGAAATAAGCGTCTTTTTGAACGGACGAAAGACATTTGCTTTGCCGACGAACTTCGCAGAGGATCCTTACAATTATGGTGAAAGAGTATTCGCATTAGGCGTGGCAAGTGTTACGGCTTTCAAGCTTTCCGTGATAAGCGTTTTTTTGGAACGGCATGAGTTTGTTTAAATACCGTTCCACTTATGAACTCTGGAGTGCCTGTTCCGTCTTTCATCCAAATAAAACGAATAGATGTAAAACACTTTATATTCACGCCTGACGACGACGATGGACCATCACGAAACATTTTGCTTAAAGAACTTATCAAACTGAGGATTACATTTATTGAACGTTTTCGTTTTCGTGGTCATTTTACCATTTTATGGTTTTTATGGTTATTTAGATAGTTTTGATTAGATGTTATCCTTAATATCATAAGGATTTTCTATACATGTGCATCCGACCATACCAAAACTTAGCAAAACATAGCGAGGTTGAAACATTTTGCTTAAAGAACTTATCAAACTGAGGATTACATTTATTGAACGTTTTCACTTTTATGGTCATTTTACCATTTTATGATTTTTATGGTCTTTAGATAGTTTTCATTAGATGTTATATTATATATATAGATATAATATATATATATATAATATAGATATAAACATTTTTTCTCTAAATTAGATACTACATTTATTATAAATTGTTGTTCGTACGTTGGGTATTCTTATGTATCGAACTTTCATGTATATCGCTTAATATATTTTCATCGTAACGTTAACTCCGGAAGGCTAAAGCTTTAGCGACATTTTATCTACGTTTGTCCTGATCTTCCGATGTCGCAAGAATCGAGGATACGGTATCTGGGTTAGTTCCTTACCGAAAATGTGCCCTCCCGTGATCACCCTTCCGAGAGTTTCGAGTTGTCGGTTTCTGAAATTGACTTCGGGCTAGTCGTTTCCGGCATTTTCGTTTCCCGCGTCTGTAAAAGATTACCCGAGTAATTTTCGTTTTGGCAGATTTAAACTCACTTTTTCTCCCTCGCGGAGGCCGCAGTAATTTCTGCGTTGCTTATGCGTTCCCGCTGCAGCGGTAAATTATAGGATTGAGTTAGCGCACAAATTACGCGAATCGCCTTGGCGTACCGGCGTTTATTTGAAAACTTCCGAAGTTGGGTTAGCGTCAAAATTTCCAACGTGTACCACTCAAAACGCGTGTAACACGAGATCCTTGGCAGCGCCTAGATGCTGTCCTCCAAAGAAATGGTTCCTTCTCACGAACATGTAATAAAATAAGTTACTTCTTTGATATCCCTGAGCGCAGGGTAAAACGTTAAATACTATCAGCGCATCAGTACGTAGCTGGTGTAGTACACGCCGCGACTGATATAAAAATCAATGCACATTGCACCGATTTCGTCCGGCGAGCTGTAAGAATGGTTATCCCTTCGGATTCGAGAAATATTCGGTATTCCCTCAGTGAGCGCCAAGTTGGACGCGTTTGGCAGGATTAACAGTGTCGAATTTAAATTCCGACACGGATTTACAGCGAAGCGAGGCTGAGCGAAATTAAAACTCACTGCGAGGCTCATCCCCCCCAAGACTTAGTCGAATATAAACTGGTCATTATGCGGTACGGGGGCCTAGCAAATCAAGAATTTAGGTTGACGTGTGCACGAGATATTGCGGACTAATTTAGCGACGAACTTAATCCAGGGCAACCTCGCTGCAGATTCAGTTATAGGTTCCAGTGAATGGGCAATATGCTGCCACGAACAAAGTAGAATGCCGTTCATGACCCTGATGACGGGCGAGCGAATAAATTGAGCTCTCATCGTTTTGCGAACGTATGCCTATTTCTGTGTGTACAGTACCTTCGTTGTCGTACTCGGAAACTCGTCAAGAGTAATATTTATTCAGGCGTCGATATGTACATTCAGCGTTTTTGTGCGAACCTTACTCGCGTTAAACGCTTCCATGCAAATGCAAATCCCTCGCAGCTGAGATTAACACGTTTTCACACTTTCCTTTCGGATAAACGAGTTAAAGGAATCTATTCGCACTTGAAAGCAAACGCACGGTATAAAGACGCCCTTTGGCAGAACTCGTCGAATCGACTTCGCTCTTAATACCGTTTTACCTCGTTCTTTCATTACAGCGGAAGAGGATTTTAAGTAACAAGTCGAAATCTTCATCCGTCACGTTTTACCTCGTTTCCTTCTTTGTTCACATCGTAATACCTTGATTGTCACGACGTAATCCGTCTGCGGGACGTTGCACGATTAATCTCAGCCTTTAAGAAACGGGATATCGATTTTCGAATCACAGATCGCACGGAAAGGGTGGCTAACGGAAGCTGCTTCCCTTTGTGACGAGATTTGGATTAAATATGAAGAAACGTTTTTTCTAGTATAATATCATTCAGTCGGATACATTTAATTGAGCGGAGACGAATTTTGCCAAGAACATTTCCATTACGGTGTAATTTTGCAGGAACTGAAATATTCGGGAATATCCAGGAAACTATTATCAGTTTCTATGCGCTGACGTGTTATTGCATTTTTAACATTATGTTGAGCGTATCGCACAAGTAATCTGCGCAAGTAGAACGCCAGCGTTGGGCACGATGTTCCAACGTATGTTACTGAAAGTCACGAATTCGGAAAACCGAAAGGGGGTCATTTCGGTGTACTGAAGCTCCGCTTTGGCCCCGGTTCAGAAATGATTTGGGGTTTGGGAAATGGACGAGGGGTGGCCTCTCCGCTTTTTACTCTCTTCCATTCCTCTTTGCTCGCAACTGACGAGTCCCTGTGACACACTTTTCTACAATGGAGTAATTCCAGCGCGAGTTCTGCACAATTTTTCCACGTTTTTTCCTCTTTTTCGTCGAGAGCTGCCGTCTACGCATTCGCGTTCCTTTTTAATCGTCAGTGTGAAATCACGCAATAGCTTGATACAATCGCGCGATTGTTAGAAAGGCTGCCCTGGGGGCACCCTGAATGGATTCGCGAGAACACACTTTTTTCTCTTTCATCGCGCCAACCTGTGCGTCGGTCCCCGCGTATGCGCCCGCGCGCCACTTTACAATATCTTACCCATTTATTGTACAATCAATGATTACACGGCGTATCAACGATCGCGACGCCGTACACTTTGCCCCCGCGTTTTGTCACAGCGCCGCACGGTACATATTTACGCGCAACAAATATGAGGGTACAATGAACGTAATTATAACGACGTTTCGTCGTGAGCGCTGACATTTCGAGCGCTGCTGGCGTGTGTATAGCGTAACGCGCAAACAATAGCGGGACCGTACCGAACGATCGCGGTAAATACACCTGCGGCAATTACAGGGCGCCGCGGTGGTGGGAGTCACGCGACAAGAAAGCAATAACAATGCGATTATCACGAGAGTCGCACCTTCCCGCGTATTTTACACCACCCGCCAGGCCAACGCGGTGACTTACATGCTTTTGTGCACGGCGCTCGTACACCACTACTTTGAGCTGTAAATACATTAGCTGCTCGAACGGGTCTCGGTACACTTGATTGCACTTGGTCACCTCCACCAACAGCGGGCCACTTCCCTCTAGCTTCCGTCGCTGGGATGTCTGCCTGCCTTCTAGCTGTCCCCCGCCGCCCTTCCCGCTGTTAACCCACCCGCTAACCTGCTCGCTATAGCCTACCTCTGCGTCCACACCACTGCGGTTACGTCGCTTCTCTGTTCTACACGTACGTGCATGCGGGTACACGCGTCTCGTTACACGTCCCCCGCTGCTACGTGTGCCGATCCTCCTCTACTCGATCCCTCAGCCATGAGTATGTACGTGACCCGACCCCTTGGCCCTTCGCACAATGACCCGAAAGGAGCCGAAAGTAAACGGCATGATCATCAAGCGCCCGATGACTTTCAAAGTCTCGTTCTTTCGCGGTCCACTACCCTCTCTGCGCCGGCGAAGCACGAACGTGTTCGGGCAAACTATATTTATACACGGACCACCCTCTCGCCACCTCGCCTTTCGACGTCTTCGCGGTCTACTGCCACTTCAAGCGGAGCGGCTTTCGAGCAAACGAATGAGAGGCAAGTGACTACTCGGTGCTAGAGACAAAGGGAGCGCGGAAGCGAGGAAGGTTCGGACGCTGCGGCTTATCGGGCGATCGTTACGAATGGCTCTTCGATTTTTGAGTAATTGCACGGCTGCTCGTGGCCTTCGATAACGGACTCGCTGGCTCACGATGTTACGCTCGGTGGTGCGCGGCGAGAAGCAGGGAGGATCGGCCTGACCGACATTCTTCTGCCGGCGGCTCCTTAAACACAGTTTTCACTTGTCGATTTAACACCGGTCGCTCATCGGTTTCAGGCGATTTCGTACAGAGCGCCGACGGGGGCTTGAAATTTGTACGGGGGAATCGATGTCGGGCGTATCGTGCGTTGTTACGGTTAGGACGCATTAGCTTTGCAAGGCATCGTGACTTTGAGTTTCGTAAACCGCGACGTTATATAATCCGCGGTGATTGGCCTTTAATATCGAATAACCGTTAAACGCTCTGCGGTGGACCATACCGATGAAGTCTTGAACTTTGAACGCTGCACTGGATGGAGCCCCCGCGATAATGCATTGGCAGAGTTCTCGTTGGCTTTAATGGAATTCCTCTAGTAGCTAATACGGCCAATGGATTAGTTCGGAAGAAATGAATTGATTGGTAACCGGATAACGTGCGTTACTTCACATAACTCGGCTTATACCTTTGGCGCTGCGTAACTCTGATTGAGGCAAAGTTATGACATGAAACGACCTACTTTGGATCTCATATAAATCAGTTTATCCGTAGGGGGCTTTCGTCGCGTGCACACGACGTGTGCATAAGCTGCGGGTAATTTTTAGCGGGAAATTTGAGTGAAAATAAATATTTGCGCTGAATAGAAACATACGCGGCGACATGTGCAAAGTGGATGGGCTTTATAAGAGGAGATAAAACTGTTTTACGTACGGTTTCGTATTACGTTTGAAAAACACGACAGTCTCCATTCAAAGGGAGGAAATATATGTGAAGTCCTCTTGACGGATTTCGCGGATATTTCAATCATACGTAGTTTGCATTGAGGCCCACCGTTGCACGGATCGTATAAATATTTCAGTGTGGCTACGTTCTGATGGATTCTTTAAATTGAGTTAAATTCTGCGCCTGTTTGAGAATGAGACGTACTCCGTTCGTTCAACGTTCACTTACGAAGTTTTAATCCAGTGACTGAATGAAACTTATGGTGGGTTTCAAGTTATTCATTCTATTCAGGGCTTGTACATAGGTGCAGGGCATAAAAAGAAAATACATAAATCGTACTTCAATTCCAATGGAATATGTATAAATAATATGCACATGTGGGTTACCATAACATTTTTTCTTTTAACAAAGAATCATATAATGAGATAACTGACGACCACGCAAAAAAGTTAATAATTGATTGTCTTTACCACATTGTTTGTCATCATATCGCATTTTTACTCATGCATATGCACAAATATTGAATGCGGGAAAGGATTATCGTCGAATCCTTTTGAACATTGCCTCTTTTCGAGCATATACACGCCGCTTATTATTAGACTCCCGTCCGCGCGAACTTTGTTTCTTATTTTTACCGATGGCGCGTGTTTACGAAGTTTTGCTGAAAAATTTCCACCGCGCCCGGTCCTGTCAGCGCAGCCGGCGACTAGATTTATTTTCCTACAACATCAAAGTTTTCATCGCGGTTTTCTGTTCTCTGCGAACTAGAAATAGCACGCATCGCGCGCAGCGGCCGCACTACGAGAAATTTGACAGATACACAAAAATCGACGCGGACTGCATAAAACGGTACTTGAATGAAACGCAACGCCGAGCACGCGCACGCGACACGCGAGGCTCGTAAATCAATTACAGCGTGACGAGTAACGTGAGCGACCGATTAAAAATAACGAGCGACGACTGGCAGCGAGATCTCGCCCCGCGGAATTTGCTCGGCGAAATTGCGCTGTCGAAAAATATGTTAAAAAATATCTCGCGCGTCGAGAGCCGTACGTCCGTGCGCTGTCTCGATATTTCCGTCCGAGTTCGTTCGACACATTTTCTCTTTTTATTCTTGCCATGGGTCGGCGAACCATAAAATCGAATGGCCTGCATCGAGCCGTGTAAACTCGATCTTGATGAAGATACGCTTCGGTAGAGCTTGCGGCCGAGAGATAGAGAGTGGGAGGGAGAGAAACAATATTTCAACTCGTCGGGTACAATTACCGGTTGCGTCCCTTACCTTTTATGCTCTTCGGGCAAATTCGTCCGCAGCTCGTTAATTTTACTAGAGAGAGTGCTGGGAGAAAGGTGGAAAAACCTGCGACGGGGTTGAATAAGACAACGCCGACCCCTCGCGCCTTTCACTCTCGCTCCTTTCTCACCGCGGCGACATTGTCCGTCGACGTCGAATTTCATTCGCGATGGGCTACTATCGCGTGCGTGCGAAATCAAAGATCTCGAAATGCCCGACTGCGATTCACCGCCGAACGTTGACCTGCGGACGGCGGCGTCAGCTGTTTTAATTGGGCGTCGGTCGATAACGAAGATTTATCCGATTTTCCGATCCCAGCAACTCTTTCACGTTTAATAGATTGCGCATGACCCATTAAAATACTGAACGCGCCTACGAAACTCTGCATTAGAGTTACTCTGCATAGGAGTCAATTTACGCACACCGCAGCCTGCTCCAATTAAGAATTTAAACGTACCCGCTTAAATCTATCGAATTAATAGCAACGTACCTCTCATCGGCATTGATAGCAAGCGGATCACGTTTTCCGCAATGAGCACAATTTCCATCGTCGAATTTCTTTGTCGTGCGTTATACAATGTCGGCGCGCACAGCTTTGAAGACTGAGCCGTTTTTGGGCACAGTGTGCCAGTAATTTCGTCCCACTCGATCGATCGTCATTCGCGGCGGTCGACTAGCCCACAAATTTCCCGGTATCGTACGTCGTATTTACTGGGATCGCATGTACACTCGGTAGACTCCGATTCGAGGCGGCGCTTCTAGGGCAGGATTATTCGCGCGAGTCATAATTCTCACTGCGGGCGGTGCCTTAAATTTCGAACAAAAGACACGAGCATCGAACAGAGCCGAATCTCTGGCCCGTGCCAAGTCGTAGTAAGTAGTACAGGGATCGGGCAAAATGCACGACCTCTCTCTAGACCTCGCCTCGTATATACGCGCAATTGGGACGGACGCGCGTATTTATTGTAAGCCCGGCCGAAGGTAGACTCGTGCGAGGGCGTGGGTGCACGGGCACTAAACGCGCTTTACGAGACTTTAACCCGTCAACCGACGCGATATTGAAAAGAACGGTCTCAGGAGTCGCGCGGTGCCCGTGTGTGTCATAATGCCGTCCTTCCATAATACCGAATAATAGACCCGAAAAAAATTCGCCCTTCTCCGTTCTAAAGTGCTCCGTGACCATGCAAATCTGCCGGAGCCTGTCTCTCGGCGTTCTTTGTGCGACGTTCTCGCTAATGAAGAAAATAATATTTTACGCGGTCAGCTTAGCGCCCGCGTTGCGGCGGCTGTATTTTCTTCTGAAGAATTCTGCCTCTGCTTCCTTCCACGCGGCGGCTCGTATCTCCGCGTAAAATTTGTTAACGCCGGAAACGGAATATACGTGGCTGGAAGGTTGCGTCTGCGAACGCGCGGCCACTCGTGATTTGGGGCAGAACTGCGGTGTTCCTCGGCGGCGATTAAAATGTCAGACGCAGACGGAAGAAATCGCACGGCGATGGAAGATCTTTTTCCTGCCGGCACCGCTGGGGCACAGTTGGGCAAGTGCCAGAGGCACAATCTGATCGTCCTGTTAGCCGTCGTTCGGCCGTCAACTTGTTGCCGGTAAATGCGACGCAGTATAATTAAACCGCGACAAA
Organism: Cryptocheilus praepositus; assembly: GCA_033815515.1. Taxonomy (NCBI): domain Eukaryota; kingdom Metazoa; phylum Arthropoda; class Insecta; order Hymenoptera; family Pompilidae; genus Cryptocheilus; species Cryptocheilus praepositus. The sequence goes on along the minus strand of JAWWQZ010000035.1, from coordinate 15,261,063 downwards.
ATCTGATATTGCGTCCGCTTGCGTGCATTGTAAGTGGACGCGCGGTGTGCGTTTTGCAGTACGTGCTTTGTGTTACATCGAGTCTGCTTACACCAGCGTCTGGTGGCGGTGTCGCAAAGGTCTCGCCAAAGATGTCACCAAGGTGTCCCGTAGGTGTCATTTACGCGACGCGGCTTCCTTTCTTGGTGTGACCCCGCGGAACAAGGAATATTGTCTTGAGACGCTAACGCCCTAGCCGTCTAAGGTTATTTCTGTTTTTGGAAGTGTCCGGCGCAAGATTGCCACTACTTTATTCGAAGTTACCGTATGGTGTAGGAAATAAATTGTGAGTGTTCAAAATTTTAAAGTCGCGTGAGAACGAGAACGGAAACGTCTCGTGGATGAAACGATAGTGGCTGGCAAGTAGAAAAATAGTGTTGTCGCGGGTAAATATATTTCTTCTTATTTGGTTTAGTCGTTAGATGCGAGCGAGGAAACAGTCAAATATTTTCGTTGTGGGTGATTTTATGGTTCGAGTATTAAGTGCTTATTTCCGTATTTCCGACATTCTTACAGAACAATGTCAGCGACGTGTCAAAATATAGTTCACGAATTCTCCGCACTGAAGTATTTATGCAGCTGCATCGTATTTGCTTAGTCAGTTTTTAGTGATTGCATTACAGTATATCACGCGCAGGTGTAGAATTAGTCTCATGAAACGTCTGGTTTGCATTACTTCTAAATATACCGTCGCTCATTAGTCTGGATTTTCCAATAATCTAGCAACGGTGGTACGATGCCGGCGCCAGTCTATCGGAGTTTTATTTTACACAGGTATGCACTTGAGGGCGGTATTTGTAGAGCGTTTGAAGGAACAAATTCGACGTAGTGGTTGTCGTATTTGCACGGGTCCCCATACTATCTCTGCGGTGTATCTGCACACGCGCACACACTGCTCTGCGGTGTATAGGTTCGAGTTACACCGACCTCCCGAACGAATTATTTCATTAACATTTCGAACTCGACTAACCCACTAACCCAAAGCCTTTGTCGAGGGCCAGCAAAATCCTACTGCTCAACGAGTGAAAGACCGGGCTGGGTATTAACGAAGCGGTTCGCACGCACTTCATCTCCCCCTACATTATCCTCTTAGCTCACTCCAAACGACACTCAGCGCGAATGCAGACTGCTGTTCGCGTCTGGGTTCATTCGCCGATATCGACGTTGCACGTACGCACCTGCTTGCCACTTGTCTCCTTCTCTCAATCTCTCTTCCCTTGTTTTCCCTTTGGCTTTCCTGCACTCCTCTCCTTTATCACCCCCTCTTCTCTGTTCGCGTTTTCTACCTTCCATCCTTCCCCAGCTCCGCTACTTCCTCCATTTCGTCAACCTTACCTTTCCCCCACCGCCCCAATCCTCTCGCCACCTTCTTCTCTCTCACCCCTCATCCCACCATCCGCATGTACTTCACTTTTCCCGTTTCCTCTTTCCACCTTAACTGCCTCTTGCCATAACCTGCCACCGCGGCACCCCGGAAGAAACTCAAAAACGCCCAGCGGGCACATTCGGCTCGCAAGTCCCAGAGTGACCGACAACATCCAATCAACTAATTGCTCTATTTCGGGCGCGAGTCCATTCTAAGGGACCCGCCACGAGCACCAGTCACGCTCGGCACAAGCTTCCTCCCGTCCTCCCTTCTGGCCTCTTTGCCTTGTGCCGGAACAAGTGCCGCTATCATACCCACACGCATCCACGTGCATGCACACGCACGCTTCGAACGAAACCCGTCGCGCACTCATTATTCCCCAGCGCAGAACGTATCGACGATTCCATCGGTCCGCAGTTCCCGCTGTTCCGCGTCTCCTCCGTCGTCACTCAGCTCTCAGCGCCATGCGTCTGCTGCCTCTTTGTCCCGCAGAGACGTGTGCCCGCAAGTTCTGCAAAGCAGCGAGCGCAAACTCTCGGCCGGCGAAAGTTGCGGGAGTGCAGACCGTCGCCGGTGGGAAGTTGCGCGCCAGCGTAAAGCTCCATTCATAAAGCTAAAATCAATGACGGATTCGCGCAAACACCTTCGCGGTCGAGGATAGGACGTCGCCGGTCGCCATGATGGCGCGACGAGCCAATCGTGACCGACGGCTCATGCCTTCGTCCTCGTTCTCTCACCCTTTCTCTTAGGCGCGCGCGCGCGCAACTGCCAGAGAGGCGAGTACCTGGTGCACGGTTCGGCTGATGGTGGTGGTGGTGGTGGTCGTCGTTGTCCTTACAGCATTGCCGGCGATGGTCCGTTGTGTTGGATGGCGGTATAGGTGGAGAGGCAGCAGTGGCGGTGGTCGTTGCACCGCGGCGGATGTCGGAAGCGCGTTTCGTTTGACGTGGCGAATTATGGCTAGCGCTGGTGGGTTAACAAAAAGGGGCGCGCGGAACGTCGTTCGGCGATGATAATTTGCCGCCGGCGACGAGCGATGACGACGATGGCGCGGGGCCCATTCATATGCCGTCTCCCACGCGACGAATAACGTAACCACCTTTCCGGTGCGTTATTCGATCGATGATGAGTCATCGTCGCAACGCGCGCGGGCAACGTGTCATTTCGCGCGGATGCTCGAGGCTACGTGTGCACGGAGATACCTGGCTGACGAGCGGCCGAAGTACGATTGTGTCATTGCGTAAATGTGTCCGTATGGGGTGTGTACGGTTTGATATTTCGGGAGCGAAATTAGGGTGTATTTTCGACGGTGGGGACGAGAGGGAAGCGAAGTTAAGCTTTGCTGGCTGTTAAGTGTGGCTAATTAGGCGATATCCTGTGCACGTTGATGGCACTTAAGAAATGTTACGCTTAAATGGGTACAGGAGATTTCGTTTCTATTCACGCTGAACGTCGTGCTTTAGCTTTGTACTTTGTCAATGTCATATTATGCTACCCGTGCTGGCGTCGTGCGTTTGATGCGCGCTGAAAGATGCTTCGCGAGAAGATGGGAAAGCCTCTATTGAAAGAAGTCGTAAGATGATTACCTTTGCCTACGTGATAAAATGCATCGCGCCGTTACGGTGCTGCTATCGGTGAAAGCATATTTGCATTCAGACGCATTTTACGGCGTAACAAATATATAACGGGTCTTCGCTTCTTTATAGATCTGTCCACGCACTGAGACCCATTACCGTTCGATTATCTTTTCATCGTAAGAGGTTTTCGTATAAAAACTTTGCCGGCCATTCGTAGCGAGCGGAAGGAAAGTTTGAAAGTTTCTCGCGTTGTTTAGCAGACCCGTTTAACCCCGCAGCGAAAACACTTTAAAAGCCGGAGTTCAGATGGTAGCTGATATACGGGCACCTTTCGTGAAAATTCGATGGGTCTTTTCCGCTTTCGCTGTCCCACCCGGTTTTTAATTAAGTTCTCACTTTATTTGCTTTGGCCCGCTTTCCATAATGTCCACGCCGCAGTACAAGAGCGCAATCATTTTCGGCCGTAGCAAGGTTCCTTCAAAACATTTCGACGGTGTGCAAGCTGGAAAGATAACTTTGACGCACAGCCAGATATGCATCGACGCCCCCTACGGTTTTACGCTGCCGACATTGCTTTTATTGATACTCAAGGAGAACTAGCTCGTGATAATATGTACCGCCTTTTTTTTATAGGGTAACGCGTGTTCGAGCAGAAACTTGTTTTAATACGATCAGAAAGCCCGTATTTAAATTCAGTGCATCGAGGTTCCCTGTAGCCGATGAAGTGAAGTATCCGAGAAAAAAAATGTAACACAGTTTCCTCGTAAATCATTTAAAGGTTTTTTGGTAGGCAGTGCGTACGCTTCCCTTTATTTATTCGTCGTAAATTTCGGTTCATTCGAAGGTGTCGTTGCACGGTAGGCGACTTTGAAATATTTCCTGTAGAACCGGGGAAACATGTTTCTTGTCTCCAAAATGTCGCGTGATAAATTGTACGGTGTGTGTGATCCTTCGTTCGAGATATACGACTTGTATCACGAACGTGTGCCCATGCGGTGGGCCGAATATGTGTAATCAGTCCTTCTGACCGCAAGTCGAATTTTTTATCGAGGTTTTCGTACGCCTGATAACGTGATTTGTGGCTTTTCGATGTCCATGAGCAACGGCACCGGTCGATTAACGGCCACCGTCGAACAGTAACCCAACGCATTTTGTCCGAATTTGTGTTTCGACGATCTGTAATTCGTTTCGGGTAATTCGTTTCGACAAATTCCTATCGGGGTTTGCCTCTCGCCTGATCTATCCACGTGTAGAGTCGCACGGTTATAAATTCGGCAATATTCACGAGGTAATGCATCTGTGTCTGAAACTGAAAAACCGATGACTTTTAATGTTTAACTTCCAGCTGTCGCGCGGAAGCTGTAAATGTCACGAGTTTGGAGGCAATAAAAAATTGTAACTATATGAATATTCCCATTTCAAATGTTATTTAATTGGTGTCAGTATATGTAAAGTAAGTTAATGTTTCATATCATATGCTTTCGCTGGTAACGACACGAAAGATTTGAAATCCATCGATTCAAATTTTTACTTCACGATAAAACGGTACTGTGCAAACTCGAACTTTCATCGTTTCCTTTCGAATTCACAAATGATTGTGCGCATTTCAGTGCGGGGAATGAATCGATTGCGTGGCAAAGGAGAATGGTAAACACTTTTCTGGCTCCAACGCAATCGATCGATCATATTACATTTAATATCGCCCTGTCGTTCGGTATTAGACCATCCGCGCATAGAGCGGAAACGTCTGTCTATCTCGACAAAGACTCGCGAAAAGAAACGCTGCGTTATGTAAAATCAGAATAACTGCGCTTTCGACCGAATGAATGCATGTCGTTTGGTCACGGAAATATTAATATAAAACCCAAATGCCACCGTTAAAATTGCAAATATCCCCCCGAGGAATGTTAAAACACGATCACGCATTACATGATATTCTACAGGGAACGTATTATTCAAACAAAAGCTGTTATTCAATTACACCGTTTAATTCAATCGTCATATTTTTCACTATCGCACCACAAATATCTTTATTCCAGCCAACGAATTAATCGCCCAAAATTTGCATTAACATCTTCACACCTACCGTTCTACAATTTGCTTTGACACCACCTCTGCCCTAATAACGTGATATTTATCAGTCTCTGCGCTGAAGATTCACGTTAACGAGGTAGGACATTAGCGGACAAACCGAATGAACAAAGTGCGGAGGATCCCGCGCCGGAAGATGCAAAGAAGGGTTGAGCAGAAAGGGTTGGGGATGAAGAATGTCGAGGAATGTCGGTGCTCCCGTCTAACGAGAGAATTTTGTTTGTCGTTGCAGATCCGGTTCGCTGAGGGGCAAGAAGGGCAAAACGTGGCGGATTCGGTGACCCCTCGGCTGTGACAAGGTGCACAGATAGATAGGACAAGGAAATGCGTGAATATAAAATAGTAGTATTGGGCAGTGGAGGTGTAGGCAAGTCCGCCCTCACTGTCCAGTTCGTTCAAGGAATCTTCGTCGAGAAGTACGATCCGACGATCGAGGATAGCTATCGCAAACAGGTCGAGGTCGATGGTCAACAATGTATGCTAGAAATCCTGGACACAGCCGGAACGGTGAGTAATTGATCTTACCATCCTTACGGCGAGATTGTTTGTTCGACTGCGAGTCGTGATTTGTCGACCTGTCGGGGCTCGGCTCTCTCTGCAAATGCGGCCGCTCCTGAATATTAATTGACTTATTTAATTTCGGCACGGTGACATTCTTGTCACTCGACGTGGATATGTAAATCGGCCGTGACAGGAAGGTAGCAATGAATGAATAAAACGCGGTGGCACTGTACTCAACAGTGAAATGGAGCGATTTACATGCGTGCGACGTTAATATAAATGTGTTCGTGCATATTAATTTTCGCCCGACGGCGCGAAGGCGTTAAGTATTCGCTGTCTATGCGCGACGAGACTCGAGATAACGGCAATAAGGTAAATAAATACGACAGTCGGGTCGCAGTTTGTTATAAGCATGCGGTCGTTTCTTCGCGGTTTTGATCACACTGGCGCGATTTATGCATCCGAATTTCCGTCGTAGCACTTTTCTGCGACGCGTAGAGCAAAAGAGTGCGGCGAGTAATGAAACATGATGAAATCGATGGCTTCGTATCATTGGGGACTCCCGCTGCGTCGGATTATTGGGAAATTTTAACCATTCGACGACACGTCCGCGTATCGGGCCAGCACTTTCTGACATTAATTTCGCGCTTGCACATATTCCGCGTTTAATATCGTAAATATGAATATCGCGGACGCAATTTACAGCAGCGTCCGTTTAATTATACAATAAACAAATGTTACACGATCGAAATTAAATGGGAGCTGGTAGTTTTTCGATTACACGGAAATCTTCGTATCGTGCGCGTTGCCGAGTGATACGAGATTTCGAAGCGAGAAAATTCGAGACTTGCCGATTACAGTTGTACAAGAAACAAAGGCGTGCTTTCTGTCTTAAATCTATCAATTTCTTAAGACTGTCGAGCTGTAGGGTCGCTCGGCACAATCGGAGTTCATTGTAACAATGCACGTGGGGAGAGATAAAAACGACAATATAGAACGCTTTCGAACGGAAGACGCAGCAAGTTTCACTGGAGAGAGTCTACTTACGTGTTCTCTAAAGACGAACCAATGACGTTAGTGCGCGCCTTGCGAACAGGCACGTGTGCAATTCGAAAACAATCGCTCGTGGGAGGTCCGGGTTACTTCGGATGAGCTAGTTAACGGGCTCAAACAAGAGGAAAACGGAAGAAAGGGTCTCGGCAGACAGCGGCTAGGAGGAAAAAGAAGTGAAAAATGTGTCTCCGTCGGCGTCGGAAACGTTCGTTTCCGTAACATCTCACGCGTTTGACTCTTTGCAACACAAACTTTTGTCCTCCGCCGAAAAAAACTCCGCGCTCGTCCGCGCTGCTTCATTCTTTAACCCGTTGACTGCCAAGAGTATTTTGTTATGTTAGAATCGCAATGCGATGAAATACTGCGAAGTATAATTAAATCGTGCAAAATAAAGGTAACGCATATTTGTCAGAAGCCAAAGTATTGAAGCGCCGTTCTAATATCAAATGCTGTTACAAGATTGCAAACAGGTTTCATTGCGAATTTTTTGCATTTTTAGTACAACCATTTGCATCGGTCACCGGTGACCGCCGTGATTTTGCTATGTTAGAATCATGATGCCATAAAACACTGCAAAGTATAATTAAATCGTGCAAAATAAAGGTAACGTACAGTTGTCAGAAGCCAAAGTATTGAAGCACCGTTCCAATATCAAATGCTTTTACAAGATTGCAAACAGGCTTCATTGCGAATTTTTTGCATTTTTGGTACAATCATTTGCATTGGTCACCGGTGACCACCGTGATTTTGCTATGTTAGAATCGCGATGCCATAAAATACTGCAGAGTATAATTAAATCGTGCAAAATAAAGGTAACGCATATTTGTCAGAAGCCAAAGTATTGAAGCGCCGTTCTAATATCAAATGCTTTTACAAGATTGCAAACAGGCTTCATTGCGAATTTTTTGCATTTTTAGTGCAATCATTTGCATCGGTCACCGGTGACCACCGTGATTTTGCTATGTTAGAATCGCGGTGCCATAAAATACTGCAAAGTATAATTAAATCGTGCAAAATAAAGGTAACGCATAGTTGTCAGAAGCCAAAGTATTGAAGCGCCGTTCTAATATCAAATGCTGTTACAAGATTGCAAACAGGTTTCATTGCGAATTTTTTGCATTTTTAGTACAACCATTTGCATCGGTCACCGGTGACCGCCGTGATTTTGCTATGTTAGAATCATGATGCCATAAAACACTGCAAAGTATAATTAAATCGTGCAAAATAAAGGTAACGTACAGTTGTCAGAAGCCAAAGTATTGAAGCACCGTTCCAATATCAAATGCTTTTACAAGATTGCAAACAGGCTTCATTGCGAATTTTTTGCATTTTTGGTACAATCATTTGCATTGGTCACCGGTGACCACCGTGATTTTGCTATGTTAGAATCGCGATGCCATAAAATGCTGCAGAGTATAATTAAATCGTGCAAAATAAAGGTAACGCATATTTGTCAGAAGCCAAAGTATTGAAGCGCCGTTCTAATATCAAATGCTTTTACAAGATTGCAAACAGGCTTCATTGCGAATTTTTTGCATTTTTAGTGCAATCATTTGCATCGGTCACCGGTGACCACCGTGATTTTGCTATGTTAGAATCGCGGTGCCATAAAATACTGCAAAGTATAATTAAATCGTGCAAAATAAAGGTAACGCATAGTTGTCAGAAGCCAAAGTATTGAAGCGCCGTTCTAATATCAAATGCTGTTACAAGATTGCAAACAGGTTTCATTGCGTATTTTTTGCATTTTTAGTGCAATCATTTGCATCGGTCACCGGTGACCACCGTGATTTTGCTATGTTAGAATCGCGATGCCATAAAATACTGCAAAGTATAATTAAATCGTGCAAAATGAATATAACGCATAGTTGTTAGAAGTTAAAGTATTGAAGCACCGTTCCAATATCAAATGCTGTTACAAGATTGCAAACAGGTTTCATTGCGAACTTTTTGCATTTTTAGTACAATCATTTGCATCGGTCACCGGTGACCACCGTGATTTTGCTATGTTAGAATCGCGATGCCATAAAATACTGCAGAGTATAATTAAATCGTGCAAAATAAAGGTAACGCATAGTTGTTAGAAGCCAAAGTATTGAAGCGCCGTTCTAATATCAAATGCTGTTACAAGATTGCAAACAGGTTTCATTGCGAATTTTTTGCATTTTTAGTACAATTATTTGCATCGGTCACCGATGACCACCGTGATTTTGCTATGTTAGAATCGCGATGCCATAAAATACTACAAAGTATAATTAAATCGTGCAAAATGAATATAACGCATAGTTGTTAGAAGTCAAAGTATTGAAGCACCATTCCAATATCAAATGCTGTTACAAGATTGCAAACAGGTTTCATTGCGAATTTTTTGCATTTTTAGTACAATCATTTGCATCGGTCACCGGTGACCACCGTGATTTTGCTATGTTAGAATCGCGATGCCATAAAATACTGCGGAGTATAATTAAATCGTGCAAAATGAAGGTAACGCATAGTTGTTAGAAGCCAAAGTATTGAAGCACCGTTCCAATATCAAATGCTTGTACAAGATTGCAAACAGGCTTTATTGCAAATTTTTTGCACTTTTAGTAAAATCTTCTACACCGGTCACCGGTGGCAGTCAACGTGTTAAGTTTCATTTAAGGCTGACCGGAGAATTTGAAACAGCGCTAACTTTGAGCGGCTGCTCATAGATAGAGGGTATTAGAGTAGTGACAAGCCATACAACGTTAATCCGTCATTACACCCATTTTCTTCTGCGAAGTTAAAGTGGACATTTTAATGACGCGCGTACTTAGACGTAAACGTATTCGATCGTTTGGAGTCAGTTTAAAATTTCGTTTCTTCCGACGCACAGGAACAATTCACAGCCATGAGGGATCTGTACATGAAGAACGGTCAAGGATTCGTCTTAGTTTATTCGATAACGGCCCAGTCCACGTTCAACGACCTGCAGGACCTGAGAGAGCAGATCCTGCGAGTAAAGGACACAGATGACGTGCCGATGGTGCTGGTGGGCAACAAATGCGACTTGGAGGACGAGAGGGTAGTGGGCAAGGACCAGGGCGTCAACCTTGCCCGGCAATTTAATTGTGCGTTTATGGAGACCTCTGCCAAAGCAAAAATTAACGTTAACGATGTAAGTACACCGTGCACATTTATCTTTTTACCTTTAAGCGGTTCTATGGTGCTTGGTGTTCGCGGTTTCGACGTTTTGGCGATTGCTTTGCGATTCGTTCACGTGAATAACGTGTCATGGATAACGTATATTGGGCACATGACAGCGATTTCCGTAGAATCGTGCATAATGCGCTTTGATAATGGTTTATTGAGACCAGCCAGGGACATCGATTTCTGCCGATAGACGATTATGCGCTTTGGTGTCGCCTGACACGTGTGTTCGTCGACGGGTTGAAGCCACTTGTAACGCTTAACCGAACGATCGACCAATTACTTTCCTGACGGATAATCGAAATGACAAATCGCTTAAGCGAGCGCACATGTACACTTGCTACAAAAACTTTTCGATACACAGATCGTGCGCGTGTTGTTTTCGTAGTGAAAGAATTATGAACGGTGAATAGGCTGCTATGTAGACGGCAATATTGCGTATACTGTGCATATTGTTTAACTTTGATCTGTGCGCTCTGTGTACGTGTGAATCGATACCGCGGTACATATAATATCCAATCCCTTTTGACGCGATATGCACTGCGAGATGGTAACGCTCGTGCTCTAGCAATCACAGCATATTATATCGATATCTACATGTGCCGGTACCATAATTCATTCATTAATTAAGCGCATCCTCGTGGTTGATTCATTATGCACGGTGCGCTAGTGCCTTCCCGTACATATTATTCAATACTGGGAATTAGTTCTGGAACGTGCGTCTGTTCACTTTCGCGTGCACGCCGAAGAAGGGGAGCTCACATTGCATATAAGATCACTGTTAATTAACGACGAAGAAAAAAGAAAATAATTGACGCGTCGTTAAGAAACTATAGAGCGCGGATAGATAAGTTTTACTTGTATAAATATTTAGTAAGTGACTTGTAACAGATGATACCTTATCTATGCGTCCTTCTCGATTACAGATCTTCTACGACCTGGTACGACAAATCAACAAAAAGTCGCCAGAGAAGAAGATGAAGCAAAAAAAGAAATCGCTGTGCCTACTTCTGTAAGGTAGATATGGCGTATGCCATACTCTCCTGCATGAAAATCCGAATATACCAGTTGAGGATGGGGGGATCAGGCGGTTATGAAAATGTTAGTGACAAGGAGGGGGCTAATAGGATGATAAATAATAACGGGAGACGAAAGGAGTGGAATCAGTATGGCTGTAAAAGGAGATATAAGTGACAATGAGACACAAGAGAACGGCGCAGTCGGGAAGGAAGGAGGGGAAGAGAGAAATTGGCCAGGAGAGGAGAGTAGAAGATAGGAGAGGAGAGGAGAGGGGAGGAGAGGAGAGAAGAAGAAAAAAGTTAGATGGGATGAGATGATATGAGATGAGATGGGATGGGATGAGATTGAGAGTAGGGGGAAGAGGAGAAGACACAGCGAACGGAGGAAAATATTGTATATACGTTGGTCCCGGGGTGGATCGTGTGCACGCGCAACAATGGCGCACAAAGTAGTACGAGACCCCGTGGCATCCGGTTATCACTGTAGGAGTTTTGCATTAAAGAAAAGAAAAAAATGAATAATTAATATTATATATTTAGGAGAAAAGAAAAAGAAATGTTTGGACGTGCGCGTGCGCAGGCCACCAGCCCCCATGCATCACTCGCCGCGCACCTCTCTCTTATATAATATAATAATTATACATAGACGGTACATTATTATTATTATTAATTATTATTATCACTATTATTATTACCATTATTAATTATTATTAATTACTTAATTAATTATTATTAATTATTACAATTATTATCATCGCCATCATCATCATTATCATCATCATCGTCAACACCATGAAAGCATCAAGATATTCATAAGTTATCAACCGTTTGTTTCTCAAACTATATATGTTTTTCTATATCTCTCCGTATTAAAGCAAATAATAAAAAACTCAGTGAATGTTAACGTTTAGGCTGGTTCCTCCTTGCGACTGTTCGAACATCTTTCTCCTGATTCCCGTCGATTTGTACTGATAAGAAGCGTGTCCTTTCCAACGCCGCCCCCGAGGCACGAAGTGAGCGCGATTCGAGCCGTTTGGAACTTCGTCGAATCGTTCGCCACGATCTGATCCTTCCGAGCAAGCCTCGATGATAAGCGCTTCGTCGATGAAAGATAAGCGACTGGCAGTCGCCGGCGTTGTCAACGTCCTCCTCGACTGTGAGAGAAGCTGCTTCTAGACCTGCTGCAGGGACGGCAGAACGATCGTGACGAGGAGCGTCGATAAGCCGAAGCCACCACTGGAGAATGTTCTCCACGTCGATGATGAGCTCGTGACGTTGCAGCAGATATTGCTCGCCTCCTCAACGACCTTCGGATAATACTCGTTCCAGAATGCCAGCGCCCTATAGTCGATCGCGTTCGGATCACTCATGTCGATGTTCCTATCGATTATGAGCACCCTCGGACTGTCCTCCGTGAACGGTTCCCAATTGATGCTGCTTAACGAAGGATTGCCCGTTCGAGCGAAACTGGCCAGCATCGCCATCACGACCTCGGCCATCTTCTTGTCAGCGGCATTCCATTGTATCGTCGTGCTCGGTGCATGTGGCAGGCCCCAAGCGAACGGGAGCTCGAACATATGCGGCACCCCAGCCCACTCTGGCACGTCGCGGGTCATATACTGCGTCCTCGGACGATAATCGAATCTGTACACGAAGGAGGCGCTCGGCTTCTGTTTTGCCGACACCTTACCGGCGAGTAAGGTAAGCCCGGCAGCGAAGTTCTTCTCCGTCTGCAGGTCGAGGTACCTGTCGCGCAGCACGTCCTGATCCTTGGTAGGTGGTCGCGGTTTGTAAAAAAAGAGCACCGCGTCAGCGACCATCTCTGGTTTGAATTCGCAGGTACTGTTTTCATTTGGCGCCCCGACGGCTGCCATCGCGTCGTCGACGATCAGCGTCTCGAACTTCCTGCCGGACAGTCTGCCGTCTCCCTTGCCGATCACCTCCATGTACGCGAGCGCCTGCTCATTGTTGGTATAACCGGCGAGCAGGGGAACAGCCTCGAAGTCCCCGCTGTCGAGAACGTCGCGTGGATGTTCGGGTAGGAAAGGATCCGTGGTATTCGCCGTTTCGGCATCAACGATTGGACCCCATGTCTCGATGTCCGACGACTCCCGCACGAGAATCGTTGCGTCCACGCGACGCAGGCACTCCATCAATGCCGTTGTCGGTCGTCGGTAGCAGCCGAATTTCTCAGCTATGATGTCTACCACCGACGTCTCGCTACTTGGCGAACCGACAGACCCGATTGCATCGCCGCTCATTGCGATCGCCTTTGAGAACTTCCCCCTGCTCAGCGGACTCATCATGTGGAGACCGACGCTTATCGCACCCGCACTATGCCCGTAAATTATAACGTTCGAGGGCGATCCCTCGAACTGCTCGATGTTTCGCTGAATCCAATCCAAAGCAGCGACCTGGTCGAACATACCATAGTTGCCGGGTGCTTCAGAGTCCGTCGTCGTGAAAAAACCCAGGATGTTCAAGCGATATGCCACCGTCACGACCATTACCTGGAAAGAGAAGATATGAGCAAGTTCGAAAAACGAGTTAAGTCCTATACTTCAATTCCTATCCCTATTCTTTCTTTAGCCTGATTGTGTTCTCTTTTCTGATTGCAACAAAAGTGTCGTGACATTCTCCCGGCGTGGTCCCTTCTTTCTGTCTATCTTTGTTAATTAAATTCTTTTTGCTTGTCGCGAAATACATTCCACGGAAGTCTCTTCAGTTTTAATAGGCCTCATCTTCATGAGCGCATCACATCGTTATTTCGAATTCGTGCTTGTCAGAGAAACGCCCACCGTAGGTCATCGCCATTAATGTGCGCATTAAGTAAACTAACACGGAAAGCGTGACTCATTCGTGGGCTGGTCGCGGATCGCGAGTATCTAATCTTAAAGGTTGCGCTTGACCAGGGTGTAATCGCACGCAAGAAACGCCCTGATTCCGTTCGATTTCCTGACGTCCTCCGTATGCCGAGGAAGATCCCGTCTAAAAATACACATTAATAGCGCGAGATGTCGATACCGATTGAACCGCGGTCAGAACGAGCTCGTGACACGAGAACGAATCGTATCGAATTAAGGGCAATTCGTAGGATGATGCGTTGAAAGAGGGTAAATCGACCAACGACTCAACCTTTAACCTGATTTCAACGTTTTCATCAACGTTACGCGATAGCGAAGGAAAAACGAATCTTCGTAGCTGTATCTGACCTTTTGCTTTGCGACAAAGACCGAAGCATCCCAAATCGCTGGAGTTCCGGTGTTGAAGTCGCCGCTATGAAACCAGACAACTACCGGCCATCCTTCGGCTGGTCGGGTTCCTGTATTCATGTTTCATCTATCACCACTTATCGCGAGGATGCAGACAGCAAAGTATGAAACTAGCGAGGTTGCGTGATTGCGGTCGCTAAAGCGCAGTCAATGAAATCTCGATTGGCTTTAAGCGACATCTCAAGCTGTTACACATATTAGGGCAAGAGCACAATCGCATTCCGGTCATAGTGTTGTGCTAGCTTGAATGGGTATGCGAGTTTAGTACGAGGTGCGAGTGGCATGCTGCTGGGCAGCTGAATTGCTGAAACATGCTGAATCCATCAACGTATGTACATGCAATGAATTTTGCGGCACGTCCTATACGAGACGTAGATAAGACGTAATTATGCCGTGCATCAATTGCGTCATCATGGTCAGAGTGTACGTGATTGACTCGATGAAGCTATGCTATTCACGTACCAGTTGTTAATTAACATTGATACGATCGAGGACATCGATTTTAACCCTGCGGTACGTTATCAAGTTACATATATACACATATATGGTAAAATCCAAAATGACCACGACGTTATTGTTACGCGATGTTAGCAAGCGATCTATGCCAAGCAGCATTTCATGTGAGGCGGTAATCAGGAGTAATAAAAAATATTAGTTAACCTCCTCTGTCTATAATACGTGGGATTATGATCGCCCCGAGAGGGGAATAAATGGTTACATTTAGATTAAAAAAAACACATGTTAGATGAGTGCATAAGTTCTGCCACAGCATTTTTCTGCTGATTGGATATTTACGCGTAACTTTTTTCTAACTCCCTAAGACGCTTGCCTTATATAAATTGCAAGGTCACCTACTTTGCAGGCTCATCGATACTTCAATTTAGTTGCCAGTTATTTTTAATGAATTGAATTCGATTTCGTCAGAATTATTTTCAGAATTGAAGAAGAAACCTATCAATTGCATGTCACTTAGGGTGCCGCGTCTTTTCAATTGTTGTTTTGGAATAGCAATGCGTTAAACGTAGCCTTGCTATTTTTTAATACATGAATCCCGTTTTGCAGGGACAATCGAGATGAACGGACGAAAGGAGAAAAAATATATTCTCGTAGATGTGCAAACGAACGGGTTTCGATGTAACGTGTACAAAAATGTATATAACTGTAGCGGAACGTATGCAACCAGCTAATAAAACTAATACTAAAGATTGCTCGGAAGCATGATGACAAAACGATGATTATAGGACCAACGAAAACCGACGCAGTCGTTTAACTAAAACTTGAAGCGCTTAGCTAAATCGCGTAATTGGTAAGTCTTACACTAGACATCATTGATCTGTAAGCGCGTTGAAGCATATTTAAGCGGTGCAATAATTCGTGATCCAATTGTCCGTACGAATGTCGATTACGTTTGTCATAAAATACAACCGTTTTTTGTATATAACGCAAGACTATGACGGAGTTCATGTATTGTCCGAGTAACGACAAATAAAGATCGGACAAGCGTAGGGTCGTCGAGACAATTTCAGCCATCACACCCCATTCACTGCCTTCTTCTTCGTTATTGCCGATTTCATTTAACTGTCAGTAAAGATATTTCGTAGCAGTAAGTACTGTCGAATGGCGTACATTCGGTTGAGAAAGATTCCGTAACGCTGCTTCTCAGACGTAGACGATACTTGAGAATATTTTTTATGCGATCGACCAAGTTGAATGACGGTAGCGATCTTTAAAATTTGCTCTCTTACCGTTAAAACTTGAAAGTATTATACTTCCATAGTACAAAATTGCATAGTTTCTCTGAAACAGGTTGCCCGTATGTACGGGACACATCTATGGGCATGCGTCAAAGGTGAATTGCAAATATAATTTTGCCACACTAAGGCACTAAATATTACATTTAAGCAGTTTGTCCCCCTTTTAGCCGTGGATTCTGCGTGGTGCCTACGTTCTTGAAACGGCTCGTTGAATACTTTCTCCCTTCAGATGTCGAAGATCGAAAATTACATGGTAAATTCGTTAAATGTTATTCAAATTTTTCAACAACCGTAGCTGTATTGACTTTTCCTCATAATGTCGAAACTATATGGTCCTCCGATTGACTATTTGATATTTCAAGTTACGAATTTAAACCAATCCATCTTTCACTGTTATAACATTTTACGGAACCTCATAATACTATAACCATTTAATTATACCGTACCGATTAGTATACCGTTATGTAATGTTATGTATTACAAGTTACTCAAACATTATTAAAAATTATTATTAAAAATTATTAAAAAAAAAAAACCACAGATGTGACTGAATCGTTACCTCATTCGCGGGTACCAACTCCGGCGGTGTAAGCGTAAGTACACCACTGAACTTCCTCGACGCTCGCTCGACTAACTTTATTAGCCTCCCGACGCATTCAATTCTTCTTTACTACCTACCATTGCCTGCAATCTATTGGCCTGCTTATGCGAGGCAGCGCTGATGCATCTCTTAATAGCCTCAGCCGGCCGTGCTTAAATTCAGGCGACACTTTGAAGCCATTAGCGTATGCGACCTGACGCAATCCGATGCATCCCGTCGCGCAGGTCAGTCGCGTATTTCCCTTTGGCCCAATAGCCACGACCTTGACACCTTTGCACGCCCTCTCTGACCATTAGCATTCGGTCGACCATCAGGACTAATTACCGACGGGGGTGGCCGGAAGAGCACCGCCAAAGCGAGTAATCGTCATGGCGATCTTCGCCGCTTCCGATCTTCATCGATCGAAGAAAAGGGAAGGTCTCCGCGTTCAGACTAGCTCGGAAGTGGCACAGAAGGTGTGCCTCAAATGGGATTTGAGGCGGCAATAGGCGAACGCCCAGTCGATTCGATTTTCGGCACTCCTTTCGCGGCCGAGCGAATGTCGAGAGAAAAGAGGAGCTTTTTCGTGACCCAGCCCGCCGGTATCTCGACATCTCAAACGGCCCTAAAAGATTGCGTGACACCACGTGCGCCAGTTACTCTGCCGTTACCACTTCCATATCGACCAATGCCCGGCCTCTCCTTTCTTTCTCTGCCAACCCCTGCTTCGCCTTTTCTAACGAAAGCCCTTCTCCGTCCCTCACTCTCGCTTTTCCGTTCCCGTGCTTTCATTCTTTCTAATGGCGCGACTCTGATTTTCCGGCGTGATTTGCCGTCGCGCCGAGACCTCGAGACTCTTGGGTGACTGAAGTTTCGCGAGAAGTCCGATAGTGGAAAGCTTAGAGGGGCATAGAGGTGAGTGTACATGTACATGTCTGAATATGTAATTATTTGAAAGGGTTTTTAGAAGTTTCGATGAAAAATGGTTGAAGTCTTCGCGAGTTTTACGCACGATTAGTTTATTTAAGACTCAATGCTGCAGGACTCCGATAGTGGAAAGTTTAGAGGTGCATAGAGGCGACTAATATGTACATGCTTGAATATGTAATTATTTGGAACGATTTTTAGAGTTGTATTTGTAGAAGTTTTGATGAAAAATGACTGAAGAATCGCGAGTTTTACGCACGGTTAGTTTATTTAAGACACAACGCTGCAGGAGTCCGACAGTAGAAAGCTTAGAGGCGAGCGTACATGTACATGTCCGAATATGTAATTATTTGGAAAGATTTTTAGAGTTGTATTTCTAGAAGTTTTGATAAAAATGGCTGAAGTCTTTGCGAGTTTTACGCACGGTTAGTTTATTCAAGACTCAATGCTGCAGGACTCCGATAGTGGAAAGTTTAGAGGTGCATAAAGGCGACTAATATGTACATGCCTGAATATGTAATTATTTGGAACGATTTTTAGAGTTGTATTTGTAGAAGTTTTGATGAAAAATGACTGAAGAATCGCGAGTTTTACGCACGGTTAGTTTATTTAAGACACAACGCTGCAGGAGTCCGACAGTAGAAAGCTTAGAGGCGAGCGTACATGTACATGTCTGAATATGTAATTGTTTGGAAGGATTTTTAGACTTGGATTTCTAGAAGTTTTCATGAGAAATGACTGAAGTCTTCGCGAGTTTTACGCAGGGTTAATTTATTTAAGACTCAACGCTGCAGGAGTCCGACAGTGGAAAGTTTAAAGGTGCATAGAGGCGAGCGTACATGTACATGTCGGGATGTATAATTGTTTGGAAGGATTTTTAGAGTTAAATTCCTAGAAGTTTTGATGAAAAATGACTGAAGTCTTCGTGAGTTTTATGCATGGTTACTTTATTTTAGAGACACTGCAGGAGTCTGATAGTGGAAAGCTTATAGGTGTATATACGCGAGCGTGCATGTATATGTCTGAATATCCAAGTTTTGTACAGATTTTTGGATTTGTAAAAGTTCACGGAAATACGGAATAGATAGTGTTTGGCGTTTTGAATCGTTATTCGTGGGCTTTAGGTTTGGTCAAAGGAAACGAAGACAGGAATGCGAAAGTCGTCGTCGTATATCAGGTAAATCGGGTACCAATGGGACAAAATGTATGCCGTGCATGCACATCAACTGCATATGCATAGAATGTATTACATGTTTCTGCTCGTTTCTCTCTGCCGTCGGAGCATAAGCGCGGTACAAATGATTTTAACGCGTTCGTAACGTGCATGACGAATTTATCTCTTTCGTACGCTTCTTGCCACGAACAATACTACGTAGCCTCTTCTTTCAATGAAAGATTACTCAAAATGGAAACGAAGCCCACAGGTCTGTTAATCTCATAATGTAATTCTCTTCTCAAAAATGTTCCATTATTGCCTCACGTTAAAAAACAGTCTTTAAGTGACATACTTCCTTAGAAGATGAGAACATATACTAATACAGGTCGCATTGCATAATTCTGCAGACGCTTGCTTGCCATGACTCATTTCCTTTGCATGCCTTCACGCTGAGAGGATAGTTACTTTCGAAGCCTAAATGATTCGACACATTTTGCCTATGCATTTTTATTTTTTGTCAAACACCGTCCAGCGTCGCCTAAAGCTTCCCTGCCCTCAGAAACTTTTTACTGGAAAAAGAACTCGTGCATGTCTGTCCTGGGAGTATAGGGGTCGTCCGACTTTCAGCCGTATTAACCACTTTAACGCTCCCAGTTTTGCCAACAAAACGTGCCGCTGGCCCGTAAATTTCGCTGGTCCGTGGGTATCGTTTAAAAGCCGAGTTAAGAGCCGGTTAATAGCGGTATGAAGGTAATCACCATGAACCACTGACGTTACTAACGCAAACTGCTGCGGCGGTTACTACCATAGCCGTGGATGTAACTTTTCTTAAGCCGTGTTGCTCTTTGAGCGAAGTTCGAGCTTACGATCGCTGTCAATGTTCTAATCAAAGATTCAGGGTATGTACAAACTTCCCGTATCGGGTTACGTTCTTCACTGCGGATTTACTTTAACCCGCCGTCGAATTATCGTAGCTACGTGATGGTGGTTCGCCGTGGTTGAGCCAAATTGCGAAACAGAACTCGCATGTCTTACTCGTACGTCAATTAATGAACAAATTGCTTGTAAGCACGTATTAACGACGTTACCACTGTCAGTAAATAATTGTTCGCACGGATGACAGTGGTATCATACTAGAGTATGATAGTAATACTTAGACCACGACTCGGTGCGTGGTGTAAATTGTTATGGCTCACGTAAGTTGTACGTGCAATAATCGGCAGATGCAAAATGAATTAACACCGAACGATACTGAATACTTTCCGAAGTACAGCCGGTCTTTCAACGGGCTCCTACAGATTACGTGCCCGATATCTACCCGCAGCCCGAGCAATTCACTTTCTTGAAACCTCGCAACTTATCCTTACGGTTCACTCCATCATTTGCCTGCATTTCGCCGCAATCTACAAGCGGGAATTTAACGGTTGTTAAACATCCACCTTGAGAGCCTGTCGCTGGCCCCGGCCCGTGCTTTCATTTTTCACGTAAGCAATTCTGCGACCGCCAAAAGACGCTACGCCTGTGAATGGCCACGTTGGCGCGCGAGGCACATTTATCAAAACTTGTCCCCAGGTCCCCACCGTCGACTCCTTCTGGCCACCACCTTCTGGGCTGTGTGCGCGAGGGCGATTATTAAATCCGTACTTTTCATCCGATAAAAACGGTACTCCTCCCGCGCCGACGACATTACATAATCGCACCCTCTTTCTCGTCGATGATAACGATCACTCTCTGAGAAACGGAGAGCCGGCGTCACGTCATGCTGCGACCTCACCAAGCGGAGTGCCATTATCAAAGCTCCAGAACAAACTTCAGCCGTGATCATTATTACTCTGACATTGCGTGTCCCGGCACTCGAAGATTGTCCGGAGAAAAGTTGCCGTGTCAAATATCGGCCGCTGTCATCGGCGCGCCCACGGGTAACACGGGAGATCTTTCATACACGTCCGTCCAGATAAAATAGCACCCGTGAGATGGTTACGCGAAAATGACCGCCGGGGCACAGTTCTGTGCTTCGGAGAAAAGATCGCTGATGATCGATCCCCGGCGTGTCTTGCGAAGAATCGATGAGAGTGCTGCGACGGTGAGGTTGTGACGAGGATGTCAGGATTTTGACGACTTGTTCACGAAAAGTGGACGGTTTTAGGGTGGTAATTTATAAAGTGTATGTTTAAAGCGAGTTTACGAGCGTTGATTGTGAACATAGCGATTAAGTGATATGTGACAGGTTCATATCGTGGCATCTAGTATCGTGTTCTATGTATGCCCTTGTGATTTATTGTGTTGTCAAATTTTTCGGCCGTACGTGTTCCTGGTTGGTCAGGAACCGTTTCGCCCGACACAGTAACGAGAAATTTAGTGATGTTTTCCAGGTACCGCGGGTTTCATGTAAGAAACTTATAAATTTCGCAATACTTGACGGTAGATGATACAAAATGTCAACGTTCAACGTTACATACACACAGGACATACAGGTTTAATCTTGCACAATCTCTAGATCGAAGAACTCGCTACAAGCTCGACAATAGTATTTTACTGCGCCCTACAGTCGTATATACATCACATAAAGCTTGTACTTATCGAAATAAGCCAAGAGCGCTCGAGGAAAAGCATATCAAAAGTGCACACAGTAACTCACCGTCCGGCACAAATATATTTAGAAAGAGGCAATCTTCGTGAACGCCTGGATTCGGCTGTTCAGTTGGAAGCAATCGCACATAGAGCTTCTCGTGCAGCTTCGGACGATTCGCAACCTGCTGACAGGATGGTCCGAACTGCGTGGCATTTCTGGTTTCGCTCCATGAGGGAAGAGGATCAGTCACTGGAGCCGAAAAGCGTAGCTTACCAACTGGCGGCTGAGCATAAGGGATGCCCAGGTACTGTATCACCTTCTGGTTTCTACTTAGAAACACCTGAGACAATAAAGACCATTGACCAACAATTGTAGTAACTACTGCGAACAATGATCACACGATAAGAAACGAAAGAAATAAGAATAGTACGTGCAAAGAAAGGATGGTGACGTCATTAATGATGGGCGTTCTACTACTTGTACTACTACCTTAATCACATGATTGCCTGATATGTGTAATAAAAGTGTGTGACTCGCCTGAATCAGTGAACTGATTTCTAGGCATCCGTAACGTCGAGTGGCCTAATTGCGTACCGCGAAAAATGCTGACATGATTCATGGTATTTTCCGCGGGTGTTCGTGTTGCAACGATTGTCGTTGTTGACAGTCTTTTATGTTGCGGCACAAACGATTGCGCTTGAAAACGTACTTTTTCTTAAACGTGTCATCCTTTCTGGTATTTGTCGTTAGGTGTTGAGAACTGAATACTAGCGATGTGAAGACATTGTATATTTATAGAACGGTGAATAAATGTCATTTGAAAGTCATATTCAGTCGTAAAAATATCGACGTCAGTTTTCGCAGTTACTCACACGAATAAGCCGCTATCTTACTTATATGAGGAATCAGTTTAGTCGATTTTTTTAACTGACATTATAACAGGCTCAAGCTCTTTTTACGACTACAGTATGCGAACTAATCTAACTTGCGGTTGAAAGTTTCTAATTTTTCTGCGGGCCATTTAATTGCCGGCAAAGTTCAATTACGGGCATTAGTATGCACGAAATAAGCGTGTGTATGGACTCCGAGTAATTGTTTCGTTTATCTGCAGTCTGGTGTTAAAATTAATTTTGGCTCGCCGTTAAATGAATACGCGATTAACATCAAAGCTACTTCTTTAGGTCAAAAATACTTAATCTTAGGATGTTAGTTTATGGGTGCCTTATTAAAAATGTCGAAAACGGCGATGGACGTTGTCAAACGCCGAAAAGACTACCGTGACAAAAATAACTTTCCATTTCGTGACTTCGTCGTTCGTGATACGTACGACTCGAAAAACTTATCATTTGAATATATTGATTTATTCGGCGTATACCACGGTAGCATTAAATACGTCCCAAATTGACGCGCCACTTGCATATCTTCAGTAACAGCGGAAAAAGGCGGTTGTTATTACTAGAAATAAGATCAGCATGAAACGAGAACAAAATCAGGACAGAAAGTAAAAGGTAAGATCGAGAATATGCTTCATTTATCTTCCCAGTTTTGAATTTACGTTGAGTTATGTTGAGAAATCACGTGAGCTCAGAAACTAGTCGAGCAATCTTAAGAATCTCGTACGTTTAGATTGAAAATTCCTTCACAAATGTCGCGTAGCTACTTTCACGTAACAAATTCTGCGTCTGATTGCCTAAATTTCCGGAGTTTTCAATACCGTCGTCATAATTCCGTAAGTACAACGTCCTTCTAAATATCTGAATCTAGGTTCTACCCCTTATACAAGAGCACACCCCGAACCATTATTTGCATCTGAATCATAGTCATTTTTAGCAAGGTTACTCCAGATTGAGACAGTCCACAAGGCCTCAGTGGTACTATTATAGGAGCAACGTGTAAAAATATCTGAATTCTAACCGACGCAAAAAGTTTCATGCCAAAAACAAAAATTACGAAACAGGCAACAGCGACCAGTGACGATACGTGCGCAAGACATGCGACTTATTAAGCGTTAACATCTCCCACCGGTCGCTGCGACACAATGAAGCTCGTGCTTTAAGCGCCATCGAAAAAAGCACATTGTACTCGCATATCCGTAATCGCATAGCGAATCGGTCAATTACACAGCCAGCCGTCAGAAAGGTTCTTTGACACAAAACTAGACAGAAAAAGTAACTCCAAAAAACTATATCAAGCATACCGCGAAACATGCTCGTCCCCATACTACTCCCTTCCCACAGCCACTTTCCGATAATATCAAATTCAAACATTTTACCGACCTACCGAAAACTGTCCCGCAAGAAAACATTCAAATACAACCACCCTCCACGTAGCCCCAATCACGTCGAAGACTTCAACGCACAGCAGCATGTATTACCGCCTGCAGCAAGTAGCAACTCATTCATCTGCTCGGGAAATACAAGCTCACAAAAGCAACCAAAAACCGTCTCCATCTGCCGAACACCGCGTGCTTCTTTGCTTTCGTGAAAAAGTCCGTTGATAATCGCACCTCTTTTCCCGCGACCGGGCCCTGGTCCGGTATCCTGACAATCGGCGGTTCTCTGCCAAGTCCCTGCCTTGCGTGTGTCCTTTGTCCGCTGACCGATTGCGCGAGGCTCCCGATGCCCAAAAAGAGCACCGTCGCCCGTGAGAGGAACGCGAGAACGACTTGTGCCGTGCACCTCATCCTGCGGACTGAGTACCGCCTTGATTTGCCTCGGAAATAATCCGCGGTTCCCCGAACCCCCGGTGCCGAGCGCGTTGCTTCGCGTGACTTCCCGCGACCACCCTCCAGCTCACCCCCTTCTCAACCCCTTCACCCTAAGGTCGTCAACGACGACGCGCAGTTGGAGGCCGAGGCCTGCGCTCTTTGATCCTCCGCCGGCTTGACCTCGTCTGTCTTCTTGGCTTCCACGTCGGCAGGAGGGCTCCGCCGGAGTCACCCTCGTCGTCGCCGACGTCGTTTGGTTCACGCTTGAATAACGCGTAGCAGGTGGACAGGAATCCGAACGAGGAACGCAGTGAGAGGCCAAGGATGAAGAGCTGGGGTTGAATATAGTGCGCTTGCGAAGTTCATGGCTTGGGCAGCATGAAGGGTAGGTGGCAGGTTTTGATGGAGCAGCTGTAGTATTTTGTTTAAAATTTTCTTATTCTCTCCAGAATATGAAGGGAAGCATTTTTGTACAGATTATGATGGTTTGTGGGGGGTAATGGGTGATGATACGGTTGAATGGTTGGATAGGATGTTTGCGGCATATTTTGCGGGGGTTGAGGGTAACGGTGGTCTGTGGATATTCACGGGGAAGGGGTTTCCGGTGAAAAATTGCATAATGTGGAGGGGAGTTAGAGTAAAATTGTAAGTTGAATTTTGATCGCGTTGATCCGTAAATTGGTTGAGAATTACATATCACGTCAAGGGTGTGGGTTACTTTGGAAAGCTCCGGTAATGTTCGCAGAAGTTCTGCCGTTTTCCACAGCGCCTTTCCTCGAACTTCTCCTTGGCTTGACCCGAGAAGTCTGTAAACGCATGCGAGGAGGTCATAAGACGAATCGAACTGGTCAAATGGAACATTACATGCCCGCGTTCTTGATCTTGCCCCGTTCTCGTGCCTGTTTAATAATGAACGTAATTTGAAGTGGCAGTGAAGGTGATATCGTCCTGTGTTCAAGCGGCAGTGAAAAGGGCAGATCGTACGTCGATGGACACGGCGCTGTGGAAAAGTGAGTGAAAGAAAGAACGATCGCGTTGATAAATTCCCCGATTGACCGCATGACTGCCGATAGCCGTTGCATGGAACACCACATGTGGGACGCAACGAAACATCGTGCAACATCGTCTAGGTATCACTGTAACGCGTCACGCTATTATACTGTGAAAAGTTCTTCCCAATTAACTTTCCGTTGCGTGCTGCAATTTACTTTTCCCCACGGTCGCCCTGATTGTTCGTTGAAATAGTAATTACAGCAAAACTTCGATAGTCCGGCACCATTGGGACCCGAGCCGTGCTGCTGCGTTATTGGAAAACCCAACTATGGTTAAAGTGCTTGCATCTGCACGTGTTGTGTTGGTAGTGCATTTGTACACTGCCGTGCCCATACAAACAAATAAATAAAAAAACATATGCGTACCTACAATCTATTCTATTAATTATGTAAGGACCAGATTTCTTGCAGAAAGTTGTAAAACCATATATACGAATTACTAAGTGTGAAATATTTAAACAAAGCGCCTTTAGCTTGCTTTGTTGTAAAACCACATATACGAATTACTGTGTATGAAGTATTTAAAGGGAACGCGTTGGCTTGCTTCGATGGAACATAACTGAAGAGAAAGTAGACACATCCATTGTTTTGTGTCCTATTATCTTTCATAAGAACGAATGTATATTATCGATTATGGGCCTTATGAGTCAACAACAGGAATTTAAGTGAGACAGCATTGAGCAGTTGTTACTGACTGATCGTATTTGCTGGAACGACTGCCCAGCTCGGCAGTCCGTTCGTTTTGCGTATCGATCCAATTAGGCAATGTCCCTAAAAACTGCCGCGGCTCAATAAGTTTCGGTTGAATTCATTTCATTAAAACTTCTATCATATATTCTTGTACAATAAATACTTTTGTTCATTGGAGCAAGGCGGGGCGCATGGCCAAAAAGATATGATATTCAATGTATACACTACATTGAACAGGGTATCCATAAAAATATATTATCTGATAGAAATAAGCCATTTTTAATTTTCGATATATCTAACTTATCATGCTAGGAAAAATGCAAGGGAGACTTCGTAAACAGCTGCCAACGAAACATCACGACTGGATCCTGTTGAACGTGATTAGATAAGGCACCGCTATAATCTTCTACAGTACACGAGATTTAACAGACATTGATCGACAGTTAGAAAAGTAAAATTATTTCTTTCTGCCTGTTAGTCCGAATTAATCAATTTGACGGAATTAATGAATCATTTGTGGCAGACTTCGAAGGTGACTCTGGAAAAAAAATAGACCGGTGCTTAATATTCAATGAGCGACGTGGTAAGTGTTCACTGAATAGCAGGATGGACCTAACAATATTCCTCTAGTATATCACGCAATGAAGAATACGAGTTGGCAAGTGTAATAGCGAAACTGACAGTAACACGTTCGGTCGCCGATCAAACCGCGATTTGCATAAACGTATTAATCATGCGAATAATTCATCCTGGCACGATCTTGTAGGGTTAGCCGCTGCCACCTCAGTATTAATACAATGCAGAAATATCGTGCGACCTCTTAACCTGATAGAGCGACCCTAGAAGCCGCGGTAGTGTCGAGAATTTGTTTAATAATTCTCATGATTACGGCCGCCTCAAGCGGATTTGAAAATTAAATCAAATGCCATATTCCACTGCCAACATAATTATCTTAATCTGCGCAGACCTTTCCATTTTGTTAAATCCTATATAAATGGAGCACCTATTTTTTTATTTCTCGATAACATCATGAAACACAATTACAATAAGATCTCAATATATCTCCAGTTCATTATCTCGAAGTATGTGTGGCAGTAAAAACACTACGTCTACCATAAACATGATGTTATTTTAAAAATTGTAAGTACCGCATGCATAAATTCTGCTCCACTGAATATGCTAAGATTCCTATTAGGTTAAATAACGTCGTGCATACTGATGAGAATCGTAAGGATCATATACGCCAAAGGTTAACGGATAACGCAGAAAAAGTGCGTGCAAGCCTATATACACGAGGTATCTCGGGGTTAAATCGTCGTCCGTCGTATGATTGAGTTGCATGCAAAGCCTATATATTAATCAAACATATAGCGCCAACACCCTGCCCACAGTGTGAACTCCGCGAAACACACCGGTCGTATAATCCGGCGTAATGAATTACAAGACAATCTACACCCTCGGTAAATTGCGAAACAATCTACTCCGCCGAAGTAGAGTAGAGCCTTCTTCGCCATTTACGTAATCTCCCGCATTACCGCTTCTAATAGTTACGTTGCTGCTACCGTACAGTTCAACGTCTTCTTCTATTCGGCGGAAGGGTCTTAACACATTGACTGCCAAGCGTATTTTGCCAAGTTAGAACCGCGATGCGATGAAATACTGCAGAATATGATTAACACGTTGACTGCCAAGAGTATTTTGCTATATTAGAACCGCGATGCGATGAAATACTGCAGAGTATAATTAAATCGTGCAAAATAAAGGTAACGCAGAGTTGTTAGAAGCTAAAGTATTGACGCACCGTTCCAATATCAATTGCTTTTACAATATTGCAAATAGGCTTCATTGCGAATTTTTTGCATTTTCAGTAAAATGTTTTGCACCGATCACCAGTGACCACTGTGGCAGTCAACGTGTTAAATCGTGCAAAATGAAGATAACACAGGGTTGTTGGAAGCCAAAGTATTGAAGCACGGTTCCAATATTAATTGCTTTTGCAAGATTGCAAATAGCCTTTATTTCAAATTTTTTGCATTTTCATAAAAATTTTTTGCACCGGTCACCACCGTGGCAGTCAATGTGTTAAATCGTGCAAAATTAAAGTAATGCAGAGTTGTTAGAAGCTAAAGTATTGAAGCACCGTTCCAATATCAATTGCTTTTACAATATTGCAAATAGGCTTCATTGCGAATTTTTTGCATTTTCAGTAAAATGTTTTGCACCGATCACCAGTGACCACTGTGGCAGTCAACGTGTTAAATCGTGCAAAATGAAGGTAACGCAGAGTTGTTAGAAGCCAAAGTATTGAAGCACTGTTCCAACATCAATTGCTTTTCCAAGATTGCAAATAGGCTTTATTTCGAATTTTTTACATTTTTAATCAAATCTTTTGCGCCGGTCACCGGTGACCACCGTGGCAGTCAATGTGTTAAATCATGCAAAATTAAGGTAATTCAGAGTTGTTAAAAACCAAAGTATTGAAGCACCGTTCCAGTATCCATTGCTTTTACAAGATTGCAAATAGGTTTCATGGCGAATTGTTTGCATTTTTAGTAAAATCTTTTGCGATGGCCACCGGTGACCACCGTAGTAGTTAACGTGTTAAATCGTGCAAAATGAAGATAACGCAGAGTTATTGAAAGCCAAAGTATTGAAGCACCGTTCCAATATCAATTGTTTTTACAAGATTGCAAATAGGCTTCATGGCGAATTTTTCGCATTTTTAATTAAATCTTTTGCTCCGGTCACCGGTGATCACCGTGGCAATCAACATGTTAACGAAAAACACGCATGCACGAATCGCATCGTACATTCTAATTTCAACAAACCACCTTCTAAATGCAAAACGTCGACCGTATAAGCACACGCGGGTTTTGTTGGCGTAAAAGAATACGCCCAACAACACACTTTGCACCTATACCCAGAAATTACAGTGGCGCAACCGCCAGAACGGCGTCTTGCAGCGTGTAACCCAGACCTCGACATAGCCGGTGACTTTGAGGACGTCGTATCACTAATTTAGCACACACATCGCGCTCCATTATCCTTGAAGATCGACGTGGGAATCTTTCGTCTCGGTCGCACGTAGCAGCACGCTATCGTTAAGATGCAATCGCCATGTTACGAGACCTAGCTTGACCTTGAACGCGCGGTGACATAGAATTACCGAAAACCGCCGGTGCGGCTGGAAAATAATTCGAGCGGCGAGCAGACGAAATTTCGACCGATAATCGGCGATTTTTCATCGGCATGCCAGACACGTTCGGACACCGTGACGCGAGCACGATAAGACCGGATGAATGTTGAGTGCAACCATTGGGGTGCCTTCGTGGGCCGTAATCACCGCTTTTAATTCACGAAGCCGAAGGGTAACGCTGCACAACCCTCTGTGCAAGACGATCGCAGACACGATAGCCAGGGGCAAGGCGCGACAGACTCTCGGGTCTCCGTTTTTCTCCCTTTTTCCGCCTTTCGCTTTCTCCAGCCGCGAACGGTACGTGCACGTGATGTAGAGACTGGTGCGCTAATGTTATCAGTTTCGGTAATGTTCTGCGAACAGTAATGGGCATATCGTTTCACGAAGGTCGCGCACCGAATGAATTTTATGAGTATTTTTCTGCAATCGCGGCACTGTAGATAGGATTGATTAATAACAGGGTTGTGACGCCTTAAGTACACCGTTCGGTAGTGCTGGTCTGTTGCGCTTTTGTCTTATCTTTACTGTCTATTTATTTCTGCTCGGTGACGTTAGTGTCGAGTTAAAGTATAGCGCGATATGGTCAGTAAACAGTTTTCACGGCTTTAAGTGTCGTTTATGGGAGCATTTCTGGGGATGTCGGCACTTCTTTCGTTTGTAATAGATACGAGTTCGAGAGGATTGATTTTGAATACTTAGGAGCTGCCAGGAAGGTTCGATCGACAAAAAAGAAGTTGGGGGTCCTTCATATCGGAAATGGGTTTTTGGAGAACTAATTTATTCGTGGGTGGCGATTTATTGTTGATTGGGTCGTGTTCTTATTGATTATGAAATAAAATCCGAAAGGTCCCTTCGAACAATAGTGAGAACGCCCGGTGCATTAGATACCTCAGCGGTGTTTAGCAATGGCGGATGCAGCTAAGCAAAACAACGCAACCAAACACAACCGCGCCCACCGTGTGACAGATCAGTGATTCATTTCGAATAAATATTCCTCACAGCCATCATGCCTTCTTATTCGTGACATTGAAGGTCCGGTATTGTTTGTGCGGGAAAAACATGCGACTTTTAGAAAATCACGGAGCATCTGTTCGCGAGACAAAGATTAGACGGACTTGATGCTGACTACCATAACCTCAGCCGTACCCAAGCTTGTTCAAATACGCGTGTTTGTAACAGTTTACGGTGACGATAAGAACGTGAAGACATGAATACGCACGTAATTGGACTATTGTTACTATTTTGTGTTATTCACTGTACGTTGGGACAGAAGTACGAAGGTTGTACTCGGAGTTCTGCACAGAATCCTGATTTGCCTTCTTTGATATTGAGTCGCGCCAGCACACCTGCGGAATGCATACAGGAATGTCTTTCGCGATATTACATGTAAATAACACGGTTTTCATAGCCAAGTGTCACATTGATGTATGTAAGGAAAAGGTAATAACATCATTGTATGTTAACAGGTACGCTGGTCTGATGAATGGGCAGCAATGTTACTGCGGCAGCAAATTTGGGAGAAATGGATGGTCCAATGCATGCACCATAGAATGTGCCACGGACCCAGCTAATTTCTGTGGCAGCAATGAAGCTATGAGCATTTATTCAACTGGACAAAAAGGTGCATGAACTTTAATTTTCTATTGTCCAGTTTGGTAAGAAAATCTGAGGGATATACGTCTAAAAGTAGGAATGTCTTTATAGGTCCCAGTCCACCACGGAACTTACGTATCACTCCTAAGAAGCCTGATGGTTTTGATATAACGTGGGAGCCACCGGATATACCTAATGGTGATGTAGCATCGTACAGCTTACTTGCCACAGTCATTGAAACGCACGCATCTAACATTCCATCGCCTGTACAAAGTCAAGTACAAGGTGGCTCTTCCAATAGTACAATTTTAAGGGACTTACAACCTGGTACAAAATATAATATATCTATTACTGCCACTAATCTTCATGGAACTAGCAAGGCGACTCACAGAACTGCATGGACTTTAATTGGTCCACCTGAGAAACCTGCAATGCCAAAAATAATAGAACAAACTGATACCACTATAACTATTAACCTGACAGAGGGGCAGAGTGAAGGTGGGCCGATCAGTTCATATCAAATATTTGTTGTGCAGCCCGGTACAATACCACCAGACACCAGTGATCTTTACACGAATTATGAGAAGGCACTGGAGCAAGGGCTTGGTTATTACATTACCGGTGACTTCGATTCTTCGGATTTCCATAAATATCAAAAGTTCGTCGTTGGGAATGGGCGTCGTGTCGGAGGTTACTACAATGCACCTCTTGACACAAGGTCTACGATTCCACAAATTGGCATGGCTGTCATATCGAGGGCACAAGGAGAAGTTCAATACGCATATTCTGATCTGACAAACAACATACTGGGATTTCCACATGTGGAATCCAGTCAGATGGATGTAACAGCCGTCATATTGTGCGTAGCGATAGTTTTACTGGGAGCGTTACTCATTGCCTCGGTATTATTGTACTTCATGTTAAGACGGCGCCACGAAAGATTCCATATGAGAAAACTACCGGAACAACAGGAATTGACTCTTCAAGGACCTCTGTATGAAATCGATAACATGGGTTACATACCGGAAGATGTACCCGAACGGGTTAACCACTATCAAGAGTTAAAGAACAAAGTATGGAGCATACCGCAGAATTGTTTGACGATCGATGCCACGGTTATTCGGAGAGGACGTTTTGGCACGGTACACACTGGCACAGTAGAAAAGGACAATAAGTTCTCCACAGTAGTAGTGCACAGCATAGCCGACGGTAGGCTTAGATCGTCAGAAAAGAGACATATGTTAAGAGAATTGGACGTCTGCATAAGGGCATCTTCAATGAAATACTTGGCTGGATTAGTAGGTACTTGCGAAACGCCTGATACGTTGTATGTCGTCTCAGAACTGCCGCCGACAACCTTAAAGAACAAACTACTGGGTGCAAGATCCGGAGAGATGTTCCCAGTCGGACAAATGCTGCCTATTGGTTCGGCGATCGCATCCGCATTGCAGCACCTTGAAAATCACAGAATCGTTCACTCTCATTTATGTGCCAGGAGTGTTGGCATTTGCCCTGACTGGACGCCGAAGCTTATGGGCCATGGGATTGCAAAGTACGCATTGGAAGATATGAAGTACGCACGATGGACTGCCGTAGAATGTTTCAATAATGCAAAGAAGCACCCGAAAACTGTCGTTTGGGCGTTTGGCGTCTTGTTGTGGGAAATGTTTAGCATGGGTGGTACACCATACGCAAGCCTTACACTTGAGAGCGACGTCGAAGATGCTGTCACTAGAGGCGTCAGACTTCCACAGTTACTAGATGTACCCGATCCGCTTTATGAACTCATGTTGTCCTGTTGGCAGATTGATCCACACGAAAGACCTACCTTTGGCGAACTTACGCGACTGGTAAGACAAGTTTTATTAGTTCTTTTTCTCGTGTGCGTGTAACCATATATTACGCTGAACATATTATTGTATACCTTCAATTGTTCTTTACTTTAGGATATTTTGAGTGTCTGCCCCATTACGGCAATCACGGAAGCGTATGTTCCAGAACTGGAGTTGCACTAACAACGTTTATCTGCACATACCGATGTATCCAAGTACTTATATATCGTTAACAACACATTTAATTGTAAGTTACTGTATATAGTACAATTTGTCTGCAAGGTATTCTTACAGATAGTGTTTTTTACGCGCCATTTGCAGTTACCAGCAGTTCATCTTTTTTGTTTTTACTTAACACGAGACCTTTTCTTGCACTTTTTGCTAGTATTATTAATAATGACTTTATATGAGTTTTACTCAGACACTTTCCGTCCATATTTCTACTATAAGACTACACGTATTTTTGTGTAATATATGATTAACAAAATAGTTATAAAATTTTCAACGAAGCTTAGATCTGTTTTTATAAGATGACATTACTCGGTATAAGTACACATTCCAAACGTTTTGTACGTGTATATACATCTGAAATATTCGCGTATCGAATAGTCAGGTGTCATATGTACTTAATTTACTATTAATAGAACTTTTAAGTTTTACGGTCAATATGCGATTGAATATCAGGCACGTTGCATCAAGTAACAGTTGTACTCGATAAAAATCACATATCTAGAGTACAAATATGCGTCAATAATGCCAAATCTATGTTAAATTCCAAATGGGATGTTACGTCGTCTTTCTATAAAATTGCAGAATTTAATCAATTTATCGATTTAGTTTATTTTTGTGTTTTCTGTATGTTCCAAACATACTTCCGCTTTACACGTCTGTTATTATTTATGAATTCTTAAGTTTGTACAGGCATTTTGCATGGATTATTTATAAATGAAGAGTATGATCTCAGATCTTAATTATTGAGTAATTTTACTTAACATGTGTTCTGAATCAATTTCCACTCATAGATTCGCACGTGTTACATCGTGGCTTTTCATATAAATGCGTACGCAATTGCCGATATTTGATCGATATCTTGCGATTTTTATATTTTTAAGTGAAACTGCGAACCTTTGTTACGGTGAGAAGATATAATTTGTAATTTTTTATATAAACATATGCGTTTGTGTTATTTTCCTAGTATTATGTGTATCCCACAGTTGTACCAAGAGGATTTTTCATTGAATGTGTTATCTATTTTGTCCTTCTGCCTTTGTTTATTTTCTTGCAGCCCAATATATGAAGTTAGTAATTAGTTGTTCTTCATCAAATGGCAGAAATTCAAATAACAAACTGGTGGAAACTTCTGCTTCATATAGAATAATATATAAAATGCATATCTGGCAACTAATGTTAAAAGTATAGCTCGACAATTGTATTCTGACGGAGTACTGCCATAGTTTTTTTAATGAGAACACTCCCCTTAACATAATCGGAAGTCAAGCGTAGTTCCACGCGTAAAGCAACTCGCCTTGCGGTATATCGGGCTTGAAAGAAAAATTCTTATAATGACGTAACATAATAAACTGATAAAAATAAATATATACGCGACGGGTTCATGTACGCGTTTAACATACACGTATCGTCGCTAGTCTCATGTACGGCAGTGAATATTAACATTCACTTTTCCTCAGCCCGCCGCGTTCGCAGGCAAGGTAAACGAATAGGCCTCGCAATCCACAGTCCACAGTTCGCTAAAACAGCAAAAATAAAATGCGCTCTCTATACACAATTGTCTATGCCCCGAGCGATAAACTGGTTTACGACTGTCAGCATCGCATCAATTTATGCCAGATTCTTGACCAAACACGCTGCGCTCCTTCGAATTATTATGCTTCTGTTAAAACGTGCCCACACATATCCTTTGTAAGATTAAGTGATCTGCGGTGACGAGATCTTGCTAGAATGCGAGTGCGTCGGTTTCGGGCCAGTGGTAGGCGTCTTGCTCGAAACCGGACACAGGATTTGCTTGTACGCTTCCCGGTAAAGCTTGTTGGTACCAGCGTAGATAAATGGATTCACGACAGAGGAGGCCCACGCCAGGATAGACGCCACCACGTGGAGAACTGGAATTCGCATCTTATCGTCGACCACGTTGACGAGCATCAACGGCATGAAGCACATGAGGAAGCAGAGGAATATAGTCAACATCAACCTCGTCACTCTGGAATCTTCCCGCCGCTGAAATCCGCCAGCTGGCTTCCGCCTTCCGCCTGCAACAGCGTGCGCTTCCAGGTTCTTCCGGCTTTTTCTGACGCGCCAGTATATGCACAGATAGGAGACACTGATTACGACACAAGGTACGACGAAACCTAGAACGAAAAGCATCTTCTTCGGACTGGAACCGTTCTTTTTCAGGATCGTGCAAGAAAACGTCGCCTGATCCAGGCCAAGTGTACCCCAGACGCCCAGGAGGGGTGGAATTAGCAGGGAGAAACTGAGAGTCCAAATCGCAATCAGCATCAAGATTATTCCTTGATTGGTGTACAGTTGCGCGTAGATGTCTGCCTTTGAGATCAGCACGTATCTGAAAGCAGATATTAAGGTAAAGCGTATGGCTATTTTCGTCGATCATTTTAGCACGTTGAGTGCCATGGTAGATACTGGTGACCACCACGGCGTCGTTGACAAATTTGCGACCGGTGACTGACGCAACTAATTTCGATAGAAATGCTCAAAATTCCCAAACAATGACACTCATTACTATGCAAGTGCAATTAATATTAGAATAAAGGGTCATCGTTTGCTCTTTAATGTATTCGCCTTATGGTAGTTTTACATCATTCAATCATGCCGTGTAAAATTTAGTTACGATACTAATATGGACAATTTCGCTACGGATCTGGACAGAAAATTAGCAAAATACGCGTGGCAGTCAATGTGTGAATAAGATACGTAACTATGGGTAGTGTCTTTGTTTAAGAAAATTAGATGTTCTGTTCTTTCAAAACTCGGAAGGTTGCGTGAATCTAATTTAGCGTTCGTAGACCATTGTCATTTGTTCTACCAACCTGTTAATGGTGATTGCCACCATACTAAGTAACGAGACAGCGACGTTTCCGTAGAAAAATAGCGGAAAAATTTGGCACAATGTGTCGCCAAGTACCCATGCCTCGTTCAAGTATCTGCTTGCCGTTAATGGTAAATTAACAGCGGAGAAGATCAAGTCTGATATGCTAAGACTGATCACGAATGCCGTCGTGGCGTGTCGTCTGAGCCTCGTATATTTTAACAATGCAACGACGGTCACTAGATTGCCTGCAATTCGAAGAGGGTCAACATTATTTTTTACCGTTCTTCGCCTATTTTTGACGTTTCAAATGTGCCACGCTTAACGAAACGAATGATGAATGACGAACGAACTGATCTTTCGGCCGAACAATGGAAATGCTAACGATTTTGAATAAGATTATTGCCACCTCATCTATATTTAGGAATTATTCATGAAGCCCTTTTTATGGACACTATGCAACATATGCAGGGAGGACTCCCCAGAGGTGAAACTTTCATTTTCTACACAATTATTCTTCACAATACCATTGTTGATTGTTGGTTCGTATAACTCGCGCAGTATGTTTTACGGTTCAATTGTGTCTTCGTAAAGTTAAGCTTCGCACCGAAAATCTGTCGGCGAAACTCGTCGTTCCAGCTATTCGGCTGCACTAATAATTGATCACTTTTTGTAACTTACCCAGTACCCCAACGATGCTGAATATGATAGCGCAAACGGCAGCAGTAATAGTAGCTGGCCGCGGAAATGACCTCAAGTCTGCGTTGTCCGGACCAAACGCAAGGATCGTACCGTTGCCCACCGCGTTCTCCATCTTTTCCGGCTGATTACACTTTGTTCACAAGCTCCCGTGTCCCTGCTCATCAAATCGGGATTGGCTGAATGCGTCAACTTCGCGATGCCCTCCGGCACGTGTGACTTTACAAAAAGCCGATCACCTCGATTGCGCAATGTTTTGGCCCGTCCATTAAAGTCGCGCGAGCAATTACCGCATCGATATCACCTTTATCGGTCGGGTCATAAAAGTGATCGAACTTCGAAATCTTATCGGGACGGGACTGCCTGCGATCGCACCGCGGTCTTTTCGACAAATCATCGACGATTCCGTTCAATGTCAACGATCAATTCACTGTCCGTTATCCCTGCTCCATTATCCGAAGTCACGGTGTCAGTTGCGTTGCACGTGCCAATCTCATCCGCCCGCTCACACGATAGCACGGTGATTGATACCTCCTGACTCCCGGGTCGAAGACTCCCAAGTGCCTGTAACGCAATGCGTGCAACCCTTTCTCTATCGTACGCGCGGTCTCTCCTTCTCAATCGGCCAATAAATACCAATTCACTTACGCTTCCCTTTTCGACGGAACTGCCTTCGATTTATCGATTCACTCGCCTTCAAAACCGCGCCGCTGACAGGCTTAGCGGAAATCGGGGTATAAATGGCATATGATCTGCGTGGGTCAATGACTTATTGAAAGAGGAGAAAGGCACTTGTCATCCCTTGGTGCTGCGCTAATTCTGTTTATTTGGCATTTTTATGATTTTGGTGGGCTTTGTGAATTATAACTACTCGTCTAACCAGGCGTTTATTGGTTCGATGTCTTTGGACTAAGAAGACGCACCGCGTTGGTACCTGTTTAGACGAAGTCGGAGCACCGTGTAAGCTTAGTGACGATTAAACGCACGACTCCCATTAACCGTCAGGTCAATTCAATTCACACGCGCTTTAGTCTGGAGCATTTCTTCACACGTTTTTTCTTTTTCCTGCAGGCTAACCACCAGCTACGCCGATGTTCTTGCGAACCGTTCAAGGGGTCCGACAACTTCTGGGCGCAGAGTATTCTGAGGCCGAGTCACTCGCGAAGAGCGCGAAGAACGCGTGTTCTTATCCCTGTACTCGGGTCACGCTCAATTCGTTCCCATATCTTTCATCCACTCTCCCTGTTTCGCGAACAACACTATGTCTGTCATGTCGATAAGTCCTTCCGATCCGTTTTTCATCCGCTTGTGTGTCACTATTCTTGCTAAGTAGCTTTTTGCTTCGCTAAGTAGCTTTATTCACCAGTGATCGAAGACAGGTCCTAATCATTACCACCCTAAAGTCCAATAGAAGAGAAGCTCGTCGCCACGTACACCCAGGTTCAGCGAGTGTTTGTTAAATCCAGTCAAGTACGAGTCGTTGACACGCCGACTCTGATCAGTCGTCACTTTAATTTGTATCCTTTGCTGCGACCGCGGTGGTCTTCGCGGATTCCTAGACACGTCGCCTTGATGCGTTCTTCAGCAGTGGTTGGACGTAGTTGGAGAACCAGTGTCTATATGAAGTGCCGGCAAACCGCTTAAGCCGACTTTTTCCTGCTGCCGCTTCGACCGTCTGTTCGCTCTTGTTTTTTCGCGGGTTCCATCGGCGTGCGTGCGCGTGTGCGTGGATCGTGAGAGACGCACAATGTCGGTGCCTAAGCGACTCTATTCGCCAACAGCAGACGCTCCTCGAAGACTGACGAACGCGGACGTGGTATATGCCCTTTACGGCGTCTATTCCAGAACTCCTTATCTAACTCGCTCGATTTAACTCCCGACCCTTCCCCCTCGTTCTCTCCACGTTTTGCCCCCTTCTGGCCTTTTTCCCTTCCTCCTGCACCCTATTTCGCTCCTCTCCTCGCGGACAGTTGATGCCTCAAGACTGCAACTTGATGCCGTCCGTGTCTATGTAAATAAAGTTGGGTTAATTAAACGTTAATTGGCCAACTCACTCACATCGTTTCCTACATCTTCCAGCAAGCAAGAACCGCGGGATTGACGTCAATTACGTATTTCTTGTCTGTGATAAAACTTTACGCAGAAGACGGAGGATTGCCTTTATATTTACGAGTGTTGCTCCCTTGGCTTTGACTAAACTTTCGTAGCGCATGGATTTCGTGCCTCCGGCGGCGAAAAAGTTAGGCGGGTATGTTTGTGGGTAGTTTTTGTTATTTTCTTTTGTTAGTCTATGCGATTTCTTTGCTACCGGTGAGCAATGTTTATTTTCAAGCCGGCGTATTGATATAATATTTACCTCGGACGATCGAAAGTTAGCTCCGTAAGACGCGGGACACACCCCGCTTTACTTTCGTACAATGGGTTATAGATATGTGTGCCGACGACTTACTGAAACGGACCAAAATCCACAATCTTGCCGGAAGCGTGTAGTATGGGTTGCCGCGATAACCCTTTCATCGAATATGAAGTACTGACGGAAATATTTAGTCACGTCATAATCTTGAAACGCGTAACAATATCTCTACTTAATCTTCTAACGACTCTTATCCCCCATTGCCGTTACACT
The DNA here is from genome assembly GCA_033815515.1 of Cryptocheilus praepositus. Lineage (NCBI taxonomy): Eukaryota > Metazoa > Arthropoda > Insecta > Hymenoptera > Pompilidae > Cryptocheilus > Cryptocheilus praepositus. The sequence goes on along the minus strand of JAWWQZ010000035.1, from coordinate 15,222,526 downwards.
TTGTCAGAGTTCAGCAATCAACCGCAACATGCCAGTTAACATCGCACGCCCTGCACTAACTTTTGCAACTACAAATTACTCGCTAAATTCAATGACTTGACCCCGTTTAGCGAACACCATCTCCTCACAGATACCTCTTTTCGTTCGCTGATCGAAAGTAAAACATACCGAGAATGGTATCAACGACTCAATGAGTTCCATTAAACTGACTCACTCCATTCACGGTGTATCGCTTCCGTATCATTATCACGTCCGTTAACTATCAAAGCGAAATTGACACCGATCGACATTTATCTTCACATCCGCGACTCGCGTAATCCTTCGCGACATACGCGGTGCCTAACTATTCCACCCGCACGTTCCCGCCGAAACAGCAAGTTCAAACGCGGTATCGGTACGTTTGAATCGTGATATCCTCCGGAGCTCGTGCCGCTTGTTGCGTACGCGTAGCCTGTGTCTTTCAAACTGCCGGTTCGCAGTCGAAGGGTTGCCCCGTCGGACGATGAAAGCGAGGGGCTCGACGCCGGGGCTACCGATTGGCGTGTTCTTCCTGACTTACCTGGCCGACGTGTTGCGCACGGCCAGCTGCCGACCCCACAAAGGCAGTCGAACAATCGAAAGGAGAAACCCTCGGCGCCGACGGATAAACCGACCCCTCCACCACCTTCTCCACCTCCTTTGACCTCTCCGTCCTCCATCGTTGCGAGGGACCGCCGTTGCGAAATTGTGCCGTTGCAGTCCTGCGATTAAAGCTTATCTGGAGGGAAAGAAAACGGTACCTAATCCGGCTCAGGTACCCCGGCTGAGACAGACTGCCAGGTCATTAAGGGCTAATTTTGCGTTTTTGTCTTCAGGCGGAAGCGGCCGAATGTTACGTGATGAACAGAAGGCTGGGTGGATGGCCTGGAGAAACGTTGCGTCTTGGTAGAGGTGGGTAACGTTAATATGCGGGAACGCGTGAATTAGATGAATTGTGCACATGACATTTTTTTCGCATGAGAAATGTTAATTACGTGGGCTGACGTGAGGTACAGACGGATGTTTTTTTGAAAGTATACTTTGCTGGGAAAATAAGTTACGGGAGTATGGTTTCTTTCTTAATATACTTGTACAATTTTTACATTGTAAAATTTTTCCAAATGAGTACATCGGCGGGTTTTTGCAAATGCTTATCACGCTGATTATGTTTGTGATGTTTAAAATGTGCATAGGCTCTCGGGATATATTCACAGGTAAATCGCTGCTCATTTTGGTCCGCCGTTTCACGAGAATGTCAACTGGTCGGGAGGTTCACGAAATTCCGAGTGCACATAAAACTAGTTAATATGTACTTTCAGATAGCCTTAATCTTCAGCCAGTGTAAACATTTGATCTCTGCAATAAATCTTCCAACGGCCGGTTAAAGCGACGATAAGCAGTGGTTTTATCGCGGGCCGAAAAATACGGTCTCCCTTGTTAGGTGTAAATACAAGGGTGAACACCACCGATGGGGCACCTAAGCATATGTTCTCATAACTGCAAACGTTACACACCTTTCATTTGTCAATGCAAAATTACCGTCGAAAAATCGTTAACAAACGTAACACTGGGAATGTTTAACCCTTCTACAAGATTTGCATGAGAAACCAGTGTCAAGTTTGGTATCTACACGTCAGTCACATCGACTTCACTAACTTGAGCACAGTTTACGTTCTTATTAATCCTATTGAAATGGTCCGAATGTATCAAATTGCTATTAATTATCGTTAAGACCCAAACAGTTGTGCCCACAATGCGTTTTGCAGTCGGAGGGGGGTTCAATTATGTGTTTGAACCGTCCACGCCTCAATGAACTCATTGATCCGCCTCACGTATAATCGCCCGCTATTGTCTCGTTGCATTTTAAAACGGATACCGTACGCATCGCCGTGCCTGCAATGCATATACCTTCTTCGCTCATCGACAATGCCATCCGTATCTTCATTATGGATTGTGTATTAATTTGGTCTGTCGGTACGTGCACAGGCACCAGCTGAATTTCCATGTAAATATTGATGATACGTCACACGTAAGTCAGAACTGGCAGTCCGCACAATTAATACAGTATCTGTAGACGTTCTTTATAATTTTCCGTTGAATGCACAATTTCGCCGAGGCAACGGTTTGATCCAAGGCGGTGCGAGTTAAACTTCGAAATGACTTTATATGCTTTAATGACGGCTCGGTGGTGAGAACATTGTAAAGAGTCGTGAGCTTTACTAACAGCGGAGACTTTGGCGGATGAAAGAGCTCCTGACGTGTTCGCTGAATGAACGCATTGTGTGTACCCCCGTTAGGGTGCATACACCATTTCAATTCAACAGAGCTCCTTATTCACGAAATGCATGAGGCGTCTGGAAATAGTCTACGCATGGTCGGGGGATGATGACTTCAAGAGGTACGTGGAAATAACGAATAGGCAAGTCGGAAAGTAGAAAAATATTTGAGGCAGGCTTTGGTTGTCGGAAAAAAATATGATCAGCCTGTTTAATTGTTGTCAAACAGTAATCGGGTTAGTTCTTTTACCGTCCATATGTAAGCACGATGTTGCACGCAATGGGAGTGTAATCATGTATAGAATGTGTTATAAATGATGGTAAATAATAGGAGTAACATAGGAATGTCGAACTGGGTTATTCACTCCCGAACACCGCTGAAGTCTTAGATGGATTTTCAACACACTGAAGACAGTTCTATTTACCCACGTGCATAGGCTGAAAGTCGATTCTATCATAACAAACACTGGGCGCCGTTTTAACGTTGCAATTACAGATTGATGGTTTCGTCTATGCATCAAATTTCCTTTCGCCACATACGGTGTCAGGATCCGTAGAAGCTGAACGTTAGCAGCAACTATGTTAACTACTGTAGGGACGTGCAGGCTAAGCATCAAATTAAGAATGTCGGGAACCGTTTTTCTTTGAAGCCGTACAAGGCAGTGTGGCTTAATTTATTACGATCTGTCCAAGTTCGGAAAAACTTGTACTTTCAGAGACGTAGCCTGTGAAATTGTAACGGATGCAGATGAATATGGGTCAGAAAAAATCTCCCTCCAAACACTGTAGGATAAAACAAGGATATTAAATTATAATAAATATAATTTTTTAATATATTTTTGAGTAAATAATGTAGCAGACAGAGATGTTCAAAGACTTTAATAACCAACAAATAAAGTTTCTTATGCTTTACACGTTTATTTATTCGTTACATAGGTAACTCCACTTGTAATAATAACAAAATGTGAAATATACAAACTTAATATAAATGTAAAATTATAGCATTTGTAGTCGGGTTGAATCTAATTCAAGGTTGTTCATTTATTGTTCGTCAATTAATTTTAGGATATACGTAATTATGAAGTTATGACTGAGATGAGATTGAAAGGAAAGGTACAAATAATGCTGTTTCATTTAAAATAATTATACTTATATATTTGAAATATAACGATGCGGTACAAAACTCGGCGTGCTGTCTTATCTTTTCATTTCATATTTACAAGCAGGCGTACTGTAAATATATCGGATATTTACATGTATCGTACGTTTCGTTAGAAAGGTCTTAATTTTATATTCGTTTTGTCACGATATCTAATATTTTGTCCTCTCTACATAAAATATATATGATTGCTATCCTATAAGTACAAAGACACTTGTTATTGCGTAAACATTAATTGACTATTCTGTAAGTCCTGTATCGACGTTTGGACTTCGTTTTTAGAATGTTACCTCAGTAACTCACATTACTTAGGAAATATTTTATGTATCTTATTTGGTGTTAGGCAAAATACCATTTTGCTTTTAAAGGAAATCGCTTCTTTGTTTATACCTCGTTGTAAATGCATGCTGACTTATATTTACGTATGTAAGAAATGCGCACGTCAATGTATACTATACGGCTATCGAAATAGTATATTAACGATGATTTGGATAGTTATAAATGGCGACATTGTATAAATATCTGAATGTTTGTTTCATGCACGTGGTCCCCCCGATTTTCATTATGGCACTGAACAAAGCAAACTTTATTTTCCGTATCTGCCTTTTCTACGTTTCAATTTTTAATCTCTGTGTAATTACTGGCACTTCGTTTTGATGGATGCACCAATTTTTCATACCAATTACGTTGAAACCTTGCATGAAGGAAGTCAGGGGCATAAGCGGTAATGTATATTTTTAAGAGTGCATTTCGCGTCCAATATGAATGTAAAAGCTCAATAAATCACTTGGCCCATAATATCGACTTTGGACTTTCCTTTGGAGTGAAGCATGCGCTACAAATACGATATTTTATGAAAAGATGAAGAGGAGTACGTATAAAGCCTCCTTGAAGCTCTACCGGAGATAAAGTTTAGCCGCGCAAAACGTGGCCCCGAGTATGTTCAACCCTTAAGTAGTGCACTGCCTATAGGTCCGTGCTTTCCGTTCGATTTCAGCCAGATGCTTCTCCATTTCGGCGGTCAAGGAATCCACCTCGTTCATAAGATCGGTAAGCATCCTCTCGTTATCTCTATAAACGCTTTCCATGCCGTCTAGATCTTTGAACTTCGTCGACGTGTCAGCCGTCAATTCTGATGCCCTTTGTAAAAGTCTCTTTGCCCTCTGTATGTCGCCTTTGCTCTTATTGACCCGATGATGAAGCGACTCGTCGGCGCGTTTGTATTCTTCAGCCAATTTCTTCGTCTTTGAATCGACGAGTTGCGCTTCGTCGGCAACTTTCCGCGCCTCAATTCCAATTTCCTGATTTAGCACGAAGTCGTTTCTCACGGATTGCGTTTGAAGTTGCTTAAGACGTGCGTCGAGAGCTTCAACTGATTTGGTCGTACTGTTAGCTCGCGCACGAGCTTCGTCTGTGACTGCCACGATGTCAGCCAAATCCTTCTGAGATTTTGCCACATCGCGCTCAGCTTTTTCAATTGCGACTTTCGCGAGATTTTGCGCTTTCTGCGCGTCGTTCAATAAAATAACTACTTTGTTCGCTAATTCTTGCCGCTTCACCGCCGCATCCTTTGCAACATTCGCGCGCTGTTCCAAACCACGAGCGAGCTCAAGATCATCTTTTGTGTCAGCTAAGATCTTTTCGGAATCCGTTAGCGAGCCAACGATGCTCTTAATGCGATCGGCTAGATCTTTTATCTCGTTTGGTCGAAGTTGAATGTTTTTGCCGAGCACTTCCTTCGCTAAGTCACGGACCATAGATGGTGTCGGCTGATCCTCGTCTAACGTGCTCCAAATTCGCTTGTTGATGTCGGAGAGTTCTTTCGTGATCTTATCGGTGCGATTGCGCGCGTCCCACGCGAAGTTGAAGGCGTCTTGGGCATTTGATCGAGCTGCCGTTGCATCTTGGCCAACTTGGATCAGCTGTAAAACGAACGCTAATATTAAAATCTAGGCAGTTATGGCTGTCACTTTATCAGCATCAGACAGTATACTCAATTAAGTCATCATCGCAGTGTGTTAATTTAGGTACAGCTGTGTTTGTTATGAACATGAGAAATGAGGTAACAGTTGAGGAGAGTGCTACTTACATTGCGAAGAAGTTGTTCAGCTTCGTCCTTATGTGCCTTGATCTTAGCAGCTCGCTGCTTAGCAACGTCCAGAGCCTGAGTTGCTTTCGTAACAGCGCCCACGTCACATGATAAGCCACCGCAAAAGCCACAACCAGCACCCCCGCAAATGTTACTACAATCGGTAACGTTGTCACCGCACATCTCGAGATTCAGTCTAGGCATCACGTCGTTGAACGTCTTCAGTCTGTCGTTTATTTTAATCAGAGAGTCCTTATTCCTCTCTTGCGCTTCGCTTACAGTCCCACTACTTTTCGCAAGCAGATGCTCAGTATGCACTCTGTACCGTTCTGCGTCTGCGAGGATATTGCTGGTGTCGTTCACCATTTTTTCGGCTTGCCGTGACTGCTCAGCCATTTGTTGAGTAACGTTGAGTGCGCCTTGAACATTTTCCTCTTGAAGCCTTGTCGCGTTTTCGCGCAAGTCTGACGCACCTTGATGTAGACTGTTCGTTCGGTTCTTTAATTTTTTCAATGCGACGTCGCCTAAGTTGACTCGCTGGCTGACGTTTTCCAAGAGATTGTCTGCTTCTTCCATGTGCTTCGTAGAAGCAGAGACGTTCTTCGCCAATTCGTCGGCCAGATCACTCAATTCATCCAAGTCCTGACTTCTGACAGACGTATTTTCAATTAGCTCTTTAACTTGGTCTATAGAGTGGACCATGTCATCGAACTCTTGACTGTAAACGCCTGTGGTACCGACTTTTTGGATTCTTGACGCTTCTTCGATTACGAGGTGCGTTTTGTTCTTTAGGCCGCTTAGAACGAAGTCCCAGTTGTCGAAACATTCACCACACGGCGTACATTGAGGTGCGTCACCGTGATAGCCGCGATCACATTGATCGCATTTCTCACCGCCTATGCCCTTGTGGCAGATGCAAATTCCACTTTCCCTGTCACACTGTTGGCTTGAGGAACCGATCAGATCACATTCGCATGGGTAACATTCAACGTTTGGATTTCCCCAATAATTCGTCTGACACTCGTTACAACGCCGCCCACCGAATCCTGGCTTGCACTCGCAAGTTCCATCGAATGGATTACATCTGCGAAAGAATATATAATAATTACTTCTGCAGTTTTCAAGACTTTCAAACATGTTTCATTAAAATTGTGAATGAATTGTCGTTGAGAAAAATGGTGAGGAGAGTGCATGATACGAACCTATCTGATACACTGCCAACAACGTCACACTCGCAAGGATCGCAACCCTTTCCGCTTGCAATTCTCCAGTGATTTTCTTCACAAGTATCGCACAATTGTCCAACTACGTGTGGTAAACACGGACACTGTCCTGTTCGATGGTTGCACGATCCTACCGATCTATCAGTACCCAAAAAGTTGCAGTGGCAATCTTGACAATCTTGTTCCAACGCGTTTCCGTAGTATCCCGCTTTACAGATTTGGCAGTTGGGTCCGTCCGTGTTGTATAGACATTGAAGACATTCACCGGTGTGCGGATCACAGTTTCCAGGTACGCGCAGATCTGTGTTGTTACTGCAGTCGCATGGTTCACAGCTACCGCTGGGAATCTCCGGGTTCCCGAAGTAATTTTCTGCACAATGCTCACAACGTGGTCCGCTGTATCCGTCGAAACATTCGCAAATTACATCTTGCGTTACTGAGTCCAACGAACAACTTTCTGCGTACGAGTGGCCAGAATCAAGGGTGCCTGCAAGTTTGTCCACGATTTGTGCGTTAACATTAAAAATTCACATTACGGTCAATGGTACTGTCATTATTATCGTATGGTTGAAATGATTTACCTGGACAAGGGCATGCTCTACAAGGGATATCAACGCCAATACGCGGGTCACCGTAGAAAGTATCAATACATCGGTCACAATTATGTCCAGTTGTGTAGTCGCGGCAATTGATACATGCGCCTGTCTTAGAGTTGCAGCTGTCTGCGTGTCCGTTACACTCGCATCGTTGGCAATGTGGGAAGTTCCAGAAGCCGGGCTCACATTGTCCACAAGTTCTACCATACGTGTTCGGTCGACACTTACAACGACCTGTTTCGACGTCGCAGAAATTGTCTAGTGCTCCGACACCGTCGCAATCACAAGGTACGCAACCTTCCGGACCGAATCCGTAAGTTCCCGGGGCACATCGATCGCAACGTCTGCCCACGACGTTTGGCTTACAAGGACATGTTCCACCATAGTTCTCGCAAAGTAAGCTATGCGATCCCGTGGGATTACATTCGCAAGCTGTAACGTTAAAAGTTTATATGCCGCTAATGTTTAGTTTTATACAATTAGTATGGCAAATGTAATGTGTTTTATACGTGAATCTGTATATATACGTTTACGTACAGTGTGCGCCGTCGTAAACGAAGTATCCGATGCTGTGCTGATATTTCTTACAAATTTCGGGTATATCGCTCCAAACACTGTTAACATCGTTAAAATATTCGGCGCAATGATATCCTTCGTACTCTTGACGCCGTAATTCGCCGACCCCTATTGTATTGAAGAAGGGGATTGCATCAATCCTTGGTCGCAGAACGATCTGCAATAAGTTTCATTAGTTTAACTATTGTACAATGAAACATGTTACGTAATGTAGGTGTCCATAAATTTTGTGGAAAAACGTGGAGACCATTGCGTTAGGATGTTTTCTTACCGAGTCAACCAATATGGAGGCTGAAGGTGTTTCTCCATGATCAACAAATTTCCTCATTTGCAACAATAAGGTATATCGTTTGCCAGCTTCTAGACAAACTGATGGTTGTGCGAGAGCACTTCTCGAACGTAATGGCAGTTGTGCCCACAGACGATCGTATTCAGGTTTCCAATTAGCGCAAGGACCTTGACGGTCAACAGGTCCGTCCCGTTCGAGAATAATCTGAACATCGTCCCAGACTCCAGGCTGCACGGGTTCGTAACGGATTATCACGTCATACCACATGGATCGACGAATGTCGTCGATAGTAAAGTTCAACATTGAGCCTTCCAATGCTTTCATAAATCCGGTGCCCGTCCATGTGCTGTTTCTGCCATCGCGGTAGGGCTCTCTGATTACGACTTGACAATTCTGGAATAAGCATTGATCCGCTACAATACTAACGTTTTTGAATTACTGTGTAAGTTATTTAGATAATCTATGAACATTACATAATTTAAAACAATGTTTGACCTAGAACATATGTGTAGATATATGTTAAAATATAAAAGTGCTTACGTCGGTGGCTCGAGACAACTCTCCTTCGTAAATTAAAAAGTCTAACGAGCCAGTGTAGTAACTTTGTTCGGGCTGATTACAGGTTCTACCGCTGACGTGGGGCCGGCATCGGCATTGACCAGTAACAACGTCGCAATTATTGTCGTATGCACCACCAGGATCGCAGTCGCACGGTTTGCAACCATCTCGATCCTCAGAGAGGCCCCAGTATTCCGGCAGACATTGATTACAATCACGGGCAGTGACGAAACGTTTACAAGTACATTCGCCGGTGATCATATTGCAGCCTTGATTATCAATGGTACCCAGAGTGTTACAAGTGCAGGCTGTAAAACAAATAAAACATTACTCCGGTTTTCATCTCTTTCTACTGTCCAGGTATTTTTTAATGAACACCCAATTTAAATATCAAACTGCATTCGAATTTGAACGTTATTTCTACTGTAAGTCGTAAAACACACCTTACCTTGACATCCTTCAGGATTTTCCTGATCAAAGTTCCAATATCCGCTCTTACAACGATCGCATCGGCGACCTTCAATGTTAGCTTTGCAATGACAACGTCCAGACTCATCGCCGCTGAGGATATCCGTTCTCGAGTCACAAATTCCATCGTCCAAGGAACCGCCAGGATCACAATCGCAAGCTGCATTACAGGGGAAACGTGAGAAACTGTATACGACGCAATTATATTGATGCGTTTAGTAAGATATAAGGTACTCACGTTGACACGCTTCAGGATCGGATATGTCCTTATTGACATCATGGTAATAAAACGGCTTACACTGTTCACAATTCTGTCCGCGGGTATTATGCTGGCAGTCGTCACATACTCCACCGGAAACTCTACCAGATCGTTCATACACAGTCTCATCGAAGTGACAGGAAGTCGCATGTTTATTGCAGTTACACGCTCTGCAGGCGTTCGTTTGCTTCCCAACGGCGGGTTTCCATGGCAAGTCGTTGTAGAAATCTTTGCATTTTTCGCAATTGAGACCCTTTGTATTGTGTGTACATTCGCACTTTCCGTGCACCATATTATCCTCGTCGCCAACGGTGGGTAATGCGAGACATGTGGATGCGTGACCGTAGCAAGAACAGGATCCACGGATTACCATGTCCTGGATGGCATAATAATATTTCTCACGAATTTCAGCACGGTCATCCAAGAGATCGTCACCCAGTGTATGTAGTCTCGTCATGTTGATCCGCAAATTCGTCACTTTCAGTAAGTTTTGTACTTCTTTTGAGTACGGGTTGTTGATCTCCACATTTCGCGGTAAAACTCTGCATCACGGAGATTTCACATTGTAATCATGAATTAAATAATGTTATCATCGAACATCGTCATCGAAATTAAAGTAGTAGGATATTTTGTTTTACCTAAAAATAACTTCACCACCAGTGGAAGGCGCTACTCCGGAGTATCTTGATTCGCAGATTACTTGAGTCAGGCTCTGTGGTTGATCTACAGGTATTCCTGGGAAAGACTGCTCACAGTTGTGCGCAAAGTATCTGTACACCTGCCAAGTCTTCCCATGGTCGTATGACCGTTCAATCAGCATAGCCGCAGGTCGGAATGTTTGGAAGCGAATAATGATGTGTGTAAAGTGGAACTCAGCTTCAAGATCGAAACGTATGGTCACGTTTTCCACGCCATTTTCCGCTTGCCACCATGATCTTGGATGCGTTCTAATATATAAAATTAAATAAGAATTTATTAGTACTGTCTACCGGCATTTGTATTTCGTTTTCGCATGAGTAAGTTATGACTATCTTACCCAGTGACAATATTCTCAACATTGTGCTGTTGCTTGGGTAGCGAAGCATCACAGAAGAAACACTTCTTCCTGTCTTTAAGATGGGATACTATACAGAAACGTTCTGGACCTCGAAGACCACAGGTTGACGAGGCTGTCAGATGATCCTTGCGACCGATCAGCAAATTTCCTGGCGTCGGGTAGCAGGAACCTTGTTCACAGGGGTGCGGTCTCTTTACGTGCACGCCTAAAGATAATCAAAACTATGGTAATTGAAAATGGTTTTAACCAAGCTGATATAGTAGTGTATGTAAAACAGAAATGGTTATTCTTCAGTTCCCATTGTGCGTGTGTTCCCTCGTCCAGCTTCTATTATTGATACTGTTAAAAGATAATTCTGAGAAGAGAGATTAATCGAATTATTTACAAGTGGTATGAACGGGATATAAAGGTTCCCTACAACCAGTTAGTTTACATGTGCTAGTAAGCATTTTCTGTACCGAATACGGGCACCTTACCCTAGTTAAAGGTTTCGCAAGTTGGTTCCTCGCCTATGAGGTAGGGCACATTCAATCCAATCAAACAAATTAACAGATAGATGGTTAACATTGTCTTCATCTCTGTAAGGCTTAATTTCTGGTAACGACATCAAATTAATGTCAAGCGTATTGGCTTACGAACAAGTATTTGTCTGGAAAATTCGAACGTAAGGCAATTTGATGCCGTTGCGAATAATTCAGGAGTTGCGGAATATTAATAATACGGAAAAAAGGGTCGGAAAGGTGGTTCTGCTAATGTTTCAGATCAGAAAGCAACAGTTATCGTATAGTCACATCGTGGTACATTCGTGCTGTTTTTTTAGTGTTGCAACAATACGGTGCGATAATATCGTGGATTTCTACGACCGTCATTACTGAACTACCTCTGTGTCTGGGAATGATCGGGCCTGGCCAGTTATGACGTTCTGTGATCACCTCCATAGGTGACATGTCTCCTCGCCGGATTGATCCTACAACACCCCCAGTTTTATACTCGACGTTCAATTAGTTTCCGCAATGCAACATTTCACATTTTAATATCTGCATCTAAAAACGTTACGTTCTTAAATCACCACTGTGATATAATATAAATTTATCCCAGTCCAGTTCGCCATTTTGATCTTGAAGTTTCGCAGAATTTAAATAACCCTGAACGACGCTAAGGAAACCAATTTTGTTGTGATCAATGGGTAAATCCTTGTAAACGTACAATTTTCCTCTTAAATTACGGTTTAAATGTTATTCGATGCATAATCGATTACTTACCGCCTCTGATGGGTACCCGATGATCCCTGCCATATTGCGGTTCCGTGAAACCTGTAAAAATATATTTGTCGGTTCAGATATATTTGCTTGTCGGTGAATGACTCAGGCCCTTTAGTTTCCGAACCGCTGCCAGAAGTGTGAATAAGACTTCGGAAAAATGTTAAGTGGAACTAGAGAACGTAGTAGTTATCAGGAGGCGTTCTACTACCGGTAGAGGCTATCGCAAGGGACAGCCGGATGTTTATGATGAGCCCGTTTCTGGGAAGTATCTTTGGGTAGAATGAAAATTCACGGCTCAAGCAATAGTCCCTGTATTGCTATTTATTAGGGTAATGCTATGAATTGTCGCTGCATTAGTACGCATGTAAAAAAAAGCAGTATCTACTTGGCAAGAACGCGACTTGAATGAATTCATGAATGACTTGATCAATTTATTCGTCTCTATTTGATGCGGACGACGCTTGTTTTTCGTTCGTTGAGAGTACTCGGAATTGGGACGTGACGATTTATAGTGTTGCAATTATTATTATTTAGTGTAGGACACGTATTTAGGCGCGTGGCGTGCTTAGATTTTTGGGTGTTGGAGTAAACGTGAAGAGTTGAAATAGGAGGCAGGGTCGAGGGGTCGTACCACTATCTAATCATGGTGGATAAAGAGTCATCTTGTTGTAAGGGGAATGAATGGGCAGGGAGATACACTTTGTTCGAGAGGAGCCGATCTTTTACTATTTCACCTCATTTTAGAATTAAATTTTAACAAATCTCTTGTGACAGATTACAATGCGAATATATCCGTTGTTATTGATATGCGCGAGCAATTTTATTTTCGATAATACGACTTTGTTAACAAAATGTTGTGCTACAATCAACAATTCGAGAAAACTCATTTCACAAGATAAAGAGTTACACCACTTGTTATCACAAGGTACTTATTTTAACTGACCGGCATTTAACTTCATGAATTAATTCAAAATACGAAATTCGCTATAATGTAATTTCATACAGGTAATCATTTGTTTTATATGCATGGTATAGTAAAGTGCTGCTAACGCTTACGTACCTGACGAAATAAATATTAAGAAGAGTAAACCTGCAGCGGCGACGTGCCAACAACGCGCCGGTGCCATTTTTCGAATTTGTTCTCCTTCCTTCTTTTGTCCGGATCCTTGATAGCCGAATTAATACATCGGATCCATTTACAGTTCCGAAAAGGTCTCACTTTCCAAGTCTCTGTGTATGAATGAAAGTAGACATATCAAATTCCGGTAATTTAGATCGTTGCTTTGCTTGGTAAAAGAAAACAACAGAAACCGGTGTAATCGCGGACCATTTTACGTTACCCAACAACGTTACACAGTAATTTTTTCTCTACTTTTCCTATATACGCAATAACGATACATTGACGAACAAAATCAAACTGCCGGCACGTTACGCTTTTCCCCATTACAACCTCTGCAACTACACCATACCGCCGTAGCGCAGGCCCGAAAATCATCCCTTACAAGGGAAATTTGGCGCGACACCGTGCGCTTGCGCCAGCACACACACACCTCCAACAGTAATTCAACCCGTAACGAGGGAAACCGCGACAACTTTCCGACAACCCGACATTGTCACGTCGTTCCCAAAATCCCTTCAAAACCAACTCCACCCACGTCGCCCTCTCATTCAACCCGCACCGCGCCTATCGAATCAACGACCCCCCGAGTCCCTCAAAATACAGTCTCAGCACACTTCCACGCCGCTCCGAAACTGTCACGTACATGCATACGTCCACCCGCAAGCACACACGAAGCCGACCCTCCGCACGCACGTCCACACGCACGCCCACACACACCGAAATGGCATAAATCGAATCGACGGTACCTTCGAGATCGAGAGCTCGGGTGCAGCATGCAAAGGTGCGCCGACGTGCGAGGACGGGAACCAGGAGGCGGACGAGACGAATCTGGACCAGTGTGGCTTACCCCGTCGCGGCTTCGCACAACTCCTCTGCTCTTCGCTCGACTTTCTCCCGTCGTGGCAGCACTGGCCTCGGCTCGGCGCGTTCTCTTCGACGAAAATCCTCTCCCTGCCGCCTCGGCCGCCCTGGCTGACCGCTTCGATCCCTCCGACTCGTCCTCCCAGCCGACAAAGCAGTGCGCTCCTACGGGAACGAGTCCGCACGTGCATGCAGCCGCGCGAGAATTCCGTCACTTTTTGGAGTAGCCGCCACGGGAGGGACTCGCTCGAAGGCGAGGTGGGAGGAGCGAGACGCAGCGGCGAACGACTCGTGGGTGGAAGGAAGACGGCTGACGAGAGCACGACGACCGACGCCTGCTGACGCGACTCTCACGAATGTACAGAGCAAGACACGCTCGCTAGTGCACTAGTACGCGAACGGCAAGGGCGGGCGGAGACAAGAGGGAATCTACGACCAGTGCCGTACGTAGGAGGAAGGCCTGGAAGAGTCGGGGTCTCTGGGATTGTCTGAGGATGCCGCGATTTTGGGGAAGGCTTCTTGGAAGGACGGCGGATGAGCGTGGAGATAGATGATGCGGATGATGTTGATGGTGGAAACGACGGGGTTGGATTTGGTAGTGGCGCTGATGGTTTGGTTGGGAGGATGGGGATTTTGATGTTGATTGGGATGCGGTATCAGTCAGCGGTGGCAAGGGAGAAGGTGTTAGATAAACATTGATCGAGTATTTGGTAAGGAGTTGCGGTAAGGCAGGGGACAGTTCAAAGCGATGGATCGTTCCTTTTGAGGAAGATAGTGGGACTTTTTATGCAGCGCCGAATTACAGTTTTGATTGTTACGGGTTTCTTTGTAGGGTCAGGATGTTGGGGAGGTTGATGCAATTATGTTGATGTAGAGTTACAGGGTTGATGTTCCCGTGCGAAGGGATCGCTCTTAAAAGGTAGGTTGTTTGGAAATTTAAATATGTGTGTTCGAATAATTGTTGCAGTCTCAAGCGCGGTTGTGTGACAATGAGGAACCTGTTCTCATTGAGTTTAGGGTTTTTTAGATGCATGCCTATTGAGCGTGCTTCACACTGATTTGTTTGCGCTGTCCTACTATTGCAATGTTATTCCGAACACTTAGGTCCCGAAATAACTTTACACCAGAGCGAAAGTCTCCGTACTAAGACGCTCATTCATTTCTACAAGAATCGCTTGGCTCCGAGAACGGAGGGTTTTCCAGGGACAATATGCCAGATGTTTAAATGACCTTAGAGGGACCGTTACTTCTCGAACTTTCGGAGGTCTGCAGCGTACAAGTACTTTCATGGGACATTCAACTGTTTGCTGTTTGTAACATCAAGCTTTTTCTAGTACTTCCTGGTTGGAACGCTGGTTCATAACTTAAACTAATTGATAACATCGCCCCATCAATAGGAAACGCATTATACGACTTTTGATCTTAAAGGATCTAGAACAGGTAGATCGAATCGGTCCATTGTGGCTACATAGAACGTACAATTTGATAAACTTTCGATGTCCTATGAATTCTTCTACACAAAGACTTCGCTTACGCCACAACTTACATGTCATAAGTACTTTTGTTCTATGATTGCAAAGAATCCGAATGTGCACCTAGCATTCTGAGCTTCAAGTGATGCATCTTAAAAATCCCTTTGCCGCAATTGACACCCCACAGTGCCTTTTTCCGTAATTTTATATTTGTTTACAATATTTATCCTACTTCATGCATGTGAATGTTTTAATTAAAGATTCGCCGAAACGTTAAAACGTGAAGCATACGAAGAGTGCGTTTTTGAAGTCAAACGAAATATGAGATCATCGAAGAGGAAGGAAGAGAAGCGTGGGCAGTCATTATCTCTTCTGCGGGGCACCCTAGTTATGATAGCAGTGGTGCCGTTGCCTTCTCTTCACCGTTCGTCTCTCCTTGCTTGGCCAATACTTCATCTCCTTCATGCTTCAACTCTATACAGTTGACACTAAAATATGTATATTGCCATTGACGATTAGCGGGAATACGATACAGTTATTGAGTCTGACACTTCAATGCATGATCTGTATTCTGTCTTTAACGAGTCACGTGAATGTGATTCTCACCTTAATTAATTTATCGTTATTTAATAAACGAAAGTGGTGATTGAAACAGTTTGGAGGCATAAATCTCGTCCCTCAGACAATTTTCATTTGGGTACTGGAAAATAATATTTTTAAATAGCCTTCCTTTCTCTATTGGGGCTAATTGCGTGATATCTATTGGTTGTAATATGAGGTCCATCACATGTTGTCTGTGATTTAAGCATTCTGGGTAATGATCATTAGGTATGTTTATTTTATTGATAACTTTATATGAGTCATATAAAAGGGTACATTTTAGGGTTAAAATGAACAGTGAGTAAACTTTGGATTTGTCGGGTCCTGTTACCGTCGATAATACCCGGACAACAACCTGTATACTAGCGACGTCTTTCACCAATTCGGTGAAACTTGTTACTGTTTTATCCTGTAGGAACATTTTTCTTTTCCCATTCAACTGAACTGTTAATGTTGGAGAATAGTATTTACAAATAATCTTAGGTTTCTCGTTGTAGCAGATCAGGTGATGTAGATTCGTTTTAATTTTTAGTTTTGGGTTTATCATATTTAGTTGCTGTTGATAACAACCGGACAATCCGACCAATTCTTATATTACCGACATCTTACGTGAACTCAGGGAAACCTTACAGTACTTTATCACATGCGGGTATAGTATTTTTGCCAAAATTTAAATTTGAATATTTGACAATGGGCTTAGTTTTCTTGTTATAGCGAATCATGTGATGTTGATTAGTTTTAACATAAGATTATCTATCCATATCTCCTATATGAAGCCAATTACCATCTACATTAGGCGGCGACTGATGATTGCTATTTTTACCAATTAACGAAACGTACCTAGTCTCTGACAATCATCAATAACTTGTTTTTATTTTATATGTTTATATACTTAATATACGGATACGAAACCTCAAATTAATATTTTGAAGAAGATTCTGGGTAAAACTCTGTCAAAACACTTCTCGCGTTTACTTTCCGTACTGTTTCAACTTTTCGAATTTATTTAGACGCATCGAAAAATAATGTTTACACGTGACGTCTCCGTGGCCGCAACTGCTAGCAATCTTGCCTTCGAAGTAATCGTCACTGAGCATGCCGGTCAGAACGAATCCAAATTCGATTTTATATCTTCACATCTTAGTAAAGGTTTTCTACAGGTTCGGCTCCAGCTTCATGAGGCCTCTGGTAAAGGTACATAAAAATAAATGTATGTAATGTCAAATTCATATAGCTAATTCTTCTACCAACTGCAGTGAATCTCAATTGAATCGGTGTCTAAATTCAGCAATTAGGATTACGGGCATTCTTACGAGTCTAAAATATGGCCGTGTGGGTGGTCTGAATGTGATCTGGTGCTTGTATGCTGTGTCACGTCTTCCACGAGGAGGTGGTGGAGGATGCTTAGGAATCGGCAAATTACGCCAATTAGCTTCTGCTTCGGCACTTACCATCGCTAGGAACATGCACACAGCAAGAGTCAGCAACATAAGGATCCTCATTTTGGAGCTGCAAGGATTTGTCATTGATTATCGCCAATCATAATCCGTCGTTTCTTTTAATTTTTTAATTTTTTTCGTCTGTATTACTTTATTTTTTAATGAATAATACTTAATTATAATAAAATATAATAATAATAAAATACTTAATTTTTAATTCAATTCGTCTGTGTTACTTTATTGAATAAATGCTCGAAGATGAAGTGACAGAGTAGAAATGAGGCATCGGTGCAAAGTCTAAACGCATAAACATTTACGGTTGCGCGAGGAGTCAAGAGTGCAATCGAAATTAATTACAATTTTTCCCATAGCCATCACGGTTAATAAAAGGTAGCGATGCTTTAAAAATAACGTCGCTATTTATCGTGTTTCTCTTAACCTATGATTAATAAACAATACTAATGCTTTAAAAATAACGTTGCTACTTACGGTTTACTCTTAACCGGCACAACTGAGAAAAAATATTGATGCTTTAAAAATAACATCGGCTACCTTTTATACTGTTCCGTACAATGCTCATTTTGGAGCTGCAAGGATTTGTAATTGATTATCGCAAATCATAATCCGTCGTTTTTTTTTATAAGCATTCGTCTGTATTACTTTATTGAATAAATGCATGAAGATGAAGTGACAGAGTAGAAATGAGGCATCGGTGCAAAGTCTAAACGCATAAACATTCACGGTTGTGCAGGGAGTCAAGAGTGCAATCGAAATTAATTACAATTTTTCCCTTAGCGATCACAGTTAATAAAAGGTACCGATGCTTTAAAAATAACGTCGCTATTTATCGTGTTTCTCTTAACCTATGATTAATAAACAATACTAATGCTTTAAAAATAACGTTGCTACTTACGGTTTACTCTTAATCGGCACGACTGAGAAAAAATATTGATGCTTTAAAAATAACATCGGCTACCTTTTATACTGTTCCGTACAATGCTCATTTTGGAGCTGCAAGGATTTTTAATTGATTATCGCAAATCATAATCCGTCGTTTCTTTTGATAAGCATTCGTCTGTATTACTTTATTAAATAAATGCATGAAGATGAAGTGACAGAGTAAAAATGAGGCATCGGTGCAAAGTCTAAACGCATAAACATTCACGGTTGTGCAGGGAGTCAAGAGTGCAATCGAAATTAATTACAATTTTTCCTTTAGCGATCACAGTTAATAAAAGGTACCGATACTTTAAAAATAACGTCGCTATTTATCGTGTTTCTCTTAACCTATGACTAATAAACAATAATGATGCTTTAAAAATAACGTTGCTACTTACGGTTTACTCTTAATCGGCACGACTGAGAAAAAATATTGATGCTTTAAAAATAACATCGGCTACCTTTTATACTGTTCCGTACAATGCTCATTTTGGAGCTGCAAGGATTTGTAATTGATTATCGCAAATCATAATCCGTCGTTTCTTTTGATAAGCATTGGTCTGTATTACTTTATTGAATAAATGCACGAAGATGAACTGACAGAGTAAAAATGAGGCATCGGTGCAAAGTCTAAACGCATAAACATTCACGGTTGCGCGGGAAGTCAAGAATGCAATCAAAATTAATTACAATTTTTCCCATAGCCACCACGGTTAATAAAAGGTACCGATGCTTTAAAAATAACGTCGGTATTTATCGTGTTTCTCTTAACCTATGACTAATAAACAATACTGATGCTTTAAAAATAACGTCGCTACTTACGGTTTACTCTTAATCGGCACAACTGAGAAAAAATATTGATGCTTTAAAAATAACATCGGCTACCTTTTATACTGTTCCGTACAATGCTCATTTTGGAGCTGCAAGGATTTGTAATTGATTATCGCAAACCATAATCCGTCGTTTCTTTTGATAAGCGTTGGTCTGTATTACTTTATTGAATAAATGCATGAAGATGAAGTGACAGAGTAGAAATGAGGCATCGGTGCAAAGTCTAAACATATAAAAATTCACGGTTGCGCGGGAAGTCAAGAGTGCAATCCAAATTAATTACAATTTTTCCCTTAGCGATCACAGTTAATAAAAGGTACCGATACTTTAAAAATAACGTCGCTATTTATAGTGTTTCTCTTAACCTATGATTAATAAACAATAATGATGCTTTAAAAATAACGTTGCTACTTACGGTTTACTCTTAATCGGCACGACTGAGAAAAAATATTGATGCTTTAAAAATAACATCGGCTACCTTTTATACTGTTCCGTACAATGCCCCTCTATGTAAACCCTTTAAACAAATATGTGCGTTTGTGTAGCCAATGAGGTACATTTTATGGCAGCAGTTCCTCATCGGCCAACACGCAACTGCGTTGAGAAGAAGGGGAATATCCAATTTCCTTGGAACTTCAGAATGCATTGATCTTCGGGGATTCACAGTTAGCATACGTATCGCCACACTTGACGGTATCTGACAGACGTCATATACAACCGAACATCGCAGTTTTAAAACATTGACACTTGGACTCTTTCATAAATCGTCTATGTTCCTAAATCGTAATAATCTTAATAATCGTAATAATTACCGACATTGAAGTTGTTTGAAAGTTCGATAAGTGAAAGAAATCTGTTAAACGTTCAAAAATGTTCTTTAGCGCCATGTCTTTGACAGCACTTTACGACAATAGATATTACGACATTATATCTATGAATTTAGACAAATTCCTAGAGATCGGTAGAAGTTCTAAGATGATCTAACCAGTAGATTTTCTCTACATGTGGCCAAAAGAATCCAACTTCTATATACTGAAATTCATATCTCCTCTTAATATTGGCACGTTCTGTGTACACGCAGCAGTACGAAAAGATTGACTGCACGTGTTTCACATCATGTAGAAAGATGCCAGATGTTCCACAATATCTCTTAATTATGCAAACAGTGTTTTATAAATATACAATGTGTGATCGTTTCAAGTTTTACGTTACTGATACGGTGTTCATGCTGGAAGTTGATGCTGTGCTCTGTGTAATCTTATTCATTGTAACTAAACAATAATTTTATTGCAATAAGATTTAATTTATTATGGGTTCTAGAATTTCTTAATTTTCTAGGTGAATGCGTAAATATATTGCAGTATTCATTGTATAGGTGTTCCGCTGTAGGTAGGTATTTGTAATCACATTTCACACATATATATTCAGAATAATAATTTATTTTTGCTTTGAAAAATATATGCTTTCAAGTATATTATCAAATTATTGCTAATCATATAAATAAGATATGTATATTGTCATGATCATGCACTGCTGTTCAGTTGACAAATTCTTGCAGTCTTCTTGTCACTCCAGGGATGTATACTTATTTAAAGACGCTGAAATAACAACGCTACTGTAAGTATATGCAGACACCACATAAATCCAATTTAATCTAAATATCTAATTGCATAACGAAAACTCACGGGGTGTGGTGGTCGGGGGCGAATATGACCCGGTTTCATAGGTTTGGCAGCATCGGCATCAGCATCAGCGTCAGCTTCACGACGAAGTCTCTGTACAATAAATAATTGCATTTGTTAGACATCAGTGCTTAAATATTTTGAAAGTATTCGTTTCGTGCATTGATACATACCGGGTGCGGTGGTCGGGGTCGAATGTGACCCGGTTTCATGGGTTTGGCAGCATCGGCATCGGCTTCAGCGTCAGCATCAGCATCAGCTTCACGACGAAGTCTCTGCGTAATGAATGATGGCATTTGTTAGGCACCAGTGCTTAAGTATTTGAAAGATATTAATTTCCTGCATTGATACATACGGGGTGTGGTGGTCGGGGGCGAATATGACCCGGTTTCATCGGCTTGGCAGCATCGGCATCGGCTTCAGCGTCAGCATCAGCATCAGCTTCACGGCGAAGTCTCTGTAGAATGAATAAGATATCGTTACCATCGATTACTCGTAAATTCTAAAATGTTTGACGCCTATTTATTGTACTTACGGGGTGCGGCCTTGGTGGAGGTACTGGTCTAATAGGCCTGGTTGGTGGAGGTGGTGGACGCGGACGAGGAACTTTGGGATCAGCTTCAGCTTCAGCCTCAGCTTCACGGCGAAGTCTCTGTAGAAAGAATAAGATATCGTTACCATCGATTACATTTATGTTTCACAAATAAGTTCTCAAGTTTATAAATAATTCAATTTGTTAGACATCAGTACCTAAATATTTGAAAGATATTCATTTCCTGTATTAATACATACGGGGTGTGGTGGTCGGGGCCGAATATGACCCGGTTTCATGGGTTTGGCAGCATCGGCATCGGCTTCAGCGTCAGCATCAGCATCAGCTTCACGACGGAGTCTCTGTACAATAAATGATTGCATGTGTTAGATACTAGTGCTCACATATTTTTAAAATATTCGTTTCCTGCATTAATACATACGGGGTGTGGTGGTCGTGGGCGAATATGACCCGGTTTCATCGGCTTGGCAGCATCGGCATCGGCTTCAGCGTCAGCATCAGCATCAGCTTCACGACGAAGTCTCTGCGGAATGAATGATTGCATTTGTTAGGTACCAGTGCTTAAATATTTGAAAGATATTCGTTTCCTGCATTAATACATACGGGATGTGGTGGTCGGGGGCGAATATGACCCGGTTTCATGGGTTTGGCAGCATCGGCATCGGCTTCGGCATCAGCATCAGCATCAGCTTCACGACGAAGTCTCTGTATAATAAATGATTGTATTTATTAGATATCATAAATATTTGGAAGGTATGCGTTTCCTGCATTAATACTTACGGGATGTGGTGGTCGGGGGCGAATATGACCCGGTTTCATGGGTTTGGCAGCATCGGCATCAGCATCAGCGTCAGCATCAGCTTCACGACGAAGTCTCTGCGTAATGAATGATTGCATTTGTTAGGTACCAGTGCTTAAATATTTGAAATATATTTATTTCCTGCATTAATACATACGGGGTGTGGTGGTCGGGGGCGAATATGGCCCGGTTTCATGGGTTTGGCAGCATCGGCTTCAGCTTCAGCATCAGCATCAGCTTCACGACGAAGTCTCTGTACAATAAATAATTCAATTTGTTAGACATCAGTACCTAAATATTTGAAAAATATTCATTTCCTGTATTAATACATACGGGGTGTGGTGGTCGGGGGCGAATATGACCTGGTTTCATGGGTTTGGCAGCATCGGCATCGGCTTCAGCGTCAGCATCAGCATCAGCTTCACGACGAAGTCTCTGTGCAATAAATTATTGCATTTGTTAGATATCAATGCTTCAATATTTTTAAAATATTCGTTTTCTGTATTAATACATACGGGATGTGGTGGTCGGGGGCGAATATGACCAGGTTTCATGGGTTTGGCAGCATCGGCATCGGCTTCAGCGTCAGCCTCAGCATCAGCTTCACGACGAAGTCTCTGTGCAATAAATTATTGCATTTGTTAGATATCAATGCTTCAATATTTTAAAAATATTCGTTTTCTGTATTAATACATACGGGATGTGGTGGTCGGGGACGAATATGACCCGGTTTCATGGGCCTGGCAGCATCGGCATCGGCTTCAGCGTCAGCATCAGCATCAGCATCACGGCGAGACCTCTGTGCGATAAATGATTGAATTTGTTAATTACCAATGCTTCAATATTTGAAAGATATTGGTTTCCTGTTTAATACGTACCGGAGGTACTGGTCGGGGCCGAATATGACCTGGTCTGATGGGTCTGGTGGTTCTGTTGGGATCGGCAACAGCTGCAGCATCAGCCTCAGCGTCAGCATCAGCGTCAGCATCAGCTTCTCGTCGAAGTCTCTGTAACAGTTCGTATTGAGCATATAAACAAGGTGCTACAACAGCAATTAAATGATTCTTTCTAGCATTAGAAATGTACAGTTGTAATAATCCGTTCTCTTTATCTATACTCACTGGGTGCGGTGGACGAGGAGGGACGAAAATTGGTTTTCCAGGTCTTGCTGCTTCCGGCTCAGCAGTAGCTGCCACGAGCCACATGCAGCCAACAAACGCGGCGAGTAAAAGAGTTCTCATTTTTACCTATAAAGAAGAAAGACGTACTTCCTTAAACATGCATGGAAAAAGATAGTCAATCTGCACTCCCGATCATACAGTGCCAATATATAAATACTGGTACTATGAACAGGTTGTATTTAATTAATATAACATAATACTAAGAAAATGCTATATTAAATATGCACAATTAATAGAGCGTAAGATATAACCAAGCTGAGCACACAATGTGCATTTCAACGAACTTAAAAGTATTTACCTTCGTATGTTATGTCTTAGGACCAACGAAGTGAACTGATGTGTTGCTTGAACTGTCAGGGTCCTTATATACCGGTTCACAGTAGGTATTGGTTATTCTATGCTATGAATCTCTAAGTTCATGCACATATGACACCGAAGGCTTTTTCATTGGCGCGTTTGAATGCACGCGTCGCGGGGAATTACTTGACCTCTTTCACTCGCTAAGTTCGGGGATCTACCGCTAGCACATGGCCCCGACAGGTCTCAAACTATGTATATCTACTACAAAAGCTGCGCGTTTATAAACATGGAAACTTCGCAAAAGTACCGCTACTATCGGAACTTTTAATCAGTGCATGAAAAAATGGGTTTTACGCAATTGTAGTTGTGTCAAATATCAAAAGATTATACTGCACGCGGTGGCGCGATGTAATGAATCATATGCCGTGCTTTGTTGATAAACTTTCGACGACTTACGAGATTAGATTGTTCATTGAGAGGCTTTGTTATTTTTTTTATGTATCCGTAAATTGTAGTGGCGTTTATTTAATCTCTCCTGTGAAGTATGTGTAGTTGCTGCTGTGGCCGTAGGTAATCTTTTGGGAATTTTGAATTTCCTGATGACGCATTTATGTACGAATATCGGCAAAACTGCAGTTTTTTATTTTTGTGCAGACACTGAAACTTCCTCTTCTCGTCTTTTGTGCTAATACTATACACGAAGTGGACGATACTTGTTTCATAGGTATATTATATTTTTTATCTATATATGTATTTCGATGTAGAGTAACACACCTGCAGCGAATTATAATGAATTATTTGCTGCATACGATTATATAATCCTTTACCTACGACCTTAGTAATATGATTTCCTTTAATGTTGGGCTACCTAGTTTTATCATAAATTTAATTTTAATTAACACGCGATAAAATGTACAATATATAAACTTCCAGCATACACCGTCGCAAACGTATTATTCCAGGCAAATTAAAATCACGCATGTATGACTGCGATAGTCAAAATGTTGAACGTCTACTGTTCGTGTATTATAGTTTTTTGAGATGCGATTGTTAATCTTTGATTCATTCAATGTTTTGGCAATCACCGGTATATACGATCGCATGCGGACCATTATTGATAAAGCGACGTGATGCCGGCAAATCACTGCTGAAAAGCAAAGTCGCATCCATGTGACAGAGACCGCCAAAGTGTTTAAAACGTTAACTTCGGATCGAAACTTTGTTTCTATTCGGATTTACATTTTTTTATTCCGGAACAGTTAAACCTGTTCAAGAAATGCACAATTCTCGAAAATATACCAAATAGTTGTTGGAAAACACTTACGTCTTTCATTGTTTTCCTTATATGAGATTGATTGGGAAAGGTTTCGGTACATGAGATTCATTGAGAAAGATTTCAGTACATAAGATTCATTGAGACAAATTGTAGACCTTGTTTTATTCATAAATTGGGTACACCGTTATACAGGTAACAAAACGCAACTAACGTAAACGTAACTATGAAGCGTACCTAAGAGTCACCTATGAAACGCAGTACGCAATTCTGTAAGAAACACATACGTGTTTCACAGATAGACATTTTAATTTTTCTAACACAACAAAGTAGAAAAAATCAAAATTTATTATGCAATTTGTAGGAGATGCAACCACATAATTATGAAACATTGTAATTTGTAGGAGATATTGTAACGGTAGTCGTATATAATTAATCGTACAATACGAAGTAGTTTAAAGAATCAATGTGTTAGTTCGCTATTCTCGGTAATACCAATGCGATAATACAATTATCAACATTTTTTATATTATATTAGTAATCGTACGTCAATTATTTATATTGCATTGATATGATATGAGTGGAAATACCGACTGGATAAGTCAATATTTATATCTGAAGAATTTGCAATCGGTGCATAAGGAAAATGTAATGTCGTATCTGATATCTGATAGTAACGAGTACAAAACGGATAAAAATATAACAGCGCCTTAACGTATGACTCACGGCATAGATTGAACTGTTCTGCTCATTCACTAGGATATAACACGAAGAAATACAAAATATACACAGGAATGGATTTTAAATTATTTATTTTTGCATGTGTAGTAAGTACAGTTTATCTTTCATCAAATCACATTAAAAGGCGATATCCCTTAACACATATCAAAAATTAATTTTACTTTACACATTGTGCATCGACTATTCTATTAATCATAAATACAGTATATCGGTAAACATAAATATTTTTAATACATTGGCAGTCGTCGCACCCGAAGTGTCCATTGAACGGTTGGCTCCATTTTTAAAGGCGCTGCAAAATAGATATTATTTATACATGACACTTATCCCCAGAAAAATAATACATTCAATCATTTTAATTAACTTCATTTCTTACTATTATTTTAATGATTTAATTTATTGAACTTACGGGATGTGGCCTGGGTGGTTTTACGGGTGGCTTCCGTGGTCTTGTTGGTGGTTTTACTGGTGGTCTGATAGGGCGGGATGGTGGACGTGGTGGACGAATGCGAGGGATTCTGGGATCAGCTTCAGCTTCAGCCTCAGCTTCACGGCGAAGTCTCTGTAGAAATAAAATATTTTATTATCATCAATTACGTTTATGCTTTGTACATAATTGTACAGAATTTAAAAGTCTATTAATTGTACTTACGGGGTGCGGCCTTGGTGGGGGTACTGGTCTAATAGGCCTGGTTGGTGGAGGTGGTGGACGAGGGCGAGGAACTTTGGGATCAGCTTCAGCTTCAGCCTCAGCTTCACGGCGAAGTCTCTGTAGAAAGAATAAGATATCGTTACCATCGATTACATTTATGTTTCACAAATAAGTTCTCAAGTTTTAAACGTTTTATTATGGTACTTACGGGGTGCGGCCTTGGTGGGTTTACCGGTCCAATAGGCTTGGTTGGTGGACGTGTTGGACGAGGGCGAGGAACTTTGGGATCAGCTTCAGCTTCAGCCTCAGCTTCACGGCGAAGTCTCTGTAGAAATAAGCAAATATTTCGTTATCATCAAATACATTCATGCTTCACAAATAAGTTCTCAAGTTTTGAATGCTTATTCATTGCACTTACGGGGTGCGGCCTTGGTGGGGGTACTGGTCTAATAGGCCTGGTTGGTGGAGGTGGTGGACGTGGGCGAGGAACTTTGGGATCAGCTTCAGCTTCAGCCTCGGCTTCACGGCGAAGTCTCTGTAGAAATAAGCAAATATTTCGTTATCATCAAATACATTCATGCTTAAATAAGTTTTCAAATTTAAATGCCTATTCATTGTACTTACGGGGTGCGGCCTTGGTGGGGGTACTGGTCTAATAGGCCTGGTTGGTGGAGGTGGTGGACGTGGACGAGGAACTTTGGGATCAGCTTCAGCTTCAGCCTCAGCTTCACGGCGAAGTCTCTGTAGAATGAATAAGATATCGTTACCATCGATTACATTTATGTTTCACAAATAAGTTCTCAAGTTTTAAACGTTTTATTATTGTACTTACGGGGTGTGGCCTTGGTGGGTTTACCGGTCCAACAGGCTTGGTTGGTGGACGTGTTGGACGAGGGCGAGGAACTTTGGGATCAGCTTCAGCTTCAGCCTCAGCTTCACGGCGAAGTCTCTGTAGAAATAAGCAAATGTTTCGTTATAATCAAATACATTCATGCTTCCCAAATAAGTTCTCAAGTTTTGAATGCCTATTCATTTCACTTACGGGGTGCGGCCTTGGTGGGGGTACTGGTCTAATAGGCCTGGTTGGTGGAGGTGGTGGACGTGGACGAGGAACTTTGGGATCAGCTTCAGGTTCAGCCTCAGCCTCAGCTTCACGGCGAAGCCTCTGTAGAAATAAGCAAATGTTTCATTATCATCAAATACATTCATGCTTCATGAATAAGTTCTCAAGGTTTGAATGCCTATTCATTGCACTTACGGGGTGTGGCCTTGGTGGGGGTACTGGTCTAATAGGCCTGGTTGGTGGAGGTGGTGGACGTGGACGAGGAACTTTGGGATCAGCTTCAGCTTCAGCTTCAGCTTCACGGCGAAGTCTCTGTAGAAATAAGATGTTTCATTATCATCAATTACGTTTATGCTTTATACATAATTGTACAGAATTTCAAAGTCTATTAATTGTACTTACGGGGTGCGGCCTTGGTGGGCTTATTGGTCTAATAGGCCGGGTTGGTGGGCGTGTTGGACGTGGACGAGGAACTTTGGGATCTGCTTCAGCTTCAGCCTCAGCTTCACGACGAAGTCTCTGCAGAAAGAATAAGATGTTGTTATCATCAATTAATTTAAACTTCAGAAATAAGTTCTCAAGTTTTGAACGTCTATTCATTGTACTTACGGGGTGCGGTCTTGGTGGGCTAATAGGCCGGGGAGGTGGGCGTGGTGGACGTGGACGAGGACCTTTAGGAGCTGCTAAAGCGTCTGCGTCAGCTTCAGGTTCAGCATCAGCTTCACGTCGTGGTCTCTATAAATGTAATCATTGTGTTAGACGAATATCATTCTCGGATTTAAAAACACATTTAAGAACTTTTGCAACTAATTTTACCCCAGGGTGTGGTTTCGGGACGGGATTATGGGGCGATGGTCGAAATGGCCCATGTCGGTCTTTGGGGGCAGAAACCCTATATGGTTCTGGCTCGGCTTGAACAGCCACCAAAAATATGGCGACGATGGCCGCCAACAAAATACTGATCCTCATGTTTGCACCTATTCAACACAAAACTTGAAATTAAAGTCCATGCACGATGTTCATATTTAAAATGAGTGTTAGTAAATCGATACTTCGTGTACAATGCTAAAAACTTTATTTAGGTCACAATGCAATTTATTTCACCAGCACAAGTTCTATCGTGTTTCGGCATCCAAAAAATATTAGTAATTTCATAAAATATATTTTTCTATAGATATATTTTATGAAGTTAGTAATTCAGACATTAATTTACTTCACTGACACTTGCACTATCCTATTTTGTCACGAAATAGAAACGAGTAATTTTATGATATATTAGAATTGATCTCACCTCTCCGATTTGTTCAGCGACGTGCAGACTTTTCTTGACTGCACTGCTCCATCGATCTCCTTTTATATTAGTTCGAAATCGTTCGCTCTGGACAGTTGTTGCACAAGGTAAGCCTACTTACAAAGTAAAGATCGCGCACGTGTCACGGAATCAGTGCTCTCATTGGTTCATACGCGTAGGCGGTAAAATTTGCCTCGACTCCTTCTGCATGTACTTTCCGCGAAGCATCGGGGATGCACCTTCAAGATATTATCGCTCTGTTTTGTGTTGCATACATTACGTGTTTGCGAATACGACATCCCCGCCATCAATCGATAGCAGTTTTCTATCAGTGCGCGTTTGTATCATCCCGTTTATCGTGACCCTAATTAATTCAACGCTTACGGAGTCCCGATAAATCAAGAACATGCAAATTTCGCTGTTTGCTATAGTTACGTATTGAATGATAGATATGCGGTTATTCCAATACATTGCAAACAAAAAAAGAATCCTGAGGATGGTGATAAATGTCTCATCGCGAGATAAGCGTTCAGCTTTGTCTGCGTGTTTCTGAGAAAGCAGTTGACTAAGACGCAGCACACAGAATGTTTTGAAACACGAGTGTGGACAGGAGCGAAACTTTACATGTACACTAACGCAAAATACTTACATACATAATTAAATTTTTAAAGAAAATGAACTTCCATAAAGCGGCATTGTGTGATAAGCGGGACAATGCGAAAGAATGCAATTAAGCGGTTTGCATATTTACAAACTCCACATAACATAATTGTGGACAAAGCAAACTGTGTAAACATATGTCGGTTGAAAGCAATCTGAATTAAAGAACAGCACGGGAATGTTGATCCGGAACAAAAGTGATTCGGTAGACTCCTAATAAATTATTCATGATCCTATTAAGTTTGCCCGGTAGCCTTTCGGTGGCAATGAATCTACAATATGTACATTGACAACTATGAATGACAGTGGGAATCACCGGTTGTGCGCTTTATGATTGTTTTGTGTTGACCATGTCGGGCAGATGGGAAGTACACAATTTTCCCGTCGTGCATTGAATATCGCTGACAAAGTCGAAATGTGACGGACATTATCAGAATATTCGCGAATCATCGATGAACTCGGTAACCTTTCAATTACTGTCTGCCTTCTTCTTCCATACTTTATCGTATATTTTTATACCAACATTTATCAACAGAGCATATTGAATTTGCATTTTTATTGATCACGTTACATTGCTTCCAGTACAGACGTTATAATCATAAATACTGTTTGAATTATGTGAACATAATAAATATTATATTGCTATCGTTGTAACATATTCTTCTTCGTAATTAAATGAAATAAATGGGAGTTTAGAACCGCAGAATAGGAGATTACTAGCTTGATCGCACGTAAGTTTGAAGACGTTTATTTCGCAGACATTAATGCACGTATATTTATATCCAAATCACCCATATACATCTGCCTGGTCGTAAAAAAGATAATAGATACTCTTCCTAAAGTATAAAGCAGGGTGCTAATATATTGATAGATAATGTTGTTAATATTTCTGCATTGTTTCGAGTTTAGATATAGTTCGTCTCTTGCTTGTTACTGCGATGATTCTTCATTTACTCTGCATGTCGTTTAATTGCGCTGTAACAGGAATGATAGCATTTATATACAACGTGGACAGTTGTGGAAAAAATTCGAAACGTTCTACCGATATTTTTGTTAATTATATATGATATATCGTACGTTCTAGCAATTTCTTACCTTGCCACCTCCCTTCTTCTTATCTGGGATCTTAATCGGGATCTTTGGTGGTTTCTTAGGGATAATGGGCTGTCCAGGGAATGCCTCACGCTAAAAAAGTATGCAATACCGTTTTACATTTTTCCGAACAGCGGATTTCTTGAGGAAGAATCTTCAATGTTAACTAATTCATTAATTTCCTTTATTATTTATCTTACCTTAATGATCTTCTTGATGGGTTCGGGTATCTTCACTGGCTTTCCCGGTGGAGGAAGAGGTCTCTTCTTCTTGTCTGGCTCCGCAAAAGCCTCACGTTTCTGCAAGCGAGATACACATGTTACGATTGTAAATATATACACAACCATTGGAACCTACACGGAACTTCACATATCGTGCCGAAAATTATCCATAGTATCTGACACTCCTTTCCTACCTTGATCGATTTCACCGGGACAACCTTCTTCTTGACAGGTTCCTTCGAGATTTTAAGAGATTGCAGTGGTGGAGTTTTGGGCAGGGCCTTCTTGATTGGCGGTGGAAGAGGTGGAAGCTTCTTCTTCATGTCAGGATCAGCGTCCGCGTCACGTTTCTATCGACAAAGCACACTTATATTTTGACTGAACCGAAATAGATCACCACTACTTTCAAATTCCACGCGTCCCCCTGTGAACTAATTGTACCGCCTCTTGTACCTTGATCGATTTCATCGGAATCATCTTCTTAACGGGCTCCATCTTCTTCTTGATCGGTTCCTTCGAAAGTTTCAGGGGTTGGAGTGGCGGAGTTTTGGGCAGGGCCTTCTTAATTGGCGGTGGAAGAGGCGGAAGCTTCTTCTTCATGTCAGGTTCGGCGTCCGCGTCACGTTTCTGTTAACGAGATGCACTTTTTACATTCCGACCGAATTGAAACCGACCTTCTGTTTTGGGCTGCGAATTCCTTGTACTCTTTCCTGTACCTTTATCGACTTCACTGGGACGATCTTCTTTATTTCCACTGGTTTCTTCTTGAGCGGTTCCTTCGAGATCTTCAGGGGTTGCAATTTTGGAGTTTTTGGCAGGTCTTGCTTGATCGCCGGTCGAAGAGGCGGAAGCGGCTTCTTCTTGTCGCCTGGTTCCGGATCCGCGAATGCATCACGGCGCTAAATATCATACACATTAATGGTATCGAATGGGCCATTCAAACTCTATCGAGATAATTTCGTAACTTATGTAATATTTACGTTACGTTCCGGTGCAGCATTTCCGACCGCTAGGCAGAAAGCGCCGAGAAGCCCTAGTACCAGAAGGAGCCTCATGTTTCAGCCTGCACAAAATCAAATTTTCCTGTCGTAAATACACAGCCCCGTTTGCGTTTACACTTTGTCGCAAGTATCGAAATACGGCGAACGCAATATCAAAACAATGAGGATGTAATAGAGATGTAGCGTATTTGAAATGACTGTTTTATGGGGTACTGTGATATCGCACATAGGCGGGCACGATAGCAGTGGAGTTCTACCAAGGAAAGACGCTTACCTCTTTCTCCTAACAGGAGTTTTGGGTGAAACTGATGCCTGTTCGAACGAACGGTCTGCTTTTATACTAGTGTAGGTACAAAAGCTTTTTCTATAAACATCTTCTATACAGAAGATGCGCAATGCACATTCGCCAGTCGCCGCAAATCAAAATATTGCGGGGACGGTATAAGAAAGCCTTTCATTCCTCAGTGCATAACAGGTGTACGTATCGATAGTGTAAATGAGTGGGAAGTTGTGCGTCTACGAAAGTCCGGGCTGTACCAGCGAAACGTTGTCAGAAAAAACACGATTTTGAATTCATCGTATTCTCGCTAGCGTGTAACGTTTTACGGCCAATCAACACGATCTACGCGCTATTTTGTAGTGTATACCTGCAGCACTATGGAATGTATCCACCTGCGGATAGTGTATGAATTCAGACAATCGATCGATTACCAGGTAAGTAACTATTTGTGATGTGGTTAGGCCGATACTTCCTTGACCATGAAGGTTCTTAGATCGGTCTATTGAAACGCGCGGGCCGAAATAATTCGACATTACAAATCATGCACAACATAGAGATTCATAACCGGCAACCTCATATTATTTTATGCAGCCAGTGGAATAGTAGCATTGATCATACACTTTATCAGCTCTTTGCTGCATATATACATTTGTTGTCAATTGCGCATCATTGCGTACGATAAAAAAAATAATCGGTGACAGCAATCGGACAAGCAGGGATAGTCAAAATAACGTAGGACTTGACGAGGAGGTAAAATAAAGTGAAATACACAAAGGCAATTCTAATGCATGTAATATATTACTTATATTTATTCCATCAAAACATCTTCTCTCGTTACAACGTCAAATAATTACATTAGCCAACCGTGCCTCAAATCAAAATAGCTCCATCCTTATCGGCTTCAGCTGCGTGTTGTTCTGGCATCGCTGGAACAGCCTATACGAGCAGAAAGTGTTACTGATGCACGACCAAGTGTTAACACATTGCGGACGGATGACGAGATATCTCGTCATTGCTATTTCGTCGTTCGGGGCCATTGACGAGATATATCGTCTTGCGTATTTCGTCATGGGCCACTGAGATATATCGTCTTGCATATTCTGTCGTTCGACGCAGGTGACGAGATATCACACAGTTGCTACGTGATTGTCAGCCGCAGTTTTTCGTAATTTGTGTTGCGAATTAATTATTTGAAGCTCTAAAATATGGATAGCGACAAAACGATTAGCAATATTACAGAAATATTTGTAGACAGTTTAACACTTTGACTGCCAAGCGTTTCTTGCTATGTTGGAACCGCGATGCGATAAAATACTGCAGAGTATAATTAAATCGTGCAAAATTAAAGTAATGCAGAGTTGTTAGAAGCCAAAGTATTGAAGCAACATTCCAATGTCAATTGCTTTTACAAGATTCCAAACAGGCTTCATTGCGAATTTTTTGCATTTTTAGTCAAATGTTTTTGTCAAATACGATTAGCAATAGAATGTCCGGTCCGCAAAGTGTTAACGTTACTGAACTATACCAATTAAATAACAGGAGTGTTTCGCAAAGACACCTCACCTCTTCTAGCGAAAGTCCACTCTGCTGAGAGTTGTCAGACTCAGATTTGTGGGATGAACCCTTGTCATCTTCCGCGCTAGTCGATTCGGAGGGATCTAGATTGCCAGGTGGAGGAGAATCAATAGGACGAGAAGGTGGACGATGAGCTATTTTCCGGTTTCGCGAGGGATTTGTGACATCATCGGGCCAAGAAGGTGGTATTGTTGTAGGCAGTTCAGTGGGAGTAGGTTTTGTACTATTAGAATCAGGAGGCGGACGATGAGGTCGGTGTGGTTTGTGCGGGGGTGGCCGATGCGCAGGGCGATGATGTGGCACTTCTTTAGAAGGTAACTCTTCTAATCCGGCGTTAACGTCGATCCTGATCTGCAATGGCTGACATCAAAGGGTATGCATGAAACACCAGCTCTTTCGACTTGTGTCACTATTTTCTTAACACTTTGACTGCCGAGCGTATTTTGCTGTATTAGAACGGCGATGCTATGAAATACTACAGCGTTTGACTGAATTATACAAAATGGAAATAATGTGCAGGTACTGGAGACCAAAAGATCACATCACTATTCTAACAATATCTGCATTTATAAAATAATCGTTGCTACCCTTTGCAAATATTTTGGATCTTCAATAAAATCTCTTGCGCCGGTCACTGGTGACCCCCACGGCAATCAGGGTGTTAAGTTTTCGAAACCTGAGCGTGCGATTGATTGTACACGTTTTCGTGCAACAGGAAAATAGTGGAAGTAAGATTGTGAGGTAATACGATTTATTAAACATACCGATTGATGCGAACGAATTGGTTCGTCCCTCGGTCTGGGCTTGTGGGCCGAGACCGCGACTATGAAAGTCACGGCCAAGAGAACAAAAAATGTCTTCATTTCTACAACAAAAACAGGATTGTTAATATATTCTCTAAAATTGCATTACTGAACACTTTAGAATGCTGCAATTTTAATTGGTCGTGAAAGAAATGTTAACTTTGTACTAATTTCAGTTTCATACTATACAAACACATTTCATGACGTTCCTTGACGTTAACAATGTTGACCGAATTATAAATATCCTCCAAGCATTAGATTTCGCTGTTGAAACTATTTGCTCAAAATCTTCGCGTGGACGTTATCGATAAATCGCTTCCAGTACTCGGGTAGTTAAATATTTTGCTTCACAGTTTTTTTTTCTCTTTCTCCTTTCGCTCGCACGTCAGAGAAACGCTCGGGCCTTTTTGTTCCACGCGGCAAAGGAATGTATTGGCCGAGTCAAACCGATGCAATGAACAAACTGAATGCAAGCGCTTATTTCGTATTTCTTAAGATTGAAACAATGTACTTACTCGTCTATACCAATGTTTCGCTGAAACGTACGGGCAAATAACTTAAACGTCAAAGTCAACGAGTCTCCTTTTATAGATCGCTCTGAGGGAAGTGATCGGAAAAAAGGGCATATCCAATACTCGCACAATAATAATACCTCTATATAATGTAAATGGTTTATCTACAATACACTACAATCTGTATATCTAATCTAATCGTCATTATCACAGTTTTAGAATACGACGATGTGCATACAACCCTGATTCACCGAAGAACGGAAATACATTAGCCATCTCATGTTAGAGCCGCCATTAAAAATGCATATCCGCTTGAGTATCGGCTTATCCAGCTTGCAACGCAATTAGCAATTTGTGTTTAGAGTTATTGAAGCTTGTTCGTCGATTTGTCGTTTTCAATTGAATAGAACGCGCATAATGACAGGCCTACGCCAATTACGTCTTTTACAAGCATTGGTCATGCTAAAAGCATTCGTTTTAGATTGTTCAGGTAGCTTATACGCTAGAATAATGTTGCGTCGGGTCAGCCCGCCTCAAAATGCCGTTAATAATTAAATAATGAGTTGGAACCGTAACAGTCTGAGATCCTCTTATCAGGCCGAAAATCGATACGTACACGTGCATGCCCCTGTACGCGTTAGTCGGTCTACCGTATACGCGAATGAGAATGCTTACACAATTGTGCGCTCAGATCATGTATTACGCATACGGGTTCACTATATCCAGAATTTGTAATAAAGTGATACGCGGAGGGTGGAGGCGTATGCAAACGTCAGACGTCTCGAGATAAGCGGAGAAATTGTCCGACGACATTGAAACTAAACTCGGAACGAAATGATAGAATCAAGCTTTGTCTCAGTTGGGTGTACGGCATTTGTGTACATACGCATAATGCATCAGCACTAATTTTGGACGAAAGACGGTATTATTCCGTTCGTTCTGTTAAAAACAATATTTATTTATCTCGAGAAAAACGTCAACTCTTTTAATATATACACGTGTTCTACACGTTATTGTTTAATAAATAAAGCTTCCTGTATGACTCAACGTATATTTGAATACGCGCACGCTCGTATGTAATTCGGAATTTGAATGAATTCAATCCCATGTTGCTCGGGATAATTTCCAGATCTTTCAATTATCTGCCAAGTCATCGCATTGCGTAAGCGTGAAGAAACAATATTGACATAATGTATTTCATTTAAAAACAGCATCATTAGTATTCTCGTTTACATGGCAATTTCTTGTTAGGTTATTGAGCGACAGGTTGTGTGCCCTTCGCTGCTTCGAGCGCTTGTTTTTCCTCGGACAGCAAAGTAACTTTTTCCTCATATTTCCCGCGGAGGTCTTGGAAGAGACGGAGTTGAGTTTCATACTCTTTCTTCAAATCGGCATTCAACCTTACCGCCGACTCCATCTTACTGAGCATTGTGTTATGCCTTGTTCTTTCTTCAGATATTCGGTTTTCCATGTCATCGACTTCTGCCTGCAATGCAAACGGACATAGTGTAAGTAACATTCGTATTTATTCTAAATTCACTTAAAAACTAAAGTTTTTTCATTCGCTGTTTAATTTATTTATTGTAAAACAATTTTTGCTGCATCTTTTGAAACCAAATGAGGTTTCCTCTTCAGGCACTGATTTGCTTCTTAACGTCTTAATTATAAATTCAGTTAAAAACTGAAGTCTTTTCAATCGCTGTTTAATTTATTTATTGTAAAACAATTTTTGCTGCATGTTTTGAAACCAAATGAGGTTCCCTCTTCAGGCACTGATTTGCTTCTTAATGTTTTAATTATAAATTCAGTTAAAAACTGAAGTCTTTTCAATCGCTGTCTAGTTTATTTATTGTAAAACAATTTTTGCTGCATGTTTTGAAACCAAATAGGATTCCCCCTTCAGGCACTAATTTACTTCTTAACGTTTTAATTATAAATTCAGTTAAAAACTGAAGTCTTTTCAATCGCTGTCTAGTTTATAAAATAATTTTTGCTATTGTAAAACCATTTTTCAATCGCTGCATGTTTTTTTGGAAAACCAAATGAGGTTCCCCCTTCAGGCACTATTTGCTTCTTAACGTTTAATTATAAATTCTTAAAAACTTCTTTTCAATCGCGTCTTATTTATTATAAATTCAGTTAAAAAATTCAGAAAAACTGTCTTTTCAATCGCTGTTTAATTTATTTATTGTAAAACAATTTTTGCTGCATGTTTTGAAACCAAATGAGGTTCCCTCTTCAGGCACTAATTTGCTTCTTAACGTCTTAATTATAAATTCAGTTAAAAACTGAAGTCTTTTCAATCGCTGTCTAGTTTATTTATTGTAAAACAATTTTTGCTGCATATTTTGAAACCAAATGAGGTTCCCTCTTCAGGCAGTAATTTGCTTCTTACCGTCTTAATTATAAATTCAGTTAAGAACTGACGTCTTTTCAATCACTACTAGTTTATTTATTGTAAAACAATTTTTGCTGCATGTGTTTTGAAACCAAATAAAGTTCCTTCTTCAGGCACTTATTTGCTTGTTAACGTCTAAACTCGATGCTTTCTTAGTTTGTCCAAGGTAGCAGAGAATTTTTATAACATCGCCACTACGGGCAAATTGGAAGAGCACCGAAATTAGACATTGAAACTCATTAGCTCCTAAAGAGAAATTCCTTTGCGGTTTCAAAGCTTATAGAGAAAAATTGCTGTTTAATAAATACACTGAACAACCGATAAAAAGGGTACCAGTTTATAATGTACCATCTGTATTTATTTCATCGCTTCATTATTGTCACTTGTAAAATCTCTAATCGTACGAATATCTATAACATTAACATGCTTTGTCGTTGCCAGATTATTGTGTGTCTTCGTTGATAGTTAAGTGCTTCACAGCGCCAAAAAATTATATATGTTCTTCACTCACTTGTAAATGCTTCACTTCCATGTTGCGAATTTCCAGGAGATCCCTCGTTATTGCTACAACTTCCTTCAGAGATGTAACCTGATTGTTGAGGGCGTTTATTTGATTTTCTTGATTCACCACAACGCGGCCACGTTCCTCCAGTTGCAATGATGTTTGAATCAGCTTACTCTTTAATTGCTCAACTGTTTGACGAAGAGTAGTTTCATCGCCGTCGCCGCACAACAGGCTGTCGTAGGATGTTTGGAGAGCAGCCAGTTTCTTCTCAATTTCTTCAAATTTCTTTTTGTATCCATCCCGTTCTTGCGCCACTTTCTATTTGGTTGTACAATAATTCAACGTTAAATTCGAATTTTTAATACGTACGCATCCGACATTTAATACTTGACCGTTAATATTTAATCGCTAAACCAAATTGTTTCTTATGAAAACATGTAACAGACGAACGTGGGAAGACGCGAAATGACCCGAGACTAAATATTAACAACGTCATTTTTCAAAATTATTATTTTTCAAAATTTATATTGCACACCTGTACGTCCTGCTCCAATTTCAATATTGCTAACAGCTGCTTAATATTCATTTCATCCTTCTTATTCGTGTTTTCAATCTGTAACGAAATATAGCGACACATTATACTTGTAGACATTTCAATACAAACAAGTATGCCATTTGACATTGGATAATTACTGCGTCAGGTGCATTGTTTGTTCCGTTAACGTTTAACGTTGTCGAGGAATTTTCCAGTTCCGTGACCGGCTTTTCCGCGTCCGACGTTTTATTTGTTATCGAAGCTTCTTCGGCAACTTTTGAATTTTCTGTGGCGTGCGCATCTTCGATGGAATCGGGCACGGATTCTGCCGATTCAAAAACTTCCGTCTGGAACCCGTAAAATATTGTCGAAGAGCTGTACACTTGTTGTCGTTAATTGTAGTGGTGTAGATGAACGCCTTTGCGACAATAAATTCAAACTTCCACCAACGCAGATATACAATAAAGCCTCTTTACCAGTTTCGCGCAATTTTCTTCGTCAACCGTGTGCTTTTGAATTGCGGCGGTTGTATTATCAGGTGCACCCGCGTCTTGGGATTCACGCACAGGTGCCTCTGTCTTCGGTATCGCAAGAGCCTCAGATTCGCTGATTTTTCCATCAGCGACATGCGAATCCTTAGCTGCGATCGGACAACATGCAACGACTTCGGACATCTTCCCCTGGAAAGAAATCGTGGCCTTCAATCAGAGCGCACTTCGTGCTCGCGAAAATATCAAATCCGGCAGATTTATCGGAACACATCAGAATTAAACGCATCGCATGACGCGTAAAAGCAGCAGCTACATGCACAGAGCGTCTTTTGTCAAATTTGCCATTCACTATGTGTCACCGAATTGCCGGCCCACGAGTACTGATAAGAAAGATCACTTGCAATTCAGGCAAAGGTAAGAATTTTACATTTGAACCGCGGTTGCATCTCAAAACGAGCGACCGTTTACGAAACTATGCGATCGGACAACATGCAACGACTTCGGACATCTTCCCCTGGAAAGAAATCGTGGCCTTCACTCAAAGCGCACTTCGTGCTCGCAAAAATATCGAATCCGGCAGATTTATCGGAACACATCAGAATTGAACGCATCGCATGACGCGTAAAAGCAGCAATTACATGCACAGAGCGTCTTTTGTCAAATTTGTCATTCACTATGTGTCACCGAATTGCCGGCCCACGAGTACTGATAAGAAAGATCACTTGCAATTCAGGCAAAGGTAAGAATTTTGCGTTTGCTTCACGATCGCATTTCAAAAAGAGCGACCGTTTACGAAACTATGCGATCGGACAACATGCAACGACTTCGGACATCTTCCCCTGGAAAGAAATCGTGGCTTGCACTCAGAACAAACTTCGTGCTCGCGAAAATATCAAATCCGGCAGATTTATCGGAACACATCAGAATTAAACGCATCGCATGACGCGTAAAAGCAGTAACTACATGCACAGAGCGTCTTTTGTCAAATTTGTCATTCACTATGTGTCACCGAATTGCCGGCCCACTGATAACTAAGTACTGATAAGAAAGATCACTTGCAACTCAGGCAAAGGTAAGAATTTTGCATTTGAACCGCGGTCGCATCTCAAAACGAGCGACCGTTTACGAAACTATGCGATCGGACAACATGCAACGACTTCGGACATCTTCCCCTGGAAAGAAATCGTGGCTTGCACTCAGAGCGCACTTCGTGCTCCCAAAAATATCAACTCCGGCAGATTTATCGGAAGGCAACACTTCAAAATTGAACGCATTGCATGACGCGTAAAAGCAGCAACTACATGCACAGAGTGTCTTTTGTCAAATTTGTCATTCACTATGTGTCACCGAATTGCCGGCCCACGAGTACTGATAAGAAAGAGCACTTGCAACTCAGGCAAAGGTAAGAATTTTGCGTTTGCTTCACGATCGCGTCTCAAAACGAGCGACCGTTTACGAAACTATGCTGCACAAATCGCCGAACCTTTTTTCGATGCCTTCGACGGGATTTAGAGACGCCCGGTTGAGTTGACATGCGTTTATCACTTAAAGATATTGTAACGGTACCAAGTGCGACGGGAAAACTGACAAGTTTTGTTGCTACGTAGCGAATATCCTCGGAACATAAATCCTTGGCGTTGCCCGTGGAGGCTGGATATTGGAGACTAACTAGGAACGCGATATATTTTTGGACACACGTCGCTCATTCTATTTTTGACTTAATCCTATTTGTGCATCGTCCGATCCACCGAGCATGGCGATGTGAAGAGGTATCAATAAAAAAAAGATAGATGTTCACTTAATAAGATTAATTGTTATCATACATCGTTACATGAATTCCCGGGAATAAAGTTACAAGAACCTTTTTATAAATAGCGAGGTGAATCATTAACCGGTTGATGCCAGGGAACGTGTCATCAGAACTTAGGGGTTCCTTCACCTTATCATAGAGTACGCCACCGTGTGGACAAAGTTTCTTGTGTCGATAATGCTATTTGATGAATGAAAAATACTGTATTGCCTTGAGTACATCTACATAACCTTCCTGCGTTTTGTCTACCTCATTAACCCAATCCATTTAAATAAAAATACTGTAATGCCTTGAGTACATCTACATAACCTTTCTGCGTTTTGTCTACCTCATTAACCCGATCCATTTAAAGAAAAATACTGTGATAGTACGTAAGAGGTGGTATTAGTGTCACAACCCAGGTATCTAAATGAATTTAATTAATCATAGAGTACGCCACCGTGTAAACAAAGTTTCTTGTGTCGATAATGCTATTTGATGAATGAAAAATACTGTATTGCCTTGAGTACATCTACATAACCTTCCTGCATTTTGTCTACCTCATTAACCCAATCCATTTAACACGTTGACTGCCAAGCGTATTTTGCTACATTAGAACCGCGATGCGATGAAATACTGCAGGGTATGATTAAATCGTGCAAAATTAAGGTACCGCAGACTTAATGGAAGCCAAAGTACTGTAGCACCATTCCAATATCAATTGCTTTTACAAGATTACAAATAGGCTTCATTACAAATTTTTTGCATTTTTAGTCAAATGTTTTGCGCCGGTCACCAGTGACCACCGTGGCAGTCAAAGTGTTAAAGAAAAATACTGTGATAGTACGTAAGACGTGGTATTAGTGTCACAACCCAGGTATCTAAATGAATTTAATTAATCATAGAGTACGCCACCGTGTGGACAAAGTTTCTTGTGTCGATAATGCTATTTGATGAATGAAAAATACTGTATTGCCTTGAGTACATCTACATAACCTTCCTGCGTTTTGTCTACCTCATTAACCCAATCCATTTAAAGAAAAATACTGTGATAGTACGTAAGAGGCGGTATTAGTGTCACAACCCAGGTATCTAAATGAATTTAATTAATCATTTATTTAAGATGTATAGGGAATTCATACAATTATATTAATTAATGACCTATCTTATCTGGGCACGTACTCCTATAGAGTGATAAGTCTGTCGTCACGTTGCCTATGATGTGATCATGAATTTACCTCGAAAAAGTCATTTATTCGGTAAATAATCGACGGTAGCAAATAAGTAATGTTTGAACGTTATAATATCTGGCATCAAAGTAATACGTTTTGTTTCATTTAAAATGTTATACTCTTTCGATTTGTATTCACTATCTTATTATGAGTAATAGTACATAGATGGTGTCCCATTAAGTGTGATACTTACTAGCGTAGTTCTCTAGATCAGAGTGTGGTATATGAGAAGCTCCATATCCCTGCATGAGTTTGGTTTTAACCGATATTTACGGTAATTACATAAAGTTAGAACTATGTAAGCGAAGACACGAAAAGACAATTAATTTATCTCGCCGTCTGATGCATTGGCTGAAATTGTTATGTCGTTATTAGTTTGTCGGTGCGGATTTAACTATCCTAACCTCCTTAAGTGTGTTGCTTTACATGATCCGGACACATTACGAGATAGTTTACGCATAAACATTTGATGTTGTGCAATGCGAGTACCAGATTTTGGAAAGTGTAGTATGTAAAAATATAGATAGTGACTTTAATGTGACCTTTCATGCTTCAGTCACAAAGGTTAACTTATGAAATGTTCAAAGTTAATTGTGCAAATAGTACCGTGTTATCAGTGTTTAATGACGTAACGAAAATATTGTGAAAAAGTGGATAAATTAATATTTTAGTAGTCTTCTTGAATGACACAATGAAAAAGAATTTACAACATCCTCTATTGTTTCAGTATATCAGTAAGCAATGGAAGAATATGCGAGAGAACCGTGCCCCTGGAGAATAGTAGATGACTGTGGCGGTGCCTTTACGATGGGTGCCATAGGCGGTGCTGTATTTCAAAGCATTAAAGGT
This sequence comes from Cryptocheilus praepositus, assembly GCA_033815515.1. NCBI lineage: Eukaryota > Metazoa > Arthropoda > Insecta > Hymenoptera > Pompilidae > Cryptocheilus > Cryptocheilus praepositus. The sequence goes on along the minus strand of JAWWQZ010000035.1, from coordinate 15,179,956 downwards.
TTTCGGAATGCGCCTAGCGGTATCAACAAACGTCTACTGGGCAGCTTAATGGCCATTAAGCAGCGATCGCCAATTATCGCTGGCAATTTCGCAGTCTGGGGTGGTATGTTCTCCACAATTGACTGCACATTAGTTCACTTCAGAAGAAAAGAAGACCCATGGAATTCTATTATTAGTGGAGCGGCGACCGGTGGCATCCTAGCGGCAAGAAATGGTCTCCCAGCAATGGCGGGTAGTGCACTCATTGGTGGAATCTTGTTAGCATTAATAGAAGGTGTCGGCATATTTTTCACACGTCTCTCAGCAGAGCAGTTTAGACCGCCGTCAATTGTCGACGACACAACGCAACTTGGACAGTCCGAACAAAATTATCCATCATAATGTGTAAATGACTATCTTAGATCGATAAGAAGTTAGAAAGAAACATCTGAGTGTAGATGCCGGATGGCCTGTGAAGTGGAGAAGTCCTTGACTCTTAACTTTCTCCTGTGTATGGTAAATTTATATAGATTATGAACCTCTTAGGTTAAGAGAAAGACACAATAATATTTTATGTTAGTTTATATTAAATGTAGTTTTTCTTTTGTCCTATACTTGTGTGAATATTTGAATTATAGATATTGTTGATAGAAGAATAGAATTATATTCCTTGTACATATAGTGATTAATATCATTCTTATTATCACTCTCACATACATACGATATAATACAGTTTCAAACTTATTGTGTTTATTTCAATCATCGCTATCATTGCAATCAGCATCATCTTCTTCAATTTCTTCTTTAAAGATTAACATTGAGTTAGCTATTGATAAATCTAGCATTGTATTCGTCGAAGGCTCTAGTGTAATAATATCAGATTGTGCATTACTTTGTCTTGTACTGTTCGTTGTTGTATTCATCATACTTGATAAATGCATCTGTTCAACCTGTAAGAACTAAATTTCAGCAGTTGCAACTTTAGTGTACCACAACTAAAATGTATAGTGTCAAATAGCATCGCAACGTTATATTGTTACATATATACAGTATACAGTACCTCGCATTATACTGCTTGTTCCTAATTTAAAAATTACGTTATTTACACCAGCTTCGTTTGAATTTTTTTTTATCTTGCATGTAAAATAGACTGAGTTTACCTTTAATGCGTTGATTTGTTCATCGACCATCAAAAGCACTTTTTTAAGCATCTCCTTCTCTTCTATTAGTTCCTTTTGAAACGATAGTAATTCATCAACTCTCGTGCCTAAGCCATCAGTATTGCATCTTTCATCCATAACTTCGATTCTGTCATACGAAGTACAAGATTGGATCGGCGAAGGTTAGTTTGCTCTTGGTCACTCAATTTAAATCTATGACATAAACTAGATGCATAGATAGATCCATTGCTTAATAGGAGTTTATGTCTCACGGACTGTAATACCGACTTCACTTAAATTCACATTTGCCCGAGCGCTCTCTACGTTTGGAAACAATGTAATCATAGATTGCTATACTTAATCATGATTAGATCGCAGACAGAATTTGTATTCAATGCTTTAACCCATTGACTGCTAACTACGAGATATCTCGTAGTAAGCGTCTGTACCAAAACTGCCAGCTACGAGTTATCTCGTAGTGTTTTTTTTTTCAAAAATGATTGAAATTAATATAAATCATTAAGCACACCATGTACATCGTAAATATACTGTTATGTGTTTAATTAGCTTTCGGTATAGTACTTTGTCGAGAATATAGAGGTATGAACAAATTTGGGACCAATTATGATTATGTTTTATGCGATTTTTCTGAAATAATTGTATACATGCCAAAAATAGCAGGTTTATTTGACAATTAGAATAAGTACAAAAGCTTGTGAAAGAGTACTCTTTAGGTGAACAATTTGAGTGCATCACTGAAGCACTCTGTTGTGAGTGTGTTAATGTCCAGAATTAAACATTCTGATTGTTTTACAACAGTATAGAAATGTTTCAAGCTGCATAAGTATTAAAGTGAGGTTTTTAGTTACGGTCATTCCTGCATGTCTGAACTGAATAATGTTACAACAAGAGCCATGGGAATGGCTATGAAGTATTCGCAACCTTATTTGATGTATACACTGTTGCGTATACGTCTTTTCTCCAGCTAAATTTTTCTAAGGTAACGACTGCTGTTATATGAGTATTTCAACTACTTATTTTCTATGTACAAAGGCAATGCGCTGTAAATGTACCTATTCATAGTGAGTAAACAACCTGTGTTAACAGAATAAGACGTAATGATTTTAAGTTTGCAATATTGAAATTACCAAAATTTCTGCATATTGATCATGAAGCAATGCTGTTATGCAAATGATTCCATAGAGTTTTATAAATTAATCAAATAATGTGACTGGAGGCAATTTCTATATTCTTATCACAGTAAGAGAAAACGGAATGGTCAAAACTAGTATTAAACTATTTTTTTAATTATTACATGTATCTCATATAACATATGTTATTTAATGATCCATTGGTTTTTTAAGCTTGAAAAAAATATAAAATAAATGGTGAGTCATTTATGTCTACCCTCTTTGCTTTATTCTCTCATGCAAGAAAACTAGTATAGTTTTCTGATTTACTAAAATGAGTAGTATATTCTGAAAAATCTGTATTAGATTCTTTATTAGTACTTTGTTTGAGATGGTTGGACGATACAAGTTTGAATGGATTAATTCCCAATATTAACATTCTACAATATCTGTTGACAAAGAATTTTATAGTATGAAGTTCAAAATTAATAAACTACACTAGAATCTATATTTGGAATATTGTGCAATATTTTCATACCAGTGAGTTTGCAATATGTAGTACATAATTTGTAAGATTTCATTTTGGCTATGGACTCTTGGTAGAATTTAGGGACATTATGATTTTGAAATATTGTCTTTTTGCAATATTTGGTTTCATATAAGTATGTTTAAATATGTTTGACTGTTTCTATGTTATGTCTGCATGGTTACTTGAATAAAAACAAATGTCGGGTTTCTACAACACCATTGGACCTAGAAATGGAATTATTAACGTGTTCAATTACGTTGGCAAAAAATAAGCCGATTTTAAATTTGCCAATAAACCAACTTAGAATTTGCTACTTATTTTTCAATCAGTTCGACTATATACTAGATTCTAATTTTGTACATTCAACACGTATGCGGTTATAATATTCAACGTTGAAAATGTTAATTTTACAATTTTAAATAAATAGGCGAACAGGCGGGAATCTATAAAACGAGCTACTGATTTAATACTGCGTTCTGATTGGCTCCTGAGCTCGAGTGTGATTCGCTTTGTCCAGCAAAATGGGACAAGATACGAGAACTATGATGCGAATTGTGAACGATGCAGGTTACAATGGCTGAGTTCAAATTGCAGTTCATTTTTCACAAAATGTTTGTCATTTAATCTTCGTAGTTCGTGAAATTCTGTACATTTGCCACAAGACGACACAATTATTCTGTTATTTTAGCTGATGTTTATCGATTAATCGAAATGTCTCACTTCGATTAAACACATTTGCGGGAGCTTCGAGAATCAATGACGCAATAATTTGGAACACCACGTTTCTCAATGATTGCATCAGTACCGGTAAGCTTAACCATTTTTAACACTTTATTTAGTTCTTACATTCACATGTGTAATTTATTAGGGACATTTGTTGGAGTAATAAAACTTTATGACGCTTAAACGCTTGAAGATCAAGAATTTGGATTTCGTAATTTTTTATGGTTAGGCATGCTTGATCCATTTGAAACAACCGTTTGCGCGCCAAATTCCTCCGGGACGTTCAGTAGAATCGAATAATTTAATCTGTATGTTAAAATGTATACAACTGAACGACATACTTAGTAAATTAGTGAGTCTTTCACTTGATATGTACAGTATATAATAATGTTGGTACTTTAATAGGAACTGTCTGAGTCAGTTATGAGCTGGGGTGTCGGAGACATCACGGGAGGTACACCCTAAGTATAACCCCTTTGCAAGGAGGGAAGAATGGGTTGGTGCAAATGTTAGGCTACTTTTAAATATACGTGTCAGGAAGACAGGTAACAGACTTCTGTGTGAATGCTATATTTTAAGTAGGTAGGGCCAAAGTGGGGTTATCACTCATTCTCTCGCGAATATGTCTTTGCAATTATAACATTTTGCTCGTTGTATCTTATTCATAGTGCCGGTAGTGATGGACGTTAGTTTCTATATTGTTTATTTTATTGAGGAATTGTAAAGGACCGACAAAGAAATTTTTCGTATCTACCGCTTTTCATACCAGGTCACTTCAACTTCTGAATGTCTTTGATTTTCGAATACATTGTATTAGCGAACGGAATCTGAAAAATCGTCTCTCCGTACAAAGGAATTCTAACTCAGCAAAATAAGAGAGACGCATTGGTGTTATTCTTCAGTTTTTAAAATAAACTGATATTGCTGAAAGTGACATGAACATTATAGGAGGCGTACAGGTAGCTACATATCAATGAAAGAAATTTGTTTCGCTACTGTAGAGTAGGTGGCGCCATCAATCAGTATTTGTATTTATTTTCATAGAGATGCAACAAGCCAGCCGCATTTGATGATGGGACGTGTTATAATCAATAAATTCTTAAAAGATATTCATACTAAAAGTTTACTTACTTTTAACAGAATATCCTTGTGTCGCTATTGCGTCGACAGTCAATACCATTTCACATTCAGTTTAGATGAAGACACATTGGTTTCGTGGTATAATTTAATACAATAATATTTTATTCTTTCTACAGATTTCTACATAATACTATGGACTAACCACATTTTACTAAAGTAGAAGTTTTTAGGTACGGGGGCCTTTGCGTGGATCACAATATAATTAACGTTACTAGATAGGGCTACGTTAATTCGTAAGTCTTAAAACGATGTGATTCATTTGAATAGAACCAACACAAATCTTGAGGCCGTCCGTGTCTAGTTTCTGTCATATAACTGGCCTGACCTTCTTCGAAGATGATGGACTTTAAATATTCCTCTCATAATCTCGCACCTTCAGCAAATGTCTGTACAAAGTATATAGCTGCTGCCGTCGGCCCAAGGTTTGCGTAGGGTTCTTATTTACATATACGTACATGAAATATTCAGATGAGTGGAGGGCACATCTAGCGTTATTAGGCTATCACAATAGAATGGGGTTGACCTACTGGTGATATTTACGATTACTGATAATCTTACCTCGCAGATATCCAGTCATCGCGTACTATGAGAAACAGGTTACCCACGCTTCAGGCGACAAATTCAATAACAATTAGAAATCTGTTTATGAAGTGCAATGATACCTTTCTGCAATTTCGTTGTCACTACTTGCGCACAATAGACATTCAAAGAATATTTTGAGCTAAGACGACGAGTCGTTTACCCTAAAATCCATACAGCTAGGGGTTAATTTAATAATTTAATTTTGTAGTCGATTCGCGGGTCATTTACAAATGTACATTCAGAAAGATTTTCGTACTAACTAATGCGCAATGGAGAAAATTATTCTTTTTATTATGATATAGTTTTCGTCGTTTGGATAGCATATCCAAAAATTCAAACAGTTACACAACGCTTAATTTTTTAACTTTCGGTTATCTGGAAAGAATTAAAAGTATTACACTGTTTGTTTCCACGGTGATCTATACATAGCTTCACTCTTCGAGTCGTCCAATTGAATAAGTACGATGCCAAATGAGGTATCGCTAACAAAAGTTTTCAAGCGCCTAAAACGAAATCCAGCTTATGCGGAATGACGGTGTTCGTAACTTACATATTTAAATACTACTATACAGTTTCTCGTCAACTGAGGTATACGGTAACATTGGAGTTTTATTTAAACACATCATTCGCTGTTCACATTGAACGTCGACGCATGTATACAGTACAATCAACGTTTCATTAAATTTTCGCAACGCTCCTCGACACAAGGATTTCAACGCGTTGTTAGGAAGTAGCGCATTTTATAGCAATCACTAATCATAGAAGTAAACGGAATAAATACTTAACATAGTGTTTCAAATATTGAGCTCTTAAGAAATGTTGACACTCAAATCACGTCCTCGCGCATTGTCCGATTAACTATACGTCACGCACACAAAACTTCGATGAAAACCCAACCGTCGACGCTGACATGAGGACTTTTCGATTTCGAGCGCTTTGAGGTTATCACCCCTTCGGCGTACCTTTCCAAGATGCATTATTCGCGATAATCACTTGTCAGCGGTTACGAAAACGTTCGGCCAAACTTCCGTGCATCTTTGTGGCGCATCGACAGTAAATTTTTATAGTAGCAACCGATGACGAAGTCTTTAAGGGTCAGAAGTTACTTTAGCATTACGAAGGAGGTCCGCCTCACGCTAAGCCGCGACTCTTAAATAAAGGTTTGCGTGCTGACGGCTTGAGCACGGTACGAGCGGAGGAGAGAGGAATTCGAATAAATGCGAAGTGCCATTTTGACGTTCACGTAACCTCCCAGACCCGTTACTATGCCGTGGTCTCCCGAACTTAACTTCTCCGCGATTAATCGGTGCGCCCATTACCGGCAGAAACCCACGAAGTGGCCAAACTACGGCATCCCAGCACCCCTCGAACTTCAACGATACCCATTGACACTACGCTATGAAATTGACTTCGTCCACACCGCACAGCAAAAAACAACACCATTCCACGTCCATCGCCATCAATACCTAGGAGACATTAACACGTTGATTGCCACGGTGGTCAAAAGATTTTACCAAGAATGCAAACAATTCGCAATAAAGCCTATTTGCAATCTTGTAAAAGCAATCGACGTTGAAACCGTGCTTCGGTACTTCGGCTTCTAACAATTCCGCGTTATCTTCATTTCGCACGATTTAACCACTTGCGCTATAAAGACGTTTATAGACGCACGTCGAGATGCTTTTGTTCCAAAGCCGTCAGCGACGCAGATATCACGGCACGACAAACAAAAGTTAAATCATAGCGCAAGTGGTTGATCATACTCTGCATTTTATCGCCTCGCGGTTCTAACATAGCAAAATCCGCTTGGCAGTCAACGTGTTTAACGAGATAACCTCCATCGTCGATCGTCGTATCCATCGGATCCCGGACCGGCAATGTCATAGGAACCTCCGAAATCGTGGCACGAACAGCACGAAAGCGATCGTCGCCCAACGCATCAAATCCGCAGCCATCCTTCAATGCGTTCGGGAAATATCGTCGGTCCTCACCAGTCGTCGTCAAGTCGCAGGTTGTATACGCGGTCCGTGCGACAAGAACCGCGTCAGTCCTTCGTCGACGACGGTGGCGACTCGCGACTATTGTCACTAGTGAAATTCGACAAGGCGAGTCCACCGATTTCGTGCGTCGACGATCCTGTCGGCGAGTTACTGTTGCTTCGGGCCCCGCTCATGGGCGCCACCGTTGCCCCATCGGCCGGTATCAGACCTTCCTTCATCCGCTTCTTTTGCTTCATCCTCCTGTTCTGGAACCAGATCTTCACCTGGGTCTCGTTCAGCTGCAACGCCGAGGCGATCTCGATTCGTCTCGCGCGCGTCAGGTACTTGTTGAAGTGGAACTCCTTCTCCAGTTCCGTTAGCTGCTTGTTCGTGAAGTTCGTGCGGCCGGTATTATTGAAGCCGCCGGCGATGCCCGCCAATGGGCCACCGGTAAGGCAGTTCACCGGCCCGTTTGCCGATGCCGCGTACATTGACGCACTCGTCCCGGCGACGCTCGTCGGCCCGAAATCCGTCACGTTCGGGTTTGTCTTCGCCGCTGGAACAAAAGAGACTTTTTTCAAGGGGGAGCGATACGTGCGGAACTTTCGGCGGGCGCGGCGAAAATTGCTGGAGGAAGAAGCTGCGGGGGTTATGTTATGATGGAGCTGGGGCAACGGTGCGCAGAAAAGGGGATACACAGTTCGAATGCAGGTATCGTCGCAGATACCGATCACATTTTATTGCTACGGTAATTAACGTTAATCCGGTTATTATGTGCATTGTATATGTCCAGTTACAGTAAATGTTAATGGCGTTTTCGCTGCTGGACAAAAGACTTTTTTGAAGATGGAGCGATACGTGCGGAACTTTCGGCGTGCGCGGCGAAAATTGTTGGAGGAAGAAGCTGCGGGGGTTATGTTATGATGGAGCTGGGGAAACGGTGTGCAGAAAAGGGGATACACAGTTCAAATGCAGGTATCGTAGCAGATACCGATCACATTTTATTGTTACGGTAATTAACGTTAATCCGATGATTATGTGCATTGTATGATATGTGGTGGACACTATGTCCAGTTACAATAAATGTTAATGCCGTTTTCGCCGCTGGACAAAAGAGATTTTTTTTAAGAGGGCGTCGTAGGTGCGGGACTTTCGGCGTGCGCGGCAATTATTGCTATAGGTAGAAGCTGCGGGGGTTATGTTATGATGGAGCTAAGTGTGATGCTGAGGAAACGGTGTGTAGAAAAGGGGTACACAGTCCAAATGCAGGTATCGTAGCAGATGCCGATCATATTTTATCGTTTCGGGAATTAATGTTAATCTGCTGATTATGTGCATTGTATGATGTGTGATGGACACCATATCCAGTTACAATAAATGTTAATGCCGTTTTCGTCGCTGGACAAAAGAGACTTTTTTGAAGAGGGCACCGTAGGTGCGGAAGTTTCGGCGTGTGCGGCAATTATTGCTGTAGGTAGAAGCTGCGGTGGTTATGTAATAATGGAGCTAAGCGTGAGGCTGGGGAAACTACCAAATTAAGGAATGGTAGTAGATACCGATCATATTTTATCGCTTCGGTGATTAATGCTAATCCGATGATTATGTGCATTGTGTGATGTGTGATGGACACTATGTTTAGTTACAGTAAATGTTAGGGGGCGTTTTCGCCGCTGGAACAAAAGAGACTTTTTTAAAGAGGGCGCCATACGTGCGGAACTTTCAGTGTGCGCGGCAAAAATTGCTGGAGGTAGAAGCTACAGTGGTTATGTTCTGATGGAGTTAACTGTGAAGCTGGGAAAACATCGGTGTGCAGAAAAGGGGATACGCGGTTCGAATGCAGGTATCGTAGAAGATGCCGATCACATTTTATTGCTACGTTGATTAACGTTAATTCGGTAATTTCGTCTGTTGTGTAATATCTGATGGACACCATGTCTAGTTACAATAAATATTAATGGCGGACGTAGACGATTAATGATGTTTTCGCCGCTGTAACAAAATTAATTTTGTGATCAGGGCGCGATACGTGCGGAATTTTCGGCGTGCGCAGCCATTGCTGTAGGCAGAAGCTGCGGTGGTTAAGTTATGATGGAGCTAACTGTGAGGGTGGGAAATCATCGGTCTGCAGAAAAGCGGACACACAGTTCAAATGCAGGAATCGTAGCAGATGCCGATCGCATTTCATTGCTACGTTGATTAACATTAATTTGGTAATTACGTCTATTGTATAATGTCTAATGGACACCATGTCCAGTTACAATAAATATTAATGGCGTACGAAGACGATTAATGGTGTTTTCGCCGTTCTAACGAAACCCATTTTCTTTATCAGGACGCAAAACATGCGGAATTTTGGATTTGACTTGTCACTGTTCTCAATTGCTGATGAAATCAACTGCGAGGTTAGTAAAATATTTGTTCAGAGGAAACCGAAAGCACTGTTCAAACGCAAAAATCATAGCAGATACCGTTCGCGTTTTATTGGTTTGCCGATTAATATTAATTCGGTAATGACGTAGATTGTACAATGTGTAATGGACACCATGTCCAGGTACAAGAAATGCCAATCGCGTACGTAGATGATTAATGGCGTTTGTCGCCGCTACAACAAAAGAAATGTCGGGATCCGGATGTGACCGAATTTGTAGTCATTGCTGTAGCTAGAATCTTCTGTGGTTGTTGGATTCGAACAGTGTTCGGGTTTTTTAAAATGTTTTGTTATGTCGGTGTCACCGATAACCGATGAAGCCAATTGTTAAGCTTGTAAAACACCGACTCGCAAACAAGCAAAATGACGGTTCAAATACAGAAGTCATAGTACATTCTGGTCGCATTTGATCACTTCGTCGATTAATGTTAAATCGGCGATGACGTACTCTGTGCAATTTATGATGAACACCATGTCCATTTACAAGAGCCGTTAAAAGCGTATGTCGACGACAATTCAAAGAAACGTCACTTTTGCTGGTTTACTCTGAATTAATTTAATCGTATCTGATTCTGTATACGCGCCGGTCGCGATACAGTTGAATTATCTGATTGCGTAGAATGTGCTCTGACGTAGGCTGTTCAGGGTACAATTCGCAAGACCGTTTTCAGTCCAATGAGAAATCGTTCACAATGTCTGTCATGATTGTGGAAAATCAAAGTGACGGTTGGCGAAATTGACCAGCAGTCTGTTGCCAAATAAGATTAGTCCAGATTCGTTAAGTGACAGTCGTCCGTTGTCCAACACAGCTGGTCAGTTCACGAAAAGTAATTTCGGGAATGTAACCTGTGCGGAGGCGGATGGTCGGATAGGGTTGAACCCTTTACGTCGAATAGAGTTGCATCAGCTGTGAGCTAACATTGAGCGCGAGTTTGTTTACTCAAGCACGTCTGCGATTGTCCGCAAACGACTTTTAGCTTAGTCGCGATATCAGTCTTGGGATTATTGCTTTTCAGTTAAATATCAGGCTTCCATAAAAACCCGATTGTTCAATCCAACTTAACCTCCGTTGGATTACGTCGATACGACGTCGCTGAAAACCGAGATATTAATGAAATTAAGTCGCCCGGAGAAAAGTAGTGCAGTCCGACGAAAAGAAGGGCCTCGTTTACACATTATGAAAATTAGGTTGTTAGTTAGACTGGCGGCATATGGAAGTCAATTTACTTAATGGCAGGGGGGTGGACTAAACTGTCAAGCCACCGCCTTAGAGCCACATCTTTCCCATTACTCGCAACTACCTGTAACCTTCTACTTTTCCGCAAGCTCTTCGCTATATCATTTTCGTTGCACGTCGTTGTACTCTCGATTTTTGTACAAATTGGCATATCGGATTAGGTTATCGGGCATTTATAATCTGCTGGTTTGTTGTTGATATACGCGAACGGCAGAGATTAAATATTGCGTCCGTCCGGTATTTAAATGCGAATCGATGAAACGTGTTCCATTACATATGAGCGTCTTATCGCTAATTGCTTATCTTACAACATATCTGCACGCGGTATTAATGACTGCGCATATAACGACTGAAGTAGTGCATTGCGAATCACGTTAGGTACGTACCTTATGACATTCGTCATCTTTATGTGAAACTGCTAGCATACCGGTATAAAAAGATTGTCACAGCCATGCAGGGCGGTGTCGGTTCTTCGACGGTATTTTCGATCTGTCGGGGAAAGTCATATTAATGCGACTTGATGTGCGGTGATTCCGTTAGCCCCGGAGCCCCGACGACATGGAAAATCAACGGCTCCGCTACCGGTCCTGCCGTTAAGGCGCTAAATTGATGAATGAGTCGCGAAAACGGAAAAACATTTCATCCTATCTCGCTACCGTGCCTAATAGAACTTGTCCAAGTTTATTATTCGACCCGAGGAGGCGTAAGCTTAATGGCGGTAGACGAAGTTTAGGGCAGCGCACTTTATAAGTGACTGATCTTTCGGATGATTAAGAAACTTCGCTCGCGGTTACTTTATTCTTAGACTTCGGCTAGATAGCAGAACTAGCGTTGCGCACGCTCTCGATTTTTTCCTCTCGGAGGAAAGTTTTCCGGAGATCGTTACGTTACTCGGCGCATGGGCGTGGAATAATTTGACCGTCGGGCAGAAATGGGGGAACAATGTTTCTGGCGCTATGTATTAGCTTAATTGAATATGGCACGTACTTCTCACGGCGGCGAACGCGTTTTACCGTCAATTAGCAGGGCGCAACGTAGAAATCCAACTAATTACACTTACACGGTAACCGCCGCTTAGAACACGTGCGCGAATGAATTTTTCCAGCGATATATCACGGGAACATTCGTGCGTGTCGCAATCGAACTTGTTCGCCGTGTCGTTCCCGAAGACGCAAATCTCGGATCTCGACAGATCAAGGAAACGCTTCGTCAGGCGGAACGGACGCGTTCATTCTGATTACAACAGTTACAATTACATTCACCGCCGTTTATTCCCAATTTATACTGACGATATAGGTTCTTATCAAAAACCTTATTTGCTAGTAAACGAAATTCACTCTCAGTCGGACTCGACCTGGTCGAAGAAATTCTTCTTACGGAAACTTCATTGATTTTACGTAGATGCTACATCAAGTTTCGATAAAGATCGGTCGTTTGCCACGTGGTCGCGCGCCAGCGAGATTGTGAAAAATAAACGTCAATTATCAGCGCGAGGCCATCGATATGCAAAGCGAAGTTTCTTACACCGGAAATCATTTGTCTTGGGGAATAAATGAGAAATCGGTATATAGAGAGCGAAAAGCCTCAACGTCGAGAGGGTGGTATAGGGTTAGATTAAAGGAGTAGCGTAGACCAGGCTTCTTAATAGTGCTGAGTCAAGGGAGGCGTTGACACCGCTAATTATCTTCCATAAGGCATGAGGGCACCCCTTCACTCACCTTCTTCGCCACTGTGATTATATTGTCACAACGGGATCCCGCGAAATCACGCGAGCGGTGCGTAATTACAAATTTACGCGGCGCGGTGGCCTCGCGTTTGCTTTGTCAGCGAGATACCGTCAAAAATAGTGCGGGGGTGGATGAAAACAATCTACATCCGCGGCTCATAAGGTCTCACGAAAAACTCAAAAAATACCCAATCGGTAGGAATTATAATTTTGTAAATGCAATTAATATTAAACAGTGATTCAATTCTTTGATTTCCGATACCTTCGCATTATTTTCATTTTGCACAATTCAATCACGTTCTGTAGTATTTTATCACGTTGCGGTTTTAATATAGTAACATACGCATGGCAGTTAATATTAAACAGTGATTCAATTCTTTGGTCCCCGATACCTTCGCATTATTTTCATTTTGCACAATTCAATCACATTCTGTAGTATTTCATGACGTTGCGGTTTTAATATAGTAACATATGCACGGTAGTTAATATTAAACAGTGATTCAATTGTTTGGTCTCCGATACCTTCGCATTATTTTCATTTCGCATAATTTAATCACATCCTGTAGTACTTCATCACATCGCGGTTTTAATATAGTAACATACACACGGCAGTTAATATTAAACAGCGATTCAATTCTTTGGTCTCCGATACCTTCGCATTATTTTAATTTTGCATAATTCAATCACATTCTGTAGTACTTCATCGCGTTGCGGTTTTAATATAGTAACATACGCACGGCAGTTAATATTAAACAGTGATTCAATTCTTTGCAATCCGATACCTTCGCATTATTTTGCTTTTGCACAATTCCATCACATTCTATAGTACTTCATCGCGTTGCGATTTTAATATAGTAACATACGCACGGCAGTTAATATTAAACAGTGATTCAATTCTTTGGTCTCCGATACCTTCGCATTATTTTAATTTTGCATAATTTAATCACATCCTGTAGTACTTTATCGCGTTGCGGTTTTATTATAGTAACATACACACGGCAGTTAATATTAAACAGTGATTCAATTCTTTGGTCTCCGATACCTTCGCATTATTTTAATTTCGCATAATTTAATCACATCCTGCAGTACTTCATTACGTTGCGGTTTTAATATAGTAACATACGCACGGCAGTGAACGAATTAATGTAATACATTCGCTGCCAACTGATCGCGAGCTAACTTTCCAGTCGATACAAAACCATAACGGATGATCTGTTGAGGTTCCAGACAAGCTGCATAAATTGGATTCCTCGAGTTTTTGTTCTCCGAATCCTCGAAACGGTCGCGATTCAAATATTTACCCGGGGACGTGGGCAGTGGGCGTTATAGCGTATAATCGGATCTAGAAACTAGATATCGATCAAATACACCTGGATCCTGCCGCATATACATGCGTCCGCGCGTACGTGCTGTTTATTCCAACGGGGTGGACGACTTGTTACGCGATTTCATTCAGATTTGAGTCTCCGATAGCGTGTCAGTGTTGGGTTTTTGCGTTAAACAATTCAATTCATTTTAGGCACAGTACAAAATGTGTTTCTGGCATTTGGCGTTTGCGCGTGGGAAAGTATATCGATACTTCGTAGTAAATAAATTGTTCGAACACTTGTCTTACTTGGGAGAGCTACCGAACGTGTTACGGCGGGAATGATGGCGAAAATAAAAAGGGGATTGGCGTTGCCCCTATGAAGGTTTATGCTTCCGGTAACGTTACACCGAAGCATCTCACGCATCCCTCTGTATATTCTTACCCCACCTTTCCTTGCATCATCTGCGTGATGCCGTCCTCCCCCCGATGGCTTTTAGCCTTTGAATAATATTTGAATTGCATAATGTGCCTGTAGAGGGTTGCTACCACATAAGAGCAGATGATCCCGAGTGATCAACGGATTGAGTACTCGCAGGCTCAAAGTCTTATGTTCATACTACGATCTACATATTTCGAACGTTTCAAGTCATTTGCTGTGAATTCGGCAGATTTTACTGTGATAGATGGTATTGGGAGTAATTTTTATTGTGAGCAAACGAATCCTGTTCATGAAACGATTTCATAAATTGTAAGAAATGTCTACTGTATTAAACGCATATAATTTTCTTTCTCGAAATGTGGATAATTCACATCCTATTTGTTTCCGCTTTTTTACATTTGCCTTAAATGCTTTCGCAGTTTGTATCGTAGGTTTTATGTAGTGTGACTAGATGACTGTAGCCGAAGAAAGCAAAAGTAGCGAAACTGGTAAATATACGTTAAATATACTACGTTCGATAGTACTCTCTTGTACTTTCCGCTTCACTCGTTCATATTTATTTTCTCCTTTTCGTTCGCTCTTATCGACTAACCGTCTTTCTTTCACGTGCCATGTAAAATAATAATATTTTGTCGAGTAAGATTTAATCGGCAGGGCCTTTGAACGAAAGCAGAGTGGCTTGCACGGCTCGAAATATCGGTTTAACACGTTGACCGCCTTTGTTCATTAAAAGATTAATGCAATCTACAACTCCTTCCATAAAAATCCATCGTAATCACGAAGAAAATCGATATGTCTATGATCAATTCGCGCTGTAATTTAACGAAGAAAATCGATATGTGCGTGAATAATCCGCGCTGCAATTTAACGAAGAAAATCGATACGTGCGTGAATAATTCGTGATGCAACTTAACGTATAACATCATATTTAGTGCTTGCTTACGCTAAAATTCGTATTTTACCGCGCACGGCATGCAGTGCAAACGTTCCCGGCAAAAACAAACGCGTTGCGACGTCAATCTGAACGTGACTTATTCGTGAGACTAGCCACTGACTATGTCGTGTGACGGCGGTAAAGGGATATCGACACTTAATGGCCCTCGTAATACTACTACTGTTACTACAATAGCACCCGTGTTATTGCTTCGTTTTCTTACTATGCGCATTTCAACCTGCCAATACCTTCCAACTGAGTTTTTCCACACGTGGCACGCAGGCATAGAATACACGACGTCATGCACATTCGATGTAAAGTGATAAAAAGTCGTATTTTTCGCATATTTATCAATGCTCTGCGAGTGTGCTGGAATGCTGAAGTTAACGAACGCAGAATTCCGTAGAGATAAGGATCGCGCCACTCTTCGTCAGACCGGGCTGGCGGTCAAAAATTTTCGCGTCAACATATAATTATCCGGAAAGTTCATCGCACGCGAGAAGTGACAGAACGATTTCACTGACGGTGCTCCTCCCGTTCAACCCGCTGTCAGTCACACACCCGCCTTGCCGGGTATGTTGATTTCAGCATTATGATAGGTAATATCCTGAGTCACAGTCAAGTATGAAAGGTTGATGGCGTATGGTGCGCGGCAGTATACAGTAGGAGTGCGTGACGCCGGACAAAGATTCGCACTGTGTGCGTACGTAGCTGTGCTCGAAACGTTCCTACCTGAAATTAGGCTCGGCACGGCACACGCTACTGGGGGATGTCAATAAGTTTCACGCCTTCCAGTATTCCAGACGAATTATGGACTCAATGCGTTTTATTGTCGCAAACTACGGTAGCCAGCATTTTGAGTTGCTCGAGGACATAGCGTGCGCAGCCGTATAACATGCAGCTTACAATGTTCGATCGCTTAGAGACTTTTAATCTACAAGAGCGATATTAGAAGAACAGCCTAGCAGATTCTAACGATTAAATAAATACCTCGGTACTTGTGCTGCGACTGAATAGAGAAAGCGTGTTTGCGGGCGTCGTGCTGCCGAAACTTCGGCAGACTTGAAACTCGCTACATGCGTGACGCGTGCACGGGGTTCCAGATTAGAGTGGCGCGGGGTTGTGTGGAAGAACGCAAGCGGTGTTAACCCTTGGCTAGTCAAGGGTGGGTGTTAATTAGCCCAATAATTTCAAGGCTCGATGGGTCCTTAATTCAATATAATCGCGACATCGCTCCACCCGACGGGCAAATCACGTTCATGGCTCGATGAGCATTTGTTTCGAAATTATCTTACACTTCAACACGAGCCATTTTGATTCCCGATGTACTTATGTAAGGATAGATAATCAGCGACCTACGCGCGAACATCTGTTCCCCGAGGAATCACCTGTCCGATGTCCCACAGAGCGAGAAAGACAAAGTAATCCATCGAAAGTTTAACGGTCCCTTTCTGCCCGTGATACTGTCATGTACATCGTATGCACGTCGGTTCACTTAGCGCCGCGTACTTTTTTTGCTCCACATCGACCAGTCTACTCGCCAAAGAATGATTCGGATCGAACGTTTTTGCGCTTCCTCGTACGTGTACATACGCCTGCTTTCGCTGATTTTTTTTGCTTTTCCGCCATCATACGTCCGCTCGTACGGTTCGGGACGATGTGCAAACGCGATTGCGTGGTGCCGATAACTGTCGAACACACGGCATCTCGCAGCGATCGTCACATTCCACCTTTAAAATTAACGACGCACCTCGGCAGACAATTAGATAACAAATTTTCAGTTCATACCGTTACTTAACTATGCTACGCCTACGCATAGAATTCCCGCCGTATCCCAACGAAACACCGTAGCAACGAAAATCGCCGCGTTACCGTAATTTCCCCGTGCACACCCGAGTCGTTTATCCTCGCGCAGCCAGCTTTCCCACTTACTCCGTCCGTACTAAAAGCGGAAGATCCTATGAATCGATCGTTTTTACATCCCAGCACGCACGTACCATTATTTGCCTCCTACGCTTGGCTCGGTCAATTAGAAAATACGCGCGACCGCGGCGAAGCGTCGAGAAAGCGAGGATCGCCGGGATACCGTAATTTTCCTCGCGCACAAAGCGTGCAATATCCTGCCTCGGCCGAGACTTTCTCGCGTCGCTCGAACACGGGGGAAAGATCGAACGGAGGATTTTTGCCCGCCCGCACGCGTGTATCGTTACCGAACGACCGCACGTACGCCTACGCGAGTCGGGACGATATATAAATATATGCGCGGTCTCGGTGAAGTGCCGCGGAAATGAAAATCACCGTGGAGCGAAACCCGTGGACAGGGGGAGGATGTGGGTGGCTGTCGGAGTGCTTCGGCGAAGGCGAGGGACGTCGAGGCGGAGGTCGGTGTCGTGATAGGAGAGGTGCGGGAGGGGTTGTTAGAGGGTCCCTCGCGGGGGTGGCGGCTGGGGGTCAGTCGCTTGGCCGGGCGGCAGGGTTGTTGCGGGACTTGCGGGATCCGGGGTTGCCAGCTTCGGCGGGTGGCAGCCCGGGTGGAAACACGCGAACGATCCTCTGATCCCCTCGCGAGATATCGGCCACTCACTCACGCGTCCGCTGGCGGCCCTCGCAGAGCGCAACATGCCCAGCCAGTTGCTCGCCTCTAACCGCACTCTTTCCCTTCTGTCTCACTTCGCTCCTCTCTCTCGAGCTCTTTCTCTTTTTCTCTTCCCCGTTTCCTTGCTTCGTCTCTCTTTCTCCGCTTTCTCCGGTCTCACGCTTCTCGTCCTGCTCTCTCGCGTTTCGTTCGGATGCTCTTTCTCGTTTCCTCTGCGGGCCAACACTCTTCCACGGCACGGGGCTGTCCTTGTCTGGCTTTCCTCTCGATCGTTCACCAAGTTCAGGGCAGAATAGAAGACTCGCCGGGGCCCGGGACGATTTTCTGGAGTTCGTCAGGCGGTCCTCCTACGCGTCGGGGTACGATGCAATTTTATGGTGCGTATGTGCGCGGTGGGATGAGCGGCGGGTTCTGGTGGCGGACGCTGGTTTTATCTCGCGGTTGTATCGTCGCTGCGGCGCAGTTGCCGAAGGAAATAATTTATGTAGTGGAAACTTCGGTGAACGGCAAATGCGCGGTTCGACGAGTAAGTTGTGAGCTCGGCTTGATGGATTAATGACGGATTTATGTAAAGCACAACGTAGTACACGGTGCTACCGTGCGCTGGTTGAACGATGAGGTGTTAGGTGGCTGTTTGTGAAGTTGTGATCTTCATTAAAGTTACGCGTCTTTACGCGGTGATCAGTCTCTCGTTTCACACGCTTTGCAACTTCTGCGAACTTGCCGTTGATATGTGCAATTATTGTCCCAAACACGCGTTCAGTGCATAGTTTCACGTACGGTCACGCGGATAAGTCTCCCGTTTCTCTATTATCCTGTGCTACAATTTGGAGAAGTTATGTTTTAATTGCGACGCGTTAAAAAGTAATCTGATTATCTCGAGCCACCTGAACTTTTGCGCGGAGCACGCTATTATGGTTAATTAGTTTTGACGAAGGACGTGTAGCTAAGGAGCAGGAGTGAGTACGTTCTATGGGGAGTTTTCGCGTCAGGTCTGTTCGTTACTCCGCCCCTGAGTACTTTCGGTCCGAGCGTCGATAACGATATGCATATTTTAAGTCAGCCTAAAAGGTGATAGTCTTCGAGGAAGGTGAGCAGTGTCGTACGTGGGAAGTATTCTATATAACATTGAAGGCCAAAATGTAACTTGTAGATGATAGTTCACCGATAAGTCGCACTGATACGCGAATGGAACGAACCGGCGACACATTTTCGAAATCTATCGACGTAATTGGCGCGTGCCGAGAGAACATTTCGCAGCTGCCTTCACACGAACGACAACGGCGAAGGTCAATAATAAATTACGCAACGTACACAATAATTAACATACTCCGGATAATATCGTTACGTAAATATGCATTGCGCCTAATGCCTCACGTAACCATGTTTTATGCACCGTTACAACGATAACACACAGATTATACAGTCGCGCAACGACACCTTTCTATCTCATTCGCTTCACCGGTATTCAAACAATTCCCTGTTACCGAACATGCCGGATCGAACTATCGGACGACTGACCCGGCGGTACTCGATTATTGTAACTGCAACGCTATTTACGAGGAGCGGGCATGCACGAATTTGAAATGGCGAGGAAATTGCCGGCAAAGCCTTTAGAAAGAAAAGTCTCGTACCGCGGAGCAATGCGAACTTGGGTTCAATACGTGACGTGACGTCGTAAAGTCGAACGTACGAAAGCAGGTGGGTACACGATCGTACGTAATACGGAGCTCGGCCGGTGCACGAATAAAGTGTGCAATCAAGGCGCTTGCTTATTCTATTCATAAATAACGCGGAATGCGCCGTAAAACTGCTGAAACGGCACAAACACGGCTAAGAGTTTGACGAGCATAATTCCCCCTCCCAATCGCGGTTTATATGGCTCTCCGTAAAAGCCGGCTTAATTACGAGCACAACAACGGGTAACGACGACGGCAGGCTCGGCGACTTCTCTTGCCATTTACCTATTTCTTTCAGCCGTTTCTGCTCGTGCATAGCCGATGCGATGAAGTGAGCGCGAACTCGGATTAGTACCTGTTACGTTTCTCTGCGTACGCCTGCGAGTGCGTCAAGACTAGGCTCGAGGCACGTGCAAATCGTACGATGAAAATAAATTCGAAGCCGCGGGCGCACGCGAGCAAGCCTCGTCAGGTTTTGCGGCGTTAACGGGAATCTGTTTGCTTCGCTACCGTTCGGGAGTCTACGCGTCTGCGATGCAAATAAGGCGGCTAATTAGCTTTTCGCGCGTAATTCAACGGCGAATCGAATTCACGAGCTTTTTCGTACGTTTGCGCAGGTGCAATAGATTTTGGGTTGGTTGTAATGAAGGTATGAATTGTTGTTGGCTCGAAGGTATGAGTGTTAACACGTTGACTGCCAAGCGTATTTTGCTATGTTAGAACTGCGATGCGATAAAATACTGCAGAGTATGATTGACGCAGAGTTGTTAGAAGCAAAAGTATTGAAGCACTGTTCCAATATCAATTGCTTTTGCAAGAGTGCAAATAGGCTTCATTGAGAATTTTTTCATTTTTAGTCAAATCTTTTGCATATTTTGCACAAGCGTATTTTGCTACTTTAGAACTGCGATGCGATGAAATACTGCAGAGTATGATTAAATCGTGCAAAATTAAGGTAACGCAGAGTTAGAAGCCAAAGTATTGAAGCACCGTTCCAATATCAATTGGTTTTGCAAGAGTGCAAATAGGCTTCATTGCGAATTTTTTGCATTTTTAGTAAAATCTTTTGCGTATTTTGCTACTTTAGAACCACGATGCGATAAAATACTACAGAGTATGATTAAATCGTGCAAAATGAAGGAAACGCAGAGTTGTTAGAAGTCAAAGTATTGAAGCACCGTTCCAATATCATTTGCAAGAGTGCAAATGGGCTTCATTGCGACTTTTTTCATTTTTAGTAAAATCTTTTGCGTATTTTGCTACTTTAGAACCGCGATGCGATAAAATAGTACAGAGTATGATTGAATCGTGCAAAATGAAGGTAACGCAGAGGTGTTAGAAGCCAAAGTATTGAAGCACCGTTCCAATATCAATTGCTTTAGCAAGAGTGAAATTAGACTTCATTGCGAATTTTTTGCATTTTTAATAAAATCTTTTACACCGGTCACCGGTGACTACCGAGGCAGTCAGAGTGTTAATGAAAATGTGCAAGGTATTGCAAAGTGAATGATTACGGCGTAGAGGAAAATAACGGTGCCCGGAAGCATAGTTAACGTCCCCGCTGTAGATTGTGCATAACTTCTCGTTTCACGGCGATAAAAGGTTTCACCGCTATTTTCGATCGAGAGTCTTGCGTAGGGTCGCTCATTTGTCTCGCTTTTTTTCGCTCTCGTGGTATTGCCAATCTCGCTATTGAGTATCGGGCGAGAGAGAAGAAATCGAGTTTAGTATGATAGATCGGAAAGGCGTCTGGCTGACAGCGCCGCGACGCTCTCTCTACCCTTCAACCCTCCGCCCCTTTCTCTTCTTCTCCCTCTTTTCTTTCTTTTTTGAGCTCCTATGAAGGGTGGTCCGTTCGAGGCGTCCCCATACAGACCCTCTATTCTGGACCCCCTGGAGTACGTTATGGAGGCTCGAAGGGAGAAGCGGAGAGAGCGAGAGAGACGCGCAGGAGAAAAGGGAGAGACAGCTATTGTGACGATCCTAGCCATCCGAAAAAGTTAACCAACCAAAATCCACCGAAACCTCCCCACCGTACAGCTCCGCCCATCTTGTTATTTCCGTTCAATCTGTCCGTACGCTTGACTACTTGTACGCTTTGAACTTTTATCTGCATACGTGACAAGGAATACTCGCACGTGGGCACGGAGTTTCACTTACGGCCTGACAGCGATAGTATACATGCCGTGTTGATTGAATTCTCTAACGTTTGTACGTGTTGCGTAACACGACTTTCATCCCGATGAATTTGTCCCGGTGTTTCTTTTTCATCTGATACGCTCGGTGTTTCGGACGTTGATTACTTCATAATTTGCTTTCTCCCGATCGTCACTCTCGTTACACGTGTCTGCGTTACGTTATCGATGACTCGTCGCGTCACTAATAAAACAAGCGGCACGTACGGCGTTAGCGTCATCGGTCAAAAATTAAATTCCGAATAAAAACGATAGCCACTGAAAACGAAATTACGCGTGACGCTCTGCCGGTGATTAGCGATTGCGCTTCGGCGAGCGTGCCGTCCGTTATAAATCAGCAATGATGAAAACCGCAATTGTATCCGGCGACGGCAAAGAAAGTGGCGGTAACGGGTTAAACGGTGGGGTGAAAATGTTTCGTCTCGGTTCGCATGTTTCACTGCAATAAGTGTCGTGTTTTCAGCCCTCCCGCGCCGACGTTGCGCGACCGGTATTATTAATTCGATTATAATGAACTATTAAGCGGGCCGCTGGTAATCCTGACAAGCTCCATCCAGCGACTAAAGCCTGCTCACTCTCGTATCCCGTCGATTGCGCGGCACCCCGAGGCTGTTAAGCAAATTAATGCGAATTTAGGGTGGAACGCCCGAGTCTTTTCAACGCGCTTCGGGAAGTGACGTCTTCGAAAGCTGTTCGTACTGCTCGATAAAATCTAGAGTGGCTTCTCGTCGACAAACGTGCACAAGATGAATTACTCGCAGTCGCTCGAATTGCTTATTAATTAAGACACATTTTGTTGCGTGCTCGTCATCAGTGGTTTGCAGCTGCCGAGGTGCAGATCTAGATAAATGATTGCATTAGTCGCGAATGCAAGTATCGGAATACGAAATTTTCTTAACGAATTGTTCTCGCATTTGTGTACCGACGTCGCAATCACGCGAAGTTTCGGTCCTGTTACGAAATTGCAACGAAAATATTGCAGATCGTAGTATTATTTAATTGTGTAATCAAGCCGGAATATTATCTACGTCATAAACGATCACGAATGAAACATATCAGCGCCTGGTCTAACACGCCGAGTAATACTTGAACTTAGAGTCTTGCGAGAAGTGGAGATAGTCTTTATCGATTTAACGGTCCAATGGCTCGAACTCTCCCGATCACGATTTTTGAGACGGTTTAATAACCGGCGCTACTTGCTGTCATGTTTAACGCCAGCGTTTTTTTCTTTTATCGGGCGCAGAAGTAGTAGTTCCCCGTTTATGTAAATAACAGGTATTTAACAGATCGGGAGACGAATTTTGTTTTCCCCTTAACGCGTTATCTGTTTCACGTGCTCGCGTGTGATTCTTAATTTCTTGCGGCCGATTGCAAGAGTATAAAACTAATTGGCAATTAACGGTTAGTAAAATGATTATTTACAAAATCGGTCCAATGAATCGTATGCGATAGAAATGTTTTGCCTTTACTTTCGCAACAGTTGAGGCTCCAGGGAAATATATGATAGAAACTAGATCAGATTTATCGATCCTACGCGGTAGCAACGATAAAGCCGTCTCAGATTATCAGGTTATCAGCTGTAAGTTTGGTTACAGCGTTGATTATGTTCTACAACGCATCCAGAAGATAGAGTGACGTTACTGACAACTACGGTAAACGTTATTTAACGTCGTATCGGTTAATTACTGTCCTACTGTAGGCGGTCAAATTTTTGTAGTACGACCATTCGCGAAGATATTTCCCATTCTCTGATGATATTGTTCTCCATTCCACATAGATTAAGACACCTGATTTTTATTGCTTTTCTTACAGGATTTAAGAATTGATCGCTCTTTCTCAGAAAAGCGCCTCGTAGCCACTCGATCAGATACGGTAAATTAACGTGTCAATGTCGTTTTCAGCATTGTGCGAATTAATCTGATAATGTCGATTGTACACATTTTGTTCATAATCGCAAATCTTATCGTATCGTTTTAATTCTTTCCCTATTACTGTCGAATCTAAAGCCGAGCGTACGTCATGTTTATACATGCCAAGATCGTCGTTGAGATTGTACGTTCTCCGTATTTATAAATATGCTTACAAACAACTTCGTTAGCTTACAGATACGCCGCGTACCTTACGTGAGAGTACGTCACTCCGTCTGCTACATCACATTTAATTTTACTCCGTCGATTCAAGTAATTGAATTGTTTTCCGCAATTACCTCATTCTCATTGAGACGCGCGGATACGCGGAAAACAATTCGATCCTTTCACAAGATGAAAGTCGGGCCTATCTCCGTTGAATCCACCCACTCTCTGACCTATCGTGTAATTTACATCCGTGAGGGAGAAACCGCGGCAATAAACGTTTGTCAAAGCGCGTGATTTATGCTTCCGAAGAAACTGCATTTCTGTAAATTGTAACGTGCATCGCGCATGTTTACGATGTTATTAAAGCGTGGCGTGCGCTAGATTCCTATTTTCTGCGTTAACCAATATTTTCCCGGAGAGAGTTAACTCGCCTACGGGTTTCCTAGCGGCGTCGATGAACTATCGACTGTATATTTTTAACGGGAAATGTCATTGCGCTACGTTTATAAGATATTAACACTTTGACTGCCAAACGCATTTTACTATATTAGAACGGCGATGCGATAAAATACTACAGAGTATGATTAAATCGTACAAAATGAAGGTAATGCAGAGTTGTTAGAAGCCAAAGTATTGAAGCACCGTTCCAATATCAATTGCTTTTACAAGATTGCAAATAGGCTTTATTGCGAATTTTTTTGCATTTTTAGTAAAGTCTTTTGCACCAGTCACCGATGACCACCATGGCAGTCAACGTGTTAAAAGGAGGACTTTGTTACTTATGTGGAATCTCAAATACGGGGTTCTGAAATACTGTAGCGTTCAACTGAATTATGCAAAATGTAAATAATGTGCAGGTATTGGAGACCAAAGCATCGCATCACTATTCTAATAGCAACTGCATTTATAAAATAATAATTGCTACCCATTGCGAATATTTTGGATCTTTAGTAAAATCTCTTGCGTCGGTCACCGGTGACTACCGTGGCAGTCAAAGTGTTAACAAACATTGCTGCGTGTTATCTTGAATTTTACGAATTTATGATTGAAGCGAAAGTTTGACCATATATAAGGACGGTGTATGGGGCAACGGTTACTAACGATTCTCCCGATCTTCGAAGAGTGTGGGTTTTTCTCGATCGGAGGACTATCGTTCGACACATGGAGCTTTGAGCGATCGGAACGTTTGCATACGTGGAGATAGAAAGCCGACGACCGGCTTGCAAGCCCTTGATTTATGGTCACAGAGAAACGACACTCTCGTAAAACCCCGAGTATCTTCTGTTCCTCGTTTCGTGTGCACAATCTTATCTGTCCGGGTTTACGACTGTCACATAGGCGTAAACGGGAGCTAAGAAGCTCAGCGGGATATTTTAGACGCGATAAGTTTTCATTGTATAGATGCAGGAGAATTTCTATTGCTCACTCTGGAAAGAAGGTTGTTGAAACTTTCGGAAAATTATCGATTTAATGACATTGCCAATCCATTATTCCTTCCTCTTGTTCACGATCAGAATTTCAAGTATGCCAACTGATACGTTTTGTAGGTACTCAATATCAATTCATTATTAATCGATTGTCGTTTTTATCGCCGATGGCATAACATAGTGTAAAGAATCTGCTCGTTTATGGTATGCCGGTGGTTATAAAAAAAGATTGCGTTTTGTGTGAATTGTTTTCAATCGACAAATCGACCCGTTGGATATGATAGACTCTTGGCTGCATTATTTTTTTCCGGGAAGTCTGATTTTGTCTTAACAAGCGTAGATATCTAACGGAACCGCATTTACCGTAATATCAATCATAGTTTCCATTTTGCTGTGTTCACCTTGGTTACTAAATCAGTTCTGGGATATTACAAACTTTGCTGTTATCTTCAATATTTCTATATTCATTTTATAGAAATTCTATATCAACGATATTTTACTGGAGAAATGCCGGAAATAGGCAATGTCCTTTTAAGTACGTTAATTTAGCAACACTGACTTAATGCCTTCATGAAGTTTTAATTCAAACAAGGGTCGAAGTGGCTGGTGTAAAATACGCGATAGCTTAATGGTTTCTTTGAGCCGGAGTTACTCGACGCGTTTCATTAATTTCATTATGCACAGTTTAAATGCTAAGTTCAGTAAGTCGACGAGCAACATACGTCACACTTTTGCTCGTCCGCCAATCTTAATTGAACTCCCCAACCCAAGTGGAATTCCTCTCGACTTCGATTAACAAGACAACGTTGTGTTGTACATGTCATCTCCGACCACGAATCCGCGCAAGCCATCGTCAACAAGATACAATGAGATCGTGGCACTGTTTGGTCAAGTACACAAATTGCCCTTCTAAGAATGTACATTTCACACTATTGATTGATTAGGCGCCCGTTTCATTCAGCATCGACGACCCATGAGCGGCCGTGTTCCCCCGCGTTCGCGTTTTTCTAAACAATCCGTTCCCATTTTTCGCGGCAGGCCCAATAGTTTGTTATCTGGCGTTCTTAAAGCATGATTGACGCAGAAGAAAAGGTCAAAAAAGAGCGGGACTGACGATCATGATTCTGCATGTTCCCGAGCTACCCGGCTCGACTGATAAACGAGACTCTGAACAAGTGGCTACTGGATCGCGCCCACAGAATACCTAATTTCACGGTAGTTGTCCCGCGCCGTGCATTGGCGTAATCTTGGAGCAGACCTTTGCTAGACCGGCTTTGCTAGGCAGCTCGGCGAACAGAATTGAGAAAGTCTACCTACCGACAGGCTTGGGCACGTTCCTCTTGACCTGCATCCACTTGTAAGTAGGCACTTGAGCCTGCTGCTGCTGCTGTTGCGGCTGCTGTGGTCCAGGGTGATGGCCATGGTGTTGCTGGTGATGATGGACGTGTGCGTGTGCCTGTGAATGTTGAGCGTGTCCGGATTGTTGTAGGGCGTGATAGGTCGTCGTCGGATCAGGACTCTCCTCCTTGTAGTGCCCGGTCGAGTGCCCGGCAAAGTCACTTTGTCGGATCTGCGCGTGATAGTGAAGAGAGTCTTCTGTGGGCGGTAGCTGGTGAAGGTAGTTTGCCGTTCCGCCGACAGCGATGTGGTACTCCGATTCCTGGTGCGGATGATGGTGGTGGTGGTGATGATGATGGTGACTAGAGGGCTGGTGATGAAGCGGTTGGTTTTCGGGTTCGCTTCTCGAGTGAGCGCTTTGAACGACGGACGTCGGATGTATACCGGTTCCCAGCGGTGCCTGCGTGTGTGGATGATGATGAGGATGGTGGTCTTCTCTGTAGGTTGTCTGTTGAACGTGGTAACTCTGATCCGTCGATCCGTGCGTCCCGGTGGGATGTTGGTGCTGTTGAGCAGAATGGTACGCTGAGGACGAGGCATAGTCCAAATTGGTATAACTCAGGCCGTTTTCCGATGATATTATTGCCGTGGCAGTGCCGTCCTCGTGGAGAACAGCCCCTGTCGGCGAGTAGAAACCTTGCGGGGGCGTGCTAGATGAGGCGCCCGAGTCCGCGGCGAGGAAACTATCCGACGAAGACGACGAATAAGGCGCTACCGCCGTTTGCGGATAGTAGTGGTTCGGTGCCAACTCTGGCGACGGTGGCACGGGCACGTGTCCAGCGACGGTCGACGACTGATGATGGTGGTGATGATGATTGCTCTGGCCCGCGAACACGTAGTTGGGATATGAGTCAGGCTTGCCGTAGGTCCCGTACATGCCCATGTCCATCATCATCATCCTCGTGGCGGTGAAGCGAATACATCAATTGACCATCTACTTGCCACTAAAAACTTGCTCGCGCACAAACTTGTGAAAAGAGACAAAAGACGGAGAGAAGGGGACAGAGAGACGTGTCCGGTTAAAAGTGGGGGAACGAAACGTTCTACATCGTGATAATCAGCGAAACCCCTGCGTAAGGGAGTAACGCCATCCGACAAAGTGCACGAGGTGACCAGAAGTCCTCTGAACGTAGGGCTCCGACACGTATCGGACAGACCCTGATTCGTCCAAGAATACGCCCCGACACTGGTACGCGCTGCACACAACACGCAAATGCGCGGCGCTCCGAAGGTCCGTGACGAATTATGGACACGCGAGTACGGGGCACACTCGACGGGAAGACACTGGCCGGTGGGTTTTAATCAGCACCAAGAGACACTCGAACCGATATATTCCGAGGCACGATTGACGTACCGTGAGACGACGCAATCGTTCTTATCCGCGGCGAGATTGCCCACGACGTTCAAGTAGTCGTCGCCAATCCAGACAACTAGAATCGTCAAAGCGGACTGGTTAGGTGGACGTGCCTGGCAGAAGGCGGCACGGTTCAGACTGCACGCAGGTGAGACTGACCCGCAGGGGTCTGGCGTGTCCAGGTTTTCCTTCTCTCTTACGCTCTCGTTCTATATCCGTCTCTCATTTCCTCTCTTTCTCCTGGCTAATCCTTCTCTCTCCCTTCTTCCTTACTCTTGACCCCTCGCGTCTCCCTTTCACCCACGCTTTCCGTCTCTCTTACACCTTCCCTCAGTCTCTCTTTCTCGCTCGGCGTGTTACTCGGTCCCTCTCTGTCCCTTTATATCCAGGCTTCTCCCCCTATTTCGGAGCAAAAACGTTTCTCTACGTGCGCCAAGTTCCAGGAGGCAGCGCCTCCACTCGAAGAGGCGTGCACCCGGGACCATCCACGTGACGCACCCTGGGCGGAGTCAACCAATAGTGCCTGAGCCTGCGCGCCCCGTGTCCGCGGCTGCATGATGGATCACCGCGGTAGATTTTATTTTCCGTTCCTTCTTTTTATCTGGCGCGCTGCAGTTGACACTTATCGTACAGGGTAGAGGTAGTCGGGTATTATATCTACGGTATACCCACTTTCCGAAGTATCCAGAGGCAACCAACCTCCGCCCTGTTCCACGGTGGGTAGGTCGTTTTATGCCGCCCGTCTCTCTTTCTTTCATTCTCGATTTGCTCCTTTCCCGTTCCTTCCTCTTGCTCTCGTCGCTTCCAAAAGGCCCTCGTGCGAGTATCATATATATACACGCGTGTGCACGTACATATACCGCGTGCATGGGTGCGCTTGTACGTGTTACACCTGTCACGGTGTACCGACGTCCTGCGTTTTCATTATGGCGTGACGGTTGACGGTTTAATTACGGGCCGCATGATCCCTGTCGCGTAAATGTACCTCCTCTTAGACTCTATCGTAAACAAAACCAAAGAGTTACTTCCATCCTTTCAGATAGACGTTTGTTAGATTCTCTGATTTTTATGGTTCCGTGTACCTTTTAACAAATTTTTGGGTCGCGTTGGAATGCGTGTTGAATACTAACGCTAATTGGTGATCTACAGCAAAATAAGCATGATTTTATTTGTTAGCGGACATATTTACTGATGCATCTTTAAATAATCGCTAGGTTGTCTAGTGGTAAGGATCATTTTTCATCACACCTACATTACTTTGATGAACAATATTAAGGGTACGAAACAAATCCCTACTTCGACAGAGCATACGAGCTTGCAAAACAATTTTTGTCCTTTTACTTCGCCGGGATATTCATCATCCTGTGTTATCGAGGTTACATCAACACGCGGTGCTTCTTAACAAAGTCTCAATGATAGCAAAGTCTAAACATTTTCTATAATTCAATCAGTGGAGTATGATCATTTGCGTTACGTCACCATAGGTATTTACTTCGTTGGTAGTAATTACGTCAAGTGCTTTTAACAACTAACAATAATTCTATACCCACCATCTTCTCATGAATATCCCCATATTTTCCGAGGCAAAGTGCTCTCACAATATTGTTGAAGTAATAAAATATCCAGTGACCGTGTTTGAGCGGTCTCCTTCTTCGTTAACTGGCAAGAGTTCCGTTTGGTCGAAGGACGTGTGACGGGCCCATGGGACGCCTCATACCCCATGTGGGTTCAGTGACAGGATGACACATTCCGCCGTGAGAGTTTTAGGGAGTGCGGCCTCGTATCAGCAGTTCAGTCAGAAGAGCTTATATCGGGGGCGCCACCTGCGGCCACCCGCGACATTCGCCCTGTCCTGAACATCAGACCGGGGAATCTTCATCTTGATCGAGGCCAGCGACGTCTCTCTGATAGTTCCGATTCTCGCTGTCAGCCGATCTTTTTCACCCGAACGCGTGCGTATACACATTGCTCCGCTTTCAGGGCGCTTTAACAAGCGTCTTTCTGACATTCGATTCCCCCGAAGCAACAGGTCATGCGTACCTGCTTCGAAAGAGAACATAAGAAATGAGATAATCATCGCCGACCGTGTGTCATTTTCGTGTGCCAGAGGAAAATGACGTCTATCAGTCGAAAGTTCTTAGTATCACTGGATATAAATAGCTGAATCAAACAAGTCTCAAGAACAACGGGCAATAGACAGTTAAGTTAGCGTTAAAACGATGCCAGTCGTGCGTTAAATATGCGTCAACTGCAGTGTCAGGAATTAGTTGGTTCGGTAGGAGGCACAGTCGGTTCAAACTATTCATCATTTCATTAGGAGCGGATTAAGAAAATCTCTAGCAACGTGACGACGTTAGCCCCTAGGCAATTAATTGCGTGGACCCCCGACTGTTTGTTAACGCGCCAGCCGTTAACGTATGACAAATTAGCGGTCCATGTCTCGGCTCATTAAGTACCTCTGATCAGCGTCAAATTACTGACAAACAGTTTCAAAATTACTCCGTTTGCACGCTTAGCGACGCATAATAAAGTTGTCAATGAAAATGCATTCTGAAGTTGTGTATCAAACGTTCAATACCACGTCTTGCCGATTTTTTTTTAACAATTTTGACCATACTCATATCAACGGTACCATGCATTTTTTTTTAACAATAGTGACCATACTCATATCAACGGTACCATGCATTAGAATAAAGCCATTACAGAAACATAATTTCGGTCATCTAACACGATTTCATTTGGAACGTTCTTACGTCCTTAAAGTTCAGTTTCACGCAGCCTAATTTGGATTTTCTGAATTGTATCCGTCGGCATTGAGAACGGTTTCCCCAAATTCGTTGTTCGGCTTAAGGATAGTCATCCTTAGATGAGGCGTGTGAGTCAGGGCCTCGTGGCGCGTTTTAATGGAATTCGGTCGGCTAAGCAGCGACAAATTCGAGTTTAGCCGAGTCTAATGCCGGGATAAATATCAACACCGTCTCGTTTCGCCCGCGCGCGTAAACTTCGTGCCTTAGCTAACCCTCTTAAACAATTACAGACCAGTCGATCGGTCCGGTACCTATCTGGGTCTGGCGCCACGCTGGGTTTTGACGTGGGATGAGGCACCTGCATTGTCATGCTGAGCCGCAGTCTCCCTGCAGCAGTCCCCTTTTATCTGCACGCTACAATATCCTGTCGCCTTTTCGAGTGTCCGTTATGCGCGTTAAAGGCTTTCTAAATAGATGAAAGTGTAACGCGACCGACGTCAGAATTCCGTCACGTGGTCGATGTAGTTCATTCGTGCATGTTGGTCTGCTCTTCTTCGTTGCAATCCTTGGGCAGTTGCGGCCGATATCTGTGCAAACACTTTTATCAGTTTTAAAACGAATTTTCTCGCATAGGCGTGTAGGATGTTACAGGAGAAGAAGAATCAACCGATAAAGACGTTCTAACATGAGTCTAACTTGTTCGTTTATTCTGGGGCGTAATATTGGCACAAAGTCAATTTCACTGACTATACCTACCCTAATGCCCTTCGTTCGAAGGGGGCACACGGAGAATAATTGTCGTGGTTCTTCCGAATGTCACGTCTTAAGCGTGCCCATCAAGTCCGTCTTGTCACTCAAATATCGTGTCACAACAATCCAGCGGGTGGTGCCCGGCAACGGACAGCTGTCCATTGAGAAGAAGTCAGTTTTCCAATCCGGGGTTCGTCTTTATAACGTTTTCCTGGATAGTCGGTGTCCGGTTCGGAGTGAGTCTTGGCACCTAGCGAATGTAAATGTGGAAGTCCGCGGTGCTGCGCGAGATAAAAGAATAATGGGCGGAATCGTTAAGAAGGGTAGCTCCTCCGGGAAAAGTAAAATTCACGCCTTCTTCCTTCATCACAACTACTCCACCTACTTATCGAGTTGAACCGACGAAGTCTTATTGTTTGCGAGTGCATAATGCTGGTGGCGAATGTTTTGCTTACTTCTTATGGCGAGCCAGTTGGTAGACTGGCGAATATTTAATGTCCTGAGCATCATCCGTGTATAGTTTTCTTCTGCGCGTGTCACGAACTTATTTTCTCGTGGGCGTTGTGTTAGATATTCGTGGAATTGCTTTAATCTGTCGAGTGAGTTATTCTTATACTGAAACTCTAGAGGTAAACACTAAAATATGGAAATATTAAAGGGATATATATGTCTCATATTATTGACCGTGGCCTCAAGAAATATGAGGTAATTCACAATTAAACATTTTTCACGTGCTTTATGTACTGCCTCATGTCACAACTCGCGAGGTTTTGTAGGATGTTCGATTTCCAGTCCAATGAGCTAGTCTTAATGGACCTTTATTCAAAGTAGTTGATCCATGGCTTCAACGGATTTTGTCCGCAGCGTGTTGAAAGTCATATAATACCAATCCGAATTGCACATGGCGAAATCACGACAGAACCGGTACCGCCCGATCGATCTTCTGCTCTGAATTTTCCATAATTCCGCCTATTTTTGAAATGGCGTCGGGCTTTTTGTGTGCTGTGCGCAGGAAATCGTACCAAGGATATGGGAAATCCCGCACAATGGAGTCATCAATCATTCTGTATGAGAGTTGCTCGATTGCTGCTCTAACTGTGCGGGGTTTTGCTGGCCGTGGGCATGAATGTGAACGTAATCGAATACATTTACAAATACAGCGAAAATATCATTGGGGTCGCACGCACTTCCTCCCGTATCGTTCCATTATTCCATCGCGTCTGCCCTTTTATGCGAGATAGAGTGTAAAATGTCCCTTAATAATTAACATCGGGACGAAGCATAAACAATGAACACACCCACCATCACAAAGCAATTCTGCAATGCTCTACGAGTGTGTGCGCTTAAACAGAAAATGACTCGAAACACCTCGGTGTGACAAAATTATGCGTAACGTAAAACCGTACCCGTTATGTAACAGAATGCCGCAGTGAAATAGAGGAAGTGTCGGAACAGAACGTGCAATAGGAATACCTACCGGCCGGTGTACAATGACTTTGCAGGCTCGATGTGCCGTTTCATTCAACCTGACTCACAGTCCTTTCTACGTGTTGATCGTATCGTCGTAAATATTGAATAAATGTAATTAGCCGCCGGTGTTAGGAGGGCTCGTGCAGGCGGTAGCATTACTCAACTGTATAAGCGAACGTGTTCGATGATAGTGTAATTTCTGTCGCCGCAGAATACGTGGGCTCGCATGGGAGAGTACTCGAGATACGTGAACTAGTTGTTCTCGAGTTTGCTCGTAATGATGTGTCAATATTTATCCGATGGTGCTAAATGAAATATTGGTTCGAACGTGCAAATGATAAAACATGGATTACCTGCACCTGTATAAACCGAGAAGATGATTCCTGATAACGACATTTTTCTGTCGCGATATGTCATTTTTCTTCGCAGGTCATCTTCAAATTTGACAGTTTCACGTTTCTTTCGGCGTATCTGATATTTCTTCGCTTCACGGCGTTTTCAGTCTCTCGGTTAGCAATCAACGATTCAACGAATTTCTCTGTAATCTGTCACGCTGTTAATTTTAGAAGTATCCTCGGTTCGAGAACTTCTCATTATCGAAGCCATAAGACTCTGATATCCGATTTCGTGGAATCCGAATGTCGCGACTGCGGCAACGCTGCGGGTAGCTTCGTGCATTTAGCGGATGAACATTTTCGCCGTGAATCGAGCTTCGACCAGGACAGATGTGTTCAGGGGTATCACGTGTACTGTGCCCTTGTTCAGCGAAATGGTACGGGTTGGATTTGCCCTATGACGGCAGGGGTATCATAGCCCAGGGAACGAGAGCGTGTATCCGTAGTAATAAAGTTAGCACGGTAATTATGACAGGCTCGTTACTAGCACGTCGCCACGGGATATGAAGTGTTAATGAATGGACGCGTCGAGCCAAGGGGTGGCTGGTACCATCGTGTAATTCTGTTGCGTCCGTAAACAAGTATCGAATTTACGGCGAGGCCGTTGAACCGTATGTCCTTCGCTGTGATCATCGGCGTTGCCTGCAATCGCGATATTTCGTTCCGCATCCGCCGTTCTGTCAAAAGCGAGAACATTTTTTCTTAATCTCCCCGCTAAAAATTGTAACGACCCGTTTCGGATACCGCGAAAGAATGTGTGGCACTGTGCCAAGCGTTAACGCATTACTCACGCTAAACGCCCGCGGCCGTTACATTGAAACGCGCGATTATGGATTGACACGCACACAATGCGTTTTCGTAAAGAAATGATCAAGCACCGCGGCAGCGCGGGTTATTGATTGCGCAAAAATTTGAATATAATGCGCATAATTTCGCAACATTATCACGCGATAATTGGGCTCCGCTACTCGAGGTGATTCAGGAATTCGAAAATGATTGCGATCTCGGTACCTTTCGCGTAGCGCTCGCCTAAAGACACGCTTCCGCTGTCGCGCCGACATCGCGATACGGTTAAATGCGCAGCAGATTTGGCGAAAGAATGATTTTAATTTAATCTAAGCTGGCGGGTTAAGCTCCGTTAATTCTGCCCCCGATAGTGTCAAACCGGGCTGGAATGTTTGCGGAAGATAAGGGTATCTCCGTTCTTCGGTAGGTAATCTGAACAGATCTGCCGACAGGGCTTCGTGTACCTCTGGTGTCCTATGGTCGCATAGATAGGGGGATTAACACTCGTGCGAATTTTTCTCTGCGCGTGTGTACTTTCTTTTTTTAACGCACGCATTACGCCGTCGACGCTTTAGCACGTGATTGTTGTCTCTTCTGATCATTGACTCGCAAAGCTGTCATTCCATTACACTCTCCCGTCACGTCGCATAATTAATAATGCATACGACGATAATATCTACAGAAATTCAGCGTCTGTTCCTTGTTTGTATTTTGAGAGTGCCTGCAATTCGCTCGCTCATATTTCGTCGTGTGCGTACCTAAGTACTAATCAGTTCGAATTTAATTTAGACAGTTCTGATCTCATTTTCTGACAAGCTTTATTTTTAACTTTATTTATGAACAGTCTATTTTTACCCGTATCACTACTTTGCCGGGCCAGTTCCAAATCAGTTCGTGGAAATTATAAGCGGAATATAGGCACGCACCGATGGTATCTGTCGGATCATTAGTACATCGATTATGTTTCTAATTTAGGCGCCGATAATGAAGTCATTGAAGCGCATTGATTAAGTGACCCTAATTTGGCATCGATAATGTAACTGTGTACCTAACGCGATTGGCATCCTCTCGAAATATCACCGAAATCGATTAATATTCTCGATGGCTCGCTTGCCAGCGACGATGTTCCGCTTGGAACCGATCTACGAAGCATCGGAACTCCGAAACAGCTGACAGATCGCGGGAATCGACACGGGAGGATCCTAAGATGTCGGAGTGCGTATGCGAACGACTTAGGAACGGGAACGAGATATGAAGGAAGACGACCGGCGGTCGTTGGTGGCACTTAAGGGCGAGCAGGGCGGAAGAGGGGAAAGGGTGGTGGGTTAGGCTAGATTTCCGCGTCATTACACAGGCGTGGCGCTGGTTCCCAAGTTAATTGAATGCAGCGTGTGTTGACAGGTAGGCATATTGGCAGGCAAACACGAACCGTAGCCGAGAGAAGAAACAGAGAGAGACGGGAGCCGAGTAAATGAGTGAGCGAGCGGAGTAGATAGGCTGGGAGGCTGAGACTGAGACGACGACGAGACTCTGACCGACCAGGGTTTGTGTCAGATGTGGTTGCGATATCGGCCCAACGTCCACGGTTTCTCGAGGCCGTGTACCTGTCATTCTCTGTGACCGTGTCATTCAGCCCCTTCCTCCGTGCTTGCTCCCTTTCCACTAACTAGCGACGCTGCCGAAACAGGATGACCGATCCTGGATTCGCCCGACGCAGTTCGACTGGACCAGCGGTCACAGATAAGCCAGTCCGCCAGGATATACCTGCACTTAACCCACATAACCCGCGATATTAATGGACGAGCCTTTCTGAATATGTTCGAAGATATCCGCCGGAACCGTCCGGAAGGCGTAGCTTAGGATTGAGATGTCACGGAGTGCCTCAGAAATTTTACCGGGCAACTGTACTCAGCACGTCGTTGTCGAGAGTGTCTGCGTTGACAGTCAACTATTTCGTATTTCGGCTTGCGGACTTGCGAAACGTGCCTGTATAGACAGGTATTGTAGGTTATGAGTAAGCGGGATAGTTTTTCGTTGTTGCTCGTTTTTGGGTATGAGATGGCATGAATGCACGCCGTCGAACACGCGGCGGTGCCGTGCGTGCATGTGTCATTCGACGGTTGAATCTGATCGGCTGGTAGAAGTCAAGAACAAAGCTTCGCGCGGTTCTTTTTGGAAGAGTGCGTCGTTTGATAACGTTCGGCGGTAGGATATCACGATAAACCGCGCAAGAGTGGACATCGACGCTGATTAGATCTGCCGTCCCCGATGAAAATAAGTAATGCGAATTTAAACGGAGGCGAGGGACGCGATGGGCGGGGATCGGAACGTTGTAAAAAGATGGGATGAACAAAGGAGATCGTGACGAGAGGATCGGTACGGCGACTTTAGCTAAACGGGACCTTAATCAGCAAACCGACTTTGGTCTCGTTTCCCGATGCTTATCTGCAATGTTAATTAATCCCTCTCGGAGACGCATGAGAAAGTGTGCATGCCACCGAAAAGATAATGATCCGGTTTCGGGGCTGTCAGTTTGTAATTTTCGACAGTCATCGTCGCAATCGCAACATGCCGGCTTGCGTAGGTCCTGCAGTGCCGACCTCAATCTTGACTTTATCGTTTCTACGCGCCAGTGTAGTTTCTTGCATGTTCGTTTTCTTCGCATCAAAAAAATTGTGAATGCGAAATTATCAACGGCCGCATTCTATCTGTATAACAATAATTTGCGGTATTCTGATGTTAACAAAGATATGTCCAGGGTACTACAAGTTCGTGTGCTTAGTTTGCTTTTACTGCATATTACTGTTCGCGACGGCAAACTGTAGTTTTCGTGGTTGCTCGTGCGCATCATTTTTTTCCACTATCGGTTACATCGAAGAAGTTCGTTTGATGTTCTCGACCGAGGAACCCCGCAGAACAGTCGCGGTGCTC
This sequence comes from Cryptocheilus praepositus, assembly GCA_033815515.1. NCBI lineage: Eukaryota > Metazoa > Arthropoda > Insecta > Hymenoptera > Pompilidae > Cryptocheilus > Cryptocheilus praepositus. The sequence continues at coordinate 15,142,858 of JAWWQZ010000035.1, read as the reverse complement.
CAACCATCGCCTTTTTGTACAGTGGTCTTGCTCAGAATTCGTCAGGTCATGGGCACGATGGTCCAGGTACGCGAGAAGTCCCATGGGAGACACAACTGAAGGTATATCTACATGATCCTACACTTTGTGTGACCTCTCGTCGAGTCCCCGAGGATTCGTATTCCTAGTCACGCGTTTAATCCTTCGAAACATGTAACCGGCCTGCATTTCGACGAAATGAAGGACTGAAACACAAAGAAACAAATGTTGCTAGAAACCACAATGATTCACATATTAGGAAGTTAATAATATATACATTTTTCTATGTACTCTTGCTCCTACCGACTATATCGTGCTTAAAGTCGGAAATAAATTCGAAATTAGACCGCTTCAAAACTCACACTTTTCGGAAATTAGTTCACTGGTTGATAGTATACTAATTTTTATGTACAGAAATGCTTGAGAAAAATACATCGCAGCTACTTGTACTTTCTAGAGAGTGGCCTAGTGAATAATGTTTCAGACAATTCGTTTACAGTGGATATCGTGCGGCGGTGGACATGTTAGGTGGGTGGAGGTAAACAGGTTGTCAATGGGAATTTCGAGTCCGGCCTACGGAGACGTCTGGTCCTTTAGGCCTCGGGATCAGGGGTGTATCCTTAGGGACAGATACGTCAACGTGAACAACGCGAGTGGATGCCCTGCGTCGCCGTCGCGTCTGCCGCAGTTTCTGCAGCCGTTGGGATCGTGCTGCGGTTGTTCACGCGTTTCGCTCGTTTCCTGGGAAGAAAATTTTATCGTCGCAGCCGTCATGTTTGCAGTAAGATCGTTTGTTGAAGACGAACATAGCGAAGCAATAGACCGCATTAGACAATATACCATATTCCGAACTCACATCGAGAAAATTTTATCGTCGCAGCCGTCATGTTGCAGTAAGATCGCTTGTTGAAGACGAACATAGCAAAGCAATAGACCGCACTAGGCAATATACCATATTCCGAACTCACACCGAGAAAATTTTATCGTCGCAGCCATCATGTTTGCAGTAAGATCGTTTGCTTGAAGACGAACACAGTGAAGCAATAGACCGCATTAGACAATATACCATTTTCCGAACTCACACCGAAAAAATTTCATACAGTTTTGTAGCGCAAACTTCACAGCCGCCGAATCTATCGATTTAAGTACATTTCGAAACGCATTGCTATTTTAATATCAGTACGTTCTGGCTTTCTTCGTTCGCTCACCCCGTCACAGAGTATCCTTGAAACCGTATTACTAATCGACCTTCCGCATTATGGAAATGTACATTTTCTCCCCGCTTCCGTCTCCCATTTTCATATAATCTACCATTTCTCCGTACTTAGATGCCTCCGGCCGTCTCTCTCGTTCTGTCCGTGTCTCTCTTGTTCCCGTTCGGCGCAGTATTGCGAGAGTCGCATATTTCGCCGTTCCGGGGTGGGAAAGGAGGAAGAGTGGTGCCCTATCCATCAAAACTGCATGTCAGTAGCCATTAGCACGCTCCCACCGGCGCAGCATAGGGCCCTGGCCGAACGTTGCGAGCTCTATCGTCATACGCTCCTGAGCTCTGTACCGACGTGTATTTTATACATACGCTTCGGCAAAGGGCTTCTCCCTATATGTAGAATTCGTCATCGCCATACTCATCGGCTCCTCTGCTTGCCATTTTCCTCATATTACGTAAGTCGCCCGATCGAAGACTCGAATATGGCCGCGCGAAAGCACGCTCTTTGCTTTTATGCATCGGATCGCCGGTACAACGCATATATATTATGTTTACCGCCTCTGGAAATAAGCATGCCAAAGGACAACGGGTTGAGCACTCTGAGTGCATATTGCGTTTTATTTAACATTTTGACTGCTGTGATGGTCGCTGCTGACCGGCGCAAGAGTACTGAAGATCCAAAATATTCGCAATGGGTAGCAATAATTATTTTATAAATTAAGTTATTGTTAGAATAGTCATGCGATCGTTTGGTCTCCAATACCTGCATGTTACGTACATTCTGCATAATTCAGTCAAACGCTGTAGTATTTTCTAGCATCGCCGTTCTAATACAGCAAAATACGCACGGCAGTCAACGTGTTAACACTTTGACTGCTGTGATGGTCACCGCTGTCCGGCACAAGAGTACTGAAGATCCAAAATATTCGCAATGGGTAGCAATAATTATTTCATAAATGCAGTTATTGCTAGAATAATGATGGGATCCTTTGGTCTTCAATACCCGCACATTACGTAAATTTTGCATAATTTAGTCAAACGCTGTAGTATTTACTAGCATCGCCGTTTCAATACAGCAAAATACGCACGGCAGTCAACGTGTTAACATTTTGACTGCTGTGATTGTCACCGCTGACCGACGCAAGAGATTTTTCTGAAGATCCAAGATATTCGCAATGAGCAGCAACAATTATTTCATAAATGCAGTTATTGTTAGAATAGTTATGCGATCGTTTGGTCTCCAATACCTGCACATTACGTACTTTCGCTTACGCTCACGTACTCACGCTTTCCGCTTATTTAGTAATCTTAGTTTCTGACGGTCGCGCTTCTTCGAGCGAGTCGCGAGTTTCTGACAAATGTTCAACAGCAGCTGTTTTACGTAACGTAGGTTCGTTGACGGACTGAATATTCCTCCGCATATACGTTGTCACGGAGTGTAGCGTGCGTCGCTGTTAGACACAAGTTCTCGTCGGATTTTCAGGGGCAGTTGGTTCCGCATTGCTAGCCGGCTTGGCAATAACAGCAACAACAACGACGCGACGCCACAGTCGAAGCGGGAGCAGCAGCAACAGCAGCTTTAGCGGGCGGCGACCATCCATCACGATGGTGTCAGCCTCCCTCCTCGCCAGAAACAACTAGCTATGACATTCTTCTCGCTGCCACTGCTTCCTCTCCTACCTCTGCCATTCCGTACTCCCGTCTATTCGCACGTTCCTGTTTCGTACGTTCGATCGCCTTCCTCGCTTCACTCCAGCTTGCTTCTTTTTCCGCTCCCGGTCGACATAGGAAACTGATCCTGGTCCGTTGACAAATGTCATGTCCCGATACCCGATGTCGCCCAGCGAAGTCTGAATTAGAAAATTGTGGTTTGCAGACGTCTAAGTTATTAGGAGACTGATTTTGTTGTTAGGTGACGTTTCAACAGCGTTTCAGGATGTTTAACGCATTGACTGCCACTGTGGTCTCCGATGACGGGTGCAAAAGATTTTACTAAAAGTGCAAAATATTCGCAAGGAAGCCTATATGCAATCTTGTAAAAGCAATTGACATTGGAACGGTGCTTCAATACTTTGGCTTCTAACAACTCTGCATTACCTTTCTTTTGGACGATTTAATCATGCTCTGTAGTATTTTATCGCATCGCGGTTCTAACATAGCAAAATACGCTTGAGCAAAATACGCAAAACATTTTACTAAAAATAAAAAAATTTGCAATGAAGCCTATTTGCAATCTTGTAAAAGCAATTGACATTGGAACGGTGCTTCAATACTTTGGCTTCTAACAACTCTGCATTACCTTTCTTTTGGACGATTTAATCATGCTCTGTAGTATTTTATCGCATCGCGGTTCTAAAATAGCAAAATACGTTTGAGCAAAATACACAAAGATTTTACTAAAAATGAAAAAATTCGCAATGAAGCCTATTTGCAATGTTGTAAAAGCAATTGACATTGGAACGGTGCTTCAATACTTTGGCTTCTAACAACTCTGCGTTACCTTTCTTTTGCACGATTTAATCATGCTCTGTAGTATTTTATCGCATCGCGGTTCTAAAATAGCAAAATACGCTTGAGCAAAATACGCAAAAGATTTTACTAAAAATGAAAAAATTCGCAATGAAGCCTATTTGTAATCTTGTAGAAGCTATTGATATTGGAACGGTGCTTCAATACTTTGGCTTCTAAAAACTCTAAGTCTAACTAACTCTAAGATGGCAAAATACGCTTGGCAGAGAATGTGTTAAATAGTCGGAACCCAGGTTTTTTTGGTTTCGCGTGAATTTTGGCTTGAAATGATGCGCGGTGGCCGTGTGTTAGTCTCCAAATGAGTACGGGCCTATCGGTTAATCGTGAAATTTCGAATCTACCCCAAACATAAAACGTCACCTCGCGTTGCTACGTTGGGTCAGTTTCCGGTTCTGACGGCGCCGACGGTAAAGTTTTAATTAAGAGGGACGCCGTTGTTGGTAAATATGGTAACTACCGCTGTCCGACAATGAGGATCAATCATGCTGCTTATGCGTGTCAGTTGATCGTTACGCGATAAAATACATGTCTTAAACTCGACGGACGGACACCTTTGTTTGTTCTGTATGGAGACATTCTTCATTCAGCGAAACCATACAGGTTTGAGTCCGCCGTATACGATTCTGCTGCATAAGGGTATTTCGTTCGAGAATCGAAGGCAGATGCGCGTCGGCAATACGGCCATATCTGATTAACGTCGTACGAACGCATATCGCAAGAATTGTACACTTTGCATCATCTTCTACGTAGACGATATGAAATCTGATCTTTATTGTACAAAACAGTCTGAAGATATTCGGACGAAGCAACGCGAGTTAAATTACATTTTTACACCTAACCGACGAACCTAAACATTTAACCCTTTGATTGCTATGGCCGCATATAAGCGTCCACCGAAATATATCGTCTAGACTATGGCCGCATATATGCACCCACCAAAATCTATCGGTCTAGACTATGGCCGCATATATGCGCCCACCAAAATCTATCGGTCTAGACTATGGCCGCATATATGCGTTTCCCAATAATTTCGATTTCTTACCTACACATCCACAATTTTGAATGTATGAGCAGAATACAGACGCGTCCTTATCAAATCATTTTCTTGCATTATTTAATTTGGCGTAAATAAGTTCTATTCATCTATCAATATCTAATTTCTCAATTACCATTAGAACTTAGTTGCACCTTAGATAATCCAACCAACCAAAATCTATCGGTCTAGACTATGGCCGCATATATGCGCCCACCAAAATCTATCGGTCTAGACTATGGCCGCATATATGCGTTTCCCAATAATTTCGATTTCTTACCTACACAGCCACAATTTTGAATGTATGAGCAGAATACAGACGCGTCCTTATCAAATCATTTTCTTGCATTATTTAATTTGGCGTAAATAAGTTCTATTCATCTATCAATATCTAATTTCTCAATTACCATTAGAACTTAGTTGCGCCTTAGATAATCATTTAATAGATTTCACACGGGTGAAGAGTATTTCGCCCTCAGCGAGTGCTTCGTCCGGAAGTATTCAGCAGTCAAAGGGTTAGTGAGCGTCAAAGTGGAAATTTCCATCTAACCGTCAAACTTCGGCGCGTAGACAAGCGAATAGAGATAACAGAGAAGGCTGGCGGAGTGAACGAAGAATTTCGGTGTAACTTCGAAAGGGGCTGTTGACAACGAACGGCAGTTGTGAAGTTTTTCGGGGAACGCGGCCCTGGGTAGGGCAACGTACAATTCTATTTGTTGGATGATTGTACTGCTGCGAAATCAAGTCTGACGAAGATCGATCGGACAGCATTTCAGGCGTCAACACGGGATCGTGAGTCTCCCTTCGCACCCCACTAAGGTCGAATCCGCTGGTCCTCTTTCTCCCTTCTCCGTTCGCCACTCCGTCAACCTATCCTTCTCTCTTTCTTACTCGCTCCCGTCCTCGTTTCTTCACAGATGCTGCCAATCTCGCCTAAGGTTTCTATTAAGAAATTCCTTTTAATGGAAATGTTTCTGGGTCTCGACGACCCGTTCTACATTCTGTTGTGGACGGACACGTCTTCTTGTCGGAGACCAAGATTTTCGCATTGTTAAGCTAGAGTATTAAGGATAGATGTAGGAACGTGGTACTACGATATCATCTACAATTTACACTAGTACAATACAGTTTATATATTACACTAATATAATATGAATGTTGTAAATTTACCATTCAGAAAAAGCGTTTGACAACAGGCAGTTGGTACTTATGTATTACAGTTGATTGTTTGCAAATAGTATAGGTACTAGAATTTTTATCTGCGGTAACTTACTCGCCGTTTCTATGATTAAGGTTACAATGTTTAAGTACTGTCCATTGGTATATACAGTAGATGCGTTATGTATTGTTGGTACTAAATTAGTGGGAGAATAATGTTGTGTATCTGTTATCGATATTAATCGGATATTATGCTCGTAGATAAGGTTAAATTGCTACGTTACCACTAGAATCTGAGGACCCCGTAATGAGTTATCGACAGTGGAAGGGTTGATAGTGTAGAACCATGGATGAGGTAGAAGAATAGACTTACCGCGTTCGGGTATTTCTGGGTTACGTGCTGAAATACCGACATGGCTCAAAATCGAATGTATCCGAGCACACTCTAGATGTTAGAATGGCAGGGGTCGATGCTGTTAAAAGATTTGTATTTATTGGGCCATAACCGTGTTGTAAAATGAATCGAAAGGAACTTCCATATTTTGAAGTACACCCAAAAATAAATGAATAAGCTGCTACTGCTTTAAAAACCATTTTTTTCCATTTTTTTCCAATTTTTTTTCCTTAGGATCAGTGCCATTCGTAATAGGTTTTAAGATACAGCCATAAATATGCGAAAAGTGGTGCAAAATAACGTTTTGAACGTTTTGCTCTTCTGATAAATGAAAGGCCCTGCAAGAAAGTCAAGAGAAATTGCCAATTTGCGTTAAAGTTCGTCATACTGTTCGAGATATGGTCAAATATCAATGAAACAAAAAACGAGCAAAACAGAAGGCAAAACACACATTCGTTTTATCCACAAATTATGGATGTGTCGTTTGGTAAATCAGAGTGTGTCTAGAGAGAATCAGAAAAACACAAATCGTACCTTCAAATTTGCCACCGTTTCCAAGATATGCTCAAAAATATGTGGAAGATTAAATAAAAATATATTGGAAAATAAATTAACATTTGCGCCTTCGCATTGCTTTCTGCTCTTTAATTTTAATTCTCCCAAGAGTGACGTTGTAATCTTGTGTTGCATCTGGCCGATAAACTGGTATGTACTGTGAAAATGGTAACACAGTTCTAATGTCCTGAATTAATAGGACAAATAAAGTATTGAATGCTATATGTACTCCAACTAGTTACAACAACAGTTGCAGTACCTTTGCAATTAGATACAGATCCACTTATGATTTACCATATCTTTGGATACATTCATTTGAGCGTTCAAACTGTTTTATCACCAGGCATTAAAGCAACTTCCGTAGACAGAATACTGTAACTGGTCGCCAAGTCAAAATCGCTATTCCATCAGCAGATGGTAAAACAGTGCATGAAGTAGTTTGTGGTGTTATCCTTACATGATACAACAGGTAAAATAAGGTGATTACTATCTGTTGGCACTATGGACTGTGCTTTTGCGTTGAGTTATGATTTCATAAACCGTCGTATCCTTCGTTGATGAGTCCTTCCTTTAACTTTCGAACGAAATTTTGGTTAAGTTTTAGTAGGTGGCTCTCAGTATGAAACAGGAGCCTTTTATATCGTACACGCAATGTAACAGCTGTTGTGTCTCGAATCCAGGGGTGGTGTTCACTGTCAGATGCTCCGCCTATAAATCAACCGTTTTCGTATGGGGGGACCGGTCGACGCCATGTTAACATACATAAACAAACCTTGCGTATCCTAACTGATAAGCGAGTAAAACGATATGCAACAAGCGATTCCGTCTCAATAGAAAATGATTTTCTCTTCGCACAAATGATTATTTATGTGCTTTAAAAAATATTATTTTTTTACTGACAAAATTATATTTAATTACATGTATTACGGGTCGTCATTACCTTATGAATTTGTTTATCGTGTCATAGATTGATTCGCAATGTAATGTAATCCAATACAAACACCTTTGAAATATAAAAAGTGAATTTGAGTTGTTAACGCAGACGTTCTGGAAACAAATTTTCCTAGTTGCCTCTTACGTTACGTGTTACTATCAATCCGTACGTTGATGACAGTTTTCTGGCGATCAAAAGTCCATAGGATCGACAAAGACCGCCAGCAGTTCTAATGGTAGATGTCCGTTCGGAGGATTCCGGGACTAATCAGTGCAAGCATTAATCTTCCAAGTGGATCCTCGACCCAATTTTCGTAAGGTCAAGTCGCAATGGAGACGTTGATTGGATTTCTCTTCGGAGCAGGAGTAAACACATTTCTTATCTTCCCGCAACATCCGTTTTTCTCTTGCTTTGATCTAATTGATTATTTCGCTTTTTCCGAATCGTCACATGTCCGTCTCCTGCAGGGTTTTCTCGAGTTCAAGACTTACGTAATTCCGCGATCGCGACGTGAGCTACACATAAATATACATAATGACACTTCGAGATCGTCGGACGGGCTTTTATTAGACAGATAAGATGAACACATGCGCGCAAATTGGCAATATACTGGCACACTTGATTTTCTGAAAGTGATCGATTGTTCTGCGCGGAGTTTGAGGTATCCATGCTGTTAGAACGAATCCCATGTATCTAATTACGTTAAACCACGTATTAATTATCTATATTGTTTTACGGATAGTGATTAATGCTTCCTGGAGTCTTCGACCGGGTTGGGGTAGACGGAAGGTTGATGGGGAAGAATGAACCATTGACCGCCGACAACGCCTGACAACGAAATGTTTAATCTTTGCCGTGGAAACGATGGAACAAACAATAGGTCCGAAGAGGATTGTTCCTGACCGATATTCCTCGAATTCTCGTCGCAAAGATCGGGGCTGTTAGAATCTTGTTTATATTGCGGGCGGAACTTAACAACCCCGAGACGCTAGTTTTTTAGGCAGTGCATATTAATGAAATATTAATATGCGCAGACTGATAAGCGCCGGGCGATGTTGTCGAGTAATTGTAAACTACAGACTCCTGGTGGTTGCGGACCGTTTATCATCTCTATAGTTCGCTGGATGGTTCGGCGACGTTCGGGGGTTCAGCGTGCTAAGAGTTAAAACCTCAGCATGACTGGTGGGCTCGGTAGCCGATAGACGTGTCATTTATGCGTCTACGAATCAATAGACGCTTCACTTTGCACCCACCTTACATCATTAGTCATTTTATAGGGCCTCCGCAACGTTGTCCCGTTTACACGTGGTACATACACACGTGCGCGAGCTAATAATGTTCAGTCACGGCGATATAGGATTGATCACTCTCATCGGAGATGGTGAATTAATTCATTTTGGATGCAACTGACCATCTCCATCGAGAGATCCTAAGTTCAATAAAACTGCGTCGCGTTTGTGAGTTGGGTTAGGTTACATATATCTGCATTAATCGTTGATGGTTCGCCTTTTCGGTTTTTCAACGAATATTATCTATACTAATGAATCGACTAGCACGGCAAAACTGTTGGATGCCGAAAAATGAAGAAACCGTATCAAGGAGTGGCAGGGACAGTCGATCATTTCGGGCTTGACTAATATTCGAATTCTATCGTGACACGGGGCAACTAATCACTATAACGATCACGAACACACGTACGGGGTGTACATATGCCCTGGACGAGTGAAAAAGGCCAATCCAACTAGCAGCCGAATAGAGAAACGTGGAGCACTTTGCACGCTTACCGCTCTACATCCAGATCCTATCACCCCTAAGGGCACCCCGAAGGACTCGACCAAGAGAGCGTGGTTGCCGTTCCCCATTGGAGATTTATGAAGCATGCCCAATCAGCAGTGTAACCCTTGACTTCTTCGCTCAGCTGCAAAACGCATCAAACGGAACATTCCAACTACCGCATCTATCGCCAGTCTTTTGCAACATACGCAATGTATGATGATCTAATGGAGGGAAAGGCTGATAAATTCGTGTCGCCATAATTTGATTACGTTAGTCACTGAACTTTCGAACTACTGCCAACCTTCTCGTAATAGAATCACGCATACCTACCTCACAACATTTCACCCCGTTCTTCGAGCATCTTTTCACAGAAGCCATGGGTGCACTTATTCTTCGGCACTAGTTACTATCACTTGTATGCATTCATGTCGTATTGGGAGGTTGGCGTTAACGACACTAAAGGCAAGACGCCGCGTATCTTGCAGGTCTGTCCAGCCCAATATCGGAAGCGCGAGGCGTGTAAGATTCTATTTGCGGTAGGCGAACGGGCTAGCCTGGTTGCAAGGTGTCTCCGCGGTTAAAAGTTAACACCGTATATACCCGTGGAGCGAGTGTGAGGGCTCCCGCTTCCTCCATTTATCATGCGAACCATGACAAACCGAGCCTCAAAAGCAGCCGCCAGCGTGGAAGCACTGCCTTCTTGCCTTCACTTAGTCACCGGGCACTCCGGAGAGCGTCTACCTGTCCGCTACGTGGGACCCTCTATTCTCTATCTACATTTATTAACATTTAAGCGTTAACGACATTTCTCTCTTTCCGACTCTCACTCGCGTGTGCTCGTTGAACGACGCGAGAACCGAGTTCAACGGCAATATCCCCCCGCTGGATGCTCAGCCACCACGGGATCTCTTTAATTGGCAACGCACCTCGTCGTGCGTCATTTTTACGAGAACGGAAATTGTTCGCGCGAGCGAACGGGAGCGTTCGATGAACCTCAGCGACGCCGAAGTCGCTGCAAACCGCGGCGCCGGCTAACGAAAACGTTTGTTCGGTCGGAAGACGCGGTTTTTGCCCCGGTGAGTGACACGCCTGACGTCTTGATGCTTGCGAGACATTTTTTTGGTGACGGTCCAAGAAAAAGTAGCCGCATCTGCCGATCGGTCCGACGAATGAGATCTCCGCCGTGCGATCTTCGGCCGCGAATCAAAGTGAAAGTCGCAGGAATTCAGGAATTTCCTGCTCAGCGGATATCGGGTGGAAAGCAAAGTGGCGTGAATGAGTCGTCCCTTGACGATCGTAAGATTTATGGTCGCCGCGGTCGGACGAGGGAGGCCAAACATCGCACGACTCGGGGCTACTAACCCTTGACTCCTTTGCGGGAGTCTCGTTCCACCCCTCGTAGACTCGATACCTCGAGGACACTGTTCCTAGGTGGCTCGCGATAAAAATATCGGCTCCTCGTAAAAATCTTCGCGGCACTTCCACAACAGAATGACCTCCGCTCTCAAACTTGAAGTCCCGCATATCTGTTCGCAGAGTGACTGCTCAACGACTCTTATTATTACCATCCACTGTCAGAAAAGTGCTGAACGAAACTGTCAAAAACAGTCCAAAATATTTCCCGTCGGTCATCGACGTCACTTAATCATTCCGCAAACGGAATGTTCATCTCGTAACAATTTCTGTTTTACGAAATGATCGTCCGCCCCAACGCGTTCTGGCCTGAGCACGGTCCGTCTATTGGGAAACGTTCGAAGACGCTTCACGCAACCCGAGGCGCCTCTCACCGGAAAGGCTGGAATAGTTGGAAAACGTTCGAGTCGCAATTTCCCGTTCTCTGTCGATGTCCCCTTTTTCCCCGCGACCTTCCCACCCGGAAACGCGGCGTCTCCGACCGAGAAAAAGTTAATAGCGCCGAGAAATTAGCCGAGAGGGGGGCTCAGGGGGTGCTTGGGGGTGGCCGCCAGGGGGAAGTTGGCCGTGTTTCGATGGGGTGTTCTGCACAGATGCAACGATAGCAACAGTTCGGTCGGCTCGTCGAGACCGGAGGCCACATATGAGCTCGAAACCATGGCGTCGTATGGGCTTGACTCACACACATCACGCGCCCGGTCATCCATCATTGTCAGTCTCCTCCACTGACACAGCCGTTCCGTCCTACCTACGTATCCCGTACGCACGTACGGGACTCTCTCGATACGAGTTTCTTTCGCCTGGCTCGGCTCGCTTTGCCTCGCGTCGCCGCGCGATTTTCTGTTGTGATTTTCGGACTGGCCCGCTGTAAAAATCCGCCTTCCGAGGCATTTCGGTTAGAGGCATTACGCCGGATACTCGCCTCTTGATACGTGCCGCGGATGACGCGGTGCAAAGCGTGCGCTAATTTGGAAACAGATGGAATGTGTAAGAAACTGTTGTACTGTGTACAGTCGGGTCGGGATCCGACTGATGTTTAACGGTTTTGTTCCGAAGCGTAGCGTGATTGGGAGTGTTACGCAATGGGTTTGTTGTTTCGTAATTTTGAAGGGGTTTGGTGTATTTTCGTGGAGTATGCGATTGCGGTATAGAGCTGAGAAGGAAGCTTGTGAAGGCGCGAATAAAATGTGTTATTATGGGTACAGTGTGAGAACTGCGCTAAAAATAATATTTTAGTTCGATTGCTCTGATATTTTAGATCATCCATCATCGTCACTTTCCTCACTGACACTGCCGTTCGTCCTACATACGGCCTCGGGCGTGCATGCACATGCATACACCAGAGAGCCGGGCAACAAATTCTCGATAGGCGTCTTTTCAGTGCGGATGTGATTTCCCGCGGATACAAAACTTCATTACGCGCACATTTGGTAATACGCATTCGACCGCGATTAACTGTTAGGATATGTTTAATTACAAGCACGTTATGTCATTGGGTCTAATAGCTGAATTCATGGAATATCCAATGATGCAGTTACTAACTTCTTTGCTTTGCTACTCTCGTGTAATTTTGTGTTCAATACCTTTTTTAGACATTTTACTCGGTTGTTGGATCACGTAATATACTTTCAAGCTTGGAACAATTTAGTTACATTTATGTCCGTATTTTTAGGCTGTGGTGCACGGCGAAATTAACAATTTCTGAAGGATCACAATTTATTTTTTTTAAAGTCCGATTGTTCTGCGTCATCCATCAGTGTCACTTATTCCAGATGCTCGTCCGATCCGTAAACTTCTTTATGCAGATTAAACTGTCAATACGGGAGTGGCTCGCATTATTTTTCGTCGTCCCGTTTTCACTGAGGCCAGTCAGGGATGCTGGAAGAATGAGAAATTAAATGTTTCAAGTAGTAAAGAGTGAAGACAAAGACTTTGAAGTTTCGCTATGACCTGTATTTGACAAGTGTGTTAGTGAACGAATGTACATGTGTGATAATTCTTTTTTTTACCGTGTCGAGGCTCCACCCACAACACTTAATTATACAGTCAGGATGAATAAACAATATACGATTATCGTATGCGCGTTATGTACAAGGAACCTTTATATAAACAACGATGGCTTTCTAATGTTTTATACAAAAAAGACTACATATTAAATATTTTCATCTGAGTTGAAACATAAGGTTACGTCGCTACTTATGCCTCTTACAGCTCCTAGTGTGAGACAATCATGTTATTTGGTTCACTTAAAGTAGCACTAGTAGAGATTGTAAAGTAAATTTGGTTCGTGCGATCGATAAAAAGAAACATGACGAAAACCTCGTTGTTTTCTGGCAGGAGTTCAGGTTCGTGCGATGCGTAATGTCCAAATGATATCGGACATCTACAACAAATTATTTGGATGTCATTCGGTACGGGAAAGGGACGAAATGAACAGTGGTTCAAATATTTCTTCACCTTCTCACGGAAAAAACATGGTAAACGGCGTTCAGTTTTGTGGTGTGTTCCTTGTTCCTATCAGTCCTGAACAAATCATCGCATTTACCTGTATTCACGACTTCGTAAATGGGCGAGTTTGGGGAGCGACTTTACAATAGGCAATTAAACAACTATGTTCCTCCAATTAAAACTAACGCGTTGTACCTATTCTGCTTGCTTCTTTTGTAATTGTCGGCATACCCGGTGTCTCTAAGCACGGTTGCATGTAAATGTGGATTTTCGCATTCTCACTCCCTCGACGTTTTCTCATTCTCTTTACACTATTTTTCTATCGCATTCGCTCACTGCGCTTGCGTTCGGCAATTATTGCTTAAAGTTAAACAGCACCTCTCTCCTCACTCTCACTCACTCGTTCTTTCGTTTGCAAATTCTCACAATTGCTTCGATCTATGTGCACGAATAAAGTGCCGGGTTCGCATGTAACAACAAATCATACTATTTCAATCACGCTTTCACGATCTGGCGCACGATAGTTATCCAAGTCGTCACGATATTTCTGGATCGGGAAATCAGGATCTGTCGCGTGTTGTAAGCGAATTTAATTGGCTATCAGTGTTGTCGCGTGCTGATTTCATCCGTATATCCGTTGTTTCAATTTCGACTACGCTAATGTAATGTAAATTAACCGAATCAGAAAGATTGCACTTGCCTCTCGTTTCGCGAGAACAAGGATCGTCGACAGTTTCACTGATCCGCTCGATGTTGCCCAGAACAATACCTATTATATATACACGCGCGTTAGTCATGTCGATTCGGAAATCGATCGTAACGTTGCACAGAAAATTCACGCACGAAACGAGCACTGTCTCATCCGTTTTTTTTTCTCTTTTGGAGTGCCGCTCGAAAGGAAATGTACCGCTGCACACGGACGGAGATGACCGCGGAAATTAATTACGATCTAGTATTTACAAAGCACATCACGATCCCGCGAGACATTTCAGGATCACATTCTAAGTTCATCACTATTACTAAATCACTGCATATCGCAAAACACTCGATCAACAAAGTTGCGCGTGCTCCCAGCCTTCTTCATAAATGATGAATTTTCCTGAACTCGATGATAACGTCCGTTGGCGACATAATGTGGGTCATTAGTCGTTTCGTTTCCTCGTGTCTGCATCTGATTACAGTGACAAGTACACTGAGTTGTAAATTTAGTCGCAGCACCTTCCGTCGTCGGTGATATAATGTACAAGCCCGCCGCATCACGTTGTGACGCCTTGATCACCGCGATCAGTTTCAACCACTTCAGAATTAGACTGCCCGACAACATCGACACCGCCGAACGTGTTCATTAATAACGTCACTCTACTTCTGGCGTTAGACCCCACGCATCGATCTCTCATTAGGTCACTCTTTCCCATCTTCAACGAGAACCTGAACCACCGCATTCACCTAGTATGTACAGATCGAGCACATAACTAATAGAGGGCGTTGAGCAGACACTGCTCGTCGCTCCAATCCAGCTGGCACGGATTCTCCGTCTCGTGGACTCAGCTGAGCTGATAGTACTCCGGTGCGAAGTCGTTTGCCAAATTGCTCAGGAAGTTGAAGTCGGAGGAGCTGTTGCTGTTGTCAGCGGACGGAGGAGGCGCGGTTGCGTGGACAGGTTCACCGTAGAAGTTGCCATAATTGCCGTACGACTCGTTGTTGCTGTCGGATTGCCCTGCGCTGCCAGGTGGTGTGATGACAGCAGCGGTCGCAGCTGCGATCGCGGTCGCGGTCGTGGTCATTCCGGGAGCCGGGAAGGGGTCCGGCGAGGACACGTAGCTGTTCGGGATGCTGGACGCTTCGCCGCCCTGATGAACATGCAGCTGACTTGTCTGCTCGTAGTAAACGCCCGGGTGACACTTATTTCCCGTCCGGTAGTCGCCCGAACTCGGGTGCATCGTCGTCGGCGGATGAGCCACGTAGCTCTCGGACGGATGTTGCTGCGGTCCTTGCTGCTGCTGCTGCGGCTGTTGTTGCTGCGCGTGATGCTGCTGGATGTCATTGTAGTAGTGCTGAGCTGCCTGCGGGGCCGCGTGCCCGTGAGAGGTGAGATTTTCGCCTGACGTGTGATAATTCCCGCTCGTTGGATACCCGTAACTGCTGGAAGTCATGTAGCCCTCGGTCCCTTGCTCGCCCTGGGCGCCGACGGGATACTGACTCGCGGCGTAAGCGTTTCCACTCTGCATGCTGCGGTGATAAGACGCGTGATACGGCGCGCCGCTTTGAGGATATCCGTTGTAGTCGCCGCTGTTGGCGTATTGAGTGTGTTGCTGATGGAATTGCATGTTCGAGTTGTACACTGTTCTGGTGCTGGTTCCCGTCGTTCGGCTGTGGTGCGCGACTCGAGAGCCGACTACTTGGCTCTGCCGAGCGTAGAGCGGATGAATTTCGCCGGTGTAAGAGATCCTTGGTTGCTGATAGGTGTCCCTGGAGCAGTAGCTGTTCTGAGATTGAGTTTGTTGCGCGACCGTCGGTACAGTTTGTCTGTTAGTTGGAACACCGTTTCTGTAATCTATCGGCGGTGTTGGCTGATAAACACCCTGCTGTGAGAAGTGCGTCTGCTGACTGGCGGACATGTTTCTACCGGCATGCGGTGACATGGTGCCGGGGTTTGTGGATCCGTGCAGCATTGGCCCGGGTACCGAAGTAGTCGACGACGGCGAGCTTCGAGGTCTTTGCATGTAGGCGGTATGCGTCGCCTGAATTCCCAAGGGACTACCTTGCTGAAGTTGAACCGAAGCGGGCGTGCCAGGAGTAGAGGACGGCGTTAGACTTCTCGTAGAGTTCTGACCGGGCAGAACGGGCGTGCTAACTGTGGAGTCAGGCATTGCCAGGAGGACCCCGTTGCTTGTAACCGCGCACATGTCTTTCGCGTTTGCCGACGACGGCGATTTCTTGCTCACGGATATCTGCTGCTTCACCGGATTCGGACTTTTGTGGCCGCTCTCAACTTTGACCCTAACCTCGCCGGTGATCTTCTTCGTCGGGACACTTGGCGACGTCACTTCGCTCCCATCTTGCGACCTCGAATCGTCGTCCGCGATCATTTTCTCGAAGGAACTCGAAACGCTGTTGGTGCTTCCTACGCTACTCGCCCCATTGCTATTTGTGTTGAATCCAGGGTTGCTGTTGTTATTATTTGTCGCGCTGGGCGTGTTGTTGTTGTTGTTGTTGCTCGTGCTTCGACGTCCGGAGGACGATAGTTCGGTCACATCGCCAGAGAGTGTACTACCTACGTCGCCCACTCCGGAAATATCACAGTTGTGACAGCTCTTCTTCTCATCCGCGTCGAGCGCCAACATCTTCTCGCCCTTAGACTTCTCCATACCGTCCGACGTCGAGCCGTCCTTCTCATCGCCGTCCTCTTTGCTTAGTGTTTGTCGTTTGTGCTTCATCCGTCGATTTTGGAACCAGACCTTCACCTAGACAAACAAGTATAGTATGCAGTTCGCGTAAACCGATATTCGCACGCAGTTGTCAGAGCGAAATCCGCGTAGTCGTCTGAAGATTCTTCAATATGCAAAGTTTAGGGAAATCTTTGGAATAGTATCTCTTTACCTGCCTTTCCGTGAGATCCAACGAGGCGGCAATCTCTATCCGTCGCGGTCGACAGAGGTATTTGTTGAAATGGAACTCCTTCTCGAGCTCGAGCAATTGCGTGTTCGTATAAGCCGTCCGCAGTCTTCTAGGCAGGCCATTCTCTGATAACAGAAGATCAAGATCGTTTCTTACCACTACATAAATCGTTACAACAGGAAACGCTTCGCGCGTACACTTTAACCGGTCGTTAAGAGTTGATGTTAAAGAAGCATCTCCTACGGTTCGTCACGAACATACATCCAACATTCAGAATAACGCGTGTTGTATAATGCCGCTTCTTGCTGTCGGCAAGCGTTGAACGATCGCTTTTCCCGCTCGTCTTCGATTTACGCTCGCAAGCTAACCAAGAGAGTTTTTGTGCGCTGCTCGTAGCGTAAATAGCGGGCTTAATTAATGATCATTTAAGCAACCCGCGGATCGGTAGAAGGGGCTCCGCGACACCGTTAACAATGCATGAGCGAAAGCAGCGGGGACGAGAATGGGGGACACTCTCTCGTTATAGCGAAACCCGGGTTACCCGACGCCTTAACAAACTTTTGGGCAAGTTCCGCGAACCAGCAGTATTCCGTGTCGATGCGAAACACCTCCTAATTGTTATCAGGCAAGAAACTTGTCTCGCGATAACAAGGGAGCTTCTCCGTACAAGAGAAGAACGGACAGCGAAAGAGAGCAGGATGGAGAGACGGAGAGAGAAGTGGGCTCGAAGCGTGTACGGGCGGATCTGGAGCATAGAAAGTAGCGACCAAGTATCCCACGGCACTTTGTCAGGGAGCACGGCGTAAGACTAATTTCCGTCCAAGAGCCGTAAACAATTATTAATAGTCTCCTATCGTAATTACAGAATTCGCTCGCGCCCGCTCCGCAGCCCTCGAGGAGTAATATTTCAATCAAACCTGATGGTTTCCTCTCGGCTAAGCCCCGCGCGCGCGCGAGTCTTGCGCCGGGCGAGAGTCGTCGGGTGAAAGCTCGATTCCGCCTGCCGTCAGAAGAGGAGTCTCCTCGATGTTCCGGGCGAATCGTCGCCGGACTGTTGTGCGGTTTATTATAGAGCTATGTGCACGCGCCCAGGCTGCACCGCGTGCGTGCAATTGACAATGCGGCCACCCGGTATTGTCTCGAAGAGAAGTCAGCTGTTACCGTCAGCTGATCGAAGTACCGCTAATTCGCTCGTAGCGAGTACGTGGGGCGATTTCCGATGAGGTGCCTGGACGTATCTGCCCGTAAGAAGCAAGTGACATCCCACCGCGATGGAGTTCAAACGCCGTGTGAACGACCCGGCATCTGGTCTTCCGCGTGCGATGTTTTTTAAGGACCGGGGTGTTACGTTTTTTTATGCCTCGTCGTATCGGGAGAAAAAAGCGCGATACCGCGTGACGCGCAGCTCCGAAGCCGGGGGAGAGTTCGTTGCGGAGGGCCGAGATGCTAAACTACCCCATGGCGTGCGAGCGGATGTAAGGGTGGCCCAGGGTGGTTCGCCCGTAGGATGAGTCGTCACGGGGGTGAAGGTGGCGCGGGAGTATGAGTTGAAGCGCGACGCAGATAAAGGTCGGACGAGGAGGAAAGACGAGAAACGAAAGATAGACAGAGGGATAGAAGCGGAGAGAAGACGGGAGAGGGTGGACGTGAGGGCTCAGCGAAAGATAGAGCGAGGCGGACAAAGGAGGCGAGCTTAGAACAGGATGGATGCCAGGCAGTGGAAGATAGAAATAGAGATACAGGAAGATGGACAAAGAGACAGACTGGGGTTGATCGTCGAGACGGGAAGAGAGACGTCCGGTTGGCAGGAGAGAGAAGAGGCGAGAAACGGGATATCGAGGGTACTGGTTCGAGCAAACCCGGCACATGGAGTTTCTAGAGAGTAAGGGCGGATGGGATGGGGTGGGGGCTGCAGGGGGTGGCATGGGGCGAGATGAAAGTATCGCGTGATTGACGTGGGCCTCATCAGCATTTCGGTCTCGCGATTGGCTGGACGGACCTGTCAATCAAACCGTATTCCACGCCTATTGGATGTACACCGTCCTGGTGTCGTCTGTCGCCCCCTTTTCAACGTTCCTGACGCGCGTACTCGATTTTTAAGGGTGCGATGCCTCTGCATATATGACGTTCTCAACGTGTTTGCCGCGCATAGATGTGGGGTTAGCCCGGAGAGTCTTTCAAAATTTATGGCCACTTTCATGGAAGATCGTTCGTGTTTTAGAAACATATTGTTTGAGTTTGGATAAGTTTCATACTTCTGTGTTATGGGATGTAGACTTCATTTTATCGCATCGTACTTTTCTCCATATGCATTTCGATCCAGTCATAATTATATGGAGTAACTCGATTTTCTAAACAAGAATGCAGTCGAAAGAATTGCTTCGAAACGAATGCTTGCTTTTACGAAACTAAGAAAAAGTCAAAACTATACATATGACAGCCGTCAATAAGGTATGTCGCGGTTGCAGTTTGGCAATCCGAGCTTAGCTACAAAAATCTTCTTTGTATCTGCCTTTCTTTTCTACGCTTCTAGTTCTTCCCGTTCTCTTATTCTTCCGCTTTTAGCGGCTGGACAAGAATACAGACGTGTGTGGCTCACGAGATTTTCATTCTGCTCAGGCCGAGCACGAGATGACGAACTGTCAGGGCATAGTCAGAACCGAAGAGCGACGACTGACGGCATCGTGCGCGGGGCTAGAGTGATATGAGCCGAAAATAGAATTCGTATTTCCGAATAGTGTTACAGCGATTTTCTTATTTCTTGTCTGGAAGAAGGGTTTGTCAAGCGCGTACACTAGATAAACTTATTCCACTCAACCTCTCTGCCAGACAGTGACGTACTGTTCAGAGAGTTCGTTAGCTGCTTCACAGAGTCAACGTGGTATCATCTACAAGCGAACGATATCTGTGTCACAAGTTTATTAGATTCTTCTTTCATTTGGCACGCCGCCAAAATGTCAGCAGTATCATAACTTTGTCACGAAAACATCGTTGTTTTTATTACTTCATTATTTGTTATTACTTTGTTGTTCGTACTGTTTTCGTATTAAGTGGATGTAGTAGAATATTGTAAAACGGTTTTCATCGTGAAGCGTGTGCGGTTATTTGTGACGCGGTGTACTAATTTAGAAAGCTAGAGAGAGGACGATCGCAGGAAGACAAAAATATGATCGAAAGAACGCGAAGTCTTATTATATCACGTTGGTTTGTCAATCGTCGACGGAGCGAAAGTACGCGACGGTAGCAAAGGCGACGGCCGTCGCTTGACACGTTCGCTGTCGCGACACATTCCACCGTCAGGGATTGTCCGACGTTTCACTGCGTCGACTGAGTGATATTCTTTCAGTCATTTGTTCAATATACTCATTTTAGTGACATTCAGTCGCATCGATGCGCACCAATCATGTCTTTACTTGCAACATTTTGCGCACACACTTCTACCTTGACAGGTATCTTCCATTTGTGCCAACATGCCCTCAGGGAAGCAAAACCAACATATTATGATATGTTCAGGGTTTTGAGTTCATTTCGATCGTTCATTTGTACAATCATTAGATGCCTTTCTATCCGGCGTAAAAGAGCAACACAACACGGAAATGAACCAGTTGGCGCTTTTTCGCAATGAGTATGACGAGGTAGTTCGTACGTTACTATCGTGCGAGTGATACGCGCAGGATCGTATTTAGATAGAAAAGAAGAGCGATGGTCGGCATGCAATTGCATTTTGTTGACTTCCAAGAATCGCCATGCATCACGATTCCGGTTCTGCTCGCTGCGTTTCTTTCACTGTTAATCAAACATGTTTTTGCATAGTGCCAAGCCGTTTCCCATTTTGCCCCCGACGCGGCAAGAAACTTATTAAAACGGCAAACGACTTCGTTAGACATCGATACGCTAACGTATAACGTCACACTTCCTGCAATGCGTTTATTCCTTACAATGGCTGTGTGTAAAAATCGGCGTAGGAGAGGCGGCTAAGCGATGTTGGTAGAACTCGTTATTAAACACGCGTTAAGATACCTTTGATTGATGCTCCGGATTCGTGATGTGCAGTTGCCATTGTGCCGCACGGAGGGAAATAAAGAAAGATCGCCTGACCTCCCCGGCGTTCATCGTTTATTTTGGTACACGGAGATAAAAGGGGGAACGGATCGGACAAAAGGTATAGAATGTAAAGGAGAATTAGATACAGCAGGAGAGAGAAAGAGAGAGAGGTCAGCGGAGAGGAAGCAAAATATTTAATCCCGCGCAGGTAGATGTTTCACACGATATCCGTGAGTGTATCTCTTTCTTCCCCATTTACAGCGGCGTATTTTTAGATACGAGAATCAATCTGTGATAAAGACGATGCCGGACGGGGGAAACGCGATCCGTATAAAAGAGCAGTCGAAATAGCGGCCGACGCGAGAGGGCACGCCTTTCTTTGAACGTAGTCCTTCTGCCCTGTCTCTCGTCAATCTCCTCGCTCTCATCGTCCGTTCAGCAGGTCAGCTCATCCATAAGCAGGTGCGAAGGGTCGCATGGCGGCGACGTCTCTAATTTTTCTCCTGTTTCGTTGTACCCGCGACAAAGAAGGCACGACCCCCTTTGTTCTTTGGCGGCGATTCATAAATAAATCACAAAGCGCGCAGGGTCTACCGACGAACCGATCCTCGATCTAAACGCGTATTTTTCCTGCCACTCGAGTGATGCACTATGTCAACTTTCCCGGTACTTCTGTCGCCGCACGTTCGCTGGGAACAGTCGCATGACGTTCGTGTTAACACTTGTTCCGTTCAACGTATGTTCCCACCGGTGGAACAACCATTTGCCTCTAATCTTCAGCGATAATCGCAGGATCATAATGTCTGGCAGGAGCGGGCGTCCTCGAGCGGGCAGAAGAAGAAGACACGCGGTTCGCGAGAGGCGACGTGGCAGCAAAGTGACGACCAGATAAAAACTCAGCAGGTACCACTGTACGCGCAATTGAAAACCTTAGACACCCTTCATGTCCGCTCGTCGACTTTATGTTTTAATCTAACAGAAGGTACTAATGGGAGCGATCGTACAGTACTCTCTGCTTTAATGCGTCTTAGCTTGTTTCGTGAAACGTCAGATCGTAACGAGGATAGTGTCACTTTCCTCGGATCTTTGGCAGATATCTAGAACGAAGTCGTTTCTCGAAGTCTCCTGTCGCGACAGACGTGACACGGGAAATGACAAGACAAGCGGAGTCAAAAGAAGACGGGACAGAGTCCAGAAGAAGAAAACGCGCGCAACTACGATTCGTCCCGTAACCGCGGACCCACTCCTTTCCGTCCCTCTCGAAGTTCTCATTTTCTTTTTCTCCGCGGGCCCCGGGTTCCGTCTATAGACAGGTGGGAAGGGTCACATGATGGCCGTCTCTGTAATTTGTCTTTTGTTTCCCCCGCGTCCGCGCCTTTGCCCGCAGGAAGAAAACTTGCGAAGAAGAACAAAGGGCGGAAAGGAGCCAGCGCCATCGAACGATGCGGAGGAGAGAATAATATCCCTTTGCTTTTCTCTCCCCTTCATACGTTCCCACTGTCTTCTTTGGTATTTACCGACACCGACCGTGCATCTCGAACGGTTCAAGAAACTCATGACGGAAGTATTAAGCCGTCAAAGCAACACAATCAGCGCACCGCCATCTCTTCATACCCTCTGGATTATTCATGGAACCGTGCTAATGAAGTAATAACGCCCTCGACGCATCGTAGAACTTAAATGCCGTGCGACGTGTATCAATGATTAGAGATTCAGCGCGAGTCCTTGGGTAATCGTGTCGCTGAAAACGTTGGGACGATAATACTACAAGCGCAGGATCGCTCTCCTCTTGTCGCTCGTCCATCAAATTTTCATGCTTCTGGCAGAGGAGCGTGTGAAAAATTATTCATTGCGCAACTGCGGGAGAAACACGCTTTCGTGGGCTATTGGGCAATTTGCGGCCGTCAGGCTCGTCGGGAAGACGCGGTAGACGGCCGGGATCGTCGTAAACTGTGGCTCATTACGGATTTATACGGAGGCGTAGGCTGGCAATTGTTGCAGAAACCGACTAACAAAACTAAACGCGCGGGTGCCGGTGTGGTTGTCTCTTGTCTCCCTTTCTCGTTACTTCTCGTTCTCTCCTCTCTCTCCACTCTTCTCTCCCTCTCTCGCTCAGCCTGGTGCTTTGGTTTTCGTGGGTAGGGGTCTGTCGCGGGTTGTGCGACTGCGGATACGAGCGATAATCAATTAACGGGAAGCAAAACAAGAACCGCGACCAAGAACGGCCGACCGCCGACCGCAGCCACAAAATATTCCGCACCGCGCCAGCCCGGAAACCCTTTACGCCCTGATTCCAGTTCGGCCAGTTTGACTCCGGACAGAGCGATTGCCAATGAGAAATGATGCCTTTGCGCACTCGCCGATTAAATGCAAGACCGAGAATTTTCACGCGTCCGACGGGTTATCCCTCCGTTACGGCTTCGAGATTCGCGTCGTTGAACATCCACTGCATTTTAATGAGCGTGCCGTACATTGTCCGACATGAATTGTACCGCTCGCGATAATATCTACAGACATTTCCGTAAAGCATGTACGTGGAGATGAAAAAAGGCGGCCACGGCACAAACGTGCGAGATTGTAAACAAGGCGGAGCAACCGAAGGTGTGTTATCAGATAGCGTTTCGTCTTTAGTGCTGGATATCTCGGGGGCGGTGGAAATTTAGATAGTATACCTTCCCTAATCCACCGTGACGAATCTTAAGGAAGTCCGCGAGGGTGTTCGTAACTGATCAAAAGTTTCCCCCGGATGTAAGTATCGTTTGGCAGCTTCCGCGGGCATCGAGCGCAAACGCAACGCTTTAACTTCGTCAGCAGGAAAGAAAGAAGCTCAGTGTATATACCATCAGGAACTCCGGTGCCGTGCAGCGTGAAGTTTCAATAAAGTCTCGAACTTCGAGAACTCCGCGGAGATCTTTTTTCCGTCATCCCGTAAGCTAGTAGGTACGGTCGTCGCGGTCAAAGCTAAGAGAATGGAACCAAGCGCTCTTCGTCTGAAGTCATCGCATATTGTCGAATCCTTTCATCCAGGGGGATCGTTCGCGCATAGGCCAGGTTTAACCGGAGGCTCGGTTGTCCTGGGCGCTGAATCCAGTGTTATATGTGTTATTATATACATACGTATACGTATACGTTTATGCATAAGCATATACATCCATACACATATGTACCTCTCGTCTCGTGGGTAGTGGCTTCGAACCATAATCTGGCATCGATTTTATGCAAAAGTACGGCAACGAAATGGCGCACCGTGTTATTACGTAGCCCTCTTTCCTCCTTTCGCTCTGTCTCTCTCGCCGTCCCGTTCCTTTCCTGTCCGTCCTTCTCTCCGCGCTCTTCTCCTTGAACGATGCCCCTCCGTCGACGGCCATCTGTATTTTTCACGACTTGCGTCTTGTCAGGGACCTAAGCGCGCTTGATACATTAGCATAACGTTTTATACAGCTACTTTGTTGTAATAACAGACAAAGAGAAGTCCACGAACGCAGAGAGCGGTCGAGGCGAGGCGTACGCTCGGAGAAGCGCCAAGAAGTGGAAGTCGAAGGCGAGGATCACGAAGAGGCGCGAGGGCAAAAACAAAAGGAAGAAGACAGGAGGGCCGGGCAGAAAAAGGAAGGAAGGAAGAGAAGAAGAAAGGATGGACGAAGGAGGGCAGTGCTCATTTGAAAAATATCGGCCCCTGGCCGTAATGCCTCGTCGTTGGCAACGCCGTGGTAACGATACGGCAACAGTGTCCGTGTTAGACTCTCCTTCTCGGAGTTGGCGGCGGCCATGTTGGCCGCATGCAACGGTGCTGCAGCGGCAGGCTCGCCAACCTGTGATTATGGTGGGCGCTACGGCGAGTGGGCCCCTCGTGCAAAGAAAATTGGATGTAGGGATCTCCACGATGGAGGAGGAATGAGAAGTCGTGCCTGCTGCACGTATGTCTACGAGACGTATGCGCTTATGTGCGACGTTATGTAGTTATATGGCGGGGTACATATGTAAAAGCGCGTCTACGTGGACGTATGTCTGGTGAGACCAGGTACGTCGGAAGGCGTGCCGATGCAACCTGCAATCATCGGGGTGGAGCGACCACGTTCGACCCCTTCGTGCATCGTCGGCGAACCCGCAAGGCTTCGTACCTTTGAACACCTTCGTGCTCTTCAGCCTTTCTTTTTCCCGTTTCCGGCTCGCGAAATTGCAAGATATCGCTGGAAAGTCGACGAGGAAACGAGGCGAAAGACGGAACTCGGCCAATTCGAGGCGTGTAAGTATGCGCCTGCACGTTCGGCAAGAATCATGTGGCGAGATTTTTCAACGGATAACCTGCCGCGCCCAATACGAATGCGGTCTTAGCACTTCGTCGGTCTATGAGGGAATTTACGTAATGGCCTGTGTAACATCTTGCACGGACAGTAGGATAAGAATACGCGCCTATCGGGAAGTTATTGTGGCCTAACAGGAAATATTGTGGCGAATTATTGTCGTGACTCGTTAGTTGCCGGTGATTAAGAGTCCTGGAGTGAGGTCTGATGCGGGTGGAAGAATCGACAGACAGTCCATGAAAAACGGACGGTCTAAAATTTTACGGGGTGCATGATGGTATCTGGATTTTTAAAACGAAAGGTAATAGCACGGCTACCCGGATCAGCAAGGCATATTGCAATGGCTATGAAACAACCTGTCAGGAGAACATAATGCAAAACATCAAACGTTGAGGCATTTGTTGGTATCATAGTCATGTAATATACATAAATGGTGTAGATTCTCTTACATACCGCGGCGTATCTTCGAGGAAAATAATTAAACGCCGACGCCGGCTTATTCTGATTTGCATTTATGCCAAGCAGGATGAAAATTGTAGGTTATGCCGCGAGACTTTTTCGATTCTATCGCTACGGTGATGATAACAAATCCCGGCATGCCGTGTTCATTTATAGTATGCACGGAGGATATAGTTGATCACGCGAGCATGTTAAAAATGGCCTAATGCGGCACTTACTTCTATAGTTGGTAATCGTTTTATACGTACAGGGCGCATGTGCTTCAGAATTTGCGGAAACATCCCGGACAGATTTGCTGTTGGGTATTTTCCGCTTAAATCCCCACAATGCGGAATTTCCATTTTGAAGTCTCATGACGTTTACGATGGATGAATTTA
Organism: Cryptocheilus praepositus; assembly: GCA_033815515.1. Lineage (NCBI taxonomy): Eukaryota > Metazoa > Arthropoda > Insecta > Hymenoptera > Pompilidae > Cryptocheilus > Cryptocheilus praepositus. The sequence continues at coordinate 15,116,591 of JAWWQZ010000035.1, read as the reverse complement.
AAGTAAATTGCGTATTTGCATATAATCCCGCGCTGACGTATTAAACGTTTGCCGCACAACAGCTATTACGCGTTGTGTATGAATCGGTGCACAGAAATTGCAGCAATCAGGTTATACAGTAATTATATTCGAAACCACCGAACATGACCGAGCCAACTGGTGCCTTGTTCTGCGGTTCGGGATTGGTCCAGCTAAATATGCGTATTCTATTGTAGAGTTACGCAAAACCGATCGAATAATATTCAATCCCTATGTTTTATGGTCTAATCACGGTAACATATGGACGGACGCCTGATTTCCTAAATCGGCTTTTACGTGTTTTCCAATATGTTCAACTTTAATGAAGTGTCATTATCACTATTTATATCAAATTATTTCACTACCAGGCATGAACTACCAATGAACATGGATATTTATTTCATCGTACGTATGCTGTAGCCAGCATGCTGGCGCACATTGTGGCGGATCTTTTCAGGCTTATATTTAGACCGTGGCTCACGGAGCATTGTGTGCTGTTTTCCGTGCATTAGAAAATATTGCGTGACAGGCGAGGTCATTCAACTGTAAGCTTTGTTTCAAATGCGGCGCGACTTCGCGATCGGCAGGCGACGATACGGTTTTTGATTGCAGTGGAGAATACTTCTGTTAACAAGCCGCAAGCACGAACAACAATGGCTCCGCATCGTGCAATTAGACATTACCCAAAGACGGGATCTTTGCATGAATTCCCTGAATTATTAGCGACCGCAAGTCATAGCAAATGTCTCTCGATATTTTATTGCGATTCTCTCTTGGACGATGGTATTTTTCTGATGACTACCTACCGTCGGGCAACCTTACTGCGTTGCTGAGTGACAATAGTAACGATGATCGATGCATGTAATTAGTTAAATATCGATGTGCGGTCTTCTTGCTTATAACTCCATTTGGCATAGGACAGGACATATCTCTTCGCGTAGATATGCACACGTCTTTTGATCGTACAGATGAACTTGTGTTGTACGTTTTATCCATTTCCGAGCCTTTTTTTACATCTGACCTTCTACTGAAGCTTGTTCGTAATCATCATAGTTTAATTTCAGTATTCACCGTGTTTTTATGTACCTCTCACATTAGGTGGAACATTTTTTTGGGGGAAATATCAATTTTTTTACTTATTCTCGTACCGCGTCACGGGACGGTTGATCGAGTGGCATGGAACGACAGTTTGTACTCTGATTATCGTCGGATTATTTTAATCACATTAGGGCCCTGCCGTTAGGGTACACCGACGTCCTGTTACGAAAAGGAGCTCCACAAAATCAATCTCGCGTCTAATGGGAAGATGGCGCTTTTCAACTACCTTCGTCCCCCAGGAACCCCAGGAGACTGAGAATGTTTTGCGCATGAAGCGTCTCGAACCTCCAAAGTCGCATCGTCTCTTCGATTTCTTCTTTATTCTACTTTCGCAGACGTAGAACGATATCTTTTTTTCGATAAAGCAGTTGAAAATTCAATACGTACACAACTTTTTTCGGCTCGCGAGGAAGAGTGTCAGTGTAAAAAATTATTTCTGAGAGAGGCTAAAAGCGAGATGACATTCTTATTTTTCAAGTCGCAACCGCAATCATGCTATTGCGATAAATCTCGCCACAAATGCGAAACGGCATCGAGAATAATTATAATACACGCAGGAAGCCCACTAACAATACCTTCAAAGTTCTCTCTTTTAATCTCGAAGCATCGCACTTCGTCTTTCGATCATTCCCACTCCCGAAACCCCTTCCAGGTACTTCTCGGCGGAGGAAACTCCCGAAACTAATTTCTCGACAATTTGCGTTGTCCCCACGGTCCTTTGCGTCCTTCAACGATTTCTTAAATTATGGTTCGAGTTAAGTTGGGTCCTCGTTACATCCTGTATTTGTCCTTACCGTCTCTCCGTCTCTCTTTTTTCGTCTTTCCTCTCTCCTCCGTTCTTTCTTTCTCGCATACCCCTCCTCCGAGAGACAGGATCCTCGAAGTACACCGTCGCTGTTTCTTGCCTCTCCTGCACCCCTTGCCCGCACTCTGTCCCCTATCACGAGTGTCTCGTCATCCACCCTGCCCCTCGCCTCCTTTGGGAGCGAGAAGTCGCAGGCGGATAAAAAGTTTATTTTAATCTTTACAAATTTTAAATCCTCCGCGGCTTACCCCGCCGCCTCTGTAAAACCGCCGCGACAGAAAATAAGACCTGCGACGTCCCTTTCTCTCCGCGTCCCGTTTTGTTCTTCTCCGCCTTTAGCTGCCGGCCGCACTCGTAAGTTTGAAATCATTCCGGTATTCGAAGCGCATACTTCGCCGAAACTTGAGTGTTTCCTTAACATTCGGTCCGCCTAAGTTGATGCACGACAATAGCGGCGCACGACACGCCAGTGTTACGGAGGCGGTTACGCTTAATAAATGCTTCCATTGCCACCTTGAGAATGATATATCCTTACGCGCACGCACGCAGTGTACGTTTAATTTTGCGTTTGAAACTTCTATTGCGCGTGCTCGACGCTGATTGTGCAGCGGTTTCTTCGAAGCGGCATCGCTATTTGCGTCGACGTAATCCTTTGAGGCCGTCTCGTAAAAATGATCGCCCGTAATTGATGACGGTGTCGGTGGCAGGTGCAAGTGCGCATAATCACTGGTATGGAGTTAGCCGTTTCATTGAAGTCGCGAAAATTTACACCGCGCGCATGTCGGCACGGCAACACGACACACGCGCTAACACGCACATAGTGGCGTCTTATTAAAGATTCTGAGATTCCCGCCTTATTAAACTCACTTGACTTCGCGCACAAGCCGCGTTTTACGATCCGTCGCGGGCATCTATTAATCACGTAAACGTCTCGCGTAACTAATATTAATTATTAATGCGCCATGTTAACGTCGTCGAATTACTTATGAAAGACGTACCATCGGCCGATCGTTCTGTGCGTATGCGTAATGACAAGGTGGAGGTATCGGGCAAATTACACGCGCCGAGTCTCTATACGTTCAGGTTCCCACGTATCGGTCGATGAGAAAGTGAAGTTTCGTAGACGTGACGTACCGTCGGATCGATATCGCGGTAATTAGGCGTCTGTCAGCTGGCCATACTCACGACGAAGTGGGAAGCAGGGAGACAGAGTGAAAAACGAACGAAAAGAAGCAGGGTCAATGAGTATGAACATTTGTGAAAATCGCCCGTGTGGAAAACTCTGGGCTTAACGTCCAGCGTATGACGATTTTGTAGTTAGCGTTGTTAATGTAGGGGCAGTAACTTTAGTCGCAGGCATGAGGTCGAAGACGACGGGTCAAGGTCGTTTACGAATTATTGTAATGCGTCGATGATAACGTCGCGGCCGTTACTATTTATGCTGACCGTTAGGACGATCGAAAGGTCGAGCTTAAAAGGCATTGAAGTCGCCTTTTTATCGCGGTGACAGGAGTTGTCGGTTGTCGATTCGCTTGTAGTTATTGTTTCATTGAAAACTCGTTGGTACGAGACTAATGGATTTTTAAGAATTTCCGTTGGATACAGTGCGGCGAGACTGGGTACACCTGCACTCTATTCATTCACGTCGTGCGCAAAATGTTCTAATTATCGCGGTGCCGACGAAATGTTTTATGACATACGTAAAAACCGAAATCTACGCGCATTGAGTCTTATCCCACGTTGACTAGTTCCCCGAGTGTACAGCTATCGAGCACCTTCGAACTTCTACAATAGTTTCTCCCCCAAAGCAAAACAGCGTCTCATACATGCTTCATTAATCGCGTTATCCCGCGTCACTGCACCTCACGTAATAAATCGGTCCGAATCCTTCTAAATTTCGCAGCGAGGAACGTATTCAAAGGGGAGACGCAACGTGTCGTCGTCTCGAAAATGACGCATAACTAAAGTTTTACCGACCGAAGTGACGTTTATGTGTCACGACGATAAATTAAGCGCTATCACGTGTTACCTTTAATTAGTCCCGATCCAACAACGGTTCCGTGAAGCTCCTTCTCGTCCTCTCTTTTTCCGACCTCTCTTCCTTCGCAGAGGCGGGCCGCGCGCATAGAAACCGGAAAGGTTATTAATTAAACGAATTTCTTAAGAAGCCACGTTTCGTTATACCGTGCACAGGGGCATTTCAGGTAATTATCAAGCCGTAACGAATAATCGACTTCCAGAACGAAATTCGTCGACGCTGGACGTAATTATCTCGAAAGTAGTTTCAGCTATCGTTTTGTCGTACCAGTAATGTGCGTAATTGATTCGTGCGGGCAACGCGCTTGCCGGGCGCGATATGAAAGGAGAGCATTTAAATATTCATTTGATGCGCGATTACGACTTAGTCGCGTACAGTCTGTAACATTGTTGCGTTTTAAATTCGGCCGGGGATCAAAGTGCACGGTCAAACGTATCAATACACGTTCACGCAAATTAATTAACTCGTACGACAAAATTTGTCGCGGACGAACGGAATGAGCAATTTACATTTTCGCAAGCACCACAACTGCCTCGTACATTTTACCCGGCAGCAAAACTGGAACTCTCCGACAGCGCAGCCGAACGAAACTTATTAAGCGCAGGCCAATTTATTCTTACCACAAGTTTAAATAAACGCGGTTCCGCGTTCGTCGTCCATTTTTCTATCACGCCACCGTTTGCCGCCCACTCACCCGTTTTCGTGTGATACGACACACAACCAGTCGATTGAGATCTGTTCGGTCGTCGTTCCGCAAAATGCACTCAGGTTTACACGTTGCCACGGCAGATCGCAGTGACCAGCAGTGGTTAGAATTATGACGCCGATCGTCCGTCTTTAAAACGTGACTCGTTTGCGGAACGGAAAAAGGCAGCGGCTCGGCTGGAAACCGAACGTTCGCCATGTGCGGGGTAGGTGTGTGCGTGCACATATAAGGAAACGGGAGGTAGAGTTGCGGCCAGGAAAAGGGAGAAGTCGCGGGTGAGGAGGAAGGAGGATCCTGAGGGGCGGAGAAAGGGTTCCGAGGTTGCAGTTAAATAAAACCGACAAAAATCTTTCCCCGAGGGCGCGAAGGGTCTTTCACGACGACGCTGCTGGGGAAGGGGAACGTGTGGAGAGTACTCAGACGGGCGCCATGTGTATAATAATGTTAAAGAATGTTAAATGTGCGAGGGTAGCCAGGACCCGAGCCGCATACATTAGTTGTTAACAATGCTATAAAGGACACTCGCCCGGCGCACACCCTACCTCTTCGCGATTCTCCTCCAGCGTGGCCAGATTTACGACCGCTCCTTTCCGCGCGATTCTTATGTAATACTCCTCAACGACACCGGGGTGGGTAAATAGTCGCGCGAGGGCTAGCCGAAACGTGCCGCCGTGTAACGTGGAAAAACGATTCTCGCGAATGACGGATGAGATGAATGGCTCGCCGATGTTTGTTTAACGAGTTCTGGCGAGAAAAATGGTCAGGGCGCCGTGGATGGTGTGTTTAATGCTCGTAATGCGTACGGACGCTGAATTTAAGACAAGAGTGGAAATCTGTGCAGCAGGTATTTTGTGTAGTGCAGTAATTGTCACTTGGGCAGATGGATTAGGGTTTAATTTTGGGTTCTGGACTGCGGCCGCGTATTTTTGTGGTCGCCGGTTTGGATTAATATGTGGTATAGCGGTAGATCAGTTCTACTTGTTCGCAGATATACTTTTATGGTAGAGCACACATAATGTTTTAAGTGCAGGAGCGCATTTAACATTTTATGGTAACGTTCAAGAACGCGTAACCGAAGTTAAGTAAAAACAGAGCAATAAAGTGGGCTTATGACGACGGTGCCATCCTTTCAGGGTCGAATTGCGGAACTCTTGACCACGTCGCATTTCCTAAACTACTCCTTCCCCACTGTGCAATAACTTATCACCCCTGTCGACTCATGCAAGGCTCCAACCCTCGTGATAATTGTTTAAACCGACCACTGGCCACCCCTTTAGTCCGACTCGACCACAACTGCGAGCGCGGCACGTTCGTGTAAGCTTTATGTACTTAGACCAGAACGTGTAGATACTTAATTACGATTAAATTACCCTGCTTCGTACCGTGGAAGTTCGATGGCATTCAAGAGACGAATGATAATCGCCATGGGCCATTATATGCGCCCAGATATAAAATATTCGCAAGTATGCGATATCCTCCGTGCATCGTATCCAATCAAAGGTTTCCCAATGTTTCTCGACGACGGCATCCATGAGTTCGAAAATTCGACAAGTCGACAATCCGCAAAGCGGAAGACAAAGGGACCGCGACGGTATTGGACAAGGAGTAAAAAAAAGCGCAGAAAAATAGAACGGGGATAGAGCGCTGTCCTCGAAATCTGAGCACCGAATCACCACAATGGATAGGGTTTGGATAGTCTCCAGGAAATATAGCGGCGGAGGCGGTGGAGGAAGAGTGACGGAGAACAGCGCCAAGCGAAGAGGAGAGTCTGCATAGTCGAGCGAGCAAAACGAACCCGGGAGAGGAAGTCTGGAGGAGCGAGAGCACGATAGTGAGCAAATAATAGGGAAATGATTTGCTCCTTGTTAGATAAAGGACCCGGCGGGGGGACTCGCGAAAAGAAATATTGCCCCGAATGAAAGGAAGTCGTGAAGGGGTGCAGGAGGGCGGATAAAGAGAGAGGCAGGGTGAGGAGTCGCGGGTGGATCCGTTCACTTGTAACTTGCTCCTTCGGCAGTGGTGCCAGGTCATCCGTACGCGAATTCTGCTCGATTAGGAGTTAAATAGCACAGGCATGCCTTCCGTGTACTTCGTCGCGTATACGAGTCGTTCCCCTCGCTAGTAAGGAAAATGACAATGGGAGACATCCTTAAAATACTTTGTCCGCGGCGATCGAGTGTGCTGCGTTGGGATTCTAATATCGAATCTGCGGTGTCGTTTAATCGTACGTAAGAACATGTTTGCTCAGTTTTAATGTCTAGTCGATACGTGTGTGACGCTGGTAAGGAGAGTATTGATAGGTAGTTAGCTTTCTTGTTTTCGCGTTTTTCAATGCGGCATCGATGACAGCCAGCATGCGGAAATGAATCAAGAAACGCGCCTACGTGGCTCATTCCACGGAAAGGTGACGTGCAATAAACACATTGGGGGCCGAAATTTTTGCCCAGTCACCTTCCATCACTTCGATATCATCTGCTGTCTCCTGCGGCTCATTCCAATTCAGTTTTCCATCCATCGAACTGATCTTATCGGCTTCGTCTGCGCAACGAATCGATACTTCGTATCGCTTGCGAACCGTTCTCAAAACCGCGTCAACAGTCATAGCATCGCGTGCGAGCTTTCGGCAGTCAGAAAAATCGAGAAGGGAACTCGCTGAATAAGATGACGCTGTTCGGCAAAGTTTCATTCAACTACTTATCCATTCTGAAACTCTTTCATCACCATGCATTTACATATTTTCATACAAAAGCCTTGTTTGTTCCACGCCAACTGTAACACCACCACGCTCTTACAGGCAGCAACAAAACAACCACGTCCTAATTTAATAATGCTCAAGACAGCATATCTCCTATCGTCAGCCTACTACATTGCACTACATTATTCTAATTTTCACACACACTCCATATCACCAGTCACTGCACTGAACGCAACGCGCTATACAACGCGCTATAAAATGCATTTTACAGCCCGATCACGTACGCTAAAGTTTCGAAGAGTCCTCCGAAGCGTAGAGGCACTAGCAATAATTTAAATATCCTCCAGCAGCCCTACCCGAAAACAAGGTGTTCAAATCGCGCAAAGAGATTAGGGTGGAGGCACGATTCCGGGAATGAATCGGCCGTGTTGAGCGCGAAACGACGAGGGGCAGGAGGCTCGGGGTTCGTTGTGTCGAGGTGGGAGCGTAGGATGTGTTGGGCGGCAGGGTATGCATGGCGGCAGAGAGTCCAGTAGCGATCATCAATCAGAAAGGCAGTCAGCCGTCCGTCGGTTGGCCGGCTGGTCAGCCACGTCCAGCGTGTACAGAGTTTTGCGCGGGAGGCACATACCTACGGATCTGCGAGTCATGCTTGGACCCCCCGTCCTGACCATCGATCGAGACTGACTACTAACGTCCGCCACTTCGCGGTACTGTTCTTCCCTGAAATTCGTTACTAATTCCGAAGATTCGTCCTTCCCGAACTCGATTCCTTACTCCTTTGAGCATCTCTGTCTTCTCCCTCTATCTCCCTTCTCTGGTTCTCTATATCGTGCGGATGCGATCGCGTGATTATCCTGTAGGCTCATTTACTGTTGGGATTATGATCCTCAGTGTCAGTGGGGTGAGATTGCGTAGGCTGCGGAATTAAAGCGATTTATAGGTGCGATTAATCGAGGTATGCGGCATATTAATGAGACGCCGTATAGGAATCTTAGACGGTAAAAATGCGAGCAAGTTGTTTCCGATTTGTGCGTGGGTTAATAGCTTTTTGAAAAATTGGGTGCATCAATAACGGAATCTTTTAGCGGATGCTTCTCTATCGCCAATACGTTTGATTATAATTAAAGCCACTTTACGGTATCCTAATCGACTGTACTTATGACGTTACTGCCCGCGTAGACGATTGCTCAAGTGCGAGAAAAGGATAACCAACCGGGGGCACTTAAAAAGTATATCCCCAGCGGGCGGGTGGTAACCTTTTTCGAAAGTTTTCGCAGAAGGTCGTAGACACGCGTTACCCCACGCCCACGATTCTTCGCACGCAAGTTGAAAGAAGCGTGCGACGAGGTCGGGGTACGCGACGTCGAAGGTAATTGCACGGCCTGATAATGAACCTGCAAGGCCTATACGCCCCTTCTGACACTCGCCGTCAAGCTAGTTCTCGGCTGATGTTTGATGTTGCATGACTTTTTATTGGCGCCCTGACATTTTATAAACAGAGCGGCTCTGGCTGGATTTGCCTGTCGCGGCGGACTGAGCCAAGGGCCCGGGAGCAGGAAATCTTTCAGCATGGTACTGCCGTGACTGCCGGCTAATTACCCCAGACAACCCCACTCCCCCCACTCGCCCGTCTCTATCTTGTCTTTTCCCTCGCAGTCCTCCTCTCTGTCATTCCGCCTTCGTTCCGCTCGCCTTTCTCTCTTTCGCGAGACATCCGTCACTCTTTCTCTTCTTTGCATCTCGGTGCTTCGTTCACCGTCACGTTCGCCTTTCTCCTGTCCTTCGCCGTTCGTCCTCGAGCGACTTCCACCCCAGTGTCGCCGCGAGCGGTTCTCGCGAAAGAACAGAAGCGGCGACGAGGGAGAGGACCCCGTCGCCCATTGCGTTCCCGGCTAATGTCTCTTAAAAGTAATGCGCTTAGTCCACACACGTAACGGTGCGCTCAATTGCTGGCGAGTCGATTCGCGGTATCGGGGACAACGGATTTCATTGGCGCAACTCCTGTTCGACGTCGACGCGCGAATCTGCCGCGGACGTGTCGAATTGACGAAATCTCGAGGATCGTCCCGTGCCCCGCGAATACACAGGCGGATTGTCGGGCGTCTCGAAGCGAAGTAGCGAGCTCGTAATCGGTCTTACACAATGCGCATCTTCTCGCCGATCTCATCTCGACGCTCGCCGGACGAAAAGAGGACTAACGATTCAGAGGCAGTTTACCAACCGTTCGTGACTAAATACGATCCTTTATACGCTGTCCGTGACGAACAAAGGGGAACGTGAGACACTACCGGCTATAGTCCTACTGGCACTTGTCTTGCGAAACGTTTACTCGCAGGTGTCAATGGCCCAGCGTTACGTGCAGTGGCGAGTCGCGCGGAGAAATATCAGAATAGCCATCTGAAAGCGTATGCCTATTTCGAAGAGACGCGGGAGCGAGAGAAGGGGGAGACAGCGAAAGAGAGAGACAGCGGCACTTTGATCGTCGAATGACTGGCGACTTTGTATTATAAAGCTAAACTGTCGGCGTGGAAGAAATGTGGGCTTCTGCTCCTGTAGAGTTGGGAACTTTTTATCGCCCTGTGAGGCCCATTATGGGCAACAGGTTTCGTTGATCTCGCGCGAAGACGAGAGAGAAAGGAGAGAGGCTGCGCGAGGGGGAGGCAGGTTGGTTTCTCGATTACTCGAGTCGGTGGAGTCGAAATAAAGAAACCACCCGCTGTGGTCTCGCGTTCGTCGCGGCAGATCGCCGCGTCCGGCCGGTGTTTGATAGAAAATCGTGCGAGTTATTCGGCGAGTCGGGTATTTTGGGCGGCCAGCGGCGCGATAGATCGCTGACTGGCAACGAAAATTTTCGCGACGGTGTTCTGACGGTGGCTGTTATTTTCGCCATGGGTGGCGGAGGATGGCGGCTGCGCCAGGAATTCTACGGGAGTACGGTGAATTATCGCGCGGCGACGTAAGGCGGCCGGTTGCAAAGTATTAAAAATGTTACGAACACGGTAACCCTTCCCGTTGCAAAAAGCGTACCGTAATCTTGGCAAAACTCCAATCAGGTGTGAAGCGTGCCAAGCCATCCGACGAAATTATCCCACGTTCTACTGCTGCCAACATAACTGGCCTAGGAGGACGACGCTTACGGCGTGACAATTGTTTATCAATTTTTTGCCGAGAACTATAAGAAACTGAATGTGACCTGCAGTTAAAGGAATCAAGGATATAATGACGTTAAAACGCATTCATCGCTTCTAGCAAAATTGACTCACGAAGACGATTCATTGGTACAATTCAGAATAACAGCACGCAGCGCATTGTGTACCTCGTCCTCCGAGCGTCCTGCTACCAATGTCATCGCTTCAAGAATACCAGTTTCCCAGAATAATAATACATCTATCTGACAACCGAACGTCCAACCAAATCACACGAAATCACGACGCCTCAAGAATACAATACTCACATCTGACATTTCCTTAAAATAAACGTTCTCCCATTTCTATAAAAACACACGCGCAAGGTCGACACGTTCATAAGACGTCCGCTTCTTTATACACCGCGATCTCACGCATCCATTACCGCACAATGGTCTGATCGTTCGGGTGTCAACAACGATCGCGCCGATCAAAAGCGACGACTGCGTTCCGAAATCGAGTCGTCGAAATCATTAACCGTGTCGTCAGACTCCGCCATCGGACAGCGCTCCCATCTGCAGTTTCATTCCGGCCCTGATCCTTCCACTCGCCTATCTTCCACCCCCGTCCACCCCCTAGCTGTCGTCTACCCGAAGCAACCCATCCCTGTCGCGGAACGAACCGGCTCACCCTCGCAATTCGACGTAGCCGAGCGGATGGCACCGACCCGGGGAAAATAATGCATTAGAAATTCAGATGACCGAAAGAGGAGGTCGCTCCGCGATTTATCAAATAAAAGCGGTAGTACAGTCAAATACCCGTCCGTGTCCTCGTTGTCGTCGTCGTCGGTGGAAGCGACAGTTCATTTTTAATATTAGAGTGGGAGGGGGCGGGATGGGCTCGACGACGGTGACGACAACAAAAACGGCACGGAGGGGAGGAGGGAAAATTTGAGCCAGCGTCCGGACGCCGATCCTCCCGGTCGCGTCGCTTCTGCGGACACGGAAACGAAAAACCGCCGCGCCGGCTCAGAAGTCGCGAGCTCGCGGATGATTTATCAGCGGTGGACCCGAATGATAAACGTTGAGCTAGTCTTGCGGAACGCTGACGGAAATTTACGCTCGCTGACTTCGGTGCGGCGGGCTCGAAAAAGTCCTGAGCTGGATTTCGCGCCTGCCGGACATCGTCGTCTGCCGAGGCGGGACGCGGGGCGGAATTAGTAGCCGATTTTCAAGAAGTCGTAATTCACGGTACCGCGCGGTAACGGTGGTTCGGACGGGGATCAAGTAATTAACAGTGAACTGCAGCCAAGCGCCTTTACATACGCGACAGCGCCTGCTTCAAAATGCAGCGGGACTTTCATACGCGGAACGCGTCTATTCTAGCAGCCGTCTTGCCGAGAATGGGTCTTGGCGGCGTGTCGTGTCTTTCTTTTAAATCGCGTCAAGTCAGGCACAGTGGCGAGCTAACATACGACGGTACAGCTACTGGCATTTGTAAATAATAAATAATTGTTGGTTTCTATTGTCGCGTAGGGTGAGCTCCGTGACCTGTCCAGGTTCATCCATCATCGCTCTCATCCCCTAGCGTCCTTCACGTTCCCCCGTGTTTTCTGCACACATGTACGCACACGGGGTCGCACACTTTCCGTCTCTTTTCCGCTCCACTTTGCCATCCCACTCTCATTTCCCGCGTTACCTCGCGGAGCCTGCCAACGTTTAAACGGTTTATAAACAGTCCCACTCGGACGATTTATTAGCCCGTTCTCGGAGGGTTTCTTGAACCCCCGCGAAAGTTAAAGTCTCCGCTCGCGACTGTCCTCCGCTGAATCTCGGTCGGCGCATTTCATTTTTCATTAAAACTCGTTCGCAGCTCGGAAACTGCCAAAGCCGCTTATCCCATTTTGTTCAGAGATTGGAAATGCGAGTTGCGCGAGTTGGAAACGTAAATTTGAACGCTGACGGAGCCGCTTTATTCGTTCGTTTTCAGAAATTTGACACGGTGATTGACGTATAGCAGTCGGGAAAAAATCGTTGTGACGAGTCTGAATACAGAAAAGTCAATGCGTCGAGCGAAACAGAATCATCGTCGTTCGGTTTGATCGATTATGTAAGTTTGTCGATTAATCAAAGCGCCCGCGAGCACCCTCACGATAATCTATAATCACGTGTGAACGAATTATATTATGTAAAGCGTTTTCAGGATGCAGTTCTCAAACGTTGCGCCGCCATTACGTAAATGACGGGTCGAAGCATGAAATCCCGATGTACGGAGAATCTGAGGGATCCCTAATCGGGTGAAATTTAGTGAAAGCCGGTGAGCGAAATGTAAACGTCCATTAAACGATACATAAACTGAAGTGAAGTAAGAAAATCTCTCACTAAGCTCATTACAACGTTCCGCTTAAATTTGATGCATTATTTCCATTTCGCGAAAATATTACTTGAGTTACCTTACTAAAACCACAATGTGGTTTCTTATAGAGTGTAATTATCATTTGTTTCTCTGAATGACGGACGTTACACGAATCGTAAATTCCACTTATCAGAAATGTTAAAACTGACAACAACCTCGCGTTCTTACTATCTTGCTTTAACACGTTTGCATAAGATCATTACTAACATCGCGCCGATGATATTTCACAACTGTGCAGTCTTCCATCACATCTAGAACTGGCAATAAGTAACTGCCGTCCTATCTGTTTCTTTAAAATACAACAGGAAGTATGTTGATGACAGTCTGCGTGTCTCATTCCTTAAAACGCATAACTTCATGATAAAGCAGTATCATGTCACTCAAACGGTACCTTTTTTAGGATTTTCAATTAGATCAGCTCAATTTCATCGTTACTCGTAAACTTGTCGATGCCCTCAGATGCCAAATTATCGACCGATGATTGTGTGAACGTGGCTACGATTTACACCAAATTTCAAGCTTCCGCGCTCTCCCAAATGCAAAGAATTCCGCGGTTAAGGAAACAGAACAAATCCGTGGCGTTCGAGCAGCGAAAATGCCGCAGAAGCTTCTCCTCGATGGTATGGCCTTGTAGAATGGTACAGAGAGAAGGGAAAGACCAGGCTAGATGAAGCAAGAGAGAGAAGGAATCAGAGAGGAAGAGGGTAGTACGAGCCCCCCACGCTTTTATAGCAGCCCATTTGGCGCAACAACGAGCGTGGAAACTTCTTTTAGTGTCGGGCCACAGATTCCGGGCCGAAATATGCGTACGATTATGGGGTTCCGGATTATCAATTTGTTATACCGTGTTTATTATTTGAGCACGGCGAACGTTGACTGCCACACGCTGGAGAATTTTTCCTTCTCGTTTGCCGTCTCCTCGCTCTCTCTTTCGCGACGGGAACTCGTACAGCAGTAAAGTGCGGATTCGTCGTTTCCGAGGGATAATCTGGAATATGTTATGCCCCCGCGATTCCTCCAGATGTTTGCACCGCGAGCAACGAGCCAAGGAAAGATGTGCGCAGGGAGGAAACACGTTCCGAAGTTTTCACGAGAAAACCCTTTCATGGAGCGATAGTTGGACGTCTGATAAAATGTTATGATCTTTGATGGGACAAAATATGTCAGATTCGGGTAGACGATGATCGTACCGTTGAATTGAAAGCGTTCGCAGTGCCGTTCGGTATTCCGTCTGATTAATTAAGCTTCACGCTGATATTTCACGGTTCAACGAGGTTTGGCTTTTCTGTTCACGTGTGAGATCAGTTCAGTTCCATTTATTACATCAGTGTATCTCGGTATCTCTTCCTTTCACTGATATTAACATATCTTTGGCAAGTTCTCGCCCGACATGTGAACTCATCGGCTTCATTGATTATTTACGCGGTGAGAAAAATAGGAACGTTTCTCCTACACCCGGATGACTCGCATATTTTATCCCTCACATTAAATACGATCCCAGAGATATCACCATCTTAAGACCTTCCATTTCTTCGTCTTCCTCTCATTCCCTTTTATTTTTACCCCACTTCCTTTCTTCCTTCTTCCACAGCAATGAGCAAGCGCGGCGACAGCGGCTCCGTAAAATCGCAGTAGTTGGGATTTCCTAGGAGAGTTATCTCTAATTCGCCGCGGATTTACTTGCCAATGAATCTTTAAATTAGATGCTTCCTCCCTGGGAAGCCGGCGCTTTTCCCTGGCGAGGGTAAAGTCCCGGTCGCTCAATCACGTATATCGCGAAATCGACGAGTTCGCTATAGTCTCTGCTTCCGTCCGCCCCTCCTTTTTTCTTATCGAGCCCTTATTCCCAAAGCTACGTTTCCACCCGTCTCCGATCCATTGTGAATACTTCAGCGTACCCGCAATTTCTAAAATCTCGGAAAGAGTCGGGCGAAAGTGTATATATGTTGAAATAGGTAACGAATTTGTCTTAAATACAACAAAAGCGCATTGAGGGTCCTTATAGCACGATGAGCGTAAGAAAACTTCTAATTGCCACATAAAGCGTGGAAGTTACAAAGTGGTTCACCCACGTAGAGCAGAATATACGTCGCAACGGACCAACTTTGATCTCATTTTTCGGCGAAATAATTGTTCCCAGCACCATTAAAGATCTTATCAGTTGCGGATCATGCGTGACGAATCCTGAGATCGCTACACCGCGGGTGGCAGAAACTACAAGGTCACGGAAGGGGTGAGTCGAGCGAGCAGATGATGATGACAATCCGGCCTCGTGGCGCAGTCCCATCCCGGGGGATGCAGGGATTAATTGACACATCGGCGTCGTCTTAGAGGAGTCTACTTTGGTCGACACCAGCACGGCCGACTCGGTGGTATCCGAGCGACGTGACTGATGAGACGCCCGGAACAAGGCGTTGGGAAAAAGCACTCATGGAATCGTGCCTTTTTGCGGAAGACTTCAGCCCGGTATATCCTGGCAAGCATTACCGGCGGGTGTCGGTAGAGCGTCGGTGCCTCTCTCTCTCTCTCTCCTCTTTCTGTCCGTTTCCCTCTCGTCTTGGCAAATAACTCAACTAATCAGGCGTCGTCCTACCCTCTGTTCCAGCTTTCGCCTACTTGTCCTTCGCTTCCACCTATGACGATGCCTCCTCCTGGCCTAAAACACATCTCGGCTGGAAGGGCACGTCGATGTAACAGATTGGAATTTAATACGAGAGGGGTGACGCACACTCAGCGAGCCAGACGCTGCTCTCTCTAACGTTCGGCTGCCGAGATATAGCTGTACGCAAGATCCTTCCCATCCGCGATGAAGGAGAGCCACGTCCTTCTCAGCCATGGATTCGTTAGCGGGGACTCCGCGGAGTCGTAATAACCGGCCTGACGAGTTTAACTCTCGCCTGTCCGACTAATTGAAATTCGGGGATGAATCCTTAAGGAAGTCGAGAACGACTTCGATGTTCCCATATTCGTCCTTTCCGGAAATCGTCGCGCCAAGAGCAGCGACTTTCTGAAGCTTGACGAAAGTTCGCCCCGTTCGAAATCGTGTCGCTCTCATCTGTTGACTCAGCTCATCCCCTCTCAGCTGATGTTAAGTGCTTTAAAAACGGGTTCAGCCGTTCAACGGCATCAAGCGGTCCACTCACAAATCATGCCGAGATGACACGCGGGGGTTGCCCGATAAGGAGCGTCATATCTGGTGGCACGGGAGGAGACCAGGGAGAGGTGGAGCAGAAGAGAACAGGGGATGGTGGAAAGCAAGCGTGGACCTTCGCATCTCTTGCATCAGGCGTCCGTGGCGGCGGCACCCCCGTGTGAGTTATGGCCGTCCCGAGTCCCTGCCCTCTCTCTCGCTCGCTCTGTCCAGGGCTCAATTTACAGATGATTCCGCGTGTTACCGCCGGCCAGCGGCTGGTTAACCTTCGTGCCAAACACTTAATCTTCCGGCGTGTCCCGTGGACGCTCTCCAGGCCACGTACTATCCACGAGCCGTGCGTTCTGGGATCGCCCGTTAAATCAGCGTCGTCGTCGCGAGGAACGTCCTCGTCCAACCCCGGACGGATAGATAAATGGAGAGACGCGCGGGGGTACGGCCTGTTGTCGATGGCGACCCTAGTGGCCCATAAAGTTCTCCAACCCTTCGGCGCGTATCGCTATACCCGCTACAGCGTGTACGGACGACCTTTTGCCTCGGCCAGGGCATCGTTCGCGGAGCGTGCCGTTGTTCGCGCTCTCTCTTACGCTTTCGCGCTTTCTCTTGCTCGCCCTCCCTTCGCAGATTTATTGGTCCTCGATGGGCCGACAACAGCCAACAAGTTGGTGGAAAACGATTGCCCGGCGATACATCTCTTTCCCGCGCTTACCGACATCGATTCTGGCCAATCTGTAGGTCCGGCAACGGATGATACCGATGTGTTGGTGGAACGCGAAGTAGCGGCTAATTTATTGAGTTCCTTTGGCGAGTGAGCGGATTAGGGGGGTGATCACGAACTTGATTGGGCAAGGCAATGCCGGCGACGTGCTCTGGTTTCTAAGGACGATTGACGGTTCTTTTGATAGATTGGATATCAGAGAAAGCGTCAGCCGGAAAATCTAAGTCAACGATGCCACATTAGTTCGTTGTAAACTTTAATCTTCGACCCCGCGCCGTCTTCAGGACAAACTCCGTACGATTAATTATCAAGGCACGTGTGTCAACGCACTTGACGTATCTCTAATTCGCGAGAGACACTCGTGACACACGAGCGTGTAATTAATTGCGATAAGCCCGCATATAGAATTCATCGCACTTTCCCATCATTGATTTAGACGCTCCTCGACGTGCAAGCGTGCTTCCACCCGTACACGTGACCCAGCGGCGAGCTCTCATCCTCAATATACAATCAGCCGACGAATTCACGATGAAGCCGAACGAATCGCCCGAATGCTTCCTGGTCACGCAAAGATCGTCGATTCTCGATGGCCGTCCAACGAACAGCACGAGTCCCCGCAATGGGAAACACGGCAGTACACAATCGGTCCGGTGGACGGTAATTCATCGGCGGAAAGGGTTATTTCGCTCGGAACTGGCATATGTTCGCCATCGCTTGCCGCACGATCAGTGAGCACAAGGTGTCGTCCCTCGCTTAGAGAGGGGTTCCCCGCACTCACGAGAGGATACATTATGATTTTGCCGACGAATGTTTGCAAATGCTCTGCGGGCAACGTGCGGTTTACGCGCGTGATGCACTCCAGATGCCGGGATTTCGGTAGTCGACGAGCGAAGGAGTGGCCTCAAACGCTCATTAACCGCCGGACAGTGGGCATCCCGCGGTGAGGCACAATGCGACGTCGAGGAGTCAATAGACTTGTCTCTCCTTCCTGGTCCCAACTAGCACCGCGAGAACACGTGAGCGCCTGCGGATGCGGACGCGGTTAATCGGGCACGGCATTTGTCATTTTGTGTCATTTTTTTAATTTCTGCGGCTAATGACGCTTGTGCGTCGCTTCGTCGTGGATCACACGTCGTTCGCGTTGCAGCGTTCGAAAGCAAGCAGAATTCTGTGTACGTAATCACGGTTTGACATTCGCCGGTTGACGCTGTTTGAAAAATCGGAACGGCGGACGTGGAGTTCAACTAATGGCACTCGTCCTGAGGATTCTGTGTACAGCTCATCCGTCCGTTGGTATCGAGATACGCTGCAGTGTCTCTCTTTTTTTATATTGACAGAACGATACAGGCGATATTTTATTTTCCACCTACGTGGCATTGATGGATTAAATGACTGACAGTCGTTTAGGGGGTCCTACGTTTTGAGAATACTTTGATATGTCGTATAGCGAATGATTGTCCGAGAAGTCGGTTGAAGCGGTGGGAGAGGCTTTGTACGATTAATGGAAGAAACAGGTCCTTACAAGCGTCAATCGGTTAGCGAGTGGCATTTCTTCGGTACTGTTTATTAAATACCCCTCTTTAGAAATGCCGAATTTTTTCGCTACCACATTCTGCGCTTCTCGCGCTGAGAAGCTTAATGGGTGCCATTAAAGTGCCGTGCTTCTTTAAAGTTACTGGTAATTGACTTGAACTGCCTGTTGTCCGACGCTCTGTATAGGACGGCGAACAGCTTAACACGACGCCATTGCACTTTAATCGAACGATACACAGTTAACATCACATTCCCTTCTTTTATCGCAATACGAAGTAAGGCGTCTTTATTTGTACCGGCGGACCTCGTTTAATCGCTCTCTATTTACTGCCCGGTTTGATTCAAGTTTAATAGCCGTCGGTTTAGTGGTGCCTGGTTAGTACTTTTGATGCCAAGAATGATGGAACGCCCGGACGCACGGTTTCTTTTTAGAAAACGGGTCAGCACCTTTCTGTTCGGCACCAGCGCCGCATCATCAGGTCGCGCGCGTGGACTTGTTTTGGCATGCCAATCAACTCAGAAGCAGCATAAAAAATCAACGCTGAATGACATTAACTAATGAAAACTCTACAAGCTCTTCTCCGCCCTAGAAGACGCAGCCCTCAATTCCCAAAACATCGTCTAACATTCCCTCCAGTCCAATATCACCCCCGCTTCAGCGCGATACAAAACGTTTATTCCAAACGTCTCTTCCAACCCAAAACTCTATCTCAATTTCTTTCGCAACTCTGCCTTACCCTGCTGATTGCTCTTCCTCGTCGTCTTCTTCTCTTTCATCCATGGGTACTCAGGAACATTCACGCCCGATGGGTCGGCCACGCCGTGTGGGTCCATCATCGTGTGGTATCCTGGATGATGAGCCGTTGGGCTGATCGGTCCTCCTGCACCAGGACTGTGCTGAAGGCTACCGTCGCCAGTGAGTTGCGGCAATGCCGTCATGAATTCCGCCATCGACGGCTGACTGTTGATGAAGCCAGTCTCGGCGGATCCGCAGTTGGGATCCATGGCTGGATGGTGAGTCCCGTGCGGGGGCAGCCCGGCTGGGGCACCTGCCCCCGCGGCCACCGTGGCCAGCCAGAAGCCACCCCCTCCGTCGTTCGCCAGGACGGGTGTCGTCGGCCTCGTTTTCACGCTCGCGAACTCCTTACCCACGTGAACCAGCGCCTGTAGTTGTCCGCCGAGCTGCTGCAGGTTGCCCGCACCGCTCAGCTGTGGCTGCTGATGATCTTCTTCTTGGTGCACCAGAGTCTGTTGCTTGCCGCGCATGAGATGCTAGCCGCTGCGAAATGCAGGTCGGAGAGTTTTGGGTTGAGATGGATTTCTGATGAAATTCAGGTGGAGGTAAATGTTCGGATGCACTTAGGTTGAGACGGTATTCCGTAGTGTGTGGCAGGGGATGGTGGATCGAGGCTGACGGACGTTTATGGGAATTTTTGACGTTTTAAGGTTGTGTTTAACATCGGTTGACTTCTTACACCACTACACAGATGTGAGTTTTAGTTTCTTGGGAATAATTGTTAGTTATTGTTCACAAGGGGAGCGCGAGTTGCCAGTATCCATGTGCCGCGGGTGTAGGTGAACTATGGAATGGAAGCACGAATGCTCCGGAGAACTGTCGATTACGTATAGGAAGCTATTAATTATTCTTGGCTGTAGTTAGCGATCTTCTTGTGTTGGCATGCACGTTGGAAACACTGTTAACTATTCTTGGTCGTTTGCTTGCTCGCCAGTTTTCACTGTTCGAGTCACGGCTCGTGATTCGGCGCAAGCTGAAACGCAAGTAGGTGCCCGCGTGAGGGACCAAAAACGACAGAACTGTCTAACTAGTCACACTACACACTATCTATCATGATTTTTACATCGGAGTATGCGAGTTTACTGGCTTTCACTCATAGAGGCACAGTTTGCACGAAGATGACACCCGGACAGTAAACTAAACGAGCGACCAGTGCTCTTCGTGCCGGCGGCGCCTCTTCGATCAAGCGGGCATCTTGACGCTCCGACAATATTCTTCGGTTCACCAAAAACAAGCACCACTGTCACACGATCTCGCGGAACGACCGATCGATGTACATACAGACCAATCGACAAGAGCACCGTACCGGACCGCGAATACCTGCGGGTACCGTCACCGTTCCGATCGGCCGGAACCCAGACGAGGCAGGCTAGCGCACAGGCGGGCGGACAGCGGCCGTGGTATACTTGCCAAGTGACGGAGGAGAAGGCGGAGGTGGAGGTGGCGGTCGAGGAGAAAGGCGGAGGATGCGAAGAGGGTGGGGTACGAGACCGCGAAGTGCCGCGGAGGTGGAGGAGCAGAGCGGAGATTACGATGGTGGAGGAAACTCGAAGGCGCTCGACAACCGCGGAGGGACAAGGAGAGGGCAAAAACAGAAGAAGACGACTCGGCACGAGGGGGGTGGGAGGCTCGAGACGGTCGCTCGCGTTCGAAATTCCACGACGATCTTTTTCACTTCTCCGCGCTCTTCTCGTCGGTAGCGTGTCTCTGTTGTTACTGCTGTCTCTTTTCGCCGCGCGCGCGCCGCCGATCGAGCCAGGCCAGGCTGGGGAAGAAGGGGGTCGTGGCCGCGGAGTAGCTGTTCGGAGCGATCTCTCTCTTCTAGGAGAAAAGTCACCCTCTCCCCGGATGCCCGGTTTGCTGGCGAGGAGCGGTGGCGAGGTGCCGTCACGTGATCGAGGCCGGTAAGCGTCCGGGCCAATCGGAGAACGGTATCGGGCCGGTCGAGGCACGACGAGGCACGGCCCTCCTCCAGCGACGTAGGCGGGCTTGATGGTGCTGGCCGACGGTGGTGGCCTTGGGGAGCCGCGCGACGGAGGGCTCGGAGGGCACACACAGAACCAGGAGGGCACCACTACGCCAGATCCGTGTCGCGGGAGTGCAGGCGGGCGACTCTTGTGCGAGCGAGCACGAGGCCGGCTTGGGCGGCCACGGCGTCGCGGCGCAACTGTGGGCGGGACGCGCGAGCGCGCAGCGAACGCAGACGATAAGTGGAGGGGAACTTCTCACGTGCTCGACCACGCGGTGCGTCCTCCACCTTCTCCGGGAGCCCTCCGATCCTGTGTCAGAGAGGAAGAGGTGAGCCTTTTTCTTTACGTACCGACTCGCGGGAAAACCTACCCGGTATGATCCGCGGGAGTGCCCACGGCGGTCTATGCGGGAACAGTGTGTGCGTCACGCACATGTCGTGGGGCATATGGGTATAAATGTGATCGCGGGGTATTAGTTTTATTACTATTGATTGTATGGTTCGGAATGTCCGTGGTAGAGGTAAGAGTCACCGATCAATTTTACCGGTAAGATCGCAGTGGTAGTATGATCCTTGCTAATTCGAATGGTCAATGATGTTCGGAATGTACGATGTTCCTTTTAAATGCGACTTACGGAAGCACGGCGTCAAAATATAGTGACTCTATGGGAGTAGTTCGCAACTGAAACGGTTCATGTGCATCGAATGCACCCGTGACGGTGCTGCAACGGTTCAAAACTGCTGGGGGCGCCGGCTGGTGTTACGGCGACTTGCTGTGGGGCAGTTTTGATGACAGATTACCCTGATCCGCTTTGTGGAGAAGCTCTCATTTAGACAGCCCGTTTGATTGAAAAGTTCCGCGTCGCTTCAGAAGAAAAAAATTTGTGCCGCTACCCTCATAACGCACTGCCGCCTTGTGATATAGATGTCCTATACCTATGCGCATAACGAACAGTCTCTACGAAGGAGTCCACCCCACGCGTGAGAAAGTAGAAGTAGAAATGTGTATCGCGGTCTGCGGAGCATTTGAACGATACTAGAGAAGTTTTCGTTACGCGAAGTCTCCAACCGTTTCCTTTGAATAGGCTCCTCTGCCAAATAGATACTTCCGAAATTAGCAAAATCGTCAATCATTTCTCGCCCGTCCCGTATATTGCAGCTTGTCGGTACGCAAATGCGTTGTTACTAAAACGCAAGATTCGACCCCAGAATAATATCGGACGTGCATAAGTATGCATAGCCTCGCGATATTCAATTGCGCCAGTGGGTTGCAGAGAAATTTCAGAGGTTGCAAGGGCGCCACCCAACTCAGAACAGGGAGAGGGCGCGGATGGCCTGGAACAGTGTATGCGTATATATATGTATGTGTGTGTTTCGATGCGAGAGAGTAAGAAAGAATAGGCGAGAGAGAAGGAGAGAGAAAGAGATAGAGAGAGAGAGATAAGAGCTGGAGAGCACGAGAGAGGAGAGAAAGCGAGAGAGACGAACACCCGCCACATCTGCCGCCAGATTTAACTATACATTACAGACACACGATATGTCAAAGTCCTATACTTCATATCGACTCCGCCATTTATTAAAAGTTTCATCGCGCGCCGCCTCGCCTCGCTTGTGCCACCGACGTTCCCGTTCGACCCCTTCTTTCTGGCACACTGTGCGCGAATATAAGAAGGAAGACTAGAAATATACGGACGGCGGCGGAAAGTTAGAGGAAAGAGTCGGGAGGAAACGCTATGCTCGTTCGGCAACCGAGACGTGCGCTGTCGAAATGAAACCTATCGCGCCGATTCGAGAAATCGGCTGAGTTACAGCCGGCTGGTGTAAGAACACTTCATCCTGGGTGAATGTAAGAGTCGCTTTCTGAAAAGGTTTCAGTTTAGGAATGCCTTTTAATCGATTTTTTTATACTCCGTCGAATGCTAATCTAACGGTGCGAATATATATATATATATATATACATACATATATATTTTTGTTACAATAAGTGGTTGTTTGATTTAATATTAAATAGTCGAAGCAGGGATGAAGCAGTCGCGTTTGGTGCATTTTGGATATATGAGTTATGAATGTGGTATTGCTATTGTTTTGCAAAATTTGAAACTATAACATCTGAATATATGGTAAGTGTATTGATTTATCGAAGTATGCATTCACTATTTCATGACTAAGGATGCGAAAAAATAATCAGTCCGAGAAAAGATTCGCGAAGTTCAGCAAAAAGGTCCACACAGTTCGCTACCCATCGAAATGAGCTTTCGAGAAGTAAAACTCACTTTGGAGTTCCCCTTCTTGTGACGACACCGGCATTTCTGTCTGTCAGTTCTCTTCTTTCTTCCGCCTGCCACCGATTGCGAAATGAAGTTTTATATTAAGCTCGGTGTTTCGTCCCTCTTTCCTTTCTGCCGCGACTTTCCCTCCGCTCTTTGCCGTCCTGTTCCCTTACCTCTTTTGTATATTTACGTACCGATAGATCGTTATGTCGGCGTTTGCATATATATTGGCATCGCAACCTCTCCCACGCGGATCGACAATATACAGAACATACAGCGGCGTGAGAACTTTTTCCCGTGCCAGTTTTATAAAAGCTCTCCCATCAAGGATTCTGTCGTCGTACACAATTATTTTCATATTCCAACGCAAAACACACCGCACTTTTACGCACAGTTAAAATCGGCCAACGAGCAATGCTTCATTCAGTTATCATTAGTCCTTCATATTGCTATAACACGGTGGATATCCAAAGGTTCTTCATTGGCCGCGTATTTACATAATGCGCAAAAGCCAAATGTATGCGTTTCTTGCAGAGAAGCACGGCACGACTTTAACACACGCATCTACGCCAACTGAAAAAGAGGTATGCATTTTCGCGTATAACCACGGTACGATAAAGAAAGCGCTTCGCAAACGTGGAAACTCGGCTCACATTGCCGAGGTTATGGTTTACAACCTTCGTCGGGTTCTCTGCGGACGATAATGAACGCGCTCCTTCGCGGCGTGAACATTGTACATCCGCCATTAAAAATAAACCATCTTTCGTCGCCATTTTAGCATGGCAACCGACACGGTCCTCGTGGCAGGGTTCGGTCTGTCAATCATCGCATCACCGAAACAGCTCTTCCAGTACTCGCACACCGCAAGCGAAGGGAGGGTTTTGCCCTTCATTCCTGAAACTCCGACTCCCCGCCGACCCTTTCTGAACTTTTTCGTCGTTCAGCGTCTCCGGCAAAAGCGAACTCGTTAGAGGGCTGCAGTAAAATTCTCTCTCTTCACTATAATATTGCCACCGGAAACACCACGAATCTTCGCTACATCCGTTCGTGATGCCATTCTCGAAACATTTATGTATCTATTCGCATGTACCTCGCAATTTGCCGAGCA
This sequence comes from Cryptocheilus praepositus, assembly GCA_033815515.1. Classification (NCBI taxonomy): domain Eukaryota; kingdom Metazoa; phylum Arthropoda; class Insecta; order Hymenoptera; family Pompilidae; genus Cryptocheilus; species Cryptocheilus praepositus. Next base: position 15,092,143 of record JAWWQZ010000035.1, on the reverse strand, counting down.
TAACATGAAGGCAACGTCAGTGAAACATCGTGCGGCTACGGTGAAATACTAATCACGGTTCGCTCCGACGCGTTGTTCACGGTATTTACGAACGCACGATGATTCTGTGATTATAATAATCGCTGATAAACGACAATTTGCTACCGTAGACCGTTTATGCGCGGTATTCCGCTGCCGCAGGCGCGCAGAACGCAGAGGAACGGCACTCGTCTCAAATTCGCGCGTCCATTCATCTTCCATGGTGCAGACACGGGCTATTGCAGCAATCCGTAAGAATGAAAAAGCCAGCGCGACAAAAGGTGAGCGCAAAGTCGGAGGCGGGGGATTGTTCTTAATGTAAGGATGAACGGTGCATAGAAAGGTAGGCAGGAGCTCAGAGCATGAGCGGCACTTCTTGCGATTAGCGAGCGACTAGGGGGAGCGTCGAGCGGGGGTCTGAGGTTTTAATTAAGCATTCACTGCGGATGATATCGCATGCCTCTTTATACTTCATAGGAGCCAGATGTTGCTACGGGGCCCTTCCTTGCCTTAGGTCCTCTTGTCTCCCTCCGTCTCTCCTCTTCTCTTCCCTCTCATTTCCTCCTGTCCCCTGTCTGTACCTTCGTCTCCACACTTTTCATTTATCCTTCTTCGTCGCTTTCGCTCCTCTCCGTCGACCCACGCGTTCCCTTTCTCTCTCACGCTCCTTCGCTTTCGCTCGCTCAAAAGCGCCTAGGGCTAACCGCACTTGCGACGGAAGGAACGTCGCTATTTCGTTTTAATTATGCATGTTTAATTTGCTTATATCCCACCTCCGCCGCGTGTGATGCGCACCGCGGAGGGAGTCAGACGCTTCCGTCCAAATAATCATTTGCACATTGGCGGACCTTGATGATTTCCTCCGCGACGAGGCCAGATGTCTGTACGCGACAAAGTTCCCCCGAAAGCCTTCAATTTCTTTCGCGATGGCACTTAAAATTAATAGAAATGCAGAAGACGAAAAGTACACCTCGCGAGTAAACTACCAGCTCGTTCCATTAGCGCACAGCTACTCACACGCATTTACTTGCTTTCACAGTAATCACTTCCAGTTGACACATCAACTATTCGGCTTGTCCCCTTCGAACGTTTCAATTTATTGTAATACAATTATTAAAAAAACTACTATTATTCCGAACGCACCACCCATAAGATACTCTTCGTGTCCCACTTCTCGCCGCTGACGGCGGGCTGCAATTTAAAATCGCGCAAGCCAGAGGAATTTCTCCGAAAGTACGCGGCTAAATGTGGGCCAGAGATACGCTGCGCGCGAAACGACGGAATTTCGCACGGGGAAATTTGCAGGGAACCTTTTCGTATCTCTTTCACTTTTTTCCACGTCGCCTAGCGCGCTGGCCTTTAAGCGCGTTCTTTTTCTGGGGATGGTCGCCGGGAAAGAGAGGGATCTCCCCCGTACCGGCGCTACTGGAACAAATCTACACCCCCTTCTTCGCTCGCCGCACTCGAGGTGTACCTAGTCTACGGCCGACACTTGGCGCAAATTGCCCCAGTAAGTGTAGTGCATTAATCTTTGGTTTGGTTTGGTCTCGGCCACCGCGTGTGTTGCGGTGGCCGCATTTCTCGTAACCTCTCTGACACGCCGCACATCCCAAAACCTTCTGCCACGTTTTCGTATTCCTCGTCTCATTCGCCCCCTGCTCCGCCGCGGCTTTAGGTCAGCGAACGCTTACACCCTTCCGCTTCGGACTCGGAGACGTTAAAGGCGTTTGTTCAACTTGCCTCGCCGGCGAGGATATTGCATTTTTCCGTCATTAGACGACACCCAGCGGTTTGGCGAGCTCAACGTGAAAATGTACGGAGGTCAATGTTAGAGTTATGGCTGGATGACATGAATGAATGCGGATTATTTCAGCTGGAGCGTCATACGTTTATTATAATGTGGAGACGGTATGGAAGAGAGCAATCGATAAGAACAGAGTTCGCAGAGAGAGATAAAAACGATCGTAAGTGGTATTGATGCCATCTCTGAGCATAATGAATAATTGTTGTGTACACACGCACGTACTGACAGTCAAAGACTTATTGTAAATAGTGACCATTTACAAAGTTCCGTACATCTTACCGCTTTTGGTCATAAGACTTCTACAAATAGAAAGAAGAGGAAAGCTTAAATTTTTTTAGCTGCGTCTTTTGATAAAGTATTATTGAACTCCACCGAGTAGTCAATGTGTTAACGACTGCGTAAAACAAATTGGCAGCTTTTGTTCTTCACACGTTTCGTTACTTCTTTTGTGCGTACCTCTCGCCCTTTCACCCTTAACTAACCACACTAACCCCAGTATGTGCACACGTATGCCGCGGAAGCCCAAACCCAGAGCGTCGGTTCTTCGTAATGCGAATACCATGTCTCGCATCAAGAATTCGGTCTCTCCCGGAGGCGCACCCTTCTTTGCTCGGTTAAATAAATTGGCAGCGATTATGTCTACGCCGTTTACGCGAGCGGATGTGTTTCGATGGCCGATGGTGAGTCGATATAATCGATGAGGCCGCTGCGTGATTCTTCCGTAATAGCTGTTTGATAACTTCGGCATTACTGCCGAAGAGCCTGCGGCCCTGTTGAAATATTCACTGGCCATCGGGACCCAGCGTATCCGATACGGACGATCATCGTTAATTACGGACGAGGTGAGTGCTTTTGGAGCATGCATATGTGTCGCGCGGGCCTCACAAAGTGCGGTCGTGAGGCCTTCACATTAGGCGGAATCGCTTCCTGGATTATACGTATCGGGCATTCGCAGATTGCAATGTAACGACGTCGTAAGTCGGCGGACAGTTGTGGAAATTTGCGTCGGCGGTTTCCTTGCGTCTAACGTCCACATGATATTCTTAAGCGACCGGGCGGATGCGAGAACACACGTGAGGGGTGAGAATTATTTTCTTCGATGTTACACGTTTTCGGCGGAGAAAGTACGTAACGTGGGCTGGGATCAATCGAAGAACACAGCACGCATCCATCCTCCGTATCCGCGTTTAGGTGTATCAAGTTATACGCGTATAACCCTAACTGTTCTAAGTTTAGTCGTCTCATCATCCCTTCATGGATGTTGGTGACTTGCACGTTCGTGACTCGGCATCTAGGGCACCATCGACGTATCTCCGTTCTATTCGCCTGCGCGCTGGTATACGTTCAAACGCGATATATCTCATCCCCGTTCAGATGTCAGTCGGGATCACAGATTCATTTATCCGCGACCCGAAAAATAAGATTGCACGATGACAACACAATTACACGCGAGAGACCGGTGATTCGGCTAAAGCAGCGTTTGCGTTGGTGGAAACGTGCGGGGGCTGGGCAACTGTGTGTTTCGTTAATGCAATGATCCCTTGCTTCCGTAGCCTTGCCTCCGAAAACCATTGGTCGACGCTTCACATTTTCCGGACAAAAAGTATCGCCGCACGTTCCAACGTATATACCGATCGGCGGTTATCGAAGTTTCTACCCGGCAGATTCCTCCTTGCCCATAACGTCCTCGGCAAGCTCCCAATACATTATCTTAATGAATTAGAAATTGGCGGAGCATTCAAGGCGTACCCGAACTTCAATTAAGTTTAAGAATCAGATGACATATTTAATTTCCTCGGGATAATGAGAGTGGGTTCTGGAGGGATGAGAAGGGGTGAAAGAAGGGGTGGAAGAGAAACTCGCAGGAGTGCCGGAAGGAGAACGCCCGGTCCAACGTGGGGAAGGGAGAGACGAGGTGAAACTTATCGCGCGAAGGAAGCAGCGGTTGCCCTTATTTCGAAAATTAAAACCACTTATATTAATTGGACGTGACTGTCGACGTGTCACCTATTAGATCCGTGCGTGATGCTAGTCATTCGGCGTTGCCGCAGACTCTTTTGTGCCAGCCGCGCAAACGGAACATCGACGAAATTGTGGAAATTCCGGAATCCGCTGCGTTAATTAGGCGGAAGCACGTAGAGACTTTCATTTGGCATTCTACGCGCCGACATCAAAGGGACGTGCCTTTAATGTCGCTTTGGCAATATAACGACGATGTCGCACGAATGTTAACGCTCTTCATCAAAGGAGGATTTTTTGGAAGCTCCCATTATAACGCGACAGCAAATCGCCAACACGAGGGAGACGCGAAGCTCGCACGACCCTCGCGCATGGGAAGATGCGTAGCTGAAATTTGTAACTTCGTAAACCGTCGAACACATCCGCCGAACCACCTTCGAAACCGTTCAGCACCGCAACAACTGCAATCATTAAGCTACATCCGTTGTCGCGTGAGGCCGCAGACAAAATCACAATGCGACTTTTTCGTCCCTCGGACAAGGAAAGTAATAGTCCCGATGATGCAACACGATCAGCATCGCAGGATCCGCTGTCACAGCAGGATTTCGTCAGGAAGCTTTTATCCCATCGTAACGGAGTAAATCGTGCGGTCGCGGCGTATATCTATTTGTCACCGAACCGCTTCGCGCTTCCGAAGGGAAGACGGTAGGGCGTCGTGACGCCTGGGCAGAGTCCGACGCCTGAACGTTCCTTCTTTTCCAGCCAGCCTTCCCCTCCAGGGACCACTCCATCTTTCCCTCCCTCAACCGGATCCGTGCAGAAGAGTAGGTGGCCCTCCGTTAAAGAGGTAATTTGTGCCACGAGCAATGGACCGCGCACCCGAAACTTTCGCACCTATCCGCCGACTGTCCGTCGTCAGGATCCTGTTGCTCCCGTTTACAGGACTCCCTTCTCTGCCGTTTTGTCAGATTTTTATCGACGCCACCTCGTCGAGGATTGTACTCGCAAAAACACGAATGGATTCGCTGACGTTCTAAGCTATGCCGGTTACTCAGAGCTGCAGTCTATGTACGCAGCTAGCTATTGTAACAGCTTCTTACCACGGCGTGTTGTGCAAGATTATTAGTCTGCGATTAGAAGGTAATTTACGTGCCAGATATAAACTGCGGCGGTTCAAGGATGAACTTTGGCGTATGCGTGTTTCTAGATTAGTTATTTAAGGTATTATTAGAGCATAGAACTTTTTCGTCAGTCAGACCACTTATACGGCTGGATCGAATATATTTCCATACCTGACGTCAGTGAATTAAGTTGACGCGCCGCTGTTATTTCAATTTACGTTCGGCGTATTGCGGGCGGTTTACCAAACGCTGATTTACCGCATCCCGTTTCGAGACCGATTTTCGTATAAGCTCAAGGTGGAACTAAATCCCTATTTTACTTACCGGCTGCTGGAGCGAGCGGGGTGGAAGGGGAACTCGGCCGTGTACTAAATTTAAAAGTAAAACCTCCGCCTTTGTTGCCGAATCCCCGCGCTGAAAGAGAAGGTTGCCTTGCTTCCTTGAGCCATTCAACAGATTTAAATGGGGGCCCGAACTCCACTACCTCGATAGCTTCTTTTGCTTGTTTTAAAGCGCGCAGTCTGAGGGTTAAACGATATCGTCCGCCCGCTACTTCCCCGGCCACGGCAATAACTCGTGCTTTTTCCCTTGCGAAATGAGTCGTACAAATTAGGCCGGTCAGGATCGATAGAGGGCCGGATTAAAGAACGCTCGATTAACTTCTCGCCACATTCGGTTTGTATCATAAACCCATTTTTTTACGTTGCACCTCGGTGCGATGTTGTAACGATATGCTTTTTTCGTCGTTGGCCGTTACGTTAACGATGAAGCCAACGGCAGACTTTGGCAGTAAAAAATCTAGAACCTAGAAAATCGTATCGTGCTTAGGCCTACAATAAATACCAGCATTTTGCGAACTCGATTAATTTGTCGGCATGTCAAATTGCTGACTGAATAATGCTGCCTGTTACTATAAGTATTACTAACCGTCATATGATTGACAATCAATAACTTTCTTTTTCCCTCGGCGTTAAAGGGACGTTAAATCATGCATCGTCGCACGGAAATGAACTTCGGTGATGGAAGAAAAACGTACTCCTGGCATTGTCCGCGACCCACCAACAGTACGTTAATTCAGCGCGTACATTGTGCCGTACATTTTCGCGGCAGAAGTTCAGCGAAGCTGGTGCCGGTCCGCCCGGGGATCGGCTAAATCGAATCATAAAAGAATCATAATTAACCGGTCTTTTGTGCCACGACTGCGCTCATCCCTCCACCGGAGTCTGAAAGCTTACGAAGAGATGGAGATGAGAACGCGCGGCAGAGCTACTGTCTTCAACGGCGAAATTGGAGTTTCCGACTTTCCCTCGGCGCTAATTTTGACTAATACCCCCGAAAGGGACGGTGCATTCTTTTCGAAATATAGATTTATCAGGATAAATGTTTCATTAGGCGCGGACAGAAAAGTTATGGGTCAAGTTACGGTCAGTACTTGTAGCGATTAAGGATCGTGACACCGAGGTATTTCGTGCGAAACCATTTTGCGCGATTTTAAGCTTTATCATTGCGCGCCATTGATATATCACTTGACGTGCTGTTTAAGGTGTTTAAATAGCCGGGCACTCGACCGTTTCTTTTAAGCCAGCGCGCGTAGCCACTCGTGGACATAAGGCCTCCGGGGTAAAAACTAACCCCTGACCGCGAAGCACCTGCCATGGCCATAAAGGACAATGATATTTTTATAATTGAAATTAATTACAGCTCGGCCGCTGTCGCACATATGCTTACCACGACCCGCAATAAAAGCCGGCAACCGTACAAGTCGCCTCGCCGACGACAAATGTAAGCTGAGCGGCGCGGTGAGAATTCACCCCTCGTTCGCTCCTAAATCGCCTTTGCCAACGTCTCAAACCTAGCAACATCGCATACGTCTCCCATTTAGTCAGACCCCAGTCACGTTAACACGAACTACGTCACCTTACCTCACGTCTTCTTGCTTAACAGGTTAAGTGCCATGATGGTCACCGACTACCGGTGCAAAAAATGTCACTAAAAATGTAAAAAATTGAAAATTAGTCACATTTGCAATTTGATAAGTGCATTCTGCATTAGGATAGTAATTCAACTCTTCGGCCTGCAATGCCTAAGCGTTATTTTCATTCTGAACAATTCAATGATACTCTGTATTATTTCGTGGCGTCGCGGTTCTAATGCAGTAAGACACGCACGGCGGACAACGTGTTAGCGTCTGCACACCCACGGGCTTTCTAATTCCGTCATTTCCGCGAACATGATACAACCATAATGCCGCGCAGCTAACGAAAAAACGCTGGATGCCCGGTCGAATCAGCCATCGGTACGTATCCACGCCGAACCCTCTCGTCTTCGAGCGCGTTAAGCGCTCGCGCGCGAAATCCCGTCGATATCAGAGCGAGCTGCAATTTTGTCGTAATGGCCCACGGCCCTCGCTCATTACTGTCGGACGACCTATAAGCAGCGATTAACCGCCGAACGGCAGGGAAAAACGAAATCTATACACGGGCGCGCGAGCCGGGGTACATTTTGCAAGAGAGCCACCTGAAGATGGTCCGCGTCCGCCTCGGCCTCTGGCGCGCACCCAATCATCAAAGTCGCATTTTCGACGTAATGGGTGTGTTTAGTCGATGGAAGTCGGCGCGATGGCTCGGGGCGGAGGAGCAGAGAGGGTGATCGGCTTTCGAGGCTTCGTGGTTACTGGTCGGGCCTTGTTGGGACTCTCGATCGTGATCGGCCCCCTTCGCCACCAATAATCAACGTACGGCCGCAATTACCCTGCCTTGGGCGGCCAATCGGCGCTCCTCTCGTTCCGCCGCGATCCACCGACGTGGCTGCTTCTCATTCTTTCGCCCGATGTTTCGCGCCGTCCATCTCACTCGCCTGCTTTGAACGCTATTATTAGGCTGTATTATCGTAATGCGGCGTCCACCACGTCCGCTCGCCGGGCAGGCCGAAATGGCTCCTATAATAGGGACAGCCAGATATCCGACATTTACTTCCAGCATCCTTGTTCAGGATGATCGTGGGAGGATCGTACGGGGAACCTCACGGGGATACGTGACTCTGCCGTAAACATGAGCATGCACTCGCAGAAATTGCTGCACCGAGCGCGCCGGGCTTTCTTTTCCGCTGTCTCGGGAGGCTTGCGGAATTACCGTGTAGCGTGTCGTTTCGCGAAATTAGTGGGATGAGAAGTGACATTACGGCGGGATGCTAATATTCTGGGCGATGAAGACTTAATACGCACGGCGAGTATGCGTATTAAATTTGCTTGATAAGTGTATTATGCGTGGTAATTTGAATATGTTGTACAATTTAGGGCTTGAGTACGTCGACGTTTTAATAGAACGTTCTGTCGAAATCTAAGCCCAGTGTAGAAGACTGAGATGTTCTAGCTCGCGAGAATACCAATATTAGCACACTTCGTCAGCTTTGAAGCGGCAAACGTGTTATCTTGTTAAACATTTTACGCTTACGCGTGTTATGTCGACATTCAATTCGTAGTTCACGCGACGCCGTGAATCTTGCGGCAAAGAAACGTACGACGCGGAACATATCGCAACCGTATTACGAAGCGTCGCGTTCGTTCCGCTGCAGCCTTCCCATTGCGGGGACTCTTATTGTGCCGGGCTGATTCTTATCCCCGTGTCCTCAGTTCTCAACGTCATAAACGATAAACACTCCCGACATGAAGAAGTTATGTCGAGCACGACAACGTATGTTCCCAGAGAGATAAGACCGTGCAATTCCCGTGGATGTAACGTGCCTGACAAGTTGTACAGCGACACCTTTCGAGCGTTCACACTCCTCGCATGGAGAGCGACAAAAGTGTTGCGAACTGAATTATGACCGGATGCTGAGATTTATACGTAGGCAGGATTTATGTTTTTCTCGAAACTAATGCCCTTCCTCATAGCGCCTGGCACTTTGATTGAGCTTTACGTAGCTTGTAATGAAACTGCCGTGCGGGAGAAAGGCGTACCGAGTGCCGCGATAAAAATTCGCCACCAATATCCACCGAACGCGCAGTAATTGCGCGAGCGGCTCTCCGCGCGTTTTCCTAATCACCGGAGTGAGGATCCCGACAACCCCCGCTTTCTCCCGCTTTTGTCTCGCCGCGGAGTCAAGCCATCCCAACCGTGAAGAAGTTCTGACGAGCAGGATGCGCGAAGCAGCCGTTCCCTGAGAAAGCGATAACGAAGGCGCGACGACTCTTACGACAAAACGACTAAAGACGAATCCTCCCACCGAAGGCGTCTCCCTGCCGACGCCTTGCGAGTCGACGCTGCCGCGTCCTCACGTCAGTTCCTCGGAAAGCAACGGCCGAACGGACGGACCGCCGCGCTTCACTCTTCTCTTCGCTATCTGACAGAGTGGGATCGCGATCACGCCAGAAAGAGACGAGGAGCCGCCGAACGTAGAAGAAAAGCGGCGAGCGCGGCGTGAAAGGCAAATAGATAGAGGGAAGAGAGGCACCGCGCTGGCGAGAAGGAGACGGGCGAAATGTTGGGCAGGAGAATGTGGCCCCTTTCCAAACGCTGGCAGTCAGTAGTCGGGGGTGGAGGGTGGCAAAAGAGAGAGCGCGAAGGGAGGGGGAGTATCGAGGGCGCTAATGTTCCCCAGGCAGGAAACGCCGTCTCCATCCTGCACCCTCTATCTCTCCGCTCGCTCGCCTATTTTTATTCGTCTTTATCTGAGACTTGAGTCGGTTCCTCTCCATTTCCTCTTGAGGAGTTCTTCCTCCACCCACAGCCGTCGCTGCTCTTCTCGCTCCGCGCGCCGCTTTCTTCTTTTGCCCGTCCTCCCTTCGCCAACCCTCCGGGCACCGATGCGGTGACAACAACATGCAAACATTCTGGTATTTGCAATTCGAATGCCGCAAAACGGGGACGGGAAGCCGCGACGCGTCCGACTATTCCCCGATGGCGTTTTCCCGAGTCTACCCGGTCCCGGCTATTCTATTAGCTGGGCTCAGATACGCTCCACTTTTGAACGGAGCGACCAGCGGTGATCCCGATGTCAATAACACGTCCGTTTGCCGGCAGATAAACCGCTGAAAGGATCGCCTGACAGCTGCTTTGCGTCGGTGCGTTCGCATCACGCCGCATGTACGGTGATACTATGCGAGTTTAAAGAGGGTGGTGTCGGAAGATTAGAGCCGTGTAAGTTGCAGGTGCCGTTCGCGGGCGGATAAAATGGTTGATTGTGTTTTACGTGGGTAGATATTAGGAGAAGAATGAGATGCTGAGCGATCGGCGATATTAGCTATTTGGAACTATGTCGAGTTATGCTGTTTTCTGTCATTTTTAAGATGTGCCTTGAAATTCATTGCGAATGATTGTCGGGTTGATTGATGTTTTCATAGTTTGGATAATTGACGTGGGACGAAATAAATAAGTGGTTGCCACGAATGTAGTCCCGACAGCATACTTTCTTCATCGTGATAGTACGTAGCCGTTTGAGGTGTAGATTGATGAGTGCCAATATACCATAGACGCTTCGCATAGGTATAATTTTATAATACGTGGCAGTTTGTAGCATAATTTGTCCCACGGCCATCCGTGCAACTTGGACAAATTGTGCGGTTTGACCGGTTGAAAAATTTCATTGATGACTATCTACTCCGGTACCATGTACTTCGAAGTGACGCAACTTTGTGTTGACTGGTTAGTAAGAGGTAGTCCCTCTCAGCTGAACCGACATATCTCGTCAAGTATCGTCATTTCCGAAAATGCGCGCGATTTCTCGTAATTCTTTAAATACACACCGCGGAACGATTTGGATAATAACACACCCTGCATCTTAATTTGTCATCGTGCGACCACGTTCGTTGGACAGCAGATGCCCTTTAATCCACCGTAAACGACTCGTCGCACGAAAAAAGGACACGCTTCCGCGGCATCGGCTTCGACAACGAGCGAGTTGCCAAATTGACGCGTTTCTTTCGACTCGCGAGATACGTGCTTGTCGATATGCGGACAACCGCTGAAAGAATAAAGACATCTGCCCTGATGAGAGGATCGCGTCGAACGATGCATCGCGCGAAAAGAGCGTTACACCCGCGGCTTGGTGCATGCCAACGAGCGGGCAGATGCAACACGTTCGCAATTAAGGGGGATAAGCGATTCGTACAGATCCACCGCGAACGATGCGCGACTTTATGACACCGGCGCACGCATTAATTCAGCGTAATGCCGCATTACACGCATGAAACGTCCGACTCTCGTGTAGATTTCGGTCGTTACTGCAATTACAGATGTCTTGTTTCTTGACCGGCTGCTTCGGTAAGATGGGAAGCAGCGATGAGCGCGTTTATGATCTGAACGATGTTTGGTCTTGACAAATATATTCTGCCGGAACTTTCGGAAAGTGGCTGGTAACGGTATAATTTGTCATACGCTGCCTTCTTGGCACGGTTACGCGTCTGATACTTAAACGTAATCGATGGATGGAAGTTTGCGAGAAGACAATGATTCAGCTATTATTAAAATCACACACAGACATTCGTTCCGCTCAACGTGTCATTAGGACAGTCTACACGTCGATCTGACACTCAATCTGTCAGTCACGCATTTTCATTTCAACATACTTACGGCTAGAAGCACATACAATCGCCATAACGTTAAATGAAATATTAACCAACGTGAACATTATTACACTCAAACGCACGGTTCTAATATTACCTTTTAAAGAGTATGATCAACCATCGCTAGAATACTTGTCAGCTTCTTACCCTATCGAACATTCAGAGGCACCGACCTAAGTCAAATGCAATTATTATATTCAAACGCCACGCTTCTATCACCTTTTAATCAGTATGGACAACCATCACTAGCATACTTATCCATCTTGCCTCTATTATGCGCAGCAGAAATACCGAAACCGGACCCGATACGTCAAAAGACCATTCTCGTCTTTCTTACCCTATCGAAAATTCAGAAGCACCAACTCAAGTCAAATGCAATTATTACACACGCACTAAATGCAATTATTATATTCAATGCACGCTTCTAATATCATTTTTTAATCAGTATGGACAACCATCACTAGCACACTTGTCCATCTTGCCTCTATTATGCGCAGCAAATATACCGAAACCGGACCTGATACGTCAAAAGACCATTTTCGTCTTTCTTACCCTATCGAAAATTCAGAAGCACCGACCCAAGTCAAATGTCACCCGCTTCGCCCGTCACGAGGAACGCCTCCATGGTGGCGTTATCTCCCATCTCCGGCGCCACATTCACCTAATATCACTTTTTTGGCATCGTGCACGTAATACATACGTGCGCCGGGGTGGGTCTTGTGCGCCATATAATTACGCACGTATCGTTACGGGGTTGCTTCATAGGTAGGAGGCGTACCCGAGGCTATTGGGCCATCGCGCGCAGTGCCGCGCGGAAACGAGCGGCGCTGCTTATTATTCCAGTAATTTGAGCCGACGAGAAATAAGGCAGCGCCTTCGATCACGAGATAGCGATGTTGCTCGATAGCCGGGGCCGCCAGATATACGTGTAGCAGCGGGCAATGTAGCGAAACGCGATGTCCAGCCCCGACAATTCTTAAGACGCGTGTAACGGGGCGCAATTAAGGCGTTGCGAACGCGATGTGGGAAATTTCGTGTACCGCCTGATATAGCACGGCGATCAGCGGTCTAACCGTGTTATTATGCGTCCGCATGAAACGGCACGGGAATAATCGCGGCTCCGCGAAAACGGCGCGAGTACGGAGGAGGTCCGCAGAAACACGCGGGGAATCGTCGGCACGAAGATCCGCGGAGATATCTGCGAAGCCGGCGCGCGTTTCGCGTAAAAATACCGCGGGCGACCTTCGGCCTTAATCGTCGGGCATCAAATAGCTTCAACTTACCGTACCGATTCTAAAATGCCGTACATTAGCCCCGCTGTTCTATTTCGAGGCATGCCCAGATTAGCATTGGGAACGTTTCTGACAGGCAGGTACGCGTGACACAAGAACCCCGTCGCGGGTGACTCGAGTCAACCCACTGTCCTCCAGGCCCGCTGAATGGGAGGACCCGCGAAAAGTTCGGCGATTTTTTTCGTCCAGGTTAGACAAAACTCCTAATACGGATACGACGTGAGAACAAAGACGCTTCGCGTGACTCGTAGGCGTGCCACGTGGACACGCTACGTCGATCGGCCCGTCGACCAATCGGCTTTCAGAGTCCGCCCTGGTACACGTATACCCCGTGCATACAGAACCTTTGATGTTTCAGCTCACGTGACCCGGGCAGGTCCGATATCAATTCGTGATGCTAAGTACGCCTTCGCGTGCACGTCGTTCCTCACGACGGAGTTATAAGGACAGCGCATGTAGCCGCCAGAAGGAAATTTCGGTCTATTCTGACGATCCAATCTCGAGATCTATACGGCGCGTGTTAGCCGGAGTTAGAAATATGACCGCCGCGCGGTGATAAGGCGACGGCGTTCGTCGCCTAAAAAAATTAAATTAAGAGTCTCGATTTGCCGACGACAAGAATTGGGGGAGGGAGGGTTGCTTGCTTTTTTGATAAATACCGCGGACGTGACGGATGTATCGGTTGACCGTCCGCGAGGGCCGCGTGTGTCGGGAATTTCACGTTAATAATTCTGCCAACGTACTTATAGCGCATGGTTATACACCGTATGATCTGTTGTGGCGGGAAAATATAATTGATACAGTCCATTGTCGATATTCTTCATACATCGTACAAAATATATAGCAAATGCTTAAAAGACGTGCGATTGCTGAAATACAGATATTGGTTGCTTCTGTACTTCGAATAGTCGTATATTATAGTGCAACATCGTAAAATATGTAGTCCATTGTCCATTGTCCATTTTTTATACAATGTAGAAAATATATAACAAATGTTTAAAAGACGTGCAATTGTCGAAAAATAGATATTCTATGTTTGTAGTATTTTGTAATACAGCATATCAAAATACTTTTGATATGCTATATATATGCTTCTCGATTCTGTCATATGCTATATAAAACATATAGCAAATGCTAAAAAAAGTATGTAATTATTGTGAAACAGATATTATAGTTCCAGTACTTCAAATAGTTATCAAATACGCGTTACCTCACGATATTGGTAAGTCAATCCGAAAGGTGCACATCTTGACTAACGGTGTGTGTCCATGTGTACGAAATTCCGGTTGTTCGGGTTTGTGAGATAAATCGTGCCAGATCATCCGTAAGTGCAAACACTTTCGATAGTGTCAACAGGAACAAGTTGTTAGCCCGAGAGGGCAGCGCACGTCAGGCTCACCCCAGGAATCCGGAACGGTTGCTTGATGGATGATCGCAGATATACTGAAAAATGGTGATGGATGGAATTTCGCTGCCTATAAACATTGACGCGAAATCTGTTACGTAAATTCTAATAAATTATATCGAAGATACGCTCCCAGTGTGTGCCTTACACTGTACGTATCTTCCTCTTCGGTTGGAGTTTGACTTGAACTTTATTTTGTTCGAGCTTCGCGCCAGATTCCTTAAGAATATTGACTTTTGTATTTGAATGATATTAATAGTTTTGTTCTAGACGACTTGGTTGGTTATTGATATTGCTGTGAACGGGATTTTATTGTTTTCGGGATTGCATCTAGTCTTTCTTGATCAGTGACACAATAATAATGACTTGTGTGTTTGTCGATTTGTGTAGATATTGCCAATAATACTAGTGCGCGAGAGACGGCAGGTTTATGAAATACAGCGCTTTCTAGCCTTTGTAAAGTTCTGGAAGAATGTCTATCGTGCCTTCGACAGGATCAATATGAACGGCTGTGACACAAATAGAAAGCTGGATGCCCTCGCAGCTTGAATTGTCACTTTGCATCCAGAACGTTTTATAAGTTTGAATTTTATTCCTACTTCGCGTTAGATCCGCAATCTATTCAAGTTAAAACAACAACGGAGTTAACAAATTTAACTTGAAAAACCCTCATGCGCGTATCTTTCGTTAGCTACGCGTACGTGTCTATGCTATACTGATGATAGCAACCGTACAAAAAATTTGTCTATGAAACGTCGGTAGAAAGATTGCCCCCGGAAGAAAGCGGAAACGAAAAATCGTTGAGCTTGAAACGTACCGAATTCAAGAGAAAATTGTTTAATGGACCCCGAGCTAGTCGTACTGTTCGACCAAGAGTTCCTCCGGCGGCATCCTCCGTTGCTTTATTTCCCAATCATCGCAGGCACCGCGCAAGCCATAACTACGAGCCTACGAGCGACGAATCTCCACTTCTCAACGTGAGCGATGCAAATGGTTACAAAAAGTAGACTTGCCCGTGAGGGGCGGATGGAATTTGATTCCCGGTGACGTATTAAATGTGTGGTAGCACCCGCTGGTGTCAGGGGGATTGCTTTAATCAGTAGATTAATTCGTCATGGCTTCACTGCGTAGCAACGTCCTTTGTCGGCCACTCGTAAAATATGAGCCAACGTACATAATCAACTATTTGTGGTAATGAATATTATGCGGCGGACCGCGTGTCATTAATAACGCCCGAGCCGTGCTACGCAATCTTTTCTTTTTCGCGGACATCATACATTATGTACACGTACACCGTGTATTACCGAATCCGTGGAGGACAAGCGGCGGGAAGTGGGGAGGGAAAAAATTGTATCGCTCGCTGTCCCGCACGCTTTCCGTCCTAGCAGGCTGTTTCGGTAATTGCGCAAGGTCGTACCTCCGCTCTATCGTGATAATTCATCTTCGATGTACGACGCGATGTCGTCGGAGTACGAGCCAGCGTGAAGGGTACATTAGCCGATTTTGCTTCCGCTCGCCGGATGTTTATCGCCCTTTCCTATTTTATTTCGACTTTATCGCTGACACGATTATTCATAACGCAAGACCCGTGGTGCTTTCCGCTGTTATCGGAGATGATCGAAATTTTTCTTTTATATCACTGATATCCGTGCGTACCGTGTTTGGACGATGCCCCATGTGTGCTCACGACTCTTGTCACTCTTTAGAACAGCATTTGCACGGAATTAAGTGTTGCTTCGGAAGGCGCGCGTATGTTACAAATGAATGTTATCTAAAATTTAGGTATATTCGGCGAACATACTCAGAGGTTGAACTTTCGATAGACGCAGACGTCGGTGAGCCAACAATTAGCAACACACCAAACGCTTACTTTCACTTTCTGCACGCTTAGTATACCACATCCCCTCTGACCTACCCATTCATGTCTGGTCCTCTTGAGAACAGGAATCGAGCACCGTTCTAGACAGTCCTTGAAACAGCGTTGCGCATTAAATACGCGAAATTAATGCGGACCTCGGACACGGCCTGGATAAGAAGAAAAGGGCTTTCCTAGGGTGCGACACCAAGCCGTCGTGGGTTCTCGGAAACAGGGTAAATGAGTTTCGCCGTTGACGGCGTCGCGGTGGTCGGGGTGGTCAGAGGTTCCCTCGTGAAGGAAACGAACGTGGGTGGACCACTAGCCAAATGTTTGCCGCGCCGAAAACTTTTCCACTTACTTGCCCGTTGTGCCTTATTAAAAGTTACAATTGACGTGCGGCTACATATGTTACGGCTGCTGTCTGGTGTTCGTTGTAAATCGCTGTTATGACAACGACGCTAAAAGAAAAAATGACGGTCTGAATCACAATGATGACATAGGAATTATATCATGAAATAATTCCTATTTGACAGATGTAAATTTTAGTATACAAATACTACAACCTTTCAATCATTCACCATATTTTCTATGAATTTACTCGTTGCTCGCATTTCAACTGCTCAAAACACCTTAACACGTTGGCTGCCAAGCGTATTTTGTTATGTTAGAACTGCGATGCGATGAAATACTGCAGAGTATAATTAAATCGTGCAAAATAAAGATAACGCAGAGTTATTAGAAGCCAAAGTATTGAAGTACCGTTCCAATATCAATTGCTTTTACAAGATTGCAAACAGGCCTCATTTTTTACATTTTTAGTAAAATCTTTTGCACCGGTCACCGGTGACCACTGTGGCAATCAACATGTTAAACACCCCATCACCCACTCTGCCCTTTATGCCACTCCTTACAAAACTCTGCACCTTCCTAAAATCAATGATCTCGACTCACTCAACTGCCACAGCACATCCCAAAAGTATCCTCCCCTTCACATTGCTTCGCTGACGTCATCTAACGGTGCCTTACAAAAAAGAGAGAAATTGTTAATTAGCACGTTTAAAAAAGTTGCGTAAAATGGCTTGAGGGAGTCGTGCCATGAGGCACCGTCAGTGTAGGAACAACGGCTCGGCGGCGAAGTGTAGGCGGTGCAAATCTTCCGAAGACAGAGAGAGACGCTGAGAGGAAGTACAAGCGTAGATGCAAAGGGTGAATCAGCCACGAGCCGTGGGCACGCAGAGGTCCGAAGGGGCGAAAGGACCGTCCGACGCAGTATTTCTTGTCCAAGCAACGGCGCTATATGCTCCCTGGTCAAACACTGTGTCGCCTTTGGTATTTATCGGGCAAGTTCTCACCTCAGGCTCATTTGTCTTCTCGCCGCGGGGAGTTGTCCGTGGAAGAGAGGAGGGCTTCCCTCGTGCAGGGGTGGCTCGAGAACGCGAGGAGAGAAGGCGGGCATTTTGAACTGGGGAGAGTGCTGCCCAAAACCTCGCCAAACTGACCTCTCACGGTGGCCACTTCCTACGATGCCGTTAACTGCGCGTCGCCATTCACTTCGTGACCCTTAGATTAAGCTTGACGTCCCGGTTCAAAGGGGCAACGAATAGTGTCCGCGCGGATCTCGCCGAGTGGCGTCTGGATGATGCGGGAGTTAAGCCTTTGCGGTCCTGCGTCGAGTGTGGCACGACATCGCATTTTATTCTGGCAAGTCCTGTGTTGGGGGTGACATGACACAGCGCGATATAGGAGATCTTGGACAGCGGAAAGGGATGCCGATTATTCTAAGAATATTGATTGTAGTGTTATGATCATATGCTTTCGTAATTCATGGTTATGTAATTAGAAGCGTATAGAGATTCGCTGGCGGTGAATAAAGCGAAGTTGCGAAGGGTTAACACGTTGACTATCAAGCGTATTTTGCTATGTTAGAACCGCGATGCAATATGATGAAATACTGTAGAGTATGATTAAATCGTGCAAAATGAAGGTATCGCAGAGTTGTTAGAAGCCAAAGTATTGAAGCACCGTTCCAATATCAATTGCTTTTACAAGACTGCAAATAGGCTCCATTGAGGAGTTTTTGCATTTTTAGTCAAATCTTTGGCGCCGGTCACCGGTGATCACCGTGGCAGTCAACACGTTAATACTTTTATTAGGCTTAGACGCGACACGCCGCAGGTATAACGAAGTTGTTACAGAAACATCTATGCGATCGTTTCCCATCCTCTGTATGTGGTAACGATTCGGTGTGTGTACAAATTTGACTTTATCGCGCAGATAGCGACGTGCGGGAGGCACGCAAATAATGATTCCGCCGACTTTCTTAAGGCCGTTGTCAAGGCAAAAGGCGTGTTTTCCAGCGGGTGAAAAAGCATTTTGCACTTTTAGCCGCGGCACTGGCGACGCATCATTTTTCAACGGCGCACTTCGCTTATAGAGCGCGGAGTGAGCGAATGTACGCAGACCCCGAAGAAGGGAAGAGGAGGAAGGTAGAGAGGAACGAGGGAGAGAAAGAGGCCGGCGGCTACGTCAGACGTCAGTGAACGGGGTCGTCTCTTCTTCCTGTAACGTTTAACGCTCTAACCCACCTCGCCACCTTCCATTTTGCTCGTCCGACTATTATCATCGACCGTGCCGCACGTCCGACGGTTAAGCGCACCTCCTGACACGTCCATGCTGTAGTCCAATGAGAACACATGGTCCCCTTGACGTATCATTGTAAAACTTCCACGTTAGCTGAATTCGCTATCTTCAGGCTGAAACGTTGATGGCAACGACAGGTTGACTTATGAAACGTAAAGAAAACGGTTTAAACGTAAAAATGCTCACCGCCACGACTCCTGGATGTATTGTAAAACTGCAACATCAGCTGCATTCCTGTCTTCAGGACAAAAATATGGTGGAAAAGGCACATGGTTCTGTGAACATAACATACGAAAATTTAAGTAGAAAAAATTATTATTTTCCCGCGTTGAAAACCCCTTGCTGGTAAATCAAAAGGCACATGGTTCTGTGAATACAACATACGAAAATTCAAGCAGTACAAATGATTATTTTCCCGCGTTGAAGAAGCAGTGCTGGTAAACCAAAAGGCACATTGTTC
Source organism: Cryptocheilus praepositus (assembly GCA_033815515.1). NCBI lineage: Eukaryota > Metazoa > Arthropoda > Insecta > Hymenoptera > Pompilidae > Cryptocheilus > Cryptocheilus praepositus. Next base: position 15,073,024 of record JAWWQZ010000035.1, on the reverse strand, counting down.
TGTGAACACAAAATACGAACATTTAAGTATTAAAAATGATTATTTTCTCGCGTTGAAGAAGCATTGCTGGTAAATCGCACAGAAGTTGCCTGTCAAAGTCTTCACATGCTTTCGGAACAAGTGGCCCTTATAGCGTCCAGCAATTCTAACAACCCAACACACGACGTTTAACTCCTAGCTGCACCTACTTGCATAGATGCGAACATCTCTCAAAATTTCCCTCTAAAATAAAACTCACAATCGCCTCGGCCGGTTTTCCATTTCTCCCGGCAGCCGTAAGCGATCAGGCGCCGCGGCGAAATATCGAGGACGCTTCAAATCGACGCTCGGGCTTTTGGCGAAGAAGGACGCGGAGGACGCGCGGGGTGTCGGGTTGAGACTGGAAAGGGGCGCGGAGGAGTGAGAAAGGAAGGCGCGCTCGGAAAAAGGGAAGAAAAGAGAGCAGGGCTTGGTACGTAGGGCACGTCCGTGGGACCGCCGCCAATGTATGCTGCCCGCATAAACTAACAGGCGCATCGGATTTTACATAAAATTCCGGCGAGTACCGTGATTTCAGGAGATGGACGAGGAGACGTGACGGACCACCGGCAGTCATCGGTTACGGTACCGGCAGCGCGACGCCACCCTGAATTATGATTACGGATTGTCCGCCGGATGCAAGAACGTTGGTGAATGCGTGCTCGACCGCGTGTGCAGACGAGTGCGACGGAATTAATACACGCAAAGTGAAAGACGCGCGCCGTCTTGGCTTATCGGAAATTACTTGCTTCGGAGCGAGTCTGAAAATGGCGGTGTACGCTAGCGAGTCGCGAAGGGGAGAGTGTTGAATTAGGGTTTCGGTGTCCGATACTCACGTGCGCGAAACGTTGCGTGTGTCGGCGGAAAATGAATGCCGGGGACAGAAGGGGGTGAATTATAACGTCACGCTGCAATCAATATTCTAATGACAGAACGCGGTCGCGAAATCGTCATGGCTGTTACGCGCGATGATTGAGTCGTGCTCGCGATTCATATTATTAGACCTAATTGAAATCGCGCACGAACAGACTGGGACACATAAATCGCCGGCGCAAACTGTTCCCTCACAATTGGCTTCGGTCTCGTATTACGCAAAGAGTCTTCTCATCAAACGTCTCATAAAAATCCCCGACGTGCGCTATCGTGCTTGATTACACATCAAATCGACGTAAGGGGCGCGGCCGCCGTGGTCCCGGAAAACCGTTTTCGTAATTTCCGTCGCGCAATATCGGGCGAAATGTCGCGCACACTGCGAAGGATACCTGCCGGCACCTTCGAATGCCGGATGCAATTATTCCGTTCTGATCAGACGTCACGTATCCGCCATTTACGCGAGTCGCGCGGCGGGGCGTATTTTAACGCGGCGAACGTACGGAACGTCGGCGCGCAATTTAATCGTAAATTGCTTCGAGGCGAGACGCTCGCACGGTGACGAGCCTACCGGACATTCGCAGGAAAGGGAACGACAGCCAGCGAGGGAGCGTGGAGCAGAGGGGATCGAGACGAGAAGCGCGCACTGAAAGAGACAATAAAAGAAAGCGCGGTTGCAAAACGGCGCACGGGAGACAGGGAGAAAGATGGGAGAGTAAAGAGGGTGGGAGAGTGTCCCGTTGCCGTGATCTCACCGACAGAGCGCGGACGGACGGATGGATGGATGTGAATGCAATTGTTTAATTGGGGAAACGGCGCGAGACACGTATAGACGAAACCGTGGGGCTCGGACTCATCCATCACCTACGGTGAGCGAGCTCTGAGGCTGCATGCGCGCCGACCGACCAAGCTTTGGCCTCCGCAGACCGAGGAGAAGAGCAGAGATCCCTGTTTCGCCCGCCCGGACGAAGCCTGCCGGCCTGACACGCGTTGATTGCCTCTTATTAGATAGTTAACATCTCCGGTGACACGTCGCGCTGGTAAACTACCCACGTGGATGGATTTCACACGTACCGTCGTTCCGTACTGACCATCGTATACTAGACGTATCGTGCGCTTCGGGTCCAACGAGACGGATTGTCGGCGTGCATCGATCTTCAATCGACTCCGCTGAGATCGGTGTGACTTTCGATCGATGGCTACGCGGATTGTTACGCGCTTCGCTGTCTGCTTTAATGCCTCAAATTTTTTAATTCAACTCTTACAATTTCGGCCTCTACGGGCACTTGCCGAGTCGAAATATAGCAGCCTGCGGTAATATAGGATTCGTTAGTCCGATCTTGGATGTATTGATACAAAGTTTCCTACCGCGTCGACGTGACGGAACTTTCTCTTCAATACGTACGCGTGTATCTGATCGGCAATATTGCCCGGCTAATTTTCATGCACGCAGGCGGTCACCGAGACGGAGCGCGGGAACTAATACGCGCGCCAGCCGTTTTATCAGAGTTCATGCAGAAATATTGCCGATCGATCATGGGGCGAGCGAAAAAAAGGAGACAAGCTTTTTTCCCCGATCTCGGTAAGGACGGCGGGCAGGAGCGGTCTTGCGGTTCGGATATCCAGGTTGGCCTGTGTCGGAGCACCGGTTACATGCAACCGTCTGTAATAGGGTGAGCCCCCGAGGCCGAGGAGCTTGGACTTGACTAATGAGGCGGCGCGTCCTCGACGTTATTAGATCGCCGAAGGAGTTTTTGAGGATGCCCCAGGACCGACTAGGGCCGAATCCACCGCGAAGGATGGGTAATGATACGGCTGGACCCCGTTTCTTATTTGTCAAACGTCAGGCACAAAGACGTTGCCCAGTTGTTTTCGGACCAGAAGGAAGTCTCGGCTCTTCTTAGAATGATAATCTACTTGCAAATGCGGCCACGTCGGTTTGTCCGTCTCTGTTCGCCTCCCGCGTCCCGATGAACGGAGGCCCGTCGGCCTTGCTCTTGCCTTCTCGATTCGGTTCTGTCTTTGGCACTGTACCGGTGTCGAAACTTTTTCCTGCTTCGCAGGCTTCGTACCTATTACGTAATTATCAATAATCACGGTTTCGTTCGGATGACGGGACAGGGAGCGTAAAAAATGAAGAATTCGCCTTCTTTTTAGTCGCTCGCTGGTTCCCGTGCTCTTCCTGGCGGCCTGGCGCTATTGCGTGTGAAACGGGCCTTTACTTCGCAGAAATTTCCTGTCTCTCGACTTTTTTCTCCTAGGAGTCGAGCTAGGATTACGTGTCCCGGAGAACTTGAGGTCAAATAAAAATACGCGCACCGGTTTGCTGTTATGTCATTATGGTTATGTTAACTTATTGGTGAACGGCACTATCTGTGGGAAACGGGGTGACTTAACAGCGGGGTGATGTCTGCTGCGCTTGGATAACCGAACTACCGATTGAGATTCGGAAAGTCTGGAGCAATCGCGAACCAACCCTAACTCATGCCTAACCAGACTTAACCCAGACCGAGCGTGCTTGATACGAGCTGGCGAGCAGAACGGCGGTACGAAGATTCATCGTAGCGTGCCTGCGTACTACACGGTAATTAGCGTTTTAATTGTATCCTTCATGTATGAACAGTGGCCGTTCCACTCTGTGTTCTGCGTTAACAAAGCTAATTTCCTCCTAAAGTCATTTAATAGAACGAAACTGCGCTTGTATCTATCGTTAACATGACTCTGAACGCACGATGCTCCTTGACAAGGCTTGCTTCATTATTTCACTTTGAAAGTCCGTCACTTTTACTTCGAGTCTGCCGATTTCTCTCTCGCGACAAGGTTAGCTGATGATTTCCTCCGTCCGGCGAGGCAAGTAGCATGTAAAAGGAAAATTCAGCGACAAGCAAGGGTACGGTGGTCTCTGAGAAGTTCCACCGCAAGTTACCTGAACGCGACATGTTTTTCTACGAGAAAATCGACAAGCGCCGGTTCCGTAATTGGTCCATTCCGCCCGTACGTCCATTCACTCGCATACAGTGGCTCAACTCTTACTAAGTATCTTCTTCGGCATGTTAACGCCGTCGCTGCGGCGCGCTGATTTATTCACCGCCATTTGTCTTTTATCAGTGTTTTCATTATTCGATAGCGAGGAATCTAATAGATGTTCCGCATAAATCATTACGCGCTATTAACGGTATTGCCGTGCGCGCGTCTCCCCGCTTGAAAATAATTGATCGGCCCAGCGGGCGTTAAAAATAGCCGCGATTTGTTGCCCGGTCACCGCGATAATCATAACCCACGGCCAACGACGTAAGCGCGCGGCTTTTTGCGCGGTGCGAGCGATACCGCGATCTCCCCGGCGCTTGAACCTTCCGCGAATCCACGGGCATTGCGTCGGTCCGAGGCCTCGGTCGGGCGACTAACGGAAAAAGCCATTTTCGTGCGCTGCGCCAGAAGAAAAGCAATGAAACGGGAAACCGCGAGAGCCGCGAGACGGCGAGATGCGAGATGAAAGAGACGAAGGAGGCTCGGAATGAAGAAGAGATGGCCAGCGCGGTGGATGGGCAGAGGGTACCGGAGGGAAGAAAAAGAGGAGCGCAAGAGTGAGCAAAGGGCAACCGTGGCGGAGCGGCTTTCGCCTCGGCGAATGAAATTGCCCTGGCAATCGGTGGTTGCTTATTAGCGTTTGACGTTCGATTAGTCAAGTGCGCGGGTAAGATTCACTGTTTGAGGGATCCGTGGCTCCTCCCATCGCTGGAGTCCTCTTGGGACGCTCTCAGGGTCCAGGTTGCTGGCCAGTGACCACGCGTCGTGAAACACGGCGATCGAGAGAGACGGTAATGAGGGGAGGGAGAGGAGAGAGAAAGAGAAAGAGTGCGGAGAGGCAGCCGGCAACAGGCACCCAGTATCATCATTCTTCGTTCGCGACTCTTCCACGTTCTCCGACCTTGTCCATGGATACCTTGTAATTACGTTAACAGTTCCACTACTTGTTGTAATAGTGCGAATTAGCTGCACTTTGCTCTTTTTGCCGAGAGCGTGTATGCGCGGTTTTGAGTTTTGCGTGCCTTTTGACTTGGAATGCGTTTTAACGAAGTCGCCGGTGGCTGCGAGACGCGTTCGAGCCTCGGGGGTTTGATATTGACGGTGACGGAGTGCCTAGATGTTTACAGATTGCTTGCATAAACTCACGGATAGCGCGCGCATGTTTCTCACAGTAAATAGAGATGATGCCTGCAGTCGATTTGCTTGCATTCTGCACGGTGTGACTGTGAGAAATTTCGTCGAGCGTTGTGGTGGTATCATGAATAGCGCAACGTAGTGATGCGCCTGAGATTTAGGAGTTCCACGTTTTCTGGCAGAGATGGAAAACATCATTTTCTCGCGTCGGAACTCAAAAAATCGAAGCATTAGCCAACTAGCTTTGTATCTAACAGTCAACGTGTTAAAGTGGTGTGTATGACACCCGCTGACACGGGATGTCATTCATTTGCAATGGGGGTATTCAAAGGATAACAAGAAACCACTGTTTTCAACATGTCTTCATACACCTACAGGTATGTTATTTCTCGCCGCACGTCATGCGGGCAACAGTCAAATCGTTTACTGGCGATAAAGACCCCTGAAGATTTTCATACCGAAGCGTACCGGCGTTTGAAAACTGTTGACCGCTGGCAAGAATCTTCGTTATCGCCGGAACGCGGAATTACTACGGAATTTGAAGCGTGACATCTCCTTCGCCACTTTCGCCTGCACCCCTGCGCGCAGAACGTTATTAATACGCCTTAAAGAAATGTCCAAGATTAATTTGCAAAACGAGTCCACTATTGAAGTTCTTGCTCTCCCGTGCGCGTCATTAATCTTATCCGCGGGGAAAAAATTATTTTGTAGAATGTTGAGCGTAATAACAGGGAATCCTGTCGCCGGCATGCCTAGGAGGGTGGTCCGGCCGCGTTATTAATTCATGTCCCAAGTTTTCAAGTAAGAAATTAATGTCTCCATACGCGGTTCAAGTCGGCGCAGCCAGCTTGCCCGGCTTAACAAATGCTCGTGCCACTTTGTACCCACGAAAACATGCGTTTAGTCTGACGCACTGCATTTACGATCAAGAACAACAGTTGGCGTTCCTTCTGAAAGCAGAAAAGCTGCAAGTTTCATTATCATTCTTATATCTGTGAAATATCTGAATCAACATTACCATATACAATACCACATCAAACCGTGCAACATCCCTCTTCCTGAGACATCATTTCGACGTGACTCTTTCCTTCACACCCACAGTAAAATCTTACAAAAAGACGTGTTCCACTAACAACTCGACTTTCAATACTCTTCGTCGACCGCCGCGTTTCGTTACATCCGCAATTAGGTCCACCAGCATTCTAACGTCAATGCCGCGTCCATTCAGCGCGTCAGTAAGAAACCACGGTAGCCTGCGCTGTCCTAGCTCTTAAAAAGACGATCTCGATGTACCAGGAAATCCTCGCCATATCGGTTGTCTGTCCCTTCCCGCACTCCGACGCTGTCGCTCATGAGAAGACGAGAACAACGACGTGTCCCTCTCGCCGATCATTTATCATATTTTGTTGTCTTTTTAACGACGCGCCTCTTTTGCCAAGCGAGCGTCTTTATTCGCGGGTTTAAACGCGGCGGTAGGTAGGTCCCCAGAGTCGGATGTGTAGGTGGATCGCGCGGGGTTAGAATGACTGTACGGGAGGACAGAGGACGTATGATTGTACGAGTAGAGGTCGAGTGGACGGGCGAAGAAGAGCACATGGGAGAGGGTACACGTAAGGGGACGAGCAAGTTTTAATTCCAAGCCTGGACAGTGTGCGCGTCACGGGTTTAAGTACGGGCCCGCGCTTATGTCCTCTTTGAAAAAGTGAATGTGAGATAATGGAACGTAATGTAGCGTGATCCCTGAGTGCTACCTCTCTCTAACCACGGGAACTCGGTCGCTACTGCCGTTATACGGGGTGTCGTTGAAATCGACGCTTGTTGTGAAGAGTAGTGTAAGAACAGACGAGTTGTAGGGTGTCCGGTAGAAATCTGTCTGTTTGAGCATTTAGTTCGCTGTGTATTTCTGGTCGAAGGCGACTTTGCGGTTTTGATACTTGCGAGCGTCTTTGTGGACAGTGTATTCGGCCGAAACGATTATAGATGTCATCGAGGAGGAATGATGTGCAACAATACCACTTCATGTGTAGCGTGTTCATAATACGGACCCCTCAATGACCGTGTCATCCGACTGACTTCGCAAATTATGAAAAATCGACGGAGACGCAACTGGTGTACATCGTTGTGGGGACGAAGGTCGTGCTCAATTTTATACACATCGTTTCTATCGTGAATACAGAATCGTGGCTGCGTGTGCGCGGAATAAATTGAGCGTTTCGTAGGGAATTCGTATTCTATTCGCCCTCGATGGGTGGCTGGCAATTTAAATCGCGGAAGAGCCGCCCATCCACCCGGTAGGAAAAGTTTCACATGTGGGGCACTCTAATGATGTACCCGGCTTGGTCCTACGCAAGATCCATCATCGTGCGGGTTGACTAAAATCAAACCGGGGAAAGAACAAAACACTTGTGCAGCGTCAAGGGTAAAATTTTACGAAACATTTTAATAATGTCAACGCATGCATTTTTATAATCACGCAAAGCGTATTTGATAAACCACGTGCACATCTCAGCAATCGTCTCCAACTGCAATCCATTCATCCCCTAGTACTCTCATTTAAGAATCAACTATCACCCCATCGTATCGTTCAACCATCCATTTAACTGCTATACAACGTTCCTCTTCGCGCGGGATCCACCAGTTTGACTCCGAATCGTAATTTTAACGAAAGCGTTACGAACTCTGAAAATAATGGTCAACATTTCCTCCTCGTATTATTTCCCGCGGCGGGGCACGGGGATTTACGAGAAGCGAATGGAAGCAGAAAATTAACGATTCCGGGGTCCGGAGTGTGGGACGAGGACGGGGTGGGGCTTGCCTCGGAGGGTGGGTTGAAGTTTTTCTTAGTATTTTAATATAAATGCGGCTGCGGCGGGCGGAATCCGAACGACTTGAGCGAGCCGCGGTTGTTTGCGGCAGTTTGTGCCAAGCTAAATGAAGAATGAAGCTGAAATTATTTGGTGGAAAACAGTGAAACAGGATGTGGAAACGACACCAGCTAGATTTACAGGGAAAGCCGTGGCCAGCGTTCTCCTCCGCGCTGCTCGACGAACGACGAGCGTTTTAAAGCGCGGCCCATCAGCGCTGCGCGCAATTATGATCCGTGCTTCGTGCAACGCGAAAAATGAAGTGGCCGCTCGGGATTCGAGAGAGTCGAGTTGCACAGCGCCGGCGGATGACGAGAATTTGCTGGCGCACTGCACTACCGTATAAGCATATTTTAAGCAGTAATTATCATAAATTCATAGATTACTTAGTCGAAATTTAGTGGATACCGCCATCGCCGCAACACGGTGCTGTTTCTATGTGCGGGCGTGCGAGTTATTTAGCAAGGAGGCCACTTTTGGTTCTATCCACGGCGCTTAGACCGGTTAACGTTGCGAGCGCGCATCGAAAGGAACTTTCCAGCGAATTGCACGGTTTCGACATTCGCACGCGGTGTAAACGATTGCGCACTGTTCCCCGACAGGCACTCGAAACGTACTATCCCGAAGGCATGCTTCATTTGACCTACCCTGAAAGAGCGCCCGAGGGTATCCGTTATCAGAGGTGATGAGAGAAATTGACGAGAATGCTTAAAGGCGCTCACCCTTCTCCCCCGTTCTACTTCATATTCGGTCGTCTCCACGCGGAAGCTCCTCTGTCTCCCTTCCCTTTCTTCCTCCACCCTTCGTCGGAAAAAAAAGGAACCCGCTCCCTCACTTCGCGACAGAGATCCTCGCCGCAGCTTTTTATGGCGAACCAATAATGAACTTTTTTCTCGGTATAAAACTTGATTTGTAGCGCTCTCCTTCTCTTTGCCCCCGCTCGTCCTCTTTCCACGTCGTCGATGTCCTGCGTCTCTCTCGATGCTTGGAAACTCGTCCCTCCCCTTCCGCGGCTCGTCGGTTCGACGGCGAAAAGTGTCTCATTCTTGCTTGCTGATATCACTCGCGGCATTGCTCATTACTCACGGCGTCTTATCGTCCTTACCCCCCATCGAGGCACCATTGCGTTGGGCTCACTTACACCCTCGTATCGCCCACCCACGTTCTTCATTCCTCCTTCAGTTTCCCACCACCACCCTTTGGAGGCCGTCTTTTTTTTCAGTGAAATTTTCGTGACGTTCGACGATCGCGGTTGAAGTTTGGTCGATTTTATACAGATGCCACCGGTCAATCTCATATTCAGTGGGCACGTGCGTGTTTTAGGGTGCGTTGTATAATTTAGTTATGATGGAGCTGAAAGCGAATGGCTGCTGAAGGAAATTTGTTGATAAGAAACAAGTGTGAGTTGGCAAACGGCTGATGTGGAGATTTTTTCGTTTATATTGCGTAATCCTCCTTTTCTCCGTCGTGTTGCGCTCTTTTTATGTACCTCCGGCAGTTTCGTCCTTTTTCCAAGATCACTCCGTCCTCTCCGAACCTTACCGTGCTACTCATTCACCTCCTATCTCTCCCATTACCAGATTTCGTTAAGGCTCGCCAGCTACCAAATCCTGACTCTCCTTTCCCTCTCTCACACTCCGGTTTCTCTCGTCCGCCTCACGGTCGGTAGATCAATTGACAATGTTACTCGAGCATTATCCGACCGCAAGCCGGTTTGCCAACCCCCACATTTGCCTTCCCTCCCTTTCACCGCGTTCCCATTCTATCGCGGCGTATCGCATTAAATTTACTGCGTCCTTGATAGGAAAGTGGAGCGCGGCGTCGGATTATCAGTTCTTTTCGACGCGCTTGTCTTCCAATCGACAAATTCCAGTGTCGAGCGTTCTATCTCGCGTTTACTGGCACATAAACAAGAGTTTCGTCGAAAGAGAAACGACGACGCGGAGGAGTGTAGTTTCGCGCATAAAACGATCAACTGTTACGTTCGAAAAGAATTCACGTCGAATACGAACACGCGTATGTATGTTTCGTGAAGTACATTATGTTTATACGGGGTCCTATTTTCTCACAAAACATAATGAGCGCGTGTATTAAATCCAATCATGCGAGCTCGTAAAAATCACCATACTGCTGACGGCAATAAAAATGATCGCCCGATGATCGTGTAACGAATTGCATCTTTGGCGCGAAAAATGAAGTCGACAGACAAAAGACCAGGCGAGCAGGTCCTTAATCCGCGGCATTGCAGCCTTCGGCATTTTCTGCGACTACGTTCACAGTTCACGGCGGGAGTAAACGAGAGAGACGCTGTAATTCCAGGTGCTTCAGATATCCCGGTATACCGCCGGAGATACGAACCAATAGGTATCGAGCGCGGTTGCGGGATGGGGAGGTAGCGACTCGGGGTGCGGAGAACGTCACTGAGTGTTTCTTATCAGTGAATTAGCAGCCGACGTTGCCTCGTCAGTGACACCGGCGGTTGGGTTCCTCACTTGGTCGGTTGATGATGATGAGGCGGTGTCCCAGGAAGTGGCAGGTATCAATCACTACCCATCTCCCTGTGATGCCGCGGATGACTTTCTGATAGAACATACTCTTTCCGTCCCTCTCGCCTCTTCCTTCCTCCGCGTTTTCTCTATTTTTCGGTACTTCGTCCCCGGCACGACCATTTCGTTTCCTCCGAGGCAAGCCGCAACTGCTCGTATCGAGGCGTCGATCGAATTATCGTCGTGTGTCGCGCGCTATTTGCTCGCTGCAAGTCGTGCGATTCGCAAAACCTCCTACGCACACGGCCGCAAGTTCACTACCAAACGAATCTCGTTATCGCACCGTGATGGTGAGGTTTTTTGGCGCGCGTCTGACGTGCGTAACAATGCCAGTGGAACTCACTTTGTAAAATATCGCCGGCCTATCGACTGCTCGACTCTCCATTCTTCACATGCGATTAATGCACCCTGCGGCGCCGTAGCCGGCAGAATGTTTTTTCCGCCAGGGATCGACGCTCGCCGGCGAAAATTCTCTTCGCCGATCAGCTGCCATCCGTCGTCCTGCGGCACGACAGCCTCTGAAAGAAGACGAAAAGGGAGGGCTGTCCCCCGTCATCCCCGCTTTTGGGGGGCAGAGAGCGAGAGGAATAGCCTTGATATCAGCGGCGCGTAGGTGGTGTGCGCTCGCGATGCACACCCCCGTGAACACTTCATTTATTATGCAGTTAGTTATCGCGCCTTTTCGTCTGATTTCCCTGGCAACAATGCGGCGTCACCGGCGTAGACAGGTCCTGGCGGCCTTAGAAGACTGACGCCCTTCTCTGCTTCTCGCTCCCCCACGATCCCTCTTATTCCTGTCTTCTCGCTCGCACCTTGCCTGTTTCCTCATCCACCACTCTAAGTGACGCTCTGTGACGACATGCCATACGTCACACGAGGGTACCTTAACTCACACCCCTTTTGCCATCCATTCCCCATACAGATTCCCGCACCTCGATGCTGCACGTTTTACTCGCATGCTCACCCCCACCCGGTGCGCCTCCACGTCAACGACTCCGTTGCTTTTTTTCTTCCAGCCGTCGCCATTGTCGATGTTCTTTTACCTCCCCTACGCGTCCGCGCTTTCTTCAACCCAGTCCGTTCGCCGTCGAATTTCAACACTTCGCTGCCGAGGAGTAAGAGTCGTGCGGCGCGCTGAATTATGGCCGCGATGCACGGAGCCGATCCACCGTCAGTGTTTCGAAGGCTTCCAGCACTCGTCGAGGGCGCAATTCTAGTCAACGTCGAGTTACTTTTTCACTTTCGAACAACAATGCGACATTTTGACGCATTGGAATTTCTTGAACGCTTGTTACGGCTGAATTTTCTTTACTTGTGCTTTTCGAAACTCACATGTCGCGTATTAACAAATAAAATAAATTCAACCATAACCGCCGTTCGAGAAGTTTTTATTGCATCAACAGTTGAGCAAAAATAAATCTTAGCGCATTGCCATTCCGACGCCAAAATACGCAATACGAAACTCTAACGCCGTCTAGATCCGCAATTGATAGTACCTCTAATTTGATATAGCTTCATCCTCTCTTCTACTCCATCGCCCGCGGCCCCTTCGCTACTTCGCCGGAGAAGGTTTACCTATATTAACGTTCCCGTTAACTCCGCGTCCCGACCACGCATTTGTCGCCCGGCGTTTTTTACGTCCGCGTAAAAAAGCACGCGCGCGCTCTCGCTTATAGAAGACACGAGAAATCGTACGGGTTGAGGGAGGGCTGAGTGTAAGAGAGGCTAGAGACCGAGAGACGTACATCCGCGAGTGATGGATGAACGCCGGCCGGTTCCTCGAGACGGGCTTCGTCAGACTGACATGTTTATACGAAGCCTGTCTGTAAAGGTACCCGTAGCTTTGCTCTCGTGCTCCTCTTTTGTATATACGTCTCAAGCAAAGTGCGCTGCTTACGATTTATCTGGGCGAACGAACGTCTCTGGAATCCCGTACCTGCTCTCGTGTCGAGTAGTCAACGCGAAGGGGACACTACGTTGGGAGACCGGTGGAGGGAAGAATGAAGGGAAACTGGGGGGACGGGAAGGAGTTAAATGTGAAATAATACAGTTGCGTGATTAATTAAAGTTGACGTTTCCGTCGTTTTGCCCACCTACGTTGAGCCTTTGAGGCCGATGGATATACGGCTGAACGTTGTCGGCTGATTGTAAATTACAATTACGCCTACATGGACCGTCACCAGAGAGACTGACGGGCATTTTTATGGAGGTCAGCGTCGCTTCACGGCTCCGGCGGGTGTTGGGCTTTCTTAACGACGTGAAAGTTTGACTGGTTGGAATTTCTACGCGTTCTTGGGACTGAATTATTCGCAGACACAGGTATTAGTATCGATTTGTCGGGCATCGATAGTCTGCGCGACGGCGGCTAAAAATACAGTCGTCGGGGAGGACGAGGGTAAAACTGCCGCGGAGTCATTTGACCCGATCATTAAAGTCTGGCGAGCGCAAACATTTGATTATTTGCGCATTAGGCCGTATTTACACGCGCCAGTTTGTTCAGGCTCTAAAGTGCATGCACTTGAGCGCGGTTGGTCTAGTCGATGAAAATTCGACGGCATTGATCCCATTTAAGATTCAATATGTCGCGTCTTTGGAAACAAACGCCACGTGATTAAATAGCGAGCGGGGTGTAAGTTGATAGCGCCGCTGAAAGTTGCTCGTCACTCTAAACATCATCTTTCGGTATACGCCGGCGAGCTACGCAATTGAAAAAATCGCGGCACTTTGGGAGGTTGTTGCGCGACATTACATCAATAGAACGTCTCGCTCGTAAAAAGCAATTATCCGAAATCGATCAGAAGCTGTTCTTACCGCAAAGCGAGTCCGCCCGCAAACCACTTCTCTCGGGTAACCTTTTTCGTGAAGTACGAAATAACGCACCGTAACTTTTGCGGTGGGCGTAGCGGGTCTCTGGCATGAATAGAAAGCACCTTTAATTAAAAAGGAAAACTTACGATACTGCGGAAGATTACGAACGTACACACCCGCAGTGCCCGCGATCCGAATTCTTCTCAGTTTTGAATTTTACGACGTCCCCGACATTGCAACAGAAAAATCAAAACAATTAACCAACATTCTCGCGGTATCGCTGAGCGGAACGATACATTCGCCGCATTCGTATTTCCTCGCGAATTATACTCTCGGAGATTCTAGTTTTATAGTCGTTCGCGACTCGCGGTTCATACCTATAATCCGTCTACGAAAGTTTTACGAGGATTCTTAAAAGGGTCAAACAGGGCAACGCGATCGTCTCCCGGCCGGCACGACGACAAATTTCGAGCGGAATATGAATAAATTTATCGAAACTTCGGGCTCACGGTCGAGTGTGCCGACGGGCGCAGGGCGTGGGGTGGAAACTGGGCGGGGGTGGGTGGAAGGGGGACGAGATCACGACGGTGGCGAAAGAGAGAGAAAGAGGGGGGGCCAAAAAGAGTTTGAAACTGCTCGAGCTCCCCTATATTATAAATATCACCCATGAAAGATGGCGCAGACAGCAGCAGGGAGGCAATGGGGCTGGGGGACGCCTGGGTAAAGGAGTGGAACAGAACCGGAATTAGCATAATCAGAATAATTTCCACCAGCTGACAGCGCCCTCATTCTTTTTCCTGCGACGCGATTCTTCCGCTGCTTTATTTTCCGTTGTTTTCCGCCTTCCGCTCGCTTCCTCTCCGTCCCGCCCTCACCCCCTGGCTACCCAACCATCGCCCATCTCTTGCCACCCCCGGTCGGAGGAGTCTCTCGAATTCTCGTGCCGTTCCGTGACCACATTCGGCGCATCCCGCTTCGACCGGCAAAGGAAGAACGCCGAACTACCCTTCCTACCCCTAGTTTTCATCCACTCCATTCCGCTCGAAAACTTTTCTCAACCCCCGCGCGGCCTGCGACCATAATTATTTTCCTTGAAGTTTCCGCTGCGTCATTCACGATCGACGATGCACCGCGTGCTCTAATTACAACTTATTCTTCAACGCTGCATCCATGACAGTAGGCACGTCCTTTGCCGTCAACACCCTACTGCCATGTACTTGTTAACAACATTAACGAGCGTGCGATGGAAATTTCAAACGCCGAAGGGAAATCGCTCGACCGACATTTCCACGCGAAAAGCATCGCTCCGCAGAACCAAATGACGAAACGCGTACGACGTCCGCATAGCAGCCTGGTATTTTTCCCGCTTATTTCGCGCGGCCGTTCGCGCAGGACCAGCGCCTCCCTAGACGGGGTTCAAAACATTTCACTCGCAACCCTCGTCGGTTAGTCGGCGGGGTCGTTCGTTTCGCGACCGGGCGACTAAAGTAAGTGACTGAAATATCGCGAGAATTTAATGCCGCCCATTCGCTACATCGATTCCAGGGGAAAGATGCTACCAGAAAGTTGCAGGTCACGTATAGTTCGGATACTTGCCGCGGTATGGCGCCTTCTGGTGCCCTCCACCGTCTCCCTTCGCCACCCCCATCTTCTCCACCTCCTCCTTTTCCGCATCCTCCTCCCACGCCATTCACCTACACGCTCGAAGACCCCTTCTCGAATATATATCAAAGTTCATGCGTTTCTACCTAATATCACTCGCGTGCACGGGCAATCCCCTTCCTCTCCCTTGCTCTCGTCTTTACCTCGCAGCCTGCCGACGGTTTTTCCGCTACCGGAGGCAACCCAGTTGCCGCTTTACGTGCCGGCAGCGCGACCCTCCCCTCTGCGTCCGCGCTCTCTGATCTTTATTCATTCTTTCGCCTCGCCCATTTCAATTTTTCCACGTTTCAGCTGTGCGAACAAACTCGAGCGGGCCCGGCGAACGCACGCGCGCAAACCAGTTCGAACGCAACGTCGATAAATCTTAGATCGCCCCAGATTTAAGGGGTGCGAGGATCTTCGCGTGATAAGATTGCGATGATAGGTGAATCTGTTGTTCGATTGGTCTGTCAGGCGACGTATTGCGTTTTTTCGGTAGATTTTGCTGCGAACGTCCATGTGGCGCTTTGGCATGTTGACACGCATTGGTTCGAGCTTAAAGTTGTGGGCGATTAAATTGCTGCCTTCGCCGCATGCGGATTACGCGTACCGCGAAAACGGATTTTCGATTTGCCGCCTAAAGAAAGTCGCCTCTCGAAAACGCATCACTTACTCAATCGCATTCGGCCGATTCTCGTTAATCGGCCATTACGTTCAACTTTCCCGAGACGAAAATCCGTGAGAAGGGTTAAACTCTGTGACGAATCGTCTCAGTGCGGTTACCTTTTATATACGTATATATCTATGTACACACACGCACGCGCAGTATCCCGGCCCTTTTTAATATTATCTATACATTATTCATCCGGGATAAGAGCCAGGATACCGCGTTGCCGTATTCGCCGTGAATCCGAATGGCGAAAAATGTTCGATTCAGATTCAAATGCTCATAGATCCCGCTGTAGATCCGCGGGTATTCCACGATGCCATTGTATTTATTGGTAGAGACAGCCGCTCCGGGTGAAAGCCACTTAGGCGGGTGTGTGCGTTCACTCATACGCCAACGATATTCGCACCTACATGCGAATTCATCCATACACGAGTACGAACGTTTGTTCTGTCGTTCGATCTGTTTGTATGTGTAAGCGAACCACCGCGTCGATCGCGCGGAAACTGCATCGTAAAGGAAAATCCACGAACTTTCTCCGTGTCTCAACTTTTTGGCCGTGTGCCGCCTTTTAAGAAACCTCACTCCGCCCGGAGTCACTATGTCAGAAATATAAAAATTGTAACGTCGCAACGAAAAATAGCTCTACCCCGCCAGCTACCTAAACGTCAAAACTGCTCCGATATTTGAATGCCTCCCACAACCCACTTCAGTTAGCGTTGCAACGCGCCACGTCGACACATTTTTTTACCTTGAAACGTTTTACCTTGACAACTCCTCAACGAATGATTCGCGCAACCCCCCTGGGCAAATCGTAAATGTAATTCGTCGCGAGCCGAACGAAAAGAAGTATTCCGCGCGGCTGCTAGGCTTAAAGGTAAGCCAAGGTACACAACTCAGTTATACTTATGCGTACACAGGCACACGGGACACGCATGCACGTACAGCCGTGCAAGACTTGCCACGTCACCGGCACTCGGATCCGCGTCTATCTGTCAGTTTCCAGTCTCAAACAAGATGGATGGCTGGCGAATGGAAATCATGGTTGAAACCCAACCTCACACCCTTGCTTCCTTCCACCGAGAGCGCCCCTCCATTCTGTTTGCGACCACCCTTATACTCGGAGGGAGAGAGTGAGAGAACGAAAGGGAGAAAGAGAGAAAGAACCACCCTGCTTCTCCACCTACTATACGTCCCCGCTTTCACCCCCCTCCGCACCACGCGTTATTCCACACTTCGTTCTCGTATCATCTCCCTCGCGACGCGCCTGCTTTAAAATACAAATATATTTTAAAGATTTTTCGGATATACCCGTTTATATTGAGGCGGCTGCCTTCCGTGTTCGATCTTTTTCCGAACGCGGAAATTTGAAAATGCCATTTTTCGTTTACTTTTTGGGGTACTTTGTTACAATTTATACAATTACAGGTAGACGTTATGTACATATTTAAGCTAAATCCCGCGAGCGCCGGTTGTCGCATGGGTGGCAACTAACAGAGTATAAATTTCAACGACTTACGAAATAACAGAACGCATACTTCTAACGTGATAAAAATATTGCAATCATCCACTGACCTAAACTAGCGAAAAAGTTTACCTAGAATTTTCACTTATCATAGACGATACAATTTGGCACGAGAACTTTAGTGCAGGACGTCGACGCGACGCTCCGTTGACAATTCGTCGAAAAATGTCGGCGTCGGGCCTGATTCGTTCGGATAAAATCGGAGCGTACGTGGCATAACTGTAAATTCCAGTTATTGCCGAGCTGCTTGAACGAGCTCTGCCGTTATTCTTCGTATCTGTGACATAAGCGCTGATTGCCTTCTTAAGGTGCAATTATTACCGCGCACTCCGACAGCCCTAATGAGTATGACTAAAGGAGACTCGAGCAATCTGATGGCCTCTCATCGCACGACGACTTGCCACGGAGTTTCACGGAGATTCCGAAAAGTCGATAGCGCTCGATCGCGTAAACGCAAACGACATTTTTTGTCTATCACTTGGCCCATTTCGTCTGGCCATTAAGGCAACACGTGACGCGATGCATACACTTGCTCGTCCGCCATGCCATCAGAGTGCATAACGAGACAAAACGATACTTCGCCCAGTATATTCCACGAACGGTTACATTTTTTTTTTTATTTACCTTAACGGCAATGTTTTCGCTTATCAAAATATTTTATGGGAGGGAGGGTCTGCATGATAAAAATACTCTTCGTCAACGACGCAGAATGAACTAGGACGATGCGTAAGGCGGTTTCGAGCTCAGAGATTCATCAAGTCGGAAGTGACTTCGTGAAAATCGGAGGACTCGCTGCTGCGAAAAGATTCGTCGAAACTCTTATTGATCGTGGGCGGGTGAGGCTGATAAGAGCTTTCCGTCAGCCACGAGTTAAGATCTGTGAAAATCGGTAAATTATACGCGTCCTCTTGAACACTGCAATCGATATGCGCGCGCGCCGGTAGCTGTTGTACGTTACTCGTTTCATTATAAATAAAATTATTCGTTCCCTCCTGGATATAGGAGCCGCCGTACATTTCGTAATTATTGTTCAAACATTGACTTTGTCCGTGCCATTGCTGCTGGTAGCACATTCCGCTCTCCTGCTGCTGAACAAACTGCATCGGCTGCTGATAGGTGAACAATCGCTGCTGCCGCTGATCAAACGCCGTTCTGTCCTGATTAATACAATAAGTCCCTTGCATGTGTGTGCTGACCGTGGACGACGTCGTGTACTGATAATTCATCCCTGCATCTTTGCACTGACCATAATTCGCCAGATCGAAGTCGCGCATAACTGAATTTACGGCATCCTGAGATGTACCGCACGCATATGAGCCCGACGCATTTGTACTCGCAACATTTTGTTGTTCAGTTTTCTTCTGACCCGACCAGGAACGCGGCGAAGAGTTTGTGCCAAAGCTCGTCTCCGTTTCTTTGCTCGGCGACGTGCTCTTCCCATTCCCAGACTTCGCCTGACTCCCAGACGACTTCGTGCTTTGTTCCTTCTTGTACTTCATTCGACGATTCTGGAACCAAATCTTGATCTGACGTTCCGTAAGGCAGAGCGAAGCGGCCATTTCTATGCGGCGCGGACGACATAAGTAACGGCCGCAGTGGAATTCTTTTTCCAACTCGACCAACTGAGCGCTCGAGTAGGCCGTCCTCGAACGTTTTCCGGTGTTCTGCTTCTTCTGACTTCCTGCGGAAACGAGAGAACGTTTGACGTTGATGTCGTCTGAAGAAAGATAATGAGGCGGGATGATCAGCGGGAAAATGGGATCGTGACTTTAATGTATTTTATATTGGTATAAATGGCTGCCCTTCTTCCTGGTTGACGTTATTTTATCGCTTGCCAAAATTATCTTTATACTTTGTATATGTTTTCAGGGATTGATATAATATTGTATGCAAGAGACACAAATGTTGTGTGCCATATTTTATAAAATCTTGGAAAAGAAAATTGCGGTTCCGTAATGTACGCGGAGTGTAAAATTAATTTGCTAAACAATAAAATAATCTTACCCAATAAGAAATCCAATCATTTATACCAACACAGTCACCAGTTGAGCAAGTTCATTTTGCAATGTATTTTACTTGCGCTAGCCGGAAATCTAGTTGTTAGAATCGACGATTTTAAAGAAATGGACGGACGCGTCGTCCAAACATAGAGAATACCATCTTTTATCTGCCTACGCTCAGTTTGCGTGTCTAACAACGTTTGTTTACGAAGGTGTCAGTCATACTCCGAACATTCGAATGCATTTACATTGAAACGCGAATTGATGTTTGCACAGTGCCACCTCTTTACTCTGCGAAAACGAACGGAAGCAACATCTTAACTATTTCAATATTCGCAAATGTCATGCGCGACAGATGCTAATTCGCGAGAACACGACAAGGTACCATTATTCGCGGGCTCATCTATCAAGACACTCATAATGGAAAATTCTCGTGCTACAAAGCGTCAACCGCGCTGCACCTCTGAACATTCAGAAACTCTCGAATCCGGTACTCAACTTTTACCGCGCGCACGTTTGCGAACGGGACGCGTCAGATGCGTTCGTTAACGACAAATCGCACATGTAGATGAAAATTCGCCTTTCGCGCGCTTCACCGCGAGACAAAGATGTATGGTGTCGCAAGGCAGGAATATCGCTATGGTGACAGGAAAGGAAAGAGTCTCGTCGAGGGCCGCGCAGCGGGAAACCTGTCGGCCCACGAGGAGGCCAATATTCCCGCTGCGCCGTTCAAACGTCCGGACACTATAGCCGTGTTATTGTATTAAACGGTTCCCCAGTGAATTTACAGCCGAAAATGATTCCGTAAAGCTCGAATGATTGGGACGACAAAGAGTGCCGCCAAGCACTTTGGCTTTGGTCATGTTCCGTCCGCGGTAAACTAGTGGTCGCGAAATTTTCCACTTGAAAATAGATGGATTTATGGCGGAAAAATATTGGCAGACGCGGGCGTGTCGGTGAACGGGAGATAAACAGAACGGAATTTCTAACGGAAGACCTTTGCGGATTGTGCACAGAGTAACGGGAGACGTGATAATAACGTGGCATTAATTTTGGCGAAGTCGATTATTTTAGGGAATCGATGCGTGCGAATTTACTTGCACGCCGGTACCTGAAAACACGATGGCGACGCAGTCGGCTGCTTTGACGCTTCGTGTTTTCAGGTATAGATAAGACAATGGGGTATTGGGAAATGTGGCCTACGTGACAGAAGTGGAATGTTGACACGCATCGATGCCCTCGGGCGGATACCTGGAAAGCGATATGTAAAATGTGGGATATGTATATTGTTCGGTAGGAGCCTGATTATTACGGTCAACTGGAAGAGTTTGGGACGTACTTAACAACTTTACGTTACTTTCCAACAAGCGAATTACATTTTCGACAAAGTTATGCACCGACCGCCGTACCGGCGATCCCTTCATTTTATGTTAGACGACAATATTTTCGTGACTCGTATCATCCATCTTTCATTATAACCCGTTATCAATTACACGGGTCGTGTGGACACTAACGCTTCCGTTAACTACTTGTCTTGGGACGTACGGAAGCGGTCCACATCACAGCGACAAGAACGGGTTCCGTCAAGGGTTCGGACATGAGGACGTAGAGCAACATCCGGCTAAGGATACAGCAAGGAAAAGCAGATCCGGTGGTGGAAGAGGGTGTTTCAGTGGGTATGCGAGAGGAAGGGTCGGCGTTATAATGTATCACGAATGAATGCGCCGTCTTGAGACGGGACACTCAATGGGCTATTAGGACATCCTGCGGTAACTTTAGAGAAGCGGGCCACGCACCATATTTTGTAACCAATAAATATGTCACCGCCTGACCGCGATAGTTCATCATCGCGCTGTTTTATACGCCGCGGACACGTACACGCGTCGACCCGTGCGCGCCGAATTGCGCACGCGCCGTTTTATAATCCCTCCCGAAGTCTAAAGTCGGCTAAATGGATGGCTCGTTAATCAAATCTCGATTCGGCGATGTCTGCGGCAACGTCTATTTGCGCTGAAATAGGCGATACGAATGGAAACGCACGAATGCAGCGGCGTCACAGGAATGTACAGTCAACGCGTTCACTTCGGGGCTTCAGCGATCAGTCAGTTGCGGCGCGAAAAATTCGTAACAAGAAGTTGCGTGTCTCTGGCTGCGCCGTATTGCGAGATTATTCCTATGTCAACTGCACGCGTTTTGGCTGTCGCGCGGCGAGACCGCTGCAATGATTGAGTAACCCTCCGAAAAAAACGGCGAACCGTTCTTTCGCCTACCTTGACTCGGAACCGCCGTGGGAACGGAAGATTTCTCGCGCTTATCACGGTCATTATCCATTTGCCGAACGAAGCGTTGCTCCTGCTGTTGCCTCATCTTGGCTTCCTGCAGCAGCGACAATCCCTGCTGCTGCTCGCGTCCGACCCACTCTGCGTCTCTCTCGGTACTCCAGGCGCCGTAAACGGTCGGCGCGTTGCAAAACATCCCGTTGCTCTGATATCCAGCGGTCCAACTGGACGTCGACGTCGCCGAATCGACGCTGACAGGCGACAGCGGATAGCCGGTGTCCACGGACGACCCGTGAACGATTGTTGTATTAGCGACGAGCGGAAAGTCAACGAGCGTCATCTCGGCTTCTGGCTTCGTTCCGTCTTCACACACGACTCCCGAAATTACCTCGCCAATTTCGCGCGACGCACTTGTGCTGGCTGAATTCTTGCGTTTACGTCCGTCGTCCGAAGGCCGCGTATGTACTGACATTTCGAAGGTCGATTCCTGGCCAATTTGTAGTCCCTCGTGGTGCCGGGACCTCGACCAATCCTAGCCGCGTTTGCCCTACAGGACAATAAACCCTCTGCACCGACCGCCTCCTCCCCCTGACTATGACTGACCACGTGGATCGGCCCACCTGCGATCTACGACCGATACGCTCGACGATCACGATGGCCGAGGTTTTCCCGGTCAGTCTGAGTCTCCACGAAACGAGGACGTCCGGAGGAACAGGTGACCCTCCTTTTGTCGATGCGTATTGTCATGTCTAGACATACGGCGCTGGGCGGTTTTATTGTGACTCGTCGATCGCACCGACGATGATTATCGATGAGTACTCCACCGAAGGACAACTTCGACAGCAATTTTAGTGTTAGTGGTTTGTAAGCGTTTGCTCAATGCCTTCCTGTCCAATGTCGCTGGAAGCTCGTAGAGAACATCGTGCGGGTTTGATAAGAGCACATAATGGCAATGTTAATGTGCGGATGTTGGATTTGTCGTCGAAGGCACGCGCGTGATTTACGGAGTTCGTCGATGGTTTAATATATGAGTGTGTGCGAAACGTGTGTATATGTCATATGTCTACTGAGAATTGTGGGCTGACGAAAGTAGCAGCGTTGGCGACTCGGAATTTGTCTGTCTCCTTGCAATAGGAAAGTTGAAACAAGTGACCTTTCTATGGCGGATTTGTATTGGGATGATCGAGACGGAATGGAGTCATTCGCGCCGGAACGTCTCTGCCTTGGTTATTTCAATACCGCAGTAAACCAAGCGGATCGTCGATTCCGGTTGCCGACCATCGAGCCATTCCGTCTAAGGCCGTCCTTTTGGGTTATTGTCTTTGAATGTTTCCACATCACTAGAATCGTCTGGCGTCGGGTTTAGACCCTTCAAATAGCTTGTAGACAACTTTGCTGATATATTTGCAGTTCACTTTGGAGACGGAGTATATACTTTTATTTCCCCGTATGACTCTAACGGCTGTGCTCTGTCTCCCGTGTACTTTCCCTCTGGGATTCAATTTATAGATGAATTATACAGCTGGAAGTACTCTACGTACCTTACGTAGTTATTCACTGAATTCGATAGACTTACAAACTAGACACACCTTCCAAGGAAAAGCAGTAACTGTTTCAGGCGACATATGAAACTCGAACCTGTCTTATCTGTCTGTCTCTATATACGTACATAGCCGCAGGCTTTCACCTATGTCTGAATTCTCGCAAGTGAATGCGATTGGTCAGTACTGATATATCACAGTACATATACCAGTATTTTATATAAATCGGTTTCGTCGTACTTACTCAACGTTCATTTAACATACCCCCGACTACGACACCGGTAACTTTTTAACATCCTCATTCTATCGAAGACTCCCATAGTTGACTGCATACATTTCCCTGTTCTTTCAATCAGCCTCTTCAGCGACACATCTCCCAACAGATTTCCTTTCTTTCCAAACATTAACACCCAGCAGTCGCATCCTGCGAACGCATTAAAACCGTCGCGCATCGATTGGTGGTCCAGCCTCCGAAGGCAAGAGATTGATCAGCGTCATTCTCTGCCTCTTCCCGGCATCCTTCTCTCTCTCTCACCTCGGCTCCCGGTCGCACCCCTATCACTATTATACATCCTCTTTTTCCGCCTCTTCTCCCCGAAGCCACGGCTTTTTCCTTCTTACTCCTAGTCGTCCTTTCCCTCCTCGTGGAATCAGCCATTCTCCATCCGCGCCGAGAGCTGTCTGCAGATCCGCGCCACCGGTTTTCCAGCCTCCTCTTTCGTCCACCCCCCGCTCGACGAGCCACCCCTGTCCGCGCCGATCCCCTCAGCCCACCGGCCCCTTTCCACCCAAACTCACCCCGTCGGAACGTCCGCTTTTTCTACGCCGAGCTGTTCCGTAGACAAAGATCGCCGGCGCGGCGACCGGAGGAGGAAGGAAAGTGGCGAGGCGCGCAGGAAAAAACCGGCTCTCGCTGCTTCTTCCGCTAATTCTTTTCTTGCAATCAACTTTTTCGGCGCGATCGCGCGTACGCGGTGCCTGCCGTGTCTTCCGGTTCCGGGCAAAATCGTCGTCGCGCGAACGAGAGCGGCTGGCTGCCGGGATTTTTGCGGGAACGGCAAGGAATCGAGGGAAGGCCGAAAGCGCGGCTGGGTGCTACTTGCGGGAAATTGTAACAGCGCAAAGTTTGCTGGGATGGATATGAAAGCGGAGAAGTGGTTGCAAGGATTTTCGGCGCGAATTTATGAGCTGCGCAATTATGTGCGTTTCTGCGATTGGTAAAAAATAGGTCTTCCGCAGTAAGTGTGACCGATGAGAAACGGAATTAACACTTTGACTGCCGTGATGGTCACCGGTGATGGGCGCAAGAGATTTTACTGTAGGTCCAAAATATTTGCAATGGGTAGCAATTATTATTTTATAAATGCAGTTGTTGTTAGAATAGTGATGCGATTCTTTGGTCTCCAATACGTGCACATTATTTACATTTTGCATAATTCAGACAAACGCTGTAGTATTTCATAGCATCGCAGTTCTAACATAGCAAAATACGCTTGGCAGTCAACGTGTTAATGAATCGACTAGTGAGCTGCGTGAAATGGAAGTAGGGTGATATTTTGCAAAAATTAGTTGGCGCGCGTTTATGTTTTTATGATTGGTGAGAAGTAGTTTTTTCTTCTTAAACGGTGTCGATGAATGTCGGAGTTAGTGAATTAATCGCCGAACTTTGCGAAACGGAAGTGGGGAAGTATTAGGTCATAGTTTGTCATAAGGGCTGTCGTAATCGTCCACTGATCGACGAGCATGAAGGGATTTGCCGTACTAATCTGTACCGAGGGAAGTTAAAACGCCATAAATTACCAACGGTTTGCGACGACTGCGGCAGACAAGTACGATCCTACGAGGATTAGACTGGCGGTTGATAAGGCGTTTACGTCTTAGTAGGTCTTACGCGGAACGAGGTTTACGTCGGCGTGTAAGCCTCTTGACTTTTCGCGACATTGATCTTACGGTGAGATGCAACGGAATGGAAAACTCGTCGATTTGGCTAATGCCCACGTTGCGCAAAATCCGCTTTGGTAACGAGCCTCTGAGAATTGTCAAGGAGAAGCTTAAGAATAAAGTTGCCTCCAAAAATTCCGTGTACTCGCATATGTTGTATTGGTTCAACGAATTTCTTCCTATCGAAGATTGAGAGCATATTAAATTGTAAACTCTGTTAAAAATGATACAAGATATTGAAAGCAGCGTATGGTAGTTGAATAGAATTGAATTATGGTAATCGTGGGTTGAATTTGTATGAGTGCCCAGCGCGGTCAATCTGTCCTGGAACTTTAACCCTTCGGCTGAATTTCAAAGCCATTTCTAATTAGAAGTTTGGCCCGAATATGAGAGGGTGGCGATGACAAGAGACAGAGAAAGAGGGTATGTGTGTTTATACACTCTGGTGTGTGGGTGTGTGCTTAGATGTTTGCGGTGGTTTATCCGAGTCTACGGTGTTCGGATACAACGATGGCGTCAAGTGCGCCGACGTAACGTGGGCTGGGAAATGGAGAGCCGTCCCTCTACTTCTGTATAATACAATCTAGAAGTTTGACAGGGTCTGACAGTAGCTTGCCTATGACGTCAGAAGAATGGAGGGAAAGGGGTACGGTGAAAGCGTTAAAAGCATGGAGACAGTAAGCAATAATGAGGGTTATCACAATAAAAATAGTAAAATGATAAGTAACAAAATACAGAACTGCCAACCAACATGTTCAATGTGAACCAATTTTAATATTTAAATGAAAATAGCCATGTTTTGATAGACTTTTTTAATAGTTATTTATTTAGTAAAATACGCTTTACGTGTTTCGGTGACTTTGGACCATCTCCAGTAGAGTATTTTTCATTCGTCACCAAACGACAATTCTTCATTCACTTGACCATCACTACATCAAATAACAGATATTTTTCCATTTAGCAAGCCATCGGACCCCCTCCTCAATATTCATTTCAATATTTTGTGAATATTTTCAATTCCTGAACAAACAGCCATTCCCTCTCCTTTTATCATTACTATATCACACAACCTGCTACTTTCCCTTTTAACACTGAATTCTTAAGATCGACACATAAAACAACAAAACAACGTCTCAATGTGACGTAACAGACACATTTTCCATATGGCTTCTACACGTCGGCTACCATTATCCTCACCATTCAACGCGTGACAACCTTTAAAATACCAGACCGTTTTCACGGCGTACGAGTATACTTTCATAGCACGCCGTTGTGAAATCAGCGAGATAGAGAAAGGGCGCCGCGGCGAGCGTAAGCGCAAGATGCATAGATAGATAGATGGAAAGTCGAAGAGAGATGGCGTGAGAGGAGAGAGAGAGGTGCAGGAAGAGGTAGGAGAGAGGTTGACAGGATTGGTTAGAACATGGGGAGATAGTAGGCAACGTGCATAGGTATACAGAGACGCCTGAGTAAGGCGATGGGTCCACGGTGAAGGAGGACAGGAAGGAGGGTGAAGAAGGGGCCCCGTTGGTAAGAGAGGGTGTCGAGAGGGCGGATGGTTGGCGCGAGAGGGTAAACCTTTCTCGACCCTTAGCAACGCTCTCTCCTCGCGGAACGCTATTCCTGCGGATAACATCAGCGGCTTCAGGCCAGGAAATGAAAATCGCGCCGACACTGTTTAATTTAGATAAAAGCATATGTTACACGCCGACGAGTAGCGTCGCGGCGCCGCACGGGGAGAACAGCGTCGACCGACCACCCCTTCCTCGTGGCGCGGCCACATTGTGTCGTCCCTCGGAAAGAAATTCTCCTGACGAGAGGTAGAAGTGAGGGTCGCTCTTCAATTTTCTATTACGCCCTGCGCGCTCCTTTGGGAACCCTCGCGACGCGACGCTTTACGATGCTCGCAGGCCATTTAAATGAAAACGTATTACGGGACATTTGCGGTAACTCGGCGCGCGCGATTTATCAGACGATAAAGAAGCGACGGGTATGTCTCGATAAGCTATTGTCGACTCTGGCGGCCGCGTGCGTGATATCGTCAGAGATTGGGCTGTTTCCGTCTGCAGGCGGATGGTTTGTTGCTCGTAGCTGCGTCGTCAGATTATTCGCGCATAGCGTGTCATGCGAATTTTGCGAGGGGCTGCGATCTGTATAAATATGTCAATGAAATAACGGTCCTACTGCCGACGATTTATTAGCATGCTGCCTTTTTGTAACTGCGCCGACGGTACAGACGACGACAAAAAAGGACAGTCGAATACGGTTCATTACCTTATCAATCTAACGACATCGTCTCGCTACCGTCGACGATGTTTTCACGCCACACGTGTTCGAATCCACGACGATATTGGCCGACCGACTTCCCAATGGCTCTCTCGCCCGAACGACCATCACCGAGCCCAACAAAGCGCGTATCAGTTTCGATACCGATCGGCCGCGAAACATCACAAAGAAGCCTCGCGGCAATGGGCGCCGGGCGCACGAAAAAGAAGAAGCGATTCCATCCGGCGGGAGAAGCTCTCTCGGATCGTTTCTTACTGGGGATCGGGAGTCCGGGTCTCCGGCAAGAAGCAACCCGCGGATATGACGTGTTTTTATCGTCGAAAAGCTCGGCGAGCCCCGAAGAGTCGTCAACTTCGAGCCGGATGCCAAGATCCTCGCGACCAGATAGAAAAGGTATCCCACTTTTATACTCTGGAGGTTAAAGTTTAGGAAGTTATTTTGACTTTCGGGGGTCGAATGGAGGAATTCAACCCACGCCGCTCGTTCCTCACTGAAGCAAACCCCGTCAGCTCGGTTGACGTCTCCCGTCAATGTCACCCACCGTCGCTCCTCAACCTTCCCTTGCCTTCCTCTTTATCCTCTCATACTTTCCCTGCCTCATTCCCCCTGCGCCCCTCGCTTTCGCTCGACCCCGCTATTCGCGGCTCTATTCCACCGACCCGTTTCCTATGATTTCTCGACGCTCGTCCTTTCACTCGGCCGTCTTTGTCCTTACGAATGTTTGTCACTCTTCCGGTTTTCGGCTCCGGCCCCCTCTTCTGCCCGACGCTTTTTTCGGCGTCTCTCTCTCGCACGATCGCTTTTGTTCGACGGCCGCGGCGCGGTGCTTGTTTTCTGCGCGACTTCTTTCTTTCGCCGTTTGGTTCCCGTCCTACCGTGGAATATT
The DNA here is from genome assembly GCA_033815515.1 of Cryptocheilus praepositus. Lineage (NCBI taxonomy): Eukaryota > Metazoa > Arthropoda > Insecta > Hymenoptera > Pompilidae > Cryptocheilus > Cryptocheilus praepositus. The sequence goes on along the minus strand of JAWWQZ010000035.1, from coordinate 15,044,991 downwards.
TCAATGGACTGATGCATCTTGCTGCGCAATTATTTCCGTCGAGATCTCAGTCTTCTTTAATGTGTAAGGAGACGGTCGAGGACATTAAGCATTTCTGAATTTTCTTGTTAAGGATCGGTATAGCCCGAGGAAGCCAGCGAATTGTACGGAATTTGTTGGCGTTGAAGCGCTTATTAAAATCACGGCGAAGGAGTCGGGAGATTTTCATAAGTTTAAGAAGCCTTGCTGTCGCCAGAATCGCAGGCCGACGCTACCAAGGTCATTCAGGGAATTTACCACCCTGTCGACCAGACGACGCCTCTTTAAGCCGCCGAGATCTAAGCAGGGTAATGCCACGGCGCTCTTCCGTCTAGACTGTCATGACACTCGAACCATAGGATATATAATTTGTCCGACTTTATTGCGTTTCGCGTCACTGATTTTTACCTTTGCGCCGTAAGTCGCTTCCCTATCACTTTAACGCTTTCAAATTCTAAAGCCGGATAAAAAAAATAACTCCTCGCACCGAAGGCAAACAATAGCCGCCTAATTATTAGAAAGGTTTCCCTTCCGAAAAGGCAGTTGACGCATGCTATTTAACCGCCCGGCTTACAACATAACGGATTACAAAAAGCCACACCACGCAGTAACCTTTACTCGGCCACTATTCAGCCAACCGTCAACTTCACCTGTATGAAAATTTCTCCGGACAACGCCCGCGACTATCTTGCGGACGTTCCTTCAATCGTTCCGCAAATTTACGACGCAAATAAAGCGCCGTCGACCGAAGTGCCGTCCGCACGAGCGCACACGGGCCGCTGTATATTTTATCGGCATTATTATAGGTTATGTAAGTGTTAGCAACGGTCACGGGACACGTGGGCCACGTGTAGTCTGAACCCTGCCCGCTCCTGTTCCTCGCCCATCCGCGGTAGCCCGTGTTCACCGTCCTGTGGGAGGTTGCTTGCGCAACGGATGATATATTATCGGGCGCTGTTTGCACTTTGACAACATCGCGGGGCATAAAAACGCTGACTCATTTAAAGCGGCCCCCGGGATTGCGCCCTGCTCTCCGGGAGGATCCCGCGTGCCGTCGCGCACCCCCGCACACCTCTCTCTCATCTTCCTCACGCTCTGTCCCCTCTCTCCTCCAGTCGATCCTCGCGCGTTTCCAGCCAGCTACCCACCCGCCCGACCACCCCTTTTCCGTTCCAGCAAACCACCCCTCCCCTTCCACCCCCGCGAGCACCCGCCAACTCACCCCTCACGTCCGCCCCCGCCGGCCCCACTTTGTCCACCGACTCGTCGCTTCAGCTTCCAACCGTCCTCCTCCCCAACCCCGTCTTTCGCGCATTTCTCTTTCCTCCGATTCTTCGTTCCTTTTCGTCTTTCTTGCGCCCGCTGCCCGGTTGTTCCCGTTCGTGTCTTTCCCTCCTTGCCTCTTGCTGTTCGTCCTCCTCTTACCTCTCCCGTCGCCACCGGTGCCCACAAACCCCTCCGGCATCTCGTGACTCTCTTTTCTTCCGCGCCAACAGCAACTGGACCCATCCTCCGTCCTCCACCCTTCACCCTTCCTCGCCACCTCATCCTCCTTCCGCTTTCTCTCCTTTTCCGTTCCCACGTTTTCTGCCCGACTCTCTCGCTTTCTCGCCGCGCTTTGCCCGCAAACGGCTTCCACCGTTTTCCATGACCTCCTCTTCCTCTTAGTCCCCCTCCACCACCCCCTTCCACGCGCTCCCTACCAACGGCCCCTTTTTTCCTCGCCTTTTACTTCTTCACGGGTACTGGCTAACGCTCGTTTATAATTGCAATTCTTCGTATAATTTTTATTAAGACTAATTAATTGCAATGGCTTGTATAATTCAGTTTAGTAACTGTTTCTCCGCGCCGCTGCGGAGAGGAGTTCCCGGCTGGTCGGTCCTTAGAGTAGCAACTTCAGGACTGGATCGTAGGTTGTGCCGATCGCAAGTCAGTGAACTGAAAAGACTGTTTAGGGTCATGCGTTCACTAAGGGAATCCTTTTTCAATGACAAACGTTCCTGTATATATAACAATAACGATGTTTACTATTGACAAAGCAGTAATAACATGTATTATGGAAAAAATAATATATTCTACTGACCGTCGCTATTGAACACTGGTCGACTTCATTAAACTGTAGGTCATTAACATGGAGTGCATTGACCACGCACATATCACTTTGTTCGGAAGTAGTCATCAAAATCGTCCTCACCTTGGCGGATTAGGTATCTTAAGTAGACGACAGTAACGGCGGAAGGGAGGCAAAATGTGGGTCGCAAAGCTCCCTCGAGTGGATTCGGCGGGGTATTCAATGGGGTAAATGGGGTATTGCATATTAAATACGCCGGCGATAGGGGCGGGGACGGATAAAACGATAGAGGGGCAGAGGCTGGCTGGCTCTCGGGATTCGGGAGGTACGTGTGGAGCAATGCGTGTAAGCTTGATGTGGTTATTGATTACAGGCCACTGTCATTGACGGCCCGTCATATGGAAACGGCGATCGTTTTTCGTTATGCATATAAGCATGCGCCAACTGTCCCTATCGAGTAAGTGCGGCCATCGTTTTTTCGTCGGTTACGCGATCTACGAAACTCGCCACATTCGTTCATCGTCCGTTGGCGAGTGTCTTCCTATAAAGAGTCGCCACGCTCGCCGATTAAAAGCTCAGATAAGTGGGCGAAAAAGTGCGCGCTAAATAGTTCTCCCCGTTTTCTTACCCCTAATTAGCGTTATGCACTCTCGTGTGATTCATAAATTGCCCGCGTAAGAAGCGGCAGCGATATGTCATTTTGGCTTCGTTAAAGGACGTTAACTATCGGCGTAAGTCAGGATGGGACGACCACTTGATTTTAAGTAGATCATAATCTTAAGGAGACATTACAACAGGTCGCGGCCGATATGGGGAATATCGTTAGCGTGAGTCGGAGTAAGGATTTCGTCGAAGGCGCAGATATACGGCGACACTCATTGGTTCCTCATCACAGTAGTTGAATCGGGGGGAAAGAATCGAGGAAGAAAGAAAGGAGCAGAGAAAGAAGAAAAGGATAAGATAGAAGGGGAGAAAAGTAAGGGTGACGTTCTAAGCTGTATTGAATCGGATAAACAGTTTTGTTCCTCCGACTTCGGTTCTATTTAATATCGAAGTTTCGCAACAACTGAAATTCTGCGCCGAGTACGAAATCTTTACCCGATTCTCTACGAGCATCGACCGTAATCGCTGACCATGAAATGCATGCATATAACCGCGCACCGACTATAGTCGACAGCCACCAAATACATTCGGCCGAACATCAACTTACTCTCGCCTATCAAATAATAACCAAGAGACGCTTGCCGTGCCGAAGAGTTTAACACATTGACTGCCACGGTGATCACCGGTGACCGGTGCAAAAGATTTTACTAAAAATTTTCAATAAAGCATTTGCAAAAAAGAAATTATTGGAACGGTGCTTCAATACTTCTGCATCTAATAACTTGACCTTTATTTTGCACGATTTAATTATATTCTGCAATTTCATCATATCGTAACATAGCAAAATTGATAAAATATGCAAAAGATTTTACTAAAAATGCAAAAAATTCGCAATGAAGCCTATCTGCAATCTTGTAAAAGCAATTGATATAGCAACGGTGCTTCAATACTTCTTCTTCTAACAACTCTGCCTTACCTTTATTTTGCACGATTTAATTATACTCTGCAGTATTTCATCGCATCGCGATTCTAACATAGCAAAATCCGCTTGTCAGTCAACGTGTTAAGCTACACGTACCACCAACGCAACTAGGAGTAACAGCAAAGTAGTCGGACGACCCACGAGTACGCACTATTGGCATTGGTAATAAATTTTATGACAGGATTACAACATAGGATGCCGGACACGAGTGCCAAATACCGCAAGCAGCTTTCTGCAGAAGCGGACATCGCGGTGTATGACAGTGGACGCGAAAGATGACAGACAGAAACGCACAGACAGACGGACAGAACGAGAGTTCCCGACAACGTGTGTCCCCGAAAGCCGTGGAGCTCAGGCCTGAGTGATGGCCGCTCAGTCGACCTCGTAACCGGCGCCATACATCATTCAAGATGGCTGGCTTCTCACGCTGCTCGGGGAGAGACAAGGGTGACAACCCTCCCGTCTCTGCTTGCTACTTTTGACTGGTTACGTCTACGCCTTCGCCGATAATCGTGTTAGGGAGATATCAATCTTGAACCGACGGGATCTCCTGGTTCGCCGTAAACTGCATTAACGCGAAAAAATGCCGTCGGAGGAGCGCGTTCGGTTTAACAGCGGGTGTCGAAGCGTCGGACGAGCGAATGCGATTTTGTTCCTTGGCTTCGTGCCTCTCGCGCCCTCCTTGCTCGTTGATCAATGATTTTCCGCAGGCACGATACGTGACGCGGCCCAATATGACGCGGCCACTCTCCGACATTAGCCTTCCCCCAAATTTCCCTGTCCTTCCCTAATTGAACGTAATTGTAGGCGCCAATTTTCTGATGAAACCGGCCACACTGGCGAGCGAGCCCGGACGTGTCTGTTTTTGACAAAGGAGTTATGCGGAGATATTGATCGACTGTGCGGCATATAAATAATCACTGAAATATCGAAAGCTCGTTAATCTGCGATTGCGAAGTAATCGCGTGAAAAAATGTGTGCTGCGGCGATGAGCGCTTTCGCGAAGCTGCCTGAGGTGGCTGGAGATTACGCTTATCGCGGTGGTGCGTAGGAATTTATGTGTACATAACGTAATTTGTAATCTTGTTAGTTGGCGGGTGCATATAATTACGCGATATTATATGAAGTTAGTATGGAGTTTAAGTTCGCGTGTTATTATAGTAATTACGTGTAAATTGTACACGAGGCGAGGTAATAAAACGTATAACATTTGCATATCTATGTGGTCCTGAAGATAGCTATCGCCATATGTCGCGTTCTCAAAATACGTCTGCTGCGCCACCTATCGTTTAAAACGTTGATTAACAGGGAACACGAAGCTATGGGTAAAGCAGATGCTACGCTGCAGCGGACTGTTTTACCGATTCTTGGTGAAAACCAGTTCTACGAATAACCGCCCTTAGGTCATATGCGATAAAACGTGTTTTCGTTTAAATCAATTTAATAAAGAGTTATGCCGGCTATTTAGTGATGTGAACGCAACGGCGTATCAATAAATAAACGCGCCGCGTCGAATTTTGCTCGCAATAAATGTAGAGAACGGCCATGACGCTGGGGATGAGAGAACGACAAATGGTATAAAATGCATG